>CM077094.1:7422110-8725194 GCA_039513925.1 Platanthera zijinensis
TTTTTGTCTCTGGCGATCTTACCACCTTTCTTTGAAAATGACTCTTCTTTTCTATGCCCGACCTTTGCATGCTTCCAGCTCTCATGGCTGCTTATCTCCTGACATTCGACTTACTACCCCTTCCGTTCCCTTACACCTAACGAGATTATGCCACCCCCTCCCTCTCCACCATCTCCTCCACTATATCCTCCTCTTGGGTATCTCCTTCTTCTCACAGTCGCCTCTCTCATACTCCCGGGCCAGCTCTCTCCTCTACGGATGTCCCGGAAACTGAGGACAACATGACGACCTGGATTATTCCCATTGCTCTCTCACAAAGGGGTGCGGACGTGTATCTAAACCCACTAGCTGCTATTGTTTCATATGATCGTCTAACTCCTTCTCGCAGGGACTTTGCCTTGGCTATCTCTGCAACTGACAACACTCCCGCACTTACCAGGAGGCTCTTAATATTCCTCATTGGAAGACCGCCATGGATAAGGAAATTACTACCTCGCTGAAAGGGGTACATGGACCCTTGTTCCCCCCCCCCTTTGGGCACTAATGTTGTTGGATGTCGATGGGTATTCGTTGTGAAGTTCGCCCGGACGGCAGCGTGGATCGATACAAGGCCCGCTTAGTTGCCAAAGGCTTCACTCAAACTTATGGGGTTGATTAATTTGACACCTTCTGCCCGTTGCTCGTCTAGCACCATTCAGGTTCTTCTCTCTGTGGCTGTCAAACGGGACTGGCCCATTTCTCAGCTCGATGTCAAGAATGCCTTTCTCTATGGTGACCTTCAAGAAGCCGTATACATGGAACAACCTCCTGGGTATGTTGCTCTGGGGGAGATACACGAGTATGTCATCTAAAGAAGGCCATATATGGCCTAAAGCAAAGCCCTCGTGCTTGGTTTGATAAGTTCAGCGGCATTGTTACTGTCAATTGGTTTTGTACGAAGGTTAGCCGATCACTCCTTATTCATTCGCAAAAACCTCCTCTGGTATGGTGGTTCTTGCTGTATATGTGGATGATATTCTTCTGACTGGCGACGACCATGCTGGGGTAGCTTTGACAAAGAAAACACCTTCGGCAACATCTGGTCACTAAGGATATGAGCTCTCCCAAATACTTTCTGGGGATTGAGATTTCTCGAAAATCCAACTCTTTAGTTCTCTCCCAACGGAAGTAGGCTTTGATCTGCTAAAAGAGGCAGGGTTTATTGGTGCTAAACCTGCTAGATGTCCTATGGCTATTGGGGAAGACAAAACTTGGACAGATGATTCGCCTCCTCTATCTGATTCTTCAAGGTACCGGTGTCTGGTGGGCAAACTCATTTATCTCACAGTGACCAGACCCGATATTCCATATGCTGTAGGCAAGGTTAGCCAATTCATGCAAGCTCCTAGGGAGAGTGTCATCTACAGTCTGCCCTGAGGATTTGGAGTATGTTAAAGCAGCTCCAGGGAAAGGACTCCTTTTTCAGAAGAATGGTCACTTGAGGGTTGAAGCGTATTCCGATTCAAGCTATGCTGATGATAAGGGAGACCGAAAGTCAACTTCGGGTTTTTGCACATTTGTTGGAGGAAATCTTATGAGCTGGAAGAGCAAGAAACAGTATGTGGTCTCCAGGTCTAGTGCAGAAGCGGAATATCGTAGTATGGCATCAACCACATGTGAGTTAAAATGGTTACGAGCTCTCATGCTTGACCTAGGAGAGGTCTACAACTATCCTCTTCCTATGTTCTGCGACAACAAGGCTGGCGATTATACATTTTCAAAAAATCCGGTCTTTCATGAGAGAACAAAACACATAGAGGTCGATTGCCACTTTATTCGAGAAGAGATTTTGAAGAGAAACAGATTTGTACTCCGTCCGTCACTTCTGACACCGAGTTGGCAGATGTCTTCACCAAGCCGGTGTCCGCTTCTTTGTTTCATATTTGCAAACAAGCTGGGCATGATGCTCTAGCTTGAGGGGGAGTGTTGAGACCGAGCGGTCTGTCGGAGGTGAACGGGCGGTCTGGCGGTTTGTCTGGCGGTCCGAGCGGTTTGGCAGTACGAGCGGTCTGTCGGATGAGACGGGGAGGTCTGGCGGCTTATCTGGCGGTCTGGCGGTCTGTGCGGCTTATGCGGCTTGTATAGTTTCAGGTTCTTGTAATTATTAGTCCCACATTGCATATTTGTAATCTCTCTTCTCTCCTCCATTCTATAAAAGAGAGGTCATACCTTTGTAATAGATACCTTTTTCAGATAATAAAATTTCAGTTATACTACTTGCGGTTTGTTTTTTTGTTCGGTTCTAAAACGCTCGATTGCCGCCACTTGATCGTCATCGTCTGTGATCACCAAGTATACAACTCACATAACCATCATAATGGGGGGGGGGGGGGGTGCACATAACCAAATTTAATAATTGCGAGTACATAACACATAAAACGGTTATGGTGTGCGCATTAACCGAATAAACCACTCTAAAAAAGCTATAAATATGACCCCATGACTCTCCCTCTGATGGATCCTTTTCTCCTCTGACTTCTCCTTCTACACACGAGAGATCCTCAGCGAATTCCTTGAAGATCTCCTTGCTCCTTTGAATAACCTTTCGAAGATTTATGAGCTTCTTCGAAGACCCCTAGAAGATCTTTCGAGCGCCCCTGCGCTCGTTCCACTTTGCACACGTCTGAGCTGACACATGTTCCACACCGCGCACGTTCCGCCCTACACACGTTTCGCGCAGAATGACTGACGCTGTGTGGGGACTTTCTATGGGAGCTGGGCGTTGGAGTTGATGAGACTTTCCTAAACCTCGTGGCCGAGGACCGGCGAGGTTTAGGGGGTGGTTGAGGTCTGTTGGATCTTTTTTGGTTTCTCTTTCTGCCCTCTCCTTTGTACCCTCTTTTCATTTTCCTGCTAGTGCATTTATCACTGAAGACGCGCATAACTCGCCCTCAGCCTCCGAACAACAATCGAAGACTCAAGAGCGCACAAAACGCAACACTCTCTTCTGCACAAGAAGAAATACTTTTAGCTCCGCGAGCGGTGACTTGTCACCCTCGAGGCCCTCCCTCTCTCCCCAACAATTGTAACAAGAGTCGGCCTGTCGCCCACGAGTTCTCTGCAAAGTCCTATAACAACAAAAAATATAGTTGAAGTATGATCAATACTGTCCCGGCCACATGATTTTTTTTTCTTTTTCGAGATTTTTCACATTAAAAAAAAAGTCTTGCCAGTTGTGCCGTTTGTTTATTTTACTTAGACTATTTGCACTCTCGACCGTTCTCCGAGGTCAGACAATTCATTTTAGACTCCAATTTGTCTTCTTCTGAAAAACTAAAACCCATAGATTTTAAATTAAAGCAAATTATTTAACAGAACGGACAGTCCATTTCATGTGAAAGTTTTAATTTTAAGGAATTGAACTCCTCAACAAAGAGAAACATTACAAAGAAATTATTTAGAGCAATGTTAAAACTACACATGTTTTTGGCTATGCACACACAAAGCTAAAATCATATTATTTTGACATTTTTTTGAAGTCAAAAAACTTTATGCGCAGTCAGCGATTTGTTCATCCCAGCTCAGACACGTCGTCTTAGACTATATTTGGTTCGGCGGTGGCGGGTGCATCCGGTGTGGTCGAAACGACACTTTGGAACCGGAGGAGAGAGACGGGGGTCGAAACGGAGCGGATTGGGGCCGTTTCCTCCTTGCTACGGGTGCAAACGGAGTAAACGGCGGCGGCGGCCTTTTGTTTACCCGACGTTCGGTGACGTTTGCTCCAAACGGAGGCGGCGAAACGCCGAACCAAACGAAACCTTAGTGTTTCTCGATCTTTGCATTTGCACACTCTCATCAACCAGCATCCAGTCTCCCCAATTCGCAGGAAGACGAAGCTGACGACCTCATTTACTCACGCCGACAACCCCTCTCCTGCTCCAGAGTTCATCTTGCTGACGAGCCTGCGCCTTTCTTTCCTAACGGCGATGACTCTTCCCCTTTGAGCTCACGCCGGCGACCCCTCTCTTCAGAGTGAGAGGGAAGGAGATGAAAAAAAACAAGTTTTTACTTTGTGTGCACTTATAGATTTCGGTTGCAAATAAAATTTAGTTATGTGCACATAATATTGGGGTGCACATAGCCAAAACATGTGTGCTTTTAACATTGCTCATTATTTAGCGAAGTTATTTCGTCCGTGTTCCCGGCGAGTAGATTTGCTTGCACGCGATTACTAAAAATATGCTCGCGCGCCTTTGCCTGACTTGTTTTTCCTCTCTCTAGATCGCGCCCCTTGATATCTCCACTCGACTACACCTCCTCTCACCCGGACGGAGATTTAGGAACAGAGCCCGGTCCTAATAATCTCTCCATTATTTAAACCAAAAACAATACCTCGAGGCGAAACCATTAATCGAACCCAACCCAAACGAATGCACCTTTCTTCCAATTCCTGAAAAACGAAGGGGCCCTAAAAATTCCTTCTCTTTACCTTCTCTGTTCGGGCTTTTATTGTTGTTATCAAGCAGACACGAGAGTGGGAGAGGGGAAGGGAGATGGCGGGAGGGAGAGCCACGAGGATGGAATCGCTGGGTTGGCTGACGGAGTCGGCGGTGATGCCGAAGAAGCGCAAGATTATCGAAGGCGTCGGAGCATCCTCCATTGTTGAGCTTAAAGCCCAACTTTACCGCACGCAGGAAGAAACCGGAATACCCGTGAGTCCGCCCCTAATTCTTCCGAATACCTCCACGCGAAGAAGAAGATCCTTCTCTCTGGCCCTTTATCCCATAAGAATTCCGGTGTAGAGGAACGGGACAAGAGGTTGGTTTTTTAGTCCCATCATTCTTCTTCATTTCTTGCAAATCCAGTTCAAGAATCCTCCATTGTTGAGCTTCCGATTTATTCTTCTGTTGCGCTCATCGTGTTATTCAGTTTTATCTTCGGTTAGTGTTGGAGAGAAAAAAGGATTAGTGCTAGGAAAGATATGGAATTGAAGAAATTGATATCCCTAAATTTAGGCATACGATAAGGCAAATACCGATTGTTCTGTATAGCAATATCCTTCATTTTGCTCTACTGAAAACTAGTAGCGGTTAACCGTGGGATACAAGCTTTGAAGCCCAATACCAATTCTTATATTTTAGGATCTCATTTGTGTTTTTTTTTTGGGTGATGTCAAGGGACAATAACCAAGACAAAATTCCTGTGAAAATGTCCATTTTTTCTCACTAGATTATTATAACTTAATGAAACCTCCTGTGCTTTGCTTCTTTTATCTAGGCCATCATAGGGAGGAAAATTAGTCGAAGAAGATATGTTTGACATCTTATTGTTTTGTTCTATGAAAGTGCATGATTAGTAGAAAGCTTGTGTTCATATTGTGGAACAACCGAACAATGCAAGTTGTTGTTTAGAGGACCAAGTTTTATTGCTGCATATGTTACATGTAGAGTAATGTTATTAGCATCCCAGAACTCGCTATTAGCTGCTATATTATATTAGCACCCTAAAAAATCAATTTTCACACCGGCAGACTATTAACACAACCCAAAAAAAATTAAATTAAAAATCTCCATTCACCCCAAAATACAATATCTAGAACCTTGCAATTTTCTGAACAAAAGTAAAATCATAATATATCTTATTGTGTAATTTGAGCAAAAGTAAAAATCAAGATATCCAAAATATCATCAATAATTCATGTGTTAACAACCTGTAGACATATAAACGTAATATTAGCTTCTCCGAATATATTTTCTATGCATACATCTCTTTATCACAAGCTTTAAAGTGGCTAAGATTTTTCTAGGTTTTACACCTGCTGCATATATCTCTTTAACAATATTTTGCTCACTTTCATTCTATGAAGCACAGATACTTCCCCAAAGGCAGCGTACCCGTACCAGATACGTATCTGGTACCGGTACGTACCCGATACTCGATGGATACACCTATGTGGACACATTTGGACTTAGTACATCATTCTGCAGACTGTGATATGAGTCTGTTTTTCTAGAGTAAACAAATGTTGGCTCTATGCTAAGAAGCGTTGGTACGTCCAATTAAGTTTTGTATCTGTACTGAGTATGTTTCTGGTATCGGTACCTTTGTGTTACAAGTACGTGTATTGAATGTGTTGATTCAACGCAAGTTATTAACAAAAACGGCTAACTTGTCTTTAGACTAACCAGAGATTGAAGATGTTGATCTCCAACAATGAAGAAAAAAAAAACTGATAAGTAACTTAAGTTTAATTTTATCTCTTTTGGTTAAACATATAAGATGTTAAATTTTGCAATATTTATGAATGCTTACTGTTTGAAAACTTCATGTTATGTTGCATTGATTTGAGAAATTGTACTTCAAGTTATGATTTATGTTTAATGTTTCGATGTTTTGAGAACTATTTATTGCACTTGTGATATATAAATATATATATTTTATTTGTTATAACGTATCATGACGTACCCGTATCCTTGTTTTTAAAATTTTGTCGTACCGCCGTACCGGGTACGTATCGTATCCGGTACTCGTACCCGTACCGGTGCTTCCCAGCTTTCATTTAATTGACTGATATATGAATGCGCCTTTAAATGAACAAACTCATGATTTTGCAACCCATTTTTAAATTTTAATTTCCAATCATTTGAACAAGTTTCTTTCTGAGCTTGAAGTAAGAATGGGCAATCACATCGTTTTGTCCTAGTCTTTCTTAAGTTCCTCTTAACTTATATTTTTTTCTCTAAGTATCGCATTGAAAACTAGCTCTTTCACAACCATGAAATACTCTAGGACATACTATTTCTGTTATTTTTTTTGTTCTTTGAATCGTCACTTCCAACCCAAAACCTCTACGTTCAATTAAATCATTTTTTACTTGGAAATAACATCTCGGTAGCAAAATGTTCCGACTCATCTATTTGGACGATTTTAGGTTGTTCACTCATTGTAAGCAACTTGAGAGATTCTACATTCATTAAACCCTAAACAATCCTGCAAATTATTCCAATGTTTAACAATGATTTACATATGAGAGCATCCAAAAAAAAACACAAGAAAAACTTAGCTCTATCACAGCAACATATCAATTTGATGAAAAAACCCCAAAACTTTAACAATGATACACATATGAAAATATCAAATTAAAACACAAGAAAAAAACCCCTAAAAAACACATTGACAATTTATCAATTTGATGAAAAAATCCTGAAACTCTCCCAAGGATTCACATATCACAAGCTCTAATAAAAATCAGGCAAACCCCTAAATAACTATAAAAGCTGAATATTTTGCATGGACCTTACTTGGAGTCAGCCAGAGCAGAGGAATAAAAGCCCTCCCAAGAAAAATGGATGCAGACGCCGGAGCAAGGGATAGGGGGGACACTGTCTGGAAGTCTTGCTTGCAAGTTTCGATAGAGGCCCATGGATCAAGACAAAAACATAACACAAGCTTACGGGGAAAATGAGTAGGGTTTGTAAGGGAGAAAAAATATGCTTACAAGAGAGTATTCATCAGAATTACAGGAGTCAACGTCGTAGGTAGAGCAGTTGTGCGTCACACGAGATCTACTGGAGCATCCACACAATCTCCGGAAATAGAAGCAGGTTTAGCCAAAAGAGTCACCTGAAGTGGAGATGCCGGGGTGCGATGTCAGCGACAAAACCTACATGGGTGCAGTTGGGAGTGATGGGGATGAGCAGTGAGTGAGGAGAGTGAGTTCAGGGGTCGTGGGTTTGGCTGGGGCGCGGTATAGGATTAAGATATTAAAATATAGGTGTTATTTGGTGTTTTTTATGGGGCGCTAATATTCAGAAGTGGGGTATTAATACAATTTCTCTTTATATGATTGCAATGTTTAAGAGCTTGGAATCAAATGTTATGGATGTTGAATGGGGATAACCATGTTAAAAATTAAGTTCTACTTAGTTCTTAGTTATTCAGGCCAAAGCTACGTGGTTCTTGAATTTTTTACTCTATGAATTATAAACTTCATATGTTATTTCTCCAAAAATGTTCATGGTTCATAAGTTCCTCAAAATTATTTCTGTCCATCTAGTGTTAGAAATTTTTTGTGAGTACAACCAAGGTTGCAGATGTCGGATGTCGGGGACACGTCGGTTTGGGTTTTCATGTCGGTTTTTTATATATCGGGGGATATATCGGGGATATTTCATATATCGGGTTTTAATATTTAATTAATAATATATTTAATTTAATGTTATTTTTTATACATATCACAATGCCTATTTTGCAACCTATTGAAATTCTAAACATTAAAAGCTATATGTAACATTCAACATACATTTTTATGAGATCAAATTTTTAGAAATTAGTAGTATAAGGCACTGAAATTAGTATAAGCAACTCATTACCAACATCATTTTAGTATAGGCACTGAAATTAGTAGTATAGGACACTAAAATTAGTATAAGCAACTTATTACCAACATCATTTTAGTAGAGGCACTGAAATTAGTAGTATAGGGCACTGAATAACTCAGTAGTTAGACATATTAGAAATTAGAATGCACCCGAGAGAGGGGGGGAGGTAGGGAGAAGAATGCACCCGTAGGTATAAGCAGCAGTCAGTCACGCAACCAGTGTCGAGAGAGCCCGAGAGAGGAAGAGAGCCGCAGAGTTGTGAGAGAGCGCGAGAGAGGGAGAGAACCTGCGCTAATGCCGAGAGAGGAGAGCCAGGGTGAGAGCAGCGCAGTGTTGAGAGAGCGCGAGAGAGCGCGAGAGAGGGAGGAGAGAACCAGAACTAGTGTCGAGAGAGGAGAGACAGAGTGTGAGAGTAGCAGAGAGTCGAGAGAGCGCGAGAGAGGGAGAGCAGTAGAGCACCAGCGGAGAGCGCGAGAGAGGAAGAGCACCAGCGGAGAGAGAGCGAGAGGGAGAGCTAGGGCAGAAGCGCGACAGAGAGAGAGCAGCGGGGGTCGGGAGGGTGTTATAACTTATAAATTATAAGTTATAAGTTATATAACTTATAAATTATAATTTATAAGTTATAAGTTGCCGACATCTTCAAAAAATCGGCCGGTATGGCCGATTTTTCAGGCCGATATATCGGTCCAATCCGATATATCGGCCCGATTTTTTTCAAAAGCCACGAACCTAATTTATATCGGTTTCGTGGCGTTTTGGAAGCCATACCTTTATATCGGGCCGACATGTCGGACATGTCGGCCGACATCTACAACACTGAGTACAACAACAACAACGACAACATTCATGCCTTTATCCCACTATAGTGGGGTCGGCTATATGGATCCTTTGTCGCCATTGTGCCCTATCTTTTGTCATAATCTCACTAATGCCTAAGTACATCATGTTTTTCCTTACAGTTTCATTCCAAGTCTTTATTGGTCTCCCCTCCCTCGTTTAACATGCCTAGTGACTAGACTCACAACGCCTAACAGGTGCCTCTAATGGTCTCCTTTGTACGTGTCCAAACCATCTTAGACGCGCTTCTCGCATCTTCTCTGCAATTGGTGCTACTCCCGTCTTATCCCTGATACTTTCATTCCTAATTTTATCCAATCTCATGTGTCCACACATCCACCTAATCATTCACATCTCCGCAACTCCCATTTTTTCCTCAAATATTTTTATGAGTAACGCCTAAAATATTTTAAAACTAAATGTCATATTCGCGATAAAAATAACACTATATGACAATCTATGAATGCTTGGTTTTTGATGCGAACGGAATACACGAGGTTTGATAAGGATGCAAGATAAAAAATGAGAATTTCATACAAGATTTGAGTTGTTTTACATCAAAAAACATAGCATTGCAACACTAACAATCTAAAAGTTAGCCAAAATAATGATATCTACATTTTAATGTAAAGGCGTCCCTAATCAATAGGGTCTAAGACTCAATTTGGGAGAGTTGTTACTGATGGAAAACTACTGATTGAATAGAGCGATGAAAAGTATTTGTTTTTGAAAAAATAGAGTTTTGATATAAAAACTGTTTGGATGAAATGGTGTTTGCAGTGCTATTCAAGAAGCTGTTTTCAAAAAACTATTTAACAAAAATAGTGTTTTGTTAGGCGATTTTTTTTCTAATTATGATAACCTTCATTTTCAATACCAGGAACAATTTTAGACATTGATAACCTAAGTTACATGACCGACATAATAAAGTTTAATATTTTTTAAATATTAAAGATACAAAACTTTTTTAAAGTTTCTACGAACGGATCCATGAGTTGCGTGTAAGTAGTTTGGTGTATCACCCACACAAATGAAAAAGTTTTAATTAGATTCATAAATAAAAATAATTAAATATAAATTATGAGCAATGAATATCACCTTCTTGCCTCATAGAGGTATTGTGCTATAGACTATCATCTCGTCTACACGTTTTACTATATCAGTGCTTGTATCCTATCGTCTCTGTGAGTCTACGCCGTTCCCTGTACCAATTCCCTCACATTCCCTAAAATCAGGATCCTTATGTGATAGATGTCTCTGTATAAAATTATGCAAAGTAATTGTCGCCAGCACAATATGTATCTGTTTGTCAAAACTGTAGTTTGACATGTCACGTAGTATTGCCCATTTCTTTTTCACACGCTAAATGTATGTTTAATCACACTCCTAAGAGATGAGTGTGCTTAATAAAAATCTCTCAAAATCTTTCAAGTGGATGACTACCACAAGCAAAATTAGGAAGATGGTAGCATGTGTCTGGATATGATTTTATATAAACTCTTTGTACCGGATATGTACGTCTATCAAAAAATATTTTCCCTCATCATCGACGCACGTTTTTAATAAACAAAAATTGTAAGAATAAACAATATACGTACTGCAATAACAATATAAGTATCTCGAGAGGGGGGAGTTATATTTGGGCTTGCTTATAACAAGATTGAAAATACGACTATCATGCACAGGTCCCTCCCAACCGGCCATGGCGAAAGTAGGACACATCTTGAAGTCACAAATAACCATTACATTTTGCGTTATAGTTCCATGGAGCCCAATATATGGTACTTGATTATTAACTGAAATACTTGCATAACATGTGCTCCATCTATAACACAAATGCAATCTTTAAAAAAAGGCATGCAATGCGGATCTTGCATAATTTCTGGTGGAGTATTATTAAAATATCTCTCTCGTGACATGGAGGATGTCGGGGTTATGCGATCGTCCGCGGTGGCTAAGTACAGCGCGCCTCACAACTTGGAGATGGAGCGATCCCGTATCGCATATAAGGTCCGTTTTGGGACGATGGTGATTGGGATTGATCTGCTTGAGTGCGATGTCGTATACTGCTTTGGTTTTGGCAAGGGGTTTCGGGCTTCTCAGAGATTTCCGGGGAGCGTTGATATGGGCTTGGAGGATGCCTCAGATGACGATGCTGACGACGATGTTGAGGGATGATCCGTTGTGCCCTTTTTTGTTTGTCTGCTTCGCCTTTGCTTTATTTTGCGGGTGCGCCTTTGCACCGTCACATGATGACGTTAGCCCGTGGGGCATCTTTTGTTTGAATGGAGACCCTCTTTTTCGGATCTCCCGTGATCTAGTTGTGCTTGGGTGTGCGTACAGTAGCGTTTATCTTGAACGCTGTCATTTTGCGCAACTTGCTAGTGCGAGATATTCGTCCGCTTGTAATTTTTGGAGGATCGGTGTCCGCTTAAGAGTTGGAGGCGAAGAGCTCTTGTGCACTCATGCCTTAGGAGAACCGAGGTTCGTCCGGTGGAGGTGACGAAAAACCTTTGTTCGTGCCCTGGGCGAACCGAGGTTCGTCCGAGTGGAGGTAGCGGAGAACCTTTGTTCAATTGAGCTTTAGGAATATCGGGGTTAGTCCGAGAGGAGGTGACAATGAAAAAATTTTGTTCAATCGCACTTTGGGAGAACCAGGGTTCGTCCGAAAGGAGGTGACAAAGAACCTTTGTTCAATTGGGCTTTGGGAATACCGGGGTTAGTCCGAGAGGTGGTGGTAATGTATAATTTTTGTTCGATCGCACTTTTTGAGAACCAGGGTTCGTCCGAAAGGAGGTGGCGTTGATCTTTGTTCGATCGCACTTTGGGATAACCGGGGTTTGTCCGAAAATGGTGACGCACGATCGAATGCACGACCGTGCGTGAATCATGCTTTATTAATAGCACAGAACTCCCCTTGTCTGATACAGCAGAGATGATCGTGCGTTTTTGATCACGCTCGGGAAAAATAGCCCGTGCGAGAACAAATCGCACGGTTAGTAAATGATCACTGAAAATAAGGCAAAACAAGGAGATCGTGCGTTTTCCTTCGCGCATGGTTGGGTCCAACCGTGCGTGAAGACAACTCATAGACAATAAAAACATAAAATTTTAGACAAAAAGACGAGGTTGTGCGATTTGGTCACGCACCGGCAAAACAGCCAGTGCGCGAGCAAATCGCACGGCCCGGGGCAGAGCACCAGAAAATGGAGCTGTAGACATTGCACGATCGCACCGATCGTGCGTGAAGAAAAATGCACGACCGTGCGATTCCTACAGAGAAGAAATTGGACAACCATGGAGATCTGCCCACCTGCACAGCAACACACAGCCTGGAGCACACCTCCAACACACATAAAACAATAGAAATAACAACATAAAAACATGCTAGGGAGCACCATGTGCTTACCTCCAGCAAAAGCGCGCAATTGCACACCACAACCTGGCTTAAGAGTGCACTATGTGTAATGATAGATTTTATGGAGTCTTGGCGGAGTGACGGTTTGTTTAGGGGGCCTGACAGTTAGGCGTTCTGCTGGTTTGGTCCTGGCAGACTGAAGGATTCGCGGTCTGGTGCTTTAGTCCAGACGGTCTGGAGGTTTGGCGGACTGACAACTTAGTTCACGCGGACTGGCGGGTTAGCCTTGGCGGACTGGTTCCCGCTGTGTTGCAAACTGTCTCTGACGGTTTGATCAGGAGACTAGCAAGCTGTGTTGCGGTCTGGCTCTTATCTCGCTGTAGCGGTCTTGGCGAACAAACTTGAAGTCGCGGCGGATAGAGACACAACTGAAGCTGCGGTCTGGAGAGCAGTGAAGCTGCGGGGTACCGACAATTGTTGCGGCCTGATGCTGAAGGGAGCGGAGTCTGGCGATATCAGTATGAAGCTGATACTGTTCACAGTCAGCGACAGCGGATTGCTAATGGAGTCCGGCGGATACCAGTATGAAGCAGACTGCTGTTCATAGTCAGCGACAGCGACTGCTAGTGGCGTCCGGCGGATACCAGTCTGGAGCGGACAGTGCCTAACCGCTTAGTTGTGGCGGTCTAATTTTTGTAACCGCACAGTCTACATGGTGTTTTTTTAGTCCACATCGGCTGTTGTATTTTTTTTCTTTCTTATCTTCCTTATAAATAGGGGTCAATACTCATATAAATTAACTTTTTGATTGAATGAAAAACTTGTTATTAGATTTTCTCACATGTACAATTACAAAAAAGAGAAATATGAGCAATAACGACCAAAGTTTAGTGCATGTGAGTGAAAACTAGTCTAGATGAGTCCGAAAAATTACAAATATCGGACTCATCAATTACCCAAAGAAAAATAAGTGTTATTTTATAAATTCTCAAATATGAGCATCCAAGAATCCTGCTGATTTTCAGCCTCCTCCAACAAATATAGCTTGATCTATTATTTTAGTATGTAGAGAGTTTCCTGGCCTTTCCAAAATGGAGCTACACATTCCGCGCTTCATCATAGTTAGAAAGTTTTGACATTTTGAAGACGGCGTTCCAAAACGATGTGTTTCCAGAGATGGCTTTGATAAATGAGAAAGTCTGTGCGCAAAGCATTATTCGACTTTGTTAATGCTATCAGAATGGTGTTAGCGTTTTCTTCACTATGAAAATCTTGCTTTAGCACCATCAGAATATGTTATAGTACATATTCGCTATCAGAATCTTGTGATATTGCTAACATGCTTTCCGATAACATCTTTGGAAATCAGAGTATTTTTATCACTATCGTCGATGTTAATACTTGCGCCCAACGTTGTAGTTTATTTCACTCTCAGAATCCTGCGATAAGTAATGGATGACTTTATTATTTATTTCAGGAGACTTGCAACTTGTTCTTCTATACCGTAGGGTAACGCTAGTGCCTGTTGTTATTGTTTTTTTCGCTATAAGAATTTTGCGATATTGCTCGTCGTTATAAAACAAAATTATTGTCTCCCCAATTCGTATGAGTCCCATAATTCTTCCCAAATCAAAAGTTATGGTCGTTTTGATGCTGTACATGAAAATGTACATGAAAATGAATTGTATATTTAAGTTCCTTTTATGCGTCCATCTTCATATTATCTACTTACATGAATCTTGAAGGTATCATTAATACTCACTATATTTGCTATTTTCAAACTAAGGAGGAGTGTAGAACCACATTTTAAGAACCGGCACCGGTAGGAGGGGCAATAAAGTTTGTGGCGGGCTATTCAGGCGGAGTTGCACTCACGATCTCGTCTAAGAAGGGTCGAGTCAGGCTGTTGAAAGTTGGGATGCAACTCTTGGAGAGGATACACTGTCTGGAACCAGCGACGAGACACCCTATGCTGTTTTAACTAGGGGAGATCTGCTGTGCGGTTGTTTTGAGGGGAAAGAACTTGCAAGCGACTTCGATCGCCGCCCTTTTCTCCAGTGACATGTCGAAGGGATCAAGGAAGAGTAGTAACTGCTTATGCCCTAGGGTGGTTCTCAAACTAAAGGTCACAGTCGACAGTTTCTTCCGACTGACAGGGGGTTTTTGACGGGGCTGATGTTGGAGGTTAAACCACCACATTAAAAAGAAACAAATATAGGCTTAACACCTAGTACTGCACGGAATCGGCACCATGAAATGACCATGAGAATTTGAAAATATCACTCCCAATCTGCAATACTGAAAAAAAAACTCAAAACTAGTATTTATAGGCTTTGCACACAACAAATGTCTGTGATTGACCATCACAAAACACACAACAAATAGATAAATATTGTACAACAAAATAAAAAGAAATATCCCATGGACGCTCTGAATGCGATTACAGACTCAGATCTTCTATATGACGATTCTAATCCACCTCCTATGAGTGTAACTCTGATTGGGCTCTGATACGAGTAGACTTGCCCGCGAACTATGATCCCTATCAATTCACTCAGACTTGAAAGTATGTCTCCATTGAACAAGATGGTCATACTCTTGACGAACACCAGGGTAAATGAGTCAAGTTCCTGTGATGATATATATATATCAATAGTCATCCACTCCCTCGAATGGACCATGTAAACATATAGTATGGACATTTGGTGTCAAGGAGACGTCATGCCCCACAATGTCAGATATACTCCAAATACTGAAGTAGGTGTTTGTGTATCTATTGGGTTACTTGGTAATGGGATGAGGCTTAGTGATCCGTTGGACGGCAAGTGCATCAGTCGCACAAGTAATATAAAATGAGAGTGAATCTCCAAGTATCGATCTCAGAGGAATGCAGGTTAGGATGCATGACTATATCGTTTAGAAAACTAATTATAAGGATTTTAGAACTAAATGGGGCTTTGGATTTGGCAAAATAGAAACAAAACTAATTTAAACTAATGCGGGTCACCAAGCACCGCTTCGCTTTGCGAATGGAACTACTGTAGGCCGCTATGCACTGCTTCGGTTGACGGATGGATGAGTAGGATAGTGGATAGAGGGATCACACACGACAATGTGAGGGTCGTAGGCACCTCGTTCACAAAGCACGCCACTAGCATTGCTAGTGCGACAACTCAATGTGTTGGCGGGATGTAGATGGAATGGGTGCTCCTCGAATCACATAAACCACAAAGAAATTCAAAGACATGTAAGTAACAATAATATCATTTTAGGGTCATGGACATCATCCAACATATAGAAATTGAAGTAAAAAATAACTACAACAAGGAGGAAGCAAGAGCTACAATCGAAGAACGAAGTCTCGTCGTGGATTCTCGATCGGAATCGTAGGGTTGTCAATCCTTGTCCGCGCTCGGGTCTACAGCTATTGTTCGGGGTAGAGGAGGGCTGTCACTTCCTCCCAATGAACACGTCTTTTTCGCTAATCTCCCTTCGGCCACGGACTTTGCAAGAGAACTCCTTGGGTGCAGCGAGAACTACCTCGAAATGGAGTTTGAGAGCATGCAATTATGGAGGAGGCCAAGGATGATGCCATGACAGAGGATTTGTAGTGGAAATATGGCCGGAGCTCCTCTCGGAAGTGGGTGGAAAAATTGGGCAGAGAGGAAAGATTAGGCGCGAAAATGGCCAAAGATTCGGATTAGGGTGCATATCCTGCACTTAAATAATAACCAGTGATAAAAATAGGCACGCACGGTCGAACGTATGACTGTGCGTGAATCGTGCAAAATTTGTCGAGCAGGAAACCTCGACAGGCCTAGCAAAAGGACTCCTGTGATTTTACTCACGCACGACCAAAACTGACCGTGCGAGAACAGAACACACGGGTCGCGGAAGATCGCTGAAAATCATGCCAACAAAAGAAGACCGTGCGATTTCCTTCTCGCACGGTTGAATCCAACCGTGCGTGAAGGAAAGCACGGGCAATTACAAAACAATAACACTCAAGCCTTTATCCCACTACAGAAACGCACGGGCAATTAAATCATCAAATTTTTAGACAAAAATAGAAGCTCGTCTAATTTTGCTTACGCACGGGCGAAACTGACTGTGCGTGAACAAAACACATGAGCCGGGGCAGATTATTAAAAATGGGCACTGCAAAACACGCACAGACGCAGAGATCGTGCGTCAAGGGGTGCGCACGACCGTGCGATTCATACATGATAGAATTGCAAGAATATGGGGATCTTCCCACCTGCAATGCAAACCAACAAACTGGGGTACAAGCCACCAACACACAGAACAACCATAATATTAGAACAAAAACACCGGGGAGCACCATATGCATACCCCGTGACAGAGTGCGCAATTCCATACCACAATGAGCTAAAAAGATGCACTTTGTGTAAAAGTGTGAACAAGTGAAAAATAAACGATAATGATCTAAAAGTGAAGTGCCAGTGCATGAAATCGAGTTTAGATGAGTCCAAAAAATACTATAAAAATTGGACTCATCACACCTCAAACTTAACTGTTTGCTCGTCTCGAGCAAACCATTCCTCTTGCGGATGGAGAAAAGACATAGCTGACATAGACATTATAAAGTGGAGTGCGATGCGAAGTCGCATACTCATGTGCATAGAAATACGGTAGTAGAAAGAATTTTAATTATACATAATAGTTTATAGTTTTCTTAGTGTGTATCTATATATTATTACTATTCAAATTTTGAATCACAATGAATATTCCGGTCACGCGTAGAGAGAAAGTAGATTGATCGCTGAGATGAGAATTACCAAATATCAGGGCTCAAGAAAACCTCCAAAGAAATCCATCAATGTCAGTGAATAAGCTCACCCGTTCGCACTCTCTCCACGACATTAGTTTGGTTCAACACACGTGTCAGTAGGAATTTAGGTTAGAGATGTGGCTTGGGTTACGGTAGGGGATAAAGGTAGACATGAGGGCTCAATGCACCTAACCCAAATGAGCTAATGTAAACTAGACTATCCACGCACCAACAATACAAGTGGGTGCACCACACCCAGACTTGGACTTTACAACATGGGTGTGTGCATTGCCTACTCCTAATACACATTTTCACAAAAATATTTTCATTTTAACTTTTTTCTCATTTCACTTTTTTTCAAATATTTCATCAATCAATATTTTATTCTCATTTTTTTTTCAACAGCATTTTTTTTTCAGCAGATTTTCAATGGAGCACATCCACACATCCACAGATAAAAACACAACATCAACACTCCAAACATGAAAATATAAAAATGACTAAAGCTCGGATTTGGGTGTGCGATTAGGATTGGCTTTTCTGGCTTTGGTGAGATAACGGTGGAGCTGAATCAAGAGGACGGGGGTAGACACAAAGGGGCTAGCGAGGATAAGACGATATGAACTGTACACAAGCTCAACCGGGCTAAAATGTTGGCCTACATCACACTCAAGCAATCGAACTAACCTATACCCATGCTTCGAGAGTAGCTTGGGGCAAGTTCTTAGCCACTGAGAAAGATTATCCTTCCTCCCGACTCGAGCAATGCGAGTCTAGTTAACGTCTACACATATCCCTACGCTACCGTCAGATTCACATCGGATTCGCCAATTTTGAGTAGAATAAACAATATTTACGCAAATAAAAAAGTAAAAAACTATAAGCATTAAGAAAATTAATTCTATACGGATTTCTACGCAAGACGCGAGCACTCGACTAGGAGCACTACATGAGTCAACATTTTACTCCGTCTCACAATTCTAAGCCAGCACAGTAATTTTCCCAAATCCCCCAAAAGGAATGAATTCAACTCGCGATGCGCCAACGACTAATCACGCGCTCATGTGGGTGCTGTTGTGTGCGGTGAATATGAACATTGCTAAATAACCTAGAATAAAATCTTCTATCATGCAATGAAATTGTGAGTGTGTAGTGGGTAACGAAAATCAGCTCTCCCCCGACTTAAACTATGCAATACAAAAAAGATAAAACACTAGGAATTAAATAAAAACTAGCGGAGAGATTACCCAAAGCTAAAAAATGAGCATACCAGAAGAGCACAAATACTACAAACAAAGCCTCCACCACAACAAAATTATCACCTCACCTGCCGAAAGAACTCCAAACAAAACAAATATGATAACACACTATCACATCACAGAACTACACTACACTACATAGCTATGCAACTATCACCATCACACTATCACAACACAAAAACATAAATATAGAATAGATTGTAACAAAAGAAAGCTGTCCACAACCACACCCTGGGGAAGAAGCCCTAGCAGAATAATGTTAGGTACATCACAAAATAATCAAAACAAGAACAAAAAATAAAGCAGCATTGATGGAATCCCTGGAAGAAGTTGAGCCGAGCGGTCACTGAGGAGAGTAGCGAGGAGACTGCGGAGGAGTACGGGTCTGGCGAGACCGCGAAGTAGAGTCCCGAGCAGGAACAGCGGGAGGCTCCACTCCCAAATGCGCCCCAATCTGAGATGATAACTCGTACTGCATGGAGATGGTGTCCTCCATGTGCACAAATCGATCATAAAAATCGGGGAATTGCTGCTCAAAGCTCTGCCGAGCGGCATGCCATTAGGTAGCATGAGCAACAACTAGGGGGGCAGCGGGAGTGGGCAAACTAGTCCCAGACGAAGAGCTTGCCTCAGCAGCTTCGACACGAGCGACACCCTCCCCTCTGACTTCACGGATCTGATAGTACCAGTTCCCCCCGTCGTGTACCTTCTGGATCAGCTTGAACGCCAACATCATATGACCAACGTAATAGAGTGGCCCCTGGAGACGACAGTCATCAGAGGCAACATCTCCCAGATGTCCAATCCCTTGGCGATCCGGGTGATGTAATGCGAGCCTCCTATGGAATTCCAAGGGAGATACGTTGCCTGGCTCAAAAGTTAGTGGGCATGGACGCACTCGAGATGCAGGGACACACGCCTGTGCATGCTATAGAGGTAGAGGAAATCCTGCCAGCCCGCTACGTTTTGGCTAATGGTACGGGAATTGATGCTATGCCCAATCAATTGCTGAACGTAACGGAGTGCGGGAGAAATAAAGTGGGTAGACTTTGCTGCGCGAGCCTCGTATGACTGGTTCCTTCCCATGATGGACTGCCAGAACTCGTTGGGAGAAACTCCCTGGGGGAACTCGTGAGGACGGTCAGAACCCGCGTCATTCAAAACAAGAAGGTGACACAGACACGTAACCGGAGGTAGAAGGTGTTCTGCCCGGAATAGGAGTCGGGACGATTCAGATGTTCGACTCATCATCCTCATCCAATTGGCGAAAATATTCAGCACAATCCTTCAGAGCGTGATCTGTGCTACGACAAAACAAGCACTGTTTTGTATTTTTCTTCCGTCCAAGCGGCGTCGGAGAAGAATTCCAAAATGGTAAGTGCGGTGTAGAAGAATAGTCATAAGACTTAGGAACGGTGTATGAGGTACCGTAAGATGTCGGTGCCCTATACACTGAGCTTCACGAACTAGAGCTACTATCTCCCGTAGAGCATCTATCATTAGAGTGGGAGGCATCTCCACAGCAACGACAATGGATATTGAGTCCAACAAACATTGTGCGAAGAAGCCAGATTCAACGAAATGAAAATCTTCATGCAATATACTACACCCAATAATAAATAACTGAAGCAACCTATAATTTAAACAAGAAAAATGAATAAATAAACAAATAAGGAAATTAAAAATCCTTACAAGTAATTTTCCTAACAAAAGAATCACGACACCAGCTGCATTCCCCGTCAACGACACAAAAAACTTGATGCGTGGGACAACAAGTGCACTGGTCGCACAAGTAATATAAAATGAGAGTGAATCCCCAAGTATCGATCTCAGATGAACGCAGGTTGGGCTGTGTGACTATCGTTTAAAAAACTAATTATAAGGATTTTATAACTAAACAGGGCTTTGGATTTGGTAAAATAGAATCAAAATCTAATTTAAACTAATGCGGGTCGCAAGCAATGCTTCTCTTGGCGAATGGAACTACTGCAATCCGCTATGCATTGCTTCGGTTGGCGGATGGATGAGTAGGCTAGCAGATGGAGGGATCACACACGACAGAGTGAGGATCGTAGGAACCTTGTCACAAAGCATGCCACTAGCAATTGCTAGTGCGACAACTCAATGCGTTGGTGAGATGGTAGATGAATGGGGGCGCTCCTTGAATCACATAAACCGCAAAGAAATCCAAAGACAAAATAACAATAATATCATTTTAGGGTTCATGGACATCATCCAACACAAGAAATTGAAGTTAAAATAACTACAAGGAGGAAGCAAGAGCTACAACCGAAGAACGAAGTCTCTCCGTGGATTCTCGGCCGGAATCGTAGGGTTGTCTATCCTCGTCCGCTCTCGGTCTACAACTGCCGTTTGGGGTAGAGAAGAGCCGTCACTTCTTCCAAATGGACTCGTTTTCTTCGCTAATCTCCTTCGGCCACGGCCTTTGCAAGAGAACTCCTTGGGTGCAACGAGAACTATCTCAAAATGGAGCTTGAGAGCATGCGATGATGGAGGAGGCCAAGGATGAAGCCCTAGCTGAGGATTTGCAGTGGAAATATGGCCGTAGCTCCTCCCGGAAGTGGGCGACAAGGGGCAGTGAAACTAGGCGGAGAGGAAAGCTTAGGCGCGAAAATGGCCAAAGATCCGAATTAGGGTGCATATCCTGCTCTTATGCAGCAAACAGTTAGAAAAATAGGCACGCACGGTTGAACGCACGACCGTGCGTGAATCGTGCAAATTTTATCGAGTAGGAAGCCCCGACAGGCCAAGCAAAAGGACCCGTGTGATTTTGCTCATGCACGGCCAAAACGACCGTGCAAGAACAAAACACACGAGTAGCTGCAGATCGCTGAAAATCAGGTCAACAAGAGAAGATTGTGCGATTTTCTTCTCGCATGGTTGAATCCAACCGTGTTTGAAGGAAACACACAGGAAATTATATCTTTAAATTTTTAGACAAAAATAGAACCTCATGCGATTTTGCTCACGCACGGGCGAAACGATCGTGCGCGAACAAAACGCAAAAGCCGAGGCAGATCACCAAAAAATAGGCGCTGTAGAACGCACACGGTCGCAGAGATCGCGCATTAAGGAAACACATGACCGTGCGATTCATACATGATAGAATTCCAAGAAAATGGGGATTTGCCCACCTGCAATGCAAAACAACAAACGGGGCACATGCCACCAACACACAAAACAACCATAATAACAGAAAAAACACTGGGGAGCACCATGTGCATACCACCAGTGATAGAGTGCGCAATTGCACACCACAATGAGCTAAAAAGGCGCACTTCATGTAAAAGTGTGAACAAGTGAAAAATAAACGATAATGATCTAAAGTGAAGTGTCAGTGCGTGAAATCAAACCCAAATGAGTCCGAAAAAAATCTATAAAAATCAGACTCATCACTAGGGTATAGACTGAGTACTCATGAGGTTCGTAATATGGAGTCAAATCCTCAATATTAAATGCATGATGAATTCCTATGCTCCTAAGGATATTCAGTTCGTATGCATTCAACCCAATCTTTCGTGCTATTGTGTACGGACCCATTTGCATGACATTTAAATTTTTCGCAATTTCCGAAGGGAACCTTTCAACTCTAATTCTCACCATCATTTGCCCACTTTCTCTAAAGCTCTGCTCTCTCTTGTGAATATCCACACACGCTTTATAATTTTCATTACTCATCTCAATTTTACGTCGTACTCTTTCATGCAGTTCATGCAAATGTTGTGGAAATGATTGGCAGACTCGCAAGGTGAGATGTTAGTGGCAGTGACACAAGATCGATGTGTTTCCTTGGCTCGTATCCTAATACAACATGAAATGGACTAAACTCTGTGGATCTATTGATAGAGCTATTATATTCAAACTCCGTTATGGATAATGTAAAATCTCAACTAGACGGATGGTCACCCACATGACATCACAAAGTTTCCTAAGCTTCGATTGACTGCTTCAGCTTACCCATCAACATGTGCGTGAGAGGTGGAAAACTGAAGAGTGGTACCCATTTTACGCTATAATGTCTTTTAAAAATAGCTCATGAACAGACATCACAGTTATATACTAAAACTTAGGTAGCCTATATAATCTAAACAGATCATTGGCAAATAAAGTGGAGATGCGGGATGCATCTGTAATCTTACTACAAGGGATGAAGCAGACCATCTTGGAGAAATGATCAATTATTACCTATGAAGCACATATACTTCCCCGAAGGCAGCGTACCCGTACCGGATACGTATCAGGTACCGATACGTACCCGATACTCGACGGATACACCCATGTGGACACACTTGGACTTAACACATCATTATGCATATTGTGATAGGGAGTCTGCTTTTCTAGAGTAAACAAAAGTTGGTTTTATGCTAGGAAGTGTTGGTACGTCCAATTAAGTTGTGTATCTGTACTGAGTATGTTTGTGGTACTGGTATGTTTCTATTACAATTACGTGTATTGAATGTGTTGATACGACACAAGTTATTAATAAAACTACTAACTTGTCTCTAGACTAACCGGACATTGATGATGTTGATTTCCACTAATAAGAAGAGAAAAAAAAGACTGATGAGTAGATTTAAGTTTAATTTTATCTCTTTTGGTTAAACATATAAGATGTTATTTTTGTAATATTTATGAATGCTTATTTTTGAAAGTTTCATGTTATGTTGCATTGATTTGTGGACTTGTACTTCAAGTTATGATTTATGTTTCTATATTTTGAGAACTATTTATTACACGTGTGATATATATATATATTTTATAACGTATCTTGCCGAACCCGTATCTTTGCTTTTAAAATTTTGTCGTACCGCCGTACCGGGTATGTATTGTACCCGGTACCTGAACCCGTACCGGTGCTTCCTAGATTACTACAAATATGGAGTCATGCTTTCTAGTGTTTTGGGAGCCCTAGCACGAGTCCATACTAACATCAACTCAAGGTTGGTATGGGATGGATAAGGGAGTATACAATTCGGTGTTTGGCTTGAGTCTTTAGCAGCCTGACAAATTTGACAAAGACGGACCTGGGATACATCCTTCTTCATACTAGACCCAAAAAAGCGATCCTCTACTAAGGTGATCTTCTTTACTCTCATAATGACCCGCAACACCCTCAATGCGCATCTCTCATATCAAATAATCACAAAAAGTAATTCAGGGGATGCACAGAGGTGTACTGTAAAATAAATACCTATCTATCAAAAGAAATCCGTCTCTAATCTCTGGTGGATTTCTTGGTAGAGCGCTATATGTCTCGCTAAAATTGGAACATGCAGGGTAATCAGGTATGAGACGCTCAAAGCTTTCTACTTGGGTACTTATTATATGTTGTAAACTCTCCTACTGAGGGTGTTGACTTTTGTTTGAGAACATAATGGAACTCTTGCATGCACTCCACCCATTAGGCATGATAGTGACCTAATTTCTTCTGCTAGTCAAGCTAATTTCTTCTGCAAGTCAAGGTATTGCAGGGCCTGATGATTGTAGTACAATATAAACTCTTTAGACAAGAGATAATGATGCTAATGTTGAAAGGATTGGATGCTCACATATAACTCCCTATCATAATTAGAATACTTCTGTCTGGCCTCATTTAACTTCTCACTAAAACAGACGACGAGATGCTTTACCTGGCTAAATATGCTGCTAATATTTACGCCTGAAGCAACACATGCCACCTCAAAGACTTTATTGAAGTCAGGTACTTGAAGTATTGTGGCTGAACACTCTAGTATGACTTTGATACATACAAAATCTCCCTTACACAGTCAACTCTTGAAGGATGCCATGATGATACCGAAACCACTAACGAATCTTCGATAGATGGTGGCAAGTCCGTGAAAGGTACGCACTTCATGAATGTTCCAGGGAATAAGGTATTCATGAATAGATTTAACTTTGTCAGGGTCTATATAAATACTTCCAGAAGACGCGATGTATCGTAGGAAATGTACAGGCATGAATAAAAATGTGCACTTATTCATATTGATATACCAGTGCCCCTTCAAAGGACTTTACATACAAGTCTAATATTAAGAAGATGATCAATGTGTGCCTGACTATAGATAAAAATATCATCAAAATAAGCCACCAAGAATTTGCACATATTGGTCCACAATATCCGGGTCATAACCATGGTTATCAAGATCGCGATCCAGATCGTAGTATCTTGCGATCGTACAATTCAGATTTTGTAAATCGATCCGGATCTTACCTAAGATCTAAATCACCACATCTACGACTGGGATCACAATCTAGATCTTAAGATCTTTAAGATCACGATCCCGAGCCGATTTTTACGGTCCGGCCAAAGGTAATTTGAAATATGTCCAACTCTATCCTGACCCCATTCAACCGGTCCAACGCCCATAACCCATTGCTTAACCTTATGCCAATCTCTCCCCATACCCCATCACAGAATTATATCATGTTGCTTTATCGTATCCCAAGTGTCGATTGCAAACGAAGGCCTAGAACGACGTCTTCGGTCAATTAAAGTCCAGACAATTCTTCCTTTTCTTTCCTTACCAAGTTCCCTTTCAAGTGGTGTCAGTGAGTTATCTTTATATTTCTGCGTATGAGCAATCCAGTGATTCGTAATCCAGTGTATTCCTGCTTCCTACTTTCAGGCCGACGTCTTCTCATCCTTTCTAGCGTACGAGCAATATAGCAGTTAGAAATCCAGTATACGAGCAATTCAAGCTTCCTGCTTCCAGCGTACTAGCAATCCATCAGTCTGGGTTGGACTTCCTGCTTCTAGGCTTCCACCAATCCATTAGTCCAGATTTGTTTTTATTGTTAATAGACATTGAGTGTCCTACCTGAAACTGAAAGTGAACCTAGCATGATATTATCATTTTGATTTAGTTATTCAACAAATTTTAATATAATTATTCACATACTGCTCAATTTATTGATTTTTTGTTAATTGAACATGTAATTGGATAATACAAAATTCAATATTATATTTTTAATCTTAATTTATGAATGTTGTAGGATCCTACGACCCGATCCGATCCTACGACCCGATCCGATGCTACTACCCGATCCGATCCTACTACCCGATCCGATCCTACTACCCGATCCTATCCTACTACCCGATCCGATCCAACATCGAAACGATCTCACCTAGGATCTCGATCTTGACAATTTTGGTCATAACTTTCATACAAGTGCTAGGAGCGTTCGATAATCCGAATGACATGACTAGCCATAACATCTAATAGATCATCTAGTTGAGGATTTGGAAAAAAAAAGTATTTTACAATAATTTTATTGATTGCACAACTGTCAATGCACATAGGTCAATTCTTGTCCTTAGTAGTAAGAAGGCTTGGACAACACTGGGACTCAAACTCTCCCGTATGAAATTTCTTGAGCAGTTCATCAAGTTGCCTTTTCATCTTGGCATGTTCGATAGGGTTCATATGATGATGACGTAAATTGGGGAAGGATCCCCTAAGTTCTAATTCAATGACATGCTGAATATCTCTCAGTATCGGCACTCATCTGGATGTTAATATTATGTAATATCAGAAAACTCATCTAGAATCTGTCCATGATCTGGGGGACCTCTAAAGGCTCATTAGGGCTCTCAGATGCCTATGTGGAAGCCAATTTTAATATGATGTACGACTCACGTCTCTCTCGTAGAAAATATCCTTTTCACATGATTTGTAATGGCTTTGTGGAGCCTATGCCAACTAAAGAGTCAACTCTACATGTGGAAGACTCCTTGGGTTAGACTTGGAGATAGGGTGATCTTGCGTTCCTTGTCATAAAATACACACGCATTGGTTCTACCGTAACACGTGACATCTCTTTTTAAAGCCAAGACCTACTTGAAAGTATGCGTGCAATGTCCATGAGGATGATATCACACCAAACTTGATCCTCAAACAAGGCTAGGTTAATAGAAACAAGACATCACTGAGTGACTTGAATAACAGTCTTATCCACTCAAATAACTTGGTAAGAGTGCGAGTGATGCTTAGGTTTCACTCTCTTACACTTGCCACTTCTGGGCATCTATGCTTACAGAACTCCCACTATCTATGATGATTGTGTAGACACCACTCACACTATGAAAATTAATATAAAAAATGGGGAAATAACTCAGTCAGCGATCAATGATCGACTAACTCGATCGGCGATAGTTGACCACTATCTCGATTGCTGATCGACGACAACCAATCTCCAAACTTATTATTTGCAGCTCAAATTGTAAACGATCTCTAAAAACTGGTGTAAAATCATGCACAAAAGGGTCCACAAGCACAAGATAGAGCACTTCTAAAATTTTGCAGGAACATCGCTGCTTGTGCATGGTTGCGCTTCTGTCTTTAGTAGCCACAACAATATCTTCAAGTGGCTTTACTGAATCAATGGTAGGGTCAGAATCCTCCTCAACACATAGATTTCATGTGGGGAACTGTACCGCCACATGACCTCTACCCTGACACTGATATCACTGGATCCCTTGGGCTTTGGGGGGCGTGGTGGTAGATTTAGCATTCATGTCCATTGGGAGTTTGGGACTAAACTAGGCATACAGGTGCTTGGTCCTTACTACGGAGGTCTCCTTGACATAGAATGGCCTGACTTTGGATTAGGCCTCCTAGGGCTATTGGTGTCTAGATATTGCTCATACTCTAATGCGAGCTAGTAGATCTCCTTAACCGATTGAAGATGGTGGGGAATAAGTTCTATTTGAATTTCAGCCCTTAATTCGCCCTAAATCGGGAGGCGGTCGCTATGTGCTCCTTAGTGATATTACTCCTAAAAAATAAGCTCATCAAAATGAGTCATATATTCCGTTATGAGAGGTCCCATGCCATAAGTCATTTGCTAATCTAGAAGCTGGCTTCAATATGAAGCATGTAATGTCTTTGAGCGTTTGCTTCATGTTATCCATTGGGTGATGAGATATATAACTTTCTCTGTTAAAGGATCGTGCAAGATTCATTCAATATATTTTAGTTTGTTCATATACTTTCATTCTCGCAAACCTCACTCGTCTCTCGTCAGTCATTCATACGAATGCGACGAGTGATATCGTCCTCTCTCATATGACTTGTTGGAGCTCATGATAAACCATAAAATCATCATCTTATCGTAGTCGAATCGTGCTTGAGGAACAACAAAATCTCTGTGGCAGGGATAAATGGGGCTGAGGTCATTCTTTATGGGGACAATAGTGTTGACCGAAGGCAGTATCCCTATAACGCTCATAGACTAGCTCTGATCCACCTTGAATGGGGGGGGGGGGGGGGGAGGGGCCTGGGCAATATGATTTAACAACATATGTTCAGGTTGCCATCTATGTCACAGTGACCCTCATGTTGAATAACATGTGGTCTAACAATTTATCGTGGATGGGGCGTTCGTGTGACCGATATGCCTAAGGGTATCTAGACCATCCCTATTAAGTAAGGACCCCAAATGGGCAAGGTCATCTGTTAGCTGAGACCCGCGCAAAAATATGCGCCAATTATTATTAGCTTGTGCGACTACTCCATTAAGTGTCTGATTTCCCTATCGAGCACCTCTCACGAGCAACCACACCAGTTTTTTTAATATTAAGCCTTGACGCTAGCAGGAGGAATAGTTGGAGGAACTGACATTGCTGCTTCGAAGTTGATACCTCTTCAGATAACAAGGACTTTTCTCTTATAAATACTCGTTATTTTTTCAAGATAATGTAACTCTGTTTGAAATCCCTCGCACCTTTCAGGATATCCATCTTTTCCGACACCGCATGCTCAAACGCCACGATCATTTCCAAAAGCACACAAAATACAACAATGAAGTCAGCCACACTCCGGAAACACAACTTTTAAATGTTTGAATGTACTGTCAGCATCTGCAATTGTCTCTTCTTGAGCTTGCCGACATATCTCTTCAACTACTAAAAGAATTGGCAGCAACTACCATGTCATATGGAAATATCGGGCACCTCTTGCGCTGGGATCAGTAGGAGAGAAAATCATCATTTTTTTCGTTCAACCTCTTTTCGGAACCACCACTGTTTTAGCTCCTCATTGCTCAAAGGAATCTGTTACAAATCCGCCGTCAGTTATCGAGTGTTATTATTATTATGTGAAGTCGTGTTGTATCGAGTCATGTTGGGCAAGTCGTGTCGTAGTTTTAAGTATTTTAAGATTTGTGTACGGTGTTATTTTTACGGTTATTGCCATCGACACCTATTATATATATAGAGCTTTTTGGGGTCTTGTAGTTCTTATGCAAGAAATTTAGTAAGCTTCTCTTTCTCTCTCAAGATTCTCTCTCTCTCTAGTTCTTCTCATGTCCTCGCTCATTCTAGGGTTTAATCCCATTGTATCTCCGCCTCCTTCCCCCACAATCTCCGGCTCGTAACAATTTGGTATCAGATGACTTTCCTCCCCTCCTTCCGCTTCCCTCGTCCAAAGCCGCAACACCGACCAGCGCCATTGCCGCCATCATCTCCGCCCCCCCCGCTCTTCTCTTCAGAATCGACCGCAACGAGCTCTTCCTCCCCTTTGGTCGCCGTTCCCCGCGATCAGCCGTTGTTTCCCCTTCCCCAACGCCAGCAAAACTCCTTACCGCTGCACCCCTAGCACCTACAGAACGCTCGTTGAAGCCATTCCCGTCCGCTTCTCGCCGTCCAACACACACGCAACCTTGCCTGTGCGGGATTCCTTCCGTCTCCCGCGGCTCCCTCACCGTAGAACCCGCAATCTTCCCGTCAATCACTCTCCCTCCATTGCACGCCGAGCGATGTCGAGCCCAGCGAGACCATGAACTGACGCCCCACCCCCGATTTTTTTTTCTTTCTCAAAAACAGGTGCTTCACGCCTTTTTCAGCCAAGTCCACCTCTTTTTCTTCTTATTATTTTTTACTTTTTTTCCTTTCCACACAACACCTTTTCATCCAGCAGGCACCTTTTCATCCAGCAAGCCTGGCGCCTGTCATTTCATCCAGCACAACACCTTCATTTTCTTATTTAATTAATCACCCCACCGCCTCTTTTTTTCCTTTTTAATTAATCACCCCTATCATTCTGCAAACTGCTCACCTCCATTTTCTTTCTGAAGTCGACCTCATTCCCTCCTCACACAATTAATTTCCTGTTAATTAATTACTTAGTTCCTATTAAGTAATTAATTAATTTTATCATAATTAACTAATTATTAGTTATTACACATAACATCATGTCCCTTAGCGCTGCCGGCCGTATTGAGCTCCTCGCCACCATCACCAAGCTAGACCGTCGTATTGCTCATCGGGAGGCTCGACTCGGCCACGTCGATGCTCAGCTCGACCTCACGCTCGACGCCCTCCGCATGTCTCGCGACTCGTTGGTGGTTTTTCTGTCACCACCACCACCTGAGCTGGACTCGTCGCCTTCTCCTCTAAGGATGGTGCCACCACCATCCTCCGTCGTTCAAGACGCGCTGCCTCCATTGTCGTCGCCACCATCTCGACTCATGCAGTCGCCGCCACTGTCGTCATCGCCGCCATCGTCGTCATTGCCGCCATCGTCGTCACCGCCGCCGTCTCCGCCACCACTCGTCGCCGATGTACCACTTCTCTCCACGGTGTTCGTCCTTCCACCGTTGCCGCCTCCTCTCCGGTCAACCGCTCCGCTGCCGTCGGTCATACTGCTGCCTCCTATACCGGCTCTTCCTTCGCCGGCCCAGGCATTGCCGCCTCCTCCGGCCATCTCACCGCCTCCTCTCCCGGCTCTTTTCCCGTCGGCCCCCGCCTTGCCGCTCCCACCTGCCACAACGCCGGCTCTTCTGCCGGCCCGTGCTCCGGTGACCCCGACGGACCCGTTTTTGCTGTCGGCCATCGCCTCTCCGCCCTCCCTGTTGCTGTTGCTCACCATCGCTCCACCGACCATGTAGAATCCAGTACTTTTGCCGCGCTTCTTTTCGCCGGCTTGGGGACAACCTCGATGTCAAGGACGGATGGAGTGTTACAAATCCGCCGTCAGTTATCGAGTGTTATTATTATTATTATTATTATTATGTGAAGTCGTGTTGTATCGTGTCATGTTGCGTGAAGTCGTGTCGTATAGTTTAAGTATTTTAAGATTTGATGCATATGGTGTTATTTACGGTTATGCCATCAACACCTATATATATAGGGCCTTTGGGGTCTTGTAGTTCTTATGCAAGAAATTTAGTAAGCTTCTCTTTCTCTCTCAAGATTCTCTCTCTCTAGTTCTTCTCATCTCCTCCCTTATTCTAGGGTTTAACCCCCCATTGTATCTCCGCCTCCTTCCCCCACAATCTCCGGCTCGCAACAGAATCTCACTTGGATTTGCTCCCTCTAAGGGGGATGAATGCAGTCTGTCTCTTAGAAGAAGATGACTCCCGCTTATCCATGATAGCAGACTGAAGGGTCTGCACTTTTTCCTCGGAAGAAATCATAGCTGAAGCCTGAGTGTCCTTTCCCTTCTGAAGTCGCAAACGCTTCTCAACATCCGCCTGCACCTTTGCAGCAGGATCTTCCGTGGCCTGATACCCGTCAGCCTTTTTCTTGGCAACTAGATTTGCTGCGGCTTTATCCGCGCCAGAATTCTTCTTGGCAGTGAGATCTACTGCGGTCTTATTTGCTTCAACCTTTTCCTTGGTAGCCTGATCCACTGCAACTTTATCCTCATCGGCCTTCTCCTTGGCAGTGAGATCGGCCACAACCTTATCTGTGTCAGCCTTCTCCTTAACAGCCATATCTTCTGCGTCTTTATCGACAACAATCTTCTCCTTGGTAACAAGATTTGCTGCAGCCTTATCCACATTAGCTTTCTCCCTGGTAGCAACATCGACTTTTTTCTTAGCCTTTGCCTTGGCTAGTGGGTTGATGCACATTAGTGAGATTTACAGGGAGGGGGACTGATCTGGGGAAAAGTGGGACTGACAGCTTGATCTGGAACAACTGGATGGGGAAATAACCAGTCGGCAATAGCAGCAGGGGGAGGTTGGGCGTGCGTCTGGTCTAGAAGGTGGCTTTAGGTATTTTGCTGGTGGGAAGGGAGTAGGGACATGGCAAACATGAGAGGGGAAGGGATAAATTAGGCTGTTGTTGTTTGGGTTGGGCGGCTTGGGTTTGGAGGTGATTGAGGGTGGCAGTAGGAGCTTGGTAGGGGGTAAGGAGGCAATGGATAGGGGATACCTTGGTCCTTGGGGATGCGGGAAAACACGAGTCGTCACCTAGAGCCTAACAGAGTTGTCACTGTGATGGGAAAATCCACAATGCTTTTTAACAACCCTCATACTCTCTATTTATAATAAAACAATACTAGAACACCCCGACATCGATGACTATGATTGACCGGAGATGCGACAGACCCGATTACAAAAAATAAAGCTAAAACATAGTGATACAATATATGAAAAAATAGGTAAACAATGAGCTGAATGCATCTGTGAAGTCAGATCGCCGGTCCGATCAAGGCGTCTTGCGCGAGTACACGAACGTGGGTCCCGCCTTACGACGAGCTAACTCTGATTGATCTCCATCAACTCCCCCCGTCTGAAAGGTCTTCATCTCCGATGAATGGAGACGATTGTACTGTAGTCGAAGTTCACAGAGGAGTCGATCAAGCTTTGCAGAAACAACCCAAGTGTTGTGCGTGAAGCATAGTTATCAAGGCGCGCGCCTAGGCGCGCCTGAGGCTCCGGGCGCACCAGGCGCAGCCCGCCGCGCCTCAGCACAGCTGAGGCGGGCGATGTGCCCCAGGCGCGCCTCAGGCGCGCCCAGGCGCGCGCCTTACAGGCTCCCAGGCGCGCTAAAGGCGCGCCCGGGCCTTTCAAGATATTTTTTTAAAATTTTTTTTTGATATGGGCAAAAACATGATCTTAGACGCACCCCTAGGCGCACTTGAGCGCCCAATTCGCTGAAATTGTGCGAATTGGGCGCCCAATTCGCTGAAATTGAGCGAATTTGGCGCCCAATTCGCTGAAATTGTGCGAATTGGGCGCCCAATTCGCTGAAATTGAGCGAATTGGGCTCCCAATTCGCTGAAATTGTGCGAATTGGGCGCCCAATGCACCAAATTCGCTCAATTTCAGCGAATTGAGCGCCCAATTTGCACAATTTCAGCGAATTGGGCGCCCAATTCGCTCAATTTCAGCGAATTGGGCGCCCAATTCGCTCAATTTCAGCGAATTGGGCGCCCAATTCGCTCAATTTCAGCGAATTGGGCGCCCAATTCGCTCAATTTCAGCGAATTGGGCGCCCAATTCGCTCAATTTCAGCGAATTGGGCGCCCAATTCGCACAATTTCAGCGAATTGGGCGCCCAATTCGATCAATTTCCTTTTTCCCCAATTTTTGCGCCTCACGTGCCTCAGGCGCGCGCCTGCGCCTTGCGCCTAGGCTCCAGGGGCCCTTTGCGCCTCGGTGCGCCTTGCGCCTTTGATAACTTAGGCATGAAGGGCCGTTCACGCTAGTGTAACCAAGTATCGACACACCGGGCCGTCCAAAGAGGGGACATAATCATGTGACACAATCTCAATATTGCTCTCAGCGCTTAACTCTTGTGCCTATGAATCCGATGTGATCGGCGGCGATGACGATGAAGCCGTAATAGACGAACCTACCAGTGGGCGAGGCTCATGAGTGGACTGGGTGTGGGATGGGGAGTGCTATAGTCTAGACTCAGGGGAATCTTCGCAATACAGATCCACATATTCGTGAAACTCATATCATGTCTGTTGGTACCCTAGTTTGATTTGAGTTTAGCCTTGTCTTCTTAGTCTCTTGACCCATGTTTTATCTATGGTCAAAGGTTAGTTGATAGGTTAGATTTTCTAGTTGTGTAGAATTGCTTTTCCAAATGAATATTTGGTTGAGTAGTTTTTCGTTCGACCATAGTCGAACGTCGCTCGACTATCGTCTATCGGCTGATCGACGATCGTCTATCAGTTGGTCGACGTTCTGTCCGCCTTGATAGCTCGACTATCTGTTGATAGGTCGACTTTCTGTGTTGCCTTGATAGTTCGACTATCTGTTGATAGATCGACTATCTGCGTTGCTTTGATAGTTCGACTATCTGCTTGGATAGCTCAACTATCTTATAGGTCGACTATCTGTTGATAGGTCGACTATCTGTTTTTCTTTGATAGGTCGACTATCTGTTGATAGGTCGACTATCTGTTTTCTGTGATAGGTCGACTATCTGCTTGATAGGTCGACTATCTGTTTTTGTTTGGTAGTTCGACTATCTGTCCGGATAGATCGACTTTCTGATAGCTCGACTATCTGTTCTGATAGGTCGACTATCTGCCGAGGTAGTTCGACTATCTTCCTTGATAGTTCGACTATCTGGATCGTTCGACTATCTGCCCGATAGGTCGACGATCTCCGTGCGCCGGTCGACGATCTCCGAAGGTCGTTCGACGTTTTGCTGTATGCTCTTATTTAGTTTTGTCGTCTTCTGTGATGTGACTAAATTCATATTTATTTTGGCATATTTTATGAAAGATTATCTGAATAATTTGTGACATTATTTCCATGCAATATCAGTTCTATTCTATATGCATGAGCTAATCTTTTCTGACAAAGTTGTTTGTCTTGTAGCTGAGATATGATATCTGCCAGGCTGTCCTTTATAGCCGTTAGACTCAAAAAGTCTTCCTGGCCGTAAAGAGATCTTTTTGATGTGACTTTATCTTATATTATTTCATCAGAAGTATTTGCAGATTCTTAGAAAGCTTTATCCTTTTATAGGATATCTGCCTGCTGTAGTTTGTTTTTGCTTTATGCTTTTTGCAGCCCAGCTTGCAGAGTTCAGAAAAAGACAAGATTCAAACTCAATTAGAGCCGTTGCTGCTGCTGATATATAAAGACTTCTTTGAAGAAGAAATCAACTAGTACTCGGAGAAAAATATTCATTCAACAAGCTTACAGCAAGAACAAGTTTAACTGCTCTCAGCAATCTTCACTTAACTGAGAAGTTGTTAGCTCTTCTGCTCTTCTTCAACCTGAGTTCTCCTGTTCCAGGAAGTTCTGACTCAGAGTTCTTTTGAAGAAGAAGAAGAAGAAGATAGCTGCTAGAAGATTTTAATTTCTTATTTTATATCTTCTTGTAGTTTTTCCTTCAGTATTTACTGAAGTGTTTCTGCACTGAAGCAAGACTTCACCTGGACGTTCTTTGAGCCAGGCGGAGCCTTGATTCTTTTAGAGCTGTCTAGCTCAGTGCAAGTTATTGTGCTTCTCTAATCTTTTGTAAAATAGAGAAGACACCTTAACCCCTTTCCCCCTCCTGTACAGGGTTATTACTCCCTTCAAAAGTATCCCTTGGTGGCAGGGCACCTGATCAAAAACCTGTGTTTGGTTTTTAGACACCTGATCAAAAGTCTAAAGGGTTTCTTGATCTACCTGAAGCAGATCTTGTTGGTGGAAGGGCACCTGATCAAAAACCTGAGTGGATTCCTACTTTGTTGGTAGAAGAGTGGACGTACCCAAGTTGTTTGGGGAACCACTATAAATTCCTTGTGTCGTCTGGATTGCCTTGTTTAATTATTTGCATTGTGACTGTGATTAGATCTTAACTAGGTTTGCTAGTTGCTGGATAGGATCCAAAGCTAAACTGTAATTACAGTTAGCTTTAGTTTGTGCACAACACTTGTGTTAGGCTCTAAGGTTTTATCTTAAATATCTATAACCTTCATTCCGCATTTCACTCCAAGGGAGTTGAGTAGAAAGTCAACTTTGCTAGTGCAATTTTTGATTACTCTATTCACCCCCCCTCTAGAGTAGTATCTATCCCTTCTCTTTCAATTGGTATCAGAGGGAGGTTGACTGACTGAATAGGCTAATACCTAAGTCACAAGATCCTGATAGATACCAAAGTTTATAGATATTCACTTTCACTATCATGGCCCAGTCCAAGGATTATTCTAGCACCAGACCTCCAGCATGCAACTTAGCTAAGTTTGGCATCTGGAAGGCAAGGATCAAATTATATATGAATTCTATTGATGAAAGCATCTTTGCTTCTATTTTGTCAGGACCCCCAAGAGCACCTGTTGCTGCTTCTGCCTCATCATCTGATATGAGTGCAGTGCCTCCTCCAGACTACAATGATGAGTACAAAAAGGCAAAGATAGCAGATGCCAAGGCAATGAACATTCTGGCTCAGACAATGTCTGATGAGGTATTCCAGAAGGTTGCTGACTGCTCCTTAGCAAAAGCCATGTGGGATACACTGAACCAGATTGTAGCTGGTTCAACTGATGAAAGGAAGGACAAGAGGTCCAACCTTATCTCACAATATGAGAATTTCAAGAAAACTGATGCTGAATCAGTTGAAGCCATGTACACAAGGCTCAGCTCAATCATCAATGAGCTGAGGACCCTTGACAAGGACATTTCATTGACAGAGGTCAATGATAAGATTCTTATGTGCTTCCCTAACACATGAGATCTGAGGATCTGGCCCATCAAGAAAGCCAGAAGTACAACAGAGATCTCAACAGAAGCTCTTCTCGGCAAGCTCAAATCCTTTGAGCGAGTGCTGAAGACAAGGGAAGCAGAAGCTGAAGCAAAGACCCCTACTCCAACAAGAAAAGAGGAATCTCTAGCTCTTAAGGCTGCTGATGCTTCTGAAGGCAGCCAATCCAATGAGGAACTAATGACATTATTTGTCAAGAGGTTTCTCAAGATGGGGAGAAAGGAATTCAGAAAGAAGTCTTCACGCTATGAAGACAAACCAAGGTATGACCGTTCACCTGCTAAAGAAATTATCTGTTATGGTTGCAGGAAACCTGGACATATCTTACCAGATTGTCCAGAGGAGAAGAACAAAGATAAGAGGAAAGCAAAGGAACAGCACAGGAAGCACTCCAAGCCATCCTCCTACAAGAACAAGAAGAAGGAGAGAGGTTTCATTGTTGAAACCTGGAGTGATTCAGATGAGGAATCTTCCTCCTCAAGCTCCAGTGAGGATGAGGAAGAGAAGAAAGCAAAGGAAATTTGCCTGATGGCAATAGATGCCTGCAGCAATCACTCAGCTGCAGAGAGTTCAGATTCAGAGGAAGAAATGCCAACAGAAGATGAGGTACTATCTTCTTATGATTTCACTTCTGCAGAATTCAAATTAGAATTTAAATCTTTATGTTTAGATTTAATTAGTTCTGAAAAGGAGATTAAAGAACTTAGACATAGGCTAGCTGAATCAGAAATCATATCTATTGAAAATATTAAGTTAAAGGAAGATCTCACTAATTATAGTGAAGAAATTAAGTTTCTTAAAATTAAGTTAGCTAAATCTAAGAGGTTAGAAGAATCTCTAAATGGTAGAAGCCTTAAGTTATTAGAAATAACCAGCATGACTAACACTAGGTCAGGCAATAACAAACTAGGCTTAGGAGCTTCTCCCAGTGAACCCCCAGTTATCCTTAAAAATAATCTTTCAACTACAGTGAATTTTATCTCAGCTGATGGGATAAAGAACATTGAGCAAGTCAACCAAGTTAATAAAACTTTAAATAAAGCTAAGAGAGAGAAACGAAAACAATTTTTTAAGGAAATACAAAGAGCGTCGAACGCGGCTCGACGATCGGAAGCTCAATGGTCGAACGAAGTTCGACGATCTGAGCGCCCATCGTCGAACGTCGATCGACGTTTTCAATATGATTTTCAAAATCATCATCAAACCCATAGAAACCTAAATGAAAATAGAAACCCTAGGTTTGTTGACCCATCATCTGCATGGAGAATCCCACCTAGGAGATCTCACCCATTAGGTTATCACCCTCAGCCTGCATTTTCATTTATTTCTAGCTTTTCTTATGTGAAAAACAAGGGACCCAAGGTTACCTGGGTCCACAATGTCTAAATGAATTTCTTGCAGGTGAAGGCCTATCCTATCACTCAAAATAAGTGGTATTTGGATAGTGGATGTTCCAAGCATATGACAGGAAATAAAAAACATCTGTCAAAGTTCAAAGCTAAGCTCGGCCCAAAGGTTATCTTTGGAGATTCAAGCTGTGGTCAGACAGAAGGCTATGACAGGATCACAATTGGAGCTGTTACCTTCAAGAGAGTTGCATATGTGACTGGACTGAAGCACAATTTGATATCAGTCAGCCAGCTATGTGATGCTGGCTACCAGGTTTCATTTTCTAACTCTTCTTGTAATATTACTTTAAATAATAATGTTGTTTTAGTAGGCATTAGATTAGGTAAGATTTATTTAGTAGATTTCAATTCAACTCATTCTGAAATCTGTTTATTTAATGAAGTAACAATTAATAATAATTCTTTGTGGTATAAGAGGCTTAGTCATGTTAACCTTAAAAATATATCTAGGTTATCTAAATACAACCTTATTAGAGGTTTACCTTCTTGCCCCTACAAGAAGGAAAGCCTATGCAAGGCTTGTCAGCTAGGCAAGCAAACCCAAAACTCTTTTAAATCTGTAAATAAAAGTGATTCTCCTAGAATCTTGTATTTATTACATCTGGACCTTTTTGACCCAATAAATGTACAGAGTTTAGGAGGGAAGTATTACACCTTAGTCATTGTAGATGACTTCTCTAGGTTCAGTTGGGTTTTCTTTTTGAGAACTAAGGCTGATAACTTCAAAGCCCTTACAGACTTTCTATTATGTGTGCAGACTGAGTACTCTACTCATGTGGCCTTGATCAGAAGTGATCATGGTACTGAGTTTGACTCTCTTCTCATGCAAGAATTCTGTGAGAGAGAAAGTATCAAACATAGCTTCTCAGCTCCTAGAACTCCCCAACAAAATGGGGTAGTTGAAAGGAAAAATCGAACACTCATTGAAGCTGCTAGCACATTGTTGGCAGATGCTAATATGCCTCTTTCCTATTGGGCAGAAGCTGTTAGTACAACCAATTATGTCTTGAATAGAAGTCTGATACACAAGCTTAAGTGTAAAACTCCTTATGAGTTGCTTAAAGGAAAGAAACCTAAAATTAATTATTTTAGAGTATTTGGTTGTGTAGTGTACATTCATAATAACAATAAATAATACCTTAGAAAGTTTGAAGCAAAAGCTTCAATGAGAATTATGCTTGGATATTCCCAAGTAAGCAAAGCTTATAGGGTTTATAACAAATCAACCTGTAAAATTGAAGAATCTGTGCATGTATCTTTTGATGAGTCTCAGATGTTTTACAAGGAGAAGGAAAATTCTCCTTCCTCCAGTTCATTGCAGGTACCTGATGCTACTCAAAAGATTCTTCAACTATCAACTCTTCATATCACTGAATCAGACAGTGATGAAGACATTGCAGAAGTTGCTGCAGTACCACCAATAGTAGATCAAATTCCTCCTGAGGAATTAATCCCAACTATTGCTGAAGATCACATCCCACCTGCTGATATTGTCACACTTAGAGATCACCCTACATCTCAAGTGATAGGAGACATATCAGCTGGTGTTCAAACAAGACATCAGTTAAGACAGGATGTGATGCACGCTTGTTTCCTCTCACAGGTTGAGCCCCTCACCTTTAAAGATGCTGAGCTAGATCCCCACTAGATCATTGCTATGCAAGAGGAACTCAATCAGTTTGAGAGATGTAAAGTTTGGACTTTGGTTCCAAGACCTAAAGGCCAACTGATCATAGACACCAAGTGGGTGTATAGAAACAAGTTGGATGCAAATGGAATTATTATAAGGAATAAAGCTAGGCTTGTAGCTCAGGGCTACAGACAGGAGGAAGGTATAGACTATGACCAAACCTTTGCTCCTGTTGCAAGGCTAGAAGCAATAAGGATCTTCTTGGCCTATGCAGCCTACATGAAGTTTAAGGTCTTTCAGATGGATGTCAAAAGTGCATTCCTGAATGGTGAGCTTAAGGAAGAGGTGTTTGTTGAATAACCACCAGGGTTTGTTTCTTCAACTCAGCCCTCACATATGTTCAAATTGCAGAAAGCTCTTTATGGACTAAAGCAAGCTCCCAGAGCCTGGTATTAGACTTTAGCTAGTTTCCTGTTAGAGCACAACTTTACTAGGGGAGTAGTTGATAGAACCCTTTTCGTCAAGCACCACAAGGACACAATCCTGTTAGTTCAGGTGTATGTAGATGACATTATTTTTGGTTCCACTGATCCCAAACTTTGCAAAAGGTTTTCTGACCTAATGCATTCTAAGTTTGAGATGAGTAGTATGGGTGTGCTGTCTTACTTTCTTGGTCTCCAAGTTAAGCAAGATGCTGATGGTATCTTCATCTCCCAATCCAAATATGCCAAGGAATTGGTAAAGAAATTTGGGATGGCTGATGCTTCAGCAATGCTTACACCTATGGCTACTAATGTAGTTATTGATTCTGATGATCAGGGAAAGCCTGTTGATCAAAAGAATTATAGGGCCATTGTTGGTTCCCTATTATATTTAACTGCAAGTAGGCCTGATATAATGTTTGCTACATGCCTTTGTGCTAGATTCCAGGTCAACCCCAAGGAATCTCATCTGATTCTTCTCAAGAGAATTCTGAGATACCTGAAGGGATGTCCAAATCTAGGACTTTGGTACCCAGCAGAATCAGAATTTAAGTTAATTGGATACTCTGACTCTGACTATGCTGGTTGCAGAGTTGACAGGAAGAGCACCTCAGGAACTTGTCAGTTCTTGGGAGAGAGATTGGTCTCTTGATTCTGTAAGAAGCAGGCTTCTGTCTCAACTTCAACTGCAGAAGCTGAATATATAGCAGCTGCCAGTTGTTGTTCACAGATCCTGTGGATTCAAAACCAGCTTGTGGATTATGGTTACTCACACAAGAACACCAAAATCATGTGTGATAGTACCAGTGCTATCTCAATTGCACAAAATCCAGTGCACCACTCTAGAACGAAGCACATTGAGATTCGGCACCATCTCCTGAGAGATTGTGTGGAAAAGAACAAGATTAGTCTTGAGTTCATATCCACTGAGTTTCAGAGAGGTGATATATTCACCAAGCCCTTAGATGAACAGAAACATCTGTTCTTTTTAGTTCAACTAGGCATGATCAATGGAAGAGACTAAGTGTGACTTCTGCCTTGTTGAAACTTGTTTGAAGATAGTCGAACGACGTTCGAAGATAGTCGATCGGGTCAAGCCCATCGTCGACCTATGGTTGATGAAAGCTTGTCTGTTTGAAGATCGTCGACTGGCGTTCGACCATAGTCGAACAAGTCGAGCTCATCGTCGATCCCTGGATGACGACAGCTTGTTGTTTGAGAAGCCAGAAATAGTCGAACGATTGCTCGACTACTCTGCTTCTGGACCGATCGTCGAACGACCGTTCGACCATCGTCTCCAGTATCTTTTAAATAGATCGACTATCTCCGGTCTAATATAAAGCCGATAGTCGACCTAGGTTAAAAGATCTTCGCTTTTATCGTCGACGGAGAGCGTCTTTTCGCATTCCGTCTTCCCGCCTGCTCCTCGTCTTGCGATTTTCTGCCGATTCGTCTTCTCCGTCTCTCTCGCGCATTCTCCAGCATTTCAATGGCGATTTCTCCAGCGCTCCTCGCAGTCGTGAAGTTCGACGCCGGATTCAGTGTGGACTTTGACGCATTCAGTTGCTGCGAACCCGGTATCGTGGAAATTCTCCAGCTCTGCAAAGATCAAGGTCTGGAAAGGCTCATGTCTACAAGGATCAAGTTAAATATCCCAGAGATAAAGGAATGGGCATTTACTTCATCTTCTACTGAAGATTCAATGACAGGAACAATTGGCGGAGAAGAGGTAATCTTGACTCCCGCCGTTTTGACTGATGTTTTTGGATTGATTAATGGCGAAGAAGAATATGAGCAAGATGCTCCAGAATTCGGAAGAATGTTGTTAGAGCTGGGACATGCCGAAGGCATTCCCTCCAAGCTCCTCAAGGTAAATTTTCCTTTTAAGATAAAATTTCTTGCTGAGTTAGTTGGAAAAGTGCTTCTAGGAAAGCACTCCGCCCATGATAACATTACTAGACAACAATTTGCACTGATGTGTGCAATTGTAAATCAGAAAAGGATTAATTGGGCAGGGGTTATGTTCGATTTGATAAGGAAGAAGAACAGTAAGAAGGAAGTTACCCTAGGAAGGGTTATTGGGATTTTTCTGAAGGAAAGATATCCCCAGCTGCTGATTTCAGCTGCTACAACCATTAATGCCAGTAAGAAGATGGATCCCAACTTGTTCTCAAAGTGGAAGAGGACATTCGTGAAGCCCGCTCCTGCAGGGATTGCTCCAGCTGCATCTGAGAGCACAAGGACTGACTCTGTCGCTCCCCACCCTCAAGAAGTTGGCTCAGCTCCTCTATCTCTTCCTTCATCTTCTTCTGCTCTGCTGTCTACTTCAGTTGAAGTTCCATCAACTTCAGTTGAAGTACGACATTCGGCCTCTCCTGTTCATGATTCAACAACAGTTGAAATTCCATCTTCTCCTCCAGCATCTCCTATCCCTCATCATCTTGCTAGGATATCTCATCCTAGTTTTGATTTATTAGCTTCTGTACCTTCTACTCCAATTCGTTCTCCTCTTCAATCTTCAGATCATATTGATCTTCCTGCTTCCACCCATCTATCTCCAGTTAACTCTCCAGTTAACTCTCCAATTCAATCTCCAGTTCGTTCTCCAGTTCATCAGGAATACATTCCTCCTGCTGATCTTCCATCCACTGCAGTTCCCCCACCATATTTTGAAATAACTCCAGCTTTTATTTCCAGTATTGTGGAGTTAATTACCCCCTCAATCAAAATCATGATTGAAGAGGCAATTGCTCCACTTGCTTCCTCCATTGCTTCTTTGACTGATGCCATCAAAATTCTCTCTAACTCTGCTGAGCCCTCTTCATCCAGGGGCCTGGTTTCAGTTCCCACTGAAATCAGGCAGGGGGAGATGTTCAATGAAGATGTCTCTGAGCAGCTCCCAGCCTACCTTCCAGCAGTTCCTCCAGCTATAACAGAATCAGTATTAGCAGTTATAGCTCCAGTGATAACAGTTCCAGAAGAGATAGTTCCAGTTCAAGAAGAAGTAGTTCCAGAAGAGATAGTTCCAGTTCAAGAAGAAGTACCTCCTCTACTGTCTGAAAAAGAAATTTCTGATGCTATATTGGAATCAGAATTCGTTGTCAAAGTAGTTTTAGAAGAAGCTTCTACTCCTTTTGTTGCTCAATTCCTAGAAGGAGTCATTACTGCCTATCTAGATGAATCTTGGGAGTTAGTAAAGTTTGAAGGTAATTCACTCATTCGTTTTATTGACGAGTCAACTGACTTGCTAGTTTGTGAATACCTAGAAGGGATGTTTTTATCTTATATAGCAGATCTGTGTTCATGAATCTACAGATAAAGTTCAAGAAGAACTAGTTACTCCAGAGCCTGCTGAATCTGCTCCAGTAGTTCCAGATGTCTTAGAGACAGTGCTTGAACATGCTTCAATTGCTCCAGCTGATCATCTGCCTGATGCTCAAGACACTGAGTCTGTTCTACCAGCTCAGTCAGATATGCAAGAAGATCCTGAATTAGATTCTTTTTTAGCTGATATAGAAGATGTTTCTGAAAGCCAAGTTGAAAATAAAGATGACACCCCAAAACTGAGTTTGGAAGAAGAGAAAGCAAAAGCTGCTTGGCAACAAAGAGTAAAGGCTGATTTGGAAGAGAAAGAAAAAGCTTTGCAAGCTGAAAAGTCTACTGTTTAGGATGATTCACCAGGACCAAATCTAGACCTCCTTCTGGCACAGGATGCCATGGAAGAAGAGAAAGAGAAAGCTGCCCTGAAAGAAAAGGAAAAGGCTGTATCAGAAGCCTATGATCCATATGATCATCCTCCCTCATCTCATTCTGAGGATGAAGATGATTCAGATCTGTCTGAGGATTCTAAGAAAAAGAAAGCTGCAAAGTGGAAAAGAAAAGCTGTGGCTCCTCCTCCTCCCAATCCGATCATGACACTCCTTACTACATTCTGAAAGGGATTGATCCTAAATCCAAAGAGTTCCAGCACTGGATGTGGTTCTCTAAGAACCAGCAAAAGGAAAGAAAGAAATCAAAGAGGTATGATAGTCCTGCTCCCAGATGGACTCCCAGAGGTCCTCCTCCTCCACCTCCCGGTGCAGGAGCCTCTGGAAACTTATCAGCAAATCCATCTGCCCCTTCTGACAAATCTGCTCCTTCTCAGCCTCTTTCAAGGAGAAGTTCTCAAAGCCATCAAGGCAGATCACATTCTGGATATCAAAGGCACGATGCTGAGACAAAAGAGCAAGTAAAGGAGGTGGTTTATCAAAAGCCAACATTTTCACCCCCTCCTTCACCCAAGAGAAAAGTTTCACCTGCTGCTAAAGACACTTCAAAGAGTAAAAGAACTGTTTTCTCAGAAAAATCCAGTAAGAAGTTTGCTGAGTTTGCTCCTCCGACATCTCTTGTTATTCAAGAAGTTAAAGATCCAGCTGAAAGTTTATTAGATCTGTCTACCAAGTTTAAAGCTGTGAAGCCAATAGATACTACATCTGAAAATAAGTATGAAAGTCAAGAGTTAGATCTTGATTTCAGGATGGCTCGTTTTCTAGAGCTTGTTGGCTCAGCCCAGATAAAGAAAGCTAAGGCTGAAGGAAAAGATTCTGCAGGATTTACTACAATGTCAAAATTCAGAATGAAGGAACTTGATAAAATCCAGGTTAGTCCTGAAGTATTTGACCCTTCTAAATATATGGAAAAACATCCAGAAGCAGTCGTTCCAAGGGTTTCAGAACTAAAGATTATTGGTGTACAAGATCTGAAAATGTCTAAGAAAGAAGCCATAGATCCCTTAAGGAAAGTATCTTTTGTTCCTAGCTCTTCTGATCCCAAATCTGATTCTGTAGATCCTTAATTTTTGATTGACTGTTATATATATCTGACTGATTGTTAATTGCTAGTTAGTTGTTTAACTATTTCCTGTATTGATTTTATTGTTCTATAGCTAGCTCTGTGTTTTAGTTTTTGAGAGACTTAACTCAAATAGGGGGAGATTGTTGGTACCCTAGTTTGATTTGAGTTTAGCCTTGTCTTCTTAGTCTCTTGACCCATGTTTTATCTATGGTCAAAGATTAGTTGATAGGTTAGATTTTCTAGTTGTGTAGAATTGCTTTTCCAAATGAATATTTGGTTAAGTAGTTTTTCGTTCGACCATAGTCGAACGTCGCTCGACTATCGTCTATCGGCTGATCGACGATCGTCTATCAGTTGGTCGACGTTCTGTCCGCCTTGATAGCTCGACTATCTGTTGATAGGTCGACTATCTGTGTTGCCTTGATAGTTCGACTATCTGTTGATAGATCGACTATCTGCGTTGCTTTGATAGTTCGACTATCTGCTTGGATAGCTCAACTATCTGATAGGTCGACTATCTGTTGATAGGTCGACTATCTGTTTTTCTTTGATAGGTCGACTATCTGTTGATAGGTCGACTATCTGTTTTCTGTGATAGGTCGACTATCTGCTTGATAGGTCGACTATCTGTTTTTGTTTGGTAGTTCGACTATCTGTCCGGATAGATCGACTATCTGATAGCTCGACTATCTGTTCTGATAGGTCGACTATCTGCCGAGGTAGTTCGACTATCTTCCTGGATAGTTCGACTATCTGGATCGTTCGACTATCTGCCCGATAGGTCGACGATCTCCGTGCGCCGGTCGACGATCTCCGAAGGTCGTTCGACGTTTTGCTGTATGCTCTTATTTAGTTTTGTCGTCTTCTGTGATGTGACTAAATTCATATTTATTTTGGCATATTTTATGAAAGATTATCTGAATAATTTGTGACATTATTTCCATGCAATATCAGTTCTATTCTATATGCATGAGCTAATCTTTTCTGACAAAGTTGTTTGTCTTGTAGCTGAGATATGATATCTGCCAGGCTGTCCTTTATAGCCGTTAGACTCAAAAAGTCTTCCTGGCCGTAAAGAGATCTTTTTGATGTGACTTTATCTTATATTATTTCATCAGAAGTATTTGCAGCTTCTTAGAAAGCTTTATCCTTTTATAGGATATCTGCCTGCTGTAGTTTGTTTTTGCTTTATGCTTTTTGCAGCCCAGCTTGCAGAGTTCAGAAAAAGACAAGATTCAAACTCAATTAGAGCCGTTGTTGCTGCTGATATATTAAGACTTCTTTGAAGAAGAAATCAACTAGTACTCGGAGAAAAATATTCATTCAGCAAGCTTACAGCAAGAACAAGTTTAACTGCTCTCAGCAATCTTCACTTAACTGAGAAGTTGTTAGCTCTTCTGCTCTTCTTCAACCTGAGTTCTCCTGTTCTAGGAAGTTCTGACTCAGAGTTCTTTTGAAGAAGAAGAAGAAGAAGATAGCTGCTAGAAGATTTTAATTTCTTATTTTATATCTTCTTGTAGTTTTTCCTTCAGTATTTACTGAAGTGTTTCTGCACTGAAGCAAGACTTCACCTGGACGTTCTTTGAGCCAGGGGGAGCCTTGATTCTTTTAGAGCTGTCTAGCTCAATGCAAGTTATTGTGCTTCTCTAATCTTTTGTAAAATAGAGAAGACACCTTAACCCCTTTCCCCCTCCTGTACAGGGTTATTACTCCCTTCAAAAGTATCCCTTGGTGGCAGGGCACCTGATCAAAAATCTGTGTTTGGTTTTTAGACACCTGATCAAAAGTCTAAAGGGTTTCTTGATCTACCTGAAGCAGATCTTGTTGGTGGCAGGGCACCTGATCAAAAACCTGAGTGAATTCCTACCTTGTTGGTAGAAGAGTGGACGTACCCAAGTTGTTTGGGGAACCACTATAAATTCCTTGTGTCGTCTGGATTGCCTTGTTTAATTATTTGCATTGTGGCTGTGATTATATCTTAACTAGGTTTGCTAGTTGTTGGATAGGATCCAAAGCTAAACTGTAATTACAGTTAGCTTTAGTTTGTGCACAACACTTGTGTTAGGCTCTAAGGTTTTATCTTAAATATCTATAACCTTCATTCCGCATTTCACTCCAAGGGAGTTGAGTAGAAAGTCAACTTTGCTAGTGCAATTTTTGATTACTCTATTCACCCCCCCTCTAGAGTAGTATCTATCCCTTCTCTTTCAATGTCATCAAGTTTTCTACATTAAATACAAAATGGATACCCATGCTCGCAGGGATATCAAGCTCGTTGGCATTTGTCCCGATGTGTTTCATGACTCTGTAGGGACCCATTTGTTTTGCGCTTAACTTTTAGGTATGCTCCCGAGGGAGCCTCTCGAGTCTCGGCACATATTCGCACCATCACCTGTTTACCTAAAAAGATATGCGCCCTTGCCTGAGTTCGTTTGCATGTGATTGCCCGACTATCAAACATACACGTGACATACTCGTGAGACTCATTGAGTCGGGGAATGGGGAAGCGATGTTTCACATTAATCTTATTGATTTCCCGACTATCTGTACACATGCTCTAGCTGTCGCCCTTCTTAGGGGTAAGAAGGGAGGGGAAGGCACATGGGCTCAAGCTCCCACTAATGAAATGCTTTCAAAGAAGCTCGTCAACCCGCCTTTTGAGCTCAGCATGCTTATCGGGGTTCATATGATAATGGGGAAGGTTTGGGAGAGAGGCTCCTGCTGAATATCCCACGGGTGATTACTCATCGGGGAGCTCGTCAGACATAATGTCAGCAAAGTCATCTAAAGAAAACAAACATTTGGGTTGGGGTCAGGTGCATCAGTAGGGCAATCAGAGGACTTGATGTCCGCCACTACATAATCAATACCAACATCCATGCTGCCCCTCAAAAACCCGCTTCGTCTCAAGAGGTGTAGGGGTGTCGAGAGCTTGTACTAACAGATGGCTCAATCCGACCCTTGAATTTCTCTTTGGGTTGGGTAGGGGACAATGTGATCTTCTAACCCTTATCATAAAAGACACGTTTGATCATCCAAATTACAGCATCACGATTGTATAGTCAAGGTCTGCCAAGCAATACATGTGCGACGCCCATAACAATGACTTCACACCACACTTGATCCTTAAAAGTGGCAAGGCTAATCGGAACAAGACACCCCTGTGTGACCTGAATCGCGGTCTTGTCTACCCAGATGACACGATTGGGGTGGGGGAGAGACTCGGCCTTTACCTGCATATGCTCTTGATCCTTTTGGGCCACAATATTCATACAACTCCCACCATCTATAGCTATCTTACAAGTTCCACCTGCACTAGCCACTAGGGAAATACATGTAAAAGATATTTGTGCGGCGACAGTCCTCATCTGCACGCAGGTGTCTAGGACATGTCTAACTACTCCCATCTCCAAAGATCTCTCAACATTACTTTCCCAACCCTCCTCAACAGTGGCCGCAATCTCTAACTACTCCTACCTCCAAAGATCTCTCAACATAACTTTCCCAACCCTCCTCAACAGTAGATGCAATCTCCTTAACAATCTCTTCGATCTCAAGACTAGGCTCTCCGTACTCAATAAGCAGGTTCCACATAGGACACTGAGACACTACGCGTCCTCTTCCTGAACATTTATAACACTGGATGCCTCCCGACTTGTGGTGCTCATTGATGGCGGCCTTGCCCTTCATGTCTACCGAGATACGGGAGGGCACGATAGCTGCATCCTGTGGTGGTGCAGCTCTCCCAAATGTTGTGTCGTCAGGTTTAGAGGTACCTTTCCTTGGACCTGAAGAGCCAAGGTACTGCTCATACTCTAAAGTGAGCTGATAGATCTGCTCAACGCTCTTGAGGCGATGTGTGATCAACTCTCTATGAATATTAGATCGAAGGCCGGTTCTAAAACGAGAGGCGGTGGCAATAAGCTCCTCCTAAATTTCACTCCTAACAACAAGCTCATCAAAGCGAGCCATATACTCAACGACAGTAAGCGTCCCCCGGCGTAAGCCATACAACTGATTAAGTAATGGGATAATAGCCTTCCCTATCAGTTGGTCTCTCCACGCTTGTCCAGAATACTTTAGCTTGCCCGTATAATTTCATTTTGGCAAACCGGAAACATCGCTCATCGCACATGTCGTACTACTCAAAATATTTGTTCATGTTGAAGAGCCAACCGCTAAAATCCTTCGGGTCCATGCAATCATCAGAAGGAGCATCAATGCGAATGCGCCTGGTGATGTCATCCTCTTGTGGAAAACCACCTATGCGCAGCTCCGGATAAACCTCATAATAGTCATCGTGGGCATAATCGTGTTGAGCGGGTGGGAGATCGTGCTCTCTACGACCGGGATCATAATAGTCATCAAGGTCATGATCACAACGACCGTGCGGATGCGCACAATCTCTATGATCATGTGGAAACAAATGGGGTCCGTCGCGGTGGTGAGGATGCCTGAAATAGGTAGGCCGTTGTCGGCGCTCTGGGGTGTACTCAGGGTTCCACCTCATAGGTGTGGTGCAGGAACCCGACGGGGAATATCACGATGGTGTCGCTCAAGGGGAGGTTGAACACCCATCAGACGCTGATCAGGACGAGGAATGCCAGGATCACCCTCAAGTGGGCTCTCTTGTGCCGGTGTGTCTCTCTGGTTTTCTAGATTTTCTAGCCGATTATTTATTTCTGCAAAGTCATGACAGAAGTCTTGAAACTAGGTACCCATAAGGTCTAAATGATCCATGACAAGTCGTTGAAATTCTGCTAGAGACATGCTCGAATTTGAGCCAGTTACTCGGTTATCAGTAATGCGTTGTTCATACATTGGGGATTTAAATATCCCACTACTATAGAGCATTGACATGACCCAAACCTTGGAATCTGATGCCAATTGATGTAGGGTAGGGTGTGCGTGCAAATTATAATGCAATCCTGGTGGGTGGTGGGATGTTTACGGTACGACCTTAACACTAAATGCTACGCGGTCATGCAAGGAACGACGACAATAATAAAAAGCTAGCAATAAACCTTAAACTCACACAATTAGAAATAAAAAAACAAAAATAATTTTATTTTAGGCTAGCAAGCAATGACTTTCCACCGCTGGGCGGGCCGAAGTTAAGTGTGCGGCGAATGATCGCTTCTTGCAAATCACAAGTCAATCTAAAATAAAATTTCACAATACTATATATCCAAGTAAATGAGAATGCTCAACATCATATTTTAATTTAGAAAAACAAGATCCATACAACGATAAACTCACAAAGTACGAGGGCTGCCGTGGGAGTAGATCCGGCGACGTACGTCGTGACGGTGGCTGAAATCTGAAAATATAGTGGCCGGTGGACTGGATCTGAAAGGAGGGAGGGCTGGATCTGAGAAGAGGGGGGCTTGGGAGGAGTAGGCGGCTGTAGGAGGGTGTCGGCTGCAGATTTCCTGGGCTGGGGTTCTTGATAGAAGCAGGGATGGGGCTGATGGAGGGAAAGAGGGGCTGATGGCTTTATCTGGAATGGCTGGACAGGGAAAACAGAGTCTGTCGCTGCCTGCAGCAGGGTGAGGTTGGGCTGGCGGCTGATCCAGAAGGTGGCTGGAGGTATTTTGCTGGAGTGAGGGGAGAAGGTGGCTGGAGGTATTTTGCTGGAGTGAGGGGAGAAGGTGGCTGGAGGTATTTTGCTGGAGTGAGGGGAGAAGGTGGCTGGAGGTATTTTGCTGGAGTGAGGGCAGCAAGTAAACGAAAAAAGGTGAGGGGGAAGGGATAAATTTGTCTGCTGCTGTTTAGGTTGGGCGACTAGGGTTTGGAGGTAAGGGGGTCAGTTGGAGCTGGGAGGGGGAAACGAGGCAATGGATAGGCGATACCTTGGGGATGCGGGAAAACATATCAGAGTCGTCACCTAGGGCCTCTCGGAGTCATCACCTAGGGCCTCTCGGAGTCATCACCGTGAGGGGATCGCCGGATTTCGGGAATAAAACTTCTCCAAAGACTGCAATTCCCTCTAGCAGCCCCCGTACTCTTTATTTATAATAAAACAATACCAGGACACCCCGACATCAATGACTATGATTGATTGGAGATGCGGCAGACCCAATTCCAAGAACTAAAACTAAAACATAGCGATACAATTTATGAAAAATAGGTAAACGATGAGCTGGATGCATCCGTGAAGTCGGATCACCTATCCGATCAAGTCTTACGCGAGTACATGAATATGGGTCCCGCTTTGCAGCGAGCCACTCTGATGGATCCAATCAAACTGGTAATGATTTAAATGATGCATTTTTTTACATAAAATAAAAAGTCATACTTATTCCAAAGTTAATAGTTAAATTATTTAATTGAAGATTATCTAAATAAGTCAAATACCATCACAGGCTACATCAACTATTATGTAAATAATAGAAGACTAGAAAAGTTTTACTAATCATGAATCTATTAAAGCCCCATTTGGGAGAACTGTGCTAGTGGCTGCATTAAAAAAATTGAGTTTCGATGAGAAATAGTGTTAGTGAATTGAAGCTCAAATTGCAGCATTTGCATTTTCCATTGTACCAGAGCTCAAAAATAGACGTTACTCAAAACAATTCCATTTCTCTGTGAATCCAAAATGCAGCTGGAATAAAAATCGAATGCCAAACATAGCCTAACTCTCTTCTAGCATCATACTTGAATTCAAAAAAAGTTATGCTGAAGTAGAAAATTTTGATAAATCGTAACAAATAACAGAAAGGACTACATCGATCAAGTCCCTAATAACAAATATAGAAGATACTTTATAGCTAATTATTAAAGTAGTAGTTCCTAATGCCCCAATATATATAAAAAAACCTGACAGGATATGAATCATCATGAGGATCCGGGGATACAAAAACAGGCCTATGCTGTCCAGGCCCGCCCAAGCACGGTCGTGTAGATCCCCTTTTAAATTTCAATAGATTTTTTATTACATAATAGTTTTCCTACATATTGCCCAGTGTTCCAAAAGCTTGCATTAAATTCCCAACATAATACCCAGTGTTCCATGCACAACATCTATGCCCAATTGTTGGCCATGGTCCAGGCCTGGCCGCCCAAGTAGGCTTGGGTCTGGGCACCATGCAGGCCTGGGCACCATGCAGGCCTGGGCACCATGCAGGCCTGGGCCTGCGTTTAAATGAAAAACAGTGTCTGTTAAGGCCCTCTAGGCCGAACTTGGGCATAGAACTGGCCTTACCTGGCCTAGGCCTACCCGGGCTTTTGACAAGATAAACCTGGGCAGGCTTTTCAGGTGGAGCTTTTGTTGTTACACACCTAATAGGGATCCTATACCTTTGATTACTTATCAAAGATGAAACATATCTATTATCTAAAATGTCTCCTCTTTTTTGGGTTTATCACAGAGACAAGTTAGAGCTGAAAGCTTTGAAGGATGGTTCAGTTAGCTATGCAGCTTTAGAGAAGAAAGCCGAGCTATATGAAAAGCTTGTAAGAGGCGAGCTTCCTGATGAGGAAGAAAAAGAGAAGTACTGTGTCGATTTCTTCCAGAAAAATGTTACAAAAGTTGAATCACAGCAGCCCGAAGGGATGGATACTGCATCTTGTTGCTCGGGACAAAATAAAGATTGTGCTAATGATGGTTCAATCCCGAACTTGAAGCCATTTAGTCTTGGTCGTGCAAGCGCCGAGTTAGATTCTGACGAGCACAAACGCTTCGTTAGGTATTTACATTTATCATTTCTCATTTGTTAGTCTAGTAAGACTCTGTTTAGGACAATTGTGGCATTTGAGCGGTGGCCATGTGAAAATGTGGTAGTAAATAAAGCAGTGGTGATTTATCTCAATTTGGAATTTGCGGCACATTACTGGCCCAAACTCTAATTTTTCTGGGTTCTGACATTTACATGGCAAATGCCTGACCAAACTTCGATGATTATGGCTTTTGACCCAAAACACTGGTTGTGGCCGCAGCTACCGGAGGACTACTTGTGTTTTTTCATCACTGCACTCACAACCCACAATGCTCTCCCATAAAGAAATGTGGTTTCAGCTTTGGTAAAAAAACTGGTATTTGAATGATCCATAATTCCACTTAAATATGATGTGTATTTTTTTCTTCCATCAGAGAAGTTCACCAAGATGCAAGCGATGCGAGGGAGAAGAGTATGATGCTTAAGCTCCGACGGCAAGAGCAAGAGGCCGCACGAAGACAGAAACTCAGGCTGGCTTTTCTCAGGAAGCAGGTTGAGAAATTGACCTCCATAAATCAAAAATCTACTGGCGATGGTACTTCTTGATGCATATTGTTATGTTTTTCTTGTGCTAGCTTCGTATAAGCCACTGGGATGCTACTATGTTGGCTTTCACCATCTCTCAGTTAGGAGTTGTCAAAACCTTTTGCTGCCAATCAGTATATTTTTAGCATCATTTATTGTGTATGCTATGGAAAAAGATATAGTGATGGACACTCCCTTGTCTATTAAATTTATCTGTGTTGAAAATGTATTAGATTTGGTGATTATGTAGAGAGAAATTAAAATATTTGATTATAATCAAAGGAACATACAGTGATCTAAATTATTATATACTCAGATAAATAACACATGTGACACGTGACACGTACACACAGCTGAGTACTAAGTACACATTCAACTATAATACCCTCATCCCAAGCTTGGTTCCAAAAAATAAAGAAAACACTTCCAATTTGTCTGTTGCTTTATGAATGCAGCTTCCAGAATGCAACTGTGCCGAGTAAATTAGCTCCTTTCGTTTCCTGTTGCAATCTTGAGTAGTATTTTCATTTTTTTTTCACTTTTAACCAATCCATTTCTATGCTATGATTTTATACTGTTTACTTTGTTTCTACAACACATTCTGGCCTTTCAAGGCAAGAGACAATTTTGATTCTCGCTTATGTGCTTGGCGTGTATGCTGCAAATCTCAAAGGAAATGCTACTGCAGTACTGGTTACACGTAACAAAAAGGTGAGTGTATCGTCTATTGACTTGAACAATATGACTTCATGACTTCATTATCATTCCACGCCAACATCTATTGAGAAAATTTGAAATCAATACTACACTAACATTAGTCGTGGCAGTGTATACGGTTCCGTTTGGCACTGTGATGGCGGTCAAGAACACGAGGGTTAAATTGTCATTTGTTAATACTCACCTAAAAACTTCATCCACTTTTATATTCAAACTGATGATGTTTGTTATGTGATTCTTAACAAATGACGTTTTAACCCATGCGTTTATGACCGCCACCACAGTGCCAAACGGAGCCTACAACTTCTAACCGCTGAAACCTACACTCATTCTTATAGAACTTTTGAGGAAATCTTAAACCTCTCTTGCTTCTGCGAAGGAAAATACAAAGATAAAAAGGATATTGTGCCTCAAAAATGTAGAATGAACTCCGGGTTGTCAATCCTTAAAATTTTCCATTCCTCAGTTGTATTGGGGGACGAGGAGCTGCCACCAATTTCCCAATGCTACATGTCTTATCTTTATCTCCATTTTCTCTTTTTAATTCTAGTTTGCTTTCAGAGAATCCGTGAAATCTTCCTTGAGACCTAGCAATGGTTTAGAAAAGCTTAGAGATAGTACCTCTAAGTTAGAAAATGAAAGTGGAAGGAAAAAGAGCTAAGAGTCTCGAATCCATCGTGCATTTCAATTTAAACACACAAGAAGAATCTGCCGTGCACTAGCGGATGCCTGATCGTGCACCCGATCATACGTAACTTAGTCACCGATGAGAAAATGATTGGGGTTATGAAAACACAAGGCGGCATGATGAAGAAAACTAGGCGCACAATCGCGTCCCTTGACTGGAACGATAGTGCATCCAGAATTGTTATACACACATCGCTCGTGCGCCAAGTGCACAATGTAAATCCACAATTATTTAAAGTTTTGCAGAAATTAATTATTCAGGTGAATCACTCCACCTGAGGGCTAGATAGGTGAAATTGTGCAAAACACCTTAGAATTGACCTCAGTCTGTTTCGTTGCTCACAGCGACAATACGAGTCCAAAAGAGTCACCTGCATGCTATTTCGACATTGTTACAAGGATTTTTTGACGATCTTGTTGAACTGGGCCGCAAACTTTTCAAAAAGCATAAATTAAGTAAATGAATTTAGAATCGGTCTCAGATCATTTCAGTGGGTGTGTATCGACCAGATGGTCGTACCGTGCCCGTCCAAGATAAATTTCAAGCACCATAGAGATATCTACAAATATTTGAATGGTTAGAGGGAATGGAGAACCCCTTCCCTCCTAAACCTATATTATAATATAAATATATATTATTTTTGTTAGAGTTTCTTACCCCTACAAACCAGCTGAGTACCCCTCCTTCTTGCGCCTGAGCAACCCTAAGAAGACCCCTCTTCTCTCTCATGCAATGGCTGACAAAGGAAGCCCTCCTTCGCTCTCTCATGGAAACCAAGGGAGGAACCTCCTCCTCTCTCATTCCTTCACACGGCGATCGACGGAGGAAGCCCATACTCCTCCCTCTCACAGTGGCCGACAGAGGAGCCTCCTCTCTCTCACGTGGCGGCCGTCAGAGGAAGATCCTCTACTGTTCTGTCGATAGAGGAAGATCCTCTATTGTGCGGCCGACAGAGGAAGATCCTTTATTGTGCGGCCGACAGAGGAAGATCCTCTGTTGTGCGGCTGACGGATCCTCTCTCTCTCTCTCGCTCTCTCTCGCCGGCTGTTGGGAGCAGATCCAACGGCCTCAGATCAAGCCCATCTGTCACTAACGGCGGGGATTCTGACAGCAATAAAGAAGATCACAAGACAGAGGATCATCATTGACCGGGGAGGAGAATAATGACCGTAGATCGTAATCTACGGTCCTGAAAAGCCGCATCTTCCAAAGCAGCATCTGGAGCAACCAAATATATTAGTATTTCTAATTATGTATTTCCATTAAGAGTATTTCCTTTATTTCCAACTATTTCCTTTAATTCCTTGAAAGTGGAATTAAAAGAAATAGTTGGAAATAAAGGAAATACTCTTAATGGAAGTACATAATTAGAAATACTAATATATTTGGCCGTTTAATTCCAGCTATTGTACCGTTATCATTCCAACGGTAACTTAGGACAGCTCTATTTATAGTCCAGTAATCGTGTATTAAGATTATGCAAGTAATTAAGTTGTTTTCCCTTCTTCTGAATTCCCTTTCCCCCTATCGTCTCTCCTTTCTCCGGCCACCCCTCGGCCTTCCTCTGACGGTTTTCGCCATCCAGCTCAACGAGATCGTAACATTTTGGTGCTCTCATAGAGATAATTCTGATCCTGTTGTATACACCATGGGGGATGGATTGAGATCGATAGCGTACATCAAGGCCGCACTCCAAGCCGAGCAAGCTTGCAGGGCGACCCAGTTGGAAGAAGTACAACAACGGATGCTGACAGAACTCGCTCAACAGACACAACAGATGCGACAGCAGTTCTCCACCGAGCTTCAAACAAAGGAGAATCTGTTGGCCCGACAAATTTTGGAGACCAAAGAGCACTCGACGGACCAAATCACTGATCAGATCTCTGTCTTACGAAGAGATATGATGGCGCAATTCGAAAATCTATTCAAGAAAGGGAGCCAAACAGACAAACGACCGATCATAATCGAGGAGGCCCAGAGCGATCATCATCGACCCCCTGATTTATATCCAACACAATCATAAAACGACATTCTTGGAACCGGCCCAGCTCGCAACCAAAACCAGGTAACATCTAACGGACTCGGCAATTTAGAAATTTCATGCCCTCGTTATTCTGAAGGTGACCCAACAGATTGGTTGTACGAATTAAAACAGTATTTCGAATACAATGAGATTCGAGCGCAAGACTACCTCTTAATCGCTTCCCTACATCTCGACAAACAAGTCTCTAAATGGTACCAGGCCACCCTCAAAGACCACCCTTCCTTAACCTTCACAATGTTTGTAGACGCCCTACAAAAAGGTTTGGCCCATCGTTGTACGTTAAAACCGCGAGACTATAGACAAAACTGCAACAATCTACTACGGTGCTTGCATATAAAAGGGAGTTCGAGGAACTGATAGCCAGGGTACCAGGACTGGCGCCGAACTTTGCTGTGGACATGTTTGTCTCCGGCCTTAAGGAAAGCATTAGAAGACCGGTAATGTTAGTCAGCCCCATCGAAATTCATGACGCATTCGCAATAGCCCGAATGCACGAAGATCAACAAAACTCGAGTAATAGGGGCCAAAATCATTACAACACAACCAACTATAATGAGACCAACCGAAGTACCACACATACAGTCAGACCGAAATTACCACCAATCAAACGGCTAATCACCCGGGGAGTTACAGGCAAGGCGGGAGAAGGGGCTGTGTTATAACTGTGATGAGCGTTACCATTCGAGTCATAAATGTAAGGGAAGAGGAACACTATTATACTTACGGGGTACTGAAGAGGTGGAGTAAGACACAGATACCTTCCCTGAACAAATAAGTAAGGAGGCAGATCCCACCACCATTATTTGCTTACGCGCCCTGGCAGGGGCAATACCCGATCATGGGTTAAGAATGAAGGGATGCATAAGTAATCAACAACTGGAATTATTTATCGATGGGGGAAGTACCCACAACTTTATTTCCCACCGGATGGCCCAATTCCTTAAACTCCCAATCCTCAAAATCAACGAATTCCTAGTCCTTATGGGTAATGGGTCAACAGAAAGTTGCAGAGGGAAATGTAAAGACACGCAGCTACTCATACATGCCAACCACTATATCGTTCACTTATATGTCCTTGACATCGAAGGAACAGACCTCATATTGGGGCAGAAATGGCTAAGGACTCTTGGGTCGGTAACCACAGATTACGAAAAGCTTACTCTCACATATAAGGACCGCATGGACAAGTGATCCTACTTGGTCACCAAAAGGGGACCCAGGTTGGCCGGGTGTCATCATCGCAGCTTATGCGTATGGTGGCTTTAAAACCCTCCGTTATGTGTCTGTTGATCACCACTGAATCCTCCAGGAATGGGTCAACCCTACAAACGCTAGCCGAAATCAGGTTGCCAGGCCCCTTCCAAATGTTATTAGCTGAGTTCGAACACATATTTGAAGAACCCCGAACACTACCACCCATTAGGGACATTGATCACAAAATCAACCTAACAAATAACACGACCGCCTCAAACCTAAGACCGTTTCGTTATCCATATCATCAGAAGAACGAAATCAAAAGGATCGTAACAGAAATGCTCCAGAGCGGTCAAATTAGGCCATCTATCTCCGCATTCAGCTCCCCCGTACTCTTGGTTAAAAAAAGGGACGAGACTTGGAGGTTTTGTGTGGATTATAGGTCCCTCAATAAGATAACGGTCAAAGACAAATTCCCAATACCCACTGTCGACGAACTACTAGATGAACTGAATCAGGCCCGCTACTTTTCCAAAATAGATTTAAGGCCGGGATACCACCAGATCCTGATGGTGGATGGGGATATACATAAAACCGTCTTCAGAACCCACCAAGGGCATTACGAATTTCTGGTAATCCCTTCGGCTTAACCAATGCCCATTCAACCTTCCAAGTCCTCATGAATACAATCTTTCAACCGTACCTCAAAAAATTTATCGTAATTTTTTTCGATGACATCCTAATTTACAGCTCCTCCGAAAGCAATCAATTCGAGCACCTAAAACAAACCTTGAAAATTTTAGCGGAAAATAAGTTGTATGTAAAATTATCAAAATGTTATTAAGACTACAAATTAGTTAGCTAGAGTAATAGTTGATGTACTTAATTACTATAGAGAGACCTGAAGTTGGACGACTATCTCCGCGAGTTCACTCGTCTGAGTCGTTACTCTGGTGGTTTAGTGGATGAAGATATGACTAAATTTCATAGGTTCTTCGATGGACTGTGTGATGACTTGAGATTGAGTCTATCAGGACCCAAGACCCTTGGATTTCGTGCCATGGTGGAGGCGACTAGAGATTTAGATATGGAATTGGGGAGAGTCCAACGTTGAAATGGGAATCAGGCAAAGAATACTGAGTTTGAGGTGCCGGACTCTCAAGAGAAATTAGAGATGAGGCACAACAAGAGGTCGAGATATGCAGATACTATCCCAGCCCAACTTACCAATTTAGGATCCTCTACTCCTTGAGGTCCCCTCATTTGATTTATGAGCGGGAAGGTGGGGAACATAGCTCGATTGAGACACAACAACCCTCCAAGAACTAAGTGCCAAGCGTTGGAGCCTCTTAGGGCAGTAGGGCCCAACTATACAGAGAAGGGGAAGGCGGTGGAGTTGTCCACTTCCTAATACTCACTGACGTAGCTGAGGGTCTTCGTCCTTGGGCAACACAACTCTATCAGACAAAATGACATCATGATAAGTACCTTTGTGTTTTGGTTTCTATCATTTAAATTTCTTATACCTCACGTGTGCGTTTAATCCTTGTGCGCTCGTTTGGCTTCGTCTTGATATTTCACTATCCAACATGTGCATTATTTTATAATAGCGCTTCACACTCATTTTCTGCGGACTTCATTATTAGGACCGAAGTGCCATGCGCATTGGAAGAGGATAAGATGGAAAATCATCTACCAAACGGGTGTTTGAGAAGTATGAAGAGGAAGAGCCACGCAAAGTTTTAAATTGAAGAGTAAGACTATGATTTGGAGGCAACTCTATTAGCATTGTTGGAGTTCGATGCCATTTTCAACATGGATTGTCATAGAAAGCAGAGTGCTTGCCTCAAATGTAAGTTGAAAGATTTCATATTTGGTGGAGGATGCAGAGGTGGAATACGTTCTAGTCTGTGGGGTTTGGGAAGGTCTTGATGTCCACCCTCTATATGGCTAAGGCGACTCAGAAAGGTGCATAATTGTTTTTTACATTACTATAGGCTTCAAAGCACAAGCCTAAACTATGCTACTTGGAATTTCAAGATCTCTTTTGGAATGAGCTTCCTAGGGCCCTTCCCCAGAAGGAGACTGACTTTTGCATTGATCTTGTGTTGAGTTCCAAATCCATGTCATACTCACCTTATTGAATGGAGTTAAGGGAGATGTCATTGTTGAAGGCATAGTTGTAGGAATTGCTGGAGCAGGGATATATACGTTTGAGCTCGTCACATGGGGTGCACCTATCCTTTTTGTGAAGAAGAGGAATAACAGTTTGCATTTATGCATATATAATCAAGAGTACAACAAGTTGACAAATAAGAACATGTATTTGATCCCCCACATTGATGATCTTTTCGACTAGTTGGTAGGATTTAAACTGCATTCAAATAAGAATATAGGAGTGTGACATCCTAAAGACTGCCTTCAACACTTGATACAGGCATTATGAGTTCATAGTGAGGATGAAAGAAAAGGGGATAGATACTACTCTAGAGGGGGGGTGAATAGAGTAATCAAAAATTGCACTAGCACAGTTGACTGTCTACTCAACTCCCTTGGAGTTAATTGTGGAATGAAGGTTATAGATATTTGAGAAGTAACCCTAAAGCCTAACATAAGTGTTGTGCACAAGAGGCAGCCAACTGTAATTACAGTTAAGGCTTGGGATCCTAAACAGCAACTAGCAAACCTAGTTAAAACTAATCACAGCCAACAGCAAGAGTAATAAATCAAATAACCAGACGACACAAGGGAATTTATAGTGGTTCCCTCTCAATAGGTACATCCACTCTTCTACCTCCACGGTAGGAATCCACTCAGGTTTTTGATCAGGTGCCCTGCCACCAACAAGATCTGCTGCAGGTAGATCTAGAGACCCTTTAGACTTTTGATCAGGTGTCTAAAAACAAAGCTTTACTTTTGAAGGGAGTAAACAACCCTTTACAAGAGGGGGAAGGAGAGTTAGATTGTCTTCTCTATTTTAAACAAGATTAGAGAAGCACAAGATCTCTTCAGAACTTCTGACAGCAAGCTGTCTTGAAGTTCTGAAGGATAAAGCTTGAAGAAGACTAGAGATCTGGAATAGATGTTCTTCTTCAGCTTCCTTCTTCTTCTTCTTCAATATCTCTGAGTGTAAAATCTTCCTGGAACAGGAGCACTCAGGTTGAAGAAGAGCAGAAGAGATATCTTCTCAGTTGAATATGAAATGGCTGAGAGCAGCTATATTGCTGTACTGTATTTCTTTCTTCTTGCTACTTCTTGTTCTTTCAAAAGAACTCTTTAAATAAGAGCAGCAGCAACGACTCTATTTTTTGAGTTGAACTTTGTCTTTATCTGGAATCTACAAACTGAGCTGTATTTAACATAAAGACAAAACAAGTCTTGCAGATATATATTCTATATAAAGAATAAAGCTATAGCAGCTACAATATCAAACTGATAAATAATAAGATAAAGTCATATCAGTAAATACTCTTTAAAGCCATAAAGGACATTTGAGTCCAACGGCTATAAAGGACAGCTGCTGATATAAAGTCAGATAATAAGACAAAATACATGTCAGAAGGAATTGACTTATCATAAAGATAGAAGCAAGGATTGCTTTGAGATATATGCAGTAAATCAATCTAATATATATTAATAATAATTAGATAGAAGAATAATAACAAATATAATATTATCTAAAGGCAGACAAAAGATAGTCGAACGATCTTCGGAGATCGTCGACCGACCTACTGAGATCGTCGACCTATCAGACAGATAGTCGACCGAATCAGATAGTCGAACTATCCAGGCAGATAGTCGACCGACTCAAAGCTAGACAGAAAACGTCGACCTAAGAATGCAGACAGATAGTCGAACTATCAATAGATAGTCGACCGGCAAACAGACAGCTAAGCTATCAATAAGATAGTAGAGCTATCAGATAGTCGAACTGTCAAGGAAGATAGTTGAACTATCAAGACAATCTATCTTAACGAAAGAGGTCGAGCCGAGGTCGACGATCGTCGAGATAGAAATAGTAGAACGTCGAGCTGTCAAGAGACAAAGCTAGATGATCTGGAGACAGACAATAGTCGACCAACAGGGAGACGATCGTCGATCGACTAATCTACGATAGTCGAACGGCGTTCGACTATAGTCGAACCAAAAACTAACTTAGCCAGATTTTACTGGATAAGTGACTACACTAAAACTAACCTTTGACCATAGATAAATCTTGGGTCAAGAGACTAAAAGGAAAGACTTAACTCAAATCCAAACTAGGGTACCAACAATCTCCCCCTATTTGGGTTAAGTCTTTCAAAAACTAAAACTACTGGAAATAAACTAAACTAAACTAAGCAACCTAAACAACCTAATAGAGATCCTAACCCAAATCAGAACCAAGGGTTCCAACAATCTCCCCCTATTTGGGTGAGGATCCTATTAGCAAAAAAATATTGCAAAGCATAAAATATACAAAAAGAAAAACTTAGCAATGCTGGCTGCTGCTGGCATTTGCAATCTCCCCCTATGTTGATGCAGTACATGTGATTGGAGGAGGCTGAGATGACTTTGAATTTTGATTGAATCATCCAGCTAACTCTTATAAATAGTACTTGCAGAAAGCTATGGTAGAGATTGCTCTCTCCTTAAAAAAGGGATATGTTAGCATAAAAAATGATATTTGTTCAGCAGGTATAATTAGGATTCTGGATCTGAAAAACAAAATCAGATATCTTCCTTCCTATAGAATTTCTTTTCTTCAGGCGAGATTCAAACTTAGCTGACCAATGCAACTAGAGTAGAGGACTCAATCTAGATGAAATTAGAAAAAGATCTATAAGAAATAGAGTTATCTGACAGAGAATTTTTTATTCAGAATTCCAAACAAGATATTGAACAAAATATCAATCAGATATAGACAGCCTTAAGAAAGGAAAATGCTTCCTAATAAATCTGTTCCAAATGGTAGAAGGATTTGAAAATATTCTAAATAATTTGTCCTTTTGTTTATAAAATAGATTTATGAAAAAGCAAATAATTGAGCTCGATGTTTTTATATAAGATAGTCGATCGGAGTTCGACGGTCTGAGTTCAAGATATTTGTTCTTCCTTTGAATATATTCTAAAAATAATCCTCTGAGAAGTTTTGTTTCCTTCTCAGGTTTTATTAAATCTTGGCAGCAATATTGAATTTCTAAATTAACAGAGTTAGATAATAATACCTGATTCACTTCAGGTTTGGAATTTCCTTCTGTTTGTTCGGCTTTTAGATTGCTGTAGGAAGTGTTGACGGCCATTAAGCAAAATTCTTTGGCCCTTGCTTCCTCCTCTTCATCTTCAAATGATGATTCATCATCTGAGATATCCCAAATAACATCTAGGGATGTTGATTCTTCTCCTTCAAATATTCTGTTATGGCTTCTTTTTGATGTGTCATCCACGGGTTCAGAAGCCATTTGGTGAAGGGAATCCCAAATCTCCTTAGCTGTTGAGCATTCAACAACCTCCTGAAATAAGTCATCAGATAATGACTGAGCTAGGATGTTCATTGCTCTGGCATCAGCTAGCCTGGCACTTTTTGTTGTTGTTGCCGAAGTTGGGAGACCTGTCAAAATAGACAAAAAAATATCTTCATCAAAAGAGTTCATATATAATTTGACTCTTGCCTTCCAGATGCTAAACTCAGCTAAGTTGCAAGCTGGAGGTCTGGTGCTAGAGTAATCCTTGGACTGGGCCATGAAATGAATATCTATAAGCTTGGTATCTATCAGGATCTTGTGACTTATGTGTTAGCCTATACAGTCAGTCAACCTCCCTCTGATACCAATTGAAAGAAAAGGGGATAGATACTACTCTAGAGGGGGGGGGGGGTGAATAGAGTAATCAAAAATTGCACTAGCACAGTTGACTGTCTACTCAACTCCCTTGGAGTTAATTGCGGAATGAAGGTTATAGATATTTGAGAAGTAACCCTAAAGCCTAACACAAGTGTTGTGCACAAGAGGCAGCCAACTGTAATTACAGTTAAGGCTTGGGATCCTAAACAGCAACTAGCAAACCTAGTTAAAACTAATCACAGCCAACAGCACAAGTAATAAATCAAACAACCAGACGACACAAGGGAATTTATAGTGGTTCCCTCTCAATAGGTACATCCACTCTTCTACCTCCACGGTAGGAATCAACTCAGGTTTTTGATCAGGTGCCCTGCCACCAATAAGATCTGCTGCAGGTAGATCTAGAGACCCTTTAGACTTTTGATCAGGTGTCTAAAAACAAAGCTTTACTTTTGAAGGGAGTAAACAACCCTTTACAGGAGTGGGAAGGAGAGTTAGATTGTATTCTCTATTTTAAACAAGATTAGAGAAGCACAAGATCTCTTCAGAACTTCTAACAGCAAGCTGTCTTGAAGTTCTGAAGGATAAAGCTTGAAGAAGACTAGATATCTGGAATAGATGTTCTTCTTCAGCTTCCTTCTTCTTCTTCTTCTTCAATATCTCTGAGTGTAAAATCTTCCTGGAACAGGAGCACTCAGGTTGAAGAAGAGCAGAAGAGATATCTTCTCAGTTGAATATAAAATGGCTGAGAGCAGCTGTATTGCTGTACTGTATTTCTTTCTTCTTGCTACTTCTTGTTCTTTCAAAAGAACTCTTTAAATAAGAGCAGCAACAACGGCTCTATTATTTGAGCTGAACTTTGTCTTTATCTGGAATCTGCAAACTGGGTTGTATTTAACATAAAGACAAAACAAGTCTTGCAGATATATATATTCTATATAAAGAATAAAGCTATAGCAGCTGCAATATCAAACTGATAAATAATAAGATAAAGTCACATCAGTAAATACTCTTTAAAGCCATAGAGGACATTTGAGTCCAACGGATATAAAGGACAGCTGCTGATATAAAGTCAGATAATAAGACAAAATACATGTCAGAAGAAATTGACTTATCATAAAGATAGAAGCAATGATTGCTTTGACATATATGCAGTAAATCAATCTAATATATATTAATAATAATTAGATAGCAGAATAATAACAAATATAATATTATCTAAAGGCATACAAAAGATAGTCGAACGATCTTCGGAGATCGTCGACCGACCTACTGAGATCGTCGACCTATCAGACAGATAGTCGACCGACTCAGATAGTCGAACTATCCAGGCAGATAGTCGACCGACTCAAAGCTAGACAGAAAACATCGACCTAAGAATACAGACAGATAGTCGAACTATCAATAGATAGTCGACCGGCAAACAGACAGCTAAGCTATCAATAAGATAGTAGAGCTATCAGATAGTCGAATTGTCAAGGAAGATAGTTGAACTATCAAGACAATCTGTCTTAACGAAAGAGGTCGAGCCGAGGTCGACGATCGTCGAGACAGAAACAGCAGAACGTCGAGCTGTCAAGAGACAAAGCTAGACAATCTGGAGACAGACGATAGTCGACCAACAGGGAGACGATCGTCGATCGACTGATCTACGATAGTCGAACGGCGTTCGACTATAGTCGAACCAAAAACTAACTTAGCCAGATTTCACTAGATAAGTGACTACACTAAAACTAACCTTTGACCATAGATAAATCTTGGGTCAAGAGACTAAAAGGAAAGACTTAACTCAAATCCAAACTAGGGTACCAACAATCTCCCCCTATTTGGGTTAAGTCTTTCAAAAACTAAAACTACTGGAAATAAACTAAACTAAACTAAGCAACCTAAACAACCTAATAGAGATCCTAACCCAAATCAGAACCAAGGGTTTCAATAGAGGACCTTTGGGCTCACGAATGCATCGATAATTATCATGGATTTGATGAGAATGACATTTCAATAGTACCTGAATCAATTCATGATTGTCTTCGTTGATGATATTTTAGTGTACCCGCAGTCCAAGGAGGAGCTTGCTGACCACATTCGTATAGTTTTATCAATTTTGAGGAGGCATCGATTGTATGCCAAGTTTTCCAAGTGTGACTTCTTGCTCTCATCTGTGGCATTTCTGGGGCACCTATTTAGCAGATAAGGTGTTGCAGTGGATCAGACGAAGGTTGCAGCTATTTGATATTGACCTAAGAAGTTCAGAGTTTTTTGGGGCTTGCCGACTACTACAACCATTTTGTGGTGAATTTTTGTGGATTGCACTTCTTCTCACTACATACCTTGACCAGGATGGATATGTGGTTCATTTGGACACTAGAGTGTGTTCGAGCCTTTGAGGACATGAAAAGTTGACTGATTTATGCCCCGATCTTTTGTTCTCCATGTAGAAAGAAGGTTCCTAGTTATATAGTGATACCTTGGGGAGTGATTTGAGCCGTGTCTTGTGACAATTCGTTAAGGTTATTGCTTATGATTCACGATAGTTAAAGGTAAATGAGGGGAACTACCTAGTATATGATTTATAGTTGGCACCTGTGGTGTTCAATCTGAAGCTTTGGAGGCGTTATCTGTATGGCATGAAGATTGAAATCTTCATAGACCATAAAAGCCCGACGTATTTGCTAGATCAAAAGGATTTGTACATCCACTAAATGTAATGGATGAATTTTCTAGGGGGACTACATGTTCGACATTCATTACAATCCTTGGAAGGAGAATATCATTGCAGATGCTTTGAGTCGCTGAGAACTACTACATGTTGTTGAAACATGTGTTCTACATCTCTCAGGTTTGATAATAACAAATCCCAAGTTATATTTAATCATACATTTTTTGGGTATAGTGTGCAAGTTTACATGTGTGAAGTCGTACATGAACTACAATCTTGTGAGTTACCACTAACACTAGCCCTAACTCTGCGCACTATCATAATTTACCCATGAAAACTAATCTTGCTCAAGACTAAGGCAAATGTCAACTAGACATGCCTCATATTGGTCAGCCATACCTCATATTGGCCAGACATACCTCATATTATCTAGACATGCCCTTGATTGACTTGACAAGTCTCTGATCCTCTAGACAATGCTCAGATCGACCATACGACTATATTAAAGGTGCATGACAACCAGAAAGCACATTCTACTAGATAGGACTACTGTTGGTGCTAGACCTAACACTACTTGCTAGTTGTATTGGGTATAAGTCTATATCGGTTTGACAACTAATATTGCCTTGAAGGGAGTGACATCCAAACTGTACGTATCAACTGGATGCTTGAGCAACTACTGGAGCTAACACTACTGCCAAGCGTTAGTGAAAGACTTATTTCAAGAGCCTAAACACCTAGGGGGGGTGAATAAGTTTTAATTATCTTTAAGAATTTAAGGCAAATTAATAGGTTCTTATCACAACACAGAACATACAATCTCAACACAACAAACACAACACAACATACACCAGATTTATAGTGATTCCCCAAGGTATGGGTACGTCCACTTTCCCCCTTCGCCTATCTAGTAGAGAACTTTATTCAGCACAACTTCTTTCCACTAACTCAGATCCACAGATCTTACAACTCAGAATCAGATGGTTCCTACACCTCAGACTTATACAAGTTCTGCCTCAGATTCTTCCCAAGAATCCTACCTCAGGCCACAACCTTACCTCAGCCTTTATAACTAGGCTTACAACTCAGACTATTAATAGTCCTACACCTCAGGCACACAACCCTACCTCAGCCTTTATAATTATAGGCTTACAACTCAGATCTAATAAAAGATCCTACAAGTAATTGAGTATTTGAGAGAAACAAAAATATCACCAGATAGATTACTCTATAGGTGAGAGCTTCTTGATCAGTTCTTGAATGAACTGAATCTCCAGATCCAACCTGACTTAGCTGTTTCAAAGCTTCTTGATATAATAAAATAAGGTTGAACTCTTATTGATGTAGAAGTTGATCTTCTGTCAGCTCCTTTCTTGACTTCAGAATAAGATCTGAATCTTCTTTGCAGACTGTTTAGAATCTGTCTACTTAAGGGTCACCCCTTTTCTTGTTGTGAAATTCTTCCTTTGGATGATTCACTTTTTATCTCTGTTACTATTTTTTTTAAAGTTGTCACAGATCAGTCCTTTATATAGAGATTTCTCCTAGTTACCGGCTGATCTGGTTTGTAACAACCTTCTGACAGTTCTAACAAAGATGTCAGACCTGCTGATAATGATAGCTGTCGAGTCACCAGTCAAGACAGTTGTTTCCTTAATGATTTTATAAGTCAGCATGAACTACTCAGCAGACTGCATCATATGTATCGACACAAATAGACTAAGTGTTGACACAAGTCTTGGTGATGTCGACATAACACTCCAAGTGTTGACATAGTCATCCTTCTGCTACTCGACACATCTTCTGTTTGTATGTGTCAACACAAGTTCTGTGTGTCGACACAACTACTCTTGGTCTCGACATAACTGCTGCAGAAAGATGGCATTGAGTGTATGTCCAGCCGTCGTTGAGTGTGTGTCGACACGAGTCCTGTGTGTCGACACATCTGCTTCTGGTCTTGACTTAGCTGCTGTAGACAAATGGCGTTGAGTGTGTGTATAGCTTTCGTTGAGTGTGTATATAGCCATCGTTGAGTGAGTGTATAGCTGCCGTTTAGTGAGTGTCGACACAAGTCCTGTGTGTCTACACAAGCCTTCTGACTCAGAATAGCTATTGTTGTAAAATGGCGTTGAGTGTGTGTCTAGCTGTCGACACAAACCTTCTTCAGGTGTCGACACAATTCCTGAGTGTCGACACATGCCTTTCTTCTGGTGTCGACATAATTCCTACATTAGGTGTCGATATAATTCTGGGTATCGACACAACTTTGCTTCTAGTGTCGACACAACTTATGGGTGTCGACATAACTTTGCTTCTGGTGTTGACACAACTTCTTCTGGGTGTTGACACAATTCGTCATAAGTGTCAACACTTATACTTAAAATTCTTTGCAAATCTTATACATGCATAATGAAACTCAAACATACATCAAATACAAATTGATGTATATCATTGAGTAAGATGAGGCTTCTCCAAATCAGGTATATATTTTTCAGTGTACCCAACAATCTTCCCCTATTTAGAGAAGTCATAACCCTTAGTCAAAGATATACATCTCTCATAATAAAGCACATAAGCAAAAAATGTACATACAATTCAGTGCAAGATAACATAAAAACAATGTAAGAAACTAAGATTAATAGAGAAGCTGATTTTATTATTTAATCAGAAAATTCACTAGTTTACATGATTTCCTTAGCAAAAAAACAAAAAGTTACATTGTTCTATACTTAAGCCTATCTATCCTATGATTGGCTAGACTCCTTAATCACTATGCCTTTTCCTGATTGAATCTTTGCCTGCACAACAGGATCTGTATCATCAGCAGGTTTCTTCCCTTTGAGATCCTTCTTCTTTTGTTCTTCAGCCTTTATTCTTTGCCTTTCAAAATAGTGAAAGGGCTTGGGGAAGTACCTGCTAGGCTCCAGAGCATTAACAGGTAACTTCCCAGCTTTTGTACTTCTTCTATGCTAAAGAATGGCTTATTGTCTGACTTGGTATTTGTTCTATTCCTGCTCTGAATACCACTTGCCCCTATCATGGGTCTTATCTTTAACAGCCTTCCATGCAGTCAAAATGATATTCCTTGAAGTAGGGCTCCATTGTTCAAAATCTGGCTTCAACTCAGCCTGTTCTCTGAACCTTTTCTTGGATAATTGTGCCTCTTTTTGAGCTTGCTTGACAGCCTCTAACATTTCTACTTTTTGTAGAATAACACTTTGTACCTCTTGTGAAGGAATGTACATTTTCTGAACTTCCTCTTGAACCATTTTAAAATCAGCTGGAGGGAAAATCACCTGAGCAACTTCAGGCTGATCACCTTCAATATAGGCAGGTTGTATTCAAGATTCTGCTACATTATCATCATCACACAAGGGAGGATATCGAAGAGTTGCTCTGATGCTATTTGAAATCCATTTAGCATGATCAGAGCTAGCTTTGACTATTAACCTTTCCCCCTTTATGTCTTCTCTTTGAACATGATCCCTCAGGTCATCTTTTTGAAATCTGACTTGATTAACAACATAGTCAGTTCCTTCTTTAAAATAGTCTCTGAACTTTGTCAAGAAATCAGAGATATTCTTCTGAGAGGCGTGAAATGTTGTCCTGAACAGCAGCTATATCTTCCTTTATCTGCTTGGATACTTCAGCTTTGACAGCAGTAGTAAGATCATCAATCTTGATTAAAATAGCATTGTATGAATCTTTTAGATTTTCATTCATTCTTAACTGATTCTCAAGAACATATCTCTGCTTTACTGCAATGTCTTCCACCTGATTTTTCAGATCTTGTTGTTGTTTGGCCAAAAATACCACAACATTACCTCCTTTATGGAAGCAATCTGTCATTTTCTTTTTATTTTGATTGACTTCAAATCTGATTGACTTGATATCCTGGGCCAATTGGAATTGTAACTCCTTGTGAGTTTCATCCACATACTTTTCCAGAGATTGCCTTTACTCATCCAATTTTAATTGTATTTGGACCAGTAGTGAACTGAAGTCCATGCTTAGAGCAGGTGGTGCTGTGCCTGTTTGCAAGGCCTTTTTGTAGCATGTACTCTTCTTCCTTAAGGCAACCATTTTCCGTTTCTTAGCCATAGTGGCTTCTTCATCATCAGAGGATTCAGATGGACTTTGTATATCAACTGGTTCCTTATCAGTTGGGGCATGCTGAGACATCTCCCCCTCAGTCCATGGTAATTCCTTTTCTTTTAATTGTTGCTCCCCCTCAGTCCTTGCTGCAGGTGGATCAGGGAATAACTCTTCCATTCTGAACTCCTACTGCATCTGAATAGGAGGAACAAGATTAGTTTTTAAAACAAAAGATTCTCCCTGAACATCCAGATTGTTGTTCAGGGCCCTCTCTTTAAAGGAGATACTTACTGGCTCATCTTGAGATTCTTTCTCAACATTGTCTTGAGCTTCATTATTGATTTATGATACTATGTCCATAACAGTATTAGCAGCTAATTCACTCTCTAGGGCAGCTTCAGCAATGCCTCCCCCTTTGGCAGGCAGCTCAGTTTGTTCAGTATTTTCTCCCCCTGGAGTGGAGTCTATCTATTGTTCTTGGGGCTCACTGCCCACCACTTGATCTTGGGCTTATTTTGGTTGCTGGTCTCACTAGAGGATTTTGCTTGTTGAACAACTTTCTCTTGTTTTTTATCTTTCTTAATTTATTTCTGAGGAGTAGTGACTTCCTTTGTCAAAACCCTATCCCACCTTGAAAGAATTCTCACATCCATTCTCCTCATGTGATTGATTTTGGATCCTTGCAGTTGGTTCATTACATCTGGTATTAATGAAGATAAACATTGACTTAGGATCCTACCCAAGTTTGGTTTCTTTACTCTTTCTTGAATCTTGTCAAATACTATTGCTGCCCAGTCTGTTTTCACTTTGAATATGACCCTTATAATTAGATTAAACATATGGACTAAAATTCTGTCATGTCCACCAGTTTTACACAAAATTACCTTGCATATTATTTCTGATAGAAACGTTCCTTGTGAATTCATCTCTTTTCGAGTAATGGATGATCCAACTTTGCTATCAGGGCTCAGCCCACACCGGCTTAAGGAATCCTTTGTCATTGATGAAATGATGTCTTCTTCATCCGTAACCTTAGGAAGATGGAGTGATTTCCTAATCGATTTCAGTGTAAGTTTCACTCTGGAATCCTGTATAGTGGCTTTGATCTTCTTTCCGTCTGTGTCCACAATTGCGGAAGAATAAAATTCCATGACCTCCTTCTTCCAAATCTTCGTTGATTCTGAAACCAAGAATACCAATCCATTTTCTGAAATTAGGGTAATGGCACCCTGAATTTCTGGAGACGCTGACGTGAAACCACCACAAACCAGCTCATACCCTTCGTACACTTTGTCTTCTGGATGAGGCGCCATTACCGAAAGAGAGAGATGGAAGTGAAAAGAAGAGAAAATCGAAGTCGACACAAGGTTTAGAGTCGAGAAAGCTGAAGGCATAGTCGACCAGATTTTGGCTTAACCTATTTATAATCTAGTTGTAAAGGGGAGTTCAAAAGACGCACCTAGAAGTAAGACTAGGTCTCGACAATACTTAGGATTAGTCGACACGTCTATGTGTCGACATACTATGTTAGTGTCGACATGGACTAGTTAAGTCTTGACACAGAGTGTCGACTTTGATTTTTGTGTGTCGACATAAAAATCAGCTAACTTAAAGTCTCGACAGAGTTGTGTCGACACTTATACTTCTGTCGACACAAAAATTTTTCTGTGTCGACACATCCCTTTTCTTTGTCGACACAACATACTGAGTGTGTCGACACAAAGTCTGTTTATGTCGACACAAACATTGTACTTATACAAATTTCCAGAGAAATTTTCTACAGACATAAACTACTTAGGAATACTTGTGCTAACCTATTCTAGGTTCAACATACCTAATTCAATTTTAAAATAATTGAATTTAGTTTCATCCAGAGGTTTTGTAAAAATATCAGCAATTTGATTATTTGTATTTACAAATTCTAGACTAATATCTTCTTTTTCCATATGTTCTCTTATGAAATGAAACTTAATTTCTATATGCTTGGTTCTACTGTGTGATACATGATTCTTAGCAATAGAAATAGCACTTATAGAATCATAAAACAGTGTAATTCTATTTACCTTGATGCCATAATCTTCTAGTTGGTGCTTTATCCACAATAATTGTGCACAGCAACTGCCTGCAGCTACATATTCAGACTCAGTTGTTGATATGGCTACACTGGTCTGCTTCTTGCTGCGCCATGACACCAGCCTTCCACCTAGGAATTGACAGGTTCCTGTAGTACTCTTCCTGTCTTCTTTGAATCCTGCAAAGTCTGCATCTGAGAAACCTGTTAGTATGAAATCTCTATTCTTAGGGTACCAAAGACCTAGATTAGGTGTGCCCTTAAGATATCTCAAGATTTTCTTAACTACAGTATAATGAGATTCCTTTGGGCAAGCTTGGTACCTATCACAAACACATGTAGCATACATGATGTCAGGTCTACTAGCAGTCAAGTAGAGTAGGGAGCCAATTATCCCTCTATACAAAGAATCATCAACAGATTTCCTTGTTTCATCTTTGCCTATAGGCATACTTGTTCCCATTAGAGTTTTCATGGTGGAGGCTGAGTCCATACAATATTTCTTAATCAACTCCTTAGTGAACTTAGACTGTGATATGGATAATCCATTATCAGTCTGTCTGATTTGAAGTCCCAAGAAGAACTTCAGCTCACCCATACTGCTCATCTCAACCTTCCATTGCATAAGTTTGGTAAACTTTCTACAAAGGTTATTTTCAGTAGATCCAAAGATAATGTCATCAACATATATCTGGACTAAGATTATCTTGCCTTTAGATTTCCTAAAGAATAGAGTTTTGTCTATCTTTCCTCTAGTGAATTTATTCTCAATAAGAAAAGTAGACAAGGTTTCATACCAAGCCCTAGGGGCTTGTTTCAAACCATATAGAGCTTTCCTAAGCCTATATACATAATCAGGATAATAATAATCTACAAAACCTGAGGGTTGCTCAACATAGACTTCCTCTTTTAAGTCACTATTCAGAAATACTGACTTTACATCCATCTGATATACCTTGAACCCTTGATAGGCAGCATAAGCCAAGAACATCCTTATAGCCTCCAGCCTTGCTACTGGGGCAAAGGTTTGATCAAAGTCAATCCCTTCCTCTTGCCTGTAGCCTTTTGCTACAAGGCTGGCCTTGTTCTTGATAATAGTGCCATTCTCATCAAGTTTGTTTATGTAGAACCACTTGGTTCCTATAATGTTGTGATCTTTTGGTTTAGGAACCAGTTCCCAGACTTTGCACCTTCTGAATTGATTCAGCTCTTCTTGTATAACATCAACCCAGTTAATATCTAGCATGGCTTCTTCAAACTTCTTGGGTTCTATTTGAGACAATAAGATAGAACATAGAACTGTGTTCATGCTTTTGCTCCTTATTAGAACACCTTGACTTGCATCACCAATTATCTGGTGAGCTGGATGATCCTTCAAGTGTCTTCTTGCTGGAGGAAACCTGTCCACCTCATGGCCTTCTTCATTTTCCCCCACCTGATGCTCCTCAGTGTCTTCATCATCCAGAGAGTTTTGTTCTCCCCCTGGACAACATGCATCTTTTCCATCATCCATCTTAGCAGGAGCTTCATCATTGATGGTCATATTGTCCAGCCTGTCTGTTAGACCTATAGAACTAACTGAAGAATTAGACAATTCATTGTTAATCAATCTAGACTCATCAAAAACAACATGGACTGACTCTTCTACAACTTGAGTAGTCAAGTTGTAGATCCTGTATGCCCTACTGTTATTGCTATACCCAACAAATATCCCATCTAGGGATTTGGCAGCAAACTTTGTTTGGTAGTGCTTACCATTCACTAGGACATAACACTTGCTACCAACGATTTTAAAGTAAGAAATGTTTGGTTTTTTGCCTTTCAAAATTTGATAGGGAGTCAACTTCAGTTTCTTATTTATGGATGCTCTATTGAGAACATGACAAGCAATATTTACTGCATCAGCCCAGAAATATTCAGGGAGAGTAGAGTCACTGAGTAGAGTTCTACCTACCTCAATAAGAGTTCTATTCTTTCTTTCAGCAATTCCATTTTGCTGAGGTGTTCTTGGTGAGGAGAACTCCTGATGAATCCCAAATTCTTCACAGAATTTTGTTATATATTCAGACTGAAATTCAGTTCCATGGTCACTTCTGATTTTGACCACTGAACTGTTAAATTCATTCTGAATTTGTTTAACAAAAGTCTGGAAAATACTAGGGGTTTAAGATTTCTGCCTCAAGAAGAAAACCCATGTGTATCTAGAATAGTCATCCACAATAACTAAAGTGTATACTTTCCTATCAAGACTATGAACTGGCATAGGAACAAACAAATCCATATGCAAGAGATATAAACATCTCAATGAATCTTTGGTATCAAGTGCAGGAAAAGAGGACTTGGTCTGTTTGCCCTTTTGGCAAGCTGAACACACTCCCTCTTTAATGCACTTGACTTGAGGACCATTCCTCACTAAACCCATGCTAAACAGCAGCCATATAGACTTATAGTTCAGATGAGCTAACCTCTTGTGCCATTTGACACATAGTGAAGCTTTCTCACCTGCAACTAGGCAAATGGGTGAGTTGTTATACTCACAATCTAGGTTAAGACAATATACATTCCCTCTCCTAGCGCCAGTCAAAATGATCTCTTGATCACTTGACCTCTTAATTTAGCGCTCCCCTTTATAGAAAGAGATGTCATAACCTAGATTACTAAGTTGACTTATGCTAATCAGGTTATGTTTTAAACCCTTCACATAAGCCACTTTAGTGATAGTAATTGAGTCACTAGAGATGTTACCAAATCCTTTGATGACTCCTTTTTCTGATCCACCAAAGATGTCTTTGGGACCATTCTCTATGGGTGCATAGTCCCTCAACATTCTTCTTGTTCCATTCATGTGCCTGGAACATCCACTATCCAAGTACCATATAGGGGTATGGACACTTGGATTCACCTGCATCAAATAAAGAATCACTCATCCTTAGAACCCAAATTATTATTGGGTCCTAGGCTCTTGTTAGTTTGGGAAATAACCTGTTTACCTACAAATTTTCTGATAGGTAAACTACTCTTGGTTCTAACACTTGTGTTAAACCAGCAATCAATAGCAAAGTGGCCTACCTTTCCACAACACCAACACTCAAACCTATTGTACCTTCTCTTAGGTACAGACTTCACAACCTTGTTGCTAGTAGTCCTGTTAAGTGTAGGTGCTGGAGCAACAAACCCTAAGAATTCATTTTGAACCTGATGGGCTTGCCTATAGAGTGGCCTACTGGCATTTGCACACTTGCCAATGTGACCTCCATACTCACAGTGACCATGAGTAATTTCATGATCATGCCTGTTAGTAGGTTGTATCTCCTTCCTAAAGAAAATAGGGGGCTTAGAGAGTAGTGGCTGAACTGGGGCCTTACCTTTTCCATGAGAATTGGTGGCCCTAGTTCTTCCCTGAAAACCTAGACCAGTCTTTCCTTTCTGAGGAATGAAATTGTCTATTAAGGGAAAGACCGATTTTGGCTTAGAGAATTTAGCCACTGACTCTCTTTCTTTCTGGAGTCTTACCTCCAGGTTCTTGATATGATTTTCCTTAAAAGTGATTGTGCCAATCTGAATAACAGTTATGTTCTTCAGTTTGGCAACCTCTTTCAGTTTCAAATCAATCAGCTTGGCTGATTATGAAGCTGCCTGCTTAAGAGATTCAATCTCTTTGGCCTGCTCCTTGACAAGAAGCTTGCTTCTCTTTAGAGCTTGCAACAACCCACCATACTCATCAATGAGTTGGTGTACATCCCCTTCAGACTCATAACCATCCACATCTCTTGATGCAGATGCTTCTGATTCTGATCCAGTGAAATAGTTAGAAGCTGAGAGAGAATTGTATACCTTGCTTGGACCAGGCTGATCCTGACACTGATCATTTTCTAACTGAGCCATCAACCCTCTACTGCAATATTCTTCCACTCCATTTATGGAGTCAAGCATTTATAGGAATTCTAACTCCTTAGAATCCTCTTCAGTTGAGAATATCCCAACATATGCTTCTGCATTTTCTTCTTCTCCTGATCCTGATGATGAAGAGTCTATCCAACTCTTCTACTTCTGGGCAACAAAGGATTTCTTTTTCTTGCCCTTCATTGGTTGCTTCTTCTTGTCCTTTGATTCAGCCCTCTTGTCTTGACAGTCTGCCATGACATGTCCTTGTCTGTTGCAACAATAGCAAATAATCTTAGAATTAGATTGTTTACTAGGTTTAGAAGCATACCTGTCCTCCTTGGGAGTCTTCTTTTTCTTGTAATACTCATCCTTGGAAAAGAATGTAGTAGGTCTGCTTCTCCACTTCTTCTTTTTCATGAACCATTGGAACTGCCTTGTGAAGGCTGCAAAGTCCTCATCAGATGTATGGCTGTCTGATGAGGTGTTGTCAGGAATTCCTTCTTCTACCTCAGCACTCCTTCTGGGAGGAGAAGGAGATTTTCTCCTGCCCTTTCTTATGCCTTCAGCCTTAAAGGCAACTGAATTTTCCTTGTGTTCAGATCTGTTGCTCTTCTCTTCCTCCTTCCTAGCTGTAAGCTGCATTTCATATGAAAGTTGCTTTCCAAACAGTGTGGGAAGAGGAGTATCTGCCATCTCTGCCACCTCTCTGATGGCACAAATCTTGGTATCCCAATCCTTTGTCAGAGATCTCAGAAACTTGTCATTCAGTTCATAAGTGCTGAAGACTCTTCCATAAGTCATCAGCTCATTTATAATCCTGAAGAATTTCTTGTAGCATTTAGCTATGCTATCACTCTTGGCTTGTCTAAAGATCTCATACTCCTGATTCAGCATAGATTTTCTGTCTTCTCTAACTTTTTCTGTTCCCTCCATGTAGACAATTAGGGTGTCCCACATTTCCTTGGAGGATTTACAGTGCAACAGATTCTTAAAGGTGGCATCATTTATAGCACTTACAATAATGTTCTGTGCTCTTTTGTCTAGATTTGCCAGGATGATCTTATCCTTTGTCATTTCAGAATAGTTCTTTGGAGTTCTAATATTTGCATCGAGAACTGATACCTTCATTGGAATGAAGGGTCCTTCCTGTACAGTGATAAAAATTCTTGGATCAGAAGCTTCCATAAACAATCTGACCCTTTTCTTCCATATGCCAAAGCATTCCTTCCTGCAGATAGGCAGTTTCATAGATCCAAACTCCTTTTGATTCTCATTTGAACCCATTCTTGAAATCTGTTAATTGCCTAGGAGATTCACTCAGACTGTTATGTCAATCTTTGAGTAACCTCCCTCTGATACCACTTGAAAGACTTATTTCAAGAGCCTAAACACCTAGAGGGGGGGGGGGGGTGAATAGGTTCAATTATCTTTAAGAATTTAAGGTAAATTAACAGGTTCTTATCACAGCACAGAACATACAATCTCAACACAACAAACACAACACAACATACACCAGATTTATAGTGGTTCCCCAAGGTATGGGTACATCCACTTTCCCCCTTCGCCTATCAAGTAGAGAACTGGATTCAACACAACTTCTTTCCACTAACTCAGATCCACAGATCTTACAACTCAGAACCAGATGGTTCCTACACCTCAGACTTATACAAGTCCTACCTCAGATTCTTCCCAAGAATCCTACCTCAGGCCACAGCCCTACCTCAGCCTTTATAACTAGGCTTATTACTCAGACTATCAATAGTCCTACACCTCAGGCACACAGCCCTACCTTAGCCTTTATAATTATAGGCTTACAACTCAGATCTAATAAAATATCCTACAAGTAATTGAGTATTTGAGAGAAACCGAAATATCACCAGATAGATTACTCTATAGGTGAGAGCTTCTTGATCAATTCTTGAATGAACTGAATCTCCAGATCCAACCTGACTTAGCCGTTTCAAAGCTTCTTGATATAATAAAATAAGGTTGAACTCTTCTTGATGTAGAAGTTGATCTTCTGTCAGCTCCTTCTTTGACTTTAGAATAAGATCTAAATCTTCTCTTCAGACTATTCAAAATTTGCCTACTTAAGGGTCACTCCTTTTCTTGTTGTGAAATTCTTCCTTTGGATGATTCACTTTTTATCTCTATTACTGTTCTTTTTTTTTTAAGTTGTTATGGATCAGTCCTTTATATAGAGATTTCTCCTGGTTACCGGCTGATCCGGTTTGTAACAACCTTCTGACAGTTCTGACAAAGATGTCAGACCTATTGATAATGACAACTGTCAAGTCACCAGTCAAGACAATTGTTTCCTTAATGATTTTATAAGTCAGCATGAACTACTCAGCAGACTGCATCATATGTGTCGACACAAATAGACTAAGTGTCGACACAAGTCTTGGTGATGTCGACATAACACTCCAAGTATTGACATAGTCATCCTTCTGCTACTCGACACATCTTCTGTTTGTATGTGTCGACACAAGTCCCGTGTGTCGACACAACTGCTCTTGGTCTCAACATAACTGCTGTAGACAGATGGCGTTGAGTGTATATCTAGCTGTCGTTGAGTGTGTGTCGACACAAGTCCTGTGTGTCGACACAACTGCTTCTGGTCTTGACTTAGCTGCTGTAGAAAAATGGCGTTCAGTGTGTGTATAGCTTTCGTTGAGTGTGTGTATAGCCATCATTGAGTGAGTGTATAACCATCGTTGAGTGAGTGTTGACACAAGTCCTGTGTGTTGACACAAGCCATCTGACTCAGAATAGCTATTGCTGTAAAATGGCGTTGAGTGTGTGTCTAGCTGTCGACACAAACCTTCTTAAGGTGTCGACACAATTCCTGAGTGTCGACACATGCCTTTTTTCTGGTGTCGACATATTCCTGCCTTAGGTGTCGACATAATTCTGGGTGTCGACACAGTTTTGCTTCTAGTGTCGACACAACTTCTGGGTGTCGACACAACTTTGCTCCTAGTGTCGACACAATACTGGGTGTCGACACAACTTTGCTTCTGGTGTCGACACAACTTTTTCTGGGTGTCGACACTATTCTTCACAAGTGTCGACACTTGTACTTAGAAAAATTCTTTGCAAATCTTATACCTGCACAATGAAACTCAAACATACATCAAATAAAAATTGATGTATATCATTGAGTAAGATGAGACTTTTCTAAATCTGGTACATATTTTTCAGTGTACCCAACAGTTAGACTTGTTGGATACAAGCAAGGATCGTCTAGACGGTCTGTATTGGCTGAATGAATGATATCGCCTAGATAAAGGTCATCGATTATCGTCGTGCACTACTGCTAATGCACCATGCTACCTAGGAGTCCACGTTAATAATCCATGGTCTCTATGAGAGAAAGTGGTGGCGAGCATAGAAGGAAAGATCATTACCGCTCTGCGGTAGGATCTACCGCTCTGTGTTAACATAGTCTTAGAAGAAAAGAGCCACCACCTTCATTATCTGCTAAAAACCAGTTGTACATGCACCTATTCAAGCATGACTGCCATGTCGCGCTAGTTCTACCGCTCCACACTAACTATTGTACACAAGGAAGGATATGTCGCCTTCCATACATGGAGCAAGATGACTGGACAGAGACGCATATACGGAGCCTACTGCCGCACTGTAACCAACTACTGGCGATAGCTTAATGAACATTCGTATAAAAGCATTTCTTTTTCTTTTGAGTTAAGGGACACATTAGAATGGCTAAGGGTTTCCGATTCGCTTCTACAACAAGGATCTACCGACTCGAGTGAGAGAAAATAGAACTTACACCCTTTCGTTTGTACACGAAGATCTTTGAAGAGTGAAGTCTAAAACGACCATTTGAAGACGGTCGTGTGCCAGAGAAATGACAATTAGAAGCACCGATCGCTCGCCAATCTACGGAGGATAATATTCTTTGAGGGAGCATTAATTTTCATGTTCTCTCATCTATATCTGTATTTTCTCTTTTTTTTTGTCTTGTATGACAGGAAAATCGACCAGGGAGGTTGTCAGAATTCGTGGAGGAGTCCATGAGAAATTGTCCGGGGAGGACGTCTAGATTGAGGAGATCTAGTGGACCCAAAGAACTTCTTGGGGTAAGGGAGAGAGCTGGCTCGTAGAACTTCTAGGGGGTCTGGGTGTGTGGGGGGGGGGGGGGAAGAGAGCCAACCGGTCCTTAGGGGGACGGTCGATATAGAAACCTTACGACCTTATTATTCATCGCCTCCAATATTTGGCGTCACGAAGACCTAATTTTGTAGTTATAAATCTTTTGTTAACATTCATTCAATGAAATCATGTTTTTGTGTTTCTAATCTACAAGTACATTTGTCTCTAAAGTATCAATTGAGTGTGCTGAAACAATCTTCTAAATGTGTAGAATATAGTTTCTGTTGATATGACCGGTTGTAGATTTATCGCCCTGCGCCAGAGTCCAGGAAGCATATTCCTCTACAAAAAGTTGTAAATCTCAAGTATCTGCTAAGAACCTTATTCACCCCCTCTAAGGGTGGCAACTAGATCCAACAAGTAGTATCAAAGCTAGGTTACTTCATAAGGGTATAAAATCCTGAAGTAGATGACTAACTTTAATCATGCATTTCTTGAGGGACAAGGAGTGAGTATACCCCCAACATTATGGGGAGTGACTATAACCGCTGGAGAACACACATGAAAATATTTTAGATGACGCAAAACATAAACATGTGGGTCATGGTTGAAACAAAATATACTACACCCACAATAACTGTATGAGATCAAAAGTTTCAAAACCTCAAGATAAACGAGATGACGTGGATAAGCTGAGGTGCACAAACAATGCAAAACTATGAATTCTTTATTCTATGTGCTAGATAAAATTTAATTTAATAGAATATATAAGTGTGAAACTACATACGAAATCTGGAGATTATTAGAACTAACACATGAAGGTAACTCACAGGTAAAGGAGTCGAAGCTATTTCGAATAGAATCTGAATATAAACAGTTCTGAATAGAGATCGACGAGAAGGTGAATAATATGTACACTTGCTTCACAAAGATCGTCAATGTCACGAGATATCTCGAAAAGAAATACTTGAATGGAGACTTTATGTAACAAACCTAGTTTTTTTTAAAATGAAATGAAAGAATATATAAGAGGGGTTTTATTTATTTTTAATTCAGAGGGGCGTATTTGTAAATAAATTGATAGGGGATTTTCGCCTCTTATAGCTAGCCGCATCCCCCTCAATTAAAACTAGCACGGTCTAATGTTCTCCTAATCCCGCTTTAGCCCCGCATCCCCGACCTCGTCTCCCCCCACTGCTCCCTCTCCCGTAACCCCCCCCCCCCCCCCCCCCCCCCCCCCCCCCCCCCCCCCGCACTCGCTGCCTCTTCCTGCCCCTCCTCCTGCCATGGTTGGAGACGTCTCCTCCTTCTCTCCCTTAGGTCAGTGGCGCCTCCTCCTGCTAACCCCTGCTCTTCTAGGGACGACAACCTCTTCTTCTTCGTTCAACAAAGGAAGCCCTTCTTTCTCCTTTGAAAGGCTGGTACCTGCCTCCTCCCTTCCTCCGTCAGCCCAAATTTCTCCGCATCTTCCTCGATTTGGCCAGTTTTGCATGAAGAGCGCCTAGGGTTCCTCCCCTCACCTCCTTGCGCTCGGTTTTGGTCCGTATTGGTAAGATTCTTCCTCCATTCATCCATATTCAGATTTTTATTGGACCATTTACAATTATTTGTCTCCAAATTTGTGTTGACCTTGTGTTTCGGATTTTTGCCTCTTGTAATCGTCTAACCCCCATTGTGTTCTTGATTTCCGGCACAACTCCTCGACTCAAGTGATGGAATTTCTCCAAATCCCTCTCTGAATTAGGGTTTGCCCAAGCCTAAGCGCTGCCAAGTCTCCGTATCCGCTTGGTGTCCCTTCTCCCCTCACTTTTGAGGGAGGTAATTTCTCTATTCTCTCGTGCTTTAGATTTTATAAATAATACCCTGTGCTATCGTAGAATTTTTGTCATGTCAATATCAATTATGTTTGTACTTGATTAGGTGCAAATTATGATTTTTGCTTTTTGCTTGCGTCACTTGGCCGCCTCCATCAGATTCTGCTTTAGCCTTAAGGCAAATAGAGATCTTTCTCTCTTGCAAACATTAAACTTAACTTACCTTGTCTGTTTTTATGATTTACGTGAATTCACCCTTGAATGCTTGTTTGTCCAAAGAATTGAAATCTTGAATGTCTAATTGGATCAGTCAATATCTTAGGGTTTAATATGCTTGAAATGTCACAGATTATGATCGTGAAAGATTTTCAATTTGATTAGTCATTTAGATAATGAATTTCTCATTTGATGAAGAATTTGAAGACTGATAGATTATTGAGCATGAGTTACATTGTCATTATAATAAATGTACGAATTCTGGTTGGTGAATTTATGATTAGTGTTTTATATCATGCTCACAACGTACATATTTTACTTCGAAGATGTTTATGTCAAAAGAATAATTTAAATCTAGATGAGTACTTGATATCTCAGAATTGATTCATGTCAAACTTACCTCTGTGATATGCTTGAAAAGTCTTCTTGTTATTATGACCTTAACCTCTCAAACCCGCAATGTCCAAAACTCACTATTTAGTTTCTTCTGTGTCATCAAATCCCGTTTCTTATGTTTGCCTGGTTGCAAGAATAATGTAAATCTTTTTCATGATCTGAAGTTTCCCCTTTAATGTGAACTCGTTCCTATTACGATCATTAAACTATAAATCCTGCAATCCATTAATGTCTTAAGCAATCTGTGAAAGGTAATGGTTAGTTGGGGGGACAATCTCTTCTTGTATGGTCACGAAAAGAAGGAACTTGTCCAATAAGATATGCGTTTGACCCTGAGTGTGAACCATGTGCACCCCTATAAACACCTACACACTTCATTGATTACAGCTTGTAATATTACATGATCAATTATATGTTATGCTCTAAAGTAAGCTTAATTCAGGTTATTTTCTCTTTTACTCTCTCACTTATCTGTTTTGTTAGTTTTGTTTCATGAAAACTGGTACTCATACATTTTTGCTCCACTTACTATTCTGTACTTTACTTTGCTCACTCTATTTATTTTAATGTTCTGAGGCTTTTTACTCTTGTTTTGTAATTGCCTTAGCTTTTGTGATAGCGCCGACAGGTCCTCGAGCATGATCTGCATTAAATTCCAAGTTATATGTTTACATTTCATTTTCTTTACTATCAGACATTTCCTTTATGTAAAATAATGATCAGTAAATCATGGACAACTGCTAGACTATTATATGTACTAGAACTTTTCATCATTTGCATGTTCATTTATCTAAAATTGACATTGTGTGAAAATCTCTATCAAAATGTGTATTATGGGTTTTTATTAAAAATGCATGTGCACATGTTACACACTAGCATGTTTTAAAGCTTCAGTATAAAAACAACTATTTTTTTTCAAAGTAATTATTTTAAAATAATTTTTAGTTTCCTCTGCTTCCGCTTTAGCATGCATGATTTTCTTTCCTCCCATCCTCGTGGCATCACGACCCGTCCGAAGCGCACTCTGACTTTCGTTGAGATGGGTCGTGATAGTTGGTATTAGAGCTAGGTTGAGCATTTAAAGATAAAGTATTTTATAAATTCTACTTATTTTGAATCCTATTATATAAGTATATATATGCATGCATCATTTCTTCACTCAGATTGTCATTATTTGTTGTTTGCGACCGAAAATGCACATACTCACTCATAAGCATGTGTAGTATGCACACAAATATTAAGAGGTTATGATCAAACTTAACATTTTTGTGCATATGAATTTCTATTATGATATACTCCGCTTGCAACTCAATTGGTGATGAGATGTGAAACAACTTTATAGTTAAGTGTGCTCGGGCTGGAGTAGTCTTGGGATGGGTGGCCTGCTGGGAAGTCCCCGTAGGGGCGCTCAATTGGATCACTTCTCATCAAAGGGAGACTGCGGCCTCCAACAACCCGCTGGGGGATGGAGAGGGGTTGGGGTGCTTGGTCTGCAGACTATTTGAGACTTAACCCTTTTGAGATGGATGCTGGGGGTGCTGGCGGTCGTCCTTTCTAAATGTATGCTGGGGAGGCCGTTACACTTTATGAGGAAAATCCTATGATCACTCCGTTCACATTTCAATCCAAATGTGGCCGCCATAGTTGAATCTCACAACATCAGTGCCCTAAATATAGAGAGTCTCATTAGGAATCTAAAGATCCATGAGCTAGAACTAAAAAATCAAGCCAAGGAATATCCCAAGGAGTAGAAGAAGAAGGAACTTGGACTAAAGGCGGTAGAGGAAAAGGAGATGATCGAGGAAACCAATGATAAAGAGAGCCTGTATGCCGAAGGGTTCAAAATGTTCATGAGGAACCCTAAGAGGCGAGAAAAAATTAGAAGATTCATGAAAAATAGTGATGAAGAGAAATGAAGTTTCAACAAGCTGTCATGGGTGGAGGAAAGTGATGATTAAAAGTACACTCCAGAGTGCTTCCAGTATCACAAAATTGGACACATCAAGAGAGAGTGTCCCATATTTCTGAAGGAAGAAAAAGGAGAAGAAAAGTCATAACAAAAGAGAGAAGAAGATGTTGAAGGCATCAACTTTGAACGATACGTCATTAGACGAATCAAGCACCTCTAGCTCGAGTCGTGAAGAAGAGGCAAATATGTGCCTCATAGGAAAGCATCACAACAAATCTGACAAAAAAACAAGTGTAGAGACATTGAGGTGGCCCCTCCTACCTACGAAGAATTATATGATTTATTTGAGAGCTTGTGTGATAAGCTAGATGATTTGCTTGATGAAAATAGCTTCTTAAAGTCTGAAACGAGTAAATGAAGAAAAATCTAAAAAACCTAAATAATGAACTCGTCAAATGTGGGAAAGAGATGGTTGATTGATAAGAGTGCTCTCACTCATTGGCTACAATTTACTTGCTAAAATAAAGTCTCTCCAAGATTTTCTCTAAAGTTGAAACTCTTACTAAAGAGAAGAAGATTATAGAGAAAAGGCTACATACTTCTCTTGGCCACATTGAAGATGACAAGAAAAGAAATTCTCAAACCGGTGTGTGATACTTGTCACGAAAAATACTGCTTTGATGGCCAAAATCCATGACTTGAACTGTGCTATCTAGAAGTTTGGGATAGGCTGGAAATCAGTGAATATGCTGCTGGGTTTTTAGGGTCTGGGATCTGAAAAGTTCGAACTAAGATATAGTAACATATAGCTATCACCAAGTGCTAGTACTAGCGTTGACATTACTAGCTCTCTTGCAAAGACCAAAAATTAAAATATGAAAAAATAATAAATCTGCTAGTTTTGGAAGCTAGTCTCCCTTCCAGCATAAGCCCAACAAGACCGCAAAGGGCGGCATACACCACTTATACCAAGTGTGCTAAATATAAAAAGTTTGGTCACACTTCTGGCTCTTGTTTGAAGAAAGGATCTAAGAAAGAAATGCAAGTCTTGGAATCGAAGTCTTCTACCTATACTATGTGTGGAACAACTTTGGTAACCAGATCTTTACCCTTATCTTCTTTTTGGGTATATTGGTGGGCTAAGGACAAGGAAAATGTGTGGTACTTGAACTCTAGATGTTCCAAGCACATGACATGAGATGAAAGAAAGTTCTTTAGCCTAGAGAAGAAGAAAGGAGTGTTGAGAATATTGTCCACAAGATTCTTGATTTGAAAAAGGCCCTAAGATGACAATAAATACATATTGTATTTGATGCTTGCGAAAGTTTTTTGTGTGACAAGTACAATAGAAATGTTTGGCTAATGTAGTGTTAGGCTTAGGGTCACCCAAATAGAGTTTTGCCCTTGTAATACCTCAATGTGCAAAATTCATGTCGACCTATATCCTAATCCTATATTAAACATGTCAATATCATAAGTAAGTTCAGTGAAGTTAAAGGAATTAGTAAGCAAAAACAAAAATTAGACTAAGTTAGATGTCAAATACATCGATTGGAAGGTTAAGTAATTTGTTGACTGCATCGATTGGAAGACAAAGTAATTTTTCGACTACATCGACTGGAAGGCTAAGAATTTGTCGACTACATCGATTGGAAGGCTAAGTAAAATTTGACATTTACATCGGCTGGAAGGCTAAGTGATACATCGACTGCATCGTTTGGACGGTGAGAAGAAAATTTCTACTGCATCGACTTGATGAGTGTTGAATACATCAAGTTGTTACCTTAAGAAGTAGCATGCCAGCTAGAATATATTAGAGATACATTTTGAGGGAATTTATCGACTACAACAACTGGACTAATGCTAAATGGTTTATATCATTTGTATCGACCTGAAGAGTGGTCTAACGGTCTGCTGTTGAGATTAAGCCGCAGCTTGTGCATTCACTCAAATTGATTTGAATTTCGCTTTCTGCTACACTAAACAAGGTGTTTATGAGGAAATAATTAATATATATTAATTTTGATTCTAGTCGTCAGAGGAAAATTCCTTATTCATAATTCCTAGCCTTTGGGGGTGTTTCCTTAATAGCATCAAGGCCTCTGCTGTCCCAGTCATCTATATAAAGGGGTTGCAAAATTGAATAAAGGTATGAGAGACACACACATACACTTATAAAGACATTTTTTGTGCAAGAATTTTTCAAGTGCTCAAGCTCTCGATTTTCTCCAAGTCCTCAACAATTGCAAACCCTAGAGAGACATATTCCCAAGGCTCAACTGATTGACAATCTTTCTGAAGATCAATCTCTCTGCCAAAAAATTCTTGAATTAGTCCAAACTATTCCAAGAAGAATTATTCAAGGAGCTGATCAAGAAAGAAGAAGCCATCATAGTGCTTCTACAAAAGACTCAAGTAGTTGTGTTTAATTCAAGTCTTTGTAATTGTTTTACTCTAAATTTGTAGGATCCTTTTTGGATCTGAGTCTACTGTAGGATTTCAGTGGGAATCTGAGTGTAAGATATCTGTGATCTGAGGTAGGATCTTTGGAGAATATATGAGAGTAGATCTCTGGGTGTATAGATTGAGGTAGGGCTTTGGTGGCCTGAGTGTAGGACCTTGTGGTTGGAGGTCTAAGTTGTAGGAACTTGTGTTGGAGGTTTGAGGTAGGGACTATTAGTGTTCCTAGGTTGTAGGAGTCAAGCACTCTTGAGTGTAAGATCATTAGATCTGAGTAAATTGGATAAGTTGGCCGAATCTAGCACTCTGCTAGATAGGTGATGGGGGAAAGTGTATATATCCATAATTGGGGAATAACTATAAATCTTGGTGTGTTGTGATTGTGCTGTGTTGATTCTTTGTTGTGCTTAACTTAAGAAAATTAAAAGAAAGCCTAAAAATCTTAACACACCAATTCACCCCCTCTAGGTGATCAGACTACCATAATCTTTCAAGTGATATCAGAGGGAGGTTGTTCAAAAAAGCCTAATAGTTGAACAAAAGCCTTAAGGGTACAATAAGACTAAGCACCATGACTCCTAGAGAGAGCTATAAGGAGTTGAGCTCTATGAAACTCCATATCTACAGGAAGGAGAACTTTGGAATTTAGAAGCAAAGGGTTATGCTATTTATGGAGACATCTGACCTAGAATATTTACTACTATTGAAGAGAGACCCTTCATCCCCATGAAGGTCTCAACTATTGATACAAATCTGAAAATGCTAAAGAAACTTTCAGAAATGACAAAAGATGAAGTTGTTCTAGTTACAAAGGATAAGAGAGCTAAGAACATAACAGTTAGTTCCATTGATGAATTTACATTTCAAAATCTTATTCACAATCAAACAATTAAGGAAATGTGGGACACTATGATAGCATATATGGAAGGCATATAAAATATAAGGGATGATAGGAAATCCCTATTAAACCAAAAGTATGATTTCGTCAAGCACGGAAATAAGGACTTTATAGCAGATTGCTATGAGAAATTCTTTAAGATTGTGAATGGATTGAAGGATTATGGAAGAACCTTGGCTAACTTTGAATTAAATGATAACTTCTTGTGTTTCCTTAACAAGGAGTGAGACATCAAGATATGTGCAATAAGAGAGATGAGAAATCTGGACAATATCCAGCCACAGAATTTGTTTGAGATACTGTTGTCCCATGAGTTGCACCTGAATACCAGGAAAAATGAAGAGGGGAACAATAGAGAAAAATATGTGGCTCTGAAGGTTGAGAATTCTAAAAGAGGCAAATAGAAGGCCTCCTCCCTTCCAAGAAGATCTGCTGAGTCAGCGAAGTTCGAACCCAGCACCTCTGAAGATGAAGTGCCAGATGGAGATATGACCTTATTCACAAGGTAGCTGAAGAAAGTGCTGAGAAGGAGGAATCTGTGGATGAACAAGCAATATTCTTCCTCCAGCTCCAAGAAGCATCACAATAGCTCAGGTAGATCAAGAAGAGATCTAGAATAGGATAGGTATGTGTCTAAATATACTAAATATATTTCTGATGACATAATTTGTTTTAGGTGCAGAAAATCAGGACACATGATTGCTGACTGTCCATCAAAAAGGAAAAGTAACAACAAGTCTGAGGAGACGAAGTCTTACCAAGGAAAAAAGTCTGAGAAGAGCTTCCTAGCATAGAAGAAAAGACCTTGAGTGATAATGACTCAATATCATTTGAATTAGAAGAATAAGAGACCTATGTTGGGCTAGTTGCACTGACAAAAGAAGTGGAACCTTATGTTGCCAGGGTGAGCATCAGAGCTCCATTATCATCGTCTAACAGTGAATCTGAAGATGAAGAAGAAAGATATGGACTCATGGCTATGACTGAAGGAGAAGATAAGGATGACTCTCATCCTGATGAGGCAAAAATTAAAACTTCTTTTTGTTGGGAATTTGCCATCAATATTCATAGATTTGAAGAAGTACATCATGCAATGACAAGTGCAATTTGTATTTGATGTTTATCTACTCTCATGTTTGTTGACTCATTTATTAGTACTGCTAAATTAATTCCAGCAAGTCAGGAGATGAGTCAAGACCAAATTTCTAAGAATTGGTCTAAGACTAATCTATACCATCTTCATGTGTATAGAGGTCAAGACAATACCGTCTTGACAAGAAGACCAGCTCATCGTCTCAACGGGTATGACAAAACAGCTTTATCGTCTTGATGTGCTTAGTGGACAAGACGATTACATCTTGTTAAGAAGTGTAAGATCCCATTTTTTTTCTTTTTAAACACCGGGGTCTTAGGCCCAAAACCGCTGCTTTGCGGTGACACCTTCACGCCCTGAAGGATCATCACCGCAAAACGCTGATTCTGTCGGCCGATTCGATCACAGAAAAGCAACCAAAGTATAGTAAACACAAGTGAGGTAAAAACTCTAACCAAAAGTCCACAATAAAATCACATCAGAGTAATAATATCTCCACGAAGGGAGAGTCCACAAAATATAAATGTACTGAAAATAAGGGCTTAAGCCCGATACATCAAATCATCACTACATAGTCACTCAAGCGGAAGCAAAATAAAACACTACTTAGGTCATGGACTCACAGTCCCAGCTATCTGAAATCCTAAGCTAGACTGCCCTATCTCCAAACGGGCCGACCTCCGGGGCTGCTCCTCCATGTTGGGCTCCACGATCCCCTAAATGATGTGGTCCGAAAACCGTTAGTCTATAAGACTAAGTCCTATCATCCCTCACCCCTTCCATCATGGCCCCTAGGCGCCGAGCAGAGAGGAAGAAAGGGGAGGACTTGAAGGTGGAAAGTAATCAAGAAACAAATGACATCGGACCTATACTAGCAATTTTATAGTACATGTGGCAGTAAAGTCAAGTATGAAAAGTAACCTTAACTTATGTGCGGAAACACATAAGCCAAGGGATCTTCTGCAGGACTCCCATTGTATAAAGAGTCCCATACTAATTTATACGTTGGGGTGTTGGTTATTAACAGCAACATGTATATAAAGAATTTTACCTTAATTTATAAACTTGCCCACACAAGCTTATAGACCAAGGGGTCGTTTTGCAAGTCCTATTGTGTAAGCGTCCCATACATCTTATACAATAGGTGATATGGGTTATATGCAATGATTATGCCATGACATGCTAGTGGGTTATGATGCGATCATGCAAGTGCAACTCACCCACCAGACTCTGTGTACACACACCTTTAGTTCTCCCTTTCTGGAGCCTCACCTCCCAGGATACCTCCGTAGTGGCAGACGGAAGCGGTGGGTTAGGCCTCGCCCACCTCTAATCCAGTAAGGCACTACCGGTCGGACCTATCGTACTCCTCAACACTTGGTGCTCGAAGCGGACTCCTGCGTACTCTTGTCGGCTGGTGCACCAGACTTCTGTTAGCGAAGTGCTAACCACACTTGCCGAGCCAACGTATTAGCGTCGGTGCATCGACCACTAACACCGAGGGCCCACCACCTTCTAACTTATGCACATGCAGTATTAATATGTTTCTCACCGAGCCAAAGCTCCCCGGACTATCCCGTCCGTTCCAATTATCAACCAGGACTCCGGCCCGCCGGGCTATCCCGCCCGTCTCCACAACCACCGAGCCTACCGCTCGAATATCCTAGTCAAACAAACTTCCCGAGACACTAGGGTGTGTGAAAGTGAACCCCTAATTATTCTAGTTACACTTTAAGATTTATCACTCCTACAGTTTACGTTAGCCCAGGACTGCCCCCAGTATACCCCCTGAAGGGCTCTCAAAGGGCACTAGGAACTATGATGGTAGCTGAAGCCCATCATTCCCTTTCGCAAGACACTTTTTGTTATTGGTTGATTCCCTTACCCATTCCCGTTTCATATTACGCTAGATATATCCTAGAGTGATTTTAACCTTCCCACTCCACGGGATAAGACGATCTTTCGTCGATCCCGAGCACCACCTAACACTAGTCAACCTCACACTCTACTAATCCTGTCTTCCAATGATGAACTCCTTTATTTACCCAAACCAACAACCTTCTAAGGATCCAACTCTTCAAATTCATTACCCACTCTAGTTCAGTTTCCGCAGTTACTATATGCAGACCACCCTATACTATATGAGATGTATAAAGGAGGTACTCCAGATTGTCTTCCAAATCTCCTATAAAATTTACCAGAGGTCTATCATAACAAGTTTAGTGTAAAATCAGAGATTCATAATTTTTCTAATTAATTTGATATTTATTGAATTTTCCCAAATGTTTGGCCATGGGCAATTTTGAACATGAACAATATGATCTACTCAAGTAATGGCCACCCAAAAATTTTGATCACTAAATAACAGAGATATATTACTAGATACTAATTTCCATAATTTTTCAGAAAATATTTGACCTCTAATTAATTTATCCAAAATAATTCTCTTAATCATATGTAAAGAAGGAAGTACAAAAATTATTCATCATAAAATTATATAAAAGTTACAGAATCTTAATATGGTACAGAAAGGGTCATTGTGCAAAAATCATAATTTTACAGGCTTGCTAGACACCAAAATAAATTTAATTAATTTTTCATGGGAAACAATACTTAATGAAGCAACCCTTAGAAATAATCTTCCAAAAATCTCATAAAAATTCACAGAGCTTTAAAACATAATAAAAAGCCCTCTGGCTAAAGTTCATTAATTTCCAGCAAGTAGTTACTTCATAATAAATTTCTAAGTAAATAATACAAATTATTAAATTGTTAATGAAGAATCTAAAATAATAATCCTAAATTCATCACAAAATCTCCGGAGCTTGTACTAACTTTAAACACTACTCTACATAAATCTCATCCTTTCAAGGTCAATTGACCCCTTGCCCTTCACAACCCTCAAAAGTCCTCCCTTAGGGATTGAGTTTGGATCCAAAAGTAAAACAATCCTAAACCACTCCATATTCCCTAAGAGGGTGATAATGGTCCTACCAAGTCAGTGGTCAAAATCACAGCCTCTGTTGAGGTGATTTGACCACTCAAACATCAAAATAGCTCTTTGACCTAAATAACCCTATAAGGGTATACCTAGGGTTGGATCAATACCAAACCAGAACATCTCTAAATGAGATGAAAATTTTACCAAGCCCTAACATGCCCTCTAAAACCACCCACCCAAATTTGGGGGAGTTTTGACATGTTTAGGACACCTAATTAATTTATTTATGGATTATTAAATTTTTCTAAAAACTATAGAGAAATATTCTCCAAAAATTCCCATTTTTGGACAGGCCCTAGGTATAGCTAGGGTAGACTCCCTGCCCAAATTTCAGATCATTTGGACAAGGGATGAAGGGTGGGCATCCATTTGAATCTCAGGATAGCCCTAGGTATAGGTCCCACTAAAATGGGTTCTGTGGTCAAACCACTTACTCAAACGAGTTGAAATAAATTTTAAAATAATCTAGACTCGAAGGGATATAACTTCTGTGACTGACCATTTTTCCTAAAACGGCCTATAAGGGCCTCATTTAGTGGCATCAAAATGAGATTGATAAAGGGTAAATAATTACTATAAATTATATATAAATATATATCATAAATCACTGTTCATCTTCTTAAAAACCCGAAAACAGCAAACCCTAAAACGCATAAAACCTATAGCTTTCCAAGTGGCTTTCCCGTCCATCCAGCCATCTCCCTGGCCGGCCACCACCACCACCACCTCCGTTGAGGTGAGGGCTACCGTCAGGGGGCGGCACGGCCGCCGGAGAGGCGATTTCCGGCGAACCCGACCACCATGTTTTTTGGAAAAAAACCATGGAAATGAAAACTTGGATTGGCTCAATTGAGTCCGATTCTTGTCCTAAATGATTCCTACGATCTACCCATAAAAGGAGTAGAGGAGGACCTTTAACCGAGCTTGTCGGCGAGTGTGGTGGTGGTGCGACATGGCCGGTACTGGAGCTTTCCGATGCTTTACAACTACACTACCAACTGACTCGACTCCTTCAGTGGGATTGTGGAAACTCCTCCTCTGAGTCCAGGGATGCTTTTAAGAAGGCTAGATGGGGGAGAGGAAGGGTGTAGCACCAATGGCCATGAAGGTTGAAAATTCGGCCACCCATGGGTTCACTGAACTCGACCATTTAGGCCTGATTAAGGTTGTTGATCTCCTCTTAATTATCTAGGGAAGGTTAATACAGCAAATGGAGGTGAGGAGAGGGGCTCTTGCTCTCCTATGGTCATTAATGGCCTTCTCTCCCCTCTTTCTCTCTCTTCCTTATGGGAGAAAATAAATTCAGCCACTTTGGTGGCTGGATATAATTATTCAACTCCTCAAAACTGATAAGGGAGAATGTATCCATCAATTGGAGAGGCCCTTGGTCTCCCTTGGCCATGAATGACCCTTTTAAACCACTTTCTCTCTCCTCCATTAAAGGGTAAAATAGAGGTTTCTCTCTCCTAGTCATCATGAACGAATTTGCTCATCTCCCTAGCATATTGGCAGACCATAAACTCATGTTATTAATTAAAATAAAGTTAGCCCAAGTGGGGGGAAATGGGCTTGAGCTTGGGTTAGCCCATTTGGGCTAATTTGACTTAACCTTAAGGTAGAGTTGACCTTGGTCAACATGACCATTTGGGTTGACCCCAATGGGTTATTGATGACTCATTTGCCTACCCTAAGGTCTATGTAGGGTTGGGTAGGGTTGACTTGGCACCTTGGAGGTCACTTGACCCTTGGTAAGGGCACTTTGACCACTTTGGGGCTAGAGTTGACTTGGGTCAACTTGGCCTCTAGAACTGAACCCAATGTGTCCTTGGTGACCCATTGACACCACTTTAGGTCTAAGAAGACCTAGGCAAGGTTGGTTGGGAACATTAGAGGACAACTGCCCTTATTTAGGGCACCTTGCCCAATTTAGGCCTATGGTGGTCCTAGGTCAAATTGGCAACTTTGGGTTGACTCTAATGGACCCTTAAGGCTCTAGTGGACCCTCTAATAGGTTAGTGATGTTGTGGGTGGTCATGGAGTCATGGTGAAGCCCTAAGGTCAATCCCTAGGTTTGGTGATGAGGTTGTGCCATAGGCAGACTAAGGTGATTCTCACCTTGGCCTTCGATCACTTGGCCCTTTTTAGCTTCCTAGGGTTTTGTCATGACCTAGTCATGACCAAAACCACTCTTAGGGGTCTAGTTGCAAATGGGATGTTACAAATCCCAATAAATAAAACAAAAATTTCGTCCCCGAAATCAGTGTTAAGCCTACGAGAATTTCTATCGAAGAAAAAGAAACTTGTAACATCCCATAAGAAGTGAAAGATTACATCACGACGCCATGTTTGCTAAGTGAAACCTAAATCTATGACTAATTCGCCCAATTGGCAAAGCCAAGACCCCAATAAACAAAAGATTAGCCTTTACTCTTCCTAGGGCAGTCCTACTAGTTTAAAACAGGAAGGTAAATTGAACATCCTGAGAGGTTGTGAGGTATACCTGACTGAACAGCTCTGGATACTTTTGCCGCATCAAGTCCTGCGGTTCCCAGGTATGCTCCTCCTGGTCGTGGTTCCTCCATAGAACTTTGACTAACAGAACCTTCTTGTGACGCAAGATCCGTACTCCTCTATCATCGATCTGAACCGACTCCAAGTGAACTGACCGGTCTGAAGCTACCGGCCCATCTGTGGTCGAAATCTGCTGCTTCGGGCGTAGTAGAGCCCTCCTAAGTGAAGAAATATGGAACACATCGTGTAAACTTGCCAGTTCTAATGGCAACTCCAGCCTGTAAGCTAGGGGCCCGATCCGCTCCAGGATCCTGTAAGGGCCCATATACCTAGGGATGAGCTTCTTCTTCCAACCATGCACCCGTGAAACTACATGCATGGGCCAGATCTTCAAGAAAACTCGGTCTCCCACCTGAGACTCTACCTGACGGTGTCGGGAGTCGTAATACTTAGCCTGTCGGCTCTGCGCTTCCAGCATTCTGTCCCGTATCAGTCTCACCTGAGCCTCGGTGTCTTTGACAAAATCCGATCCCAACACCTTCGGATCCTCGTACTGAATCCATGAAAGCAGAGTCCTATATCTTCTTCCGTACAAGGCTTCATAAGGAGCCATCCCTATGTTAGACTGGTATCTGTTGTTATATGAGAACTCAACAAGTGGTAAAGGCTTCTCCCAAGGTTCATTTCGATCCAAAATGCATAGCATTAGGAGGTCCTCTAATGTCTGGTTGGTGCGTTCCGTCTGCCCATCCGTCTGGGGATGAAATGCTGTGCTGAAGGTCAGCTGCGTGCCTAAGTAAGTCTACACGGATCTCCACTCCCTGAATGTGAACCGACCATCCCGATTCGACACGATCGTCCTGGGAACCCCGTGGTAACGGATGAACTGTTGTACGAATCTCCGCACTAGTACCCCAACCGAGTCATCTTTTCTGATCGAAATGAATCTGGCCACCTTCGTCAGCCGATCGACGATGACCCAAATCGAATCGTTTCCCGTCCGTGATCGGGGGAGGCCATGAATGAAATTTATCGTGATGTCCTCAAATTTCCACTCCAGCACCGGAAGTGGCTGTAGCAATCCTGCGGGGTTTCTGCACTCCGCCTTCACCAACTGGCATGCCTCGCAATGAGTCACGAAGTATATAATGTCCTTCTTTATCCCTGGCCAGAACATCGTCTTGTTCAAGTCTACCATCATCTTGGTGATCCTCGGGTGTATAGAATATCTGCTACAATGTGCTTCCGCCATGATGTCCTCCCGAATCTGACCTCCCGCGGGTATATAGACCCTACCTCTGAAATATAGCAATCCATCTCTCAGTGAATAATCTCCCGTCGAACCCTCCTCCAAGGCTTGGAATATCGGCTCTGCCCATGCATCTGTCTTCTGTCCGTCCCTGATGTGGTCCCGAATATCATCTATGGCAACTATCGATGCTAGATACTCCATATACAGCTCTGGATCATTCTCGGACACTAGGGATATCTGCATATCTCTGAAAGATCGAACTAGCTCCATGGACATCAGTTGTGGTCCCTTCCCTGAGGTATCTCCTCTCTGGCTCAGAGCATCTACCACTACGTTCGCCTTCCCGGGATGGTAGTGCATGGTGTACTGGTAATCCGATAGGAACTCCACCCAACATCTCTGTCTGATGTTGAGTTCCTTCTATGTGTCCACGTATTTCAAATTCTTGTGATTTGAGAAGATGTCACAGTGAACCTCGTAGAGGTAGTGTTGCCAAATATTCAGAGCAAAGATCACTGCACCCATCTCTAGATCATGCACCAGATAGTTCTTCTCATGTAACTTCAGCTGTCGGGAGGCGTAGGCTATTACGTGCCCGTTCTACATCATAACGACACCCATCCCCTGGTAGGAGGAATCTGTGTACACCTGGAATCCCTCCCTTCCCGACAGAAGAGCGAGAATGGGAGCCGAGGTAAGCCGACCTTTCAACTCCACAAAGGCCGCCTCGTACTGTGGCATCCAAACGAAAGGGGATTCCTTCTTCGTCAAGTATGTAAGAGGGAGTGCAATCCGGGAGAATCCTTCGACGAACTTCCGGTAATATCCGGCAAGTCCCAGGAAGCTTCGTACATCCGTGGCTGTCTTTAACGGTGGACAATCCTGAACTACCCGAATCTTGGCTGGGACTACTGCCAACCCAACACCGCTGATAATATGACCTAAGAAGGCCACCTCCTTTAACTAAAACTTACATTTACTGAACTTCGCATACAGCTGGTGCTCCCGTAGCCTATTTAGAGTCAAAGTGAGGTGTCGTGTATGCTCCTCCTCCATCCTTGAGTAGATGAGGATGACGTCAATAAATACGATGATGAATACATCCAAATACTCCTCGAATACCCTGTTCATGAGGCTTGTAAATACTGACGGCACATTTGTGAGCCTGAAGGGCATTACTGTAAACTCAAACAGTCCGTACCTACTACTGAAGGCGGTCTTCGGAATGTCCTCCTCTCGAATCCGTAGCTGGTAATAACCTGACTTCAAGTCAAGTTTCGAGAAGAAATGCGCTCCTTCCAGTTGATCGAACAACTCGTCAATCCGTGGTAGCGGGTATGTATTCCGGACCGTTAGTCTGTTCAGCGCTCGATAATCAATACACAAGCGGAGACTTCCGTCCTTCTTCTTGACGAATAGCACCGGGGCTCCCCACGGTGAAGAGCTTGGCCGGACAAACCCTGACTCTACAAGTTCCTGCAACTGACTTCGGAACTCTGTCAACTCTTTTGGGGCCATCCGGTAAGGGGACCTAGATGCCGGCTTGGCTACCAGCACAAGCTGTATCTAGAAGTCCTGCTCTCGGTGCAGAGGTAGTCTTGGCAGTTTATCTGGAAAGACGTCAGCAAAATCTCGCACCACCAGGATGTCTGTCACAGACTCCTTGGCCTCCTCCATCTCAAATAGAATCTGATAAACCTCCTCTCCCTGTAGATGGGCCTTAACGGCCTGTACTGAAGATAAGAGTATACGAGAGGCAGGTATTATACCTTCGATGGCAATGAAAGAGTCCCCGTACCTCACGGTGATCCTCTTTGCTTGGCAATCAATCTGGGCCAGGTTCCAGTACAGCCACATCATGCCTAGGATCAAGTTGTAGTTCGTCAACTTCAAAAGCATCGCTGGAGCCTCGAACGCCTTTCCACCGATTTCTACCTCCATATTGCAGTGGTCCGAGGTAAGGAGTTCAGATCCATCAGGTAGTCGCACCCTCGTCTCCGAGCCCATGATCGCTCCACGCCTTCCAATCCTTCTACGAACGTCTCCGACATAAAGGATTAAGTAGCTCCGGTATCGAAAAGCGTGCGGGCAGGCTTGCCGCTGATGAAGACTATACCTGGGGCGATTAAATGTCTTAGGATTCTATAACGAGTTTTCTTTCCTATTTATTCTATCTAGTGCAGTTCTACAAATTTGACAACTGAGAAAGGGAATTTTATTTAAACAATTAAACATCTTGGCGTACCTACTATGATCTGCTCTGGGTTCCGAGGCTGCGCCAGGTCCAAAGAATACACCTTCTCCCTTTCTTGTCTACGATCCCCATCCTAGTATCCACGTCTTCGGCCACGACCTCGGCCTCCAAAATACTGTGCTTGCTGGGCAGCCGGTGGTGCTGGTGGGGGTGCCCCCCTCATGGGGCAATTTTTGCGGATGTGCCCAACCTAATGATAGTGGAAGCACTCTGGAGGGGGATATGCCATTACCCCAGGTCTCTGTCCCTCCCGTATCTGAAGAGGTGGTGGAGCCACCACCACTGGCTCCCTTATCTCTTGTCTTACCTCCTGACGAGGCTGATCCTCGACCCTCCTCCCGTCTGTGATACGGGCTCGTCTCTGATCGTTCCTTGCTCCTTGACCCTGATCCTCCGCTGGCCGTTTCCAGCTCCGAGTAGCTTGCCAATCAGCCTCTATCCTTTTAGCCATCTCTAGTATCTGGGAAATGGGCCCGTCGGATACAAACAGTAGAGTCTCCCTCAGCTCCTCTCGCAGGCCCTTGTAGAACCTTTTGGTATATCTTGCCTCGTCTAACTGATAAGAGTCCGCAAACCAGGCTAGATGGTTGAACTCTCGGTGGTACTCCACCACCGTCTTGTTCCCCTGTCTCAAATGCAAAAATCTATCCTCCAGCTCGTCCCTAGCCTTCTGTGGAACAAAGTGTTTCAACAGCGCGCCCCTGAAATCCTCCCAAGAAATCTCTGCTACTTCCCTGTACACAAATGTCGTGTCCAGCGAGGTCTTACACCATCTCTTTGCATGCGACTCCAGGCAGGAGATCACCAAGGGCACCCTCTCTTCTCAAGGGCACCAAATTCCAGTCAGCATCTCATACATGATTTCAAGCCATTCCTCTGTCCGAACGGCTGACTCTGTTCCCAAGTAGGACGAGGGAGACAAACCTCTGAAAATACTCAACCAGTTGTCCCCCGGCTTTGGCTGTAGAGCCGGGGCCTGTTGGGCCCTGAACATATGTAGTATTGCTATTAAGGTCTGTCCCATTTCTGACATTTGGAACGGAGAGGGGTCCGGAGGATTTGGTATAACACCCGGGACATGCTGGACTCCACCTTGTGGTGTGGGTTATGCCGAAGGCTGCACAACAAAATATAATAAGCAACGACCCTAAACCTATAAAAGGGGTGGACAATTACATGTGATCCCCAACATGGGCACACCATGCTTTCGCTGCATAGTTTGTCCTCAAACTAAACCTGCACAGGGGTGACCTAGGGATTTGTGGACTGGTACTTTTCTCAATCTATGTTTCCTCTGATACCACTTATAAGACCCCATTTTTTTCTTTTTAAACACTGGGGTCTTAGGCCCAGAACTGCTGCTTTGCGGTGACACCTTCACGCCCTGAAGGGTCATCACCACAAAAGCCGATTCTGCCGGCCAATTCGATCACAGAAAAGCAACTAAAGTAGAGTAAACACAAGTGAGATAAAAACTCTAAACAAAAGTCCACAATAAAATCACATCATAGTAATAATATCTCCATGAATGGAGAGTCCACAAAATATAAATGTACTGAAAATAAGGGCTTAAGCCCGATACATCAAATCATCACTACATAGTCACTCAAGCGGAAGCAAAATAAAACACTACTAAGGTCAGGGACTCATAGTCCCAGCTGTCTGAACTCCTGAGCTAGACTGCCCTATCTCCAAACAGGCCGACCTCCGGGGCTGCTCCTCCATGCTGGGCTCCACGATCCCCTAAATGATGTGGTCCGAAAACCGTTACTCTATAAGACTAAGTCCTATCATTCCCCACCCCTTCCCCCATGGCCCCTAGGCACCGAGAGGAGAGGAAGAAAGGGGAGGACTTGAAGGTGGAGAGTAATCAAGAAATAGATGACAGCGAACCTATACTAGCAATTTTATAGTACATGTGGCAGTAAAGTAAAGTTTGAAAAGTAACCTTAACTTATGTGCGGAAACGCATAAGCCAAGGGATCTTCTGTAGGGCTCCTATCGTATAAAGAGTCACATACCAATTTATACGTTGGGGTGTCGGTTATTAACAGCAATATATATATAAAGAATTTGACCTTAATTTATAAACTTGCCCACACAAGCTTATAGACCAAGGGGTCGTTTTGCAAGTCCTATTGTGTAAGCGTCCCATGCCACTTATATAATAGGTGATAAGGGTTATATGCAATGATTATGCTATGACATGCTAGTGGGTTATGATGCGATCATGCAAGTGCAACTCACCCACCCGACTCTATGTACACACACCTTTAGTTCCCCCTTTCTGGAGCCTCACCTCCCAGGATACCTCCGTAGTGGCAGACGAAAGCGGTGGGTTAGGCCTCGCCCACCTCTAAATCAGTAAGGCAGTACCGGTTGGACCTATCATACGCCTCAACGCTTGGTGCACGAAACGGACTCCTGCGTACTCTTGTCGGCTGATGCACCGGACTTCTGTTGGTGAAGTGCTAACCACACTTGCCGAGCCAACGTATTAGCGCCGGTGCATCGACCACTAACACCGAGGGCCGACCACCTTATAACTTATGCACATGCAATATTAATATGTTTCCCACCGAGCCAAAGCTCCTCGGACTATCCCGTGCATTCCAATTATCAACCGGGCCTCCGGCCCGCCGGGCTATCCCGCCCGTCTCCACAACCACCGATCCTACCGCTCGAATATCCTTGTCAAACTAACTTCCCGAGACAACGGGGTGTGTGAAAGTGAACCCCTAATTATTCTAGTTACTCTTTAAGATTTATCACTCCTACAGTTTACGTTAGCCCAGGACTGCCCCCGGTATACCCCGTTAAGGGCTCTCAAAGGGCACTAGGAAATATGATGGTAGCTGAAGCCCATCGTTACCTTTCGCAAGGCACTTTTTGTTATTGGTTGATTCCCTTACCCATTCCCGTTTCATATTACGCTAGATCTATCCTAGGGTGATTTTGACCTTCCCACTCCACGGGATAAGACGATATTTCGTCGATCCCGAGCACCACCTAACACTAGTCAACCTCACACTCTACTAATCCTGTCTTCCAATGATGAACTCCTTTATTTACCCAAACCAGCAACCTTCTAAGGATCTAACTCTTCAAATTCATTACCCACTCTAGTTCAGTTTCCGCAGTTACTATATGCAGACCACCATATACTATATGAGATGTATAAAGGAGGTACTCCGGATTGTCTTCCAAATCTCCTATAAAATTTACCGAAGGTCTATCATAACAATTTTAGTCTAAAATCAGAGATTCATAATTTTTATAATTAATTTGATATTTATTGAATTTTCCCAAATGTTTGGCCATGGGCAATTTTGAGCATGAACTATATGATCTACTCAAGTAATGGCCAGACAAAAATTTTGATCACTAAATAACAAAGATATATTACTAGATACTAATTTCCATAATTTTTCGGAAACTATTTTACCTCTAATTAATTTATCCAAAATAATTCCCTTAATCATATGTAAAGAAGGAAGTACAAAAATTATTCATCAAAAAATTATATAAAAGTTACATAATCTTAATATGGTATAAAAAAGGTCATTGTGCAAAAATCATAATTTTACAGGCTTGCTAGATACCAAAATAAATTTAATTAAGTTTTCATGGGAAACAATACTTAATGAAGCAACCCTTAGAAATAATCTTCCAAAAATCCCATAAAAATTCACAAAGCTTTAAAACATAATGAAAAGTCCTCTGGCTAAAGTTCATCAATTTTCAGCAAGTAGTTACTTCATAGAAAATTTATAAGTAAATAATACAAATTACTAAATTATTAATGAAGAATCCAAAATAATAATCCTAAATTCATAACAAAATCTCCAGAGCTTGTACTAACTTTAAGCACTACTCTAACCGAATCTCATCACTTTTCAGAGAGTTTTAATGACTTTTTCTATCACTACAAGGTTTGTGCCCTAAACTAGGGTTAGTGTTTTGAGGGACCTATTCACCTTAGAATCTATTTTAGATTTCTTCCAGAGGATTTTACCTACCATAAAATTCTCTCTCCCAAGTTTTAAATCCTTTCAAGGTAAACTGACCCCTTGCCCTTCACAACCCTTAAAAGTCCTCCCTTAGGGTTTGAGTTTGGATCCAAGGGTAAAACAATCGTAAACCACTCCATATTCCCATAAGAGGGTGAAAATGGTCCTACCAAGTCAGTGGTCAAAATAACAGTCTCTGTTGAGGTTATTTGACCACTCAAACATCAAAATAGCTCTTTGACCTAAATAACCCTATAAGGGTATACCTAGGGTTGGATCAATACCTTATTAAAACATCTCCAAATGAGATGAAAATTTTACCAAAGCCCTAACATGACCTCTAAGACCACCCACCCAAATTTGGGAGAGTTTTGAGATGTTTAGGACACCTAATAAATTTATTCATGGATTATTAAATTTTTCTAAAAAATATAGAGAAATATTCTCCAAAAATTCCCATTTTTGGACAGGCCCTAGGTATAGCTAGGATAGAATCCCTTCCCAAATTTCAGATCATTTGGACAAGGGATTAAGGGTGGGCATTCATTTGAATCTCAGGATAGCCCTAGGTATAGGTCCCACCAAAATTGGTTCTGTGGTCAAACCACTTACCCAAACGAGTTGAAATAAATTTTAAAATAATCTAGACTCGAAGGGCTACAATTTCTGTGACTAGCCATTTTTCCTAAAACGGCCTCATTTAGTGGCTTCAAAATGAGATTGTTAAAGGGTAAATAATTACTATAAATTATATATAAATATATATCATAAATCACCGTTCATCTTCTTAAAAACCCGAAAACAGCAAACCCTAAAACGCATAAAACTTGTAGATTTCCAAGTGGATTTTCCATCCACCCAGATATCTCCCTGTCCAGCCACCACCATCACCACCTCCGTTGAGGTGAGGGCTACCATCAGGTGGCGGCACGGCCGCTGGAGAGGCGGTTTCCGGCGAACCTGACCACCATGTTTTTTGGAAAAAAAACCATGGAAATGAAAACTTGAATCGGCTCAATTGAGTCCGATTCTTATCCTAAACGATTCCTACGATCTACCCATGAAAGAAGGAGTAGAGGAGGACCTTTAACCGAGCTTGTCGGGGAGTGTGGTGGTGGTGCGACATGGCCAGTGGTGGAGCTTTCCGATGCTTTGCAACTACACTACCAACTGACTCGGCTCCTTCAGTGGGATTGTGGAAACTCCTCCTCTGAGTCCAGGGATGCTTTTAAGAAGGCTAGATGGGGGAGAGGAAGGGTGTAGCACCAATGGCCATTATTGGCCATGAAGGTGGAAAATTCGGCAACCCATGGGTTCACTGAACTCGACCATTTAGGGCTGATTAAGGCTGTTGATCTCCTCTTAATTATCTAGGGAAGGTGAATCCAGCAAATGGAGGTGAGGAGAGGGGCTCTTGCTCTCCTATGGTCATTAATGGCCTTCTCTCTTTTCTTTCTCTCTCTTCCTTATGGGAGAAAATAAATTCAGCCACTTCGGTGGCTGGATATAATTATTCAACTCCTCAAAACTGATAAGGGAGAATGTATCCATCAATTGGAGAGGCCCTTGGTCTCCCTTGGCCATGAATGACCCTTTTAAACCACTTTCTCTCTCCTCCATTAAAGGGTAAAATAGAGTTTTCTCTCTACTAGTCTTCATGAACGAATTTGCTCATCTCCCTAGCCTATTGACAGACCATAAACTCTTGTTATTAATTAAAATAAAGTTAGCCCAAGTGGGGGGAAATGGGCTTGAGCTTGGGTTAGCCCATTTGGGCTAATTTGACTTAACCTTAAGGTAGAGTTGACCTTGGTCAACATGACCATTTGGGTTGACTCCAATGAGTTCTTGATGACTCATTGGCCTCCCCTAAGGTCTATGTAGGGTTGGGTAGGGTTGACTTGGCACCTTGGAGGTCACTTGACCCTTGGTAAGGGCACTTTGACCACTTTGGGGCTAGAGTTGACTTGGGTTAACTTGGCCTATAGAACTGAACCCAATGTGTCCTTGGTGACCCATTGACACCATTTTAGGTCTAAGAAGACCTGGTTAATGTTGGTTGGGCACATTAGAGGACAACTGCCCTTAGTTAGGGCACCTTGCCCAATTTAGGCCTATGGTGGTCCTAGGTCAAATTGGCCACTTTGGGTTGACTCTAATGGACTCTTAAGGCTCTAGTGGACCCTCTAATAGGTTAGTGATGTTGTGGTGGGGTCATGGAGTCATGGTGAAGCCCTAAGGTCAATCCCTAGGTTTGGTGATGAGGTTGTGCCATAGGCAGACCAAGGTGATTCTTACCTTAGCCTTCGATCACTTGGCCCTTTTTAGCTTCCTAGGGTTTTGTCATGACTTAGTCATGACCTAAACCACTCTTAGGGGTTTAGTTGGAAATGGGATGTTACAAGAAGACCTGCATACCTTCTTGTTGCCCATACAGGCAGGATTTTAAATCTATCGGGGCGCCAAAAGGTAAAGTCACATCAATTGCTTTAGAAAGACATTTTTGTCCTATTAGCAGATAGTCTACCGACTATTTGAGCTGTTAAAGGTGGATTTTAAAAGGAAGGGACTTATTATAAAAGGGATAAACGTTTTTCAGCTAAATATACGACTAGAGTTGAAAAAAAGTCCTTGGTTGTCATTGTTTCTCTTGTTGATATTCAAGCTTAACCAAGAGCTAGCCGTTGAAAGTAATCTTGGTGCTGCAAGTCTGCTACATTGTAAGATCATCAGGAAACTCATCTTCTCGTTGAATAAGAAGGAGATTTTCTCTCTCTTCAGAAAAGTGGATCAACACTGCATCAGACACAACACTGTTACATTGGTGAAAGAGGAAGCTTTTTTTTTCCAGGAATGCTAAGAAAGACTCAGAGCTGAAAGTAAAATCTTTTTGAGTCATTTGATTTATTGTAAACATTATATAAATTCTCTATAGGATCTCATTTGAGATCTGAGTTGTAGGGCTGTATTGTCAGCCTAAGTGAGGGCTGATTGATAGGCCTGAGTGTAGGACTTTGTAGAAAGTTTGAGGTAGGATTCAGAGTTGAATCTGAGGTAGGGTTGTGGACAGCCTGAGGTAGGGTCTTCTATAGACCTGTGGTAGGATCCTGGAGTGGATCTGAGTGTAAGATCTTGATCTGAAAAGAAGAGTAGGAGTTTGCCGAATCTATCTCACTTTTAGATAGGTGGAGAGAGACAGTGTATGCACTCATAATCTAGGGAACCATTATAAAATTTCTGTGTGCTTTTTCTGTGTTCTATGCTTGTGATTACTTTTACTGCATAGTTATACAAGGATTTTAAAATAGCCTAAAGGGGTCAAAGCACCTATTTACCCCCTCTAGGTGATTTAGACTATCAATATTCTTTCAAGTGGTATTAGAGGGAGGTTGGTTGTTAAAAGTCTTAATAGTCTAACTAAGATCCTAATACGGGTAGTCAATCTATCACCATGACTTTTAGTGAATGTCATAAGGAGATGAGCTATATGAAGCTTCCCATATGCAAAAAAGGAGAACTTTGGCATATGGAAACAGAGAGTCAAGTTGTTTTTGGAAGCCTCAGATCCAAGGATCTATATTACTATTGAGGAGGTCACCATGAAGCTCTCCTACATTGACCTTAATCTGCAAGTTCCCAAGCCATATGTTGAAATGACTAGAGATGAGGTTGTACTGGTTACTATGGATAAAAGAGCCAAAAATATAATTGTCAGTGTAATTGATAATTCCACCTTTTAGAACTTGATCCACTTTCAAACTGCCAAGGAGATGTGGAATACACTCATTGTGTACATGGAAGGAACTTGGGAGGTCAAGGATGATAGGAAGTCCCTTCTGAATCAGGAGTATGAGGCCTTTAGTCAATATAACAAAGAAAACATAACTGAATGTTATGAAACGTTTTTCAAGATTATGAATGAGCTGAAGACTTATAGGAAAGTCTTTATAGATTATAAGCTTAATGAAAAGTTCCTGAGGTCTCTAACAAGAGACTGGGACAATAGTATCCCTGCTATCAGGGAAATGAGGAATCTTGCCAACATTCCTCCCCATACTCTTTTTGGTAAGTTGCTCTTCTTTGAGATGTAGCTAAATTCAAGGAAGGAAGAAGATGTTACTGCCAGGTCTCTTCTAAAGGAAAAGTCTGTGGCCCTCAAGGCTGTAGGCTCAAGGAAAAGCAAGGAGAGAATATGCTTTCCTCCCATAAAAGTGTCTGAGTTAGAATCTTCTGAGCCCAACACTTCTGCTGCTGAGATGTTTGATGGAGAATTTATTGCATTCTCTAAGTAATTCAAAAAGATGATGATAAGGAGGAAGCAGTGAAAGAACAGACCTTCTTCCTCCTCCAACTCCAAGAAAGAATTCAACAGATCCGACAAAGTCAAGGACCCTAAGGGGAAAGACAAAAGAGAAGAAGGGTGCAAGTGACAAGAAGCATGACAAGGAGAAGAAAAATGAGAAGGCCTTCTTGGCAAAGAAGGAAAAGTCATGGAGTGAGAGTGACTCTGCCTCATCTTAGTCAGAAGATGAAGAAGCCTACATTGGGCTCTTTGCTGTCAATGAAGGGGATGACTCTCCTGCTACTAAGTTTGGCCTCAGGGCACCATTGTCACACTCACACATTGTCTATGAGGAAGAAGAGAGTTTTGGTTTCATGGCCATGACAGATGAGAATGATCAGGATGACACTCATCCTGATGAGGTAATTATCTTAGCTATGTCTTCTTCTGAGTCTAACTATGAAGCATGCCCAGACTCTAAGGGACCTTTATCATCTAATGACGAGGATGGATCAGATTCTGAGAATGATGTCAATCAATTGATTAACAAGTATGGTGCTCTTCTAGAAGCCCTAAAAAAGAGCAAGAAGCTTGTTAAGAAGCAAGCTGAGGAGATTTCTTCTCTCAAACTAGATAAATCTAAATGTCATGAGTCTTCTACTTAGCTAACTCAAATGAGCAGGGAGATCAACCAGATAAGAGGGATGACAATCATCCAAATTAACACCATAAGTCAGCAGACCAAGACCATCTAGGATCTTGAAGAGAAGCTTCTCAAGGAGAGGAAGCTTGTAGTCTAGTTCACCAAGCCACATCTATTTTTCCCATCATTGATTCCTTATCAACCCAATTCAGAGGGGGAGTAGGATTCAATAGAAGAGCAACAACATTCAGAAATAAGGGAAGGTAAAGCTGTTGTGCCTCAGACCACCTTTCAAAGGGTATTGTTACCATCAAACAATTATGAACAGGACATTATGTATGGTCACCAAAAAAATGGTTGCTTCTCCAGTAAGGTTAACAATGTTCCTGTCTGGAGAGGAAGAAAGAGAATGAGGTTGAGTGCACTAAAGACACAACATGAAGAAATTCAAATGGATCAATCTGAACCATTTGTGTTTTTTGTACACCAGCATCAAATCTCAAGGGTAAGTAAGTGGCCACCCACCAAAGGCGCATTCCTAAGAAGCAGCAACTGGCTAAGAAGTCGATTCAGGCACCTAACAAGACGATAATGTCTTGTAAGGTCACCTACCACCATTCCAACAGCCAGTTAATTGCAGAAAGGAACCTGAAGAATGCCAAGGCATTCTACTCTGAACATGCTTATTCTCACACTCACACTACTACAAAAGTAGTTTAGAAGAGAAGATATAACATTCATGATTATTTGGTGCTGCGATAAAGTGGGGCACTTTGCTGCAGACTACTAGTATAATCCAATAGGGTCTTATATAAAGAATGTCTTCCCAACAAGTAGTTCTTTCAATAGGAAGTTTATTTAATATGCTGATAAGAACCAAGGACCCAAGATAGCTTGGGTTCCTAAGGTAAATTGAAATGTTTTTTCAGGTTAGTTCAAGTACTAATCTGAAGCAAATATGGTACTTGGACAGTGATTGTTACAAACACATGAATGGAATAAGGAGTCTTCTTAAGGATTATATCCTAGTAAAAAATGGACCAAAGGTCATCTTTGGAGGTTCTGATAGAGGAATTACCAAAGGCTATGGTATGTTCTCCAATGACATAGTCTCTATCTTCATGATAGAGCTTGCCGTGGAATTACCCTGAATATCTTCATGATTTTTGTGAAGTCCATTCAGAATGAAATGGACTATACTGTAGTCAAAGTAAGAAGTGACCATGGCACAAAATTTCAGTATGGAGTTATGACAAATTTTTGTTAGCAGTTAGGTATCTCTCAGGAGTTCTCTTCTCCCAGAACTCCATAATAAAATGGAGTTGCTGAGAGAGAAGAATATGATTTTTATAGAGGAAACCACAATATTGCTGAGTGACTCCTCACTACTAGTATATTTCTTGGCCGAGGTAGTTAATACAGCTTGTTATGTTTTGAATAGGGCCTCTATCAATAAGGTTCATAAGAAAACTCTCTATGAACTGTTGAAAGGAAGAAAACCTATAATTTCCTATTTTAGAATCTTTGGTTGCAAGTGATTCATTTTAAATAATGGAAAATCACAATTAACAAAGTTTGCATAGAAATGTAGCGAGGGTATTTTTGTTGGATACAACTCATATAACAGATCCTATAGGGTATTCAACAAGAAAATCCATATTGTTGAAGAATCCATAAATGTGATTTTTGATGAGACTAGCCTAATATATAAGGGCTAGTCTAGCACTCCTTACATTGCAGGTAATGGGCAAATCTTGCAAGAGTTGTCTATCCATGACAAGCCAGCTCAAGCATGATCACTCCTCCTCATGAAGTTTTCCTATGAAGAAATTCAGCCAATAGATGGGGATCAGGATGCTACTGATGAGGATCAGCTAGCAGGAAACATTCCAGCAGTTCAACCAACTATAGTAAGGTTGCCTACATTAACTAGACACTTAAAGGATCATCCCAACAATCTTATCATTTGAGATGCCACCTAGGTTGTCACCACAAGGAGAAGAATTCATAATAAAGCAATGTTTCTGAGCTTCCTTTCTCAGGTGGAGCGAAAAAAATTTGAAGAAGCAAATCAAGATACTTTCTAGATAAATGCTATGTAGGAGGAACTACTCCAATTCAAGAGATGCAAAGTTTGTAAGTTGGTGCCAAAACTACACGGAAATAACATCATTGGCACTAAGTAGATATTCAGAAATAAGTTAGATGAGAATGTTGTAGTGCTGAAGAACTAGACAAGACTAGTTGCCAAAGGATACAAACAAGAAGAGGGCATTGACTTTGACTAGACCTTTGCTCTAATTGCAAGGCTAGAAGCAATCAGGATGTTTCTTGCATATGCTTCCTTCAAGGGATTCAAGGTATATCAAATGTATGTCAAGTCAGCCTTTTTAAATGTCAATCTCAAGAAGGAGGTATATGTAGAGCAGTCCTCTGGTTTTGTATATCCAACTATACCTGATCATGTTTACCTTCTTAAAAAGGCTTTATATGGGATAAAGCGAACCCCTAGGGCTTGGTATGAAACCCTGTCTACCTTACTCATTAAGAACAAGTTCTCAAGGATGAAGATAGATAGTACATTGTTTCTTAGGGAAATAAGGGGCAAGTGTCTCCTAGTCCAAATATATATTAATGTCATTATATCTGGGTCTACTGATGATAAACTTTATAAAAGATTTGCCAATCTGATGCAGGGGGAGTTTGCGATGAGCAGTGTGCGAGATCTCAAGTATTTTTTAGGTCTCCAAGTGAAACAGTCTGAAGATGGAATTTTTATCTCCCGGACCAAGTACACTAGAGAACTAATTAAGAAGTTTGTTATGGAGTCTGCCTCTATCATGAAAACTCACATGAGGTCAAATATATCCCTGGACAAGGATGAGAATGGAAACCTTTTGATGAATCCATGTATATGTGTATTATTGGTTCCCTGATATATTTAAATTTTAGTAGACCGAATATAATGTATGGAACCTGTGTTTGTGCTAGGTACCAGGCATGCCCCAAGGAATCTCACTACTCAGTTGTAAAGAGAATTTTAAGATACCTTAAGGGCACTCAATAACTTGGCCTTTGGTATCCTAAGAATAATGATTTTGAGCTAATTGGCTATTCAGATGCAGATTTTGCAGGGTGCAAAGAAGACGGGACCTCTGAGACATGCCAGTTCCTAGGGAGAAGATTGGTTCCTTGGAGCAGTAAGAAGCAAACCAGTGTGGCTATATCCATAGCCGAGTTAGAGTACATCTTAGCAGGCAGTTGTTGTGTACAACTATAGTGGATCAGCATCAAATGCAGGATTACAATCTCCAGATAAGTAAAACCCCTATGTTTTGTGATTCATCCAGTGTCATCTCAATTGCTAAGAATCCTATGTCACATAGCAAGACTAAACATGTTGAGATTATATATCATTTTATCAGAGAACATGTTGAAAAGGAGGATATCTGTCTTGAGTTTGTACCCACAAACAATCAAGTGGCTATATAAAGCTAAGTTTAACTTCTTTAAAATATAATTTGGTATCCTTAACCTAGAATGAACTTGATTTATCAACTATTATTTACATTACTGCTACTAACATGTTTTCATGTTAAATTATATTATCTGGTAGTATCTAGTAGATGCTAGGATTATAACCTTGATGCAGGTATATCAAGAATGAGTCAAATGACTCAAGACAACACTTTTAGGGGAAGTTTTTATCGTCTTGGTTATCAAGACGGTCAAGTTTGATCAAGACATTATAGTATTGTCAGGCTATTATTATATTGTCTTTCTCAAATCAAATCTCAGCCATCAAATTTAAGCAGTCAATCTACCTAGGTACGCGGCGCTTCATTTCCTATGCTATATATGTGCATATACAATATTGTTAATGGTTTAAGTTTGAAACTTAAAACATAAACAATTTAGACCTAGTCTCCATCACGCTCTCTCTCTCTTTCTCTCTCTCTCTCTCTCTCTCTCTCGATAACTAGTTTTTCCAAAGCTCACACAAGAAGATGACCCCTAAACAAGAAGGTTACTTGCATGAAGGCACAAATATTATAAGGGATGGATTTCTAGAAGCTTTAGAAGAAATATAGACAGTCATCGGTCTACTTGATGCCGTCAACTTGGAATTTTCTCTTTTTGAAACTGTAGTGATTCTGAAGGAGGTACTAGATTTCCATTCGAATGCTAAAATGTCTTCATCAGGAGTATCGATAAAAAACAAGATTGGTGGAGTATGCATTAAGATAAACCCTAAGCGTCTCGCTAAGGCTCTGTGAGTTCCTCAATCTAAGGATTATGATGATATCACCAAGGACACTAAAGAAGCTTAATAAGGTGTGAGCATGCTGGAGAGTCCTATGGATCTCTAGGAAGAAAGAATTTCATTCTGAAAGAAAAATTCTTGGCATATATTATAGGAAAGGCCCTTTTGTGTAAAGTTAGATCTTATGATAGTATTTCAAAATAAATGTTTGGACTAATAAGCAGAGTCATTTTAACAAAGAAGACAGATTGGGTTGAAGTCATCTTCCTAAGAATAAAGGAAAGCCTACATGTTCTCATCCTAGGGAGAATTCTTTCCCCTATACCTATTAACAAAATATCTGTAACGCCCAAAATTTCACTAGGTATACCTCTCTGAGAGCTACCGCCCGACGGTAGTACTAGCGCCGACGGCAATATTAGCACCCCAAGTGGGCGGCCTGCCCTTTTCCATCCGCCCCAAGAGGGCGGCCTGCCTCTTGCAGCCGCCCAAAGGGGTAGCCTGCTCTATTGCAGCCACCCCAAGTGGGCGGCCTGCCTATTGCAGCCGCCCAAAGGGGCGGCCTGCCCTTTTGCAGCCGCCCCAAGTGGGCGGCCTGCCTCTTGCAGCCGCAGACATGGGCGGCCAGCCCTTTTGCAACCTCCTAAGGTGGGAGACCTGCCCCTTGCAGCCTGCCTGCCTCCAGTCCACCGAGTCCGCCCAGGTCGTCGACCTGCTCTTCTCGTCCGCTTGAAGCTCCGTGATGATGTCACTGGGCCCCGCTTCTAGAAGATCCTCCTCGGGCCTATAAATAGCCCCCAAGGCCTCTCATTTGAGGACACTCACAATAGAAATGTTGCTACCAGCAAGAGCTGTGGACTCAGATTTTTCAGTCCCCCCAGTCCTCCACAGTCGATCCAGCAAGAGCTGCGGACTCAGATTTCTCACTCCTCCCAGTCCTCCACGGCTGCTAGTAGCCTCTTTTACTTAGTCTCTGGCACCTTATTTCCTCAGCCGCCAGCTTCCCCCTTTGTACCCTTTACTGTTTTTACATGTAATGGTGTAATAGCAAACTGTAAACTTGCTTCTTGATTAAAGGAAAGACCCACCGCAAGAGTGACATTAAAGCCACGGCCGGCGAAGTCTGCTGTTGCCGCTGCAAGCGGCCCCGTCTCTTCTTTCCCTCTCTCGATCTAATCATCAGAGCTTAACCACCAAAGTAACCGTCTGCTCGATAGCTCCTGATCAAGCTTCTCCCTTGCTCAATCAAGCTTCTCCCTTGCTCATGAGAAAGTTTCTTCTCTGCTCGAGCAGGCTTCTCCCTTGCTCCATCAAACCTCTCCACTATCCCCGCAACACTCTTATTCACCTAGATTGTGAGATCGAATAACCCGTTAACTAGAGGGCGCATTTCTTGCGTCAACAGTTAACACGCGACCTTCAGATCTCAAACAGACAGTGAAATCAGTGGATAATCATGAAAGACCATCAACCAGCCGAGAGCCTTGCTCCATGTCCCAGTGAGGATTCTCTTTGGGAGGCCTTGGAGCAATCTCGCAGAGAAAATGCACAATAGTTTCAAGTGATTAACCGTACTCTAGCTGCTATCACCCAACGATTGGAAACACAATCTTCAGCAGCACCAGCTCCTCTAATCAATCCAACACCAGCATCTGAGACTCCTCAAGTCTACCCACCGGCCTATCTGCCGGTCTATCCTCCTCTTTACACTCTAACCTTTCCGCAAGGGCCTGCTACCCCTTTACTGTCTCAGAATGATAAATTTGCAGCTCGTCAGAACTTCTTCCGAGAAGCTGCCCGAGGAAGTCCTGCAAGACTTCTAAACTTTCAGGGAAGTTATCCCTACTCATCAGCTCTTGCCTTTCCTCCTTCCGCAGCAACTTTTCCCTCCTACCCACCAGCTCCTTGTCCAGCTGCAACTTGTGCTCCCTTTTTCCTTATGCTATAGGAGAGCAAGAAGAGCAGTCACCGTTTACAGAGAATGTTTGGCATGAACGAACTCCAATTAACTTCAGAGAGCCACGATTTCTCATTTACACTGGAGAGACTGATCCAGTCAAACACCTTCAAGCCTTTGAATCTGCCGTTGCTCTCAAGACTCTCTCAGATGCAACCAAAAGCAAACTCCTTGTAATGACCTTTGATGGCCAAGTGAGGGATTGGTTTTATGGATTGTGACCTCAGTCAATCTCTTCCTTTGCTGATTTACGAAGGGAGTTCTTGCTCAGATTCTCCACTTCAACAAAGAGAAAGGGAGGTCCAGAAGTCCTTTTTGAAATCAAGCAGCGAGAGAACGAGACTTGGTCTCATTTTGTGGATCGTTTCCAGAAAGAAATCTTAGACATTGAGATCGTCGATCAAGAAATGTATCGAGTGGCTCTTATTCATGGTATGCGTGAAGGACCACTCAAGTTTGAGGCTAACGTCCGAGCACCGAGGACATATCAAGAGTTGATTGGTTTAGCCAACTCATACATCCGTGGTGAGAAGAGCAACCTCAACTTTGTCTCCTGGCTTGTAACAGAGAAAAATCCTCCTTACAAGCAGTCCCCGAGGTCTCCTCGGAACGACTTTTCATCCCACTCCAGAAAAATAAAAAAGTTCAAGCATCATCATTGACACCCCTTTCCAAGCCAGGATCATGCCCACGAATGATTGCTACTGCTACCAGCCCCACCTCTATAAACAGCTTCGGTGCATCATCCGCAAGATAATGACTTATCATGCTCTAGACTCAATGAGGCCATGCTAGAAGTCTGCCAGATCATGAAGGATAGGGCAAATTCCAAAAGGCCTTACCAGTCGGCGAATCAAAGATCAAGAGATTCAGATCCATTCTGTGAATTCTACATAGAGAAAGGTCATTTAACAGAATACTGCAAGGCCCTTCGACGGTTGGTTGAAAGATTGCTTACTGAGGGCAAGATCAACGACCTGGTCAAGAAAATTTATTTTTCAAAGCCTTCCACCTCCAAGGGCTAGGAGGTGGCTAAGTTTAGTTAAAGTGTGTGGAGATAGAGGATGCAGGCCGTCTGCGGCCTATCAATGTTCTTCATGAGTACTTTGATGCCGATGATAAAGGTGCCCTTAGAAGACTATTCTAAAGTAAAGAAGGCGCTTTTCTTGCATCAACAGTTATGACCAATCACAACTCCTCAAAGCCCCTCGCAATCATGACTGGTTGCTTTTACTTCACTCTTCAAACATTCTCTTTTTCAACACTTCTAAGTGTTTCATTTTCATCTCAATAAAGTTTACGTCAGAGATCTCATACTGATATAGTTCTCTTTTTGTGATGCTTCTCCTCCATATTTTTCTCTTTGCCAAAGAGATCACTGAACCACCGAGATATCGACAAGTCTTGCTCAGGGCCCCCTCGAGGTTTTTCTCTGGCGTAAGACCACAACGACCACATATAGCGGGGAATTTTCACATATGTGCAGTGGGGGCCATTCAACTCTCGTGCGGAGGATGACGAGACCTCGGATCTTGGACGGCATCTAACACAGAGTGCGATTCCAGGGAGGACCCATATGTTAGCTCTGCTGTTCTTCGCTAAAGGATACGTTACAGTTACGATGATCTTTGTGTGACAAGCAATGAAGATCAAGTATAGCCTTGTCTCTTTGAGCATCTCACAACTGTGACGGCCGAACACTCTTTGGTACTCTCAGTCCGTGCCTTCGCGGGGCCCACAACTCTGCTGATCAATTCGTAGATAAGCAATAGGCCACTTGGCGCAACTAGTCTAATTAATCACCGATGCTTGTAACCCGAGGCATGAGAGCAGTGTATCTATCGTTTCCTTCTCAGAAATTTCAGTGCTTGTTTGTCTTTTGTTCCCTTCAGAGGGAGCGCGGCTAGCCCGCTTTAGGTAGGACTAAACCCCGGATGATTTCTTCTTAAGGTAAGCGATGCATAATGCCCATAGGGAACACCTGTGGCAGCATCCAGTCCTTTTCGATCGTCTTCGAGGTGTAGCCCTCCTTTGTCTTTCTGCCTTCTTGCAGGTTGGCAGGTTAAATTAAACCTATTCTAAGGATCGACAATATCTTTTTGGATTATGAACATCTTATATGCGCTGCTTGCATAAAGTTCTATCAGATGGTAATCCACAAGCTCTCTTATTAGATGCTAACGACACGAATCATTTAATCAAAGTATCTGGTTCTCCTTAATTGACAAGTCATGCTGTTATAAGTCTAAATTAAGATGGTTTCATCTTGCTGATCTGGATTTCATGTTAACACTATATCTGATCACGCGAGACGATCATTATCACATTCTGATCTCTATTCAGTTAATAGCAGAATTTGCCGGATATCTCTCATATCATATCTTATCATATCAACAGTCAATATTTGTAGGTTCTCTCAGGGTACTTGCGATTTAGTTTTCTATCACATCTGCTTACTCACTCTTCTCTTGCAAATAATGGCAGATATTAGCAAGTCCACTTCAGGTACTTGCAACTCAATTCTCTTTCATATCTGCATCTAACTCTTCTTTTGCAGAGATTGACGGATATTAGCAAGTCCACTTCAGGTACTTGCAGCTCAATTCTCTTTCATATCTGCATCTAACTCTTCTTTTGTAATGATTAGCAGGTATTTGCAAGTTCCATCCAGGTACTTGCATTTTAATTTCATTTCATATCTGCTGCTCATTCTTCTCTTTGCAATGATTAGTAGGTATTTGCAAGTTCCATCCAGGTACTTGCAGTTTAATTTCATTTCATATCTACTGCTCACTCTTTCCTTTGCAGTGATTAGCAGATATTTGCAAGTTCTATCCAGGTACTTGCAACTTAGTTTTATATCATATTTGTGACTTACTCCTCTTGCAGAAGTTAACAAGTGCTTGCAAGCCCCCTTCAGGTACTTGCAAGTTATCACTCTTCTATGTTTTCATCTCATCACTATTTTGCAGAACCCATTAGGAGACATTCATGACTTCTTTGTTTTGCAAGGGCAACCCAGGTACACATTAGGTGTACCTATTTTCCCCTATGTTGACTTTTTCCTTCGCAGGAGAAAGACATGCATTAACAAACTTTTTCTGAGGAGAGACATCAGGTTCCATCTCTACTTACCCATTCCTTTTTCTCGAGGGAAGGATCATGATTTTCGTGGGTCTCCTACTTTTCCGAAGTTCCCTTTGGAACTTGAAAAAGTGCGGGGATTATGTTAACCTCAAAATATGCGATCCCTCCCCAAGGTCTCGAGCTCGCAAATAGCGGCCCTCTCAGGGGTTCCCCCCGAGGGTCACGATCTGCCTTAGCCCTCCTTTTTTGGGTCAGGCGGATATGGACTCCTATCCGCTCAGGCCGTGCGGCTAGGACGGTCTCCCTAGTCTAACCGCCCCGGTCGCATAGCCACCGCGTGCCCTATGGTACGGCGGGCTGCTCTCATATCTCACCCTTGCAGGCAACGCGGTTTGGCCAGCTAACCGCGCAGTATTCTTCCTTATAGAAGGCAACCTACAACAGCAGGGGGCGATCCGCATGACCTATTCCTTCAGTCCGCCAGGTCACCCATCCGGCGTCAGCCCTGCAGACCACCGACTCAACCTCGCCGGCTTGAGCGACCTGCCCTTTTGCAACCTCGCCGTCTTGAGCGGCCTGCCCTTTTGCAGCCGCCCCAAGTGGGAGGCCTGCCTCTTGCAGCCGCCCAAAGGGGTGACCTGCCCTTTTGTAGCCGCCCCAAGTGGGCGGTCTGCCTCTTGCAGCCGCCCAAAGGGGTGGCCTGCCCTTTTGAAGCTGCCCCAAGTGGGTGGCCTGCCTCTTGCAGTCGCCCAAAGGGGCGGCCTGCCCTTTTGTAACCGCCCCAAGTGGGCGGCCTGCCTCTTATAGCCGCCCAAAGGGGAGGTCTGCCTTTTTGCAGCCGCCCCAATTGGGCGGCCTGCCTCTTGCAGCTGCCCAAAGGGGTGACCTTCCCTTTTGCAGTCGCCCCAAGTGGGCGGCCTGCCTCTTGCAGCCGCCCAAAGGGGCGGCCTTCCCTTTTGCAGCCGCCCCAAGTGGGCGGCCTGCCTATTGCAGCTGCCCAAAGGGGCGGCATGCCCTTTTGCAACCGCCCCAAGTAGGCGGCCTCCCTCTTGCAGCCGCCCAAAGGGGCGGCCTGCCCTTTTACAACCGCCCCAGGTGGGCAGCCTGCACCTTGCAGCCAGCCTGCCTCTAGTTCGCCGAGTCCGCCCAGGTCAACGACCTGCTCTTCTCGTCCGCTTGAAGCTCCGTGATGATTTCACTGGGCCCCGCTTATAGAAGATCCTCCTCGGACCTATAAATAGCCCCCAAGGCCTCTCATTTGAGGACATGCATGACAGAACTGCCGCTTCCAGTAAGAGCCGCGTACTCAGATTTTTCAGTCCTCCCAGTCCTTCACAGTTGATCCAACAAGAGCTGCGGACTCAGATTTCTCAGTCCTCCCAGTCCTCCATAGCTGCTAGCAGCCTCTTTTACTTAGTCTCTGGCACCTTCTTTCCTCAGCCGCCAGCTTCCCCCTTTGTACCCTTTACTGCTTTTACATGTAATGATGTAATAGCAAACTGTAAACTGGCTTCTTGATTAAAGGAAAAGTCCGCCGCAAGAGTGGCATTCAAGCCGCGGCGAGCAAAGTTTGTTGTTGCCGCTGCAAGCAGTCCTGTCTCTTCTTTCCCTCTCTTGGTCTAATCATCAGAGCTCAACTGCCAAAGTAACCGTCTGCTCGACAGCTCCTGATCAAGCTTCTCCCTTGCTCAAGCAAGCTTCTCCCTTGCTCCTGAGCAAGCTTCTTATCTGCTCGAGTAAGCTTCTCCCTTGCTCCATCAAACCTCTCCTCTATCCCCGCAACCCTCTTATTCACCTAGATTGTGAGATCGAACGACCCATTAACTAGAGGGCGCATTTCTTGCGTCAACAATCCGGTCCATGTATTGGAATTAGCGGCTGTGATTTTCTCTCTTAAGCTACAATAAAACTACTTATATAGCGTGAAGATCGATATCTTTACGGACCATAAGAGTCTAAAATATTTGATAGATCAAAAGGACTTGAACATGCGGCAACGAAGGTGGATGGAGTTCCTCGGGGACTATACCTTCAAGATTAATAGAAATATGGTCGCGGATGCACTGAGTCGCAAGGATCCGACATGAGAAAATTGGTTATAGATCCATGATGAGCGTTTGATTCATGAGTTGGAGGCTTTGGACATTTCTTGTATCGAGAAGAATGCAACGATGAATGCAGGGTTAAATTTGATGGAGGTGCTGTGTGACCTTACAAATAGGATTCAACAAGCGTTGGAGCTTGATGAAAGTATAAAGCGCTGCATTGCAGAGACTATGGATGGGTCTAATGCCGAGTTTTCTTTTGAAGATGGTCTTTTGAGGAAAGGCCACCGTTTGTGCGTCCCGAAGTTTGGCACCTTACGAGAGGTGTTAATTTACAAGGCTCATTTTACCAAGCACTCGATCCGCTTGGGGAGCACAAATATGTATGAAGACATGAAAAAGTTGTTCTGGTGGCAAAGGTTGAAGAAGGACATAGCACTCTATGTGACAAAGTGCCAAACTTGTGCCCTAGTGAAGGCGAAATGTCAAAAACCTGGTGGTTTCTTTAAGTCGTTACTAATACCAGAGTGAAAATTTGATAATATATATGGATTTCGTGCACGGTTTGCCGAGATCGCAATGCAGTAATGATTCCATTTGGGTGATCGTGGACCGGTTGACTAAAGTAGTACACTTTATTCCAAATCGAAGGAACAATTGTAACAACCTGCGGTAATAATAATAATAATAATAATAATAATAATAAAAAACCCTAACCTTTCCTCCTAAAACCCGGGAACCGAGTCAACCCCCATCTATTTCCCAATCTCCCACAAGCCGCAGTCACGTCTCCTACAAGCCACAACCCCATCTCCCGCAAGCCGTGATTTCCCCGTCTCTCGCGCCTGCTCCCGTTTTCGCTTCCCGATTCTGCCTCACTGCTCACCGCTCCGGTGCTCCCTCTTCTCTCGTGGCCGACGGAGATCTTCCCCCCAAGCAACTGACAACCTTATTATTCTTCTTCATTTAGTGAGGGTGGCACAAGGTAATTCCTCCCCTCTTTCCCCCTAGTTTATTTTCTTGAGATAGTTATAAAAGTTCTTCGTCTCCTCTTCTAGGGTAGCGTCTCTTCTGCAAAAACCCTAGCTTCTCCTCGTCTCCGCCGGTGGATCTCAAGTGGGTCACCTAGGGCTTGCTCCTATCCACCACTCGGATTTTTGAGTCTTATTTCGATCTCATGGGGTAAGAAATCCCTTTTTCTCGCTTCTTTCAGAATTTATTTAATGTGGTTGATAATGTTCGCTCTCCAACACTATTGTTGGCGTCAATCTATCTTTTGTTCATCGTACAATCGACGAAATCTTGCAGTAATTGTGTTTTTTCGGTGTTGTTCGTCGCTCTATTGGTGGTTCGTGAAGAAGCCCTCTCCAATTTAGGGTCTCCGTCACCCAAGCATCGCCGAGTTCCCGATCCTTCGTGGTAACTCCTCTCCCCTTGCCCTCGAGGGAGGTAATTTTCTAAATAATCTCTTATGTGCATGTTTGTAATTATTAAAATGTCTGTACAAGCATAGAAATATCTGTATGTCTTTTTTGTTGCGTGATCTTAAGAAGGTCAAACTAAGATTCCTAAGTTTTTTCTAGCACTGCTTAGCCGCCACCAACCATTCAGCTTCACCCGAAGGCAAGTAGAGAAATCTCTCTCGCTTGCAACGTGGAATTTAATTTAAATCACTCTTATGTTATGAAATGTACTCTTGTAGATTGGTGCCGTGTGAATATGACATGTCTAGGTATGTTATGAATCACAAAGATATGAATCCCTAAGTCACTAATTGTCATAGGCAAACATTGAAAGAATGTGTCGATTTGATGTGATGCTTTGAATTGAGCTCCTGTCGGATTGATATCGGAAACCAGTAAATGACCACTGTAAGCACCACGCTAATAAGCACTGCAATTAAACTTACATTAGAATCTTGTACATCAAATTTAAATGCGTGCACTTTTCATTGTTTACCGCTTATGTAATTGAATGATTGGAAACTAGGCTAACTCCGGAGTACGCTAGAGTATAGTTTAAGCATTAGTTACTTGTTTTTCATTCTCTTGTTTCCTCGGCTTAAACATCAGCATATTAATTTGCTTACTATTTATCTTTCATGTTCTGAGACATTTTCCTTCTGTTTGTATTTTGCCTTAGGGTTTGTGACAGCGCCATCTAATCCCTGAGCTGCTCTTTGTCCAACTATCGCTTTGCTTGGAGATTTATCTTTTGTAGTGGTTACATCAGGTTCTATATATTTGTTTTCCTTTACTGTCAGATTTGTTTATCATATACTAGTTATTGTCAGCCATTTTCATTTGTATCGTGGACAACTGCTAGGATTTTATTGATGTACCAAATCATTTTATTTATGACATGTTTACTACTGTGGTCTATCACATTTACATTTTCCTTCAGCACTTTATGTGGCATTAGTTTTATTATAAAAATGCATGCGCATCACCCTTTCTTTGAAGCTTTTGCATTACAAACATCTACGTTTTTCCAAAGTAACCATTTTAAATCTAATATCATTTTTTCAGCTCCCGCCTAACAGACATGGAAATTACTTCATCCATGTCTATGACATCACGACCTGCTCGTAGCGCGCTATAATAAATGTTATTCGACGGGTCGTGATAGTTGGTATCAAATCTAGGTTGCTCTTAAAGATGAAATATTTTGAAATTATCAAATATTTTGAACTTTATTATATAAATATATGTACATGCATCATTACTTCACTCATTTGTCATTATCTGTTGTTCACAGATAAAACATGCACACACTCACTCATAAGCATGAGTAACATGCACACAAATGTTAAGGGGTTATGGGCAAACTTAACATTTTTTTGCATATGAATTTTTACTAGTATATACACCGCTTGTGAATATTAAATTATATGAGCAGTTTAATATTTCAAGTGCGTTGGCATTAGATTCATAATATTCATGACATGTTAAGTGATATGAATGCTTAACATGGCATGTGTATTCGTTCATAAACATTGTTTGGAATGTATTATGGACATAATTACATTGCATGCATAACATAACTCATTGCGCAAGTGTTAAGCTAAGAACAACAGATGATGATTGTACACACATGAAATTACAAATTATTTTGGCATTGCATGCGAATCATTGTTGCATTACCATGAGCATTACCTAGAGTTGTCTAATGAAAATGCCGTAACTATTATATTATTTACGTATTCGACGGTACTAATATACTAGAACCTTTTGTTTCTCAATCTTTTATGATTAGTTTGACCGTTTTTATTACTCGATTCTCTTATGCCTCCGTCTAGATGGCTCCTAAGTGATCGCAGCGCAAAAATGCTACTCCTCCTGTCGGCGAAGCTTCTGGAGATGCCACTGCCAAGCTGCTGCGGCAAATTCTCGTGCATCTCACTCGTCTGGAAGAGGATCACCAAACTCCTGATCCAGCCCTTGAATCCGGCAGCATGGGGATAGCTGGAGCTGCTATTGACACCGCCCTTGGAGCCACCTCTCCTGTACTTGGTTCTGGAATCGGCTTGCCTACTGGCATCCTGGTTCCCACACTCGTGTAAAATTCGACTCCCCCTCCTATGGCGATGACAGACACTCTGGTATTTAAAAGGCTAAAGCCACCATCCTACAATGGCGACTGTGACTATTTTGTCATCCTTGAATGGATCTCTTAGATGGAAAAGCATTTCGAGTACACTGGGGTTTTTAAAGCTTAGAAGGTTCCTCTTGCGGCCTATTATCTGACCGAGGACGTGTACACTAGGTGGCTTTAGCGCCGCGGTCTCCCCAAATCCGCCACCTTGACTTGGGGGAAATTCAAGGATGCCCTTATGGAGAATTTCCTCTCTTCGGTGGAGCGGGACAAGTTAGCTGAGAGGTTCTTGTTCCTTCAGCAGCCCGGCAGGATAGTGACATAGTACAAGAAGGAGTTCTCTCGCCTATCCCTCATAGACACAGAGTTTGTGCCAGATGAGCCCAAGAAGATCAGCCGTTTCGTGAAGGGACTTCAACACGATTTTATCCAGATGGTGGTAGCTCATGGTGCCAACCTATGCTGAGACTGTGGGTGTTGCTTTGCAAGTGGAAGCTATTGAGCTTGATCGTTCTACCAAGAAGGTTCAACATGGGTCTAGCAACGCCGCAACCTTTGACCACAAGAGCAAGGGTGCTCCACCTCAGGAGAAAGACCTCAGGTCCAGAGAGGAGCGTGCCTTTTGCCACAAGGTGGGTCATGTCGTCCAGGTTTGTCATTCCCTTCTGAAGAAGCAGAATATGAACGTCCCTGCACAACAGCCTTAGATGACGCTCGCCTATTCCCCCACCGTCTGTGTGTACTACAAAAAGGAAGGTCACATGTTGAAGGACTATCGTCGCAAGTAGAAAGCCTGCTACAGATGTGGACAAGTTGGACACCTCATACTAGACTTCCCCATGAAGGAAAGCCTGATTCCAGCTCAGCCTCTGCAAGCTATTCCTAGAGCTCAGGATAAGTGTAAAGCAGTGCTTAACGTCATCTCTTAGGGCAAGGCGTTCGCATCTACCGATGTTATCTCTGCTATATATGTGTTGCTCATAATTTTCTATATTTGTTAATCTGTCTGCCTTAGTAATGAATAATCTTGGTTTGCGTCTATGATTTCCATTCTTAAGAAGATTTAGGGTCAGGAATAAGTGGATGCAGATTCAATTTCATTCTGACGCATCTCACTCCTTCATTGCTCGTCATATTATGGGCCTTCATTTCTGGCCTACTTCGCCACTTGAGGTCTCATATGAGATCTTTGTGCCTGGTCATGTGCACCTTTCTAAAAGGGGAATTCACAATTGTCCGATCTTGCTTGGCAAATTGCAAGTCTTTGCTGACCTTATAGTTCTGGAAATGTCCGAGTCGATGTAATTTTGGGCATGAGTTGGTTGGTCGCATACAGATCAAAGCTGGACTGTGTTGCAAAGAGGGTCAATCTCAACATCGATGACAAGGACTACAATGTTCATATTCAGACCTGCGGCCACCTGAAGGTAATTTTTGCTGTGCTTGCCACCCATCTGCTTGGTCAGGGTTATTATGCTTGTTTTGTTTATGCATCACTCTCAGATGTTGCCTCCCCTCAACTCGAGTCCATCCCGGTTGCTGCTGAGTTTGCTGACGTTTTCCCTGCCAAATTACCTTGGATGCCTCCTGATCGAGATGTAGAGTTCTCTATTGATGTAGAGCCCGGAACGTGCCCCATATCTAAGGCTCCATACCATATGACACCACGAGAACTAAAGGAGATTAGGTCGCAATTGGATGAATTACTTGAGCGTGGGTACATTCGTCCCAGTTCTTCTCCTTGGGGAGCCCCCGTTCTCTTCGTTAAAAAGAAAGATGGATCCATGAGGCTATGCATAGACTATCGGGATCTGAATAAGGTAACTATCAAGAATAAGTATCCCCTCCCGCGCGTGGATGACCTATTTGATCAGCTTAAAGGCAGTACTATCTTTTCTAAGATAGGTCTCAGATCGGGTTACCATCAGTTGAAGATCAAGGAATCCGACATTCCTAGGATGGCCTTCCGAACTCGATATGGACATTTTGATTTTTTGGTGGTCTTTTGGTTTGACTAACGCCCCATTTGCCTTTATGGATATGATGAACCGTGTCTTCCGTGAGTATCTGGATAAGTTCATCATTGTGTTCATTGATGACATTTTGGTCTTTTCCAAGACTCGCGAGGAGCATGCTGCCCATCTTAGACTCACCCTCTCCACCCTTCGTCAGCATCAACTCTATGTCAAGCTGGCAAAATATGAGTTCTGGTTGGATCGTGTTGCTTTCTTGGGCAATGTCATTTCAGGTGATGGTCTTTCCATTGATCCTACCAAGATTTTCGCAGTTATGGACTTGAAGCAACCTTCTACCCCTACTGAGATCCCCAATTTCCTTGGTTTGGTTGGCTATTACTGGCATTTCGTCAAGGATTTATCCTCTCTTGTTGCTCCGTTGACAAAGCTAACTCAAAATCATGCCAGGTTCAAGTGGTTAGATCAGTGTGAGCATTCCTTTTCTGAATTGAAGCAACGTTTGTGTTCAACGCTTATTTTAGCTCTTCTGTCAAGGGGGTTAGACTTTTCAGTTTATACTGATGCTTCTAGAGTTGGCGTGGGCTATGTACTGATGCAAGATGATCATGTTATCACTTATGGATTGAGGCATTTGAAGATTCATGAGCGCAACTAGCCAACTCATGATCTGGAGTTTGTTACGGTGGTGTTTGCCTTGAATCTTTGACGTCATTATCTCTATGGCGTGAAGTGTCACTTCTTCACCAACCACCAGAGTTTGAAGTACATTTTTGTTCAGAAGGATCTCAATCTTCATCAGAGGCGTTAGCTAGAATTCATAGCAGATTATGATTTATAGCTCACATATGTGTCTGGTAAAGCCAACTTAGTGGCTGATGTGTTGAGACGACATGCTTCTGTTGCCGCTTGTGTGCCCATGTCAGGTATTCTTGCAGCCTTGATTGATGAACTCGATCGGATGGGTATATCCATCGCACCTGAGGGTCATGAAGAGGTTTCTAGTCCGTTATGGGTAAAGCAGGTGAAAGATTTGCAACCATCTAATCCCGCACTCCAGTGCATCCGCGAAAGGTCTGAATGTGGAACTCTTCTGGATTTCTCCATCTCTGATGATGTTTTGCATTTTCGAGGTCGTCTTTACATTCTCGATGTTCCTAAATTTCTTGATAGCATTTGCTGAGAAGCTCATGAATCCCGCACATCCGGCAATCCAGGATATAATAAGATGTATCATGACTTGAAGCAGATCGCGTGGTGGCCGAGTATGAAGAATTTTATTACTTGTTTCATCTCTCGTTGTTTGACATGTCAAAATGTGAAAGCTCAGCGTCAATGCCCTGGTGGCCTTTTGTAGCCTCTGCCTATCCCTGAATAGAAGTGGAAAGACATCTCTATAGACTTCATCACTGGATTGCCTTGTACACCGAAAGGGCACAATGCGATTTGGGTCATAGTAGATCACATGACTAAAGTGGATCACTTCATCCGTATAAGGAAGGTCATTCCACTAAGAAGATGACTCAAATTTATGTTTTAGTGATTATTAAACTCCATGGGATTACTCTGCGGATTGTATCTGATCGTGACTCGAGATTTGTATCACACTTCTGGAAGCATTTCCAACAAGCCTTGGGAACCGAGCTCAACCTGAGCACTGCTTATCATCCAACAATTAATGGTCACACCGAAAGAGTTAATCAAATTCTTGAATACATGCTTTGATGTTATATTTTGGATTACAAGGGAGCTTGGGACGAGCACCTAGACTTGGTTGAATTCTCCTACAATAATAGCTATGAGGAGAGTCTCAAGATGGACACCTTCGAAGCATTGCACGAGCATCATTGTAGGACCCTGCTCTATTGGTCAGAAGTTGGTGAGAGAGTTGTTTTGGGGCCTGAGTTACATCATGAAATGGAAGAAGCCACAAGAAAGACTCGTCTTTAGCTTAGTCGTGTCATCGAAAGACAGAGGAAGTATGCAAATCAGCATCGTCGTCCGTTAGAATTTGCCTTAGGTGATTAAGTATTCCTGAAGGTTTCCCCTTCCCCTAGGGTGAAACGGTTTGGCCGCCATCATAAGCTTAGCCTGAGGTTCATGGGACCGTATGCTATTTTGGAGTATGTCAGAGGATTTGCTTATCGGCTGGAGCTACCTGTTTCCTTGGCTGGTGTTCACAATATCTTTCAAGTTAGCCAGCTTTGGAAGTACTTTCGTGCTCCTACCCGCATCATTGAAGAAGTTCCAGTGATTTCTGAAGCCAATCTTTCCTATCCGGTCGAACCCACTAAGATCGCCGAGTATCAAGAACGTGAGCTTTGCAAGAGAACCATTCCTATGGTGAAGGTACTTTGGGTGCATGGCAGGTCTGAGGAGTACACTTGGGAACTCAAATCTGATATGCACAACAAGTATCCACAACTCTTCTCTTGATTTTGGTAAGTCTCTGCGCCCGAATTCCTTGTTATTTCAATATTTTCCACAGTTAGCTTCCATGCGTTAATTTGCAAATTTGTGCTTGGAGTGTATGTCGTCCGAATCTTCGTTGTTTTGTTTCGGGGCGAAACTTCCTAAGTAGGGGAGAATGTAACAATCTACGACAATAATAATAATAATAATAATAGTAAACCCTAATCATTCCTCATAAAACCCGAGAATCGAGCCAGCCCCCATATATTTCCCGATCTCCCGCAAGCTGCAGTCCCGTCTCCTGCAAGCCGCAGCCCCGTCTCCTGCAAGCCGGGATTTCCCCGTCTCCCGCGCCTGCTCCCATTTCTGCTTCCTGATTCTGCCTCGATGCTCACCGCCGCTGGTGCTTCCTCTTCTCTCGTGGCCGACAGGAGATCTTCCCCCCAAGCAACCGACAACCTTCATCTTCTTCATTTCGTGAGGCTGGCAAAAGGTAAATCCTCCCCTCTTTCCCCCTCATTTTTTTTGTTAAGATAGTTATAGAAGTTCTTCGTCTCCTCTTCTAGGGCAGTGGCTCTTCTCTGGAAACCCTAGCTTCTCCTCGTCTCCGCCGGTGGATCTCAAGTGGGTCACCTAGTATTTTCTCTATCCGCCTCTCCTCGAATTTTTGAGTCCGATTTCGATCTCTTGGGGTAAGAAATCCCTCTTTCTCGCTTTTTTCAGAATTTATTTAATGTGGTTGATAATGTTCACTCTCCAACACTATTATTGGTGTCGATCTAACTTGTGTTCATCGTACAATCAACTAAATCTTGTTGTAATTGTGTTTTTTGGCGTCATTCGTCGCTCTATTGGCAGATTGTGAAGAAGCCCTCTCAGATTTAGGGTCTCCGTCACCCAAGCATCACCGAGTTCCCGATCCTTCATGGTAACTCCTCTCCCCTTGCCCTTGAGGTCTCTTATGTGCATCATTGCAATTATTAAAATTTCTATACAAGCGTAGAAATATCCGTATGTCTTTTTGGTTGCGTGATCTTAAGCAGGTCAAACTAAGATTCCTAAGTTTTTGCTAGCACCGCTTAGCCGCCACCAACCATTCTGCTTCACCTGAAGGCAAGTAGAGAAATATTTCTCGCTTGCAACGTGGAATTTAATTTAAATCACTCTTATGTTATGAAATGTACTCTTATAGATCGGTGTTGTGTGAATATCACATGTCTAAGTATGTTAGGAATCTCCAAGATATGAATCCCTAAGTCACTAATTGTAATAGACAAACATTGAAAGAAGGTGTCAATTTGATGTGACGCTTTGAATCGAGCTCCCGCCAAACTGGTAATGGAAACCAGTTAATGGCCACTGCAAGCACCGCGCTAATAAGCCTTGCATTTAAACTTACATGAGAATCTTGTATATCAAATTGAAATGCGTGCACTTTTCATTGTTTTTTGCTTATGTCATTGTGTGATTGGAAACTAGGCTAACACCGGAGTAGGCTAGAGTATAGTTTAAGCATCAGTTACTTGTTTTTCTTTCTCTTATTTCCTCTGCTTAAACATCAGTATATTAATTTGTGTTGAAATTTCTTAAGATGATCAGGAGATAGCTCTGATAGTAAGTAAAACTTTCAGAGCTATCAAGATGACAACTTGATCAAGTGGAAAGCTGGAACCAGGCGCAGGAATACTCCAACCATAAACCGAGCTCAATAAACTAGATGCAAGGAAAGTAATAAGCAGGTCATGTATTACTAATCTTCTTTACGGCGAGAAGTATACATGGCGAGACATGATTTCGCCAAGTAAAACAAGGAAGCAAAATACAACAAAAAACAAGAAGCCGTGCGGACAAAAGCCGAGACCGCCGAGACCTCTGCCCTTGCCGAACTGAACAGCGAAGTCCGCCGAGACCGTGAGGTCGCGCGGACTACCCATTATTCAAGTTGAAGAAGAGCTATCCACAAACGGCAAGCCACCTGACCACTGAGGTCTCCTAGCCGCCAGTTAGACCGCGAACTGTGCTGCATAACAGAGGAACAAACTGCCCACTGGCGGACAGCTTATTGAACTGGGAAAGTACTAAAGAAAAGAAGACTGCTGATTGTAAGACACGACTTGCAGCTTAACCACTTGTTGAAAACTACGAGCTTCACTAATCCCTGACCGCAGTCAGAACCAAAAACCTGGTTTCTCAGTGCTAGCCGCACAACCTGCAAAAGCAACCGGTTAGACTTCTCAACTCGTGCGGACAGAAAAACTGAGGCCACAGCACTAACTCCCGCTCACTTACTGTTCACTCTTGTTGATTATGATGACACAGGGGGGTCCTATTTATAGGCGCGAAGAGGAGTGTGGTCACCACCCTAGTAGATAGAGACACCACCCCAGCCCGTAACTAGCACAGACCAGTCCTCCCAATCCACCCAGTCCGCATGGACAAGGCGGACACCAGCCTATCCGCCTGCTATCAAAGGAGACCGGACATGAAGCCAGTCCGCATGCCAGCGGACACCGCATCAGCCCGCAAAAAATAATGTCCATGACCAAAGGCACAATCTTCCCGGTCAACCAGCGAACATTGCAGACTCTTCAATCAAACTGAACTTCTCACAAAACGTGACCAAGTCCCAAACCAGAGAACATCTAGCGCGAGCTCTACGGATAAGAAAAACTGACCACCCAGTCCGCCAGCTCCAATACAGCTTGTCTAACCGCAAACTCTGTGGTTACCTCCTAACTGCACCACCAAAGGAGATCAAGGGCATAAGCCAAAGCCAGTCTGCACTTTACCGGACTCCGTAGATAGAGAAGATATCTGCCCGGTTACCTACTGGGAAGTCTACTGAGCATAAACCGGCCTGCCAGGCCACCACCTCTGATCGCACAGACTGCAGATAAACAATCTATCCGTACAGCTACCTCCAAGGACATACCACTAGGCTGCAACATCAAACTTCTCAGGCCGCACCATCAGTCTGCAAGACTGTCCTCCCAGACCGTGTGGTCTGCCTAATCAACCCACCCCTCCACTTTCATTTCATAATTTCAACACTCTCCCTTGAAGTGAGAAGTGATGACCAAACCCTGCAGTCCCTGTAACCAAGTAAATGGCCCCTTCGGTAGCGGTTTCATGAAGATGTCTGTGATGTTGTCTTTACTCCGCACATGCTCAACCATAAGAGATCCCTCCAACACCATCTCTCAAATAAAGTGGTGCTCAATCTCTATATGATTGGTCTGCGCGTGACAAACTTGATTATTAACCATTTTCAGGGCACTCTCATTATCACCGCAAAATAGAGTTGGACTGCACACTTCTTTATAGACGTCCTCTACTAGTCTCCTAAGTCAGATGTCTTCCCGAGCTGCCTAGGCCGAAGCCTTGTACTCTGCTTCCGTAATAGAGATGGACACAGAGTCTTATTTTTTTTCTACACCAAGAGATACTGGCTGATCCACATGTGAAAACATAATCGTATGTTGACTTCCGGCCATCCGAATCTCTCCCATAATCAACATCCCAGTATCCTTGAAGGGTAAAACCCATGTCTCTCCCATAAAAGAGACCCATATCAGAAGTGGACTTCACATACTTCAGAATGTTCCTTACCTCCATCAGATGAGGCTTCCTGGGTTTCTTCATATACCGACTTACTCGTCCAATCGCATAAGCAATGTCTGGCCTTGTAATCATCAAGTAGATAAGGCTCCCAACCAGAGCCCAAAACACAAGAGGATCTGGAAGAATTCTCCCCTCATCTTGCCAAAGTTTGATGCCATAGTCAAAAGGAGTAGAGCTACTCTTCCCCTCCCGCATGCCGAATCGTTGAACGATCCGTTCCGCATAGCCCTTTTGGGAAACGAGTATGCTGCTCTCTTTCCTCTCCACCTCGATTCTAAGGAAGTGGTGGAGCTCACCCAAGTACTTCATCACGAATCTTATAGCTAGCTCTGCCATGAGCCTAGCTACCTCCTCCTTGGAGTTACTCATGATGATCATATCAACCACGTACAACAACACCAATACCAGAAGATCCCCCTTCTTCTTGATGAACAAGCTCGAGTCTGAATTAGAAGCAAGGTAACCGCAGAACTAGAGGAATTATGCGATCTTCCCATACCAAGCTCGAGGAGCCTGCTTCAAACCATAGAGGACTTTCTGGAGCTTGCAGATGTAGTCCAGATGTTCTTCAGATATATATCCCAGTGGCTGATCCATGAAGATGCCTTTATCGATTTCCCCGTAAAGAAAGATATTCTTTACGTCTAGCTGCCATATCTTCCAACCCTGGCAAGCCTCCAAGGCCATCACCACCCGAACTGAAGTCATCTTTGCCACGAGACTAAATGTCTATTCACATTCTTCGTCGTTCTGTTGTGAAAAACCTCGAGCTACAAGGCGAGCCTTGTACCGCTCGATACTTCCATCCGCCTTCTTCTTAAGTTTATACACCCACTTGAAATTCACAGGAGTAACGCCATCAACCTTGGGCATAAGATCCCAGGTCTCATTCTTCTTGAGGGCAGCCATCTCCTCATTCATGGCATCTTCCCACTCCTTGACTCTGGTGGCTTCATTAAAGCTAGAAGGCTCCCGCTCGTCTAGAGGGCCTGCGAAGAAATAGGAGACAAAAACTCACCATGTTTCCTTCGCTATAACGAGCTGGTGGCTTGACGGTCCTCTTCGATCTTCGAAGAGTTTGACCCTTGCTGACCACCTCCGCTGCTTCTTCAGAATCAGCTCCAATCCCAAGCAAACTTGGAGCATCGCTCCCCACTGCTTCCTGAACTAGAAGCCTCTATCCTAGAGCTTGAAACACCTGGAGCTCCTGGCGACACATGCAGCTCTACTTGAAGATCTTCAACAGCCTCCATCTGCCCTTCATCCATCCTGCTCTCTGGTAGCTCCACAGATGAGCCTCCTCCATATGATGTTAGCTCATCGAAGACCACATCCCTAGAGATGATGAACTTCTTCGTTACTGGATCCATATACTTCCATCCCTTCTTCCGCTCGTCATAGCCCACAAAGACAAGATTTTTTGCCTTTGCATCCAGCTTAGTTCTCAGAGCATCCGGGACGTGTACATAGCAAGTAGAGCCAAACACCTGAAGGTGTTCTACGCTAGGCTTCTCCTTAAACATCATCTCAACAGGATACTTCATGTTGATCGGACTCAGAGACATCCGATTGATGATAAAAGATGCGCATGACATTCGCTCTTACCAGAAAGACCTAGGAATGCCTTTCGCATGAAGCCAATACTTGCAGGTTTCCGTCAGATGACGGATCTTCCGCTCTGCTACTCCATTTTGTTGTGGAGTATGAGCACAAGTGAGATCTCTCTGGATCCCGTGCTTCCTGCAGAAGTTAGAGAACTCGGAAGAGATAAACTCACCACCGTTTTCTGTCCTCAACTTCTTGATCTTCAGGCTAAGCCGTCCCTCCACCAGCTCCTTAAACTCCACAAAAAATCGGAAAGCATCTGACTTCTCCTTCATGAAATACACTCAGGTGTATCTTGAATAGTCATCAATCAGCTCCAACATGTATCTGCTGCCTCCAAGACTAGCGGTGACAGTTGGCCCCATCAGATCACAAAGGATACACTCCAATGGTGCTTTACTCCTTTTTTGCGACTTGTCTAACGGAACGCGATGAGCCTTTCCATACTGACACCCTGCATAAATGTGGTCATCGCCGACGGATGACAACTTAGGCAAGCCTTTCACAAGACTTTTATCTGTCATATCTTTCAACTTGTCCATCCCAACGTGTCCTAGTCTTTCATTCCATATAGCAGCGCTATCGTTGGACCTCATCCGATCAACATAAGAACTTGTTGATAAAACAAACAAGTCTCTAACTCTTCTCCCTATATGAGCAATATTAGCCTTTACCGCTGATATATTGCGGATAAATTTCACTTCTGTTGGACTGAATAGAATGTGATAGCATGCGTCAACTGTATTGGTCACATAGAAGAGGTTCTTCTTCATGCCAGGTACGTGATAGACACTCCTTAACGTGAGTGGACCCTGAGCACTACCCAAAGACACTACACCCTCCTTCTCTACAGTTTGAACAGTATCATTAGCAGTTATGATAACTTCATTACCTGAGAATGTTTGCAGTGATGAGAACTTTGACTCATCTCCAGTGAGGTGATGACCACACCCCGAGTCAAATATCCAGTCATCTTGGTAGTCGGCGGTGGAAAGAGCACAGAATCACATGACTGTCAGAAAAGATCCTCCCCACCCAGCTTCCTCAACATTGGAACCAGCTCCCTCCTTATCTACAACATGCCATGGCTGCAGCTTGATCTTGCAGTCTCGTTTGAAGTGACCAGGCTGATTGCACATGTAGTACTTTAACTCCTTCCAGCTCTTCTTAAGCATCACTACTCTCTTACTGATAGGAAGTTAAAGTCCCATCCTCAGCAACAGTCTTCTTCTTCTTCTCCCATCTCTTTTTCTTCTTACCTATGAAGAAAGCCTCACTACGTCCTTCAGAGATAGTGACCCCAACCATCTGTCTAGCCAGGCTCTCCTGTGAAGCCAGCAGGTTCTCCAGCTCCAACAAGGGTGGCTGAGTAGCCCAGCCTCGAATAAAAGTCACAAAGGCCACATATTCCTTCCACAAACCATGGATTATGTGCCTATTCAACTTGGTTTCAGAAATGGGCTCATCAGGGTCCAGCGTTGAGATCTCAGCGCACAGGTTCTTCATCTTAAGAAAAAACTTTGAGATGGTAAGATCTCCTTGAGTTGCTCTAGCCAACTCATTTTCAAGGAATTGTAGCCTTGCTACATTCTTCCTGTTGAACAGTCCATCGAGAGATGTCCAAATCTCAGCAGCAGACTCATATCCTAAGATGTGATCAAAGAGTTCAGGTGAGATAGCCCGCTTGAGAGCAAACTTTGCTTTCGCATTTGTCTTTCTCCAAGCTCTCACCTATTCAATAGTACCAGGTTTAGCAGTAACTTCTTGCTTGTCGTCACCACCGACGACTTCTCATAATTCCTCACCCAGAAGATAGCTCTTCATACACGACTTTCACTTTTTAAAGTTGGTCGTTGTAAGAAGCCAATACCAAGACCCCTTGCAAAACCATCTTCCATTGCAACAACTACTGATCTATTAGCTTCTAGAAGCACCAAGTACAACTGATGGTTAATCACTGCTCAAGCCTCTGTTCCCTCTGATACTATGTTGAAATTTCTCAAGATGATCAGGAGATAGCTTTGATAGCAAGTAAAACTTTCAGAGCTATCAAAATGACAACTTGATCAAGCGGAAAGCGGGAACCAGATGCAGGAACACTCCAATCATAAACTGAGCTCAATAAACCAGATGCAAGGAAAGTAACAAGCAGATCATGAATTACTAATCTTATTTACAGCGATAGGTATACATGACGAGACATGATTTCTCAAAGTAAAACAAGGAAGCAGAAAATAACAAAAAACAAGAAGCCGGGCGGACAAAAGCCGAGACCGCCGAGGCCGCCGCCCATGCCGAACTGAAAAGCGAAGTCCGTCGAGACCGCGAGGTTGTGCAGACTACCCGTTATTCAAGCTGAAGAAGAGTTGTCCGCAAACCGCAAGCCGCCTGACCACTGAGGTCGCCTAGCCTCCAGTTAGACCGCGAACAGTGCTGCCGAATAGAGGAACAAACTGCCCACTGTCAGATAGCTTATTGAACTGGGAAAGTGCTGAAGAAGAGAAGACCACTGATCGCAATCCGTGACCTGCAGATTAACTACTGGTTGAAAACCGTGAGCTCCACTGATCCCGGACCGCAGTCAGAACCAAACACCTAGTTTCTCAGTGCTAGCCGCACAACCTACAAAAGCAACCGGTTAGACTTCACAACTCGCACGGACAAAAAAAATTGAGCCCGCAACACTAACTCCCGCTCACTTACTATTCACTCTTGTTGATTATGATGTCATAGGGGATTCCTATTTATAGGTTCGGAGAGGAGTGTGGTCACCGCCCTAGTAGGTAAAGACACTACCCCAGCCCGCAGCTAGCACAGACTAGTCCGCTCAGTCCGCTTGGACAAGGCCGAACACCAGCCTATCCACCTGCTATCAAAGGAGACCAGACAGGAAGTCAGTCCGCAAGCTAGCGGACACCGTACCAGCTCGCAATAAACAATGTCAACGAATAAAGGCACAAGCCGCCCGGTCAACCAGCAGACATTGCGGACTCTACAATCAAATTGAACTTGTCACAAAACGTGACCAAGTCCTAAACCAGAGAACCTCTGGCTCGAGCTTTGCGGAGAAGAACAATTGACCACCCAGTCCGCCAGCTCCAATACAGCACGCCTAACCGCGAACTCTGCGGTTACCTCCTAACCGCTCCACTAGAGGAGATCAAGGGCATAAGCCAAAGCTAGTCTGCACCTTGCCAGACTCCGCGAATAGAGAAGATATCCGCCCGATTACCTACTGGGAAGTCTGCTGAGCATAAGACGGCCTGCCAGGCCGCCACCTCTAATCGCATAGACCGCGGATAAACCATCTATCTGCACGGCTACCTCCATGGACACACCACCAGACCGCAACATTAGACCACCCATACTGCACAATCAGTCCGCAAGACTGTCCGCCCAGACCGTGCGGTCTGCCTGATCAACCCCACACTTTCACTTCACAATTTCAACAATTTGCTTACTTTTTAGTTTTCATGTTCTGAGGCATTTTCCTTCTGTTTGGATTTTGCCATAGGGTTTGTGACATCGCCGTCTGCTCTCTGAGCTGCTCTTCGTCCAGCTATCGCTTTGCCGGAAGGTTTATCTTTTGTCGTGGTTACATCATGTTCTATGTATTTGTTTTCCTTTACCGTCAGATTTGTTTATCTTGTACTAGTTATTGTCAGCCATTTTCATTTGTACCGTAGAAAACTACTAGGATTTTATTGATGCATCAAATCATTTTATTTATAACATGTTTACTACTGTGGTCTATCGCATTTACATTTTACTTCAGCACAGTGTGTGACATTAGTTTTATTATAAAAATGCATGCACATCACCCTTTCTTTGAAACTTCTGCATTATAAACAGCTATATTTTTCCAAAGTAACTATTTTAAATCTAAGATCATATTTTCAGCTCCTGCCTAACAGACATGGAAATTACTTCGTCCATGCCTATGGCCTCTTAACCTGCCCATAGAGCGCTCTGATAAATGTTATTCGACGGGTCGTGACAACAATTCAGTGGAAAAGGTAGCCGAACTTTATGTTGGTCAAATTGTACGATTGCACAATGTGCTCCGTAGCATCGTAAGTGGTCGAGATGGGCGCTTTACGCCAAGTGATTGGAAGCTTATTTATCAACTGTTGGGTACCAAGATGAAATTCAACACAACCTTTCATCCTCAGACGGATGGTCAGACTGTGAGGGTAAACAGAACGATAGAAGATATGCTTCACATGTGCACTATGGATTTCAGGAAGAAGTGGGAGGATCATCCCTTTATGATCAAGCTTGCCTACGACAATAACTACCAAACAAGTATTCAAATAACGTCTTTTGAGGCCTTATATGGTAAGAAGTGTCGTACTCTATTGTCTTGGGTAGAAACAGGTGAATCGAAGCTGTATAAACGTAAGGACGTCGAAAATGCGACTTCGACGATACGTTTGATTCGAGAACAGTTGCTGATTGCTCAAGATTGGTAGACAAAGTACTTCAATGCTAAGAACTGAAATGTCAAGTTCGTCATGGGCGTCTGGGTTTATCTAAAGATCAAATTGTTCAAGGGGGTGTCGAGGATTCGACGCTTGAAAAAGATGAGTCCGAGGTACCTTGGGCCATTTGAGATCTTGGAGCATGTTGGTGAAGCTGCCTACCAGCTCGCTCTTTCGACAGAGTTGAATGGCTTGCACGATGTGTTCCACATATCAGTGATGAGGAAGTCATTGAAAGAGCCTACTCAGGTGGTTACCGTTGATCAAGTGCCGATTGATATTCGGTTGAAGACAAAGGTCATGCCCATTTTAATCAAAGTCACGAAGATCAAGCAGTTACAGAACAAGGTGATTAGGATGGTAAAACTCTGATGGGACAACTATGTCCCTGAGGAGCTCACATGGGAGCACGAGAAAATCATGCTTGAGGAGTTTCCCGAGCTATTCAATTGAGGCACAATCTTTTATGTGTTTTGTACTTCTTTGTTGTTGCTTGTATGATCAAATTTCGGGACAAAATTTCTTTAAAGGGGAGAGAATTGTAATGTCCTAGATTTCACCAAGTATAGCTCTCTAAGAGCTACCGCCCAGCGGTAGTACTAGTACCGGCGGTAGCGTAGCCGATTTAATTAGCGTGGCTCTCTGTGAGCTACCGCCCGACGGTAGCCATACCGCGTGGCGGTAGAGACCTTTCATCATAAGCATCGTAATTACACGACTCATCGCCTACCGCTCGGCGGTAGTGTGGTACCACGCCGCGGTAGCGCAACAGTTATGGCACGACCACGTGTCAGCATGTGATTGGAGAATTTGAATAGTGGGCTTGCGGGAGAAGCCGCCGATTGGGGTTACCGTGCGTTAGTATCTTAGTACTGCGCAGCGTTAGTGTTTTGTAAAGAGAACCATTTTGAATCACAGCTGTTTGCCAAGATCCGACGGTGGGCTGTAGTTTCTACTGGTTTAAGTCTGCGGGATGAGAGTTATTCCTCATTCTAAACCTAGGCTTTCTCTTTCTAAGAGGTAGAGAGAATGGAGCTCAAGGAATAGGAAGAAGAAGGGGAATCTTGCCATTACCGGAGCTTTGGAGCCCCAAATCACGAGTCGAGTCCAGATCTTCGAAGAGCGGCCTGGTGTGGTCCTTTCCATCTATTTGGATTTTGATCTATGGCTCCAAAGAGGACTTCAAAGATAACGATCTTCCTCGGACATGTGAAGTCCTCATTTTGGCATGTTGCATGAAATCCCCCACCAATTGGTGGAGAGTGAAGGGATTTCCAATGGGTTGATCTATGGTATCCCCGGTGAGATACTTGCATTTAGAATCCGAAATCGAAGTACGGAATACGCATGTTGTGTGAAACCCATCCGGACAGGTTGGTCTGGATTGGTGATGGTTATCTTGTTGATTTGTGCGCCGGAGAATACTCCGTGGTTAAACATGTAGTTTCGGAGTCGCGGGTATGTTTTTTGCTGCATTGAGAATACTGAGTTGGCCTCCAGGAAAATACCCAAGTTCTGGGGAAGAGATCGTGTTCTATCCCCTACTGCGCAGCGGTAGCGCTACCACCGGCGATAACTCTCAGTGAGTTATTGTGAGGCCTGTCTCGTGGAGACTAGGGGGCCTGTGTGTTGAGTTATGAGCTTAGATTGCTCCGCTTAGGTGGCCGTGAGGGCCAACCTTGGAATATAACGTGGTTGTGTATTATTATGTATGGGCAAGGGGAGGCTGACCCACGTTGTGGCTTGTTGTGCCCGATGATTTGAGCAACGGGCTGTGACTGAACTGTACCCAACCCTATGCCGTTCGACTTAAGAGTGAGTCATTGAGGTGAATCTTGGTGATCGTCTTTGACTTTGTCGTAGCCATAGGAGAGAGTCTTAGGCTTCGGGCCGAAAAGATTGGTAATGCTCAAAAGAATATTGACCATCACTGAGTACGGAGGTGGGATCCTGGGTAATCTGGTACACCGATAATGTGCCCAGAGTGCATGGGGTGTGTGGCCGGCCGTGCCAACGTCTGTGGTGAATGATGCTTAAATTGCACGTTCTATTGCCATATTTTGTACATGTTGTTTACTTGCAGGGAAGGAGCACCGCCGCCCCTGATGTGGGGCGGGGTCGTTATAATTTGGTCAGCTAATGTTGACCATTGCCTTATTTTTCACATCTTTGTGGATTGCCCCTCTGCAGGTGCTGGGGAGCCAAGTGGAAAGTAGTGGGCTGAAGCCCTTTGTGTTATGCCGGCCCTCGAAGGCCAAGCGAAGCTTCTTTGCTACTTTCATGTGTTGCCGGTCTGCATGCCGATGTATGAAAAACACTTTAATTTATTGGAAATAATTTGTAAGGCCGCGGTAACCGCCTGTTGAGGTATGCATTGATATGGCGATTTATCTGAGGAAAGCATTGCTGCCCTGCACGCACCTGCTCAAGTGATCACCTTAAGCTATATCCCTCAGGTGCGGATTGTAAGATCCATTTTCCCCCTCTCCGGGGCTAGCCCGGATCTTATGCCCAGAACCGCCGCCTTACGATTACACTAACACACGGGTTAGTCGACACCGCAAGTCGCCGATTTTGCCGGCTAGTACGATCATAAACCTGTTTGGCCAATATGAGAAACAGAAGTATAAAACAGAGTAAACACAGCATAGTCCACAGTCACAGTACTAATCATATAAATCAAATGAGAAGTACAACAATATATAGTCCAATAATGAGTACATGAATATGGAGGGCTTAAGCCCGGTACATCAATATCCTCACTACAGATCTCTCACGCGGAAGCAAAATAAAATAACTACTAGAAGTCGAGACTCACGGTCCCAGCTGGCTGTACTCCTGAGCTAGACTGCCCTATCTTCAATCGCACCGGTCTCCTGGCTGCTCCTCCATGTTGGGCTCCACGATTCCCTAATATGATTTGGTTCGAAAACCGTTAGTCTATAAGACTAAGCCCTATCGTCCCCCACCCCTTCCCCCATGCTCCTAGGCACCGGGCGGGGAGGAAGAAAGGAAAGGACGTGAAAGTGGAGAGTAAAACAAACAGGTGACAGAGGGACCTAGCTAATAATTTTTATAAATATATTGTAATAGTTAAAGTAAGAAAGGAATTTAACCTTCACTTATGTGAGTACACATAAGTCAAGGGATCTTCTACAAGGCTCCCATCGTATAAAATGTCCCATACCACTTTATACGTTGGGGTGTCGGTTATCACAAGCAGTATATATATATGTAAATTGAAATAACCTTAATTTATAAACTTGCTCACACAAGTTTATAGACAGGGGGGTCGTTTAGCAGGTCCTAATGTATAAGCGTCCCATACCACTTATACATTAGGTGTCATAGGTTATTATGAATGATTATGATATGCATCTATATGGTGGGTATGACATGAACAAGCAGTGCAACTCACACACCCGACTTTGTGCACACAAACCTTTAGTTCCCACTTTTCGAGAGCTAGCATCACTCTCAGGTACCGCGTCGTGGCTCCGGCAGTAGCGGATCGGGCTTCTCCGCTTTCTAGGCGGGTATACACACTACCAGGCCAAGACCTCTCTTGTACGCCTCTGTACACAGATAGGTGCACTCTAGAGTCTCTGCGTACTATTGCTAGCTACCTGCTAGACTTTTAGGTCGGGTATACGTCTTCAGGGATTGTCTTCCTGACCACAGTATTAAACAACTTACTCGTTCTTCCACCCGTACACCTCACCCGAGTCACCATACTGTCATCGGTGTGACGATTGGCCCAGTACCGCATGACCCACCACCATTTTCTTTATGCACATGCAATTATTTCAACTCGAGCCTCCAGCTCGCAGGACCAACATATCCTGATTCCTTTAACCCAACACGGGTGAGCAGGTAAATCAATCATTTCCCTCCAACTCAGCCCGGGTGAGCAAGTAGTCAATAGACTCCAAGTCCCTCCAACCCGGCACGAGTGAGCATGTAAACCAATTGTTTCCCTCCAACTCAGCCCGGGTGAGCAAGTAGTCAATAGACTCCAAGTCCCTCCAACCCGGCATGAGTGAGAACATATACAACTTACTTAACCTATTACACTACTCTTGTCTACCGATGATTATACCTAGTAATTTAGGGTTAATCTCAGGACTGCCCTAGGTATGCCCAATGAAGGGGTCTCGAAGGCACTAGGAACCAAAATGGGATGACAAACCCAAAGTTCCCTTTCACAAGGATAATTACTTTTAGTTGATGTCTACCCATGATCCACAACCAACTCTCATTGTTACTTTAGAACTATCCTAATGACTTAAGGTATTATTATCGGAAGGGCGACGGTTTTCCGCCGGCCTCAGCTCTAGTGGTTACCCAAAGACTTGCACTTTTACTCTCGTCACTAAGACGACACTAACCACCAGGGTTATATTTCCAATCATATTTCCTAGTTCAATTGTCGATCTAACCACTGGTGGGCCTTATGGTACAATCTACTTTTACTATGCGCAGCCCATGACCTAATACCACCCCGAAATCGAACTTCAAATTCCTTGGGCCACCAACCCCCAATTATTTATCCTAGGGTGGTATGAACTAATGAAATGAGCATGGTGATTTTTATGATTTTCCTAGGTCATTAAGGCCTCTAATTAAATCATTCAAATTCTTCCTTAGGTCATTTTACACATGAAGTGGTATCATTTAAAATCTACTGACCTAAGGGAATTTTCCTGAATTGCATATGGGTAAAAAATTGCTGTCTACAAGATTTCATAATTTTCCTTTAAATATTTCTATTTATCCAATAATTAAAACACATTCTACATAAATACCATTTTCCAAATGAAGTAGAAGAAATACATAAACCAAAATTCCAGGAAAATTAATGAGCAATTATATCATTGATTCATGACTAATGGCAGAGTTTCATTAACTTCTATTGTATAATAGCCTATCAATTTCTATTCTTAATTATTTATCAAAAGTCCATTTTTCTAACTTAATAATTATCAGTGTGTCCAAAAATTCTGAAATAAATCTACAAAACTAATATTACAATTATACAACTGTAGAATTATTTCTACAATTTTCTAACATGTAATTCCATCAATTCATGATTAAATACAAAAAAGGGTAAAATAGTAATTTCAAGGTATTTTGCTCAACCAGTTCTCAAACAGAGATATAAAATTTTACTAAGTCAATTAAAACATCATTCTTTGACTTGATAGAATTTGGGAATTTCCTTTGGTTAAAATCTATTTTTCCCAATTTATTTTTCAAAATGACCTATATTTTGAAAATTCCAACTAATGGGATTTTTGATCCTGAAAAATCCCATAATTAATTCTAGGGGTGAACTTTACCCTAATGAATCACTGTAATAGATTCCATGATTTTTGGATGCCTCAACTAGGCTAAATACACAATATTTCATTTCTTGCTAATAGCACCCCAAGGTTATAAATAGCCAACACATGCAAGTGGGTTAACCCAACATGCAGTGGTACAATTGTTCTTAAATTTCTACCAAGCACCAATGATGTCCCTAAGGACCTGCCACCAAAATTTGGGGCCATTTGGAGGCTTAACACTCCAATTATACCATTTATTTAATTATTGATATTATGACCAAAACTATAGGAATTTTGTCTCCCAAAATTCTCAATTTTTGGCAGGGGCTAGATCTGCCCAACTAAGCTATATTACCAAAATTTCAGGTCATTTGGACATCTGGTTTGGCATGGGCATCACTTTTAATTTCTGCCCTAGCCTAGGACCAGTCCTAGTAAAATGGCTCTATAGAGCAGTACACTTAACCGAAATTTTTGTGTAACATATCAAATTAAAGCTAACTCAAAGACCTATAACTTTTATGTTGAGCACATTTTATGAAAAGGGCTGTAAGTGCCCTAATTTTGACATGCAAAAAGACTGTTTTATAAGACCAGATTTTTCACTATTCATAGATTAAATAAATACAGGATTTATATATTTCTGCATGGCACAGATCTCAAAGCAAATTGCACGGCTGCTGCTTTTCTTCTCCATTTGAGCAGAATTCCAACCCGATAACCAGAGGTCTTTACGGGTGGGTTTCCGGCGGCTACAGGCGGCGACTCCACCGGCCATCTCCTCCTCCACCCTCACGGTGGTGGGGGCAAGCATCTCCGGCGGCTAGGGCGGCGGGAAAAGGCGGCGCCACCCACCCCGTAAGCTCCAAATCGCCATTAATGGAGAAAAAGAGAAGCTTGGTTCGGGCTCATTCGAGCTCAAACCCTACCCTAACATTCCTAAGATCTATAGCATGAGGAAAGAGGTGAGGGAGGACCTTCCCGGCGGCCATGCGACGTGAGGAGCGGCGGGGAGCCATTTCCGGCGGTGGTGGTGTTTTTCTTTCAGGTTCCTTGCTTCCAGCCCTGGTTCAGCCTGAGCTTGGCTTCTCTCTACTGCTCTCCTGATTTTGAGGGTGAAGTGGCCGAGGGGGGGGGGGGGGGGGGTGAGGGGAAGGAAGGAGATGAAGTATAGGAGGGGTGGGGTGATACAACCTATGCAAAGGTGGCGATTTTACTTTGGTATTATCACCATGCATACATGGGTGGGCCCCACCCCATTCAAATCTCCCTAAGTGGCAGCAAGGGTCGGCCAGCCCATGTGTGGGCTGATGGCATGGGCCCAAGTGGGCCCAATCCACTATCATTCTTAAATATCCCCTTTCTCTCTCTTAATTATCCTTTATTTTGAATTTCTCTCTCTCTCTCCTAGTCACTAAGTGGATAGTCAATCCTCTAGTCTATTGGCAGCCTACCCATGCATAATATACTAAATGGGGGGGAATGATATCAAGGCTTGTTGGTGGAGAGAGAGACCCTTGGTCATGAATATCCTTCCTCCAAATTTTCTCTCTCCTATTCTATTCAAATTCTCTCTCCTAGGTTAATTATCAAATTATCCATGCATGAAACCCATTTTCCTCCTCCCTATGGGGTATGAGTTGTCTTTGAACCATTGGGTGGCATTGGGTTAGTTTGGGTGGACCCAACCCAAGGAATAGGGCTTAGGGTCATTTTTTTGGCTAATTAGGTCAAAGTGTTGACTGGGGTCAACATGGGTGCTATAGTTGACCCTAAGACCTTACCTAGGGTCCACTTAGATTGTTTTTTAGGGTTAGGGCAATGTGGTGGGGTCATGGTGTGGCTAGGATCCCTTTTTAGGCTAGTTTGACTTAGTTTGACTTTGGTCCTATAGTGGACCCCACATGACTACAACCTACTATCTACGGTCAAACCTAGCTAATTTCCCTTAATGCCCACCCTATGCCTAACCCAATCTAGGTTAAGGGGGCCTAGAAGTAATATGGGATGTTACAAATCCTATAAACAAAAAAAAAAAATTTCGTCTCCGAAATTTAAGGTCGGGTCTACGGGGTTCTACTTGTAAGATTTATAAGAATCCTTAAGGCATAAATAGAAATGTATCTGATGTAAATAATACCGGGTGTTGCTCCAACATCAGATCCCTCGGCTCCCAGGTGTGCTCTTCCCGCCCATGGTTGGACCACAACATCTTCACGAGAGGGACCTTCTTCTTCCGCAACACTCGGACGGCCGTATTGTCAATCCGGATCGGCTCCAATCTAACTGATCTATCAGGCTCCACCGGTCCGGCTGTAATAGTGATGTGCTACTCCGGCCAAAGGAGAGCTCTTCGCAAGGAAGAGACATGGAAGACGTCATGTAAGGTACTCAACTCCGGTGGCAGCTGCAGTCGGTAAGCCAAGGGGACCAATCCGTTCCAGGATCAAGTCTGGCCCCATATACCGTGGACTGAGCTTCATATGTCTCCGCACCCGAGAAACCCATGCACCGAACGTATCTACAAAAATATCTTGTACCCTACCTGGAACTCCACCTTCCGATGTCGCGCATCGTAATACTTAGCCTGACTACTCCGAGCCTCGAGCATCCGGTCCCTGATCAGTTAAATCTGAGCCTCCGTACTATCTATATACTCCGATCCAGTGCCCCGGGGGGGGGGGGGGTCCACATCCTGAACCTAAGAAAGAGGTGTCCGGCACTTCTTCCTGTGATAAGCCTCATGGCTATTATTATGAGAAACCTATTAGAGGTAACAATCTTCTTCCAAATGTACTTTCATTATATTTCAGACTACTCTTCTTTCACACTGTGAGGACTCATTTCCAAGTCCTCCGCCAATTAACAATCAAAATACTTCTCAATCGCAATTTAGATTATAGTCCCTTACGACCAACGATCATTCAAATTATATATAGTAGCTAACCAATCTTCCGAGATCATGGTGTGATGGAAAATTTATCATTTTGATTTTCCCCAAATTCAAGACTTATCACGACTCAACCTAAACAGTAATACATAATTCATAGTGTGTTCACCTTTCGAGCATACATCAAGCGATCATTATTGATATTGATATTCGTACAAATGACTCCCAATCACTTTTCACATATAGTCTAATTCATAACTTTATAAGTGTATCTTTTCAGAAATGGTGAGGTCTAGAACAAATCGATTCCGGCATAAAGAGAATCTTATTAATCACTAATTACTTCTCGTGTGATTTCACCGTATACGCCTTTGATAGTCAAGAACTATATATCATTGTCATGAATCCTCCTAACAGTGATTATAATGGTATCATCGTATGTATTCCGGTTCTTAACGCTATCATAATTAAGGGGTCATATATATGTGTATAATTTTAACTCATCATCCACCCCTTTTCAATTTGTTGAGTCCTTACATTTCAAATGTCATGCCACAAGAAATTAATCTTATTTACCAAAATATTACCTTATTTCAATTCTTAAGTTCCAATACAATGACTTTTGCTTAATTGAGTCATTCAAGGTTATAATTCATCATTATGATCAAGTAATCGACTATATCATGTAAGCGTAGATAGTACTAATATTTCATCATTGTGTTTAATTCTCCAAATCTCAGCCCCTTTTTGAATCAAGTAAGGTAGTACTAAATCATGCATAACCATAGTAAAATTTAATCATTATATCTTAAACACAAGACGTTATCTTATCAAGATTTCTGATTATAACTTAAACTATCTCTCAAGTATAATGGTAAATAGACCATTCAAATTGAAAAGGATTGATTCTTTGAGAGAATGCACCATCTGTAAATCATCATCGAACACTTTTGTTTTGATTCCTGTAATCATCAGAGTCACATCCACAAGATTATTCTTAGAGTATACATCCTTCAATTTAGTAAGGTTCTACACTTGATTCTATGTTTGCTAGGGCTACGATACTCTCATTGTTATAGGCGTAATAGTTTGGATATTCTAGCATTTTCACTTCATGAACACTCATCCTATAATAGTTAAGATTTGCGATCATTCCTTCATATTAACATGAAGTTACTTTGTCCTAATATGTATGTTTCCATCTTAATGACTTGTGTATGTCAAGTAGGCACGGGTAGCAGCGATCGATTATTGTGTTTACTTCTTCCAACCTGTGGCTGTCAAAGTCACTTTCCTAAGAGCCTTAACTGTGCAAAAACCTTTTTAATTATTCTTCTTACTTGAAATGCATCCTCAATTCGCATTGATTCTTCCCGTGGTATATCTGAGTTCCTTAATTATGTGTTACATTGATCGGTTCGAGGTGTTAGAGCATCTTGGAACATGCTTGTGGAGGTGATAATCAAACAACCCTTAATTGTATGTAAATCCATCTACAACTCATATTGGTCCAAATTTGATCTTTTGAACACAATTTCTTCGGTTTCACGTGTATATGTAAATGACTTATACCGTATCGGTATTAAGGAAGATCACGAGTGCTCATTAGAATGTGGACCAAGTAGTTACTTATTTCTTTAAACTCGAAATTGGGAAACTTATTGAAGTCTTAAACGGTCTCCCCTTAGTTTCAAGGTTATATATACACATCACTAAGCTACTCTTTATATATCTTTCAAGAAATTAAACTTACTGTTCTCCTTGTTCACTTACTCATATGGTCTTGGAGTAATTATGAGGGTGGAAAGCAATTCTCGAAACATTCTACTTTCCTACTTCATTCGTGAATTTGTTGCGTTCACAACTTGTCGTTAATAGTCTATACCACTTAAGGTAAATAAATAGTGTGAAATTCTTCGAGAGTCCTAACCTTCTAGGAAGAATTGATCATCATACCGGTCATGTATATATATAAACCCTCATCTTTACTTGAGCGATTTTTGAATAAGCCAAGTTTTTAGATCACTATGCTTGTGACACATGCTTTATTAGAGAAGAGCTTAGATAAATTCGAGTCGCTATGAATTTAGCCCTATAAACAAAAGGTTAAGCCCCCATATATTTTGGTTAATTTTCCTTTGACATTCACAATGTAGTCATCATGTACATGCCATAATCCTTAGGGCTAACAATCCTTGGCATGGATTTCCACTTCAGTGTATATGTTATCTACCTTAGGCCTTCAAGGTTATCGTATGGCAATATGTTCAAGGTCAACATGTGACCAAACTAGGAAGTGTCTCTTAAAAAAAATCTGAACTTTTATTCGACCTTTGATATTATCATCGTGGTTGTCTTGACGTAATCAAGTCTTAGGTACAAGGATTAAGCTTACGAGTACCCTACAAATCCACTATAAACTTATGCATCAAATTCTTCTCGAGGCGGTCCTTATCAGTTTGAGTAAGAATTGGTAATATCATTCGATATTCGAAGTAGGGACATCGAGGTTTAAGCCTTAAGTAGGGACTCTGGAATTAAGATCTTTCTTTAATCGATTTGGTTATCCTCGTACCATAACTAATCTACATCCGAAGTCGATCTTTGGCCTAAGGTACGACACAAAATCTTCTTGGTAAGTCAAACTAGGGTGGTGTCCTAGTTGGATTGGCCTAACTCATTGCTTAATGGACTGTTTTATGTGACTTTTGCACATGGGCACACCATTGCTTCCGCTGCATAGTTTGTCCGCAAAGTAATGCTCGAGCGGGGTGTTCCAATGTTGTGGACTTCTTTCTCATATGATCGTTTGTTCAAGTGATACCAGTTTGTAAGATCCGTTTTCCCCCTCTCTGGGGCTAGCCCGGATCTTATGCCCAGAACCACTGCCTTACGATTACACTAACACACGGGTTAGTCGACACCGCAAGTCGCCGATTCTGCCGGCTAGTACGATCATAAACCTATTTGGCCAATATGAGAAACAGAAGTATAAAACAGAGTAAACACAGCATAGTCCATAGTCACAGTACTAATCATATAAATCAAATGAGAAGTACAACAATATATAGTCCAATAATGAGTACATGAATATGGAGGGCTTAAGCCCGGTACATCAATATCCTCACTACAGATCTCTCACGCGGAAGCAAAATAAAACAACTACTAGAAGTCGGGACTCACGGTCCCAGCTGGCTGTACTCCTGAGCTAGACTGCCCTGTCTTCAATCGCACCGGTCTCCTGGCAGCTCCTCCATGTTGGGCTCCACGATTTCCTAATATGATTTGGTTCGAAAACCGTTAGTCTATAAGACTAAGCCCTATCGTCCCCCACCCCTTCCCCCATGCTCTTAGGCACCGGGCGGGGAGGAAGAAAGGAAAGGACGTGAAAGTGGAGAGTAAAACAAACAGGTGACAGAGGGACCTAACTAATAATTTTTATAAACATATTGTAATAGTTAAAGTAAGAAAGGAATTTAACCTTCACTTATGTGAGTACACATAAGTCAAGGGATCTTCTACAAGGCTCCCATCGTATAAAATGTCCCGTACCACTTTATACGTTGGGGTATCGGTTATCACAAGCAGTATATATATATGTAAATTGAAATAACCTTAATTTATAACTTGCCCACACAAGTTTATAGACCAAGGGGTCGTTTAGCGGGTCCTAATGTATAAGCGTCCCATACCACTTATACATTAGGTGTCATAGGTTATTATGAATGATTATGATATGCATCTATATGGTGGGTATGATATGAACAAGCAGTGCAACTCACACACCCGACTTTGTGCACACAAACCTTTAGTTCCCACTTTTCGAGAGCTAGCATCACTCTCAGGTACCGCCGTCGTGGCTCCGGCAGCAGCGGATCGGGCTTCTCCGCTTTCTAGGCGGGTATACACACTACCAGGCCAAGACCTCTCTTGTACGCCTCTGTACACAGACAGGTGCACTCTAGAGTCTCTGCATACTATTGCTAGCTACCTGCTAGACTTTTAGGTCGGGTATACGTCTTCAGGGATTGTCTGCATGACTGCAGTATTAAACAACATACTGGCCCTTCCACCCGTACACCTCACCCGAGTCACCGTACTGCCATCGGTGTGACGATTGGCCCAGTACCGCATGACCCACCACCATTTTCTTTATGCACATGCAATTATTTCAACTCGAGCCTCCAGCTCGCAGGACTAACCTGTCCTGATTCCTCCAACCCAACACGGGTGAGCAGGTAAATCAATCATTTCCCTCCAACTCAGCCCGGGTGAGCAAGTAGTCAATAGACTCCAAGTCCCTCCAACCCGGCACGAGTGAGCATGTAAACTAATCGTTTCCCTCCAACTCAGCCCGGGTGAGCAAGTAGTCAATAGACTCCAAGTCCCTCCAACCTGGTATGAGTGAGAACATATACAACTTACTTAACCTATTACACTACTCTTGTCTACCGATGATTATACCTAGTAATTTAGGGTTAATCCCAGGACTGCCCAAGGTATGCCCAATGAAGGGGTCTCGAAGGCACTAGGAACCAAAATGGGATGAAAAGCACAAAGTTCCCTTTCGCAAGGATAATTATTTTTAGTTGATGTCTACCCATGATCCACAACCAACTCTCATTGTTACTTTAGAACAATCCTAATGACTTAAGGTATTATTATCGGAAGGGCGACGGTTTTCCGCCGGCCTCAGCTCTAGTGGTTACCCAAAGACTTGCACTTTTTCTCTCGTCACTAAGATGACACTAATCACCAGGGTTATATTTCCAATCATATTCCCTAGTTCAATTGTCGATCTATCCACTGGTGGGCCTTATGGTACAATCTACTTTTACTATGCGCAGCCCATGACCTAATACCACCCCGAAATCGAACTTCCAATTCCTTGGGCCACCAACCCCCAATTATTTATTCTAGGGTGGTATGAACTAATGAAATGAGCATGGTGATTTTTATGATTTTCCTAGGTCATTAAGGCCTCTAATTAAATCATTCAAATTCTTCCTTAGGTCATTTTACACATGAAGTGGTATCATTTAAAATCTACTGACCTAAGGGAATTTTCCTGAATTGCATATGGGTAAAACATTGCTGTCTACAAGATTTCATAATTTTCCTTTAAATATTTCTATTTATCCCATAATTAAAACAAATTCTACATAAATACCATTTTCCAAATGAAGTAGAAGAAATACATAAACCAAAATTCCAGGAAAATTAATGAGCAATTATATCATTGATTCATGACTAATGGCAGAGTTTCATTAACTTCTATAGTATAATAGGCTATCAATTTCTATTCTTAATTATTTACCAAAATGCCATTTTTCTAACTTAATAATTATCAGTGTGTACAAAAATTCTGAAATAAATCTACAAAACTAATATTACAATTATACAACTCTAGAATTATTTCTACAATTTTCTAACATGTAATTCCACCAATTCATGATTAAATACAAAAAAGGGTAAAATAGTAATTTCAAGGTATTTTGCTCAACCAGTTCTCAAACAGAGATATAAAATTTTAATAAGTCAATTAAAACATCATTATTTGACTTGACAGAATTTGGGAATTTCCTTTGGTTAAAATCTATTTTTCCCAATTTATTTTTCAAAAAGATCTATATTTTGAAAATTCCAACTAATGGGATTTTTGATCCCGAAAAATCCCATAATTAATTCTAGGGGTGAACTTTACCCTAATGAATCACTGTAATAGATTCCATGATTTTTGGATGCCTCAACTAGGCTAAATACACAATATTTCATTTCTTGCTAATAGCACCCCAAGGTTATAAATAGCCAACACATGCAAGTGGGTTAACCCAACATGCAGTGGTCCAATTGTTCTTAAATTTCTACCAAGCACCAATGATGTCCCTAAGGACCTGCCACCAAAATTTGGGGCCATTTGGAGGCTTAACACTCCAATTATACCATTTATTTAATTATTGATATTATGACCAAAACTATAGGAATTTTGTCTCCAAAAATTCTCAATTTTTGGCAGGAGCTATATCTGCCCAAATAAGCCATATGCCCAAAATTTCAGGTCATTTGGACATCTGGTTTGGCATGGGCTTCACTTTTAATATCTGCCCTAGCCTAGGACCAGTCCTAGTAAAATGGCTCTATAGAGCAGTATAATTAACCAAAATTTTTGTTTAACATATCAAATTAAAGATAACTCAAAGACCTATAACTTTTATGTTGAGCACATTTTATGAAAAGGGCTGTAAGTGCCCTAATTTGGATATGCAAAAAGACTATTTTATAAGACCAGATTTTTCACTATTCATAGATTAAATAAATACAGGATTTATATATTTCTGCATGGCACAGATCTCAAAGCAAATCGCACGGATGCTGCTTTTCTTCTCCATTTGAGCAGAATTCCAACCCGATAACCAGAGGTCTTTACGGGTGGGTTTTCGGCGGCTACAGGCGGCGACTCCACCGGCCATCTCTTCCTCCACCCTCACGGTGGTGGGGGCAAGCATCTCCGGCGGCTAGGGCGGCGGGAAACGGCGGCACCACCCACCCTGTAAGCTCCAAATCGCCATTAATGGAGAAAAAGAGAAGCTTGGTTTGGGATCATTCGAGATCAAACCCTACCCTAACATTCCTAAGATCTATAGCATGAGGAAAGAGGTGAGGGAGGACCTTCCCGGCGGCCATGCGACGTGAGGAGCGGCGGGGAGCCATTTCCTGCGGTGGTGGTGTTTTTCTTTCCGGTTCCTTGCTTCCAGCCCTGGTTCAGCCCGAGCTTGGCTTCTCTCTGCTTCTCTCCTGATTTTGAGGGTGAAGTGGCCGGGGGGGGGGGGGTGAGGGGAAGGAAGGAGATGAAGTATCGGAGGGGTGGGGTGATACAACCTATGCAAAGGTGGCGATTTTACTTTGGTATTGTCACCATGCATGCATGGGTGGGCCCCACCCCATTCAAATCTCCCTAAGTGGCAGCAAGGGTCGGCCAGCCTATGTGTTGGCTGATGGCATGGGCCCAAGTGGGCCCAATCCACTATCATTCTTAAATATCCCCTTTCTCTCTCCTAATTATCCTTTATTTTGAATTTCTCTCTCTCTCTCTCTCCTAGCTAAGTGGATAGTCAATCCTCTAGTCTATTGGCAGCCTACCCATGCATAATATACTAAATGGGGGGAATGATATCAAGGCTTGTTGGTGGAGAGAGAGACCCTTGGTCATGAATATCCTTCCTCCAAATTTTCTCTCTCCTATTCTATTCAAATTCTCTCTCCTAGGTTAATTCTCAAATTATCCATGCATGAAACCCATTTTCTTCCTCTCTATGGGGTATGAGTTGTCTTTGACCCATTGGGTGGCATTGGGTTAGTTTGGGTGGACCCAACCCAAGGAATAGGGCTTAGGGTCATTTTTTTGGCTAATTAGGTCAAAGTGTTGACTGGGGTCAACTTGGGTGCTATAGTTGACCCTAAGACCTTCCCTAGGGTCCACTTAGATTGTTTTTTAGGGTTAGGGCAATGTGGTGGGGTCATGGTGTGGCTAGGATCCCTTTTTAGGCTAGTTTGACTTAGTTTGACTTTGGTCCTATAGTGGACCCCACATGACTACAACCTACTACCTATGGTCAAACCTAGCTAATTTCCCTTAACGCCCACCCTATGCCTAACCCAATCTAGGTTAAGGGGGCCTAGAAGTAACATGGGATGTTACACGGATAGTTCTTCGTATTTGCATAGGTCGCATCACCGACTGACTATCGCCTTAATACTCATATGGAGGTCTAGATCATCTGCAAATTAATTTGATACCATGCCATTATTGCAAATATGGACTATGTGATCTATTGATTTATGCGACCTGCAATATCTATTCTGTCAATTTATACGGCCTGTAAAAGTTACTCTGACAATTCTTACGGCCTGTAGTATCTCTACTCAGCCGGCTCATGTGGTCTGAGATATTTATTTCTATTGAATCATACGACCTAAGATATTTATTCTACTAGTTCATGTGGTCTGCAATTACTCTACCGAGATATTTGTTTTTCTATCAATTCATGCGGCCTGGAATATATATTAATGCGGTCTGAATATCACCGCGATCTGGTTATTCTTATAGACTAATTTTATTCATTCTGGGCCTCATGAAATTGTTAAATTTTCTTGATCTTGGAGTTAGCAGGAGTTATATCAACTAAAGCACAAGCACAACTAGAAACACATGCAACAACAGAGTTCTTTATTGAGCAATTCAACTGTCTTACAAAGCGAGGTATACATGGCGAGACATGATTTCGCCAGCATTCAAAACAACTTCAACAGAAAAGATAACTTGCGGTCTGAGAATACAGTCCGCCGAGACCGCACAACTCGCTACAGGCCGCTGCTGCTGTTCGTCAGGCCGCTGAGACTGGTCTGCTTCACTATCCGCTCAAACACGAGCACAGTCTGCTGCTTTAAGAACCAACCCGCCACTTCAGAAATTCTGCCTTCCATAGATTTCTATCCGCGAACTCCAAGTCGCCAGCTAGAAGAACAGCTGTTTTGCCTTGTCCGCACAACCTGTATAGAATTACTTCGGGAAGCCGCGCGACCAGAAAAAATAGTCTGCAAGTTCTAAGCATGAGTTACTCTTTCTGTTTCACGATAATAATATTATTGCCGGGGGGCTCTATTTATAGGCACAGAGAAAGATATGGTCACCACCCTAGCTGATAGGATCACCACCCCCAGCCCGCATAGTCCGCCCAGTCCGCATGGACATGGTCAAACTCAAGCTACTTTCATACAGCAAACCAGGGTAGACCACCAGTCCGCACCATCTGCAGACTCCCCTTCACCTCACAATACAGAGTCCGCGGAGTTCGCCGGTACTGATAAACATCAGTCCGCGATCACCACTCCAGCCCACTGCAGTCCGCCTAATCCACCAAGGGCAGAGTTCACAGCAAGAAGGAACAAGGAGCCAGACCGCCAAGTCCGCCTAAGCCGCACCTCCTGTCCGCTTGAGCTATCCGCTCAGTCTGCGCTATCTGCGCGGTTTGCCAGAACACCCTCTTTGCACTTCAACTATTTCAACACTCCCCCTTAAAGTGGGAAGTGGAAACAAGCCCAAGCAAACTCCTTAACCGGGTGAACGGTCCTTTAGCTAGCGGCTTTGTGAAGATGTCCGCGACATTGTCCGCACTCTGAACATGCTTGACCATAAGAGATCCCTCCAACACCTTCTCACGAATGAAGTGGTGCTCGATCTCAATGTGCTTGGTTCTCGCGTGACACACTGGATTATTCACCAGCTTGAGAGAACTCTCATTATCCCCGCAGAGCAGAGTGGGACCTCGAACTTTCATATGGATGTACTGCACCAACCTCCCAAGCCAGATGACTTCCTTAGCTGCTAAGGCCGAAGCCTTATACTCTGCTTCTGTGGTAGAGACAGACGCCGAGTTCTGCTTCTTGCTGCACCAAGATATACTGATTTGCCTGCCAGAAATACGTATCTAGATGTCGACTTCCGATCATCTGAATCTCCCCAATAGTCAGCATCCATATAACCATGCAACTCAAAACCCGTGCCCCTCCTGTAAAGGAGACCCATATCTGAGGTCGACTTCACGTACTTCAGAATACTTCTAGGTGCCATTAGATGAGGTTTCCGTGGTTTCGCCATGTACCGACTCACCCTGCCAACTGCATATACAATATCCGGCCAAGTGATCGTAAGGTAGATTAAGCTTCCAACCAAGGCTCGGAACACCAATGGATCAGAAAGAGTTCTCGCCTCATCACGTCGATGTTTTAAACCTGCCTCTAAAGGTGTAGAACTGCTCTTCCCCCCTTCCATGCTGAATCGCAGTACGATCCACTCCGCATATCCAGCCTGGGACACAAGCACTCCGTTCTCCTTCCTTTGCACCTCGAGTCCAAGGAAATGGTGAAGCTCACCCAAATCCTTCATCTAAAATCTGATAGCAAGCTCAGTCCTCAGCCTTGCTACTTACTCCTTAGAATTCTCAGTGACGATCATATCATCAACATATAGCAGCACAATGACCTGAAGCTCCCCCTCTTCTTGAAAAATAAGCTTGAGTCGGAGTCTGAAGCAAGAAATCTGCAGAATAAGAGATACTCTGCAATCTTCCCGTACCACGCTCTCGGTGCTTGCTTCAACCCGTAAAGGGCCTTCTTCAGTTTTCAGACGTTGTCCGGATGCTCTTCAGAGATAAACCCAGGTGGCTGGATTATAAAGATATCATTGTCAATCTCTCCATACAAGAAGGCATTCTTTACGTCGAGCTGTCAAATCTCTCATCCATTGAATACAGCTAAGGCAATAACAGCCCTTACTGAAGTCATCTTAGCAACGAGACTAAACGTCTCCTCGTAATCTTCCCTGTACTGCTGTGAGAATCCTCGTGCTACAAGGCGAGCCTTGTACCGCTCGATACTGCCATCAACCTTCTTCTTCAATTTGTAGACCCACTTACAAGTCACTGGAGTGATTTCTTCCGGCTTAGGTACAAGAGACCACGTCTCATTCTTCTTGAGAGCAGCCATCTCTTCCTTCATAACACAATCCCACTCCTTGACTCCTGTGGCCATCTCGAAGCATGACGACTCCCACTCATCTAGAGGACCAGCAAAGAAACATGAGACGAAGTTCACCATATTTCCTTCTATATAGCGAGTTGGTGGTTTGATAGTCCTCTTTGATCTTCTCAAAGTTTGCTCCTGACTAACCACCTCCTCAGCTGCTTCTTCTACACTAGCTTCTTGATGACTACTTTTAGTTATCATTTTTGGGGCAATTTAGTAGCCTAAATACCTAAGTTTATTTATAATTTTGTTTATTTTATGTCTGTTTTGTTTTATTTCTCGTTTAATATCTTTTATGTTATGATATTATAATTTCTAACTTTATTATGTGGTTTGTTCTTATTATTTTATGTTTTGTTATGTTATGTTTAATTTAGTTTTAATGTTTAATATGTTTGTTGTTTATTTTTATGTTTTGTTAATTGTCTTATTTAATGTCTTATTATCGTTATGTTTAGTCTTATTAAATTATATTATATTATGTGATGTTTAGTTTTATTTGTTATAATTATTATGTTCAATGTTAATAAATAATATTATGTGTCTAATGTTTGTTTTGTCTTGTTATTTGTAGGTTCAAGTCCTCTTGACAAATGCAGCCCTTGATGTGTTGGTGCAGCCCCTACCCGAGCTCAAGTCCAACATGCATGCAACCCTCATAATCAAGCCAATATGGAGCAGCCCGACCACTTATGGTACAGCCCACATCATGATGCAGCCCCCCTACATGCTACCCGACCACTATTGGAGCAGCCCACCTAGCCAACCCGAGCCTCCATGCAAGCCTACCCGAGCCCACCAAGCAGCCCACCAAGCAGCCCATTATGAATCAAATGCATGGCCGTCCACTCAGATGAATGCACCTTGCCAGCTTTGCATGGTCGGCCTCCTCTCTCTCTCCCCTTTATTATTTTCTCCCCACTTTATTCCTCATTCATCTCCCCCTCTCTCCTCTTTTATTTCTTTCTCCCCTCTTTATTTCATATTCATTCTCCTTGCATTTTTTATTTTTATTTCTTTTAAATTACATGCATGCACCTTCCACTCCTCTCTCCCTTCTTTATTTCTCATTCATCCCTCTTTTCCCCTCTTTCATTCTTATTTAAACCCATCCATCTCCCCACTTTTATATTTCTATTTTCTATTTTTATTTTTTTAATAAAATGCATGCATGTAACTCTTTCTCTCTTTCATTCATTAAATATCATGCATGAACCTTCTCCACATACATGGCCGGCCACCCCCTTGGCTTCTCCTCTTTATTTTCATTCTAGATCTTTCTCGCTCTCCTATAAAAGAAACCCCTTGCCTCTTGTTTTGAAAGTAGTTTTGGTAGAGATAGCTAGTTCAAGTGCAAGTTTTTTTTCTTTCTTTGTTGCTAAGTAGATTTCTTTTTATTGTAATCTTTTGTTTTGGTAGCATAATCTTGTCTCTCTTTTTATTATTATTATGTACCCCTTTTTCTATTAATGAAAATGAAATATCTTTCTTTTATTTTCATGGTTTCTTTCTCAAATATGCTTAGCTAATTTTATTTTGTGCTCGATCGCGATGAACTTTGCGATGAAATAACACATCTTTTATTTTATGTTTGCATTTGTATTTTTACTATTTTTGATCATTCTTTGATTTTTATAGTGTCGACTCCGTATTCCGGTATACGATAGTAGGCAATTGATCTCATTTCATAGAAGTCGAGAGACTCATTGATTTGAAAGATCACTCAAGAAAGGAAGAAGTTGAACGCAACCCTAGAGATAGGATGACGTAAATCCTCCGGATTGGAGTCAAATCCAATAGTGCGGGTCACTTCGGTAATGCGACTTTAGGCCATTTTGACTTGTAAAAAGATTTCAGTCAAAACGTCTATAAGTTAGGGGATTTAATGCTCTAGCGAGATTACTTCCTAATATCGGATCCGTCACGGTCTTAATAGTATTGCAAATGCTAAACTAATTTATTTCGTTATTTTATTTCAAAGTGAATCGTTGATCGAGCACTCTTTCACAATATTTTATTTCTCTTTTAATTAAGCTTAGTTCATTTTAGTTTTCAAACCCATCAATCGTTCGGTAGGATAATAGAATCGTTGTGAGTAATAGTACTTGCCTATCCCGAGTTTTTATACGACATTGATTTATTTATATCACTATACTATAAAATGATAGGTACACTTGCCTATTCGAATTGTAGTCCGTGAGATGATTTTTACGCATCACTTCTCTTCCAGACGTGCTTGGAGCATCTCTCCCCCTACTTCTAAAACCTGAAGCTTCCGTCTATGAGCTAGACATAGCTGGAGCTCCTGGTGAATCAGGCAACTCCACTTGAAGATTCACAGCAGCTTTCTCTTGCCCAACAACCTTGCTCTCTGGTAGTTCAACTCCTGAGCTACCTTTGTATGAAGTTAGCTTGTCAAACACCACATCCCGAGAAACAACAGACCCCCTTGTTTCTGGATCAATGTACTTCCAGCCCTTCTTCCTGTCATCATATCCCACGAAGACTAGCTTCCTTGCTTTCACATCTAGCTTCGTCCGAAGAGTATCAGGAACATGCACATAACAAGTTGACCTAAATACCCGAAGATGGGCAACACTTGGTTTCTCCTTGAACATTAGTTCATGAGGAGTCTTTATGTTGATAGGACTTAACGACATCCGATTGATAACGTAAGATGCACAAGACATTCCCTCCGCCCAGAAGGACTTTGGGATACTCTTGGCATGAAGCCAGCACTTGCAGGTCTCCGTCAGATGACGGATCTTCCTCTATACAACTCTGTTCTGCTGTGGAGTATGAGCACAAGTAAGCTCTCTCCGGATGCTGCTTTTCCTGCAAAGATCAGAGAACTCGACAGAGGTGAACTCCCCACCATTGTCAGTCCTCAACTTCTTAATCCACAAGCCTAGCCGACCTTCCACAAGCTCCTTGAACTCCACAAACTTCCTGAACGTCTCTGACTTCTCTTTCAGAAAGAACACCCAAACATATCTGGTGTAATCATCGATTAACACCAGCATATACTTGCTGCCTCCGAGACTTGGGGTGAGAGTTGGTCCCATCAAGTCTCCATGGATGCACTCCAGCGGCTTCTCACTTCTAGTTTGCAAACTATCAAATGGAAGTCAATGAGACTTGCCATATTGACATCCCGCGCAAACATGGCCGTCTCCATAGGAGGACAAGCTAGGCAGACCCTTGACCAGGCCCTTTACCGCCATAGTCTTCAATTTGTCCATTCCTACATACCCCAGTCTCTCATGCCAAATAGCGGCACTATCGTTTGTTCTCATCTTATCAACATAAGAGCTTGTAGATAGAACATACATGCCCTTTGTTCTCCTCCCAATGTGAACAACCTCAGCTTTTACGGCTGATACATTTCTAAGAAATTTTACTTCTGTTGGGCAAAACAGAACGTGATACCCAACATCAACAGTGTTGGTCACAGAGAAGAGATTCTTCTTCATACCAGACACGTGATATACACTCCTTAGAGTGAGTGGCCCTCTATCACAGCCTAAGGAGACAACTTCCTTCTCAACTGAATGAACAATATCATCAGCTGTAATAATAACAACATTACCTGAGTATGGCTGCGATGAAGAGAACTTTGACTCATCTCAAGTGAGGTGATGACCACACCCTAAGTCTATGATCTAGTCCTCCTGATAGTTGATGGGAGCAGAAGCATAAAGAGTAGCCGAGAAGGCTCATCCCCATCCACCATCATCCTGCCTGGCATCAGGTTCCTCCTTTCCTGCGGCGTGTCAAGGCTGAAGATTGACTCTCCAATCCTTCCTAAAGTGACCCAGCTTGTTGCACCTGTAGCACCTGAGCCCTTCCTTCTTCTTTCCATCAGACTTAGGAGCAAAGCTCCTCTCCTGCTGACCTGAAGATGAAGGCCCATCGACTCTAGAAGACTTCCTCTTCTTCTCCCACTTCTTCTTCTTCCTAGAGAACAACACCTCATTATCTCCCCCAGAGATAGACACTCCTGCCATCTGCTTTGCTAAGCTCTCCTGTGATGCAAGCAGATTCTCCAGCTCTAGAAGGGATGGCTGATTTTCCCATCCTTGAACCGATGTGACGAAGGCGAGGTATTCCTTCCGCAAGCTACAGATAATGTGCCTCTTCATCTTTTCCTCAGAGATAGGCTCATCGGGGTCCGAGGCAGAAATCTCTGTACAGAGGTTTTTCATCTTCAAGAAGAAAGTGGAGATAGGTAGATCACCTTGAGTGGCCTTTGTCAGCTCATTTTCTAAGAACTGTAGCCGAGCTACATTCTTCTTGTTGAACATGCCATTCAAGGCCTTCCAGATTTCAGCAGCTGATCTGCAACCGATGATATGATCGAAGAGTTCAGGTGAAATAACACTCTTGAGGGTGAACTCTGCCTTCACATTTGTTTTCCTCCAAGTTCTTATCTCCTGAGCATTATCACCAGCAAAAACTACTTCCTGAGTATCATCTCCTCCAACCACCTCCCAGAGGTCCTCGCCAAGAAGATAACTCTCCATGCAAGACTTCCACTTTTTAAAGTTAGTCTGCGTAGGGAGTTCAATACCAAGACCTCTCGCATATCCACCGTCCATGGTTCTAGCTCTAGCACTTGTCCTCGCTTCACAAAAGCAACAACAACCTCTAGTTGAGCACTGCTTAACAACTCCAACCTGTCTCTGATATCATGTTAAATTTTCTTGATCTTGAAGTTAGCAGGAGTTATATCAATTAAAATACAAGCACAACTAGAAACACATGCAGCAACAGAGTTCTTTATTGAGCAATTCAACTGTCTTACAAAGTGAGGTATACACGGCGAGACATGATTTCGCCATCATACAAAACAACTTCAACAAAAAGAAAACAGAAAAGATAACTTGCGGTCTGAGAACAAATTCCGCCGAGACCGCACAAATCGCTACAGGCCGCTGCTGCTGTTCGTTAGGACGCCGAGACCGGTCTGCTTCACTATCCGCCCAAACACGAATGCATCCCGCTGCTTTAAGAACCAACCCGCCACTTCAGAAATTCTGCCTTCCATAGATTGCTATCCTCGAACTCCAAGTCGCCAGCTAGAAGAACAGCTTGAGAGGACTTAGCGCAACCACTCGCACCAAAAGCCTGGACTGATGGAGGACGGCGCCACTAATCTTTATATCAAAGGTCCTCGGGCGGATCCACGGGGCAGCCAGTTAAGCCATTACCGCATAGCACCGCAGCGCGGGGGCGATTCCGGACTGCAGCCCCAACAATCCCCCCCCCCCCGGAAACGACCCCGGGGTTTCGAACCCGCGACCCCCTCTGATACCAATTGAGAGGACTTAGCGCAACCACTCGGACCAAAAGCCCGGACTGATGGAGGACGGCGCCACTAATCTTTATATCAAAGGTCCTCGGGCGGATCCACGGGGCAGCCAGTTAAGCCATTACCGCATAGCACCGCAGCGCGGGGGCGATTCCGGACCGCAGCCCCAACACAGCTGCTTTGCCTTGTCCGCACAACCTGCACAGAATTACTTCGGTAAGCTGCGCGACAAAAAAAAACAGTTCGCAGGTTCTAAGCATGAGTTATTCTTACTATTTCGCGATAATAATACTATTGCCCGGGGGCTCTATTTATAGGAACGGAGAAAGATATGATCACCGCCCTAGCTGATAGGATCACCACCCCCAGCCCGCAATTAGCCCGCACAGTCCGCCCAGTCTACATGGACATGGTCAAACTCAAGCTACTTGCATATAGCAAATCAGGGTAGACCACCAGTCCGCACCATCTACGGACACCCCTTCACCTCACAATACAGAGTTCGCGGAGTTCGCCGGTACTGATAACCATCAGTCCGCGACCACCACTCCAGCCCACTGCAGTCCGCCTAGTCTGCCAAGGGCAGAGCTCACAGCAAGAAGGAACAAGGCTCCAGACCGCCAAGTCCGCCTAAGCCGCACCTCCTGTCCGCTTGAGCTATCCGCTCAGTCCGCGCTGTCCGCGCGGTTTGTCCGAACACCCACTTTGCACTTCAACTATTTCAACCGAAATGACAAGTCCTATTCATGGTTTTCTTATCTAAAAATCATCATTATTGCGGATAAAGCCCCCAGAGATCAACTTTCTGAAGATTATGGCTTGCGATCTAGCAATTCAGTTTGCCTTAAATTATCTATCTCATTAAAGTGGCAAATTAATTTTTATTTAACTATCGAAGCGGCCTAATGCTATAACTGTTATAGCCGGTCTTCCAAAGCTTTGGGTGATAACGACAATCTTCGGACTGTTAATCTAACACAAGTATATGAACAGGCCACAAATATCTTCAGTGAGTTTATCCGCCACATGTAATGCGATTAAAAAAATTATGGAATAAATGAAATAATGGTGAACTGTTAAATGTGTCTTTTCATTACTTTCAAAAAATTGTTTACATCTAATAGCTCGTATGGTTAACAAAAAGACCGCCCAGCCTTTACAAAAAAAAGAAAAAGTGAAAAATGGATGGACTATCTAATAGTGCGACTTAAGCTTCTTAGCCGCATGAGTCCCGCCAGAGCTAACAGGTCCCTCAACATCAACAAGAGGCGAATAGCCTTTGGATTTGCTGAAGCTGCTGCTGCTGTCACTGCTCCCACTATCCGCATATTCACTAGGAGGATTTCCGTCGTTAGAGCTGTCTGAGTCCTCTGATGCGGTTTTCTTTCCCTATCCACCAGTGTCAGATTCTTCACCGACTACTCCTTCGCTAGCGGTCTCTCCTCCTTTATTCTCTTGTTCTCCTTCTTCTTCCTTCTCTTCTTCTTCCTATCCTTCTTCTTCCTCTCCTCCATCCTCTTCTTCTCCCTCTTCTTCATCATCTTCTTCTTCTTATTCACCTTAGTCTCCAGCCTTGGCTTTGCCTTTAGCCGCGCTCCATCACAACCATTTTCCTCTTCAGCTCAGGGAAATGATCGACAAAGATGGTATTTTCACCACCCTCTTTGACATGCCACAGCTGGACAAAGCGGAGGACATCGACTTCAACAGTTTCTTTAACAAGAGGCAAGATTGCATCTTAGAAAGCGTAGTTGTCCAGATCATAAGGCACCTGCAAGAAGTTAAGTAAAATCAGATTATGCGGTCTCAAAGTCTAGGTCGCTGTGAACAAGATTTCTTACGGTCGCTTGCTCCTTCACTTGGGCGACCTCAGCTCCTTACCGCTTGTTTCTCTCTCAAAGCTTTTCAATCTCCTTGGTAGATTCTCTTAACGCGCAACCCATAAAGTGGCTCACGATCAAGCCATTGGCGTGATCGTGTACGGTGAAGAAAGGCGTGTGTTTAACAGGTATCTCTTGGAGCTCTTTAAGGTTGCGCTTTCCGTATAAAGCAATGCTCGAGGCATAGACATGGCGGGAAAACTTTCCACCCTTTCAGGAAGGAAGTGCAATTGAAACTCTGACATGCTTGCTCTTTCGATGCCACTGCAACGTCGGATTTTCTCGAAGATCTTTCAGCTTTACTCCAATTCCATGAAGCTCGAAGGATTCTGTTGGGAAAATGTAGGGTTTTCCCTTAATAACACATCAAATGTGCACAACGGAATAAAGTTCAAGAAAATCCTAAAGAGAAACTTGGTTCTTGCAATGAACATTGATCAAGAAATTTGCATAACATAAAATATAAGTATACCTGAGTGAGATTGAGTCTGCACTCAATCAAGATGCTCTAGAACAGTTCTTGGCCAGTTGGTGAGTCCACACAAAAATGGATTTGCGGCTCTACAGGTATCCAAACGAATGAGGAGAACATCGACACCTTGTCAAACAAGATCTAGGATGGAGAATGGGAATCCCTCTGCGTCTCCACAGGCTGCTAGGTCTGCACCAGGAGAGGCGGCGGTGACGGGCGCCGAAATCGGGGCTTATGGGAGCGACGAGATCCGCTCTTTGAGAAACACTTTACGTCAGTTTCAGGTTCGCCCTCACTCATACATCTCGAAATCCTATGAAAACATATATATATATATATATATATATATATATATATATATATATATATATATATATATATATATATATATATATATATATATATATATATACCTAGGAGTATAAACAGGCTTGAACTGTCGCTATCCGCAGATCCAGAATAGATGAGATGACTCGACAAATCGACGAGATGTCTCGACGCACTCGACTAATCAGCTGATGACTCGACGAATTGACGAGAGGTCTCGACGGAATCAACGCACTCGATGAATCAGATGATTACTCGATGAATCGACGAGAGGTCTCGACGCACTCGACACACTCGACGAATCAGCTGATGACTTGACAAAACGACGAGAGGTCTTAACACACTCGACGCACTCGATGAATCAACTCATCTCCCAACGAATTCCATTAAGTCAAGTGTTTTTCCCTTCACTCATCATACATGAGTAAGACCAACACAATCCATTACTCCAACTTCTCCTAATGCTCTTTTGTGCGTCCCTATATGCTCATATCGCGTTAGCAATGAGACTACTTGTTTGAATACTTCCAGATCACCATGGTAACACCAACAATCTCCCACTTGATCTTGAACGTATTAAACAAAAGTCTCACAAATAATGAGCAACATCTAGATACATCATTGCTCCTCAAGCAATGAGTGTTCAAAACTCAACAAGCCTTTATGACCAATGTATCAGTGTTGTCATGTCCCTTTGTCCCTTACATCCGAATAGAACTAGAGGCATGGACCATGTCACCCTCATAATTGTTCAATCCAAGTTTCTTGATCTAGAATGGACTTTGGAAAATTGATGAGCTCAATATCACATATTGACTCAACAAAGCATGACCATGCATTTCTCAGTCTCATTCCATCAAGGGGCCCATGAATGTAACTCCTATTTAATAGGAGGACAAATCCCATTTCTGTCCACACACAAACAATCAAATGACTCGTAACATACCCAATAACCATGGTTATCATCAACCTTTCTCAAGGAATATTTTTGATGGCATAAAAATACACACTTCCCCACTTGATGAGTGCCGTGACTTCAGGTCAAAGAACCACAAACACCATTGCCACTTGAGACCTACTTGTGACACGTTCATATAACGATCCACAAAGTTGTCTCATGATGGTTCTGTCCAGTATAACTTGTTCACTAACAAGTACCCATGTGATGACTTGATATCATAATATCATGACCTATGAGAACCGGTCATTAGTCAATGCACATGCTAGTCTTAATGTATCATCATTGCCCTAGGCTTCAGAAATTCTTTGTTTTTAAGGGTAGCTAAATAACCTAGAGGGGGGGGGGGGGTGAATAGGTTTCTAGGGTTTTGGTATTTCTTTTAACTTTTATAAGTTTAGACTGTGAGTGGTGATTTGATTCCTAATGTTTTCAAGATATTCACCCAGATGATACAGTAATTTATAGTGGTTCCCCAGATTATGGGTACGTCCACTATCCCTCTCTCCTTTATAACAATGTGTTAGACAAGACACTTATCCAATATCTTGGCTCCTAAGAGCTTACAACACGATCCTGCAGGACCATTCAGTCTCCTCCAAGACTTACAACTTGGGCACAAAGCCCTACAACTAAGTGATAAGAATATCACCTACCTCAGTCCAAAGGCCCTACCATTTAGGCTGGACGACAGCCCTGCACTCAGATTCTTTAAAAAATCCTACCACTCAGATTCACTCTTGAATCCTACCTCAAATCTATAGCAGATCCTACAATCTCAGCCTTTATAAAACAGCTTACAGCTCAGATCCAAAAGGATCTTATAGAGAGAAATAAGTTTGGTGTTGATTGGACATAGAAAATTATCACTATGTCTTTCTCCTTCTGTCCTGAAAAAGATCATCCAGATTCCTTCTTTACAGCTCCAGAAAATAATCTTCATGATTTTCTCGGTTTAGACTGTGAAGTGGCTATAGCTAGGGTTAGCCTTGCTGCTCCTTTCTTGTTGTTGATGATGAAGATGACAACAACTAATAGGAATAACTTTCAGGTTGATCGATTTGAACTTCTGCTTCTTGTCTCAGCAATAATGGCGAGGAAGACGATGAAGATCTTCCACTTTTCGAAAAGACAAATCCCAAAAAGTCCGTGATTCCGTCTCTCGATCTTCTTTCTTTTATCTTCCACCGATTAACGTCTATATGACGTGTGGGACCAACTTTAATTGCTGATTTACAACCTTCCTTTTATAGAATAAACAATACAGCAGGTCGCTGGTGTCATTAGCTGTGGATTCCAGCTTTCCCACAACGAATTTGAATTTTGTTGACTTTTGTTGACTTTTGCTGACGTCAATATCTGTGGACTTAGCCAATTTTTCAGTTCCAGCTCAGGAATTGAGTGCGTTGAGTGAACTGGCTTCACTCAACGCCTCTGGACTTAGTCAATTCTTCAGCCTTGCTTGGGCATTGAGTGAACTGGCTTCACTCAACGCCTCTGGACTTATTCAATTCTTCAACACTTCTAAGCATTGAGTGCGTTGAGTGAACTGGATTCACTCAATGACAAAACACATAACCAACAATCTGAACCTTTCTACATCTTATGCGTTGAGAGCGTTGAGCGAAGCTTCATCACTCAATGCTTTTGTACTTAGCTACAACTATCTTTATCTACTAGGTGTTGAGAGCGTTGAGTGAAGCTTCATCACCCAATGCTTCTATACTTGGACAGATTTTTCTATCTATCTCTTATTGAGCTTTATCATCACACGACGCTTTCTTCTCTGGCGTTGAGTGAGCTGACCTCACTCAACGATTCTGGACTTAGTTAAATTTTTTGTCTTCTTCTTCTTTGGCTTTGGCAGAATGAGCTTGATTCAACGCTTCTTTCTTCAGGCATTGAGAGTTGTGTTCACTCGACGCTTTTGGACTTAGTCGATTTTCAGCTTGCCACTGCTAAAGCTTTGACAGACTGTATTTTACACGACATCTCTTATTATATGGCGTTGAGTGAACTGCCTTCACTCAATGCCTGTGGCCTTTGCCGCAATATTCTCTGCAACCTGCTAGGCTTTGTCTGTCCTGTCTTTACTCAACACTTTTGCTGTCTAGCATTGAGTGAATTGGCGTCACTCAACGTCTGTAGACTTAACCGCTTTTCTGTCTTTGTCAGCATTCTTCCTTGGCAACTGGCGTTGAGTGAACTTTCTTCACTCAATGCCTGTGGACTTCGTCAAATATCGACACCTGACATTGAGTGAGCTTGCTTCACTCGACGCCTGTGGACTTAGGCAAATTCCTGCCTTTCCAAACAACTTCTTTGTGTCCACCTGTCCAATCAATGTGACAAAGAGCAACATGCATGCATGAACTTGAACATACATCAAATACAACTATGTGTATACCATTGACTTGTTTGGCTTCTTACAAATCTGGGACAATAGGATCAATAGATCCAATAGCTTCTAAGATGATACGCCGACCAGGGACCATTTAAGAATGAATCCTCTAAGAAACATTGGCCCTCGCATTCAAGTCATCAACTTGAATCTTATAGAAGCAAACATTTTAAGGGCATTTATCATGTTAATTAATCTATCACATAAAAATAAATTGATGTAATAAAAGAACTTTCCATAAACATAAAATTAAATACATAGTACTCTAATCATCAAACGAATTACAACAACTGACAAATATACAATCTACACTACTCCCATTAGATTTGATCATTCAGGTATCTAATAGTCATTGATCTAGTATGACTATCATGCTTTCTCTGTGCAAGAGACTTTGTCAGTGCATACGTAATATTTTCTTTAGTTGGTACTCTGCATATGCTCACATCTCCTCGACCGACAATCTCTCGAATAAGATGGAACCGGCGAAGTATGAGCTTGGAGAGCTGGTGGGATCTAGGTTCCTTAGCTTGTGCAATTGCACCATTATTATCACAGTAGAGAACTATGAGATTGACAATGATATGAACTACATCAAGCTTGCTGATGAATTTCCTAATCCACACAGCCTCCTTCGCTGCATTTGCAGCGATGATATACTCGGCCTCAGTTATATAATCAACAACTATCTATTGCTTGGAAATATTCCAGCTAACAGCTCCTCTATTTAGGCAAAACACAAACTCTGACTAAGACTTTGAGTCATCCCTATCAGTTTGGAAGCTAGCATCCGTGTAACCTTTTACAACAAGCTCTTCCTCTCCACAAAATACTAAGAACACATCCTTTGTACTTCTCAAGTACTTTATGATATTCTTTATGGCGATCCAATGACTATCACCAGGATTAGACTAAAATCTGCTAGTCATGCTCAAAGCATGAGAGACATTGGGACAAGTATGAAAGTGAGGGTAAGATCTATCTCAACTCTAGAGGGGGGGGGTGAATAGAGTATTTTAAAATAATTTTTCACAGTTGAAATAAACAGCACATATAAAATTCAATTTATGATATAGTGTAGAGTGCTAGTAAGAAGTTAAAAACTAAGAAGTAAAAAGCACAGCACACAGCAAACTAATCACACAAACAAACCAGAACACACAAAGAAATATAGTGGTTCCCCAAAAACCTGGGTACATCCACTCTTCTACCACCCTTGGTAGGAATCCACTCAGGATGAGTTGATCAGGTGTCCTGACACCAATGAGCTTTTGATAAGGTGCTCAAAAACCAAAACTGGATTTTTTGGTAAGGTGTCTTGTCACCACTGAGTTTTGACAAGGCTCTCAGAACCAGACAGAACTTTTGAAGGGAGTTCAAGAACCCTTTTACAGCAGGAAAAGAAAAATAAGAGTGAAGGGTGTCTTCTCTGTTCTCAATCAAATGAGAGAAGCACAAGTGGATTGATGATATCAAAGCTCCCCCTAAGATGTAAAAAGGTTCAGGAAAAGAAGCTTTGCTCTAGGGTGATAGGTCTTCAGAACTTTGATCTCCAACAAAGGATGGTTTCAGCAAGAAGGCTGAGAAATGAGGTGTCTGGAGTTCTGAGATGAGATTGTGAACACTTTTCAGTCAGCAAGAAGATTTTTGAAGTCACAGTTCTTCTGTTGTTCTTCTGCTATCAGTATTCTCTATTCTGTGTGTTCACTTTCTTTCTTGTCAATCTATGTATATTTTTCTCTTGTGTATTCTGTATATCTTAAAAACACAGAAGAGAGGAATTGAAATTTTCTGAAGTTTCCTTGTCCAAATTAGCCGTTGGGAGTCATAAATGTCTTCCAAAAAGAGTCTTGTCTTCTAGAGGAAAGTCCAGCAAACATTCTCTAAATAATTCCTTGAAACTTGCTCCAGAATAAAGACAAACGGCTGGGAGATCTTCTGACATAAATGCTGATAATATTCAAAAACATTCCAAAGAACAGCAGCATTTGAATTCCTGAAAGCGTCGATCTCTCTAAAAAAAACGTCGATCTGAGCTCTACGATCGTCGAATTGAGCTCAGAGATGAAATGAGACAAGCTGACAGAAAACGTCGATCTGAGCTCTACGATCGTCGAACTGAGCTCAGAGATGAAATGAGACAAGCAGACAGAAAACGTCGATCTGAGCTAGAAGATCGTCGAACCGAGCTCAGCGACCTGGGAAATAACTTGAAGGAGGGATCGTCGAACTGAGCTAGAAGATAGTCGAGGGGAGTTCGACGACTAAGCAGAAGCTAGCCAAAAGCAGATAGTCAATCTGAGCTCGAAGATCTTCGACCGGAGATCGACGATTTATTGAAGTTGAGCTTAGAGAGCGTCGAACGGAGTTCGACGTTTCGTCGACCTGAGCTCGACGAAAATTGCCTTAGACTTAGCTCTTCAACCTTGATCTGGAATGGTCCTGGGGGCAGCTCCAAACCTAAGTTCTAAGCCCAAGACTCATTCTAATGTTGACCTTCTCAACTATACAACTAGGTCAACTGGGATTCCTAAGACAAGCATAGTGATCCTTACCCAAATTAGTAATAGGGTGTTCCAACAATCTCCCCCTATTTGGGTTAGGATTACTATTTACAGACAATTATAGGGAATGAAAAGCATACAACAATACAGAAGCTAATGCAAAATTGTAGAGAAGATATATAGCAGCAAGTATCCAAAGGTGGATGAAATGTTTAGCTTACACAGTTCACTTCCTTTCAGTTCCCTTTTTAAACAAAATTTCTCTATTAGGATTCTGACTTTCTTTCTTTGACCTTCTGTCATCCTCTACACCTAGAGAAGTTTGAGATTTGGGCCTTGGAACAACAGCCTCAGGGTGCAGCTTCATATAGTCTTCTGGATTGAAGAATTTCCTTGATGCATATCTTTCTAGTTCTTTCTTTCTCTGCTCTGATAAAGTAGTTATGTTTGAAGTATCCTTGCCTTGTTCTCTGGCCTTTTTTATTTGATCAAGGGCAGCCAATTCTTTCATTTTGGCTGTCCAGGACACAGGGTTGTTCTCAGGATCTTCAAATGGAACAGGAGGTTCATATCTATTGAGAGATTCAGAAGGAGGAGAAATCCTTGAAGCAACTGTGTCTTTCAGCTTGAAAGGGAAAGGACCTGAAGTAGAGTCAGAGTGGCCTTGTCCTTCCCTTTGATAGGATCTTTGTCCTCTTTGATTTCCTCTGTAATTACCCCATCTGGGTTGATATCCTCTTTGATGTTGTCCCCTTTGGTAATATCTAGGATAGGATTGAGAGGAGCTTTGTCTTGAAGCTGGAGCTTGAGAGGCTGAGCCTGATCCAGAATCTGGAGGAGGAGGAGGAGGAGGCTGATATTGAGAAGGGCCTTTTTCATACTTATCAAGCTTCCTTCTCTTCTTCATGGCTTTCAGTTGGTTCTTGGAGAATTGCATCCATGGCTCAGAGATGGGGCAGTCATGCAGGATGTAGTATGGAATATCATTGGAGTCTTTGGCTTTGGCAGGAGGGACTGACATCATTGCTTTACTTCTAGCTTTTCTCTTCTTGGCAATAGTGCTAGCAGAATCATCAGAATCAGTCCTGTACTGATCACTCTCAGAGCTTTGAGGTTGATCATACAGATCATCAATTCTTCTGATAAGCTCTTCTTGAGCTTTAAGCTTTGTAGAAACAGCAGGACCAGGAGGAGAGAGAGCAGCAGCAGAGCAGACAGAATCAACAGCAGGCACTAGAGCAGGAGCAGCAACAGCAGGAGTGAGATCTACTAAGTATGAGGCAAGCTCTTCATCAGCAGTCTCAACAGAAATTTCATCAGCATCAGTTGCTGGAATCATCTCTATGTCAGCAGTAGCAATTTCAACAAAAAGAGGCACAGTGGCCTTAGTAGCAACATCAGAGATATCCACAGCCTTCCAGGACTTGATGTAGGAATCAATATGGCTGGGATCACAGATAGATACAGGCACAATGGCCTTAGACAAATCTTCAGCAGGAGTTGCAGGCAGACAACTGAAATGGACTGTATCAAATATAGATAGCAGCCTCTGCAGATTCAGTGCAAAAGCACATCCAAGAGCTGGAGCTGGAGCAGACATATGATCAGCAGCTGGCACATCCACTTCTTCATAAGGCATCTCCCCTGCCTTGGTTCAGAGAGAGGTGAATCAAGGCACCCAGAAGAGGGGATAGCCTGGGAGGAGGAAAGGGAGGCAAGCTTGGTAGACAGCTCCTGGACTTGCTTTAGGAGTGGAGCCAGGGAAGACTCCAGTAGAGATGCCAGCTTGGGAGCTAGCAACTCATACAGCCTGTCTGCCAAACTAGGAAGATCTACATGCTCAAGTGGGGCTTGAGCAGAGGTAGGAGCAAAGGTGGATGGAGGGATGGTGGCTGAAGCTGAAAATGAGGAGGAAGGTGGAGAGGGAATGGTTGGTTCAGAAGATGGAATAATGGAGATAGAGGAGGTTGAGGTGGAGATAGGGGAAGTAAGAGAGGGTGTGAAGGAGGGTTGAGAGAGAATGTCATGGAGCATTTGTTGAAAGTAGGAGGTTGAGGGTGGCTCAGGAGGAGTAGAGGGTGAATCATCCATGAAGGAATCATCTATAAGTGAGAAGGATGGTAGGGTGAAGGTTGAATAGGAAAAGAGAGGATGGAATTCCTCTGAGGTGGATAGAGGAGGGGATGACATAGGTGAGGAAATGGTAATTGGGGATGAGATGATTATGGTGGTGACTGGTGGTGAGGAGGTGACGGCTTGGGTGGATATGGCTGGAGGAGGGGAAGAAGCAGGCAGCTCTTCTGCTGGAGGAGTGACTGAAATAGTCCTTGTACCTGAATGAAGTGGTGCAGCAGCCCTGGAGGGGTTTATGATCTGCGTGTCCCATTTACTGAAGAGGGCACAGGAAAGCCTCTTGGATGCATTGATGAACATGCCAGAGGAGGTTAAAAGGTCAGGGCACCTATTGTGCAGATAGACCCCTAAGATTCTCCCACAACTAACTGCAGTCTTATTGATCTTCTTCTTAATCAGGGTGAAGAAGATGGAGCCCCAGTCAAGGTGTCTCTTATCTAATAAAGCTCCCATCAGGCAGAACTGATATCTGGATATGGTGTCATGAGCTGAGTGCTTGGCCAGCAGCACCTTCCCAACTACATCAGCCAGGAATTGAAATTCTATAGCCAGATTTTTCTTCAATAGCTTATGAGGGTTGACTGCATTGTGACCCATCCTATCCAGCATGGAGTCATACTCCTCTCCAGACAGTTCAATGGAGTCTTCTCCAGTACTGAGTTGAAAAACTTCTGTTAAAAGAGCCGGGGATAGAAGTACCTGAGTCCCCTTAATGGTGCCGACAACAGAATTCTCAGTCTCGTCTGTTGCGGTATAACACCACTCTTTAATTTCTTCTGAGGCGATCTTCATCCTTGTAGTCATTATTGGAGTCAGCTGTTGTTCTCTGAATAAGTTTAGGATGTCCTTGAAGCGCTGGTCGCTTCCATCGAAGGAGTTTATGTCGATGTCAAAGCCTGTGTCGAACTTCATCTTAGCAATAGCAGCACTTGATTCAGCCATATTCACCTGCAACAGAAAACCAAAAACGACCAAGCATAGAGAATTTGGAGGGAAAGGAAGGAAAGTTGCAGAGTATGAAAGCGCAAAAGGAGAACGACGGCTGAAAAAAAATTTTATATTAGGGTTCGACGCGAAAAAGGAAAATCGTGGAGCTCAGTTCGAAGAAGCGTCGAACTCAGCTCGACGATTTGGGCTACAGAGGGAATTGAAGAGACGCCAATAGCGTCGAACTCCGTTCGACGTTATTGAGAGCGTCGAGCTCCGCTCGACGACCAAGGAGCAGAAAGAGGGAAAGCCTAGATTCAATGGCGGCGCTGAACTCAGATCGACGTCTCAAGAACCGTCGATCTCCGTTCGACATTTTCTAGGAAAATGTCGAGCTCAGTTCAGAGACAGAACTTATTCTACAGACACAAAAAAGAGAGGAAATTTTTAGCCTAGTCTTGGTCTGTTTTAGCTTTACAGAATCTTGTAATTTAATTTAGGCTTCCTCCATCTAACATGCCTAACTGATTGAGGAAGAAGGTGTGTTTCTTTTCATCCAAAGGCTTGGTGAAAATATCTCCCCTTTGCAAATCAGTAGGAATATATTGAAGTTCAATTTTATTTTTCTCTACATTATCTCTTAGAAAGTGATGCCTAATTTCTATGTGTTTTGTCCTACTATGGAGGACTGGATTTTGTGCTATAGAGATAGCACTAGTATTATCACAGAAAATTTTTGACTTCTCTAAGTTGTAACCATAGTCTAGAAGCTGATTCTGTATCCACAATATTTGTGAACAACAACTGCCTGCAGTCATATACTCAGCTTCAGCAGTTGAAGTTGACACAGATGTTTGTTTCTTACAAAACCAAGAGACAAGTCTATCACCAAGGAACTGACAAGTTCCACTAGTGCTTTTCCTGTCTATTCTGCATCCAGCATAATCAGCATCTGAAAATCCAGTTAAATCAAATGCTGAATCTTTTGGATACCAGAGACCTAGATTTGGACAACTTTTAACATACCTAAGAATTCTCTTAACTAAGATTAAATGTGACTCTCTAGGGCTAACTTGGAATCTAGCACAAATATATGTGGCAAACATTATATCAGGCCTATTAGCTGTAAGGTACAATAAAGAGCCAATTGTTGCTCTATATGTTGTCTAATCAACAGGTTTCCCATGTTCATCAGCATCTATTACAGCATTTGAGGGCATGGGTGTTTTCATACATGATGCATCAGACATATCAAATTTCTTAACCAATTCTTTTGCATACTTGGTTTGAGAAATAAATATGCCTTCAGCATGTTGCTTGACTTGCAGTCCTAAGAAGAAGGACAGCTCACCCATGCTACTCATTTCAAATTTAGAGTGCATAAGCTTGGAAAACTTTTTGCACAATTTTGAATCAGCAGAACCAAAAATAATGTCATCTACATAAATTTGCACTAGTAGGGTATGGGACTTATGGGTTCTAATAAAAAGAGTTTGGTCTACTCTCCCCCTAACAAAATCATTTTCTAGAAGAAAGCATGCTAGGGTCTCATACCATGCTCTAGGAGCTTGCTTGAGACCATATAATGCTTTATGTAATTTGTAAACATAATCAGGGTGAGTTAGAGAGATAAAACCTGGAGGTTGTCTAACATAGACTTCCTCTTTGATGTCCCCATTGAGAAATGCACTCTTTACATCCATTTGATACACTTTGAAACCTTTGTGAGCAGCATAGGCTAGGAATATTCTGATGGCTTCCAACCTTGCAACTGGTGCAAATGTCTGATCATAGTATATTCCTTCTTGTTGAGAGTACCCTTGAGCAACTAGCCTTTCCTTGTTTCTGACTATAACTCCTTGATCATCCAGCTTGTTCCTGAATACCCACTTTGTTCCAACAATGGGATGATCCTTTGGCTTAGGCACTAGTTCCCAAACCTTGTTCCTTTCAAATTGATGCAACTCCTCTTGCATTGCAATGATCCAGTGTGGATCTTGCTCTGTATCTTGTATGGATTGAGGCTCAATTTGAGATAGGAAGCAAGTGTGCATCAGGTTCTAGTTGACCTGATTTCTAGTTTGCACACCAGCTGAAATTTCTCCAATTACTTGGGTGATTGGATGATCTCTTGTTGTTACTAGGTCAATAGGGAGTGTTGATTGTTCACCAGCCTGTGTTGTTGTTGTCTCCTCTAGTGGAACAGCAGCTGGCTCTTCAGGATGATTTTCTTCAAGATGTTGAACTTCTTCTTCATCATCACTGCTCTCATTCTTTTCAGCAACTTGCAATTTGTTCAAGTCTTCAGCTAGAGAATGTACCTGCAAAGGTTCTATGGTAGAAGCATTCTTCTCCTTGAAGGACATGTTAGCTTCATCAAAAATGATATGAACAGATTCTTCAATTTTACAGGAAGATTTATTATAAACCCTATAGGCCTTGCTGATCATGGAGTATCCCAGAAACACTCCTTCATCAGCTTTAGCTTGGAATTTTGCTAGATATTTCTTGTCATTGTTATGAATAAAACAAGTGCAACCAAAAACTTTAAAATAGCCTATTTTAGGGTTTCTTCCCTTTGAGCAATTTATAGGGAGTCTTGCCCTTCAGTTTGTGTATCAGGCTTCTGTTCAACACATAGTTGGAGGTGTTCACTGCCTCAGCCCAAAAGGACAGAGGTAGGTGAGCATCTTCCAATAATGTAGTTGCAGATTCAATGAGTGTTCTATTTTTCCTTTCAGCTACCCCATTTTGTTGAGGAGTTCTAGGGGCTGAGAAAGTGTGTCTGATCCCTTCACTTTGACAGAACTCTTGCATGAGAAGAGAATCAAACTCTGTCCCATGATCACTTCTGATCAGGGCAATGTGAGTGTTGAACTCAATCTGAATGCATTTGAGAAAATCTGTCAAACACTTGAAGTTATCAGACTTCTTCCTCAGAAAGAATACCCAAGTGAATCTTGAGAAGTCATCTACAATCACTAAAGTATAGGATTTCCCTCCTAGGCTTTGTACAGATATGGGTCCAAAAAGATCCATGTGCAACAGGTACAAAATTCTAGGTGAATCACTTTTATTAATTGATTTAAAACTACTTTTAGTTTGCTTGCCTAATTGACAAGCCTTGCAAAGTCCTTCCTTCTTGTAGGGACCAGAAGGTAGTCCTTTAACAAGGTTGTCTTTGGATAGCCTAGCAATGGTTCTAAGGTTAATATGCCCTAGTCTCTTATGCCATAAAACATTAGATTTTGAAATGGAATTGAACAGGCAAATATCTACTACAGGTGAATGAAAATCCATCAAGTAAATGTTACATCTTCTGTTACCTGTCAACACAATTGTGTTGTCCTATGACTTGAACTTGCATATGGCTTTGTTGAATGTCACTTGATATCCTTCATCACACAGTTGACTGATACTTATCAAGTTGTGCTTGAGTCCTTCAACATATGCCACCTTCTTGAATGTGACTGAGTCAATTTGGACTACACCATATCCTTTTGTAGTTCCAAAGCTTGAGTCTCCAAAAATTACTTTAGGTCCAAGCTTGGCTTTGAAGGAAGTGAAGTTGTCCTTGTCCCCTGTCATGTGCTTTGAGCATCCACTATCCAGATACCATTGATGGTTTGATGCTGGATAGGTCTTCACCTGCATAAAAACAGCTTATTTGTTTTTGACCCAGTTAACCTTGGACCTAGGTTGATATCCCTTGAATTCTGAAATAAAGGACATCCCAGGTTGATCCTTATAACCTTCAGGATGGTATCTCCTAGGAGGTACTATCCATTCAGTATAGGGATTAAAGCCTTGGGATGTGGAACTTCTAGGATTGAATCTAGATGTGCCATTGAAGGAATGTTCACAGTCCTGATTTCTGTTTGACGATCGTCGAACTGAGGTCGACGATCTTGGGTCAGATCGTCGATCTCTGTTCGAAGATCGATTATGCTGAAGTTCAGAGTTTGGATATTGTCGAGCTGAGGTCGACGATCTGTAGTTAGATCGTCGTGCTCTGTTCGACGATCGTCGAGCTCTGCTCGACGCCATCTGTTGAACTAAATTTTTCTCTGACAGATCTGCATTCTTCCTGGGTACCTCTATTACTCCCTTTCCTTTGTCAGAGACAAACTTGATTGGAGTTGTCAAAATTATAGGTTGGCTGGATGAGGCACCCAAGCCCAGTGTGCTATTAAATCTAGAGTTCACTGTGCTTGTGATGTCCATCAGTCTGATACTTCTCCCATTTAGGGATTCTTCAAACTTTTTGGCCTTTGATAGTTCACTTTTCAGTGAGGCTATCTCCTCCCTACAACATTCTAACTCCTCAGAGAGTTTGAGGTTTTTTGAGTTTAGGACACTATGCTCAGATAATTGATTCCTGAGAGAGATTATCTCCTTCTCAGATTTTAATAGATCTAGACACAGTGTCTTAAATTCATCTTTGAAGTCCTCAGAATTAAAATCAAAAGAGTTGATTACCTGATCTTCATCTGGTTGAGTTTCTGAATCTGATTCTAATTCTTCATCAGAGTTTTGCTGTGAGGCATTGATAGCCATCATGCAAAATTCTTTTTCATCTGCATCATCCTCATCATCACTAGAGCTGGATGAGGCTTCAGATTCTTCTTCAGTCTCACTCCATGTCTCAGCAACAAAGCCCTTCCTTGTATGTTTGTTCTTGCTGGAGGAGGCTTTGTCTGAACTATTCTTCTTGTAATCCTTTTCTTTTCTTCTTTCTCTTCTTTCCTTCTTATCCTTATTCTTGTTTTCTGGACAGTCAGGCACAATGTGGCCTGGTTTCCTGCAACCAAAGCATATAATTTCTTTATTGTTGTTTGATTTATCATACCTTGGTTTATCATGACCCTTGTATGGTCTCTTTCTGAAGTCTTTTCTGGCCATCTTGTAGAATCTTTTGGCCAGTAGACTTATGAGCTCATCATTTCCTGTAGCTTTATCTTCAGGCTCCTCTTCTACAGCTTTGAAGGCTATGGTCTTTTCTTTCCTTGTGGCTGGAGAGGTAGCCTTTTGTTCTTCTTCTCTATTTTTAATGAGCAGCTCATAGGATTTGAGCTTGCCCAGGAGAGCTTCAGTAGTAATCTCATTTAAACTTCTGGCATCCTTGATTGGCCAGATTCTTGAATCCCAAGTGCTGGGGAAGCACATCAGGATTTTGTCATTCAGCTCAGTCAGTGAGATTTCTTTGTCTAGGGTTTTTAGCTCATTGACAATTAGACTTAGTCTATTGTACATGTCAGCCACTGATTCAGCTTCTCCCTTTTTGAAGTTCTCATATTGGCTTATCAGATGAGATCTTCTATCTTTCCTTTCATCAGCAGATCCTGAGACAATTTCAGAGAGTTTGTCCCAGATTTCTTTGGCTGAGTGGCATTCAGCTACCTTCTGAAAAATTTCATTAGACATTATTTGGGCTAAGATGTTCATAGCCTTAGCATCTGCAGTCTTCCACTTCTTTATATCTGCATCTGTTCTAGAAGGAGGTGGAACAGCACTTGTACTTGAGCTTGCTGGTAGAGTTGGACAAACTGTCAAGACAGAATTGAAAATGTCTTCATCAATAGAATTCATGTATAATCTAATCCTTGCCTTCCAGAGTGCAAACTTAGAAAGGTTGCACACTGGTGGTCTGGTGCTTGCATAATCTTTGTTCTGTGTCATGTCTTTAAATAAAAAGATAGATGAATAGAAAATAATCCCCTTAAGAGATTGATCTTATCAAGGATCTTTTTGGTTCAGGTGTTAGCATGTATGAGCAACCAATCTACTCCTCTAATACCAATTGAAAGTGAGGGTAAGATCTATCTCAACTCTAGAGGGGGGGGGGGGTGAATAGAGTATTTTAAAATAGTTTTTCACAGTTGAAATAAACAGCACATATAAAATTCAATTTATGATATAGTGTAGAGTGCTAGTAAGAAGTTAAAAACTAAGAAGTAAAAAGCACAGCACACAGCAAACTAATCACACAAACAAACCAGAACACACAAAGAAATATAGTGGTTCCCCAAAAACCTGGGTACATCCACTCTTCTACCACCCTTGGTAGGAATCCACTCAGGATGAGTTGATCAGGTGTCCTGACACCAATGAGCTTTTGATAAGGTGCTCAAAAACCAAAACTGGATTTTTTGGTAAGGTGTCTTGCCACCACTGAGTTTTGACAAGGCTCTCAGAACCAGACAGAACTTTTGAAGGGAGTTCAAGAACCCTTTTACAGCAGGAAAAGAAAAATAAGAGTGAAGGGTGTCTTCTCTGTTCTCAATCAAATGAGAGAAGCACAAGTGGATTGATGATGTCCAAGCTCCCCCTGAGATGTAGAAAGGTTCAGGAAAAGAAGCTTTGCTCTAGGGTGATAGGTCTTCAGAACTTTGATCTCCAGCAAAGGATGGTTTCAGCAAGAAGGCTGAGAAATGAGGTGTCTGGAGTTCTGAGATGAGATTGTGAACACTTTTCAGTCAGCAAGAAGATTTTTGAAGTCACAGTTCTTCTGTTGTTCTTCTGCTATCAGTATTCTCTATTCTGTGTGTTCACTTTCTTTCTTGTCAATCTATGTATATTTTTCTCTTGTGTATTCTGTATATCTTAAAAACACAGAAGAGAGGAATTGAAATTTTCTGAAGTTTCCTTGTCCAAATTAGCCGTTGGGAGTCATAAATGTCTTCCAAAAAGAGTCTTGTCTTCTAGAGGAAAGTCCAGCAAACATTCTCTGAATAATTCTTTGAAACTTGCTCCAGAATAAAGACAAACAGCTGGGAGATCTTCTGATATAAATGCTGATAATATTCAAAAACATTCCAAAGAACAGCAGCATTTGAATTCCTAAAAGCGTCGATCTCTCTAAAAAAAACGTCGATCTGAGCTCTACGATCGTCGAACTGAGCTCAGAGATGAAATGAGACAAGCAGACAGAAAACGTCAATCTGAGCTCTACGATCGTCGAACTGAGCTCAGAGATGAAATGAGACAAGCAGACAGAAAACGTCGATCTGAGCTAGAAGATCGTCGAACAGAGCTCAGCGACCTGGGAAATAACTTGAAGGAGGGATCGTCGAACTGAGCTAGAAGATAGTCGAGGGGAGTTCGACGACTAAGCAGAAGCTAGCCAAAAGCAGATAGTCGATCTGAGCTCGAAGATCTTCGACTGGAGATCGACGATTTATTGAAGTTGAGCTCAGAGAGCGTCGAACGGAGTTCGACGTTTCGTCGACCTGAGCTCGACGAAAATTGCCTTAGACTTAGCTCTTCAACCTTGATCTGGAATGGTCCTGGGGGCAGCTCCAAACCTAAGTTCTAAGCCCTAGACTCATTCTAATGTTGACCTTCTCAACTATACAACTAGGTCAACTGGGATTCCTAAGACAAGCATAGTGATCCTTACCCAAATTAGTAATAGGGTGTTCCAACAAAGTACATAACATTGCATACATGATTGATTCAATTGTCGTAGTATATGGAATCAAGTTCATGCGGTCCTTATCATCAAAAGATTTAGGAGACCAGTCCTTAGAGAGACTCACACTATGAGACATGGGTAAGAATCCTTTTTTGGACTCAAGCATATTGAACCGTTTCAACACCTTCTCAATGTATGTACTTTGGGTCAAACCTAGTAACTTCTTCGATCTATCTCTATAGATCTTAATACCAAGTATATAATTCGCTTAATCCAAGTCTTTCATAAAAAAGCAGTCCCTTAGGTTGTTCTTAACAACTTGTAGGATCGGAATGTCATTCCCGATCAGTAGTTTGTCATTCACAATAATATCAGTAAGACAACAATGCTCCTACTAATTCTCTTGTAAACAAAAGGTTCATCTTTATTCTCAATAAAACCAAACTCTTTAATTTTTTTCATCAAAACAAAGATTCCAACTTTGAGAAGCTTGTTTCAATCCATAAATAGATCTCTACAACTTGCATATTTTAGTGGTTTCACTTGAAGATACAAAACCCTCGGGTTATGTCATATACACTTCTTCAAGTAGGTTTCCATTTAGTAAAGACATTTTGACATCCATCTGCCAGATCTCGTAGTCATAATATGCAGCAATAGCAAACAGAATTCTTATGGACTTTACCATAGCAATAAGGGAAAAGGTATCATCATAGTCAACACCATGAATTTGATTGAAACATTTAGACACTAATCGCCCTTTGAATGTTTATACATTCACATCCATATCAGTCTTCTTCTTGAAGACCCACTTGCACCCTATGGGTCGTTTCCCTTCAGGTGGTTCCACCAAGGTCCAAACTTGGTTTGCATACATGGAGTCCATTTCAGATTTCATGACCTCAAGCCACTTCTCAGAGTCCGGTCCACTCACTCTTGGTAGGTTGCATGCTCATCATCATGATCTATAAGCTACACATTACCTATTTGAGACACGAGAAATCCATATCTCTTGGGCTCGAATCTAGGTCTACCAGATCTAAATATGACTTGTATTTCCTGAGCAGACTCTCCATCTACAATAACTTATAGTCCTTGCTCAGGTTCCAATTCCGGTTCATTCACTGTTTGTGGTTCCCGAACTTCTTCAAGTTCCACCTTTGTAGTCTTTCTGGATAAGAACTCTTTCTCCAAAAATACACCAGTTCTTGCGACAAACACATTGCCCTCAAACAACATGTAGAAGTAGTACCCTTTGGTTTCCCTACGATACCCCACAAGATATCACTTATCCGACCTAGGTTCTAGCTTGTTAGGCATTTGACGTCGCATGTATGCCTCACAACCCCAAATCTTCACGAAGGACATAACATGACGCTTCCCAGTCCACATCACATATGTTGGCTTTTAAAATGTTTTTGTTGGAGCACGATTTGGTGTAAAAGCAGCAGTCTCGAAAGCAAAACCCTAAAAAGAAATAGGTAAATCTATATGACTCGTCATCGACCGCACCATGTCTAATAGAGTACGATTACTCCTCTCAGATACACTATTATGTTGTGGTGTTTTAGGTGGAGTGAGTTGTGATACAATACCACACTCTCTTAGATGACCACGAAATTCATGACTTAAGTATTTGCTACCTCGATAAGATCGGAGTGCTTTAACCCTTTTTCCTAACTGGTCTCTACTTAACTCTTAAACTCTTTGAACTTTTCAAAGGTTTCAGATTTGTACTTCATAAGATACACATATCCGTATCTACTAAAATCATTAGTAAATGTAACGAAGTAGTAGTACCCACCTCTAGCTATATAACTTATGGGTCCACATACATCACTATGTATTACACCCAAGAGATCATCAGCCCTCTCAGTATGACCAGTGAAAGAGACTTCAGTCATCTTCCCTAATAAACATGATTCACATCTCTCAAATAATTCGTAATCAAATGAGCCCAATAGTCCATCTTTATGGAGCTTGGATATGTACTTCTCATTTATATGACCCAAACAACAATGTCAAAGATATGTAGGATTTGAGTCATTCGTTCTTAGTCTTTTAGTATTTTCTATGTTATAGGTCAGATGGTATAAGTTCAAAACATACAAACCATTAAATATTTGGGCTACACCATAATAAACATCATTCATAAAAATTGAATAACAGTTGTTCTTAATTATAAATGAAAAGTCTTTCATATCTAAACATGAAATATATATAATGTTTCTAGTTATGAAAGGAACAAAATAACAGTTATCTAGTTCTATTACAAGTCATGTGGGCCAAGAAAGACGGTAGACACCAACAGCAATGGCAACAACTCTTGCTCCATTTCCAACGCATAAGTCCACCTCTCCTTTACCCAACAATCTCCTCCTTCCTAGTTCCAGTATATTTGTACAAATGTGAGAACCACATCTGGTATCCAATACCCAGGATGAAGGAGCAGAAAGGTTTATCTCTGTTGAAGCTTGAGGGGACCGGGCTGTTTGATTCCTAGTCGCAGCAGTTAGCTAGTCTCCTTATTTTGACAGTTTGGCTCAGCGGTCAGGAGGTTTTCCACAGTAGCAGCGGTCCGCTGGTTTGTCTTAGCAGCGGTATGGTGATTAGCCGTAGCAGCAGTTAGGACGTTAGCCATAACAGCAGTCTAGGAGTTAACCGCAGCTACGGTTTGGAGGTTAGCTGCGACAGCGGTCTAGGAGTTAATCACAGCTGCGGTCTAGAGGCTTGCTACAGCAGCAGTGGTGGGAGCCCGCAATTATGGTCTGGGAGCTAGCAGTTACGGTCAGGCGTCTAGCAGCGGCATTCTAGTGGCTTATCTCTATTGTCGCTGGGTGATCTTCTTCAGATGCTCTTTGTATAGTGTTGTGGTTTGACAATGTCAAAGCACATAGCCGCGCGGATTGTATTTAGTCCCACATCTCTTGTTGTATTCTCTCATCTCTCTCATTTTCTATAAATAAGGGGGCATACCTATGTATTGTTTATCTTTTTGGAGTAAAAAATTTTGCTTTTATTTAGCTCTTTTTCACATGGTATCAGAGCTAATCGGTCCTTTGCTCCTTTTTTGCTTGTAGTTTTTTTTCGAACTTCTTTCGGTCTTCTTCTTGCCCTGCCCTCCCTTGCTTGTCTCCTTTCCTGTGACTTGTTCCTTTGCATTCTTTTCTGTTTGCGCGGATAAGCTGGTGTTTTTGCGGCTTAGCTGGTGTTCGCGCGGCTTAGCTGGTGTTCGCGCGACTTAGCTGGTGTTCGCGCGGCTTAGCTGGTGTTCGCGTGTTCTCCTTTCTCTTGTCGACTTGTTCTGTTCGCGCAGTCTTCCTTGCTAGCTGCTCTTCCTTGCTAGTAGCTCTAGTTCGTGCGGGTTGTTTTCTCTACCCGTGCGGTTTCCCGTTACTTTTTATAGATACTCCTGCTCTCTCTTCTTCTTCTACTATATCTGCTCCTTCTTTTACTCTGTCTGCTCCTTCTCTTTCTACTTCTTCTTTCTCTACCTCCGGTAATTTGGGTACTGCTTCGAAGCTTACTGGTCCCAATTATCCTGAATGGAGTGTATCCTTTATTTTTTTTGCTGTGCTCTCTGCGTAAGCATCATCATTTGACTGATGACCCCCTCCTTCTGACTCTGCTTCTCTTGATGATTGGGATGCTACTGATGCTTTGGTGCATACTTAGTTAGCCAATAGTTTGTCTGATGATTGTCTTCATGTCATTCGACATGATCCAATGGTCAAGGCTACTTTATACTCTAAGGGGGCGCAAACTTCACACATTTATACTCTTTATGCTGATCTTTTTGCTCGATCAGTCATTACTCATGCTTCTGCATATTAGGAAGTTCAAACTCTTGGTGCTGAACTTCTTCACCATAGAACTTTTTTTGCTGATCTTGTTGAGCAACACATACACTTTTAGGAGTTTCTTATTGTTTGCTATTTACTCTGTCTACCAGACTTTTGTGATATGATTCGTCAACAAATTCTTGGAGAGGCGGATACTTCGACTCTAGATGCTACGGCTGCTCGCATTTACACTATTACTACTCTTCTTCAGCATCCTCTGCTTCCCTCTCCATCTCTTGATGTTATTGCTCATCCAGCTCGTCATGATACCTCTGGTGGCCGGGGTGGCCGTACTGGTGGCCGGGTTACTCGAAGTATCTTTGTTCTCATTATGATAAAGTTGGTCACTTAGTTGATCGTTACTGGGTCAAACATCCTTACATTTTCCCTACTTCTGCTGATTTCTCCAAGGTATTTACTTCTCTTTCTACTTCTGGTGCTGCTCAGTTGTCTACTATGGGTAGGTGGCTCATTGATTCTTGTGCTACTAATCATATGACGAGCAATTCTTGTCTTTTATCTTATCTTGACAAGAGTAACTGATTACCTCCAGTTCTCATTGTGGATGGTACTCCATCTCCGATTTGTAGGTCTGGCACGGTGCATGTTACTCATTCTCTTCAACTTCAGGACACTCTTTATGTCCTGAATTTTCCATGCAACCTTCTTTCTGTCACTGCTCTTTGTAAACGGGTTAATTGTGAAGCTATTTTTACTGCCTCTACTTGTGCTTTTTTGATTCCTCACTCAAAGGAGACGATTGCCACTGGGACTGAAAGCGATGAATTATTCTATCTTGATATTGCTTCTCCTTTTTCTGCCTCCTCTTCTTTACTTCAGTGATATCTTCGGCTTGGGCATCCTCCTCCTTGGCTTCTTTATCAGCTTCTGCCTGATTTATCTCGCGGAGATTCTTCTCTTAATTATGAGGCTTGTCAATTTGGTAAACATCACCGATCAACTTTTCCCACTAAGCATGGACGCGGTTCTACTCGTCCTTTTGAACTTGTTCATTCTGATATTTGGGTTCCTGCTCCCCTTCAGACTGTTGGTAGAGGTAGTTTGTATTTTATTACCTTTATTGATGATTTTTCTCGGTTTATGTGGTTGTATTTGTTACACAAACGCTCTAATTTTTTTTTGTTTTTACTGTGTTTTATAATGAAATTATTACACAATTTGATATCTCTGTTCAAATTCTTCGAACTGATAATGCTAAGGAGTATTTTTGTCATCAGTTCACCTCATTTTGTTTGGATCATGGTTTTGTCCATCAAACTACTTGTCATTACACTTATAAATAGAATGGCAGTGCGGGAAGTCTACTGTACGCGACAAACGGCATCGCACGCCTATTATATGCCATTTACTGATAAAGCAAAGTTGTAGCCAACAACTACAATGTGTCCCACAGCTCAAAGAGCCTTTGGATGGCGGAAGATAAGAAGCGACAGATCAGATAATAAAAAATTAACTTTTGGAAAAGTGGAACTTCATCTTCTTCTTCCTCTCGACAATGTTGCAGAGCCTGAAGAACAAGTTTAATCTTCTGATCTTAAGAGTTCAACAAGTTAGATATTGCCATTCGCACCTACACCAGCAAGTTCAGAGAAAATCTCTGAGAAAGAAGAAGCAGTAAGGGCTAACCCTAGCTGCAGTTGCTTCACAGTTCCAGCTAATCATTTTTGAAGAATATTTTCTGGAAGTTGTGAAGAAGAAGGCTGAACTGAGTTTTCTCAGGACAGAAGGAGGAAGACACATAGATCATTTCTCTGGTGTCTAATCATCATCAACAAACCCTTCATCAAGTAGTATCTTAACAGATCTAAGTGTAAGCCTAGTTTATAAAGGATGAGGTAGGATTCAAATTGTGAATCTGAGGTAGGATCCCTATGTGGATCTGAGTATAGGGCCTGTGTGCCTGAGGTAGGATCCTTGTGTGGATCTGAGTTATAGGGCTATCATCTTAGCCTGATTGTAGGACTTGTGCTCAAGTTTGAGGTAGGGCCTGTGTGCTTGAGTTATAGGAGATAATATCTCTGAGTGGTAGGGCTTTGTGCTAGAGCTGTAGGTGTTGGAGGAGACTGAGAGATCCTGCGGGATCTGTGTTGTAAGATTTTTGGAGCCGAGTTTGGAAAAGTTCCTTGTCTAACATACTATTAGAAAGGTGGGAGGGACAGTGAATATACCTATAATTTGGGAAACCACTATAAATCTTGTGTGTGTTGTTTGTGTTCTTGAAATCAAGCTAACTAAGCTAACTCAACACACCTAAAACACAAAGAAAGTTAAATATACTCAGAAACCTATTCACCCCCCTCTAGGTGATTTAGCTATCCTTGAAACTAAAGACTTTCAAGTCGTATCAGAGGGATGTTGCTCAAAAAGAACTTAATAGTCTGAGTCGATCTCAAAGGGTAGCTAAAAGTATAGTACTTATGGGTTCAGGAGAGAGGAGCTGAGTTCCATGAAGCTTCAAATCTATAGGAAGGAAAGCTTCAGAATTTGGAAGGAGAGGGTCATGCTTTTTATGGAAGCATCTGACCCAAGAATCTTCATTATTGTACAAGAGGGACCCTACAACCCAATGAAGATCTCAGCTTTGGATTCAACAGTCCAGACCCCTAAAAGGTATTTAGAGATGGCCAAGGATGAGGTCATTCTAGCCACCATGGACAAGAGAGCTCAGAACATCATAGTTAGTGCTATTGATGATTCTACTCTCCAGAATTTTGTTCACTACAAGACTTCCAAGGAGATGTGGTATACCTTAGTTATCTACATAGAAGGCACTGGGGAGGTTAGGGATGACAAAAAATCTCTGTTCAACCAAAAGTATGAGGCTTTCAGACAGAATAAGAAGGATAACATTGCAGAATACTATGAATTTTTTTCAAAATTGTGAATGAGCTGAGGACCTATGGCAGGTTCTTCAGCAATTATGAGCTCAATGAAAAGTTCCTCAGGTATCTAACTAGAGACTGGGACACAAAGATCTGTGTCATTAGAGAGATAGAAAAGTTGGCTGAAACTCCACCTCACACTCTGTTTGGGAAGCTGCTCTCCTATGAGATGCAGTGATCTGCTAGGAAGGAGGAAGAGACATTCAGCAAGTCCTAGGCCAAAGAGAAGAATGTGGCCTTCAAGGATGAGAGCTCTAAGAGGAGCAGGGAGAGGATTGCCTCTCCCCAAAGGAGGCCAGCTGAATCAGACAACATAGAGCCAAGTTCCTCAAACAGCAACATGTCTGATGAAGAATTTATTGCCTTTTCTAGGCAGTTTCTGAAGCTAATGAAGAGGAAGCAGTGGAGGAGCAGACCTTCCTCCTCCTCTCATCACAAGAAGGACTACTGCAGGGCAGAGAAGAAATAATCCAAGGGAGACAAGTATGAATCTACACCCAATAAACATGTTACTTCTATAGTTGTTTGTTATTGCTGCAACAAACCTGGGCATGTAATGGCTGACTGCCCAATCAAGAGAAAAGATCCTGATGAGAAGAAGCATCACCATCTCAAGGGCAAGAAGGAGAAGAACTTCATAGATAAGACTAAAATGAGCTAAAGTTAGAGTGACTCATCTTCTTCAGACTCTGAAGAAGAAGATGCCAACATCTACAATGGGTTGATGACAATGTCAGATGAAGAATTCTGCCAGGATTAGCCTTGTCCAGCTAAGATACAATCTCTATCTAGCTCATCATCTGATTCAGAATATGATACAAGTCCCAATTCTAGTGCATCTTCATCCAGTGGTGAAGAGTGCTCAGAATCTGAGGAAGATATCAATCAACTGATTTATAAGTATGGTGGCCTTCTGGATGCTTTAAAAAGAAGCAAGAAGTTGGCTAAAAAGTAAGCTAGGGCGATTGTATCCCTACAGCTTACTGCTTCCCTACAGTCTGAGTCAGCATCCTTGTTGGAGCAGAAGATAAGGTAAGTTAGCTAACTGAAAAACATCACAATCATCCAGATTATGACCATTAGATACATGGATAGTCTTATTAGGGATCTTGAAGAGAAACTCTAGAGGGAGAAAAGGATTGTGGCTTGTTACTCTAAGCCCAAGTCCGTGTTACCCATAATTGACTCCTCTTCTCAGAGAAATAAGAGGGTCTTATGATTCAAGGGAAACACTAGAGCTACCCCTTTCAAAGGAAAGGGAAAAGCTCCAATTCAGCCTCCCATCACCTTTGAAAAGGTAATACTCCCTTTTAATAAGTATGAGCAGGATAACATGTATAGTCACTGAAAGAATGGGAATTCTTCCAGGAAGAATGCAAATGTACCTTCCAATGGAAGGAGAAAAGGAATGGGATTGAGTTCCATTAAGGCTCCCCATGAAGAAATTCAAATGGCCCATCATGGACAATTTGTATTTTGTTCTCCAACCCCCACTCTCAAGATTGTGGCAGTGACAAACTCTCAAGGCCATCCAATAAAGACCTAGACCAAGAGTAAGTCTATTAGTAAGCCTGATTTGGCTATCTCTGATGTTATGAAGAGCATGTTCTCTGCAAAGAAGACAACTGTTACTGGCATTCAGAGCAAGCCAAATAAGTCTACTAGAAGAATCACTTTCAGTAAGATCCTTGCTGAAAGGAACCTGAAGAAGGCTGCTGCTCTTCCTTCTGAACAGACAGCTGCTGTTAGCCTAGCTACCAGACCTGCTCAGAAAAGATAGTATAATATTCATGAGTGTTGGTGTTGTGGCAAAGTGAGCCACTTTGCCTTAGATTGCTGGCATAATCCCAATGTGCCCAGAGCAAAAGTTAGTCTTCCTGTCAGAAAATCTATAGGAAGACAGGTTCATTTTTAGGCTAACCAGAACCAAGGACCCAATATCTATTGGGGTCCTAAGGTAAAATAAAATTTGTTTTGCAGGATATTCCAAGTACTCATACACCTATATGGTACTTGGACAGTGGATGTTCCAGGCACATGACTGGAACAAGGAGCAACTTGAAGGAGTACACTTCTGTGAAGGTTGGACCCAAAGTAATTTTTGGTGGTTCAGACAGAGGAGTCACCAAGGGATATGATAAGATCACCAATGACAGTCATTATCACAAAAGGGGCTTATATGGAAGGTTTGCAACATAACCTGATAAGCATAAACCAGTTATGTGATCTAGGCTATGTCATTGTATTCCACAAGGATGAGTGCCATATTAAGAGGTTAAGTGACCAAGAGGTCATCTTCATAGGCACTAGGAGTGGAAATGTCTATTGCTTAAATTTTTTGTGTTTGGATAGACTCTCCTATATGCCTAATTACAAATGATAAAGTCTCATACCATGTCCAATGGCACAAGAGGCTAGCTTATTTGAACTATAATACCATTGGTAAGCTCTTTAGTGAAGAGCTAGTTAGGAATGATCCTAAGATGAAATGTACTAAGGAGGGTATCTGCTCTGCATGCCAAAAGGGCAAGCAGACTAAGGATTCCTTCAAGGGCATTGAGACCAAAGACTCTGTGAGGTGTTTATACCTCCTGTATGTGGACTTGTTAGGTCCTATCCCAGTTCATAGTCTAGGTAGAAAAGTCTACACCCTTGTGGTTGTTGATGACTTTTCTAGATTTGATTGGGTTTTCTTTCTTAAGAAAAAGCCTGAAATCCTTAATGTCTTCAAGACTTTTGTCAAGAAAATTCAGAATGAATCAGACAGTACTATGGTCAAAATCAGAAGTGACCATGAGACTGAATTTTAGTCTGAAAGCATGACAAGGTTCTGTGAAGAGCAAGAGATTCGTCAAGAATTTTCTTCTCCAAGAACACCCCAGCAAAATGGGATTGCTGAGAGATAGAATAGAACTCCCATAGAAGCTGGCAGGACTTTGCTAAGTGACACATCTCTCCTAGAATATTTTTAGGCTGAGGCAGTAAATACTGCATGTCATGTCCTAAACAGAGCTTCTATCACCAAAAGCCACAAGAAGACTCCTTATGAGATTATGAAGGGCAGAAAACCAAACCTAGCCTATCTCAAGATCTTTGGTAGTAAATGTTATGTGCTAAATAATGTGAAGTCCTATGTGACTAAGTTTGTTGTCAAGTTCTATAATGGGATATTTGTTGAGTACGTCAATCATAGCAAGGCCTATAGGGTCTACAACATGAAAAATCAAGTTGTAGAAGAGTCTGTTAATGTAGTATTTGATGAGTCAATTATGATTAACAATGAGTTGCCTAGCTCTTCATCTAAACTTGCAGGTATAGAGCTATTGATGGACAAGCTAACCATCTTGGAAGCTCTTCCAATAGTCCAAGATGAAGATGAAGGTGTGTGCATTCCAGAAGGAGTACAAGGCGCACATGATATGGATAAAGGTCAGCAAGATACAACCACTGAAGCTCAAGATGCTGAAGGAAGATTGCCTCCAACTGTCAGGCATTTAAGGGATCATCCCAGACATCAGATCATTGGTGAAGCAAGCCAAGGAGTCATGACTAGAAGCAGAAGTCTCAACACAACATTGTATTCAAGCTTCATGTCACAAGTTGAGCCTAAAAGATTTGAAGAGCCTAACATAAACTAGTTCTGGATTGTGGCAATGCAAGAGGAACTGAACTAGTTTAAAATGTGTAAGGTCTGGAAGCTGGTTCCCAGACCACAAGGATATAATTTCATTGGAACCAAGTGGATCTATAGAAATAAGCTTGATGAAAATGAATGGATGTGAAGTCAGCCTTCCTGAATGGTGACTTAAAGGAAAAAAGTCTATGTTGAGAAGCCATATGGTTTTGTTATTCCTAACTCACTTGATTATGTTTATAGACTTAGGAATGCTCTATATGGGTTGAAGCAAGCTCCTAGGGCTTGGTATGAGACCCTGTCTAGCTTCCTCATTGAGAATAATTTCTCACGGGGGGAGATAAACAAGACTCTATTCCTAAGGGAATTTAAGGGCAAGATCATCCAAGTCGAAATTTATGTAGATGACATAATTTTTGGGTCTACTAATGACAAGCTTTGTGTAACATCCCATGTTACTCCTAGACCCCTTAACTTAGATTGGGTTAGGCATGTGGTGGGTGATAGGGAATTTAGCTAGGTTTGACCCTAGGGAGTGGATTGTAGCCATAAGGGGCCCACTAAGGGGCCAAAGTCAAACTAGGTCAAACTAGCCTAAATAGGAACCCTAGCCACACCATGACCCCACCACATTGCCCTAACCCTAAAATAATCTAAGTGGACCCTAGGACATGTCATTAGGTCAACCCTTTGACCCTAGTTGACCAAAGTCAACCTTAGCCCTAAGTTGGTCAAACCTATACCTATAGGCCCAATTAGCCTAAGTAGGGCACCACATTGACCCAACCCAAGTTAGGTGGTGCCATTAGACTCATGACCATCAAGTGGGGTCAGCCCACTAACCATGGTTGACAAAGTCAACTCAAAAGTCAACTTAGTCAACAAATGGACCTAAAGAGGGAAAATGAGCCCAAGCCACTTTCCCTTGAGCCAATCCCACCAAACTTGGCCCATGACTAGCCCATATGGTCAAATACAAGCCATGCCCCTTAGTTTGTGGAGAGAGGGTGCATGTATGGGGGCAAAATGGGAAAAGAGGGGAGAGAAGTGGTGAAACATGGAAGGAAGGCCATGTGGCCATACTCCTTCTGCCCAAAGTTCCTGGCTGGCCTCCTAAGAGAATGTTCTAGAGGATTTGAATACAGAGGGGCCATTTGGCAGCTAAGGTGAAGCATCCAAAGCTAAACCGAGCTCCCCCTCAGTCTTATCTCCTTATACAGCCTTTTCCAGCTCAAACCGACCACACCATCAGCTTCAAAGTGAGGAAAGGAGTGGAGAACGACTCCTGGAGCAAAGAAATTGGTGGAGAATTGAGCTTTTGAGCAGGAGATCGCTGGAACAGCTCAGCCATGGCCAACCGCCGCCCAACTCACCGTCATGCCGCCATTCGGGTCCATTTCGTCGCCCCTCTACTCGTACTAGCTTTCTAGATCCTCTAGGAGAGACATCGGGCTCAATTGAGCCCGATACCATGTGAGGAAAATGAGAAATTTCCGAGCTTTTTTCTTGCTCGGGTTCGCCGGAGGAGCCAACTCCGGCGGCCTCATCGCCGGGAATCGCTAGCCACCACCTCAGTGAAGGTGGTGGCGACAACCGCAGGTGGTGGTGGTGGCTCAGCTGGACGAAAAAAGCCAGGCAATACGGCCCAGGAAAACCAATCTGGGCCGTTGATGAATCGGGGACGATGAACGGATGTCGTCCGTTCATCCCCCGATTTTACGTTTTAATTAATTCAATTTCATTTAAATTTTGTCACACTTTCACAGTGACATTGCATGTAAAATTTAGGCCTCTTAGAAGCATTTTTAGAACTGGCGATTAAGATGAAAGTTGTATCCCTTCCTCTTAACTTTAATTTTCCATCTTAAACTTATAATTTGGTGTAGTATACTGTCCTATAGGGCTGTTTTCCTAGGACTGATCCTAGGCTAGGGCAGAAACCAAAACTAATGCCCCTGTCAAACCAGATGTCCACATGACTCAAGATTTTTGTCATGTGCTTAAATAGAGTATATATAGCCCCTGCCAAAAATGGAGAATTTTTGGGAAAAGGTTTTCTATAGTTTTTATCATAATACACAAAAGTAAATAAATGAAATATTTGGAGTATTATGACTAAAAATGACCCCAAATTTTGGTGGCATGTCCTTGAGGACTATTCTAGTGCATGGTAAAAATTTCAGCACATTTGGACCACTGTATGTTGGGTGAACTCACTTGCATGTGTTGGCTATACATAGGCTTGGGGTGCAAATAGCCAATTTTGTAATAATGTGTATTAAGCCTATTTGGAACATACAAAAATCATGATATTGATTTAAGAGGCTCATTAGGGTGAATTATACCCCTCATTGAAATAATGGGATTTTTGGAAGCAAAAATCCCATTATTTGGAATTTTTGAAATAATTGAACTTTTGAAAAATAAATGTGAAAATAGGCTCATCATTGAGATAAAATCCCCAATCTTTGTCAAGGTCAATATAATGTCATGTTTAACTCCTAAAAATTTTTATGTCACTGATTGATGAATTTTAATAGGAGTTATGTAGAAATTACCTTTTTGCCCTTACTGTACTTAATTAGAAAATTGATGAAAATATTCAGTAGAAAATTTTGGGAAAAGTATTGGTGATTTATCTGGGTATGAATAACCTTGTATAATTTTCTCAGCATTTTTGGATGACTCATAAATTTTCAAAACTACATAGTGGCATTTTGGTAATATATTTAGAAATGAATTTTTGTAGCCCTTAATCCACAGAAGTTTATGAAATCCTACCTTTAGCATTATTTTACCAGTATATGTGTCTTATAATTTTCCTACAATTTTTAGTAATGAACTCTTTATACTTCCTTTGGAAAAATGGTTATTTGTGAATTTTGTATAAATTAAGGGATAAATAGAATTAATGAAGGGAAAATTATAGTTCTTGGCAGACAATACTATTTTACCAAATTACAACTCAAGAAAATTTCTTAGGTCAGTGGGATTATAACTTGTGACACTTCATGTATTAAATGGCCTAGGGAATTAATATCAGGATTTATTTAAGGGTTTTAATGACTTAGGAAAATAATGAAATTCAACGTACTCATCATAATAGTCCATTCCATCCTAAGATAAATAGTTAAGGGCATGTAACCCAAGGAAATTGGAAGTCATACTCCGGGGTGGTATTAGGTCATGGGTTACGTATAATATAAGTAGGTTATACTGTAAGGACCACCGGGGGATAGATCAACGGTCAGGATAAGGTCGTATTTGGAATATAACCCTGGTTGGAAGTTATGTCCTAGTGATGAGGGTAAAAGTGCAAGCCCTTGGATAGCAACTAGGTGGAGGCTGGCGGAAGACCGTCGCCCTTCTAATAACATCTTAAGTCATTAGGATCGCTCAAGAGTAATAATGAGAGCAAGGGGGAATCATGGGTAGACATCAACTAAAGTAAATATCCTTGAGAAAGGGAGCTTTAGGCTTCAGCCCATCGTAGTTCATAGTGCCCTCGAGAGCCCTTCACCGGGTATGCCCTGGGAAGTCCTGGGATTAACCTTAAATCACTAAGTAATATAACCCGTAGACAAGAGTAGCCTAATAGGTTAAGCATCGTATCATTATTCTCACCCATATAGGGTTGGAGGGATTCATGGTAATATTCTCACCCGTGTAGGGTTGGAGGGATTCAGGACAGGTTGGTCCTGCGAGCTGGTGGCTCGAGTGGAAATATCTTGCATGTGCATAAATAAATTAGTGGCGGGTCATGCAGTACTTGACTAATCGTCACACCGATGGTTATACAGTGACTCAGGCGGGTGTGTGGGTTTGAGGGGCCAGTAGGTTGTTTATACTGCGGTCTGGTGGACAATCCCCGAAAACGCACATTCGGCCCAACAAGACTGACGGTAGTCAGCAATTAGTACGCAAGACTCTAGAGTGCACCTAGGACGTGTACAGAGGCGTATGGGAGGTTTAGGTTTGGAAGTGTGCATACCTGCCTAGGAGTGGAGATTCCCACTCCACTGTTGTCGTAGCCACAACGGTGGTACCAGAGAATGATGCTAGCTCTGAAAAGTAGGAACTAAAGGTTCTTGATCACAGAGTCATTGTGTGTGTGTTGCACTTGCATGATTCATAAATAATCCGCATGCATTCATTCATATTAGGTCATACGCTTCATGGATCCTTATCATATAAATTAGTATGGGATCTTTTGTATGATAAGTTAAATTTTGAAACTCTAACTTATATGTTTGTATGGGCACTCATATAAGTTAGGGTACTTCTGTGTTGGTAGATTAAAAGTAGAAGTTTATGTTTATTTTACCATACTGTGTTTTACTTCTCTTGTTTTACTTACTTCAGTTCTATACTTTACTTACTGCACTTGTACTTCTTACATAGAACTGCTAGAGTAGAATTGTTATTACTCCTCATATACTTGCTTGTATAGTGCCACTGCCACCTATTTATACTTGATACCCCTTGTCCTCCGCTTCAACCTCCCGCATGGTGCCTAGGAGTTGCGGGGCGAGGTGCGAAGGAAATGACTTAGTCTTTTGACTAATGATCGGTGACCAAATCATTTTAGGAGCTCGAGGAGATGGACCAGCAGGACGCGGTGCCAGGACGTGAGGAGACGATACCACCTACTACTGCAACAGCACGACCACAGGTGGGATATGATGGTGATGATAGTTAGCTTCCGCTTGTGAGCTTGGAGAGAGATTTTGATATGATGTACTTGGCATAAGCCCTTGTTACTTTTCTACTCATTATGGACTGTATATGTTGTGTACTCTTCATTTTATATACATATGATTAGTATTGTGACTGTGGACTATTTCACTATGCTCTGCTTATATAATTCTGTTTCTCACATTGGACTATTGGTTTATGATCGTGCTAGCCGGCAGAATCGGCGTCTTGCGATGTCAGCTAACCCATGTGTTAGTATCACCGTAAGGCGGCGGTTATGGGCATAAGATCCTGGAGAGCTTCCAAATAGGGGAGTCAGATCTTACACTTTACAGGAAGTTTGCCAAACTTATGCAAGTGAAGTTTGAGATGAGTAGTATGAGTGAGCTTAAGTTTTTCTTGGGCCTCTAAGTTAGGCAGACTGAAGATGGATTGTCCATATCCCAGTCTAAGTTGACAAGGGAGTTAATCAAAAAGTTTGGAATGGAGAGTGCCTCCATAATGAAAACTCCCATGGGGTTAAGTATGTCTATAGACAAAGATGAGACAGGGAAACTGTTGATGAAACTTTGTATAGAAGGATAATTACCTCCCTCCTATATCTTACTATAAGTAGGCCAGACATCATGTATGCTATATATATTTGTGCTATATATCAGGCTAGCCCTAAAGAATCTCACTACTATGCTGCTAAGCTAATTTTGAGATATCTTAAGGGCACACCAGATCTTGGCCTATGATACCATTGAAATAGAGATTTTGAACTAATAGTCTATTCAAATGTAGATTTTACATGTTGTAAAGAGGACAGGAAAAGCACATCAGGCACCTGTCAGTTCTTGGGAGGAATACTTGTGTTTTGAAGTAGCAAGAAACAGACAAGTGTGGCTATCTCAATAGCTGAGTCATAGTATATCTCAGTAGAAAGTTGTTGTGCACAGTTGCTGTAGATCCAGCATCAGCTCCAGGACTACAACATCAAGATAAGTAATACCCCCATGTATTATGAATCTACTAGTGCAATCTCTATTGCTAAGAATCTTGTCTCACACAGCAGGACTAAGCATATTTAGATAAGATATCATTTTATTAGAGAGCATGTGGAGAAGGAAGACATCCGTCTTGAGTTTGTCCCTACAGATAAGCAAGTGGCTGACATCTTCACTAAGCCACTAGATGAAGTTAAGTTCAACATATTCAAGTTTAAGTTGGGTATATTGAACTTGGTCATTAAGCCACTAGGAATTACTACTTCTTGTAGGTTGTTAAGACTTTCAGTGGTATCAAGACTGAAATAGACGAAAGTTTCTATTAGAGAGGATGGTAGAAGATGCTCCTGTTGAGGGGGAGCAAGTCCAACACTTGTAGAAATAGGTTCAGCTTCCTGTTGAGAAAGAGAAAGCAGCTGCAATAGTGGAATTCTAAAGTCAACATTGCTGATCTGTATGTCCTAAGGACAATGCACAGACTGAGGGGGAGATTAACTCTGGACTCTCTCAGAGAAAGAATTGATCAGGAAAATGGAGAAGGCCAGGACCTCCCTAACTATTATAAAGAAGTCAAAAAGGGGGAGAAGGAAATGATCAAGGATAGGAAGTGAAAAAGGGGGAGTAGGAAATGATGATCACTAGGAGTAGGAAATGATGATCACTATGCCGGCAAGGAAAATGTGGTAACCAATAACTTATTATACTTGTTACTCTTTTTCGAATATAATGTTTTATCTACTGCATATGATGGTGTGTATCATTGACTAGGAGTTGTGACTAAGGGTTTGGGAAAGTGAAGGGGATAGATCTTAACTTTCTTCTAATTTATAGTTAATATATAAAAAGTCACAGCACAAAGATAAAGAAAGAAAATAAGCACACAGAAGACACACGAAAATTATAGCGGTTCCCCAAATCTGGGTACATCCACTCTTCTACCACCCTGGTAGGAATTCATTACAGGTTTTTGATCAGGTGCCCTGCCACCACAAGATCTCTTTCAGGTAGATCTAGAAACCCTTTGAGCTTTTAATCAGGAGCCCAAAATCCAATAGGTTTTTGATCAGGTGCCCTATCACCAAGAGTTCACTTTTAAAGGGAGAGATAACCCTGTACACAGGAAAGGGAAAAGAAATGATGTTGTCTTCTCTTTCAATGATCTGAGAGAAGACTAGTGGATTGTTGATGATGTCAAAGCTCCCCCTGAGATGTAGAATAGTTCAGGAGTGGAAGCTTTGCTTCAGGGTGTAGGCCTTCAAGTTGATGTGGCTCTCCAACAAGCTTTTAGACTGATATTGTATTTTTTGTCTCTTGGAAGCCTGGAGCAGATCATGAAGAAATCTGTGAGAAACTGAGCTATGTTGTTCTTCACTGATTGCTAATTATTATTGTTTATCTTTCTTCTCTTTCACTGCTTCATCCCTTTCTACCTACTGTTCTATAACAAAATATCTCTATATATGTCTGAACATGATTCAAACATTTGAATTTGCTTTAACTTTAATGGCTAACTCATTTCCGAGAAGGGAAAGAGCCTTGGGAGTTAATTAGCTTTTAATCCATATTTAATGCTCCCTTTCAACGGCTATATTCAAATTAGAATATATGGTATTAAATCTGAGAATCATAAAGCCTGCAATTAAGGCCTTAATTAATTCTGCCAGCTGTAAATCTTTCTGAAAAACTGCACAGGAATCGTTGATCACAATTTTAAAGCTTTCTTCAAACTGGGTTTGGAGATCGTTGAACTCAGCTCGAAGATCGTTGATCTCAGCTCGGAGATCGTTGAGCTGAGTTCAGAGATTTTTAACTGCATCTGAGTTTTACAGTTTTCTTTGAACTGAGCTCAGAGATCGTTGATCTCCTCTCAGAGATCTTTGAACTGAGTTCAGAGATTTCTTCCAGCAATTTTCTGAACTTCAAATCTGAACTTTTCTGGAATTTTTCTGAATGAGCAGACTTAGAAATAAACCTATGACCCATGACTATACATTTTGGGTCAATCTAATATTCCTAATAGTGATCCTTACCCAAATCAGAACTAAGGTTCCAACAATCTCCCCCTATTTGGGTGAGGACACTATTTACATAAAAATATAAAGCAAGTTTAAAATGAGTTCTAAAAAAAGAGCAACAATGGTTCGAAATAAAAATGAGAACAAAAACTTCTAAAGGGCTATGCAGTTGTTCTGTTGCTTGTCTTTAACTGAGTTTGTTTTCAGCATATCTGAAACATGGTTCCAACAAACTCCTTGATATCGTCCCTCATATTTCTGAATAATTGAAACTGTCGCTGCTGTAACCTCTAAAATAGTCTCCCCCTTATACAGCTACCCCTGCTCTGAAGGGTCTTTTCCTGAAATAAGAGGTTAGATGTTCTGGACCAAGATTACCTCGGGTCTTGGTTCTTTTTCATAATAATCAGAAATAAAAGAATATTCAGGTTGATCTTTGTAACCTAATGGATGAAATTTCCTAGGAGAGATGAACTATTGGGTAAAAGGATTGACAAAATTTTTAGTTTGATTATAATTTTCAAAAGGATAAAAATTTCTGTTTTGAAATTCTGAGTTCGATGATTTATGTTAAGATCGTCGATCTGCGTTCGACGACTAGTATTGATCTCATCGATCTCGGTTCACAGAGTAATAATGACCACTATCTGTGTTCCACGATCGTCGATCTCTGCTTGATGAAAAGTGTTGATATTGTCGATCCCCTTTTGTTGAGTAGTTAAACCCAACCTCTGGGTTCAGAGATCGTCAATCGCCGTTCGACGAGTAATACTGAGATCATCGATCTTGGTTCGACGACTTATTTTGAACAAAAATTTTCTGAATATTTTTAGTTTGTTTTGGTAAAAATTTAGTTATTTTGTCTATATTTATTATTTTTTCTTTGCCTTTAACTGATTTTAATGAAGCTAATTTTTTGGAAGTAATTGTTAAGTCTTTTTCAGTTGAATGTTTTCAGAAGATAAATTAATTACTTTTTCTCTAAGAAGTTTTATTTCTTTCTCAGATATAATCAAATCCTTGTATAAAATTTTAATATCTTCTTTATAAAGTTCTGAAGAGAAATCAAAGAAAGAAATAACCTGATCCTCTTCTGATTCTGCTACTGATTCTTCATCAGATTCAGATTCTTCATCATAGTTGCTGCAAGATGCATTGATTGCCATCAAGCAGAATTCTCTTGCTCTTGTCTTCTTCATACTCAGTTGTACATAATGAAGCTTCAAAGTCACTCCAAGATTCAACACCATATTTTCTCTTTTAGCTGATCCAGCAACCATTGCTGTGAGGGAGTCCAAGATGTCCTTTGCTGAGGTGTATTCAGCAATTTCCTGAAAAATGTCATCAGACATTGATTGAGCAAGAATGTTCATTGCTTGTGCATCAGCCATCTTCATCCTTTTCTGGGCTTCTGTCCATTAAGATGATGGAACATCATTCATGCTTGTTGTTTCTAATGGTTGAAAAGGACCTGTCAAAATGGAATTCAAAATGGCTTCATCAATAAAATTCATAAATAGCCTAATCCTTGCCTTTCATAGTGCAAGCTTATCTAGATTGTACATAGGAGGTCTGGTGCTTGAAAACTCTTCATTTTATGCCATGATAGACTCTTAAGAAAAATAAGATCTATCAGATCGTTTTGGTTCAGGTGTTAGCCTGTACAACCAAAGAAACGACCCTCTAATACCAATTGAAAGTGAAGGGGATAGATCTTAAATTTCTTCTAATTTATAGTTAATATATAAAAAGTCACAGCATAAAGTTAAAGAAAGAAAACAAGCACATAGAAGACACAAGAAAATTATAGTGGTTCCCCAAATCTGGGTACATCCAATCTTCTACCACCCTGGTAAGAATCCACTACAGGTTTTTGATCAGGTGCTCTGCCACCACAAGATCTCTTTCAGGTAGATCTAGAAACCCTTTGAGCTTTTGATCAGGAGCCCAAAATCCAATAAGTTTTTGATCAGGTGCCCTATCACCAAGAGTTCACTTTTGAAGGGAGAGATAACCCTGTACACAGGAAAGGGAAAAGAAATGATGTTGTCTTCTCTGTCAATGATCTGAGAGAAGACTAGTGGATTGTTGATGATTTCAAAGCTCCCCCTGAGATGTAGAATAGTTCAGGAGTGGAAGCTTTGCTTCAGGGTATATGCCTTCAAGTTGATGTTGCTCTCCAACAAGCTTTTAGACTGATATTGTATTTTTTTTTCTCTTGGAAGCCTGGAGCAGATGATGAAGAAATCTGTAAGAAACTGAGCTATGTTGTTCTTCACTGATTGCTAATTGTTATTGTTTCTCTTTCTTCTCTTTCACTGCTTCATCCCTTTCTACCTACTGTTCTGTAACAAAATATCTCTATATATGTCTGAACATGATTCAAACATTTGAATTTGCTTTGAATTTAATGGCTGACTCATTTCCGAGAAGGGAAAGAGCCTTGGGAGTTAATTAGCTTTTAATCCATATTTAATGCTCTCTTTCAACGACTATATTCAAATGAGAATATATGGTATTAAATCTGAGAATCATAAAGCCTGCAATTAAGGCCTTAATTAATTCTGCCAGCTGTAAACCTGTCTGAAAAACTGCACAGGAATCGTTGATCACAATTTTAAAGCTTTCTTCAAACTGGGTTCGGAGATCGTTGAACTCAGCTCGGAGATCGTTGATCTCAACTCGGAGATCATTGAGCTGAGTTCACAGATTTTGAATTGCATCTGAGTTTTACAGTTTTCTTTGAACTGAGCTCAGAGATCGTTGATCTCCGCTCAGAGATCTTTGAACTGAGTTCAGAGATTTTCTTCTAGCAATTTTCTGAACTTCAAATCTGAACTTCTCTGGAATTTTTCTGAATGAGCAGACCTAGAAATAAACCTATGACCCATAACTATACATTTTGGGTCAATCTAATATTCCTAATAGTGATCCTTACCCAAATCAGAACTAAGGTTCCAACAGTTTGACTTCTTCAAATAGGGGGAGATTGTTAGGTCCATTAATCATAATGTCCCAGATTTGTAGAAGTCAATGTTGGAGTTAGTAATCAGGCGGTCTTGCAGCTTGTCTTGGCGGATTGAAGACCGCACGGTCTGGCAGTTTGTCTTGGTAGATTGAAGACCGCGCGGTCTGGCAGTTTCCCTTCAGTGGTTTGGTTGCTGGGCTGTTATTGTCGGGAGTCCAAGCGGTCTAGCGGTTTGTCTCATGCGGCTTGGAGACCGTGCGGTCTAGCGGTCTCCCATGGCCGCCTCTCTCTCTCTCTGGTGGTAGCCGAGCGGTTAGCCCTTCTCATCTAACCGCGTGGCTTGTGCGGTTTGTTTTTTGTATAGGCCGCTTAGTCCTGTAATTTTTTAGTCCCACATCTCTAATTTGTATTCTCTCTTCTCTCCTCCATTCTATAAAAGAGAGGTCATACCTTTGTAATAGATACCTTTTTCAGATAATAAAATTTCTGTTATACCACTTCCGGTTTGTTCTTGTTCGTTTCTTATGTTGTATCTGTTATACCACTCCTGTCGCCAATCCGGCTCCGCCTCTTCCTCCTCCTCCTTCTTGAAACCTTGGCACCGTTCCAAACTTGTCGGCTCCAACTACCCGGATTGGAGCGTCTCCTTCACCTTTCTCCTTCGCTCGCAACGCAAAATCCACCATTTCTTTGATGACCCTCCTCCCACCACTTCACCTCTCTTTGATGACTGGGATGCGAGTGACGCGCTTGTGCGTAATTGGCTCGCTAACAGCCTCTTCGATGAATGCCTTCCTGTCATCCGTCATGATGAGATGGTCAAGGCCGTCTGGCTTCATCTTGCTGCTCTGTACTGAAAGGGGGCTCATACGTCCCGCATCTATACGTTGTATGCGGACCTCTTTACTCGTCCTATCTTGTCTCATGCTGCTGCCTATCAACAGGTTCAGACTCTCGGGGCTGAGATTCTTCAGAATCGCCCCTTTTTTGTGGATTTGGCTCAACAACACAAGCACTTCAAGGAGCTCCTTGTTGTGTGCTACCTTCTCTGGCTTCCTGATACTTATGATATGATCCGCCAACAAATTCTGGGTGAGGCAGAATCTCCTACCTTAGATGCCACCGCTGTCCGCATTGCCGCTGTCCGCATCGCCGCTGTCACCTCCCTCCTTCAGCGCCCGCTTCTTCCCGCTCCTTCTCCACCGGACAACTATGCTCACCAAACTCAGCGGAGTGGCTCTGGTAGCCGCAATCACAAGTCTAGCGGACGTGCTCCTTCCCGCTATCTTTGCTCTCACTGTGGCCGCACCGGCCACACGGTGGATCGCTGTTGGATGAAGTATCCCCATCTTCGCCCTACAGGTGACTCTTCCGCCTCTTCTTCCAAGCCGTCTGCCTCTGTGGTCACATCATCAGGTAGTGCCCACGTGTTGACTCAAGGTAAATGACTTATCGACTCTGGTGCGACTAATCACATGACGGGCAATCCTCAGTGCTTCTCTCTACTCAAACAACATGATCGATTGCCTCCTGTACTCGTTGCAGACGGTTCTCCCTCCCCGGTTCATGGGTCAGGAGTGGTTCATGTTACTCCATCTCTTCGCCTAGCGAACACTCTCTATGTGCCCAAATTTCCATGCAACTTATTATCGGTTACCTCTTTATGCAAGCAGCTTCAGTGTTTTGTGACGTTTACTCCGACTTCTTGTTCTTTTCAGGATTCGAGATCCCAACAAACGATTGCTACTGGGACTGAGAGCGGCGGCCTCTACTTCCTCGACAACGTTTCCGCCTTGTTCGTCTTCTCCTCTTCTTGTACGGATCTTCTCCAGTGGCATCTCCGCCTCGGTCATCCTCCTCCACGCCTTCTACATCAGCTTCTGCCCCACCTCCCTCCTTCCAGTACTCCTCTCAACTGCGACGCTTGTCAGCTTGGCAAGCACCACCATTCCTCCTTCCCGTCGAAGCAAGGTCGGGGCTCTACCCGTCTGTTTGATCTAGTCCACTCCGATGTATGGGGACCTGCTCCTACCCTCATCATTGGTTGAGGTAGTTCTTATTTTGTTACTTTTATTAATGATTTTTCTAGATGTACTTGGGTGTATCTCTTACGAGATCGCTCTGAACTTTTGGATGTATGGTTCTCTTTTTATCAGTTAATTAAAACTCAGTTTTGTGTTTGTATTAAAAATTTTTGCTCAGACAATGCTAAAGAATATCTGAGTCATGCGTTTACCACTTTCTGTGTGCAACATGGCACTATTCATCAGACTAGCTGTGTTTATACCTCCCAGCAAAATGGGGTGGGGGAACGCAAAAACCGTCATCTCCTCGATGTCGCTCGTACCTTGATGACCCAGATGCATGTTCCTCGCTCATATTGGGGTTATGCTGTTCTCCTTGCCTGCTACCTCATCAATTGCATTCCCTCAATGGTTCTCCATGGGAAAACCCCATTCTACATTCTGTATCCGGGCAAGGAGCATTTTCCTTTCCCTCTCTGAATCTTTGGGTGCACTACCATTGTGCATGCCCTATCTGCCACCCGTGATAAGCTCTCCCCTCGCTCCACCAAATGTGTCTTTCTGGGGTACTCCACCACTCAGAAAGGCAATTGTTGCTTTGACCCCATTCTTTGTAAGCAGTTCGTCTCTACTGACGTCACCTTCTTCGAGAATGCCTCCTACTTCTCAGATGACTCCTCTCCTCTCTCCCCATCTTCTGATACTCCTATTTTTCCCTTCGTTCCCTCTTCTCCTACTGAGATCTCAACCCCTATATCGTCTCCGTCCACTCCTCTCCCTCCTCCTCTCTCTCCCTCTTCTCCGCCACCGTCTCCCTCATCTCCGCCTCCGTCGCTCTCTACTCCCAGGCCAGCTCTCTCTGCCATGGATGCTCCGGATGCCGAGGGACCCACCGACCTGGATCTTCCTGTAGCTCTTTGCAAAGGGGTGCGAGCGTGTACTCTACACCCTCTTATTGGTGTTATTTCATATGATCGCCTTACCTCTTCTCACTGGGCCTTTGCACTAGCTATCTCTTCCACTGCCACACCCCTTTTCTACCAGGAGGCTCTTGCTATTCCTCATTAGAAGATGGCCATGGATGAGGAAATGGCGACCCTAATTGAGCGGGGTACCTGGACTCTTGTTCCTCCTCCCTTCGGTACTGATGTTGTTTGCTATCGCTGGGTCTTTGTGGTCAAATTTGGCCTGGATGGCACTGTGGATCGTTATAAGGCCCGCCTTGTTGCTAAGGGCTTTACTCAGACCTATGGGGTTGATTACTTTTACACCTTCTCTCCCGTGGCTTGTCTCAGTACTATCCGGATCCTTCTCTCTGTGGCTGTTAATAGAGATTGGCCGATTTCCCAGCTGGATATCAAGAATGCCTTCCTTTATGGTAATCTTTAGGAGGCCGTCTACATGGATCAACCTCCTGGGTATGTTGCTCAGGGGGAGACATGAGTATACCAGCTGAAGAAGGCAATCTATGGCCTCAAGTAGAGACCTCGAGCTTGGTTTGACAAGTTCAGCGACATCGTGGCGGCCATTGGTTTTGCATGAAGCTCGGCCGATCACTCGCTGTTCATTCGCAAAACTTCCTCGGGATTGGTGGTTCTTACTGTGTACGTCGATGATATTCTTCTCACTGGCGATGATCAGGAAGGGGTGGCTTTGACTAAGCGGCATCTTCATCAACATTTTGTCATGAAAGATATGGGCTCTCCAAAGTACTTTCTGGGGATCGAAATCTCTCGAAAGCCCAACTCCTTAGTCCTATCCCAACGTAAGTATGCTCTTGATCTATTAAAAGAGGCAGGATTGACTAGAGCCAAACCTGCCCGATGCCCCATGGCAACTAGAGAAGACAAAACCTTGACAGATGATTCGCCTCTTCTTTCAAATATTATGTAGTACAGGCGTCTGGTTGGTAAGCTCATATATCTCACAGTGACCAGGCCCGACATTTCCTATGTTGTGGGCAAGGTGAGTCAATTCATGCAAGTGCCTAGAGAGTGCCATCTACAGTCCGCCTTGCGGATCTTGGAGTATATCAAAGTAGTGCCTGGGAAAGGATTACTCTTTCAGAAGAATGGTCATCTGAGGGTTGAAGCGTACTCAGATGCGAGTTACGCTGATGACAAAGGGGATCGCAAGTCAACCTCGGGTTTTTGCACCTTTGTTGGGGGAAATCTGGTGAGCTGGAAGAGTAAGAAGCAGTCTGTTATTTCTAGGTCCAGTGCAGAAGTAGAGTATCGTAGTATGGCATCGACCACTTATGAGTTAAAGTGGTTACGGGCACTCATGATGGATTTAGGAGAGGTCTACAACTATCCTCTACCTATGTTCTATAATAACAAGGCTGCCATATACATATCCAAAAAACTGGTCTTTCATGAAAGAACCAAGCACATTGAGGCCGACTGTCATTTCATTCGTGAAGAGATTTTGAAGGAACAAATTTGCACTCCCTTTGCCACTTCTGATAAAAGAGTTGGCTGACATCTTCACCAAGCCAGTATCCGCCTCGTTTCTTCATATTTGCGACAAGCTGGGCATGATCGATATATATGCTCCAGCTTGAGGGGGAGTGTTGGAGTTAGTGACCGGGCGGTCTGGCGGCTTGTCTTGGAGGATTGAAGACCGCGCGGTCTGGCGATTTCCCTTCAGTGGTTTGGTTGCTGGGCTGTTGCTGTCGGGAGTCCAAGCGGTCCAGCAGTTTGTCTCAGGCGGCTTGGAGACCGAGCAGTCTAGCGGTATCCCATGGTGGCCTCTCTCTCTGGTGGTAGCCGAGTGGTTAGCCCTTCTCATCTAACCGCGCGGCTTATGCTGTTTGTTTTTTGTATAGGCCGCTTAGTCCTGTTATTTTTTAGTCTCACATCTATAATTTGTATTCTCTCTTCTCTCCTCCATTCTATAAAAGGGAGGTCATACCTTTGTAATAGATACCTTTTTCAGATAATAAAATTTCTGTTATACCACTTTCGGTTTGTTCTTGTTCGTTTCTTACAGTCAAATAATTCAATGGTATACACATAGATGTTTTTGATGTATATTCAAGTTCATGCATGCAGGTTATTCTTTGTTACATTGATTGGACAGGTGTTCTAAGTGACAATGACAGGTGGACACAAGGAAGAATGCTGGAAAGACATAAATTTGTCTAAGTCCACAGGCATTGAGTGAAGCCAGTTCCCTCAATGCCAGATGTAAAGAAAGAATGCTGGAAAGATAGAAATTTGTGTAAGTCCACAGACGTTAAGTGAAGCTAGTTCACTCAATGCCAGAAGTCAAAAAACACTGAGTAAAGCATGGACAGTCAAAGCCCAACAATTTGCAAAACATATATGCGGCTAAGTCCACAAGCATTGAGTGAAGGCAGTTCACTCAACGCCATACAATAAGAAGTGTTGAGTAAAGAAAAGACAGTCAAAGCATCAGCATTGGCAGAGAAGAATTCTTGTTAAGTTCAGAAGCGTTGAGTGAGGACAGCTCACTCAACGCCAAAGAAAGAAGTGTCGAGTAAAGCTCGTGCAGTCAAAGCCTCAGAAGAAGGAGACAAAAAATCTATCACAGTCTACGGGCGTTGAGTGAAGGCAGTTCACTCAATGCCGAATCAATAGATGAAAATCAGCTAAGTACAGAAGCGTTGAGTGAAGGCAGTTCACTCAACGCCTAATCAAGATGGCAAGAAAGTCAAGTATGCGTTGAGTGATGAAGGCTCACTCAATGCACTCAACGATATCAACAGAAAGTTTATTTAAGAACAAAAGCATTGAGTGATGAAGGCTCACTCAATGCACTCAACGCCTATCAACAAAAAGTTTGTCTACGGACAAAAGCATTGAGTGATGAAAACTCACTCAATGCACTCAACGCATAGTGAGACAGAAATCTGTCTTAGTGTTTTTGCATTGAGTGAAGGTTGTCCATTCAACGTGATGCAGCGTATGTAGCTATGGAGATCTAAACGAGGGAAAACTCTAGTTCGCCTACAACGCACTCCTGATCGTTCGCACCTACACAAGAATCTATTGCCAACAAACACGTACCATTCCGCATACAAACCAATAAACAAATCGGAGGCGTGCCAACTCTAAAACAGCGATAAAAATATGAGTCGACTTGTTCCCCAAGAAAACACAAAGGTTGTCAATCCTTTTCAAGGGCAAGACCAAGGCGACAAACCAAGATCCGCTCAAGCAAAATGGATCTACCCAATCCGAAAATAGAAACGCGATCAATAACAATTTTATTCGGAGATTTGAAAGCGTTTGAGATTTTAAAATCACGGAGAACACGATGGTTCTACCTCCACAAATCTAATAGAAGAAGCACTTAGAGAAGGAGAAGAGTTTACCCAACCGTAGGAAGAACATACTAGATAACTTGTGGGAGAATCACTCTCTCCACTATTTCCACCGACGTCGCACCGAATGGTCCACCGACATCGCACCGAGTAGGGTTGCCATCCTTCTTCCTTGGAGTCGCACCAAGAAACCATGCCGGAAAGCTCCACGGAGGGGAGGCCGAAATGGAGAAGAGGAGACAGGAGGGGGGCAGCTTTTCACAAGCTTGGCTGAAATCTCCTTTAGACAAAGGGGGCTGGTTTTTAGGTTTTAAAAATCTCCTTTCATCTCATAAAAGCCTCCTATTTATAGGAGATACAAATTAAATCCAACCATCCAAGATTGAGATGAAGATCTCATCCATCCGAATGGTTATTAGCACACCATAAATGTTTAATAACACACCAACAATGAAAATAAAATATTACAAGTTGCTTTTAAAGGAAATAAAATAGAAAATAAATATAAACTATTTTAGAGCTTCAAATAAGTTTTGCGCGTCGTGGATGGAGGTTGTAATGTAGCTTTCCGTTAGCGTCCGTGGAGTTGTCATGTCGCCATAAATCTTTATGTTGTTGTGCCTCGACAACCGGATCATCTTCAAGTAGTGGTGGAGGGGCCGCGACGTCAATCCTCCCTTGCTCAAGTCACGTATCACCGATGCATGGTCCGAGAGATAACAGTGGAGAAGAGCGGCATCCAAGCGTCGAAGCTTTGCCTCAAGTTCTCATGAGTCGTCTGAAGGAGGGCGATCTTGCCAATGGATGAGAAAGCTGCGGGTAGTACCATCTTTAGTTGTGAGCAGCTCAGCGTCAAGTATCCTGTCAGGTATAAGAAAGGTTTTGGGAAACCTTGGAAACAAGTCAGCAGCAGGAGAAGAAAATAACTTACCATCCGACGCTAAACCTTTGGAAACCATAGGAGAGAGATCATTCGTACTACCACTCCCAACCCATTAGAAATTTTAGTGGAGGGAGAAAACGATAAAGAAGTAAGCTCTTGTGGAGGTGAAACAAACATCGTTAATTCTAAGACATTAAAAATTGGTGAAACACCCCAATCAGCAGGCAAATCTAAGACAAAAGCGTTATCGCCTAGTTTCTTTATAATCCGGAAAGGGCCGAATCGCTTTGGCTCTAACTTTTTAACGGTACCGGTTGGCATTCGTATAGGAACTAAGCGGACTAAGACTTGATCGCCGACTTGAAAGTGCGACACTCTCCTATATTGATTAGCATGTGCTTGATAGGATTCATATTGGGAGGTCAAGGTTGCTCGAATATGTGCGTGCAAATAATGAATGTGTTGGACGAAGGATTGTGCAAATTGACTTGTTTTATATGTTGGTGGTAATGGAACAAAGTCAAGGGGCACCAGAGCCTTATAACCGTGAACAATCTCATTAGGGGACATACCCGTGGACCTATTCTTAGAGTTACTGTACGCTAATTGGGCATGGGGAAGAAGAAAGTCCCATGTGCCTTTGTGATCGCTCACAAGACACCGAAGAAGGTTCCCCAAACTCCGATTGACCACTTCCGTCTGCCCATCGGTTTACGGATGATAAGCAGCGGATAATAATAATTTTTTTCCCATTAAAATCCATAGAGTTTTCCAAAAGTAGCTGGTGAATTTCACATCCCCATCTGAGACAATTGTTATCGGCACTCCACGATGACTAACGACCTCTTTAAAATATAATTTCGCAATGTGGGATGCATCGTTGGTCTTGATACATGGGACAAAGTATGCCATCTTAGAAAATCTATCCACAACTACGAGAATAGAGTCGTGACGTCGAAGAGTGGAGGGAAGGCCTAATATGAAATCCATGCTCACGTCTTCCCAATGTGTGGAAGGAATAGGTAGTGGGGTGTATAAACCAACATTAGATTTAATGCCCTTAGAGACTTGACAAGTACGACAACTACTCACTATTCCTCCAACGCTCGCCTTAAGTTTAGGCCAATAAAATTTCTCCTTAACGAGTGCAATGGTTTTATCTCACCCAAAGTGTCCACTCAAGCCTCCGCTATGTAACTCCCAAATAATGTGGTGTCGTAACGAGGTTCTCGGAATACACAACTTCCCGTGCCTAAAGAGATAACCGTCCCTAAGAGTAAAGGCCGAAATAGTCGTGGGGGAGCTGTCCTGGGTAGATAAATATAGTTCTTGAAAATCTTGGCAAGTGGCGTATTTGTCCTTAATGCGTTCGAACCCTATAACATGGACTTGCATGGTGGATGGCAATAGGGTGAGGCGACTAAGTGCATCGTCAACTCAATTGTCGGAACCCTTAAGGTGCTTGAGATTAAACGTTTATTCTTGCAAGAAAGCTACCCACTTAGCGTGACGCGGGCTGATTTTATGTTGAACATTTATGAAACGCAAGGCATCATGGTCGGAGCGGATCACAAACTCCTTGGAGAGGAGGTAGTGTCGTCAATGATGCAAACACCTAACAACAACATAGAACTCTCTATCGTAATTTGAGTAATTCAACTTGGCGCCCGCTATCTTCTCACTAAAGTAACTGACCGGGTGACCTTCTTGACTTAAGACACCACCTATTTCCACCACAGATTCATCACAGGTAAGCTCAAAGACCTTGGTGAAGTCAGGTAGACGTAGCACCGGTGCCTCAATCATAAGCTTTTTAATATGTTGGAAGGCAAATGTGGCGGACTTTGTGTTGGGTTTTCTATGGAGGTTGGCACAACACTTGTGCACACAACGGAAGGAATAAAACAAGAACAACCCAAAGAGAAATGGATTGGGCCATGAATGTTGAATCAAGAAGTTATCAAAATAACAAGACAAAATTACCTCTTCGGTGTTAAGTCACAACTCAACAAAGGTGCTCCAAGATCTGAGTCCTGTCAGTGGGGAGTTCTACATAGAATAATGTCTACGTCTCTGCAGAAATCCACACGAGCGGGAGAACACCTAGCTTCATCGCACGAAGGGTCGGGAGGAAGATCGACCGCACCTTGCGATTCCACGGACTGCTAGGTCCGCGCCAGGAAAGGCAATACCGACGAAGATCGTCGGAGAGGAGGAGGTTTGCGGAGCACACATGGCGGCAGAACACTTTTCGTCCGGCGGAATCGGGATTGGGCGGATCGGGAGATCGGCGGAACAGTTCCGTCGGCTTCCGTTCTACTACAGAAATCCCGATGTTAGTCGATTGATTTTCCCAAAACCCTAAGTGTCTATTTATACTCAAAGCATAAATAAACCTAGGCAAAATCGCTATCCGCAAACCACAGCAAAATAGGGTTTCAGAATCGATCGGAAAGAATCACCTTGCAGAAACGGCGTTGAGAGCGTTGAGTCATACTCGATGATTCTCGACGAATCTGCCTTGGCATTGAGAGCGTTGAGTCATACTCGACGATTCTCGACAAATCTGCCTTGGCGTTGAGAGCGTTGAGTCATACTCGACGATTCTCGACGAATCTGCCTTGGCGTTGAGAGCGTTGAGTCATACTCGATGATTCTCGACGAATCTACCTTGGCGTTGAGAGCGTTGAGTCATACTCGACGATTCTCGATGAATCTCGACGAATTTGCCTTAGTCTCTAAGAACCTTCTTTGGCAACGTTTGCCCAACCCCATTCTGTGCGGTGATTGGTAACCCTTACCAACACAGTCAGTCTTCCAACTTCTCCACATGCTCTTATGTGCGACCCTGCAGGCTCATATCGCGTTGGCAGTGAGATTACATGTTTGACCACTTCTAGATCACTATGGTAACTCCAAAAGTCTCCCACTTGATCTTGAAAGTATCAAACCAAAAACCTCACAAACATTGAGCGGCATCTAGCAATGCATCATTTCTCCCCAAACAATAAGAGTTTAGAACTCATAAGCCTTTACCTTTATGACCCTTGCCAACACAGTTAATCTTCCAATTTCTCCACATGTTTATGTGCCAGCTCATATCGTTGTAGTGGAATACTTTGACCACTCTAGATCCTTTCCAACAGTCCCTTACATCCAAAAACCTCACAAACAATGAAAGAACTAGCTCCCCAGCAATAAGTATAACTCAAAATCCTTTATGAACAATGACATTGTCGTCCCTTTGTCACCCGGAAAGAACTAGAGGTATGGACATACCCTCATAGCTCAATCCAAGTTTCCTGATCTAGAACGGACTTCTAGAGAATGGTGAGTCCAATATCACATATTGACTCATCCAAGCATGACCATGCATTTCTCAGTCTAGTTCCATCAAGGGGCCCATGGATGCAACTCCTGTCATATAGGAGGACAAATCCCATATCTGCTCACACACAAACACCCAAATGATTCGTAATGTGCCCAACAACCACCCTTATCATCAACCTTTCTCAAGGAATACTTTAGATGACATCAAAGCATTCTCTTCCTCACTTGATGAATGCTGCGACGTCAGGTCAAAGGACCACAACACCATTGCCAATAGAGGCCTACTTGTGACACTATTAGATAACAATCCACAAAGTAGTCTCAGGATGGGTCTGTCCAGTATAACTTGTTCATTAACAAGTACCCACGTGATGACTTGATATCACAATATCATGACCTGTGAGAACTGGTCATCAGTCAACGCACGTGCTAGTCTTAAGGTATCATCATCACCCTTAGCTTCTATGATGATACAACGACAAGGGACCTTTTAAGAATGAAGCTTCAAATAAATCATAGGCTCTCACATTCAAGTCACGTACTTGATGTCCTATGAAAGCGAACACTCTAAGGGTATTTATTATGTTATAATTTAACTATCACATAGGAAAATCATAATAAAAGAACTTGTCATTAATTGTAAAAAGAAACATTTGGTACACAATTCATCATATGAATAAACAATAAACAGACAACAAAATATATGTTTACATGCAACCCACAAGACTCCCACTAGAGTTGATCACTTAGGTATCGTATACCCATCGATCTAGTATGACCATCATGCTTTCTCTATGCGAGAGGCTTTGTTAGTGGATCCTCAATATTCTCCTCAGTCGGCACTCTGCAAATGTTCACATCTCCTCGTTCGAAAATCTCACGAATAAGATGGTGTTGGAACCCTAGGTTTTGATTTGAGTTTAGTCCTCTCTTTCTGCCGAAGTATGTGGTTAGTTGATAGGTTAGATTCTTGGAGAATTGCTTTTCCAGATGAATATTTGGTTAAGTAGTTTTTCTGATGGGAACGCCGCTCTAGTCTATTGTTCCTTAGTTGGTCGATTGTGCAATTGTTGATAGGTCACCTGTTGTCTTTGATTATTCTGTCCTGATCACAGTAGACTATCTGAACTACGGGATAGTACCATCTGTCCTGATAGTTCAATGCTACTATCTGGAACTACTGTCCGCTTTGATCAAGCTGATAGTTCAACTATCTGCCGATGAATTTCCTAATCCATATAGCCTCTGTGTTGCTTTGATAGTTCGCTGCGTTAACTATCTGATAGTTCTGTTGATAGGTCACTATCTGTTTTGTTTTGATAGGTCGATATCTGTTGATAGGTCTCGTTTTTCTGTGATAGGTCCTCTGTTGTAGAATTGTTTTGTTTGGTAGCAACTGTCTCTTGCTTGGAACTCTTGAGGTAGTTCCATCTTCTTTGATAGTTCTCACGTTCGACTATCTGCTCCTCCCGTGCGTCGGTCGATTAAGGCGTTTTGTTGTATGCTTTAAAATAGTTTTGTCACAATGTGACTAATTTCCTGACTTATTTTGATATTTTATAAAAGACTTTGAATTATTTCATCAATATCCTATCAGTTTTTTTCTGACAAAGTTGTTTGTCTTAAGATAGCTGCTTTATCCGTATCCTTTATAGTAACCAAAAAGTCTTTCTTGGCTGTAAAGAGTCGTTTCTGAACTTTCTCTTATATTATTTCATCAGAGTAATTTGCTCTTAGAAAGCTTTATCTATTATAGGATATCCAGTATTTTTGTTTTGCTTTATGCTTTTTGCAGCCCAGCTACAGAAGAAGACAAGATTCAAACTCAAGAACCGTTGCTGCTGCTACATATAAAGACCTTAGAACAAATCCTTCACACACATTGAAAAGCAAGCAGCATACAAAAAGCTTCAGTCTCCAACTGCTCTCATATTCTTTAGAAGAAGCTGCACTCTTCTTCATGAGTTCCACTTACAGTCTTCACTCAGACCTTTTGAAGAATAAGAAGAAGAAGATAGCTCAAGAAGAAATTCTATTTAATATTATTTATCGGCTTTTTCCTTCAGTATTTACTGTCTGACTGAAGCAAGACTACCTGCTTCTTTGAGTCAGGAAGAGCCTGCTTTTAGAGCTTTCTAAAGTTATTGTGCTTCTCTAAAGTAAAATAGAGACATCCTCCTTTCCCCCTCCTGGGTTTATTACTCCCTTCAAAAGATCCCTTGTACATAAAAAACATTGTTGGTTTTTAGACATACATCTAAAGGGTTTCTTGATTACCTAAAGATCTTGTTGGTGGCAGGGCACCTGATCAAAAACCTGATTTCCTACCTTGTTGGTAGAAGAGTGGACCGTTGTTTGGGGAACCACTATAAATTCCTTGCGTCTGGATTGCTTTATTAATTACTTGGTGGCTGTGAATCAACTTCATGCGGTCCTTATGTAATTATAGTTGGCTTTTTTATGCACAAGATTTTTTAATCTCAAATATCTATAAACTTCATTCCGCATTTAACTCCAAGAGTTGAGTAGAAAGTCACTGGTCCTTATTACTCTATTCACCCCCCTCTAGAGAGATTCCCTTCTCTTTTAGATGGAACCGCCGAAGTATGTGCTTGGAGCATGAGGTTCCTTAGATTGTGCATGCACCATTGTTATCACAGTAAAAACGGGACCAACAATCTAGGAACTTCAAGCTCGCCGATTTTCCTAATCCATACAGCCTCCTTCGCTGCGTTACTCAATACACTTGCCTCTGTTGTATGTTCTCTTGCTTGGAACCGCTCACAGCTCAACACCAAACCCTTATTTAAATCGTCCCTAATGGAAGCTATGTACTCAACGAGCTCTTCCTATCCACCATACACCAAGAACACATCCTTAGTCCTTCTCAAGTTAAACCCAATCCAGCAACTTCTTCGATCTAAAGCAAAGGAGACATCTCTATAATATTGATTTTAATTGCCGATATGGAATCAACTTCATGCGGTCCTTATCTTCACAAGTTTTGGATTGGTCCTTAGAGAGATAAGAGACATGGGTAAAAATCCTTTCTTGCTCAAGCATGTTGAACCGCTTCACCCTTCTCAAGTATGTACCTTCAAACCCATAACTTCTTCGAATCTCTAAGCAATATCGTTATAAGTTGCCCCCAAGTCCTTCAGGTTCCCTAGTTCTTAACAACTTTCATGGTAGGAATGTCATTCCCAATCAAAAGTATGTCATCTACATACAATATCAGGAAGACAACAATGCTCCCACTGATTTGCTTGTAAACACAAGGCTCATCTTCATTCTTAATGAAACCAAACTCTTTGATTTTCTCATCAAAATGAAGATTCCAACTTCGAGAGGCCTGTTTCAGTCCATAGATGGACTTATTCAGCTTGCATATTTTAGTGGCTTCATTTGGGGATACAAAACCCTCGGGTTGTATCATGTACACTTCCTAAAGGAGGTTTCCATTAAGGAAAGCCGTTTTGACATCCATCTGCCAGATCTCGTAGTCATAATACGCAGCAATAACAAACAATATCCTTATGGACTTTACCATGTCAACAGGGGAAAAGGTCTCATCATAGTCAATACCATGAATTTGCTTGAAACCCTTAGCCACTAGTCGCCCTTTGAATGTCTGTACATTCCCATCCATGCCAGTCTTCTTCTTGAAGACCCATTTGCACCCTATGGGTCGTACCCCTTCAGGTGGTTCCACCAAGTTCCAAATTTGGTTTGCATACATGGAGTCCATTTTGGATTTCATAGCCTCAAGCCATTTGTCGGAGTCCGGTCCATTCATAGCCTCTTGGTAGGTCGCTGGTTCATCATCATGATCCATAAGCAACACATTACCTATTTGAGACATGAGAAATCCATATCTCTCAGGCTCAAACCTCGGTCTACCAAATCTACGTAGGACTTGTGTTTCTTGAGCAGGTTCTCTAGCTACAACATCTTGTGGTCCTGTCTCAGAATCCAATTCTGGTTCATTCACTACGTATGGTTCTTGAACTTCTTCAAGTTCTACCTTTTCAGTCTTTCTTGATAAGAACTCTTTCTCTAAGAAGACGCCAGTCCTTACGACAAACACTTTTCCCTCGGACGATAGGTAAAAGTAATACCCTTTCGTTTCCTTAGGATATCCCACCAGATAACATTTATCCGATTTGGGTTCCAGCTTGTCAGGCATTTGACGTCGCACGTATGCCTCACAGCCCCAAATTTTAATGAACGACATACTAGGACGCTTCCCAGTCCATATCTCATATGGTGTCTTCAGAACCATTTTTGTTGGAGCGCGATTCAGTGTCATTGCAGCAGTCTCTAAAGCAAAACCCCAAAAGGAAACAGGCAAGTCTGCATGACTCATCATCGAACGTACCATGTCTAACAAAGTACGATTTATCCTCTCAGACATACCACTATGCTGTGGTGTTCTAGGTGGAGTGAGCTGTGATACAATACCACACTCTTTCAGATGATCACGGAACTCATGACTCAGGTATTCGCCACCTCGATCAGATCAGAGTGCTTTAACCCTTTTTTCCCAACTGGTTTTCTACTTTATTTTTGAACTCTTTGAACTTTTCAAAGGTCTCGGATTTGCACTTCTTAAGATACACATATCCGTATCTACTGAAATCATCAGTAAATGTAACGAAGTAGAAATACCCACCTCTAGCCATGGAGCTCATGGGTCCACATACATCACTATGTACAATGCCCAAGAGATCCTCAGCCCTCTCAGTATAACCAGTGAAAGGGGCTTTAGTCATTTTACCTAACAAATAAGATTCGCATCGCTCAAATGATTCATAATCAAATGAGTCCAAAAGTCCATCTTTATGGAGCTTGGATATGCGCTTCTCGTTTATATGGCCCAAACGACAATGCTAGAGATATGTAGGGTTTGAGTCATTTGTTCTTAGTCTTTTATTATTTTCTACATTATAGATCTGATGGTCCAAGTTCAAAACGTAAAGACCATTAAACAATGGGCTACATCATAACAAACATCATTCTTAAATATAGAACAACAGTTGTTCTTAATTATAAAAGAAAATCCAATCATGTCCAAGCATGAAATGGATATAATGTTTCTAGTTATTGCCGGAACAAAATAACAGTTATCTAGTTCTATTACAAGCCCACTGGGCAAAGAAAGATGGTAAACCCCTACGGCTACATCAGCAACTCTTGCTCCATTGCCGACGCGCAGGTCCACCTCCCCTTTACTCAGCAATCTTCTCCTTCTCAGTTCCTGCACATTTGTACAAATTTGTGAACCACATCCGGTATCTAATACCCAAGATGAAGGAGCAGAAAGGTTTATCTCTATAACGTAAATATTTGAAGTGGAAGTCATACCTCCCTTCATTTTCTGCAGACCCTCAATGTACAAAGGACAGTTCCTCCTCCAATGACCAGCCTTGCCATAGTGGTGGCATTTCCCCCCTTCACCGTGCTCTTCTTTTTCATCAGTGCAGAAGACTTGGGCTCGAGATGTGACTTGGGTCCCACCTTCGTCTTCTTAGAGCCCTTGGCTTTGGCCTTGCCCTTATGCACCATCAGTATGGGGCTGATAGGCTTGGCCTTCTTCATATTGATTTCGGCAGTTCTCAACATGCCTAGGAGCTCGGGTAGTGTCTTGTCTATTTCATTCATGTTGTACGACAAACTGCTCGTAATCGGCAACGATTGGGCGATCTGTGGCCATCGACCCAGGAAAACCCAGTCTTTCATCTCTATATACCCAATCATCTTGGCGGGTCCCTACAAATCCCATCTTGTGAAACAACGCTTTGGTGACTCAAACCTCTCTTGACGAGCTCATTTTCTTGGCTTCCTCCTTGCACCCCATTCTCATGTTGCTTCTGACTAGAGTTCAGGTGGCAAATAAGGCCCATCCAAGATCATCAGTTACTTCTTATAAGTCTTTATCAGACGGGAAGAATTGGTCGGCATCGGGGGTTTCCCAAAATAGAGCCCTCTTGCCTTAAACAATTCTCAGTTCCTTTACCAGTCTATTTATACTCATCCTTCTCTAAGCATAGTGTGAACCACTTGCCAAACCAAGAATAGGAATAAATCAAAATCAAAATACAATTATTTTCTTAATTTGCTATTAAAAAACCCCACTATTTTATTCGAAATAATAGCCCTCACTATCAATTCGAGAGTTCCACACTCTCTTAGTGGACAAATCCGTATACCAACACTATGGGTTTCTTTCCTCTCACAATGCGGTTAATCGCTTGCCATCATCCTTATGCAATTCTTGTATGGTTGGTGAATAACTCCTTATTCGATCCATCATATGGTGCATGCCAACCCTCCTCTACCTCAACTGAGGTCACCTAGAAATGGAACGGCGACAGTGGGATATCACAATTATCCGCTCGCACCCTTACCAAGATATATTAATGCACCTTGTTGAGCCCACACTCATACGAGGCAGGAAGAGTCATCCATCGACATCCAAACACTTAATATTAGAGGAAGGGATTTTAATTATAGGTTAACTCGACAACATTTGAATCTCCATAGAAGAATAATTCTAAAATCCACATTCCCTTATGGCACAACCTGTTATCAACATTTGAGAGGAAGGGTTAAATCGAACATCCGGACTCTTCCAAATCTTCAGATTTACATGTTGGACAAAAACAAAGACAACTACTTAAAGCGACGCTCGTCTCTCATTTTTACAAAATCCAAAACAATATATTGGTTCACTAACCATTCGAATCTTCTAAGGAGACCTTTCTAATAATTAGAAATAACCGCGTTGAGTTCCTGGCAGGGTTCGGGGCAGAGCCCCTAACCTGTGGGTTAGGGCCCACCGATCTCCCTTGGAAAACCCATACTTGATGTACGAATAAATCGATTTAGAACTTATAAATCCCTAGGTTTACGACTGGATCTAACTTCCCAAACAACAATCATGCCGCAACCTTGATACCACTGTTGGGTTTTCGTTGACAACACTTGAGCGCGGAAGGAATAAAACAAGAACAACCCAAAGAGAAATGAGGGCCATGAATGTTGAATCAAGAAGTACAAAATCGACAAAATTACCTCTTCGGTGTTGATCACAACTCAACAAAGGTCTCCAAGACGAGTCCTGTCGGTGGGGATCTCGAGAATAATGTCGTCTCTGCAAAAAACCACATGAGCGGGAGAACATTAACTTCATCGCCGAAGGGTCGGGAGGAAGATAGCCGCACCTCTCCACGGACTAGGTCCGTGCCAGAACCTGACGATCTCGGAGAGGAGGAGGTCGGCGGAGCACACACGACGGCGGAACACTGGCAACGTTGGCGGATGGGAGATCCCAGTTCCGTCGGCTTCCGTTCGACCAGAAATCCATTCTGTTTTCCCAAAACCCTAAGCTATTTATACTCAAAGCATAAATAAACCTAGGCAAAATGATCCGCAGACCACAGCAAAATGGTAACCCGAGAATTACCGTTGAACACATATTCGAAGATCGGTCTTCGTTGAGAGCGTTGAACTTGATTTTCGACGAATCCCTTGGCGTTGACGTTGATCATACTCGCTCTCGACGAATCTGCCTTGGCGTTGAGAGCATGTCATACTCGCGACCCTGCAAATTGCCTTAGCTCAAGAACCTTCTTTGGCATCCCAACCCCATTCTGCGTTGTAACCCTTACCAACACAGTCGGTCTTCCAACTTCTCCACATGTGAGTGCGATGCAGGCTACATGGCAGTGAGATTACATGTTTGACCACTTCTAGATCACCATGGTAACTCCAACACTTCGTCCATGTGAACTCACCCTTCTTCATGCAATCACTAATTGGGGCCATAATGCTACTAAAGTCTTGTATGAAACGGCGATAGAAAGTAGCTAATTCATGGAAACTACGCACCTCTCGTAGGCTAGTCAGTTCGGGCCAGTCCCTTATCACTTGAACTTTACTGGGGTCAACTCATATTCCCTCATACCCGACTATATAACCCAAGAACTCTACCTCTGAAGCGTAGAAAGTGCACTTCTTAAAGTTTAGAAACAATGTTTCCTTCCTCAAGGTGGAAAGAATCTCTCTCATGTGAGAGATGTGCTCGGCAGTGGTGGTGCTGTAGACTAAGATGTCATCAAAATAAACTAACACAAACTTCCCCATGAATGGCTGAAAGACATGTGTCATCATCCTAGAGAAAGTGTTGGGGTCATTGGATAACCCAAAGGTCATCACAAGCCACTCATATAACCCATCCTTAGACTTAAACGCAGTCTTCCACTCATCTCCCTCACAGATCCTAATATGTGATAGCCACTCTGTAAGTCTAACTTCGAAAAGATAGTGGAACCAGATAAGACATCTGAGAGGTCATCTAATCGTGGAATAGGAAACCTATACTTGATAGTATCTTGTTGATAGCGTGGCTATTAACACATATCCGCCATGTACCATCCTTCTTGGGGGCAAGCAAGGCTGGTACCGCACATGGGATCAAGCTAGTCCTAATGAACCCCTTCTTCAACAAGTCCTAAATCTTGGTCTGTAACTCCTTATGGGCAGCGAGATGCAGTCTATAATGGGGATGTTTGGGTAGGGACGAACTGGGAATAAGGTCTATCGCATGTTGTATATCCCTAAGTGGTGGTAACGTCGAAGGTAGCTCATTCGGGTAAACATCCTTATATTCTTCCAACAATACCCGTAGCTCACTAGGTAAGTCATCCAACACTCCTAAATTAGTCCTTGCACTCATAAGTACTAAAGCATACAACACTCTATCAAGAAATGAATCCTTCACAAATTCTTTCTTACCCACTAGACTCAACGTCTTCCTCTCTACTGGGATAGTGGTGTCCTTAGCCACAACTACTGGATCCTTCGAGATGGTTGGCCTCAATGTAATGACTTTGCCATTAAATTTAAACTCGTGCGTTTTGGCTCTACCAAAGTGTATCATGTCGCGGTCGTAAAGCCAAGGACGGCCCAACAACACGTGACAAGCGTCCATCGAAAGGACATCACACCACACCTCGTCATTATAGGATTTGATCGAGAGGGGTACTAGGCATCGCTTGGTTACCGGAACGGTAACCTTATTGATCCAAGCTACCTGATATGGAGTCGGGTGGGGCTGCGTGGTCAAATCCATACGTGTAATGACACTCTCAGAGATGACATTTACACAACTAGCACTATCAATGATCAACTTGCAGAACTTCTCGCCACCTTTAAAAATCAGGGAAAATATACTCGTCCTCTTCCAGTCATCTAACGTACGAGGAGTGGTCAAGATATAACGCATCACCATAAGGTGGTGATCGTCCTCTAAATCACTTGGGACCCCATCTGGGTCACTCTCCTCTACAGCCTCATAAACGTAATCAGCGAGGTCGGTAGTCGACTCTAAAAGGGCTATGGCCTTAGTCTTCGTTGGGCACTCAAAGGCATAGTGACCTTGAATGCCACAAGAGTAACATGTAGCATTGGTCTTACTAACCTTCCCTATGGGGATACACTCACTCGCGGGATTCCTAGCGTTCCTAGCAGTGATCACTACCGACTTCGACTCGGTGGACCTAAACTTCCCCTTATCCGAGTATGTTGAAGCAGATGCTCTAGCTGTGAAATTATTATTCGCATAGGAATAGCGGGAGTGGGCCTTAGAGGCCAGATGTTTTTCAATGTCGAGGGCGGCATTGATGGTCATATTCAGGTCCGTATGACCATTGCGCAAGAGCTTCCTTTGAATCTCAGGTTGAAGCCCTTTACGAAATCTAGATAAGGTGACCTCGGGGATCTCCCTAAGATCACAACGCACCATACGGTCCTTCAGCTCTCCCATGTACTCAGCTACCAAATTTGAGCCCTGTCGCAGGGTGGCAAACTCATCGAACATCTGTGTTCGGTGATACGCAGGGACGTACTGATCTGTTAGCAAATTTTTCATCATCGGCCAACCTATAAGTGGGACTCCATGTCCGGCTCCTAATCTCCGCTCCTCATTCAGCCAATACATCTTCGCACACCCTGTTAACTTCATCCTGGCAACTTGGACCTTTTGAGGGTCCGTAAGATTGTGCCATTCAAAGTAACATTCCATGTCCACAGTCCAATTAAGGAAGATCTGGGGATCTCCCATGCCATCGTAAGTGGGGGCATTAATCTTAATGGCCCTAGTACTATCAAAGCCTCGCTCGGGGTAGTGTTCTCGAGGGGGCACTCGGGGAGAGTCCCCATCAGAATCCGAATCAAGGATTTGTTGGCGCCGGTGGGGCTGCTCAACATTAACTGGTGGCGGTGGAGGCCCTCCTTGATTCAAAAGGATTTGTCCTAACATGGTCCTAATCTCATTCATTTCGTTACGTAGACCCTCTATAGCCTCAGCGTTGGGATTCCCTTACTCATTCGCAGCCATCCAAGATGATGAAGGTGTAGTGTATTCCGTTCCTAGTCTAGTGCGCATTCATTTGTAGAATTTTTTTGGGAAGATGATTTTTCCTAGGGCTGATCCTATATTGTAAACAAAATATTTTTATAATTTCCCGACGTGATAAAAATGCAGAACGTTAAATTTTTTTTTTAACTTTTCGTGAAAATTACAGATTTTAGAGTGCTATTGGCAGACCAGAAAAAAAATTGTTGTTTTTTTTTGATTGTGCGTGCCGAGAAAACTCAAGCGAGGACGTTTTAATTAAGAAATTGAGACAACCACCTCTGATACCAAATTGACGTAGCGTATGTCACTACAGAGATCTAAATGAGGGAAAACTCTAATTCGCCTACAACGCACTCTTGATCGTTCGCACCTACGCAAGCATCTATCGCCCACAAACACATACCATTCCGCATACAAACCAATAAACAAATCGGAGGCGTGCCAACTCTAAAACAGCGATCAAAATATGAGTTGACTTGTTCCCAGAGAAAATGCAAAGGTTTCCAATCCTTTTCAAGGGCAAGACTAAGGCGACAAGACAAGATCCGCTCAAGCAAAATGGATCTACCCGATCCAGAAATAGAAACGCGATCAATAACAATTTTATTCGGAGATTTGAAAGCGTTTGAGACTTATAATCACGGAGAACATGATGGTTCTACCTCCACAAATCTAATAGAAGAAGCACTTAGAAAAAGAGAAGAGTTTACCCAACCGTAGGAAGAACACACTAGATAACTTGTGGGAGAATCACTCTCTCCACGATTTCCACCGGTGTCGCACCGAATGGTCCACCGGCATCGCACCGAGTGGGGTTGTCGTCCTTCTTCTTTGGAGTAACACCAAGAAACCACGCCGGAAAGCTCCACAGAGGGGAGGCCGAAATGGACAAGAGGAGAAAAGAGGGGGCGGCTTTTCACAAGCTTGGCCGAAATCTCCTTTAGGCAAAGGGGGCTGGTTTTTAGGTTTTCAAAATCTCCTTTCATCTCATAAAAGCCTTCTATTTATAGGAGTTACAAATTAAATCCAACCATCCAAGATTGAGATTAAGATCTCATCCATCCGAATGGTTATTAGCACACCATAAATGTTTAATAGCACACCAACAATGAAAAATAAAATATTACAAGTTGTTTTTAAAGGAAATAAAAAGAAAATAAAAAGAAAATAAATATAAACTATTTTAGAGCTTCAAATAAGCTTTGCGCGCTACGGACGGAGGTTGTAATGTAGCTTTCCATTAGTGTCCCTGGAGTTGTCATGTCGCCTGAAATCTTTATGTTTTTGTGCCTCGGTAACCGGATCATCTTCAAGTAGTGGTGGAGGGGCCGCGACGTCACAACGCCTATACTAAATTGCTTGAATTTGGCTAAGTCTACAGATGCTGACGTCAGCAAAATTCAAAATCATTGCGGGAAGTCTACAGTACGAGACAAACAGCGTCGCACGCCTACTGTACGACATTTACAGATAAAGCAAAGTTGCAGTGAATGACTACAGCGGGTCCCACTGCTCAAAGAGCCATTGGATGATGGAAGATAAGAAGCGACAAATCAGATAATAGAAAATTAACTTTCGAAAAGCAGAACTTCATCTTCTTTCTCTCGACATTATTGCAGAGCCTGGAGAACAAATTCAATCTTCTAATCTAAGAGTTCAATAAGTTAGTTGTTGCCATTCTCACCTGCACCATCATGTTCATAGAAAATCTCCGAGAAAGAAGAAGCAGTAAGGGATAACCCTAACTACAGTTACTTCATAGTTCCAGCTGATCATTTCTGAAGAACATTTTCTAGAAGTTGTGAAGAAGAAAGCTGAACTGAGTTTTCTCAGGATAGAGTGAGGAAGACATAGAGATCATTTCTCTTGTGTCTAATCATTATCAACAAACCCTTCATCAAGTAGGATCTTAACAGATCTGAGTGTAAGCCTAGTTTATAAAGGCTGGGGTATGATTCAAATTGTGAATTTGAGGTAGGATCCTTGTGTGGATCTGAGTGTAGGGCTTGTGTGCCTAAGATAGGATCCTTGTGTGGATCTGATTTGTAGAGCTATCCTCCTAGCTTTAGTGTAGGACTTGTGCTCAAGTTTGAGGTAGGGCCTGTGTGCCTGAGTTGTAGGAGATAACATCTCTGAGTGGTAGGGCTTTGTGCCCGAGCTGTAGGTCTTGGAGAAGACTGAGAGATCCTGCGAGATCTATGTTGTAAGCTCTTTGGAGCCGAGTTTGGAGAAGTGCCTTGTCTAAAACACTGTTAGAAAGGTGGGAGGGACAGTGGATGTACCCATAATCTAGGGAACCACTATAAATTTTGTGTGTGTTGTTTGTGTTCTTGAAAGCAAGCTAACTAAGCTAATCAACACACCTAAAACACAAAGAAAGTTAAATATACTCAGAAACCTATTCACCCACCCCTCTAGGTGATTTAGCTATACTTGAAACTAAAGACTTTCACTTATGTTCATGGACCGAGTGTTAAGAAGACACCAAATGTAAAGCTTATTGTCGTCAAGTCCCTTGAGATGAAGAAGTCTTGTGTGTGTTGTAATCATGAGGCTTCTACCTCCAAGTCAAATGCTCATGCAAGACCACCCATTCAACAGGTAAAGCAGGAGAATAAAAGAAGATACAACAAGTTTGACTATTGGTATTGTGGAAAGGTTGGTCACTTTGCCATCGACTGCTTGTTTAACCCCATGAATTATAAGACTCCACGAGTTAACACTGCAAGAACAACCACTCACAATGTAAACATCCCTAGTAGTGTCAAGCTAACCAGGAACCAAGGACCCAAATCTATTTGGGTTCCTAAGGGAAATTAGTTTGTAAATGCAGGTATGTCCAAAGGCCAACAAAACGCCTATTTGGTATTTGGATAGTGGATACTCTCGGCATATGACCGGGATAAGAAGCCTACTTCAGAATTATACCCCAATTTAGGATGGTCCAAAAGTTATTTTTGGTGGTTCAGACAGGGGAATCACTAAAGGCTACAGTATGATTACTAACGGTATAGTCTCTTTAATATACGTGGCTTATGTTAAGGGATTACAACATAATCTCATTAGCATAAGTCAATTTAACAAAGGATATATGGTAGAGTTCTACAAAGATAAGTTACTGATAAAGTCGTCTGATAGCTCAGAAACTATTTTAACAGACACTCAAAGTAGAAATATTTTCTGTTTGAATTTTCTTTATTTAGACTCTTCTACACCAGTGTGCTTTTTAGCAAAAGATAGTGCGTCTCTCTGTGACCAATGACACAAGAGATTAACACATACTAATTTGAAAACTATTAATGTATTATTTTCTCACAATTTAGTCCGTGATGCCCCCACTATTAAGTGCATTAAAGAGAGACCTTGTCACTCATGCCAAATGGGCAAACATACAAGGGCTATATTTAAGAGTATTGTTGGCAAAGATTCTACTAGATGCTTATATTTGCTCCATATGGACTTATTTTGTCCCTTGCAGGTATGTAATTTAGGATGTAAAGCTTACACGTTGGTTATCGTTGATGATTACTCACGGTTTCCATGGGTGTTCTTTCTGAAACACAAGTCAGATACATATGATTCCTTCACTAATTTTATTAGGCAAATTTAGAACTAATAGAATTGCTCTGTGGTCAAAATCAGAAGTGATCATAGAACAGAATTTGAATCTGTTGCCATGATAAAATTCTATGAAAGTCTAGGTATCTTTCATGAGTTTTCCTCTCCTCGCACTCCACAACAAAATGGAGTTGTTGAGAGTCAAAATAGAACTCTCATAGAGGCATGCAGAACTATGTTGAATGATTCTTCTTTACCAGAATATTTCTAGGCAGAGGCCGTCAACACTGCTTGTCATGTGCAAAACAGAGAACTCATAAACAAGAACCACTGTAAGACACCTTATGAAGTCTTATTTTAGAATTTTTAGCAGCAAATGCTTTGTACTTAATAATGAGAAATATTACAAAACTAATTTAGTGAATCATGTTTTAAAGGTATTTTCATAGGCTATAATAGCTATAGTAAATCTTATAGAATTTTAATAAGAAAATCCTGGTGGTAGAATAAACTTTTAATATTGTATTTGATGAGACGAGCATGCGTCATAGCGGATCCTCTAGTGTATTTGTTGAAGATGCAAGTATAAAGTTAAAAGAACTATGCTTTGAAGAAAATGAAATGGAAAATGCTCTAAGCACAATAAAAGTCAACACTCCAAGCCAGGTGGAAGAAGAACTTCAAGATGAAGAGCTCCATTAAATTGAAGAAGATGCACCAGAAGTAGCAGAACCATCTAGTGGCATAGAGGATGCGAGGAATCTAGTGATCAGACACTCAAGAGATCATCCAGCAGATCAGATCATTAGAGATCCTTGTTATGGAGTAAGAACAAGAAGAGGTACAGTTAACAAAATTTTGCACTTAAGTTTCCTTTCGCAAATTGAGCCAAAGAAATTTGAAGAAGCAAATAGAGATGCCTCATGGATCATTGCAATGGAAAAAGAGCTCAATTAATTAAAGAGGTGCAAAGTTTGGGAGCTAGTACCAAGACCCAAAGGACATAATGTTATCAGAATGAAATGGGTCTTCAGAAACAAGCTGGATGAAGATGGAATAATTATAAAGAACAAAGCCAGGATTGTAGTCCAAGGGTACAAATAAGAAGAAGGGATTGAATTTGATCAAACTTTTTCTCCAGTGGCCAGACTTGAAGCGATTAGGTTGTTCCTCGCATATGCTACTCACAAAGGGTTCAAAGTTTATCAAATGGACGTGAAGTCGGCCTTCCTTAATGGTAATTTAAAGAAAGAAGTATATGTGAAACAACCCCCAGGTTTTGTAGATTCATCATTCCCTGATTATGTTTATTTTCTTCGCAAAGCTTTATATAGTCTTTAACAAGCTCCTCAAGCTTGGTATGAGATGCTATCTAGCTTTCTTCTTGAGAACAAGTTCAAAAGGGGAAAGATAGATAAGACATTATTTCTTAGGAATGTTAAAGGCAAGATTTTGTTAGTGCAAATCTATGTCAACGAAATTATATTTGTATCTACGGACGATAAACTTTGCAAAAAAATTTCTAACTTGATGCAAGGGAAGTTTGAAATGAGTAGCATGGGAGAGATGAAATATTTCTTAGGACTTCAAGTGAAATAATCTGAAGATGAAATTTTCATCTCTCATACAAAGTTCACAAAGGAGTTAATTAAGAAATCGAAATGAAGAACACTACCTCTATGAGGGATCCAATGGGTTCAACTATCACTCTAGACAAGATAAGTAAGGGAAACTTTTTGATGAAACTAAGTACACAAGCATAATTGGATCCTTGCTCTACCTCACTTTTAGTAGACCAGACATAATGTTTTCAACATATGTATGTGCTAAATTTCAGGTGAATTCTAAGGAATCTCATTATGTCATTGAAGAGAGGATTTTGAGATATCTTAAAGGTACATCAAATTTTGGCTTATGGTACCCAAGAAGTAATGACTGTGAACTAATTTGTTTTTTAGATGCTGACTTAGCAGGAAATAGGGATGATAGGAAAAGCACTTTTGGGACGTGTCAGTTCCTAGGAAGAAGGATTATCTTATGGAGCAGTAAGAAGCAAAATTATGTTGCAATCTCAACTATTGAGTCAGAGTATAACTATGCAGGAAGTTGTTGCACACAGCTTCTACGGATAAGGAATCAGCTTGAAGACTGGAACCTGAAGTTGAAGGAGAATCCGATGTTTTGCGACTCATCCAGTGCCATCGCAATTGCTCACAATCCAGTCTCTCGCAGCTAGACAAAGCACATCGAGATAAGTTAACATTTCATTCGGGAGCATGTGGAGAACAAGGACATCAATCTCAGTTATGTCCCGATGGATAAGCAAGTTGCCAATATATTCATAGAGCCACTGGACGAGGCCAAGTTCAATTTCTTCAAGATGGAACTTGGTATGCTCAACAAGGTATCATAAAGAGACAAGAAATATGCCAAAAGTACAGGAATTCATCATCTCGAAAATTCTAAGGATAATTCGTCAAGTAAACTCGTGTTATTTCAACGAATTTATCATGCTTTCTCGAGTCATTTCGACGAGTTTATCATACTTTCTCAATTCATTTCGATGAATTAGTGAAGATCTGAAATTTTTCTCTAAGTCTTATGTATTGGATCCGAAGAGGCTTTTCCAAACAGATACCCACCTCTCTCTTTCTTCAAAACTTTAAAACTATATATATATGGCATTGAGGCATTCAATTTTCATACACTTCATAAAGAATTCTCAAGACCTTCCGCTGATTCAACTCCGGACAGAGAAGACTTCGCCGTTGATTCACCTCCATCAGTGCAGAACTTCTTCGTCTAATTCATCAAAGACAGTCCTCACCGACCTCATCTAAATAAGTTTCATTGTGCATCACCGAAATTTCTTTTCCTTTTCCCGACAAGCTACAGTTCTATTCTCAGATATGGCACCAAGAGGAAACGGAAACCTACGTGTTGGTGGCAAACTTGTGCATACAGGGTTCGCGACAGCCTCCGATGATTTCAGAAATGTAACCTTGATGCTCGAGATAGCAGGCCTGGTATTTCTTTTGGAACACCCTTGCCGAGTTCTGAATAGAGACATCCAAGAATTCTATCAAAATGCCAAGCTTCGACGTGAAGGGATGGTGATCAAAAGCAAAGTGAGAAATGCCTCTATTAAAGTGAAGGCCAGTCTCTTGAATAGATACTTGTGGCTACCATCTATTGAGGAGGAATAATTACTTAAAGAGACAGATTTGCATCGAACTCTTCTTTTTTGTGGTTTGCCAAGAAGGACTATCTCAATTCGAAGGAAAGGGATAAACGAGGAAGGCAAGTTGTTGACTGATATCATGGGAAAGGTCTTATTGTGTAAAGTTGGGTCCCATGATTATGTCTCTATGAGATGTTCAAACTCCTCACAGCTGTGATATGCATGAAAAGGATTGACTGGTTAAGAGTTCTTTTTGTGAAGATCAAGGAATGTTTGAGTGCACCAAAGTTTGGAAGGATTCTCACACTTTACCTCAATCAAATAGACACGAACCATTTTGATATGTATTCAGGTATACCTATTCATCACTTGAAGAAGATTGACACTTCCATCTTTAGCAGATGGGAGAGAAGGATTCCTAGGGAAGGTGGGATAAGAGATGTAGTAGAGGAAGAGGAATTCCTTGATGAGGATAGGATTCCAACTCTTACCCCCTATGAAGCACCTAAGAGCTCTGGTGTAGTTGTTGAGGGGGAGAAACTACCTTTAGTGAATGTTGAAGTTGTTCCTATCCCTTATGAGCCAGTTCAAGAACCTACAGTGATTATAGAGACAATAGTTACAGAGGCTACAGTAGTTGCAAAAATAGTTGTTATTGATGATGATGTTGATGACAATGATGTTGAGCCTGAGGATGATGCTGATGGCTATGATGATGATATTGTTGATCTTGATGGTATTGCTGAGGAAATTGCTGCTGATGACGGTGGTGATAAGTTTGATATTGCTGCTTTGGAAGAGAGTGCACAGGAAGATCTTCCAGCCTTGGGTGAAGGGGAGCAGCACCAGTCATCTAATCATCTTCAAGAACAAATTAATAAGTTTATACATGACCTTGATGAAAGGATTTCCAACATTCTCGATGGCCCTGGAGTCTAGACCCAGATGGATTTGGGTTCTCCAGTTGAGGGGGAGTATCTCATTGAGCTTTCTAATGCGGAAGGAGAAACCAAGGTGCTTCCTCCTGTCCTAGAGGCTATAGATCCCACTCTCCTATTGAAAGCTCATGTCTCTCCGGTGGCACACCCTTCTAATGACTCTGAGAATGTTGCAGAACTTCCTTCACCTACAAGACCTCAAGTTGAGGACATTCCCAATAATAGTTTTGATAACTCTATGTTAAAATCCATTGAAGCAGTGCTTGCTAAACAAAGAGAATACTTTGATCACTCTCTGAAGAAAGTACTTGATAAGGTTGAAGAGGTGGAAAAAGATATGAACAATGGACTTGTTGAAGTCAAGGTCAGAATTGAGAAGCTAAAATCAAATCTTGATATTTGGCTAAATCACGACGGCAAGGCAATTGTGCATACAATGAAAGGAGTTAGTACACTTGATAAGACAAGGAATGTCACTGCTATAGTCAAGACAATAATTAATGTGCAAAATTACGGGATGCATCACTTTGATGATCAAATGGCCTATACCAGAACTACAATTATTAATGTCATCTCTGAAGAAGTCAGAAAGGGGGAGAGTAAACTTCAAAGGAAGGTGAATGCTCTAGAAGCTGCTATGCATCAAGATATATATGGTGTAAACACATAATGCTATGAAATTTCAAGTGGTTGCACGACGAGTTGTTTGGACTACCCCGGGTACTGAAGCCATGATGCCAGAACCAATATATGATGTTGTTCATCCTTCTCAAGACTACACTCAGTACTGGGCGGATACTCAAGATTTGATAGAGATTGCTGACACTACTGCTACTTCTGAAGCTAAAATAGATATTTTTGTGGAGCTATCCCAACTAACTTTCAAGAGAAGGAGATATGGAGAAGGCCCCTCTGCTCATAGGTCTAGCCCAAGCAGGGAAACTGCTGAAGTATGGAGTACAATCTCAAATGGGATCATACTAGACACATTCACACTCGTAGACTTAGCAAATGAAGACAGAAGGATTCATTACAGTAGAGAAGAGTGGGAGAAGCATGAGGTAGCTAATGTAAAGAGAAGATTACACTTCAGTAAATACAAGAAAGATGATCAAGATGCTCCTTCTCCTCCTCCAAAATACTATCTCAAGCTGAAGGCATATTTTGAGAAGCAAAATGAGAAGGCCAAGGGGAAAACTGTTTAGATTTTATATCTCTATGTGTGTGAATTCTGAGCTGCCAGTTAGAACCATTTATATAACCTTATTTTTTGATGGTTTTGAGATTTCTGATAATTTCATTACAATTTCTTATATGTTTCTGTTTAAGATTATTTTATGTGCAATTCACCTTAGTGTATAGGGTTCTGACTTCTTCAAATAGGCGGAGATTGTTGGGCATTATTTCCACGATAACCTTGATTTGAAGAAGTCCCCATTTAACTAAGAGGAATTGAGTTGTATTTGACATTACTTTTGAGTTATATACTTGCAGGATTTAATTGCCAAGTGCACACCATCGTCAAATTATAATGGGTCATCATACACAGGACTATGCAATGTAATTCCTCATTGTGTAGAACATTGTGTTGACTCATATGTAATCTCTTTATTGGGGTGTACGTCTTTTTCAAGTGCATAGAAATCAAGAAAATGGATGGTTGCTGAGTTCAGGAACAATCAAAAATTTTCCTAAGTAAAATTCATCGAGTGTACACGTGAAGTATCGTGTCATTCATCAAGACATCACGTGAATACTTGTGGAATTCGTCGAGTTTACTCGGGAAATTTCTAATAGTTTCTCTATACTGCTTCAGAAATGGCTAAGTTAAATTCGTCGAGTGTACACGTGAAGTCTCATGTCATTCGTTGAGACATCACATGAATACTCGTGGAATTCATCGAGTTTACACGGGAAATTTCTGATAGTTTCTCAATACTACTTCAGAAACAGCTAAGTTAAATTCGTCGAGTATATACATGAAGTCTTGTGTCATTCATCGAGACATCACGTGAATACTCGTGGAATTTGTCAAATATACTCGAGTAGTCCATTGACTTTTAACAGGAAATTTTCTTCTGGTCCCATTTTTGACTAAGTAAAATTCGTCGATTGGTCTAGTATAATTTGTCGAGTTCTTTCATGTCATTCATCGAATGCTCCTGTGTAATCTAAGTAATTCGTCGAGTGGTCTAGGTATGACATGAGTCATCTCTACGAATGGACTTAACGATTTTTTTGTTTGACTTTTCTGACGGGTTCTATTTCAAATGACGACCATGTACAGTACACGTGGAAGCTCGTTTTGGAAGATTATTTCTAGCCATTGGAGATGGATTATATTTAAATACCAAGGATTCATTTCAGAAGAATAGATTGCTAAGAATTACAAGAATCGCAGAAATTTCTCTTAACCTAATTTTCAAAATTGTGAATGGTCGAACTTCTCTTTCGATCTACTATTATCGGAACACAACCCGATGGCTTCGAAGTTCATGATCAACGATTCCTTTCAAGAAGAGATTCGACAAGATCACTACTTTCAGATTCCTAAAAGGTGTTTTCGATCTAATCAGATTCCATGTTTTCAGAGCAAGGTTTTCAAGATTTCAAGTCCTCCTTCAACCTTATTTTATGATCTAATCTCCAAGAAGGAAGAAGATTGAATCCATTCATATATGAAGAAGAAGATTGTTCTCAATCTAGAAAGTTGTACAAAACAAATTTTCTTATTGTAGGAAGTTTCTACTTCCGAGTTTGTAGATCCGTTTTTTTGGATCGAGTTGTAGGAGAGTTTGTTCTCCGAGTTGTAGAAGAGGTTGTTCTCCGAGTTATAGGAGCATTGTCTTTGAGTTGTAGGAGTTGAGGCTCCGAGGTGTAAGATTATTATAATCTGAGTTTTGGTGAAGTGACCGAGTCTAGCCCAAAGTGCTAGATAGGTGAGGTGGGACAGTGGATGTACCCATTCCAGAGAACCACTATAAATCCTTGTGTCTGTGCTGTGCTTCTGTGTGTTTGTTGTTACTATATTTTTATTCCTCTAAAAGACGCAAAACTCACCTATTCACCCCCCTCTAGGTGATTTAAATAGATAACAAGATACTTTCAGAAGGATTCAATAACTAAAAAATATTACTAAAAATCATAAGAAAAGGTTTGATCATTTAGGTTTAATTGCCAATCCACAAAAGATTGTGACAATTAATAATGTACCTATTTGAAAAAATTCTATATTATTCACCAAAGCAAATGAAGCTCAACCTAATAATAACTCAGGAAGAGTAATAAAGAATGATAATATAGATAAATTCAAAGGAAAAAGTATTATAAATAAATAGCTTATAATAAACAATAAGAAAAAAAGCAGTAATCATAGATAATCAGGAACATGCATCGACTTCATATCGATATAACACTTGTAAAACATCGACTACAAATCGACGCATCCAAAATATTTTATCGAACGCTTCTCGACACATATCCCTAAATAATAGTTTAATAGAAAAACACTCTTTTATCACAAGGGGTATTATGAAAGACCGTCATATACTTTCATTACACCTTATAATAGAAATAGAAGTAATGGGTCCAAGGTAACCTGAATTCCAATTGATATTTGATTTCATATACAGGCAAAAGACTGTCCTTATACAAACCAACCATAGCATTTGGATAGTAGTTTCTCTAGGCATATGACTGGACATAAAGAATTGCTGGAAAATTTCAATGCAAAAAATGGTCCAAAGGTAATTTTTGATGATTCTAACTGTGGTCAAACCAAAAGTTATGGTATGATCAGAATTGGAGATATCACTTTTTCAAAGGTAGCATATGTTGAAGGACTTCAACATAATTTAATTAGTATTAGTTAGCTATGTGATGGTGAATATAAAGTTGCATTCACTCATAACCTGTGTTATATAGTCAACTCCATAACTAATATTATAGTGTTATCTGGTTATAAAAAAGATAATATTTATGTAGTTGATTTTTGCTCAACCACAGATGAAATATGTCTGTTTAATACTGAATTAGATAAGAATGAGCTATGACATAGGAGGCTTGGTCATGTCAATCACAAGATCATAGCAAAGCTTGCAAAGGATGATTTGGTAAGAGGCTTACCAAAAGGTAAGTACCAAAAACTTAATCCTTGTAGGGCATGTTAACAGGGTAAGCAAGTTAAATCATCATTCAAACCAATTGGTAAGAATGATTCCCCTAGGATTTTATATGTATTTCCTATGGATTTATTTGGTCCTCTTACCACTCAAAGTTTAGGAGGAAATTCTTATACTCTAGTAATAGTGGTTGACTACTCAAGATTTAGATGGATGTTCTTCCTAAGAGCTAAGTCTGAAACCTTTTTAGTCCTCTCAAGATTTATCAAATATATTCAATGTGAATATGATACTAAAGTATCTTTGATCAGAAGTGATCATGGCACAAAGTTTGAAAATAAATTGATTTGTAGATTCTGTGAGGATGACAGAATTAGATAAAGATTTTCAGTTCCTAGAACTTCTCAACAAAATGGAGTCACTGAAAGGAAAAAATAGAATGCTAATTGAATCTGGCAGAACCTTATTAGTAAAATCAAATCTGCCTAGGTCCTTTTGGGCTGAAGTAGTAAACACTATTAATTATGTTCTTAATAGAAGTCTTATTCACAAAACCATGTTAAAGACTCCTTATGGACTTTTGAAAGGTAAAACACCTATAGTATCTTATTTTAGAAATTCGGTTGTGCTTGTTTCATACTTAATATTGAGAAAAATGATCTTGCCAAATTTGACAAAAAAAACTAAAGATGGAATATTTTTAGGATATTTTTTGACAAACAAAGCTTATAGGTGTTATAATAAAAGGACCCTTAGAATTGAGGAATCCATGCCTGTAGTTTTTCATGAAACTCTTTCTTGTTCTAAGGGCAAGGAAACTTTCACTAAGAATCTTTTGCAGGAACATGATTCTTTAAGTGATGATTTCAAAGAGCTGAAGATTGAAGAGATTACAGAAAACCCATCTAAGAATCTAAATACATCAATCAAAAGATATTGTAGAAAGTTCAGATGATGAAGCACTTTTTGAAGGGATGCTTGGTCCATCTGTTATTATAAATCAAATTAATGACTAAGTGACTGATATTCAACATACAAAAGAAATTGTTGAATAACAAGGGGATCATCATCAAATTATTCAAGATAGAATAAATCCAAAGAGATCAATTCTTAGAGACAATTCCCCAACTCAAGTGATTGGAAATGTGAATCAAGGAGTAAAGACTAGAAAGTAATTAACTACAAAAGTTATGTTATAGTGCTTTCTTTCACTATATGAACCTAAGAAGTTTGAGGAAGCAGATAATAATCCATATTGAATTATTGATGTGCATGAAGAGCTTGCATAATTTGAAAGAAACAAAGTGTGGACACTAGTGGAGAGACCAAAGGATTACCCAATTATTGGAACAAAGTGGGTATTCAGAAATAAAATGGATTCTAATGGAGTAATAATAAGAAATATGGCTAGAATTATTGCTTAAGGCTATAGATAGGAAGAAGGGATTGATTATAATCAAGCTATTGCACTAGTGGTCAGGCTTGAAGAATTCAGATTATTTTTGGCCTATACAATGTACAAAAAAAATCAAAGTTTATCAAATGGATGTAAATAGTGCTTTTCTTTATGGAAATCTTCAAGAGGAAGTTTATGTTGAACAATCACCAGGATTTGTCAATCCAACTCACCCCTCGTATGTTTATAAACTAAATAAAGCACTTTATGGTTTACAACAAGCTCCAAGATCTTGGTATGAGACCTTATCCAATTTTCTCTTAGATCACTCTTTCATAAGTGAAAAAGTGGATAAAACACTCTTCACAAAAACACATTACGATAAGTTGCTTATTATCCAAATTTATGTGGATGATATTATTTTGGCTCAACAGACTCTGGTCTTTGGAAAAGGTTTACTGACCTGATGCAATCAAGATTTGAAATGAGTAGCATGAGAGAATTATCCTTCTTTATTGGGTTACAAGTGAAGCAAAGTGATGAAATCATTTTTATATCATTATCTAAGTATGCAAAGGAACTAATAAAGAGATTTGGTATGGAAACTGCCTCCATCATGAAAACTCCCATAAAAACTAATGTTGTTTTAGATAAAGATGTTTCCGGTAAATCAGTTGATCAGAAAAATTATAGAGTAATTATTAGATCTTTTCTTATCTTATAGCTGGTAGGACAGACATAATGTTTGTCATATGTGTCCGTGCAAGGTTTTAACTAGATCTTGAAGAATCTCATCTTAGTTCTGTGAAAAGAATTTTAAGATATCTTAAGGGTATACCTGAGATGGGATTATGGTATCCTGCAGAATCAGAGTTTGAATTATATGGATATTCTGATGCTGATTATGCAGGATGCAGATTGGATAGAAAAAGTACTTCTGGAACATGTTAATTCCTAGGTGCTAGACTAATATCTTAGTTCAGTAAAAAGCAAATATCAGTCTCCACTTCTACATCAGAAGTTGAGTATATTGCTGCTGGAAGTTGTTGTTCACAGATTTTGTGGATGCAGAATCTGTTACTTGATTATAACTTGAATTTCACTAACTCCACGATATTTTGTGTCAGCTTATGTGCTATTTTAATTGCCTCAAATTCTGTCTTACATAGCAGGACATGGATATAGAAATTAGACATCACTTTCTCAGAGATAATGTAGAAAAAGTGAAAATTTCCTTGGAATATTTGACTTATGAAAATCAGAGGGCAGATATTTTCACAAAGCATCTTGATGAAATCAAGCATAACTACTTTATCAATGTTTTGGGCATGCTTGATAAAGCTTAGTAATTGATTTTAAATCTTTCAATTTTCTGTTACAAATATTTTTTGGAAAAACATGTAAAAGACTTAAAAATGTTATGTTTGTATTAGACATAACGTTGAATACAAGTCAATGGAACATACACTGTATTCAACACAACATCTTGAGACGGTGTTTATGAAGAATTTTGGATCTTGTCAACGCAACGTCAATATCACTGAACGCATGCGTCTACTATGATATTTTCGCATACGACGAAAAGAAATTGATGTCACGTCGACTAAGGAAATAGTTAAGTCCTAATTTCTCGACGTTTCATCTATTTATTTAGATTTCATATTTTCTCCAAACTCTTCATCTTCCCCGCTCTATTTTTTCCTTTACTTTTTCTCTTTATTTTTCTTGGATTTTTACAGGAATTTGAATGGTGACCAAGACAAACTTAGGATTCAGTGTTGATCTAGAATCATTTGTCGCTATGGGAGATTCTTCCAAAGGAATTTTTGCAACTATTCACAGATGCTGGACTATACAAGTTGATTACCACAAGATGTCTACTATATTCAACAGAGTTAATAGAGCTTATCAACATTGTTACAATAGATGATGATGGAATAATGATTGGACAAATAAGTGGGTCAGATGTTCAGATAACTTCAGAGCTTATTCAGACAACATTTGATCTACCTTTTAGAGAAGGAGAAGCATAACTAACATATAAAGAAATTAAGAAAGCTTTGAAGAAGATGAATTTCTCTAAAGATAAACCAACTCATTTGAAAAATAAAGATTTTTCAGAAGAATACGAGTTTCTAGATGACATAGTGGGAATGGTGTCGATGTGCAAAATATCAACACGTGATGCTATTCTTAAAGCCCAGCTGCACATGACAAGAGTTCTGGTTTTAAGAAAGAAGTTTAATTGGAGTTAGTATATTCTGAGTCTTATATGTCATAAGTAAAGTCATAAGGATAATGTATATATGAACTTTATGAGTTAGATACAAAAACAACACTACCCTACTTCATGCAAATCAAAAGTACACATACCTCTTGAAAAAAGACTCACCAAAGCTTTGTTTTCAAAGAAAACTAGACAAATACTTAAGCCTAGTTCAAAGAAAGATCTTTCACCCTCATCCTCACCATTACTAAATGAGTCAGTTTTACCAGCATAAACAACATTACCTGATGTTCCTTGTGAATCAGTTCTACCAGTAGATACACCTTTATCTCCATCACAATTTTTAGTTCAAGAACCAAGTCTTTCAAAGATTATAAACATTAACTTCCATGCTATAACCATACAAAATAATAAAGATCAACCATCAGTTTCTGTTGATCATAATAGTCAAGTTAATATGTCTTCATCTGCGTCATTTGACATTAATAAAGTTCATGGAACCATTAAAAGAGGATGAGGCTCTTTATAGAAAAGCTCAAACAGTTTTATTAAGCAGAGAGACAGATGAACAAATAGTTCATATTTCTAAAATAGAAAGTCAAGTTGTTCAGAGGGAGATAGAACAGGATAATGATCATGTTTCTTAAAAACCTAATGCATTAGTCTAGGGGAAGGCATAGCAAAGTAATTTAGCTGATATTCTCATAATAGCAAAGGAAGTTATTGACGATGATGTGTCAATTTAGGGGGAGTATCAGAACTTTCCTGGAGAAGAGCACCCAGTACATAAAAAGGAAAAGGGTATGTATATGTGTTCTCTGAAAAAAGCTCAATCTTAGAGCAAATATATTTTTGGAAGGTACACTTCTGAGAACTATGTTGGCATTTTATAAAATTCACTTTAAGGCCTCATATTTATTCAGTTGCCTCTCATGTTTCTATCCTTTCACAGTTTAATCCGTGTTAAATTTCTATAATCCTACTGATTTGTCTTTATAAATCCTAGTGATTTGTCTTTGTAAAAACACCTTTGAAATTTTATTAAATTTGTTAAGTTAAATAAGGGGAGATTGTTGGGAAAAACCCTTATGATTTATCTTAACGAATTACTTTAAGTGATTTTACATTATAGGTTTATTACCCATGATGTATAGAGAGGGTACTATGGTCTTAGAAGTCCCAGGGAGTCATTGGTATAAAGGACATGAGAAAGAAACTGAATTTAAGAGGAAAGTCTTGAAATGCCAACTTCGACTAGAAGTCAATGCAACTTTGACTAAAAGTGGACGCTACCTCAAGTACAAGTCAGAGTAACTAAACATGATAAGTCGACATTAACTAAAGGATCAAGTCGACACATACTCTAATATGAAATCAATGCAATGTTGATTATAAAACTTAATTGATAGATTGTCTGAATGAAGCCAGAATTCGATGCTACGTCTATATGAACTCGACACTATGTAGATTAATCTTCTGAATAAGAATTATTTTGAAGATTAAATCAGAATTAATTCCAGAAAGGTTTGGTTGTAATAATTGATTCATGGAGATATTGGATGGGGTTGCTTCTCAGTTATATGTAGAGAGTGATACACATAGACATTGATGAAGAACAACGATCATCATATTCATATCAGATTAAAGTTTTGAGAGAGATTTCAGCAAAAAAGATGGGATGATTATCATTTGAATTTGAAGTTCTTCCTTGGATTAGTCGATTATCATCTTGTTGCTGAATTACAGGTAATTAGTTCTTTTTATCAAGAGCAAATCAATTGTTGTATCAGATTCAATGGAGATTAATGAGAAATCTGGATTAAGGGATTATAATATTTAAGATTTTCTTATTCACAGATTCATCAGAATATAGATTTCATATTCACTTAGTGTCATGTAGTCCTCAGGATTCTATTGAGAGGCCTCTTCAAGAAGATCATTATATCCACAGATCTTCAACAATTTTCTGATTTAATTATTATTTTCAATTTGTGAACATAGTTTTGAGAATCCCTCTTCAAAGGATTCAATTAGAGGTTCTGAGAGTCTCCTTGAGAAAAAACTCATTTTGTATTGGTTCAAGATCTCTTTATCAAAAGACCTGGTGTTCGGTTTTAAAAGTCTCCTGATCAAAATTCTCAGGCACTATGATAGTGAAATCCTACCAAGGGGGTAGAAGAGTGAATGTACCCAGATTTTGGGGAACTATTATAATTTTTTTATCTTCTGTGATTTTTCATTTATCTGTGTTTATTTTATTATTATGCTGTGATTTTATTTATCTGCACGTATTTCTAGTTGATAGTTGATATACATGCAAATTTTGTGAATTAATCTTGTATTTGAAATAAAATTTTAATCCTTATTTACTCCCCCTCCCCTCTAAAAAAAATCTTAGGTATTTAGCAACTGCTCTCCCATTTCAGATTCGTCAGGCAAGTAGTTCGCCGCCGGGTCCTCCTCTTCCCGCCTCTTCTTCTCTATCTCCTTTCCTTCTATGTGAGGGTCAGACCACCTAGGTTAGTGAAGGATTTATATGGACATCCAAGGTTGCTGAAAAAGTCATCAATTATAACACAAAATGTAGATATGAGTTTCAGACCGCAAAAGATACATACTGTCCTGGCGGGCTACATCATCCAAGCTTGGCAGCAGTGGAAGATAGTAATCAATGTCACGCCCTTAATTTCATAGGAACTCGACAATATTTTTCTCCATGCCAGATAATCTGGCCGTCTTGAAATAGCTATCCTCCCGTTCTTGCGGATAGGTGTGCTCCAAGCCCGGGTCGCCTTCGAACATCAGATAATGGGAAGTCTAGTTATGAATCTGGTTTGGCAGGTTGATTATGTTCATCCCCTACAGTAGAAGTAGAGAATACCCTTGTATTTCTTGCCGCCTGGAGTGAAGGAGCGAACAAAAAATATCTTCCTAAAGATGTTAATAGAGAATGCAATCCGCTCAAATTGCATATAAGACAAATAACTGTAAATGATAGAAACTGTATTACGCAACCACCCCGTAATGCTCGAAGATCTTAACGATCTCCCATGTCAGTGGAAATTTGAAGTTGCTGGCAAAGTGATAAATTGGGATTGCTGGTTCGTTAGGGAGGTGTTGATTCTTTCTTGATCCAAGGGAAGGCGAACATAGAATTGAGAGTTCGCCCAGTAATTCTCAATGAACTCTTAAAGATCGGCCTCCATGAACTTGAATTTTTTTGTGATCAGCAGCATGGAAAGCTTCTTCTACCTCGGGGTGTGCCGTCTCAATTTTTACAAATAGTAGGGAATTTTGCTTTGGGCGCATTTCCTATCATGAACAAATTAGTTAGCCTAAGCATCATTAAAGTGAATTCATAGTGCCCATAACGAGTACTAAATGTCATCTTCAGAATATCATATTCCCTGATTCTTAAGTAGTAATAACCGGACTTCAAATCTAGCTCCGAGCACACAGTTGATCCAACTAGCTGATCAAATAAATCATCGATTCACGAAATCAGATACTTGTTCTTCTCCGCCATCTTATTTAGTTCACGGTAGTCTATACATAGATGCAATCTTCTGTCCTTCTTTATAAAGAGGACTGGTGCACTCTAAGGAGATGAACTCGGACATACATAACCTTACTCTAGAAATTCCTATAATTCAAATTTCAACCCTGTCATTTCTTTTGGTGCTATACGGTACGACGAGCATGACACAGGTTTTGCACTTGGCATCAACCAAATGTGAAGTCGATCTCTAACTGAGGTGGAGCTCTAGAAAGATATTTTGGAAACACATCCACTTACTCTGATACTATTTGAACATCACTCAAACTGGGCTTAGGTCTACAGCCTCCAATAGAATGAAGAAAACTCCGCTCCTTTTTAAGCCACCTTGACCACTTGGAGAGTAAACATCAATACCTTGCTCGATCTTTACATAACAGTAAACTTAGTCTCGTATTTTGTGTTTTACCCCAATGTATTTTCCTCCGAAATTCAATCAATGCATGCATGCTGCTACGAAAGACAGTCCATGCCAATGATCACATCAAAATCTAATATCGGCAGCATTGACGCATCCAATTCAAACTCATGACTCCCTATCCACACCTTAATACAACAAACTCTATCCGGACACATCAAGCATCCATTAGACAATAACACATACAATCTATCTTTCGATATGAAATAAGTCACTCTGATACGCAATACGAAGTGCTCAGATAGAAAGGAGTGAGAAGCTCATGTATCAAACAGTGCTCTCGCCGGATAGTTAAGAATTAGGACAAAGCCTAATACAATTAATTTATAAAAGTAATGCACAAGATATCAAGTATATAAAGAAATAAAAGCTGTATACTAAATCATATCTATCACCACATCGCTCAATTTGACGGTCTCCTACTGATAGAGATTATATACTCACGGTTGAGCTGTAGTATAATGGGATGCAGTTGACATGTGTATGTTTCATTCTTAAGTGAACATTCATGGGTTATATCATTTTTTAATGGCGACGCATATACGTGCTCACCACCCATTAAAAGAATTTGACCATAAATTCGAATAGGATGAGATCGACACTAGAAGCTGACACCAAATTATAACATCCTACCCATCAGGAAGAATATAATAGTAGGTCTTTACAGGACCCCATGCCATATTAAACAAAAAGGGAATAGGGTTACTAAATGAAACCAAACATCCATGGAACCTATCACAGAGTTAGCAACTAGCGGAATTAATTGAATAGAATAACCCACAGACAGGAATGTCCACCACATATATATCTAGGAATGATAGTATTCACAAAATTTTGACCTTAAGGCCTTACAAACTATGATAATGTTTACACAACAAAGTGACATACATCAGCAAGCAGCCCAACAATACATGAAAATTGTAACCATATATAACACTTAGGCCTTCGAGGGCTAGCACAATAAAAGGGCTTCAGACCGCTATTTTCTGCTCAGCACACCAGCACATGCACAAGTTCATTCCACCAAGACGTGGCAGAAATAAAACACTGGTCAGCTTTAGCTGACCACAATTATAATGACCCCACCCCATTCCCGAGGTGGTGGTACTCCTTCCCTGCAAGCAAGCAATATGATAACATATAATTAATCACCACATACAGTGACACGCATGACCATACTCTTTGTGCTCTCATGGCACATTTCCATTGTACTGAATTTCAAGTCCCACCTCCATCCTAAGTATCATTCACTTAGATGGTTCATTTGAGCTTTTTCCATCAAGGCACCTTGCCTTACTGACTTCCCCAAGATCAAATGGTACACCGATGAGCTACCTCTTCACTAACTAGCATGGGATAGGTTCATATCAACTTTGCCCATGCTCAAAATCATCAGAATTACACTGTCGGCAAACAAGACCACCAAACAAGGCACAGTAGGATTTTCTGCTTCTGATGTTACGCACCCAATCCCCAAGACCTGGGATTCACATCCATCACAATTGCTCACTGGGAGCTATCACCAGCGATAGCCACTATCACTGGACGATATCGACAAAACCACAAATCTGTCATAATCTCGAGTATTTCCTGGAGTTTGCCTCCAGTACTCCCTACAAAACTCTAAAGTACCCAAAACACAAAATATCATACAATTTTTCCATTGAGTCTTCTCTGGCAGGTAAAATTAAACATCACTAATCCAGACTTGCTTGTCATAGATGGGTTTTGCAGAGTATGCCTATGTCCAATTATTCGTACAATGATCCGGACTCTATACGCAATTTCTACCTAGGATACTTAAAATTGACAAGTTGGAAATCTCATCTTCCACCAATTAGTGGGAACTTCTATACAATTATGCCTAATAAGAGGAATAGTATGTCCTAGTTTTAAGAAGGAGAATCGTCACCCTTGGCGATTTCTTCGGTGTCATGGACTCACTGTTGATCTGGATGGAAATACTCGCAGGAATTTCCTCTCTGTGGATCTACCTTCGGCTCGCATATCTAAGCTTCAAATCTCCTTTAATGGCTAAAAACTGGCCCCCTTCTTCTTTAATTTCTTCTTTTCTCACTTGAAGAGAGAGAGAGAGAGAGAGAGAGAGAGAGAGAGAGAGAGTAAAGAGAAATATAAGAAGAGAGTTTACTCTCCTCTGCTTTAACTTTCTCGAGATAACACACCACTATCTGATTTCAACTCTAATAGATGTGGACGACCACGATCTAATTTGAGAATCTCTCTTAAGGTATATTGTCAGGTGATAGCCACTATCTCCTGGTGTTATCTCCGGAAGTGGCTGCTTAACCGAGTTAGCGCTGTTCAATAGTCACTGCACGACCAACTAGCACGTGGTCGTCTACCGTATGACACACTATCACCAAGCAATATCACTCTTTTTGGATCTAGTAGCCAACCTTAGAGGGGGTGAATAAGGTTTGTAGTAGATTATAGGAGATTAAAAATTATTCAGAGGCAAGAAGCAATTTCTCTAGAGCTATCACCAGGCTATATCGGGATATCATCAGTAATATCGACAGAGACTTAGTTCCTTGTTTCTAAAGATTGTATTGAAGTAGGCACACATATGAAATCAAACTTTTAACAATAAACACATATAATTTAAGCCCAAACAAGCATGCATGATTTTATTGAAAAACAAAATAGTATTTACAAATTCGAACTAGATCTCCATGATGTCGGAGATCAGAGGCGGGGAATTTAAAACATTTATGGTTTCTATACCGACAATCCTCTAGGACCAGTTGGCTCTCTCATTTCTTCACAAGAATATCAATGGGCCTACTAGATCTCATAGATCTAGACGCACTCCCAGGATGATTTTAGAAGATTTCTCTCAGAAATCTGACGACCTCTTAGGCCGATTTCCCATGAACTCCTCCCAAGAATTTGACTTCCACATCATACGATTTCTCCGTACAGAATACAGTAGATAATGAAAAAGAAATAGAATAGATCAAAGAAAAATTGCTCTCTCAAAAGAAAATCTTTGGAGGCGGTGAAAGATCAGTGCTTTTGATTCTCATGGCTTGGGCACATGATCGTCTTTAGAATTTCATTCTAGCACTCCTCCAAAGCTCTCCTTCGTTCATGTAGGAGGGAAAGAGTTCTCCTCCTTAGATGGTGGCTCTCAGCAATAGGGACGATAACATATCCCTTTGGACATTCTAGGGTTCAAGACACTCCATAAGAAAAAGAAAATCTCTTTTATAACATTTAATGATATCATCGGGTGATAGTGGCTATCGCCTAGAGATATCCAAATTTAGTACCGCTGCCGCCAGCTATCCCATGCCGGAAAGGAAAGGAGGCAGCGATTTCTAAATTTATGGTCGCTATCGTCGGGCAATATTCGCTATCACCGGGCAATATCCTAATTTAGTGCTTCCTTTTCTAGCATCCTGCGTGTTCCACCTATCCACGGATCGCTGACATATTTGCATCCAGTCTATCACTAATGATAGTGGTTATTTCCTATAATAGTGCAAAAACTTGCTGATCTTGAAACTTCATACATGTAAACCTGAACACTATACCCAAAAAGTATATGATCAAATACAGCTTGGGATTTTATATTATCAAACCTAGAGATGCAGAACGCATGTTCCGACAAACTCCCGCTTTTGATAATAACAAATCCCGTTCATGAGATATAAATCACATAGAATATGAAGAAACTTGGTATAATGTAAATAACTATAGTAAATACAAAAAGAACAATTTATATATCAGAGTGACACTAGGAGTTATCACGAAAATGCTATTATGTATGATCATGCATGTGTGGTATGACTCCCCCTACATGTGTACTCCCCTATCTATGTGCATGATAACCACATAAATCCCCCTACATGTGATCTCACCTAGGTGACTAGCATAGGAATAGCTCATGAACATTCTCATCTCCCCTTTAATATTATCGAAAGACTAGGTATGATTGTAAAGATTAAGAAAATAGAGAGATGTTATCTAATAAGAATGAAAACCAAAAAGACAATCCATGAGATTAAAATATGCATGAAAGATATAGGAGTGACCAAAAACAAAATAGAGAATTCAGAAGAGCGGGTCAAAAGTACGAGCGAAACAAATAGACTACAAAGCTAGACAACACAAGAAAATAATTTGATTTAAAAATTTGCAGAGCATAAGAATTTTGACAAGGCTTACGAAACTAAATACCCTAGATTTGTTGTACAATGTTAGGTGATTTATAGAGTTAATACTATGTAATATTCTAATTATTATGAATAACAATCGCATACTAGTACAATCATCCAATAATCATGAAGTGAAGTTTAAGTCCAATTCTTATGCATGTGAGTGTTAGATATAATAATGACATGTGTATGTGCAACATCAAAGAAAAGTATCATGTAAAAATAATCATTAGTGCATACTATATCACAATAAATCTATATGCTAACACAAGAGTGATGAAGCAAAAAATCTTATCACATTTTCTATCTAGGCAATATCAAGATTAGAATAAAAGGCACTAACTCATTTGTTTGTCTTTGCACAAGATTGAAACAATTCAATAGATCAATGCGCTCATCTTCACAATGTTCATAGAGGTTTATCAGGAGAAATGAGTAGAGCTTTGGGGGGGGGGTATCCTTGGCATAAAGTTTTATAGCATATATATAATATATTTTTTCACATTAATTTTATAATAATATTTTTTTATTTGTATCCAATGTCCCCAAATCAATCGAAATTTATCCACATAGATAGATACACTTTAACTTGTATACAAAAGACCTTACTAATGTAATTTTGGCCCAATGTTCTAAGCTCTATATATGAAAATGAAAAACGTGATATTGATTTTTCAAGTCATTCCTAGCATGTTAGACACAACATCATGAGTTATAATATGTAAGTTTTGAATTTTCTACAAGAGTACATTTTCTAGAGATATGTGGTGAATGAGATAAATCCTCACACATACCTATAACCATATTTGTGGTGAATGAGATGTCATTATTCTACCTAAATCCTCACACATACCTATAATCATATTTAACATACATTATCCTATTTAGTCACACTTAGTAGCTAAATACCAATAGATTAGACACATCATGACAAAGACATACAATGTTAAATAGAGATCAGCAATCCTAAATCATAACATTGGACGTAATCTTTATGTTTTTAATTTTAGTCATGCATGTCCAAAAAATAATGATCGTACAATTTTTATTGCAAATTTTTTTGTGAAATTTTGTTTTAAATGAAATAAACAAACACAAAGACTAAGCAAATAACATATTTTTGTGATTTTAGGGTTTTATATTTTTTTGAGTTATGTTTACGAAACATACATAAATAAAACAAGTAAATTAAAAACAAATTTTTGTGATTTTAGGGGTTTATATTTTTTGATTAAGAGATAAAAGCAAAACGAAATTGACGAACAGAAACAGAAGAAAAAACTAAATAACTCAAAAACTGAAGAATGGAAGCAGAGAATTTTTTTTTGAGGTTTTTCATAGAAAAGCATTATCGCTGACGATATCACTTCCACCCAGCGATATCAAATAGAGACTCAATTTTTTGGAAAATAAACCCAGTTTTTTCTGTTTTTCATATTCAATTTTCCAGAAAATTGTTTTAATGGTATAAGCCTTATCTAATGCAACGAAAAAACATAAAGAACTACCAAAAAATGTGAATTTATTCATTTGGCCTAGAGATCAAAAACTCCCAGTTCTAAGCGGAGCCTAAAGAAGCGTGCGTTAGTAAGGCGTTTGGTAAAAATGTCCGCAAGTTGTTCGTCAGTGCCAATGAAATTTACTCTCACATTTTATTTCTTAATATGATCTCGAATGAAGGGATATCATATGTTTATGTGTTTCGAGTGAGATTGGTGCACTGGATTATTTGTTAAGTCTATAACACTCTTGTTGTTGCACCTAAGTTCAGCATTCTTAAATGAAAGAACAAAGTCCTCTAACGTTTATCACATCCATAGTGGTTGTGTGCAATAACTCACTAAGATTGTGTATTTGGCCTCGGCCATAGAGAGGGCAACAAAATTCTATTTCTTACTTGTCCATGAAACTAGTGTAGGCCATAAGAAGTGGCAAGTGCCACTTGTGCGTTTACGATCAAGTTAGCACCCAACATAATCTGAATCCAAATACCCATGGAGCGTAAAGATGTTAGTGTGAGGATACCAAAGACCTAGATTTAGTGTACCTACAAGATACCTGAAGATGTATTTAATGACTTTAAAATGAGATTCCTTAGGATTAGCTTGATACCTAGTACAGAGACACACCACAAACATGATGTTTTGTCTAGATGCATTGAGATACAATAGTGATCAAAATATACCTCCATATACTATTTGATCCACCGAAATTCCACTATCATCTTTTCCTAATTTGAGTGATGCGCTCATAGGAGTTTTAGAGTGTTTCAAGTTCTCAAAACCAAATTGTTTAAGCATATCTTTCATGCTTATTTTGATCTCATGGATTGTCTTTTTGGTTTTCATGCTTATTAGGCTGCATCTCTCTATTTTGTTAATCTTCACGATCATGCCTAGCCTTTCGATAATATCAAAGGGGGAGATTAGAATGTTCATGAGCTAGTCCTATGCTAGTCATCTAGGGGAGATCACATGTAGGGGGAGTTATGTGGCTATCATACACATAGATAGGGGGAGCATACATGTAGGGGAAGTCGTACTACATGTGTACGATCACACTTAATAGCATTCTCATGATATTTCCTAATGCCACTCTGACATATAAACCTATTATTTTGTATTGACTATAATTGTTTACATTATACCAAGTTACTTCCTATTTTATGTGCATAATAGCTGTATTACTCCCCCTACATGTGATCTCCCCTAGATGATTAGCTCATGAACATTCTAATAAGTGGTATCAGTACAAGGTTACATCGAAAAGGGATTTAAATCCTAAAGTAGATGGCCAACGATAATCACACCTTTCTTGAGGGACAAGGAGTGAGTAGGGCTCCATTGTTTATAGGGAATGATTACAGCCAATGGAGAACTCTCATAAAAATATTCTTGATGATACAAAGCATGGACGTGTGGGCCATGGTCAAAACAAAATACACTGTACTCACTACTACTATATTTGACCAGATTATAGAAAACCGCATGATAAATGGGATGACGCGGATAAGTTGAGGTGTACCAATAATGCCAAAGCTATGAATTACTTATTTTGCGCTTTTAATAAGATTGAATTTAATAAAATTTGAAATTGTGAAACAACTTATGATATTTGACATTTACTTGAATATACTCATGAAGGTACCTAACAGGTAAAAGAGTAGAAACTGTTTTGACTGGAGTCTAAATATGAATAGTTCCAGATGGAGATCGATGAGGAGGTGGAAAATATGTACACTCGCTTCATAAATATCGTCAATCCGTCTAAATCACTCGAAAAGACCTTTTCAAATGGGTACTTGGTAAGGAAGATACTACGGTCCCTGCCTTTGCGATTGAATCTAAAGGTGATAGTCATTGCTAAATCACACGATATCTATACCATGGAGATAGAGAGTCTCATTGCAAACCTGAAAACCCATGAGCTTGAAATGGAGATTCAAGCTGAGGAGTATCCCAGGGAAAATAAAAAAGAAGGCACTAGCATTGAAGGAGGGCAAGAAAAAGGAGGTGACTGAGGAGACTGTTGACGAGGAGAGCCTGTATGCCTGTGGCTTCCAAAACTTCATGAGGAATTCAAAAAGGCGAGACAAGTTTCAAAGATTCATAAAGAACGACACAAAAGAGTAGGAGGGTTGGAGCAAGCCATCAAAAGTGGCAAAGAGTGATGAAGAAGAATCTGCCCCAGAGTGTTTCCACTATGCAAATATGGACATTTCAATCGTGATTTTCCTAAGCTTCTAAAGGAGGAAAGGGAAAGGGAGACTCGTGGCAAGGAGAATAAAAAGGTGTTAAAGGCTTCAAATGGGATGATACATCAACAGACTTGTCAGAAACCTCAAGCTCGAGCAGTGAAGAAGAGGAAAATCTGTGCCTCATGGGGAAGCACCAAGACAAGTATAACGATGAATCCAGTGTCTATAGTGACATTGAGGTAACCCCTCTCACTTATGAAGAACTTTAAGATTTATATGAAAAAATATGTGATAAATTAGTTGAGTTGAGTGATAAAAATAACTTCTTTAAATTTGGAAATAAGCAAAAGAAAAAGGATTGAAAATGTCTTAATAAGGAACTAATCAATTGTGGAAGAGATAAGGTCGAGTGTCGAGAATGTTTTCACTCCTTGAGCACGTTAAATGACCTGAAAGAGAGCCTCTCCAAGACTTCCTCCAAAAATGAAACTCTTACTAAAGAAAGGAAGGCCTTGGATAAGAAGCTACAAACTTATATTATCCATATTGAGAATAGAAAGAAGTAATTCATAAACTGGTGTGTGATGCGTGTCACAAAAACACTATGTTAAAGGCGAAGATCCAAGACTTGAACTGTGCCATCCAAAAGTTTGTAATATGCCAAAAATCATTGAATATGTTACTGGGCTATCTGTGTTTGGGATTTGGAAAGTTCAAGCTAGGATACAAACATGTGAATCTATCACCGGACAATATCACTATAGCTGGCAATAGCTCCTCTCCAGTAAATCTGAACAATAAGCTTCAGAAAAATAAATTGAATTATGTTAAAATTGGAAGTTTATTTTTGTCTTCCAGCGTAAGCCCAAATAAAATGCAAAAGGTGATATCCACCACCTACACCAATTGTGTCAAATATAATAAGTTTGGTCAAACTTCTGGCTTGTTCTTGAAGAAAGGTTTAACTAAAATTGCACAAATCTAGATGGCAGAGTCTACTACTTATACTATGTGTGGAACAGCTTCGGTAACCAGAACTTTACCCTCATCCTCTTTCTAGGTGTGTTGGCAGGCTAAGGACTATAGGAACATGTGGTACTTGGACTCTCAGTGTTCCAAGCACATGACGGGAGATGAAGACAAGCTCCTTTGCCTGAAAAAGAAAATGAGAGGCGTGATGATATTTAGAGACAACAACAAAGGAAGAATTCTGGGTGTCGACACCGTATGCAACATGCATTTTTCTATTTCAAACGTGCTGTTAGTAGATGGTTTAATGCACAATTTAATATCCATTAGTCAACTGTGTGATAAAGGCATGAATATTTTATTTGAAACCTCTACAAATATGTGTAAAATCATTGGTGCAAAATCACAAAATATATTACTAACCTCACCTAGGAAACACAATATTTACACTATCATGTTTGATGAATTATCCTCTTCAAATCTAAAATTTTTAGTCACTAAAAATGAAAACATAAAACTTTGGCATAAGAGACTCGATCATTTCAGAAGTAAATTAATAGTCAAACTATTAAAAGAAAAACTAATTCGCGAACTTGCACAACTAAGTAGTACTTTGACTTCTTTACGTGCACTTTGCCAAAGGGTAAATTCACAAAATCATCTTTTAAAAGCAAAAATGATATCACCACATCTAGACCACTGCAGTTAATTCACATGGATTTGTTTGGTTTTCTTAGTACTCGTAGTCTAGGTGGGAAACGATACACATTTGTGATAATAGACGATTACTCACATTTTTGCTAGACGATTTTTTTTGCTAATAAATCTGACACTTTCATTGATTTCTCCATCTCGTGCACTAAAATTCAAAATAAAATGGAATTAAAAATTAAATGTATAAGGTCAGGCCACATGGGAGAATTTGAGAATTAAAATTTTACCTCTTTCTGTAATAAGATATGCATCCAGCTCAAGTTTTCTACTCCACACACTATCATCAAAATGGAGTAGTGGAAAGGAAAAATCAGATGCTACAAGAATTATCTCGCTATATGCTTGCAGAGTATAGCTTACCAAATACCTATAGGCTGAAGCGGTTAGTTCATCATTCTATGTAATAAATCGGATCATGATTCGCCCAATTCTTAAGTGTACTCCATATGAGCTCTATTTTGAAAAGAAGCCGAGTGTGTCTTACTTTAAAGTTTTCAGTTGTCCCTATTTCATTCTTAACACCAAAGACTAATTCGAAATTTTTGATGAAAAATTTGATCTAATTATCTTTTTTGGTTATTCCTCCACGAGTAGTGCCTATAGGGTCTATAATAAAAAAAACTTGGTTGTTAAATCAATTCATGTACACTTTAACAAAAATACTCCAAAAGAAGACTCTAGATCAAATAAAGCCAATGATGATGTCATTCTACATGGAAAGGAGAGTGGGAAGGAAGAGGAAGAAGTAGATGAATTAGTTCATACTAAAGAATATAAACCTCCAAGTGATCTAAAATTTTCAAAAGAATATCCTCGAGAATTAGTAATTGGAGATCCTTCACATGAGATTAGAACTCGTTCAACAATGCATGAATCATTTTCAAATTTATGCTTCATATCTGAAATTGAACCAAAGAACATTTTTGAAGGACTATGAGTCTTAGTTTTTGGCTATGAACAAGGAACTTAATCGATTTGAAAAAAGCAGAGTATGGATATTAATGGAGTGTTCTTGTAACCATCCAGTCATAGGTGTTAAGTGGATCTACAAAAATAAACTTGATTGTGAGTCTAGGATAACAAGAAATAAGGCTAGGTTGGTTGCTTAAGGTTACTCACAGATTGAAGGGGTAGATTTTGAGGAGTCTTTTGCACCTGTAGCTCACATTGAGTCCATTAGGATGTTCTTAATATTTGCTAGTTTTAAAAGAATAAAATTGTATCAAATGGACGTCAAGAGTGCATTTCTAAATGATTATATTAAAGAAGAGGTGTACGTGGAACAAACACCCAGTTTTAAAATAGTAATCATCCAAATCATGTGTTTAAACTCATAAAAGCCTTGTACAGATTAAATCAAACACCTCATACCTGGTATGAAAGGTTAACGACTTTTCTTGTCGAACATGGTTTTAGGATGAGTAGTGCAGATACTATGTTGTTTGTAAAATATAGTGATTCAGATTTAATGATCATGCAAATATATGTCGATGATATAATATTTGGTGCTACTAACGAAAAATTACATGAAGAAATTATTGAAGTAATGCAAAGTTAATTTGAAATGAGTTTAGGTGGAGAATTGACATATTTCTTAGGTTTTCAAATTTCTCAACGAGATGATGTTATTTTTATTTATCAATCAAAATATATAAAAGATATTCTTAAACGATTTCGATTTAGGAACTTGAAATACTCTAAAACTCCTATGAGCGCATCACTATACCTAAAAAAGTGTATGATCAAATAAAACTTGAGATTTGATATTATCAAACCAGAGAGATGCAGAACACATGTTCCAATAACTCTATTGTTGACATTAGCAAATCGACTACATTGTTTTGTTGACTGTAACATTTTTTCAACTGTATCGTTTTGTCGATTGCATCATTTTGTCGATTACATCATTTTGTCGACTGCATCACTTTGACCGCTATCGTCGTCGATACCTTACTATCGCCGAGCGATAACTCTAACTACCATAGCTAGTTGTTTTTCAACTGTGGAAAACCTGTGGTGTCATCTCAATTGGTGATGAGGAGTGGTTTGAAGGCTCCATATCAAGGAGGTCTCGGGTTTGATCCCTGGTCTCAAAACCTATCGTGACTGAGAAATAAGTGTGTAGAAGGGTTGTGGTGTATGGTGTACAGACCTATTAAGGCTGAACACTTTCAAGTTGGATACTAGCTGTGCCAGCGATCATCCTTGCGAGCTATTTAATGGGGAGGCCGTTTTTAAAAGTGCATGTTTTATTGTAACACGACAATCCACTCCCTTAGGGGCCACATAGGTACGTTACTAGGCTATAGACCAAAAACCTCAACCCCTCTCCATCCTACTAGCAGGTTGTTGGTGGTCACAACCTCCCTTTGATGAGTGAACTCGATAGTTAAGTTGGGCCATATGAGAAATTTCCAGGAGGTCACCCATTCATGTACTACTCTCGCCCAATCACACTTAACTATGAAGTTCTTTCACTTCTTATCTATAATTGAGTTGCAACTGTTGAACGGGATGATTTTATATGCAACTTTTATTGCATTATATACTTGATACCTTATGCATTTCTTGTATAACTTGTTTGTATAAAACTTTGTCCTAATTCTAGACTATCCGACAAGAGCACTGTTTGATAAAGGAGCTTCTCACTCCTTTCTATCTGAGGACTTTGTATTGCGTATCAAAGTATCTTATTTCATATTGAAAGATAAATTGGATATGTTGCTTCCTAATGGGTTCTTGATGCGCGTGGATAGAGTTTGTTGTGTTAAGGTGCAGATAAGAAGTCATGAGTTTTGAAAGTATCTAGCTGTCAACCAAAATCACATAGAGGGGGTGAATAGGTGAATCCTACGGCTTATAGCGAAATAAAAATCTAGTAAAAAAATAGCGCACAGAATAATATAATAAACACAGTACAGACATAAGAATTTATAGTGGTTCCCCAAAATGGGTACGCGCACTATCCCGTCTCGCCTATCTAGCACTTCAGGCTAGATTTGACTACTTCACTAAAACTCAGATTAATAATAATATTACAACTCAGAGTCTCCCACTCCTACAAACTTGGAGAACAACTTCCCATACACTCGACCCTTTAATAAGGATCTAGAAATCTCAGAAGCAAACAACTTCCTACAAGGTAAAAAGGATTTATGCAAACAAATAGATTGTAAACAATATTCTTAAAAGTCTTAGGAGTTTTTCTTTAGATCTGGAAAACAACTCTTCTTCTTTGCTTGAAAGCTTTGACTCAAATCTTGATGAAGAAAAAGATGAATTGCTTGAAGATCGATCTGAACTAAGCGTCGAATGAATATATGGAAATATACTGAAAGACTTTGAGAACAGGAGATCATTCGAAGCTTTTCTTGCGGGAGGAGTCACTGATCGGAAGGTGTATCACCGTCAGTGTTATTCGTGAATCGATTTTGAAATCTCAATCATTTATGGCAATCTAAAATTAGAACACAATTAGGTTATTCTGAAATCATCCTTGACTATTTATAGGCGATTCCTCACTAATGACTCAATTTCAAACTTAGTTCTACCTTCCATGTGTACTGTACATGGTGGAAGCCCTAATTTTGGGAAGCCATAAAACGAGAATGACAACTGTACGAAAATTCATTTAGGTCCAATTTGTCGAGACATCACATGAACTCACCAGACCACTCGATGAACCAGTTAAAACAACTTGGGAGAGAGCTTGTGTGAGATGTTTGGACTTAACGAGACTTTTCGATGAATTAGTTGAAAGCTCTTGAGAGTACTCAATGAATTTATTTGAGAACACAATGAATTTTACTTGAACACGGCTAACACTAACTTTCTCTATAACATTAAAGTAGTTCACTTGAATTCTCGAGAGGACTCAACGAATTTCATGAGTACTCACATAAGTACTCAATGAATTCACTTAAGTACTCGATGAATTTTACTTAGCCATGCTGGATAGCAGTTCTCAGTGATCTCTCAAGTACTCCTAAGATCACTCAATGAATTCTACTGCTTACGTGAGTTCTCGACGAATTTAATGAGACCTCACGAGATCACTTGATGAATTTTCCTTAGCCAAAATATGCAAATTCTGAACAATAACTTCCTTTGTGATGCTAGATGAAGTACACCCCATTAGAGAGATTACATATGGGTCAACACGATGTTCTATACAATGAGAGACTACATTGCACATAATTGTGTTTGAAGACCCATTGTAATATGACAATGGTTTATACCTGGCAATAAAAACCTGCACCACACACAACTAAAACTAATGTCAAATACAACATCAATTCAACTTAATTCAAGGGACACTTATTCCAATCAGGGCTATTGTGGAAACAATACCCAACAATCTCCCCCTATTTGAAGAAGTCAGAACCCTATATACTAAACTGAATTGCACAAACAATAAAGTAAAGAAATAGAAGGCATAAAAAAGATATATAAATTCAAAACAACAAGAGATTAACAAAACATTAATATTTATATAAAAGTTTCTTGTGGGCATTCTAAGACATTCACAATATAATAGAATATAAGGAAATGATAGTCTCAAGAATGCTCCTTTCCCATGCTCTTTCGATGTTGCCTGTCAAAATAAGCATTAGGTTTGGGATAATATCTTGGTGGAGGAGGAGCATCAGGATTATCTCTTCCATGCTTTCTAAAAAAACCCTCCTCTTCACATTTGATACTTCATGCTTATCTCATTCCTCTTTGCAGTAGTATAGATTTGGCTCTTCATTTGTCAAGTCAACTATAATGAATGTGTCCAAAATCATACCTTTGGAGATAGGACTTCATACTTCAGCATATTCTCTGTTTTCTTTGTTAGGATCAGATCTTCTTACTAATGGGCCTTCCTAATTTCTTCTTCTCCTTTGAGGTGTTCTGGAAGAGTCTTCAAGAATCTCTATCTCTTCCTCAACAACATCAGACCATACTTGAGTATATTCTTTAGGAGGTGCATACTCTCCACCTTTAGGATGTTGCTCATAATATTATGCACCCTCAGCATGTATCTCTCCACCTTCAACAGGTTGTTCTCCCTCAAAAGGAGGTGGAACTGGAGCTCTTTCTATCAGCTCTTCATGCAGCCAATTGATATTTTGATAACTGTAAACATTTGCACTGTGCATTTTATTGCTCATATTCTGATTCAGCTCACTCATTCTTATCTATAATCTTCCCTCCCCCTTTTTTGCTTCTACAATAACGGTTTGGATGATCTCCTCCTTGTATAATCCCATTTGCTTGTAAATATGATGCATACTCACATTATGAGAATATATCATGACATCATGTCCTTTGGAAAGGTGAACTGCCTCGTTGTAAACCTGATCAATGATATTGATAGAATGGTCTATGGCCTTACCACCTTGAGCCAACCATTTAGTCATAGAGGTATTCAACTTATCCATATTATGATTGACTTGAGCCAGTCCATCATTTAGATCCTTTTCAACTTCAGCCACTTTGCCAAAAACTTGTTTCAGTGAGAAATTTAAGTGGTCTTTTTGCTTTACCAGCATTGCTTCTATAGACTTTAACAAAGAACTTTCTAAAGGTGGGGAACTCTCACCCTGAGACCTGGGAGCTACAAGATTATCATCATTTGTTTTAACACTACTAGAATTAGCTCCCTCTGAGTGGTACCTGAGCAAGATTGGTTCTTGGGCAAGAGGCTTTACCACAGACTCTCTGACTTCTTTAAAAAGCACTACAAAGTCCTCCCCCTCAACAGAAGCTCTGTCAACATTGAGGTTCTCTTGGAATGAGTCTTTAACTAAGGTCTCCCCCTCAGACTCACCAGGAAATTCTTCTAAATCTTACACTCCACCATGCGTTGATCCCAAATTAGCTTGTACTTCTGGTGAATAGCCGGCTCTTTAGAGATCTAAACATCAGGTACTTGAGATTGAATTTTAGTTTGCATAGGAGGAATTTCAGATTATATAGGTGGAACAACAACAACATCTACAAGTAAAATCTCCCCCTCAAAAGCTGCACCAACAATCTCAGTTGCTTTGTGAGTGGGGGGGGGGGTGAAGGCACATCCTTCTCCATGGCTACAGTGTGAGGTCTTTCTTATAGTCCAGAACCTTCACCCATATCTCTCTACCCCCTGCCTGGGAATTCTCCATTCCCATTGAGCAAAAATTTCAGGTGGTGAATTTGCATACCAGTGGACATATAAAATTGATTCTTATCCAACTGGTTGAGGTAAAGAGTGATAATTCTTATAAAAGTTGGGGGATGAGAGACATGCCTTAATCCTGTCAAATAAAACTATTCTCTAATCCATCCTGTTTTTGTTGATCACAACTGTCAGTAGTTTGAACATATCTCCTGATATATAGTCATGAGACCCAGTCTTGCACAAAAATACCTTCCCAATAATATCAGTTAATAGTGTGCCTTCGTCATTCATATCATTGCATCTAATCATTGTAGATTTCTTTTCCAAGTCATAGAATTAGAGGGCTCTGTCATAGTCAGCATCAGTGATTTCATCTACTTCCTCAACTTCAGACATTCTCAGAAATTTTGTTTAAGAAACTAGGCTTTATTCTTACTTCAAAATTTCTAACACTACTTTTAATGAGGGATCCTTCACGCTTAAGCTCTGCATTCCTGAAGGACTCCAAGACTTCTCTATCAAGAACTCATCATTCTTTCTCCAGAATGAACAACAGTCTGGCAATTTCTAATATGAGAATGACATTCCATAATTCGTCAGAAGCAGTAAAAAACCAAGAGCGAACAAGTTCTCCTCCTACCTGAAGATTTCAAGCACCTTTAGCAGCCATTCCTGATTGATGGAAGGAGAAATGGAAGAAATTTCTGAAGAATCAAAGATGAATCGACGGAAACCTCGGTAGGTTGAAGGGAAGATAAACTGACAGAGAAGACTCGAAGAAATGAAGGTAGGTCTTGTGAAATATTATGAAGTCTCGAATGCCCTTAGAATCGTATATATATATTATTTTGTGAAAAACAAAAAAGGTGCATACCTGAGTATTTGAGAAAAATAATTCTTCAGATCCAATAATAAATAAAATATGAACAAGTCTAATTTGTCGAATGCTTACAGGAGTACTCGTCTAATTCGTCGAGAGAGCCTAAGACATCTTGTCGATTAGTCAAGTAGTCATGATTATTCATCAAAAGTACTTGTGATTTCTCGATTGATTTCACGAGTGATCATGTGAAGACTTGATGAATTTGAACTTCACATGGGCAGATTTCTTTAGATTCCTTGACCACCTTAAGATTCATTATTGAGCATTCCAAGTTCGGTTTTTAAATATGTGAACTTGGCTTCATTTAGTGACTTCGTGAAAATATCTGCAACCTGCTTGTCCTTTGATACATAGCAAAGGTTGATATCCTAGTTCTCCACATACTCCCGGATGAAGTGATAGCATATATCGATACGTTTTATCCTCCTGTGAGAGACAAGATTGTTGGCTATAACTATTGCGCTTGATGAATCGCAAAACATAAGAATCTCCTTCAACTTCATATTATAGTTTTCAAGTTGATTTCTTATCCATGGAAGCTATGTGCAATAACTATCTGTAGAAATATACTCTAACTCAGCAGTTGAAATTGTCACACGATTTTGCTTCTTGCTACTCCATGAGATAAGCCTTCTTCCAAGGAATTGACACATATTGGAAATGGATTTCATGTTATCCCTGCTTCCTGCAAAATCAACATCTAAAAAACCAATTAGCTCACAATCATTACTTCTTGGGTACCATAAGCCAAGATTTGGTATGCCTTTAAGTTATCTCAAAATACTCTTTGCAGCGACATAGTGAGATTCCTTAGAGTTCACCTAGAATATAATGCAGACACATGTTGAAAATATTATATCTGGTTTACTAGCAGTGAGATAAAGCAAGAATCCAATTATGCTTCCGTACTTGGTTTTATCAAAAGGTTTCCCTTTCTCATCATTGTCTAGATACATAGTTGAACCCATTGGAGTCCTCATAGAGGTTGCATTCTCCATTCTGAATGTCTTAAGTAACTCCTTGGTGAACTTCGTCTAAGAGATGAAAATTCCATCTTCAGATTGCTTCACTTAAAGTCCTATGAAATACTTCAGCTCACCTATAATACTTATTTCAAACTTTCCTTGCATCAAGTTAGAAAACTTTTTGCAAAGGTTGTCATCTGTAGAACCAAATATAATATCATCAACATATATTTATAATAGCAAAATCTTGTCTTTTACTTCCCTAAGAAATAATGTCTTGTCTATCTTTCCTCCTTTAAACTTTTTTTCTAGAAGAAATCTAGATAATGTCTGATACCAAGCTCGAGGAGCTTGTTTTAAACCATATAATGTTTTATATAAAAATAAATATAATCAGGTACGGATGAATCAACAAAACCTAGGAGTTGTTCCACGTATATTTCTTCCTTTAAATTACTATTAAGGAAGGCTGACTTCACATCCATTTAATAAACTTTGAAGCCTTTGTGAGAAGCATACGCTTGGAACAATCTGATCGCTTTGAGCCTGGCCATCATAGCAAAAGTCTGATTGAAGTCGATCCCTTCATTGTCAGTAACCTTGAGCTACAAGTCTGACTTTATTCTTTATGATAACTCCATTCTCGTCCATCTTGTTTTTGAAGACCCATTTCGTCCTTATAACATTGTGACATTTGGTCCTTGGTACTACCTCCCACACCTTGCATCTTTTAAACTTATTGAGCTCTTCTTGCATAGCGATAACCTATGAAGCATCCTAATTTGCTTCTACAAACTTCTTCGGCTCAATCTGGGAAAGGAAACTCCAATGCAAGGCTTCATTAGTTGTACCTCTTCTTGTTCGAACTCCTTCACTAGGATCTCCAATGATCAGATCAACGGGGAGATCTCTTGAATGTCTGATCACTAGATTCCTTGCATTGCCACCAGGAGGTTCTGCTTCTTTTGGTGCACGTTCTTCAACTTGGAGTTCTTCTTCTTCAATCAAGCTCAGAGTATGACTTTGATGGAACTTGAGATGTCTTCTTTAACTGCTTCTTCTAATCTTAGGTATTTTAGTTACGAACATACATCTTCAACAAATATATTAGAAGAGCTGCTATGAAGCATACTCGTCTCATCAAATACAACATTAATGGATTCTTCTACAACCTGGGTTTTCTTATTGAAAATTCTATATGTCTTACTATGACTACTATATCCTACAAAAATACCCTCAAAACATTTTTCACTAAACTTAGTTTTGTAATACTTCCCGTTATTAAGTACAAAACTTTTACTTCCAAAGATTTTTAAGTAGGATACAGTCGGTTTCCTGCCTTTCAAAAGTTCATAAGGCATCTTATGATGATTCTTATTGATTAAGGCTCTATTTTGCAGGTGACAAGCTGTATTGATTACATCAGTCCAGAAATACTCTGGTAATGAAGAGTCATTCAATATTGTTCTGTCTGCCTTAATGAGTGTTCTATTCTTTCTCTCAGCAACTCCATTTTGTTGTGGAGTATGAGGAGAGGAAAACTCGTGAAAGATACCTTGGCTTGCACAGAACTTTTTCATGCCACCAGATTCAAATTTTGTTCTATGGTCACATCTAATTTTAACCAAGGAGCAGTTCAATTCATTCTGTGTCTGCCAGATAAAGCTTGTGAAAGAGTCAAAGGCATCGAACTTGTGTTTTATAAAAAAACACCCAGGCAAAATGTGAGTAGTCGTCAATAATAACAAATGTGTAAGCTTTACCTACTAAACTAAGAACTAGCAAGAGACCGAATAAGTCCATATGAAGTAGATATAGACATCTGGAAGAGTCTTTAGAGATGATGTTGTTAAAGGTAGCTCTTGTCTTCTTACCCATCTGGCATGTATGATAAGGTATCTCTTTAATGCACATAATATCGGGTGCATTAAGCACTAAATTGTGAGAAAATAACATCTTTATAATTTTAAAATTAATATGTGCTAGTCTCTTGTGTCATTGATCACAAAAAGATACACTATCTTTTGCTAAAAAGCACACTGGTGTAGAAGATTCTAAATAAAGAAAATTAAGGAAGAAAATATTTCTACTCCGAGTTCCTGTTAAAATAGTTTCTGATTTATCAAAAGTTTTTATCAAACACTTGTCCTTGTATAACTCAACTATATACCCTTTGTCACATAGTTTACTTATGCTTATGAGATTACATTGTAATCCTTTAACATAAGCCACGCCCGTGAAAGAGACTATACCATTGGTAATTATATTGTAGCCTTTTGTGATTCCTCTATCAAAACCTCCAAATATAACTTTTGGACCGTCTTTGACTGAGGTATAATTTTGTAGTGGGCTTCTTGTTCTGGCTATATGCCTGGAACATCCATTGTCTAAGTACCAGATAGGATTTTTGTTGGCCTTTGGACATACCTGCATTCACAGATTACCCTTAGGAACCCAAACAGATTTAGTTCCTTGGTTTCTTGTTAGATGAATACCACTAGGAAGGTTAACATTGTGAGGGGTCATTCTAGCATTGCTAACTTGGGATGTCTTATATTCAAATGAATTATACCAAATATTTATGGCAAAGTGACCAATTTTGCCACAACACCAATAATCAAACTTATTGTGCCTTCTTTTCTTCTCCTGCTTCATCGTTTGAGCAGGAGGTCTAGCAGGAGGGGATGATCTATAAGTAGAAGCCTCATGAAAAAAACAAGTGGTAGGCTTTATTGTCTTATGTGACTGCTTAGTAACTTGCTTGCCTTTTGATGCTTTCTTCTCCTTCGATCCTTGAAAGAATGAACCATAATTCTTCAAAACGATCTCTTCATAAGATGCCTTGAGAGCACTCATTCCGAGATTTCTGGGATGGCTCCATCCTTCGTTATTTTTGTTAGAGACAACATGCGTTGGTCTAGCAAAATGACCATAGGATTTTCAAGGTCATACTAATTTGTAGGAAGGATTACCTTCTTGAATATAGATTGACCTTGAGGAGCCCTCCTTCTATTTTAAAGAGCCTTATATCCAATACCACATGTCTTAGAGGCTGGAAATCAATCAATAAGAGGAAGAACAATCTTTGGTTTAAAGAAGCTCTCAACAAGCTTCCTTTCAATCAATAACTTTTCTTCCAGTTCATCTATGGCCTTCTCCTTCAGACTTACTAACTCAGTAGAGCACTCCAGTTCCTCTTTTAAGGATTGGATTTCATCTCTGAGGGGAGTCAATCTCTTAATTTCATCCCTCTGTTCAGATTCTAATGCCCGAGAGATACAATCTCTTTGGCCTGAGATTTGACTATCTTGCATCATTTGTCAAATCCCTTCAGTAGTGCGCGATACTGCATCATTAAGTTTTACTCATCCTCAGAGAGGTGATCTTCATGACCGTCGGAGTCTGCATCGGAATCAGATAGAGGAGTGTGTGAATTTACCTTCCCATTATACTGGGAGTCGCGATTATCCTCGTCTATATGTGTCATAAGCCCAAAGTAGGCTTCTTCATCTGATCTTGACTCACTTGAGCCGTTATCGCTAAAAGTCTTTGACTTATTCGCGATAAAGCTATTTTCTTATTTCTTCTTTCCTTTGAAGAATCACTTTTCATCTTTCTTTGATCCTTCCTTCTTCTTTTGAGGATAGTCGGCGATCATGTGTCCTGGCTTATTGCAACAATAGCAAAGAATGTAAGAAGAACGTATTTGTTATGTTTAGACTTATACTTATCGTTGTTCTTGCAGCTTCTCTTGAGATGATCACCATCATAACGTGATATTCTATAATCAGATGAGGAGGGTTAATTCTTCATTTGCCTCTATTTACTGAGCAACCTCATAAACTATTTGGAGAGTAAGGAGAACTCTCCATCTGACATTTCAGAACTTGAGGAGCTTGACTCTGAATCTTCATGTTCAATTGAGGCTTGTGTCCTAGTTGGTGACAAAACTCTGCCTTTTCTTGACCCTTCTGCCTTTAGTGCTACAGACTTCTCTCTGACTAAAGTCTTGCTTCCCTCTTCTTCTGCCTTTTTGATATTGAGTTTCAGCTTAAGGGATAGCAGCTTCCCGAACAAGATCTATGGCTTCATTGTAGCCATTTTACCAAATTCCCTTATAGCAACTATCTTGGTATCTCATTCATTCGTTAGGGATCTCAAGAATTTGTCATTAAGCTCACCATTTGCAAATTCATGACCATAATTTCTTACGCCGCTAACGATCTCGAAAAACTTCTTGTAGCAGTCAGCAATAGTGTCCCTCTTATCTTTCTTGAAGGCTTCATATTCCTTATTGAGCAGAGATCTCCGATCATCCCTAACTTCTTTTGTTCCTTCCATAAGGACAATTAGAGATTGTCACATCTCATTTGAAGACTTACAGTGGATTAAGTTTTGCAACATAGAATTGTTCACCATATTGGCAATGATGTTCTTTGTTTTCTTATCCAGAGCAATGAGAGCTATCTCATCTTTGTTCATATCCATTATCCTTTTAGGAACCATCAGATTTGGATCAATGGTTTATGGAGTCATGTGAATGTGAGGGCCTTCTTCAAAAATGATGAAGATTCTGGTATCAGAAGCTTCTATGAATAATTTTACCCTTTCATTCCACATAGGGAACTTTTCCTTAGTGCACACCAGCAACTTCATCGTGGACAAATCCTTTCTCCTGTACATTTCTATTTAGACAACTAGATCAAGTTCTGCTCAAGGTGTTAACCTTGTAACGAACAACTTCTCTCTGATACTAATTGAAAGTATCTAGTTATCAACCTAAATCACATAGAGGTGGGGTGAATAAGTGAATCTTGTGGCTTATAGTGGAATAAAAATCTACTAAAAAATAAAGTGCACAAAACAAGAGAATAAGCGCAACACAGACACGAGGATTTATAGTGGTTCTAAAAAAGAGTGTGTCCACTGTCCCGCCTCGCCTACCTATTACTTCGGGCTAGACTCGGCTACTTCACCAAAACTCAAATTAATAATAATCTTACAACTCGGAGTCTCTCACTCCTACAAACTCAGAGAACAACTTCCCCTTCCATCGACCCTTCAACAAGGATCAACAAATCTCGGAAGCAAACAACTTCCTACAAAGTAAAAAAAATTTATGCAAACAAATAGATTGTAAAAAATCTTCTTAAAACTCTTAGGAGTTTTTCTTCAGATCAGGAAAACAGCCCTTCTTCTTTGCTTGAAAGCTTTCACTCAAATCTTGATGATGAAGAAGAAGAATTACTTGAAGATCGATTTGATTTCAGCGTCGAATAAATCTCTAGAAATATTATGAAAGACTTTGAGAACAAGAGATCAATCGAAGCTTTTCTTCTGGAGGAATTGTTGATCGGAAGATGTATCACAGTTGGTTTTTTTTGTGAAACGATTTTGAAATCCTGATCGTTTATGGAAATATGAAATTAGAACATGATTAGGTTATTCTGAAATAATCCTTGACTATTTATTGGTGATTCTTCACTAACAACTCGATTTCAAACTTAGTTCTTTCGTGCATGTGTACTATACATGGCAGAAGCCCTAATTTTGGAATGTTTTAAAATGAGAACGACAATTGAACGAAAATTCATTTAAGTCCAATTCGTCGAGAAATCAAGTAAAATTTCTAGAACACTTGGCAAACAAGTTGAAACAACTTGGGAGAGAGCTTGCGTGAGATATTTGGACTTCACAAGACCTTTCGACAAATTAGTTGAAATCTCTCGAGAGTACTCGACGTATTTACTTGAGCACACAACGAATTTTACTTGAACACGACTAACACTAACTTTCTCTATAACATTAAAATAGTTCACTTGACTTCTCGAGAGGACTCAACGAACTTCACGAGCACTCACGTAAGTACTTGAAGAATTCACTTGAGTACTCGAGGAATTTTACTTGACCGTACTGGACAGTAGTTCTAAGTGATCTCTCAAGTACTCCTAAGATCACTTGACATATTCCATGAGTACTTATGTGAGTTCTCGATTAAATTAACTCACGTGATCCCTTGATGAATTTGCCTTAGCCAAATTCTGCAACTTCTAAACAACAACTTCCTTTGTGATGCTAGATGAATTACACCCCATTAGAGAGATTACACATGGGTCAACACGATGTTCTGTACAATGAGGGATTACATTGCACAAAACTGTGTTTGAAGACTCATTGTAACCTGACATTGGTTTGTACTTGGCACCTGCACCACACACAACTAAAACTAACATCAAATACAACCTCAATTCAACTTAGTTCAAGGGATACTTCTTAAAATCTGGGTTATTGTGGATACAATACCCAACAAATTTGAATTGGAAGTGTCAATGATGTGGATATCAGAGATTGATGTGATCTTTGGCATGTACTTGCGGGGGTGTAGGCACATCAGCTGGTGCACTACTCTCAATAGAGCACTAGGGTTGAGACTGCCCTGCACTACTCCTAGTCACCAATAATTATGAAACACGCAATTAAGTGACTATTATCATTTGTAAATTGCAATCATAGGAATACAAAGGTTACTCAAACAAGTGTATTTTTCATTCCTAAGTGGACATTTGTGGGTTATTTCATGTTATAACGGTGATGCACACACGTGCTCACCCCCCTAAAAAGAATTCGACCACGAATTTGAACGATAAGGAATCGACACCAAAAGCTAATACAAAATTATAATGCCACACTCGTCATGAAAAATATAGCAGAAGGTCTGACCGGGGACCCATGGCATATTCAACAAATAGGCAACGAGGTTACAAAATGAAACCAAATATCGAACCAATCTAATACAGAGTTCACAGCTAACGAAAGAATTTAATTAATATAACCCACCACAGGGAATGCCCACTATATAAAAACCAGGAATGAATGTAAACAAAAGGTTTGGCCTTAAGACCTTACAAACTTGTTAATGTTTACACCACATAGTTATTTCCAAACATCGGCACATAGGCCGACAACACATGAAAATAGTAAAACAAGCACTTGGCACTTCGAGGGACAGCTCAGCAAAAATGGCTTCAGTCCGCTATTTCTCGTTTGGCTTGCCAGCACCTGCACAGGTACAATCCACAAAGACGTGGAAAATAAAAAGAGTGGTCCGCTAAAGATAACCACGATGGTGTACAACCCCACCCATTTCTCGGGGTGATGGTTCTCCTACCCTGCAAGCAATTAGTATAGCAGCATATATATATACACACACAAGAATGTGAAATTAAAGCACCAGTCCATATATGCATAACTACCACAAACGTCGGCACTCACGATCGCGCATTTCGTGCTCTCAAGGCACTCTTTCAGTATACTCCAAGAGTCCCACCACCATCCTCAGTACTAGGCCTAGATGGTACAATTTTTAAGCATTGACTAGTCTAACACAAAGACAAGTACTCTCTTATGCAACCAACAAAATCCATGTACTTTAGGCAATCTAGCCGGATGACATAGTGCAGGTACAATTTAGACACATCCCATTTCTCAAATCGCCATACCTACGAGACACGACGTGGGTCAACCTCCCCTTTCCTAATCATATCATAACTAATGTTATGTTCCATGGTTGGCACTCACGACCAGCAAAGTTGGGCACAGCAAGCTCAACATCTTAACATGCTACCCACTTAGTCCCTAGGACACAGGCTTTACAATCACAAACAAAGCTCTCTGGGAGCTATCGCTAGCGATATCACTATCACTGCGCGATATCGATAGAATTGCCAATCTGTCTCAGTCTCGGATTCATACCCAGCACATACAACTGCTCACTGATTTCTACCAAAAGTGTTATTGCCAATGATAACTCTATCACAGGCGATAGAAACGGAACTTCAATTCCGTTGCCACTTTTCGTGTTTCCTGGAGTAACCCTCTTGTACTTATTGCAACAGCCTGCATCACCTCAAAACATCATAAACATACACAATTTTATATTGAGTCTTCTCTGGCATGCAATTTAAACATCACCAATCAGGACCAACCTATCGCAGATGGGCTTTACATAGCATGCCTATGTCCATTCATTGATCCGAACTCTATATGCAATTTTTGTTGGAGATAAACCATATCGACCCATTGAAAGTCTCACCTCCCACTAATTAGTGGAGGAACCTTCATGCAACTATGTAAATCAATAGGACTAGCATGTCCTAGTAATCAGGAGAAAGGTCTTTACCCTTGATGATCTTTTTGGAGACATGAATCAGAGTTCGAGTCAGATGGGAAGGATCGCCTCACTTTCCACTCCGCAAATCTACCTTCAGCTCATGATTTTGACCATAAGAACTCCTCCAAAGGTTGTCTCCATCCCTCTCGTTTCTTCTTCCTCTCCTCTCTTTCTTTTATCAAGTTAGAAGAGAGAGAGAGAGGGTGATAAAGAGAAATGAGGAAAATGAATCTCATAAGCCAACTTAATAATACCAGTCTAACCTTAGTGTTGGGCCCATTGTTCCTAATGTCCCTAATTTATGAGAAGTCAATCAGGTCAATTTCATACACATAAACTGTATTTGATGTGTATTTGAGGTCATGAGTGTAGGTTATTCCATATCACATTGATTGGACAAGTGGACACAATAATTGGCTGCTGGACATAGCAAAAATCCACTAAGTCCACAGGCGCTGAGTGGAGCAAGCTCACTCAATGCCAGAGGTAAGGAATCAATATTATCTAGCTGGAAATTTTCCTAAGTCCACAGTTGTTGAGTGAGTAGATTTCACTCAACGGCATATAACAAATAGCGCTGAGTCTATCTTAGCCTAATAGGTAGATAGACAAAAATATGGCTAAGTACACAGGCGTTGAGTGTAGTCTACTCACTCAATGCCATACAACAACTGTGAGTCTGGCTGAGTCAATCAAAGCCTAGAGAAATAGGCTGAAAATATGGCTAGTCCACAAGCATTAAGTGTGGTCTACTCACTCAGCGCCATATAACTTTTCAGCGTTGAGTGTTGCTGTGCCTGTCAATGCCACAGAAAAGTTGGGCAAAATTTTAATGAAGTCCACTGGCATTGAGTGTAGCTTACTCACTCAATGCCATGACAGAAAATCTGTCTAAGTAGCAAGGCATTAAGTATAGCTTACCCACTCAATGTCATGGAGCAATAGCGTTGACTGTAACCTTGCTTATGTGTTCTCAAACATAGATATTTTGCCAAGTCCAAAAATGTTGAGTGTAGCTTACTCACTCAATGCCAGATAACAGAGAAATTCTGTTAAGAAGTTTTGAGTTGAGTGGAGCTTACTCTCTCAACGTCAAGGCTCAAAAAATTTGGCTAAGTACAAATTCGTTGATCAATTTTACTTTCGTCGAAATAAGCTTTGAGTTCGTCGAACTAACCTCTGAGTTTGTCGAACTGAGCTTTCAATTTTCATCGAGCTGAGATCTGAGTTCCTCGAACTGAGCTCTAAGTTCGTCGAACTAAGCTTTCACTTTTCGTCGAGCTGAGCTCTGAGTTTGTCGAACTGAGCTCTAAGTTCGTCAAACTGAGATTTCACTTTTCGTTGAGCTGAACTCTGAGTTCGTCGAACTGAGTTCTGCGTTCGTCAAAGTCTTTTGGTGTTGAGTGATGGTCATTCACTCAATGCCTTTGCTTCTAATGCTTGAATTTTTTCCAAGTCCATAGATGCTGGGTCATGCAAACGTCAGCAAAGTCAAAAAGTCTACCAAAATTCAAATGTTACGGGAATGTTGCCAGAGGTGTTGGCGACCAGCTGTCATCATCCTCTTCACTTGGAAAGATATATTTTTGACTTTAATTGTTGGGGCCCACACACAGCAAAGAGCCGTTGAATCAAGAGTAAATGGAAAGAATGTGATGTATGGCTAAATCTCAGCCATAAATTCTAGTGGTGGGCCCACTGCTCGATTGGCCATCAAAGAATAAAAAGGAGCAACTCGGCCAAAGCAAAACAATTGAATCCTTGTCTAAGTTTTTTGAAAATGAAAGTGCGGCCGAACTTCATCTTCTTCCTCGCCTTTCTTGTCGATCCTGAAGAAGTTTTTCTGCACAAAAAACTTAATTGAGGAAAGAGATAGCTGAAACAATCACCATCTGCAACAGTAGGTTCAGAAGCAATTCCAAGGAAGCAGAACTACAAGATCTGCAAAAGAAAAGATAGCTATTTGAAGAAAGATTCAACTGCCGACTTCATTGTCTTCAATAGCAAAAGCTTGGGATGATATCTGCTCTGTCTAGGATGAAGTAGACATAGAGTTCTTGCTCTGGTGTCTAATCAAATCACCATTAATTTCTTCTGTATAGATTCTTTGTGAGTCTGATTTTGTAAGCCTGTGTTATAAAAGCTAAGGTCTTTGTGACCTGTGGTTTGGCTTAGTACTGAGTGAAAGGTCTTTTTGACCTGCGGTTTGGCTTAGTGCCTAAGTGGTAGGTTTGTATGACCTATGAGGTCTTGCGGGATCTGTGTTGTAAGATCTGAAGGAGCCAAGTTTTGGGAGAAGAGCCTAGTCTTACACACTATTAAAAAGGCGCAGAGGGACAGTGGACGTACCCAAGATTGGGGAACAACTATAAAATTGATGTGTTGTCTGTGATTGTTCTTGAAAGCTAAAACTAACCAAATCACGGAGCATAGAAATCGGCTAACAATTAAGAAGATTCAAATAGAGACAAAAACCTATTCCCCCCCCCCTCCCTCTCTAGGTTTTTAGCTAGCCTTGAAAACAAGACTTTCAAGTGATATCAGAGGGAGGTTACTCTTTAAAGGTTTAACAGTCTGAGTAGATCTCCAAGGTTAGCTAGAAGTCTGTCTCTATGGGTTCAGGAATGAACAATAAGGAGCTGAGTGTTGTGAGGCTTCCAATCTGTAGGAAGGAAGGCTTCGGCATCTGAAAAGCAAGGGTGAGGCAGTTCATGGAAGCTGCTGACCCTAGGATGTATACTGATGTAGGGTGGGTCATGACACGCGATTGTTTACGCTAACGGAACAACCAACATCACAGAACCTGGAAATAAAGAGGATGTCTCCGACCAAAAGTGAACGAAAAGGGGTCGGTTGGCTCCCAAAAATATGGGACTCGATACCACGTCCTTAGGACCTACCTCTCCAACAAGCACACAACTCGCCGTAAGCTGGACTCGATACAACGTCCTTAAGACCTACCTCTCCAACAAGCACACAACTCACCACACCTACACAAGCATCTAAACTTTCAACTTGAGCCGTTCCGATGCAGCAAATGCTTTATTTAGGAGCAGCAAAAACTTCAAAAGACGATCGAATTCAAGTTAAGATTAAATCCCTTGTTAACACAAAGAGTGCCAAACTTGGAGAGCAAATTAAGGCTAGGCCTAGTTTGCTCCCGCAATGGATCTTCCAATCCGGAATACAAGAGATTCAACAACAACAAAATTGAATCAAACTTGTGAGCGATGTATTAAAAATCACGGAAAAGACGGTTCGAATACAACCTCCACAAATCTCACAAGAAGAAAACACTTGAGAGGAGAGGGATTACCCAACCAAGAAGATCAAACACACAAGATAAGTGGGAGAATCACTCTCTCCACGGATCCACCAGCATCACACTGAATGGGGCTGCAACCTTCTTCCTTAGAGTCACATCGGAGGAAGCCACGCCATAGTCGCACCGAACGGGATGGAGGTAACAAGGGGAGGCTTCATACCAAAGGGGGGCGGCAGCAAGGGAGAACCCTTATGGCCGAAATTCTCACAAGAAGAAGAATAGGGTTTCTCTTTTTTCTTCTTCAATACTTTAACTCATCATAATAGCCTCCTTATATAGGAGTTACAAAACACATCCAACCGTCCAAGATGGAGATGAAATCTCATCCATCCGGGCAGTTAAATACACACCAAATATTTAAATGCAGGAAATAAAAATAATAAAAGTCCTCAAGTGAATATAAAATTATTAACCAAGTATGAAATAATTTTATATTCACAAATAGTTAAATAAAATACTAAAACATGATATTTTAAAGAAATTAATCTTCAAGTGGGCCTAGCACGCCATGGACGGAGATTGTAACGCGGGCTTCCGTTAGCATCATCATTGCGCTTAAAGTCTTTATGTTGTAGCGCCTCGGCAACCGGGTCATCATCAAGTAGCGTCGGAGGGGCCGCACCATCATATACTATAGTCGAAGAGGGACCATTCATCCCAATGAAGATCTCAGTACTGGATGCAAAGGTCCAGACACCCAATACATATGATGAGATGACTAAAGATGAGCTTGTCCTGGCCTCAATAGACAAGAGAGCAAAGAATGTAATTATGAGTGTTGTTGATGACTCTACACTTCAGAACCTGATCCATTGCACAACAGCAAAGGAAATGTGGGACACACTAGTGATCTACATGGAGGGGACATATGAAGTTTGAGATGATAGGAAGTCCATGCTCAACCAAGAGTATGAGGCTTTCAGGCAATCCAAGTAGGACAATGTAACCACTAGTTATGAAAAGTTCTTTAAGATTGTGAATGAACTGAAGACTTATGAAAGGGTATTCAGTCACTATGAACTGAATGACATGTTCCTTAGATCTCTCACTAGAGATTGGGACACAAAGATCTGTGCCTTTAGAGAAGTGGCAAAACTGGGTGACACTCCTCACACCCTCTTTGGGAAGCTGTTGTCATATGAGATACATCTGGCTGTCAGGAAAGAAGAGGAGAACCACAGCAAGTCTCAAGCAAAAGATAAGGTTGTAGCATTCAAAGCTGAAGGCTCCAACAAAAGCAGAATAAAGTCTCCCTCTCCATCAAGGAGAGATGTTGAATCTGATTCTTGAAGATCATAGAAAAGCACATCAGACTGTCAATGGTCTGATGAAGATTTTGTTGCCTTCTTCAGGCAATTCCATAAGTTCATGCAGAAGAAGCACTAGAGAGGTCGGCCTTCCTCCTTCTCTCATCCCAAGGATAACTACTTTAAGGGCAGGAGGAAATCCTCTAAGGAGGACAGGTATGGTTCCAAAACTAGTAAACAAGTTTCATCTAACATGACTTATTATAATTGCAGAAAGCCTGGGGATGTAATAGCCGACTATCCAGCCAAAAGAAGGGAACATGGTGAGAAAAAGGACCACCAGCAAAAAGGCAAGAAGGAAAAATCCCTCATTGCTAAGAAGCAAAGAAGCTGGATTGACACCTCCTCATCAGAGTCAGATGAAGAATAAGAAGGCTATATAGGGCTGTACTCTACTGAAGATGGAGCTGTAGAAGCAGACTACATTAAAAGGTTGGCTGCTATAGAAGAAGAAGCTGAGAAGGTTCTTCCTGCTACCAGGGTTGAAGTCAGGGCCCCTCTATCACAATATGATGGTGATTCAGAGGTGGATTATGAAGAAGATAGTTGTTGCCTTAGGCTGATGGCTAGGTATGATGAAGAACTCAGCAAGGATCAGCCTGGTCCAAGCAAGGTAATCTCAGTTACTAGCTCTTCTAGATTAGATTATAAATTAATTCTATATTCCTGTGCCTCTGTATGAAATAATGATGATTGCTCAAAATATAAAGGAGACATCAATTAATTGATTGATAACTATAGTGCACTCCTACAGGCTCTAAAGAAAAGCAAGCTCCTGGCCAAACAACAGGCTCAGGAAATTGTTTCTCTTCAGCTTGATGTTTCAAAATCAGCAAAACTGCTGGATCTGAAGATCTAAGAAGTTAGCAAACTAAAGAATGTAACAATCATTCAGATGGGCACCATAACCTTCAAGAATAACCATATCAGGAATCTTGAAGGAAAGCTCCAAAAAGAGAGGGAATAGGTGGCTAGCTACTCCAAGCCTAGCACAGTGCTACCCTTGATAGACTCCTCCCAAAAGGGAAAGAAAGGGTTGGTTTTCAAGGGAAGGATAAGAGCTGCCAATCCCAAGGGAAAGGGCAAAGCTCAAGTGTAGCCACTAGCCTATAAGCCTCCTATTAAATTTAATAAAGTGCAACTACCTTCTAACAAGCATGACCATGAGAGTATTTATGGTCACTGGAAGAATGTTAGACCCTCTAGTATGAACAAAGATGTTCCACACTATGGTGGTAGATATAGCAAGGGTGCAAGTGCCTTTAAGGCAGCCTATGAGGAAATATAAATGGCCCATCATGGACCATTTTTGTTTGGTGCCCTCTGAGACAAAGTGCAAGGCTGTTAGTAGACCAGACCTGGGCATATCTGAGGCCATCAAGAGTATGCTTTCTGAAAATAAAGCAGTTGTTAGAAGGGCTCAAGATATTCCAAGCACTTCTACTGCCAGACCCACCACTTGTCAAACTAGGGCTGGGCAAGCAAAGAACAGGAATGCTGCTCCTTCTAAACCAAGAGATATTGTTAACACAGCCACAAGACCTGCTCTGAAAAGAAGGTACAACATCCATGAGTGTTGGTGCTATGACAAGGTAGGCCACTTTGTTGTTGATTACTGGCACAATCATAGTGTGTAAAGAGTTAATGTTAGCTTGCCTGTCAAAAAATCTGTAGGCAGGCAGAGTCATTTTCAGTCTAACCTGCACTTAGGACCTAATAAAAATTGGGGTCCTAAGGTTAACTGATTTGTGTCTTGCAGGTTAGTCCAAGTGCCCATACCCCTATATGGTACTTGGATAGTGGATGTCCCAAGCACATGACTGGAACAAGGAGCATGCTGAAGGATTATGCTCCAGTAAGGAATGGACCAAAGGTCCTCTTTGGTGGGTCAGAAAAAGGGGTGACTAGAGGTTATGGTAAGATCTCTAATGGCATAATCACTATAACTAGAGTAGCCTATGTGGAAGGGTTGCAACACAACTAATAAGCATCAGCTAACTCTGTGATCTTGGCTATGACATAGTATTTCACAAGGATGAGTGCCAAATTAGGAGATTAAGTAACCAAGAGGTCATCTTAACAGGCACTAGAAGTGGAAATGTTTACTGTTTAGATTTTTTATGCTTATGCAAGGACTCACATGTATGCCTAGTTGTAGATGAGAAAGCCTCTTCCTGTGTCCAGTAGTACAATAGGATAGCCCATCTGAATAATAGGACCATAGGCAAGCTGTTCAGCAATGAGCTTGTTAGGAAAGACCCTAAGTCTATATGCACTAAGGAGGGTATCTGCTCTGCATGCCAAGAGGGAAAACAAACTAATACCTCCTTCAAGAGCATTGGTACTAAAGACTAAGTGAGGTGCTTATACCTAATGCATATGGATCTGTTTGGTCCTATACCAATTCAAAGGTCTAGGTAGGAAAGTCTACACCTTTGTAGTTATTGATGACTTTTCTAGATTTGCCTGGGTGTTCTTTCTAAGAGAAAATCTAAAACCCCTGATGTCTTCCAGACATTTGTCAAGCAAATTCAGAATGAATTCAACAACATTGTGGTCAAAATCAGAAGTGACCATGTGACTGAGTTTCAGTCTGAGTGCATGACAAGGTTCTGTGAAGAGCAAGGGATTCATCAAGAATTCTCCTCTCCTAGAACACCCCAGCAAAATGGAATTACTGAGAGGAAAAATAGGACTCTCATAGAGGCTGGTAGAACCTTGTTAAGTGACTCATCTCTCCCAGAATACTTCTGGACTGAGGTAGTTAACACTACATGTTATGTCCTCAGTAGGGCTTCAATCACCAAGAGCCACAAAAAGACTCCCTATGAGATCTTAAAGGGAAAAAAAATCAAACCTGAGCTATTTCACGATCTTTGGTTGCAAGTGTTATGTGCTCAATAATGGAAAAGTCCATTTAACTAAGTTTGCTGCCAAGTACTATGAAGGGATTTTTATTGGGTAAAGCACTCATAGTAAGGCATATAGAATCTACAATTTAACTAGATAAGTTATATTCAATGCATGTTATTTTTGATGAATCCAACATGGTTAACAGTGAGCTGCCTAGCTCCTTCTCTTATATTATTGCAGGTACAAAGCAGATGATGGAAAAGCTGACCATCAAGGAAGCTACCCCCACAGTCCAAGATAATGATGATGGACTGTCCATTCCAAGAGAAGGGCAAGACATACCCGAAGAAATTGAAGATCAGCTAGCTGAAGACTCTGAAGATCAACAAGCTGCAGTTAGATTGCCTCCAGCTACAAGGCATCTAAGGGACCATCCAGCACACCAAATCAGTGGTAATGCAAATTATGGAGTCCAGACCAGAAGTATGAGCATGAATACATCTCTATACTCAAACTTTCTGTCTCAATAAGAGCCCAAGAAGTTTGAAGAAGTACTCAAAGACCAGTTCTGGATTGGAGCAATGCAATAAGAACTGGACAAATTTAAGAGATGTAAGGTCTGGAAGGTCGTTCCCCGACCATAAGGAAAAAATGTCATAGGTACCAAGTGGATCTATAGGAACAAGTTGGATCAAGATGGCATTATTGTCAAGAATAAGATTAGACTGGTGGCTAAAGGCTACAGGTAAGAAGAAGGAGTAGACTTTGACCAGACCTTTGCCCCAGTAGCCAGATTGGAAGAAATATGGATATTCCTTGCATTTGTTGCCTATCAGGGATTCAAAGTCTACCAGATAGATGTTAAGTCAGCATTCCTGAATGGGGATCTAAAAGAGGAAGTATATGTGGATCAGCCACCAGGTTTTGTAGATCCTAACTCTCCAAAGTTTGTTTATAAGCTTAGAAAAGCTCTATATGGGCTAAAGCAAGCCCCTAGGGCTTGGTATGAAACCTTGTCCAGCTTCCTCATTGAGAAAAAATTCGCAAGGGGGAAGATAGACAAGACCCTATTCCTAAGGGAATCAAAGGGCAAGCTTATCCTAATCCATATATATGTCGATGATATTATCTTTGGATCTACTGATGACAACCTTTGCAAGAAGTTTGCTAAACTTATGCAGGGGAAGTTTGAAATGAGCAATATGGGTGAGCTCTAGGGCTGATATCGAGTCGAGTTCGAGCGATTTTGACTCGGCTCGAAATCAAAATTTTCGACTCGAACTCGGCTCGAAATCGAAATTGATTTCGAGTCGAGTCGTCTTGAATCGAAATGACTCGATTCTGAGTCAGCTCGAAATTGAATCGAGTCGGCTCGAAATCGAATCAAGTTGGCTCAAAATCGAATCGTGTCGACTCGAAATTTAGCCATTTTTCGTTTTATTTCTAGTTTGCTCAAAATAAAATTGGGCAACTTATAAATTTAGCAAATGAAATACTTAAAGCCTTCATTCTTTTTATTTAGGTTTAAATTTTGTTATTTTTAATCTTAAAATAAGAATATATTAATAAATACATAATTTTTTAAATTAATTCGAGTTGATTCGAATCATATTTCGAGCGATTCAGGGCTGGCTCAAAATCGACTCGAAATCAGATTCGAGTCAAATTGAATCGACTCAAATTGAGTCGAATCAATTTTAACCGATTCCGATTCGGCTCAATTTTCGAGCGATTTTCGAGTTTCGAATAATATGCTCAGCCCTAGTGAGCTCAAGTTCTTCTTGGAACTCCTAGTATGACAGACTGATGTTGGCTTATCCATATCTTAGTCCAAGTTCACTAGGGAGCTAATCGAGAAATATGGTATGGAGAATGCCTCCACCATGAGAACTCTCATGGGGTCAAGTATGCCTATAGGTAAAGATGAGGCAGGGACACCTGTTGATGAGTCTTTGTATAAAGGGATAATTAGCTCCCTTCTATACCTGATGTCTAATAGGCCTGACATCATGTATGTTATATGTGTCTGTGCTAGGTATCAGGCCTGCACTAAAGAATCTTATTACTCTGCTGCAAATAGAATATTGAGGTATCTTAAGGGTACACTAAATTTTGGCCTATGGTACCCTAGAAATAGGGGGTTTTATCTAACATGATTTTCAGATGCAGATTTTCCAGGGTGCAAAGAATACAGGAAAAGCACTACTAGAACTTGTCAGCTCTTAGGAAGAAGGCTAGTATCTTTGAGCAGCAAGAAGCAAACTAGTATGGCTATATCCATTACTGAGTCAGAGTACATATAAGCAGGCAGCTGCTATGGATCCAGCATCATCTCCAGGATTACAACCTTCAGGTAAGCAAAACTCCTCTATACTGTGTTTTTATAAGTGTTATTTCTATTGTTAGGAATCCTATCTCACATAGAAAGACTAAGCACATAAAAACTAGATATAATTTTATTAGGGAGCTTGTGGAGAAGGAAGACATCAGTATTGAGTTTGTCCCTACAGACAAGCAAGTTGCTGACATCTTCACGAAGCCATTAGATGAAGCAAAGTTCAACACCTTTAAATTTAAGTTAGGTATGTTGAACTTTGCCTAGCTTCAGGCACTCCCTTTTGCATTTTTTTGTACAGGTATTGTTCCTCTTGCTAGAGATAAATACTCCCCAGTAGTATCAGTTAATTGATGCTTCTATTGAGGGGGGATAAGTTACTCTAGAAGGGCCATCCCATATCTGCCTATTCTGCAGAAGTCAAAAAGGGGGAGAGAAGGTCATAGCAAGGGGGAGATATGGCAAGGGGGAGAGGACATATTCAGTCATCTAGAGAAGGACATATCCAGTCATCCAAAGAAGGACATGTGGCAACTAAGGGACAAGGAGATAATCACTATCATACAACAAACCTAAGGGGAGAAAGTGTCGTTCCCATACAGGGGAGAAAGTGATCAAGGCACTCAAGTAAGGATAAACACCTTGTAGCAAAACAGGGGGAGTAGGTGATGCTCACCATACAGGCAGGAAATGAGGTACACCTCCTTATACTGCTATGTTAGAATTCAAAATTTATTTTGTTGTATAGGTTGTGTGTGTCATTGACCAAGGAAAGAAAATAATTTGGATAAGGGTTTTGACTTCTTTAAATAGGGAGAGATTGATGAGTCCATTATTCCCAATGTCCCTGATTTATGAGAAGTCAAACAGGTCAATGTCATACACATCAACTGTATTTGATGTGTATTTGAGGTCATGAGTGTAGGTTAGTCCATATCACATTGATTGGACAAGTGGACACAATAATTGGCTGCTGGGAAAAAATCCACTAAGTTTACAGACGTTGAGTGGAGCAAGCTCACTCAATGCTAGAGGTAAGGAATCAATATTATCTAGCTAGAAATTTGCCTAAGTCCACAGACGTTGAGTGAGTAGAGCTCACTCAACTCCATATAACAAATAGCGCTGAGTCTATCTTAGCCTAACTGGTAGATAGCCAAAAATAAGGCTAAGTACACAGGCGTTGAGTGTAGTCTACTCACTCAATGCCATACAGCAAAAAGCTATGAGTCTGGCTGACTTAGTCAAAGCCTAGAGAAATAGGCTTAAAATATATGTAAGTCCACAAGTGTTGAGTGTGGTCTACTCACTCAAGGTCATACAGCTTTTTAGCATTGAGTGTTGCTGTGTCTGTCAACGCCACAGAAAAGTTGGGCAAAATTTTAACTAAGTCCAATAGCATTGAGTGTAGCTTACTCACTCAATGCCATAAAATAAAATCTGTCTAAGTAGCAAGGCATTAAGTATAGCTTGCTCACTCAATGCCATGGAGCAATAGCGTTGACTGTAACCTTGCTTATGTGTTTTCAAACATAGATATTTGGCCAAGTCCAAAAGCGTTGAGTGTAGCTTACTCACTCAATGCCAGATAATAGAGAAATTCTGTTAAGTAGTTTGGCATTGAATGGAGCTTACTCTCTCAATGCCAAGGCTCAGAAAATTTGGCTAAGTCCAAATTCATTGATTGCTTTTAATTTCATCGAACTGAGCTCTGAGTTCGTCGAACTGAGCTCTGAGTTCGTTGAACTGAGCTCTGAGTTCGTCGAACTGAAATTTCACTTTTCGCCGAGCTGAGCTCTGAGTTCGTCGAACTGAGCTCTAAGTTCGTCGAACTGAGCTTTCACTTTTCATCGAGCTAAGCTCTGAGTTCGTCGAACCGAGCTCTAAGTTCATCGAACTGAGCTTGCACTTTTCGTCGAGCTAAACTCTGAGTTCATCGAACTGAGTTCTGCGTTCGTGGAAGTCTTTTGGCGCTGAGTGATGGCCAACGCCTTTGTTTCTAATGCTTGAATTTTTTCTAAGTCCACAGATGCTGAGTCATGCTGACGTCAGCAAAGTCAAAAAGTCAACCAAAATTCAAATGTTGTGGGAATGCTGCCAGAGGCACTGGAGGCCAGCTATCATCATCCTCTGTACTTGGAAAGATATATTTTCGTCTTTAAGTGTTGGGGCCCACACACAGTAAAGAGCCGTTGAATCAAGAGTAAATGGAAAGAAGGTGTTGTATGGCTAAATCTCATCCATCAATCCTGGTGGTGGGCCCACTGCTTGATTGGCCATCAAAGAATAAAAAGGAGCAAATCGGCCAGAGCAAAATAATCGAATACCTGTCTAGGTTTTCTAAAAATGAAAGTGCGACCAAACTTCATCTTCTTCCTCGCCTTTCTTGTTGAGCCTGAAGAAGTTGTTTTGCACAAAAAGCTTAGCTGATGAAAGAGATAGCTGAAACAATCACCATCTGTAACAGCAAGTTCAGAAGCAATTTTGAGGATATAGAACTACAAGCTCTGCAAAAGAAAAGATAGTTGTTTGAAGAAAGATTAAACTGCCGACTAAATTGTCTTCAATAGCAAAAGCCTGGGCTGATATCTGCTCAGTCCAGGAAGAAGTAGACATAGAGTTCTTGCTCTTGTGTTTAATCAAATCAACATTTATTTCTTCTGTATAGATTCTTTGTGAGTCTGATTTTGTAAGCCTGTGTTATAAAGGCTAAGGTCTTTGTGACCTGTGGTTTGGCTTAGTGCCGAGTGAAAGGTCTTTGTGATATATGGTTTGGCTTAGTTCCTAAGTGGTAGCTCTGTGCAATCTGTGAGGTCCTGCAGGATCGGTACTGTAAGCTATAAAGGATCCTAGTTTTGGGGGAAGAGCCTAGTCTAACACACTATTAGAAAGGTGTAGAGGGATTATGGATGCACCCAAGATTGGAGAACTACTATAAAATTGTTGTGTCATCTGTGATTGTTCTTGAAAGCTAAAACTAACCAAATCACAAAGCACAGAAATCGGCTAACAATTAAGAAGATTCAAATAGAGACAAAAACCTATTCACCCTCCCCCCTCTAGGTGTTTAGCTAGCCTTGAAAACAAAACTTTCACTTAGCCACAGGATGCCTAAACTAAAAAGAATGGATTTACCTAATTTCATGGAGAAATATAATAAAATGTTGTCTCCAGGCAATATTGCCTATCAGCGGGTGATATCTTAAACAGTGGCTGCTTGACCAAGTCAGCTCCGCTCAACAACCACCTCACAACCAACTGACACATAGTTGTCTATCATGTTGCACACTATCTCTTGACAATATCACAATTGCCAACGGTAGCATATCGACTTCATCGTATTGTCGACTGTATCGTTTTGTCGACTATATCATTTTGTCGGTAGTATTATTTTGATCACTATCGCCAGCAATATTGTTGTCGCCAAAGACATCACCAAAATTCAAAATTGTTATTTTTCAATGGGGGAAAATTGGAGTGTTACAAGATTCTCCTATATGCTCCCCCTCAACATGACCAGGGGGCGGAATGGAGCATGAGTCATGTAGCCTCTCCTTCTTCAGTCTCCTCTTCTTTTTAACCTTCTTTCTCTGAGGGCTAACAACACTTTTCTCCTTCTTCTCAACCTGAGGTTGCTTAGAAGTTTCTCCTCCCTTTTTAGGTTGGAAGGGCTTTTCCCACCTCTCATTGTTCCTATAATCCATCTTTTTTAGATAGTGGAGAGGTACCTTACATGTCTTATTCAGTTTATCACCTAGGCTTTGGAGAGGTACAAAGAAACAATCCTCCCAATGTTGGGGGCATTCAAGCATCCCTTCAACTTTCTGAATACAAGTTGGCTTCAGTTAGTCCTTTAAGTGAGGATTACTGCAGTCTTTATGTTGAACATTTCTTTGAAAATCTTGTCTTGTGAACCAGGCTTGCAAAGTAGAGTCCTGCCTATTATGTCAGCTAATAATTTTCCTAAGGAATTCATGTTACTCCTTTCTAAGGATCCATATTCCTCTCCAGAGTCGTTGCACCACTCTATGGTCGCTTCATGGTCTGCTCTAGATGTTTCCTTTTCTTTTCCTTCAGTGAGAGTAGGAAGTTGAAGTAGCTGACTTAGGATTCTAGTAGTAACTTGCAGTTTCTACTTCAAAACATGGGTTTTGTTGTTTGACCCTGAACCACTTATTTCTCCATTCTTAAATAACTCTTTGACTGTAGTTGGCACGATTCTAGTAGGTTTTGAAAGGATTACCTCTAATCCCATCACACTTAGAAGGAATATCATATTTTCGATGTCCTTAGGCCAATTCTTGAATCCGCTCCTTATGACTTCCCTTCCAGTATTAATCTTTTCGGATGAACTGACCTTGGATGCCATCGAAGATGTCAAAGATTTTGGAGGAGAGAGGGATTTTGACTTGAAAGGGAGAGAACGCAAAAACCTTGGTGTCGACATTTGGGGTTTTACGGCTATTTAACCTAATGTTCCTGTAATTTTAAACTTATTTATATATAAAAAGGAAGTCCAAGGGATGTATACCTTTATTAAGAAATAAATCTTTAGAATATACATAAATATCTGAGAATAATGTGTGTTGATATCCTTCTTGATAAATAGTAATTGCATCTTTTTTTTCTCCCCATCAGGCTGATATTTTTCCATATACGGATTATCTCCTGCATCTTTGTTAGGGGCCTACTATCTAATGGCATACCATGACATTTGTGTAACATGAAATATAATTTGCAAGGAAAAACATTATAATAAAGGTTTAGGCATGAAAATCACTCTAAATTCAACATGCCCAATTCAATTTTGAAGAAATTTAATTTTTCTTCATCTAGAGCCTTAGTAAAGATGTTTGTCATTTTTTTGTCAGTGGGGACAATTTCAAGACAGATATCTTCTTTCTCAACATGTTTTCTAATGAAGTGATACATGATCTCAATGTTCTTAGTCTTGCAATGTGACACATGATTTTTTGTAATTGAGATGACACTTTATGAATCACAAAACAAAGGAGATCTACTTAGCTGGATGTTGCAATCTTATAGTTGATGTTGTATCCAGGAAATTAGTCTTCTCCCCAAGAATTGACATGTTCTTGAGGTGCTTTTAATATCTTCCTTGCACCTTATAAAGTCTGTATCCGAAAAACCTGTCAGCTCAAAATCATTACTCATAGGGTACCATAAGCCAATATTTGGTGTACCCTTAAGGTATCTTAGAATCCTCTTGACAAAGGAGTAATGAGATTCCTTAGTTATCACTTGATACCTAGCACAAACACATGATGAGAACATAATGTCCGGTCTACTGGCAGTAAGATAGAGAAGGGATTTAATGATATATATGTACATGATTTCATTAAAAGGTTTCCCTTTTTCATCCTTATCCAATGATACATTGGAGCCCATTGGAATCCTCATTGAGGTTGCACTCTGCATTCTAAACTTATTGATGAGCTCTTTAGTGAACTTGGTCTGAGAGATGAAATTTCATCTTCTAATTGTTTCACTTAGAGACCTAAAAAGTATTTCAGCTATACCATGTTGCTCATTTCAAATTTCCCTTGCATAATGTTCGCAAACCTTTTGCAAAGGTTATCATCTATAGATCCAAAGATGATGTCATTTATATAGATTTGCACTAGTAGAATCTTGCCTTTTACTTCCCTTAGGAATAATGTCTTATTTATCTTTCCCCTTGAAATTTTATTTTCAATGAAAAATTTAGACAGAGCCTCTTACCATGCTCTAAGTGCATGTTTGAGACCACACAATGCTTTTCTTAAATAGTAAAAATGGTTGGGATGAGAAGAATTTACAAAACTTGGAGGTTGTTCTACATATACATCCAATTTTTTAAGTCTCTATTGAGGAAGGAGGACTTCACATCCATTTGATAAACTTTAAATTCTTTATGAACTATATATGCTAAAATAATTATATTGCATCCAATTTAGCCACGAGTGCAAATATTTGTTCAAAGTTAATTCCTTCTCCTTGTTTGTGTCCCTTCGAAACCAGCCTTGCTTTATTCTTGATTATCACTCCTTGGTCATCCAGGTTGTTTCTGAAAACCCACTTTGTTCCGATGACATTGTGGTCATAAGGCCTTGGGACAACTTCTAGACTTTGCATCTCTTGAACTAGTTCAATTCCTCTTGCATAGCCAAGATCTAGTATGGATCATAGTTGGCTACTTCAAAATTCGTTGGCTCTACCTATGTGAGAAAACTCAGGTGGAGCACTTCATTCATTATGCTTCTCCTAGTTTGAACTCATTGACCCAAACCACCAATAATTTGAGTTTCTGGGTGATCAAGCATCTTGTTGTTGATGGTAGTCTTCCTACATTTTCTTGTGCTTCAGGTTCAGTTTGAGTTTCATCCTTCTCTGTCCTTTCAGCAGCATCATGTACATCTTCTTTGGGAAAGCTTCCATCTTTAATCAGTTCATCAGGTGAGGTTAGTTAACTTTTCTTTTCTTATTCATTGATGGATACCTTTTTCAATCTTTGCTTAATACCTATAGCTAAAAGATCTAAGCCAACCTTTATAGATCAAGCTAGTCTCATCAAATACAACATGAATTAATTCTTCTATAGCTTGGGTCTTTTTATTGTATATCCTGTAAGCTCTACTATGAGAGTTATATCCAACAAAAATTCCCTCAAATGCCTTTTTAGCAATCTTAGTTAGATAGTGCTTCGCATCATTTAACACATAACACTTACTTCAAAAGATTTTGAAGTAGGCTAAGGTTGGTTTTCTGCCTTTCACAAGGTCATATAGAGTCTTATTGTGATTCTTGTTGATTAAGGCTCTGTTTTGTACATGACAAGCTATGTTAACAGTCTCAGTCTAGAAATAGTTTGGGATTAAAGAGTCACTATACATAGTTCTACAAGCTTTAATAAGGGTTCTATCTCTTTTCACCATAACTCTATTTTATTGAGGAGTTTTATGAGAGGAAAAATCCTGAAAGATACCTAGGCTTTCACATAACTTGGCCATAGCTCTTTATTGAAATTAAGTTCTATGGTCACATATGATTTTGACAATATAACTGCTCATTTCATTCTGGATTTTCCTGACAAAGTTGGTGAATATTTCTAGGGTATCTGAATTTGGTTTAAGAAAGAACACCCATATGAATCTAGAGAAATAATTAACATTCACAAAAGTGTATATTTCCCCTCCCAAGCTATGAATTGGCATATAACCAAATAGATTCATGTATAGTAAGTGTAAATATCTAGTGGAGTCATTAAACCCAATGGGTTTGAAGGAGACCATGTTTGCTTGCCCATTTGACATACATGACAAGGGCTTTCATAGACACACTCCCACTTTAGGTTAGCCCTAACTAGGTTTTTTGATAAAAGATTATTGATAGTCTTATAGTTGATGTGAGCCAGCCTCTTATGCCATTACACAGTGAGTTGTTATATTCTCATCCATAAGACATATAGAAGAATTTGAGCTAGTATATAAGAAATTTAAGTAGTAAATATTTTCACTCCTAGTGCCAGTTAATATGATCTCTTTAGATTTCTTAATCAGGCACTCATCCTTATGGAAGACAATCACATAGCAAAGGTCACATAGTTGACTTATGTTGATTAGATTGTGTTGCAATCCTTCTACACAAGCTACCTTGTAATGGTGACTATGTCATTTGAGATCTTACCAGAGCCTTTAATTTTTTCCTCTATCAAATCCTCCAAATTTGACTTTTGTTCCATCTTGTACTGAGTAATAATCTGTCAATAGGCTTCTTGTTCTAGTCATGTACCTGGAACATCCACTGCCAAATACCAAATAGGAGTTTGATTGGCCTTTGGACATTTTTGCAAAAAGAGATTATTTCTTCTTAGGCACCCAAATCTTATCGGGTCCTAAATTCTTGATAGCATTGGAAATCTGCTTCAGCTTTTGACCCATTAGAGTTGCATTATGGAATATTCCAAGGTTAGGTGTTGGCCCGGTAGTGGGTGCCCTTGAGACAGTTGGGTTGAACCAACAGTCAATGGAAAAATGGCCAATCTTTCCACAACACCGGCATTTATACTTGTTGTACTTTCTCTTTGGGCTTACAACAGAGACTAGATTATTCTTCTTGTGGTCATAAGGGCATCTAAAGGATACTATATATGAATTTTTTTGGCATGTGGTGTTAAGTTGGGAGAGACTTGGTCTACAAAGCCACTACCTTTCCCTTCTTGGTAGTTCTCCATTCAGAAGCCTTTCCTTTGCTTTTAGTGCTGGTGTTGGTACCAAACACAAAAGGACCATAATCCTTCATATCAATCTCTTCATGAGCCCCCTTAAGGTCACTCTTTTTATGATGCACATCCTTAGTTCCACTAGTTGAACACTCATTCTTCCAGTGTCCATAGACACTTTCCTGGTCATAGTTGTTTGATGCTAGAAGAACCTTTTGAAAAATAGTGGATTGTATGAGTATCTTTCCTTTGGCATTTCTCTTATTTCCTCCCTTTCTCTCATACTCTACACCAATACTATATGGTTCAGAGAAGCTGTCAATAATTAGAAGGATTGTCTATGGCTTAGAGAAGTTAGCCACCAGCTTCCTCTCATTAATGAGCTCCCTTCCCAATTTCTTGATAATTCTTCCATTTTGAATAAACAATTCATCTTGCTCATCTATGATTTTCTTGAGCTCGGTTATCTTAGAGTTCGTTTGATAGACCTTATCCATCTTCTCATCAAGTTGAACTTTGAGAGCTTTAAGGAGCTCAAGCTCTTTAGTCTTCTACTTAGCAAGCATCTTGCTTTACCCTAATACCTTTAGGAGAGCACTGAAAGTCTTTGTTCAAGAGTAGTTATACACCTATAGGGGGTGAATAGGTATGTTTAAATCTTTTTGATTCTTTGGATTATATTGTTTAGCTTTCAAGAGACACCACAACACACAAGAGTTTATAGTGGTTCTCCTATCTAGGGTACATCCACTTTACCCCTTCACCTATCTAGAAGTGAGCTGGATTTGGCTAACTTCTCCTTTTTACTTAGCTCCTTAAGCTTACACCTCAAATCCCTCAGGATCCTATACCTCAGTACTTATGGACTTAGCAGTTTTCATAGTCATTCTACATATGCGTTGAGTGAAGCAATGTGACTCAATGCAAAAACACTTAGTGAAAAATCTGCTTCTTGAGGCATTGAGTAAGCCTTCATCTTTCAATGCTTTTGTCTCAGAAAGCTGAATTGATAAGGCGTTTAGTGAACCTTCATCACACAACATATTTGTACTTGGCAGAATTCTTGAGTTTGAAGGCATTGATTGAAGCCACTTTACTTAACGCTTCTGGACTTGGCTGTCATCCTGACTGTAGGCGTTGAGTAAGCCTTCATCTATCAACACTTCTAGACTTGCACCGAATTTCTGAATGAAGGCGTTGATTGAACAGCCTTCACTCAATGCTTCTGGACTCTGCTACAATATTGATAAGGCGTTGAGTGAGCCTTCTTCACTCAACGCATTTGTACTTAGACAGATTTCCTTTTGAGTAGGCATTAAGTGAACAGCCTTCACTCAACGCTTCTGGATTCAGCCAGATTTGAGTCCAGCAATACTAAGTCTTTGAGTGCATGATCTTCTGTCAATGCTTTTAGCCTTCTGGCATTGAGTGAACTGAACTCACTCAACACTTCTTGACTTAGCTAGATTTCAACTTTTCCAGTATCCTGTCTTGAGTCCAATTGATATTCTGACCTTGACAACCTTTCTAATCATTGAATAGTAGACATCCTGTAAATATTGAACTTGAACGTATATCAAATATAATCATGTGTATACTATTTACTTGTAAGCCTTCTTCAAATTTGGTACATTGCGATCAATGGACCCAATAATCTCTCTCTATTTGAAGAAGTCAGAACTCTTATCAATGATATACACTACAACATAGAGGAGATAAATTTTCATTTCAAACAAGAACAATAAATGACACATAATCAAGATATGATTAATTAACACATAAAGTGACAATTACAAAACAAAATGTGTGCTCATAATAAAGTTCATGTTTCTAATGCCCTAAGGAGCCTAGTACATAAAACAATTTATGTTTTTAGTTCCTTGATGATTATGCCCCTACTTAGCCTCTTGGCAGCCTTCTCATCAGCTTCAATCTGCTTTTGCCTTTGCCTTTCAAAATAGTTATAAGGCTTTGGGAAGAACTTGCTAGGCTTTGGGGCATCTGATAACACTGTACCTATCTTCTTATCCCTTCTGAACTTCTTTCTTAACTCTTCATTCCTTCCAGTTTTGCCCATTCCAGGGAGCTGTATAGCTTTTCTCTTTCAGTTTTGTTCTCTTTGATTTGGTCCCAGGCTGACAGAATGATGGTCCTGGATTCAGGACTCCATCTCTCAAAGTTAGACCTGAATTGCATTTATTCTCTATATCGCTTCTTGCTTTTCCTGATCTCTTTATCCTCTTCAATAGCAGACTTACCTTTCATTCTTGATATCTGTTTAGTGGTGGGGATGAAGGTAGGAACATCAACTGCTAAGAGTTCAGCCCCATCATTATCAATCAGTTCTTCTTGAGAAGGAGTATTGTCATATTAGATCCAATGATCCTCTGATGATATTTATGGTCCAAATAGCATTTTCTGCATCTACCTTGATCATTGCTGTCTCCCCCTTTATGACTTCTTCACAGATTACAGTAGTTAGGTAGTTCTTTGTGAGGGAGATTTTATCATCCAAATAGTTGACTCTTTTGGTGACATGATTTTTAACTTCAAGCATATAATCATTTAGAATCTATGTGAAGGCATCCATCCTCTTCTCTATAGTGATTTTGTGTGTTTCCATGAGTTTCTTTTGCACATTATGCACCATTTCCATATTGTTAGAGGTGATGTTCTGATTTTCAATTATATAATTTTATTTTTGTCTAATCTCCTCAAGCTTGCTTCATTATAAGTTATAGCAGGAGCAACTCTCATGAGGAATGTCACAGTGTCGGCCTTTAGCAAATTTAAATCAAATATAATAGACTTGATCTTAGTGGATAGATCTTATCTTAATCCTTTGATAGAATCATCAGCATTCCAGGGCAGTCGTTCCCTCTGAAAGACTTGATGCTGAGACGTTCGAAAGAAAGTGTCGGTCTCGGTGGCTGGAAGGGATTGGGTTTAATGAATTTCAATTGACATGGTCTTAATTTATAGGTAGGGTTTTGGAAATGAGGGGTCAACCTAGATGATTATTGACTAATTTTGACAACTAAAATTAATTGATTTCAATAAAATAGCCCGTCTCAGCGGTTGCACTTAGACAGATTGATAATCCACTGGGACAGGGTAATATATATATATATATATATATATATATATATATATATATATATACCGCTAAGACTATCTCAGCAGTTCCAGCGGTTCAGCTGAAACTTTTGCAGCTGATTCAACTGACCTTACTGTCTAACAGTGCACTGATGTCAAACTAATTTGATAGATAACTATAATTAAAAGGGGTCATTTTGAGTCATGAATTTTTAATTAAGGTTGTTAACCTAATATGCCACTAAGAATTTTCTAGCAGCTATAAAATCCTAACACTATTACTGCTCATTTCCAGCTAGTTAAGATGACTAATTAATGTTATTATAACATCATAACTAATTTTTAACATGATTGCAAACTATGATGAGATGACATTTGAAATGTTGAGAAAGTTATTCTACAACTAGAATAGCACATGATGAAATAACAATTGGAATGTAAATGAATTATTCTACATTAAGCATTCCTAACTCAATTTTAAAGTTATTAAACTTAGCCTCATCTGATGGCTTAGTGAAGATATCAGCAACTTGATTGTCAGTGGAGACAAATTCAAGACAAATATCTTCTCTCTATATATGTTCTCTAATAAAATGATATCTAATTTCTATATGATTAGTCCTACAATGAGAGACAAGATTCTTAGCAATAGAAATTGCACTAAATGAGTCACAATATAAAGGAGAATGACTTGCCTTGAGGTTGTAATCCTCTAGCTGATGATGTATCCACAAGAGTTATGCACAACAACTCACTGCAGAGATGTATTCAGACTCAGCAGTAGATATTTTCACGCTAGTCTGTTGGTTCCCTAGTTTTGATTTGGGCTATGTCATCTCTTTTAGGCTTATTTGACCCAAGACTTATCTATGGTCAATGGTTAGACTAAAAGGTTAGTCTATCCATAGGATAGTTTGTTTGGATTGGATTGTTATGATTTTTGGCTAAGTATTTTTGTGCTCGACGATAGTCGATCGTCGCTCGACGATCTTCGACAGAAGATCGACGATTTCAGAGTTATATGAACTCTAAAGTAGGATCGACGATCTGCCTTCTCAGATCGACGATCGTGTTGCCCTGGTCGACGTTTTCTGTGAAGAAAGTTTTTCTTTAGGTCGACGATCTGCTTGCTCAGATCGACGATCTCCGTTCTATGGTCGACGTTTTTTGTACGCTATTTCTTGTATTCTTCTCTTTTAAGATAATGTTTTATTTCCTCATTCGTAAGACATATTTTACTCAAATATTCTGTTTAATTAAATGCTCATATTCCTTTACTTATTTGCAATATTCTTCTTGCATTAATTGATAGATTTGGCAGAATAAAGTCTTTTGTTTTATTAGAGGAAATCGTGTTTTCTAACAGCTGTATTATAGCCGTTATGCCTTGCTTCCTGTGCCAATTTATAAAGTCAATTTGATAGGATATTTTAATATCCTTAATTCATTTTTGGGAATGACAGAGAAGATTTCTAGCGCAGCTTTCTTTATTTGTTTTATTGTATTATTTTGAAAGATCTTTTAGTGCAGGGCTCGAGACATTATTCAAAAATAAGAGAGAAGGTTCTATATTAGCAGTGTAGATCGTTGAAGACACATACAACAACTCAATACAATTCTCAACAGACACAGACAAGTATTCTCAAGTGAAAAAGAAAAAGCTCTTCTTCTCCCTGAGTGCATCCTGTCTTCAGGAAATCAACTCTCAGTGCACAAGCTTTCAAGAAGAAGAACATCCCAGATTGCAAAAGCTCCTGAAGAAGAACATTCACTCAATATTCAGAGTCTTCTTCGTAGCTGTTTTAGAAAGCTGTTCAAAGCAATTTGGATTTCCTACACCCTGAAGCAAAGCTTCTTCCTGGACATTCTCTAAGCCAGGGGGAGCTTTGAATAATTCAGAGCAATCCACTAGCTTCTCTAAACACAGAGAAGACACTCTAACTTTCTTCTTTAACCTCTTGTAAAAGGGTTATTACTCCCTTCAAAAGTGAACCATTGGTGGCAGGGCACCTGATCAAAAACCTGTGTGTTTGGTTCTTAGGCACCTGATCAAAAGCCTTAAGGGTTTCTAGATCTACCTGAAGAAGATCTTGTGATGCAGGGCACCTGATCAAAAATCTATAGTGGATTCCTACCAGGGTGGTAGAAGAGTGGATGTACCCAATTGGGAAACCACTATAAAGTTCTTGTGTTGTCTGGTTGCTCATTTAATTTATGCTCTGTGGCTGTGATAGATATAACTAGGTTGCTAGTTGCTGTGTAAGGACTTATGCTTGACTGAAACTTTAGTTAGCATCCTTTGGTATTCACTCACTCTGTTAGGCTTTTAGTTTAAAGCTTTTATTTTTATATTCCGCAAATAGCTCAAGAGAAGTGTTTAGAGTCAATTCATTTTTGAATACTCTATTCACCCCCCCCCCCTCTAGAGTAGTAAGTATCTTATCCCCTCTCTTTCAATTGGTATCAGAGGGAGGATGGTTATTACATAACTTAACCATTCCTTGGTTGATTGGTTGAACAGGCTAACACCTGAACCCTAAGATCTTGTGATAAGATACTTTGATACCATATACACTTACACTAGATTCATGGCCCAATACAAAGATTACTCTAGCACCAGACCTCCAGTATGCAACTTAGCAAAGTTTGGCATCTGGAAGGCAAGAATCAGACTCTATATGAACTCTATATATGAAGATATTTTTTCTTCTATCTTAACAGGGCCACCAACACCACCTGCTGCAGCCACTGCTACAATATCTACAAATCTCAGTGCAGTGCCACCTACTGACTACAATGAAACATACAAGAAGGCCAAGATAGCTGATGCTAAAGCAATGAATATCCTGGCTCAGACCATGTCTGATGAAACATTCCAGAAAGTGGCTGATTGCACCTCAGCAAAAGCCATGCGGGACTCTCTGAATCAGATTGTAGCTGGTTCAGCAGATGAGAGGAAGGACAGAAGGTCCAACCTCATATCCCAATATGAGAACTTCAAGAAGGAAGAGGCTGAGACAGTAGAAGCTATGTACACAAGGCTCAGCTCCATAATAAATGAGCTGAGAACACTGGATAAGGAGATTACATTGACAGAAGTCAATGAAAAAATTCTGATGTGCTTTCCCAGCACATGGGATCTCAGAATCTGGCCAATCAAGGAGTCCAGAAGTACAATAGAGATCTAAACTGAAGCCCTCCTTGGCAAGCTCAAATCATTTGAGCAAGTACTGAAGACCAGGGAAGCTGAAGCTAAAGCTAAAGCACCCACTCCAACAAGGAAAGAGCAAACCCTTACTCTTAAGGCTGATGATGAGTCAAAGGTGACTCAATCAAATGAAGAATTGTTGGCACTCTTTACCAAAAGATTTTACAAGATGGGAAGGAAGGACAACAGAAGGAAGTCATCAAAGTATGATGACAAGCCAAGGTATGATAAAACTCCTTCTAAAGAAATTGTTTGATATGGATGCAGGAAGCCTGGACACATTCTCCCTGAGTGTCCAGAGACAAAGCATCAGGAAAGAAGGAAAGAGAAGGATCATGAGAAGCACTACTCCAAGGCATCTTCTCACAAACACAAGAAGAAAGAGAAAGGTCTTGTTGCAAAGACCTGGAGTGACACTGAGGAAGACTCATCTTCCTCCAGCTCCAGTGAAGATGATGAAGAAGAGAAGAAAGCTAAAGAGATTTGCCTCATGGCAATCGATTCCTGCAGCAGTAATTCAGCTGCAGAGATAACTTAAGATGAGGAGGATTGTTGGGTACATTGGAAAATGTGTACCTGATTTGAAGAAGCCCAACTTAGCTCAATGATATACATCAAGGTGTATTTGATGTTGTTTTGAGTTGACATGTGCAGGTGAAGAAGTATTAAATAATGCAGAAAAATATTCTAAGTCCACATGTCGACACCTGAAGAAATTGTGTCGACACTTCAGAATATTTGTGTCGAAACTTCAGAATATCAGTGTCGACACAGAGAAAGATAGTCGACCACATTTATGTCGACACTGGGAAGCAGTGTCGACACATAAAGAAAATCGTCGACCTCAACACTGGGAAGCAGTGTCGACACCGTGAAAGATAGTCGACCAGAGAAAGTTTGTCGACACCGTGAAAGATAGTCGACCAGAGAAAGTTAGTCGACTAGTGAAAGATAGTCGACCAGAGAAAGTTTGTCGACACCATGAAAGATAGTCGACCAGAGAAAGTTAGTCGACTAGTGAAAGATAGTCGACCACAACTGTGTCGACACTGGGTGGATGTGTCGACACCAGAAGACTGAGTCGACACATATTGGCATAAGTCGACTATGCTTGTGTCGACACCAGAAGACTGAGTTGACACATTTTGGCAGAATTGAAGATTGCTGTGTCGACACCAGAAGGCTGAGTCGACACATACTAAGTTCTGAATCTACAACAACTGTGTCGACACACAGGACTTGTGTCGACACACTGCAGAGTCTAGACCAAGTTATTTTCTGAAGAAGTTGTGTCGACTTAAAGGCAACATTGTCGACATCGTCAAAGACTGTGTCGACACCAAAGTCACTTATGTCGACACAAATAGACAGATTGGTCTCGACACTTTCTAACTGACTGTCTCGACATTTTGCTGTCCAAGGCTAAGGTACAAGAACTATTTGAAGACTTGACAGCTGTGGGTTGCCACCGTTTAACTGAAGCTGTCAGACCTGTCAGAAAACAGTTAGATACCGGATCAGCCGGTTACCATAAAGAAAGTCTATAAATATACACATTCAGAAGGAATTAAAAAAGAAGCTAAGCTAAGAAAAATAATAGAAGAAGATCTAAGAAGAAGAAACAGAAGGATTACGATCCTGTTGAAGTTTCAATTCAAGAAAGTGAAAAAGAAGATCTTCATCAGAAGGTCTAAGAAGAGGAAGTCTGAAGTATCAGTAAAGGTGTTGGATAGAGGGAGATCCAGTCATCTTGAAGAAGAAGAAGGAAGCCATCAGTGGTTTCTCAAGAAGCTGTTTGGAAATCAACTCAGCTAAGTTCAGATTCAAGAAGCTTTGAAGAAAGCTCAGATTCAGTTGATTTCATCAGCTGATCAAGAAGTGTCTTGTCTTCTTCTCTCTTAACAAAGGCAAGACATCAAAATATCTTTTCTAAATTTCTGTAGGATCTGTTTACACAGATCTGAGTTGTAAGCCTGTGTTATAAAGGCTGAGTGTAGGAGAGGTGATCTCTGAGTGGTAGGGCTATTTGCCTGAGTGTAGGAGAAGATTATTCTCTGAGTGGTAGGCCTTGAGGCAAGGCTGAGGTAGGGCTGTTGAGCCTGAGTTGTAGGAACCTATCCTGGTTCTGAGTTGTAGGATCTGAGGATCTGAGTATAGTGGAAGTTTGGCCGAATCTAGCACATTGCTAGATAGGTGAAGGGGGAAAGTGGATGTACCCAGATCTTGGGGAATCACTATAAAACATTGTGCAATCTGTGATGCTTAGTTTTCTGTGAATGCTGTGCTAGATAAGTTAATCTGCAATTGAATTCTGCCTAGATTTATAAACAAGAAATTAGAACCTATTCACCCCCCCCCCCTCTAGGTGTTTAGGTTGTCTTGAAAGTAAAACTATCAAGTGGTATCAGAGGGAGGTTCCTCAAAAAGGACTTAACAGTCTGAGGTAGATCTGATAGGCAGAATCATGATTCAAAAAGATGGGTTCTGGTGAGAATCATAAGGAGCTAGGGTCTATGAAATTACCCATATGCAAGAAAGAAATTTTTGGAATTTGGAAAGAAAGAGTCAGATTGTTTATGGAGGCATCTGACCCAAGGATTTACATCACAGTACAGGAAGGCCCCTTCATACCAATGAAGGTATCAGTTCTTGATGCAAATATCCAAACTCCAAAGAGTTATTCAGAGATGACCAAGGATGAAATCATCTTGACAACCTTGGATAAAAGAGCTCAGAACATTATTGTTAGTGCCATAGATGATTCAACATTTCAGAATCTGATTCACTGCAAGACCTCCAAGGAGATGTGGGACACATTGATAGTCTACATGGAGGGATCTGAAGAAGTAAGGCAGGACAGGAAATCTATGCTCAATCAGGAGTATGAAAGTTTTAGACAAGGAAAATCTGATAGCATAACTGAGTGCTACAAGAAATTCTATAGAATTGTGAATGAGCTTATGTCCTATGGAAGAGTCTTCAGTACTTATGAACTGAATGACAAATTCTTGAGATCCTTAACAAAGGATTGGGACACAAAGATCTGTGCCATAAGAGAAGTGGCTAAATTGGCAGAGATATCTCCTCCCACCTTGTTTGGAAAGTTGCTATCCTATGAAATGCAACTTATGGTGAGGAAGGAGGAGGAAAAGAATTCAAGAGGAGAGCATAGAGAAAAGACTGTGGCATTCAATGCAGAAGCCACCAGAAAGAATAGGAGGAAATCACCATCTCCTCCTAAGGAAGTTGCAGAAGATAGTTCTGAAAATTCAGATAAGGGTTCAGAAAGCTGTGATTCAGATGCAGATTTTGCTGCATTCACAAGGCAATTCCAGAGGTTCTTGAAAAAGAAGCAATGGAAGTCTAGGCCTTCCTCATCACAGCAAGATGATGACTATTATCAGAAGAAAAGGTCATCAAGGAAAGAGAAGAGCAGATTAAAGCCCAGCAAAGCCACTACTTCAAAGATTGTCTGCTATTGTTGCAATAGGCCTGGACATGTAGTGGCTGACTATCCTGATAAGAGAAAGGAGTCTTCAGATAATAAGAAGACTCATCAGAAAGGCAAGAAGGAGAAATCTTTTGTTGTAAAGAAAGATAGGAGTCTAACAGACCAGTCAACTTCAGAGTCAGAATCTAAAGCTGAAGCATATATTGGACTATATGCTGTGTCTGAAGAAGAGGAGTTTCTGCAGTTGCTAGACTCCATCAATGAACAAAAGGATCATCAGTGTATGGGGCTAATGGCAGGATCAGAAGAGGACATATGCCAGAATCAGTCTGGTCCTAGTAAGGTACAATGTCCTTCTATTACATCTGTTTGTTGTACAAGTGAAGAATCAGCTACATCTGCATCAAGTGATGTAGATGCATCTGAATATGAAGGAGATGTCTATCAATTGATAGACAAGTATGGGGATTTGTTGCAGGCCCTTAAGAAAAGCAAGAACCTGGTTAAATCTCAGGCTTAGGAAATTGCTGAACTAAGCGTTGCTACAACTGAGTTAGAGAAAGTTATTGATCAAAAATTAAATGAAATTGCCAAGCTGAAGAATATAACTATTATTCAGATGGGCACAATTAATTATACTAATGATCAAGTGAAGAGTCTGGAGGCTAGACTTAGAATTGAAAGGGATTTAGTGGCTAGTTACTCTAAGCCAAAATCGGTCTTACCCTTGATAGATGAATTTGTCACTCAAAAGGGTAAGGCTGGATTAGGATTTAAAGGTAACTCCAGGGCTGGCAGATTCAAGAGGAAAGGCAAAGCCCCTGTTCAGCCACTAAATCTTACAGTCCCCATAAAGTTTAGTAAGGTGAAAGTGCCTTCTAACAAATATGATCATGAAGATATTCAAGGTTATATTAAGACTAATGTTCTGAAGAACAAGGGTGTAAATGCAAGCAGGCCTACCTATGGTCATAAACCTAATGGTTTTAAGAAATCAGTAGGTGAAGTTGCTGCAGCACCAGCAATGAACAGAAATTCTTCTGACAAGGATGTATCTAGATATAGATACAATAAGTTTGAATATTGATGCTGTGGCAAGAGAGGCCATTTTGCACTAGACTGTTGGTATAACCCAAGTGCTATAAAGAACAATAGTCTACCTGTTAGAAGAGGTTATGGTAGCTTTAGTAATGCTAACCTGAACCAAGGACCCAAGATTTACTTGGGTTCTAAGGGTAAGTAATTCTGTGTTGCAGGTGAATCCAAGTAACCATGCCCCTATATGGTACTTGGATAGTGGTTGTTCCAGGCACATGACTGGAACAAAGGGGCTACTGAAGGAGTATTCATCTGTCAAAGATGGACCTAAAGTGATCTTTGGTGGATCTGAAAAAGGAGTCATCAAAGGGTTTGGTAACATTTCTTCTAACCTTATCACTATCACTCAAGTGGCTTATGTAAAAGGTTTGAAACATAATCTAATAAGCATAAGCCAGCTAAGTGATTTAGGATATGACATTTCATTTGTTACAGATGGATGTCATATCAAAAGTTCAAGTGATCAAAAGATCATATTGACTGGGTATAGGAAGAGAAATGTATATTATCTTAATTTTGAATGTAAGAATAAGGCTTCTCCCATATGTCTTGTAGCTGATGACAATGCTTCTCATTGTGTTAAGTGGCACAAGAGATTGGCTCATCTAAACTACAAGACAATTGGTCAACTCTTTAGCAAAGAGTTAGTGAGGAATGGACCTCATGTTAAGTGTATAAAGGAAGGGATATGCTCAGCTTGTCAAAAGGGCAAGCAGACAAAATCCTCCTTTCAAAGCCTTGAAAACAAGGATTCTGTGAGGTGTTTATACCTTTTGCATATGGATCTTTTTGGTCCTATGCCAGTTCATAGTCTAGGTAGGAAGGTCTACACTTTTGTGGTTGTAGATGACTATTCTAGATTTACATGGGTGTTCTTTCTGAGACAAAAATCTGAAACCCCAGGTGTTTTACTTAATTTTGTAAAGCAAATTCAGAATGAACTGAATAGTACAGTGGTCAAAATCAGAAGTGACCATGGTACTGAGTTTCAATCTGAAAGCATAACAAAATTGTGTAAAGACTTTGGGATTTTCCAAGAGTTCTCCTCACCTAGAACACCTCAGCAAAATGGAATTGCTGAAAGAAAGAATAGAACATTAATTGAAGCTGGTAGAACTCTATTGAGTGACACCTCTCTCCCAGAATATTTTTGGGCTGAGGCAGTTAACACTGCTTGTCATGTAATCAATAGGGCTACTATCACCAAAAGCCACAAAATGACTCCCTATGAGATTGTGAAAGGCAGAAAACCAAATCTATCTTACTTTAGGATCTTTGGTTGCAAGTGTTATATACTTAACAATGGCAAGTCATATTTGACTAAGTTTGCTGCCAAATCCCAGGATGGGATATTTGTTGGGTACAGCACAAATAGTAAGGCCTATAGAGTCTTCAACTTGACTACTCAAGTTGTTGAAGAATCTGTGCATGTTGTGTTTGATGAAACAAGATTAATCAACTGTGAGTTGTCTTGTAGATCAAATGACTCAACAGGTATAAGCAAAAGTATGGACAAGCTTTCCATTACTGAAGTATCAAAGGAAGATGGGGCATTGGAAAATGAAGGCTTCAGTCCAGGGGGAGAATAAGACACTATAAAAGATGATGAAAGTCAAGAGAATCAGTTAAATGAAGGAGCTGGAGATGTTCAACCAGAAGGAAATCTTCCTCCAGCTACAAGACATTTAAGAGATCATCCAGCTGATCAGATAATAGGTGATCCTAGACAAGGGGTGCAAACTAGAAGCAGAAATCAAAACACAGTTCTACATTCAAGTTTCCTGTCACAAATGGAGCCTAAGAAGTTTGAAGAAGCTATCCAAGACCAGCACTGGATTGATGCTATGCAAGAGGAGCTGAATCAATTCAGAAGGTGCAATGTCTGGGAGCTTGTTCCTAAACCAAGAGGCCACAACATAATTGGCACAAAATGGATCTATAGAAACAAGCTAGATGAAAGTGGAATAATAGTAAAGAATAAAGCAAGATTGGTTGCAAAAGGATACAGGCAGGAAGAAGGGATTGACTTTGATCAAACCTTTGCTCCTGTAGCAAGGCTGGAGGCAATCAGAATATTCCTTGCCTATGTAGCCTATCAAGACTTCAAAGTATACCAGATGGATGTGAAGTCAGCATTTCTGAATGGTGATCTTAAAGAAGAAGTATATGTAGAGCAACCATCAGGTTTTGTAGATCCTCTTAAACCTGATTTTGTTTATAAGCTTAGGAAAGCTCTGTATGGGTTAAAGCAAGCTCCAAGGGCTTGGTATGAAACCCTGTCTACTTTCCTTATTGAGAATAAATTCTCAAGAGGAAAAATTGACAAAACTCTATTCCTTAGGGAATCCAAAGGCAAGATCATCTTAGTTCAGATCTATGTTGATGACATAATCTTTGGATCTACTGAAAACAACCTTTGTAAAAAGTTTGCCAAACTTATGCAAGGGAAGTTTGAGATGAGCAGTATGGGGGAACTGAAATTCTTCTTGGGACTCCAAGTAAGACAGACTGATGATGGCTTGTCCATATCCCAGTCTAAGTTCACCAAAGAATTGATTAAGAAATATGGTATGGAGTCATCCTCCACCATGAGAACTCCTATGGGAACAAGTATGCCTATATGCAAAGATGATGCAGGTAAACCTGTTGATGAGACTTTGTATAGAGGAATAGTTGGCTCACTACTATATCTCACTACTAGTAGACCAGATATTATGTATGCTACATGTGTCTGTGCTAGGTACCAAGCCTGCCCTAAAGAATCTCATTATACTGCAGTTAAAAGGATTCTGAGATATCTTAAGGGCACACCTAATCTAGGCCTTTGGTACCCTAGGAATAGAGATTTTCAACTAACAGGCTATTCAGATGCAGATAGGATGTAGAGAGGATAGGAAGAGTACTACAGGTACTTGTCAATTCCTGGGAGGAAGACTAATATCATGGAGTAGTAAGAAGCAGACTAGTGTGGCAATTTCCACAGCTGAGTCAGAGTATGTTGCTGTTGGAAGCTACTGTGCACAGCTATTATGGATGCAGCATCAGCTAAAGGATTATGGTATTCAAGTAAGTAGAACACCTCTTTTATGTGACTCTAAGAGTGCAATTTCTATTGCTAATAATCCTGTTTCTCATAGTAGAACTAAGCATATAGAAATAAAATACCATTTTCTTAGAGAACATGTAGAAAAAGAAGACATCTCATTGGAATTTGTGAAAACAGATTATCAAATAGCAGATGTGTTTACTAAGCCCCTAGATGAGACAAAATTCAATAAATTCAAAATTGAATTAGGTATGTTAACCATTGATTAGTGTAATCACAAAATCATCAACAATAAAGTTGAAGTGGTAACAAGACATTCAAGTGATATTAAGACACATTGAAGTAGTATAAAGTACTTTGTTGTACTTATAAGTTGTGATGATCAAACAGAAATTGGCTAAGTAAGATGGTGTCGACACATTCAGTAATAATGTGTCGACTCAGGGTAGTAATGTCGACAAGTCAGAGATATTGTGTCGACACAGAAAATATGTGTCGACACTTAAGAATCTTATTGTCGACTTATCCAGGAATGTAGTGTCGACTTCACCAGGATAGTGGTGTCGACACTTACAGATTTTGTGTCGACACTTATACTAAGAGTCGACACAGAATTTCTGATGCTCTACTATATATCTCTGGTGTCGACATAACCGCAAATTGGTGTCGACACATAGTAGACGGACTTGTTGTCGAGACTATAGAAGCTTGTGTCGACACATTCCATCTGTGTCGACACTTATAGTCTGTTTTTGGCGTCTTTTGATCTTCTTTAAACAGAAGGTATAAATAGGTCAAGAACTCATTCTGTCGACACGCTTACAAGGTTTTTGAAACCCTGTGTCGACATTCTCTCTCTCTCTCTCTTTCTCTCATCTTTCAAGATTTCTCGACTGATCCATGGCGCCAAAGATTGAAGACAATGTGAATGAAGGATATGAGTTGGTGCGCCAGGCCTTTGCAGCTGCCCCTCCAGATGTTCTTGGAGTTATCTCTCTCCTCTCCGACTCAGGTTTAGAATTTCTGGTCTCCGAACCATCAAAGATCTGGAAGAAGGAGGTGCACGAGTTCTTTACCTCTGCATCTGTAAACTCTGAAAGTCATGAGATAAAATCCACAGTTCATGGGTCACCTGTGGAGATTACACCAAGAAAGTTAAAAACAATTCTGCAATTATCTACAATTGAGAATGAAGAGGATGTCCCTGCTTCTAAATCTAGGGAGGCTCTTCAATGGTGTGGATTGGATTCCACCATGAAAATTGGAGCAGCATTCAACAGGAAAGGAATGAATCAACAGGGCAAGTTCCTGTCAGAAGTAGTTGGAAAAGTTATTCTGTGCAAGCCAGGTGGACATGATAGGATTTCTGCCTATATGTTCAGCCTAATGACCAGGATTGTTTTTACAATTCCTACAGATTGGTCATCTGTAATCTTTGAGAAGATTAAGGAAGGAATCAAGAAGCCAAATCTGGCTAGGATAATAAGTATATGCCTATGTAAGGAGATTCCTGAGGTTATGCAACAACAACCTGGAACTAAAATTAATCACATGAGAAGGATGGACATGAGATTATTCTCCAGATAGGATAGGGTGCTGACCAAAGAAATGCCTGAAGTGGAAAGGCAGGATTCACCTGAGAAATCCCCAGGTCATGCTACCAGTACTGGGCATCCACAAGAAGAGCAAGTAAGACTAGAGGTTGAAGATCAGCCTGTATCTACACAAGATCAGGATGCCACAATACCTGCAGTTCAAGAAGAAGAAGTAAGTAAACCAGTTCAGCAAGTTAATTCACCTACACAAACTGTATCTACTCATGACCAGGTACAGGTGCAGGGGGAGCTGGTGAATTTTCCTACAAAAGAGATTTCTAATATTTCTATTTTTGCACAGGTCCAGGGGGAGCAAGTGCAAGAAGATGCTCAAATTGATCAATCTCCAAATTTGAATACTACAAATGAGCAAGCCCAGAAGGAATATACTCTGGAGGAGTTATTTCCAAATGATGAAATAATTACTGATAGTCTGGAAGTGGAGCAAGAAATTGAGGGGGAGCCAGTGCATGTTGAGACTGTACAACATGGCACTGAAGCAGCTGTTTCTCCTCCTCCCAAAGAAAGAGTTCAAATTGAGAGTACTTCTGATTCTGAGAATGAAGAAGCCAGGGTGGCTAAAAAGAGAAAACTTATGGTCTTCCAGAGAAGGAGCAAGAGCTATAAGCAGGCTTTACAGTCTACAGCACATCACACTCCTTCTAACTTTGATTATAACAAGTTCTTGGTAGATTTACAAGTGAAATTGGATGACCACAGAGTGGCTATAGAAAAATATGTTGATGAGAACAACAAGTCCCTGCAATTTGACTTAGCTCAAGATATAAAATCAATTAGGTTTGAGGTCAATATGCATAAGAAGGAAATGACAGATTGCTTCCATAAGGGAGGTAATGCTGTGGTATATCTGGCAAAACAACAGCAGACTATCATCCCTAAGGTGGATGACATTGCTTTAAAGCAAAGCTATGTCTTGGAAAATCAGATAAGGATGAATGAAATTTTAACTGAATCTCATCATAAGATTATTGAGGAATTGAAAAAGATTGTTCCAAGTCTGCCTGCAACTAGATCAAAGGAAATGGAAGAATTTGATAAGAACTTTCAAGCTGCTATTGATTCTGTTAAAACTGCTATCACAACCTCTCAAAAGGAAATATCTGACAAGCTTCAAAAGTTAAAACCATTTTTTAAAGAGGGTGTGAATTATCTAGATGGTCAAATCAGATTTCAGAAGGAAGATCTAAGAGATCATGTTTCTAGAGAAGCCATAAAGGGGGAGAGGATGCTAGTTCATGCAGGCTCAGAGCACACCAAATGGGTGACCAATAGTATTAGAGCCACATTGGGATATCCACCATTGTGTGATGATGCTATGGTGGCTGAGTCAGGAATACAAACAAGTCTACTTGAAGGCAATCAACCTGAGGTTGCCCAAGTCATTTACCCCCCTCCAGATTATGATATGATTGATCAGCAGGTTCAAGGGATGTATAGTCCTCCAAAGGAGGTTACTAATATTGTTATTGGGAAGGTTGATAAGCCTGAGGCTACTTTGAAAGACCAGCAAGATGCTCTTCTATCTAAGAAAAGGTTTAGAGAGCAGGCTGAACTTAAGCCAGACTTTGAGCAGTAGAGTCCTACTTCCAGAAATATAATACTCACTGCATGGAAGGCTGTCAAAGACCAAGTGCATGAAAGAGGCAAGTGGTACAATGAGATGGAATGGCAGAAGTATGAAGCCAGGCAAGAGGCCATTGTACAGTTTAGAAGAAAAGCCAAGCTGGGTAGGCTGCCTCCAGATGCTCAGGAGCCAAGCAAGTACTTCCCAAAGCCCTTTCATTATTTTGAAAGGCAAAGGCTCAAGGAAGAAGCAAAGAAGAAGGCTGATCTAAAAGGCAAGAAGCCAGCTGAAGATTTTGAAGCTCCTGTGAAGGCTCAAGTTCTATCTGGCAAAGGAATTGTCATTAAAGAGCCTGATCAGTCTTAAGTCTTAGTTCTTTCAAAGTGTTTTGTAATGTTTTGATTAAATCATTAGATGTAAATCTCTGTATTCAAACATTATCAAGTTATAAACAAAATGTTGTGTGAAATCATATAATGTTCATTCTGTGATGTATGGTTTTTATTTTGTTTATATTAAGTATTCATGTTATGTCATATATCATCAGTTTATACTTTTTATAAATGGTGTATATCATTGGCTATAGGGTTATGACTTCTCCAAATAGGGGGAGATTGTTGGGTACATTGGAAAATGTGTACCTAATTTGAAGAAGCCCAACTTAGCTCAATGATATACATCAAGGTGTATTTGATGTTGTTTTGAGTTGACATGTGCAGGTGAAGAAGTATTAAATAATGCAGAAAAATATTCTAACTCCACATGTCGACACCTGAAGAAATTGTGTCGACACTTCAGAATATTTGTGTCGACACTTCAGAATATCAGTGTCGACACAGAGAAAGATAGTCGACCACATTTATGTCGACACTGGGAAGCAGTGTCGACACATAAAGAAAATCGTCGACCTCGACACTGGGAAGCAGTGTTGACACCGTGAAAGATAGTCGACCAGAGAAAGTTTGTCGACACCGTGAAAGATAGTCGACCAGAGAAAGTTAGTCGACTAGTGAAAGATAGTCGACCAGAGAAAGTTTGTCGACACCATGAAAGATAGTCGACCAGAGAAAGTTAGTCGACTAGTGAAAGATAGTCGACCACAACTGTGTCGACACTGGGTAGATGTGTCGACACCAGAAGACTGAGTCGACACATATTGGCAGAAGTCGACTATGCTTGTGTCGACACCAGAAGACTGAGTCGACACATTTTGGCAGAATTGAAGATTGCTGTGTCGACACCAGAAGGTTGAGTCGACACATACTAAGTTCTGAATCTACAACAACTGTGTCGACACAGTGTCGACACACTGCAGAGTCTAGACCAAGTTATTTTCTGAAGAAGCTGTGTCGACTTAAAGGCAACATTGTCGACATCGTCAAAGACTGTGTCGACACCAAAGTCACTTGTGTCGACACAAATAGACAGATTGGTCTCGACACTTTCTAACTGACTGTCTCGACATTTTGCTGTCCAAGGCTAAGGTACAAGAACTGTTTGAAGACTTGACAGCTGTGGGTTGCCACCGTTTAACTGAAGCTGTCAGACCTGTCAGAAAACAGTTAGATACCGGATTAGCCGGTTACCATGAAGAAAGTATATAAATAGACACATTCAGAAGGAATTAAAAAAGAAGCTAAGCTAAGAAAAATAATAGAAGAAGATCTAAGAAGAAGAAACAGAAGGATTACGATCCTGTTGAAGTTTCAATTCAAGAAAGTGAAAAAGAAGGTCTTCATCAGAAGGTCTAAGAAGAGGAAGTCTGAAGTATCAGTAAAGGTGTTGGATAGAGGGAGATCCAGTCATCTTGAAGAAGAAGAAGGAAGCCATCAGTGGTTTCTCAAGAAGCTGTTTGGAAATCAACTCAGCTAAGTTCAGATTCAAGAAGCTTTGAAGAAAGCTCAGATTCAGTTGATTTTATCAGCTGATCAAGAAGTGTCTTGTCTTCTTCTCTCTCAACAAAGGCAAGACATCAAAATATCTTTTCTAAATTTTTGTAGGATCTGTTTACACAGATCTGAGTTGTAAGCCTGTGTTATAAAGGCTAAGTGTAGGAGAGGTGATCTCTGAGTGGTAGGGCTATTTGCCTGAGTGTAGGAGAAGATTATTCTCTGAGTGGTAGGCCTTGAGGCAAGGCTGAGGTAGGGCTGTTGAGCCTGAGTTGTAGGAACCTATCCTGGTTCTGAGTTGTAGGATCTGAGGATCTGAGTATAGTGGAAGTTTGGCCGAATCTAGCACATTGCTAGATAGGTGAAGGGGGAAAGTGGATGTACCCAGATCTTGGGGAACCACTATAAAACATTGTGCAATCTGTGATGCTTAGTTTTCTGTGAATGCTGTGCTAGATAAGTTAATCTGCAATTGAATTCTGCCTAGATTTATAAACAAGAAATTAGAACCTATTCACCCCCCCCCCCTCTAGGTGTTTAGGTTGTCTTGAAAGTAAAACTATCAAGGATGATTTATCTGATGAAGACCAGGTAATAGCATCTTATGATTTTACTTCAAATGATTTTAAGCATGAATTCAAAACTCTGTGTTTAGATTTACTTAGATCAGAAAAGGAGATAAAATTGCTTAGAGAGAAACTAGCTGCAACAGAATCCTTAACTAGTTAAAACATTAGATTAGAACCAGAACTTACTAGATCATCTGAGGAAATTAAGTTTCTTAAACTAGAACTAGCCAAAGCTAAGAGATTAGAAGATTCACTTAATATTAGGAGCCTTAAGTTGCTAGAAATCACTAGCACTGCCAACACTAGGACAGATAACAATAAGTTAGGCTTAGGTGCCTCCTCTAGTGAACCCCCATTGCTCCTTAAATATAATCTATCTACACCAATAAAGTTTGTTTCTGAAAAGGGAATACACAATACTGAGGTTGTCCAGAAAGCCAAGAAAATGCTAAATACAATTAAGAGAAACAAAAGGAAATAGAAGTTTATAGAAATACAAAAATCGTCGAACGCCCATCGACGATCGCCGCACCCATCGTCGAACGATAATCGACGATCTCTGAACTCACCTACTGGGAACAATTACTCAGCAATGAGGGATCAATGATCTCAGCCTGAGTCGTCGAACAGATATTGACGATCGTGGAACCCAGAATTCTATTCTGTGAACCAAGATCGACGATCTGGGTTCCGATCGTCGACCATCGATCGACGATCAGAACTAAATTCTCAAAATTACAACAATGCTTACAGGAATAATAAGTTTAACAGCAACCCTAGGTCTGCTAATCTATCTTCAGATTGGATTATCCCACCTAGGAGATCTCACCCCCTAGGATATCATCCTCAACCTGCATATTCTTTCATTTCTAGTTTCTCTTATGTGAAGAACAAGGGACCCAAGGTTACCTGGGTCCACAATGTTTAATTAATATTGTTGCAGGTGAAGACCTATCCTATCACTCAGGACAAGTGGTATTTAGATAGTGGATGCTCCAAGCATATGACAGAAAATAAAGATAATCTTTCAAGATTCAAAGCCAAGTTCGGACCAAAGGTGGTCTTTGGTGATTCCAGCTGTTGTCAGACTGAAGGATATGGCAAATTCACCTTAGGATCAGTGACTTTCAAGAAGGTAGCATTTGTCACAAGACTAAAGCACAATCTCATTTAAGTAAGTCCGCTCTGTAATGCTGGCTACCAGGTTTTGTTTTCTAATACTCTATGCAATATTTCTTTGAACAATGAAATTGTGTTGGTAGGTATTAGACAAGGTAATATATATCTTGTAGATTTTAATTCCACTTCTTCTGAAATTTGTTTATTTAATGAAGTGAGTAGTAATAATACTTTGTGGTATAGAATACTAGGTCATATTAACCTTAAAAATATATATAGGTTATCCAAATACAACCTTGTCAGAGGTTTGCCCTCTTTCCCCTACAAGAAGGAAGGTTTATGCAAGGCTTGTCAGCTAAGCAAGCAAACAAAAAATAGTTTCAAAGTTGTAAATAAAAGTGATTCACCTAGAATTCCTTACCTATTGCACTTGGACCTTTTTGGTCCAATAGCTGTACAAAGTCTAGGAGGGAAATTCAATACCCTAGTGATTGTAGATGATTACTCCAGATTCACTTGGGTGTTCTTTTTGAGAACTAAATCTGATAACTTTAAAGTTCTTACAGACTTTCTACATTGTATAAAGATTTAGTTCAATACTCACATTGCCCTGATCAGAAGTGATCATGGGACAGAGTTTGATTCTCTTCTTATGCAAGAATTCTATGAGAAAGAAGGTATCAGACACAGTTTCTCTGCTCCTAGAACTCCTCAACAAAATGGGGTAGTTGAAAGGAAAAAACAGATCCCTGATTGAAGATGCAGGAACATTGTTAGCAGATGCTAACATGCCTCTATCCTTCTGGGCAGAAGGTGTTAGCACAGCTAATTATGTGATGAACAGGAGTCTGATACATAAACTAAAGGGGAAGACTCCTTATGAATTACTTAAAGGAAAGAAACCTAATATAGATTATTTTAGAATCTTTGGCTGTGTAGTCTATATCCACAATAATAACAAAGAATATATTAGAAAGTTTGAAGCAAAGGCTTCAATGGGAATCTTTCTAGGATATTCCCAAGTAAGCAAAGCTTATAGGGTATTTAATAAATCCACCCTAAAAATTGAAGAATCAGTGCATGTGTCCTTTGATGAAATAAAAATGTTCTACAGAGAGAAGGAAACTTACTCCAGCAACTCTTTGCAGGTATCTGACTTATGCAAGAACTTGGATAAGCTGAAAGTCACACAGGAGATTCAACCTTAATCAACACCTCAGACAGTTGACTCAGAAAGTGATGAAGATCAGACAGAAGTAATTGCAAATGTACCAACAGCCAATCTAATTCCACTAGAGGAATTGATTCCAACTGCTGTTGAAGATCACATTCCACCACCTGATTATATCACACTTAGAGATCACCCTACATCTCAAGTGATTTGAGACATTTCAACTGGTGTGCAAACTAGACATCAACTAAGTCAAAATGTGATGCTTGCCTGTTTTATTTCTCAAATTGAGCCCTTATCTATAAAAGATGCTGAGCAAGATCCCCACTGGATCATTGCTATGCAAGAAGAGCTAAACCAGTTTAAGAGATGCAAAGTGTAGAATTTGGTTCCAAGACCAAAAGGCCAACTGGTTATAGGCACCAAATGGGTGTTCAAAAATAAGTTTGATGCACAAGGAATAATTGTAAGGAATAAAGCAAGGCTTGTAGCACAAGGCTACAGACAGGAAGAAGGAATAGATTATGATCAGAATTTTGCTCCTGTTGCAAGGCTAGAGGCAATAAGGATCTTTCTAGCATATGCAGCTTACATGAAGTTTAAGGTTTTTCAGATGGATGTCAAGAGTGCATTCCTAAATGGTGAGCTAAAGGAAGAGGTATTTGTTGAACAACCTCCTGGTTTCATTTCTTCAACTTATCCCTCACATGTTTTTAAGTTGGAAAAAGCTCTGTATGGACTTAAGCAGGCTCCTAGAGCATGGTATGAGACTTTAGCTAATTTCCTATTAGAACATAAGTTTGTAAGAGGCATAGTTGATAGAACTCTTTTTATTAAGCACCACAAAGACAAAATCCTGTTAGTTCAAATCTATGTGGATGATATTATATTTGGTTCCACTGATCCCAAACTATGCAAAATGTTCTCTGACCTAATGCATTCTAAATTTGAGATGAGTAGTATGGGTGAGCTGTCTTATTTCCTTGGTCTCCAAGTGAAACAAGATGTTGATGGCATCTTCATCTCCCAATCTAAATATGCCAAGGAATTGGTAATGAAGTTTGGGATGACAGATGCTTCAGCAATGCACACTCCTATGGCTACTAATGTATTTATTGATTCTGATGATAAGGACAAGCCTGTTGATTAGAAAAATTATAGGGCCATTGTTGGTTCCCTATTATATCTAACTGCAAGTAGGCCTGATATAATGTTTACCATATGCCTATGTGCTAGATTTTAGGTCAACCCTAAGGAATCTCATTTGACTCTTCTCAAGAGAATCTTAATATACTTGAAGGGATGTCCTAATTTAGGACTTTGGTACTGTTGGTACCCTAGTTTGATTTGAGTTTAGTCTTGCCTTTTTAGTTCCTTGACCCAAGAATTATCTATGGTCATTGGTTAGTGGTCTAGCTGTAGAGTCCTCACTTTTCCAGATGAAGAATTTAGTTAAGTTTTTCGTTCGACTATAGTCGAACGCCGCTCGACTATCGTCTATCGGCTGATCGGCGATCGTCTATCAGTTGGTCGACGCTCTGTCTGCGTTTATAGTTCGACTATCTGTTGATAGGTCGACTATCTGCTTGGCGTGGTAGTTCGACTATCTGTCCTGATAGATCGACTATCTGATAGTTCGACTATCTGTTGATAGGTCGACTATCTGTTCCGCTTTGATAGGTCGACTATCTGTTGATAGGTCGACTATCTGTTGATAGGTCGACTATCTGTTTTCTGAGGTAGGTCGACTATCTGTTTTCTGAGGTAGGTCGACTATCTGCTTGATAGGTCGACTATCTATTTGTGTTTGATAGTTCGACTATCTGTCCAGATAGATCGACTATCTGATAGTTCGACTATCTGCTCTGATAGGTCGACTATCTGCCGGGGTAGTTCGACTATCTTCTTCGATAGGTCGACTATCTGGATCGTTCGACTATCTGCCCGATAGTTCGACGATCTCCGTGCGTCGGTCGACGATCTCCGAGGGTCGTTCGACGTTTTCTGTCTGCCTTTATATTTTGTATTTATTTATTATATTCAATTAATCAATACATTTTCTGGCACGTTGTTTTAGTTGTTTTATGATAAAATTACCAGGCAATATCTGCTCCATCCCTTTTGCCTGAGTCAAATCTTTTTAGATAAAGTTGTTTGTCTTATTAGCTGACATTATATTTTACTTTATCTGCTGTCAGCCCTTTATAGCCGTTAGACTGAAAAGTCTTCTTTTTGCTATAAAGAGTTTGTTTCTGATATGACTTTATTTAGTACTTTATTATCAGATTGCTTCCTGCAGCTTCCTAGAAAAAGGTTTATTCCTTTTATAGAATGTTTCTGCTGCAGAGATTGTTTTGTCTTCTTGATATTTACAGCCCAGGTCTCAAGTTTCAGAAGAAGACAAGTAATTCAAATTAAAGAGAGCCGTTGCTTGTTGCTGATATAAAAAGGATCCTTTGAAGAAGGATTCAGAAGAGCTAACTAGTTACCCAGTTATTCATTTAAGCATTCAAGCCTTCATCAAGATCAAGTTTTCTGCTCTCAGCAATTTCCACCCATCTGAGAAGTGTTAAGCTCGTCTACTCATCTTCAACCTGAGTTCTCCTGCTTCCAGGAAGTTCAAACTCAGAGTTCTTTTGAAGAAGAAGAAGAAGACAGCTGCTTGAAGATTGCTAATTTTATTATTTATTATCTTCTTGTAGTTTTTCCTTCAGATTTTTCTGAGGAGTTTTCTGCACTGAAGCAAGACTTCACCTGGACATCTTTGAGCCAGGGGGAGCCTTGATTCTTTAAGAGCTCTCTAGCTCAGTGCAAGTCTTTGTGCTTCTCTAATCTTTGTAAAATAGAGAAGACATCTTAACCTTCTTCCCCCTCCTGTACAGGGTTATTACTCCCTTCAAAAGTATCCCTTGGTGGCAGGGCACCTGATCAAAAACCTGTGCTTGGTTTTTAGACACCTAATCAAAAGTCTAAAGGGTTTCTGGATCTACCTGAAGCAGATCCTGTTGGTGGCAGGGCACCTGATCAAAAACCTGAGTGGATTCCTACCGTGTGGGTAGAAGAGTGGACGTACCCAAGTTGTTTGGGGAACCACTATAAATTTCCTTGTGTCGTCTGGATTCCCTTGTTTATTTCCTGCACTGTGGCTGTGAATAGATATAACTAGGATTGCTAGTTGCTGATTAGGTTTTCCAAGCCTTAACTGTAATTACAGTTAGCTTGAGTTTGTGCACATCACTTGTGTTAGGCTATAGGGTTAATTCTATATCTATAATCTTTTCATTCCGCACTTCACTCCAAGGGAGTTGGGTAGACCATTAAGTTTTGTCTAGTGCAAAATTTGATAACTCTATTCACCCCCCCCCCCCTCTAGAGTAGTATCTATCCCTTCACTTTCAATTGGTATCAGAGGGAGGTTAACTGACTGAATAGGCTAACACCTAAGTCACAAGATCCTGATAGATACCAAAGCTTATAGATATTCACTATCATGGCCCAGTCCAAGGATTATTCTAGCACCAGACCTCCAGCATGCAACTTAGCTAAGTTTGGCATCTGGAAGGCAAGGATAAAATTATATATGAATTCTATTGATGAAAGCATCTTTGCTTCTATTTTGTCAGGACCCCCAAGAGCACCTGCTGCTGCTACTTCCTCATCATCTGATATGAGTGCAGTGCCTCCTCCAGATTACAACGATGAGTACAAGAAGGCAAAGATTGTAGATGCCAAGGCGATGAACATTCTGGCTCAGACAATGTCTGATGAGGTATTCCAGAAGGTTGCTGACTGCTCCTCAGCAAAAGCCATGTGGGATACACTGAACCAGATTGTAGCTGGTTTAGCTGATGAAAGGAAGGACAGAAGGTCCAACCTGATCTCACAGTATGAGAACTTAAAGAAAACTGATGCTGAATCAGTTGAAGCCATGTACACCAGGCTCAGCTCAATCATCAATGAGCTGAGAACCCTGGACAAGGACATATCATTGACAGAGGTCAATGATAAGATTCTTATGTGCTTCCCTAGCACATGGGATCTAAGGATCTGGCCCATCAAGGAAGCCAGAAGTACAAATGAGATTTCAACAGAGGCCCTTCTCGGCAAGCTCAAGTCTTTTGAGCAAGTGCTGAAGACAAGGGAAGCAGAAGCTGAAGCAAAGACCCCCACTCCAACAAGAAAAGAGCAATCTCTAGCTCTTAAGGCTGCTGATGCTTCTGAAGGCAGCCAATCAAATGAGGAACTAATGGCATTGTTTGCCAAGAGGTTTCTCAAGATGGGGAGAAAGGAGTTCAGAAAGAAGTCTTCACACTATGAAGACAAACCAAGGTATGATCGTTCTCCTGCTAAAGAAATTATCTGTTATGGATGCAGGAAGCCTGGACATATCTTGCCAGAGTGTCCAGAGGAGAAAAACAAAGACAAGAGGAAAGAAAAAGAACAACACAGGAAGCACTTCAAGCCATCTTCCTACAAGAACAAGAAAAAGGAGAGAGGTTTCATTGCTGAAACCTGGAGTGATTCTGATGAAGAATCTTCCTCCTCAAGCTCCAGTGAGGATAAGGAAGAGAAGAAGGCAAAAGAAGTTTGCCTCATGGCAATAGATGCCTGCAGCAACCACTCAGCTGTAGAGAGTTCAGATTCAGATGAAGAGATGCCAACAGAAGATGAGGTACTCTCTTCTTATGACTTCACTTCAGAAGAATTTAAATTAGATTTTAAATCCTTATGCTTAGATTTGATTAGCTCAGAAAAGGAGATAAAAGAACTTAGAAATAAGTTAGCTGACTCAGAAGTAATTGCTACAAAAAATATTAGGTTAAAGGAAGATCTCACTACTTGTAGTGAAGAAATTAAATTTCTTAAAATGGAATTAGCTAAGTCTAATAGGTTAGAAGAATCACTTAATGGTAGAAGCCTAAAGTTATTAGAAATTACCAGCATGACTAACACTAGGTCAGCTAATAACAAACTAGGCTTAGGAGCTTCTCCCAGTGAACCCCCAGTTCTTCTTAAAAACAATCTTTCAACTCCAGTGAACTTCATTTCAGCTAGTGGAATGAAGAACACTGAGCAAGTAAATCTAGTTAATAAAACCTTAAATAAAGCTAAGAGAGAAAAGAGAAAGAAATTTTTTAAAGAAATGCAAAGAGCGTCGAACGCCGCTCGACGATCGGAAGCTCAATGGTCGAACGAAGGTCGACGATCTGAGCACCCATCGTCGAACGTCGATCGACGTTTTCAATATGATTTTCAAAATCATAATCAGTACCATAGAAACCTAAATGAAAATAGAAACTCTAGGTTTGTTGACCCATCATCTGCATGGAGAATCCCACCTAGGAGATCTCACCCACTAGGTTATCACCCTCAGCCTGCATTTTCATATATTTCCAGTTTTTCTTATGTGAAAAACAAGGGACCCAAGGTTACCTGGGTCCACACTGTCTAAATAAATGTCTTGCAGGTCAAGGCCTATCCAATCACTCAAAATAAGTGGTATTTGGATAGTGGATGCTCCAAGCATATGACAGGAAATAAAAATCATCTGTCAAAATTCAAAGATAAGCTCGGCCCAAAGGTTATCTTTGGAGATTCCAGCTTTGGTCAGATAGAAGGCTATGGCAGGATCACAATTGGAGATGTCACTTTCAAGAGAGTTGCATATGTGACAGGACTAAAGCACAATTTGATCTCAGTCAGCCAGCTATGTGATGCTGGCTACCAGGTTTCATTTTCTAACTTCTCTTGCAATATTACTTTAAATAATAATATTGTTTTAGTAGGCATTAGAATAGGTAATATTTATTTAGTAGATTTCAATTCATCTCATTCTGAAATCTGCCTGTTTAATGAAGTAACACTTAATAATAATTCTTTGTGGCATAAGAGGCTTAGTCATGTTAACCTTAAAAATATATCTAGGTTATCCAAACACAACCTTGTTAGAGGTTTACCTTCTTGCCCCTACAAGAAGGAGAGCCTATACAAGGCTTGTCAGCTAGGCAAGCAAACCAAAAATTCTTTTAAATCTGTAAATAAAAGTGATTCTCCTAGAATCCTGTATCTATTACATTTGGACCTTTTTGGCCCAATAAATGTACAAAGTTTAGGAGAGAAGTATTACACCTTAGTAATTGTAGATGACTTCTCTAGGTTCAGTTGGGTTTTCTTTTTGAGAACTAAGTCTGATAACTTCAAAGCCCTTACAGACTTTCTACTATGTGTGCAGACTGAGTACTCACTCATGTGGACTTGATCAGAAGTGATCATGGTACTGAGTTTGACTCTCTTCTCATGCAAGAATTCTGTGAGAGAGAAGGTATCAAACATAGTTTCTCAGCTCCTAGAACTCCCCAACAAAATGGGGTAGTTGAAAGGAAGAATAGAACACTCATTGAAGCTGCTAGTACATTGTTGGCAGATGGTAACATGCCTCTCTCCTATTGGGCAGAAGCTGTTAGTACAGCCAATTATGTCTTGAATAGAAGTTTGATACACAAGCTTAAGTGTAAAACTCCTTATGAGTTGCTTAAGGGAAAGAAACCTAAAATTAGTTTTTTAGAATATTTGGTTTTATTGTTTATATTCATAATAATAATAAAGAATATATTAGAAAATTTGAAGCAAAAGCTTCAATGGAAATCATGCTTGGATATTCCCAAGTAAGCAAAGCTTATAGGGTTTATAACAAATCAACCTGTAAAATTGAAGAATCTGTGCATGTATCTTTTGATGAGTCTCAGATGTTTTACAAGGAGAAGGAAAATTCTCCTTCCTCAAGTTCATTGCAGGTACCTGATGCCCCTCAAAAAATTCTTCAACTATCAACTCTTCATATCACTGAATCAGACAGTGATGAAGACATTGCTGAAGCTGTTGTTGTACTACCAACAGTAGATCAAATTCCTCCTGAGGAATTAATCCCAACTGTTGCTGAAGATCACATCCCACCTGCTGATATTGTCACACTTAGAGATCACCCGACATCTCAAGTGATTGGAGACATATCAGCTGGTGTGCAAACAAGACATCAATTAAGACAGGATATGATGCACGCTTGTTTCCTCTCACAGGTTGAGCCCCTCACCTTTAAAGATGCAGAGCTAGATCCCCACTGGATCATTGCAATACAAGAGGAACTCAATCAGTTTGAGAGATGTAAAGTTTGGACTTTGGTTCCAAGACCTAAAGGCCAACTGATCATAGGCACCAAGTGGGTGTATAGAAACAAGTTGGATGCAAATGGAATTATAGTAAGGAATAAAGCTAGGCTTGTAGCTCAGGGCTACAGACAGGAGGAAGGTATAGACTATGACCAAACTTTTGCTCCTGTTGCAAGGCTAGAAGCAATAAGGATCTTCTTGGCCTATGCAGCCTTCATGAAGTTTAAGGTGTTCCAAATGGATGTCAAAAGTGCATTCCTAAATGGTGAGCTTAAGGAAGAGGTGTTTGTTGAACAACCACCAGGGTTTGTTTCTTCAACTCAGCCTTCTCATGTGTTTAAGTTGCAGAAAGCTCTTTATGGACTAAAGCAAGCTCCTAGAGCCTGGTATGAGACCTTAGCTAGTTTCCTGTTAGAGCACAACTTTACTAGGGGAGTAGTTGATAGAACACTTTTCGTCAAGCATCACAAGGACACAATCCTGTTAGTTCAGGTGTATGTAGATGATATTATTTTTGGCTCCACTGATCCCAAACTGTGCAAAAAGTTTTCCAACTTAATGCATTCCAAGTTTGAGATGAGTAGTATGGGTGTGCTGTCTTACTTTCTTGGTCTCCAAGTTAAGCAAGATGCTGATGGTATCTTCATCTCCCAATCCAAATATGCCAAGGAATTGGTAAAGAAATTTGGGATGGCTGATGCTTCAGCAATGCCTACACCCATGGCTACTAATGTAGTTATTGATTCTGATGATCACGGCAAGCCAGTTGATCAAAAGAATTATAGGGCCATTGTTGGTTCCCTATTGTATCTAACTGCAAGTAGGCCAGATATAATGTTTGCTACATGCCTTTGTGCTAGATTCCAGGTCAACCCCAAGGAATCTCATCTGATTCTTCTAAAGAGAATCCTGAGATACCTGAAGGGATGCCCAAATCTAGGACTTTGGTACCCAGCTGAGTCCGAATTTGAATTAATTGGATATTTTGATTCTGATTATGCTGGTTGCAGAGTTGACAGGAAGAGCACCTCAGGAACTTGCCAGTTCCTGGGAGAGAGATTGGTCTCTTGGTTCTGTAAGAAGCAGGCTTCTGTCTCAACCTCAACTGCAGAGGCTGAATATATAGCAGCTGCCAGTTGTTGTTCACAGATCCTGTGGATTCAAAACCAGCTTGTGGATTATGGTTACTCACACAAGAACACCAAAATCATGTGTGATAGTACCAGTGCTATCTCAATTGCACAAAATCCAGTGCACCACTCTAGAACGAAGCACATTGAGATTCGGCACCATTTCCTGAGAGATTGTGTGGAAAAGAACAAGATTTGTCTTGAGTTCATATCCACTGAGTTTCAGAGAGGTGATATATTCACCAAGCCCTTAGATGAACAGAAGCATCTGTTCTTTTTAGTTCAACTAGTCATGATCAATGGACGAGACTAAGTGTGACTATATCTGCCAATGTTGAAACTTGTTTGAAGATAGTCGAACGACGTTCGAAGATAGTCGATCGGGTCAAGCCCATCGTCGACCTATGGTTGATGAAAGTTTGTCTGATTGAAGATCGTCGACCAGCGTTCGACCATAGTCGAACAAGTCGAGCTCATCGTCGATCTTTGGATGACGACAGCTTGTTGTTTGAGAAGCCAGAAATAGTCGAACGATGGTCCGACTACTCTGCTTCTGGACCGATCGTCGAACGACCGTTCGACCATCGGGTCTAGTATCTTTTTAACAGATCGACTATCTCCGGTCTAATATAAAGCCGATAGTCGATCTAGGTTAAAAGATCTTTTGCTTTATCATCGACGGAGCGTGACTTTTCGCATTCTGTCTTCCCGCTTGCGATTTTCTGCCGCTTCGTCTCCTTCATCTTCTCCGTCTTTCTCGCTCTTTCTCCAGCAATTCCATGGCAGTCTCTCCAGCAGTACTAGCAGTTGTGAAGTTCGATGCAGGCTTCAGCGTTGATTTTGACGCCTTCAGTAGCTGCGAAGCAGGGATCGTGGAAGTTCTTCAGTTGTGCCGGGATCAAGGACTAGAGAGATTAATGTCATCAAGGATTAAGTTAAATATACCCGAGATTAAGGAATGGGCTTTCACGTCGTCCTCCACCGACGATTCGATGACTGGCCCCATCGGCGGAGAAGAGGTAATTTTAACTCCGGCCGTTCTGACTGATATTTTTGGTTTGATAAATGGTGAAGAAGATTATGAGCAAGATGCTCAAGAATTTGGAAGAATGTTAGTTGAGCTGGGACATGCAGAGGGCATTCCCACGAAGCTGCTCAAGGTAAATTTCCCTTTCAAGATTAAGTTTCTTGCTGAGTTGGTCGGAAAAGTGCTCCTCGGTAAGCACTCTGCTCATGATAATATAACAAGGCAACAATTTGCACTGATGTGTGCAATTGTTAATCGGAAAAAGATTGATTGGGCAGGAGTAATGTTTGATTTGATAAGGAAAAAGAATGGTAAGAAGGAAGTTACCCTCGGAAGGGTCATTGGAATTTTCCTGAAGGAAAAGTATCCTCAGCTGCTGGTCTCCGTTGCAACAATAATTAATGCAAGCAAGAAGATGGACCCAAACCTGTTCTCCAAGTGGAAGAGAACCTTTGTGAAACCCGCTCTCACAGGGGTTTCTCCAGCGACATCAGAGAGCACCAGGACTGATTCGGTCGCTCCTCACCCTGTAGAAGCTGGCTCAGCTCTTTCCCTTCCCTCTTCTTCTGCTATGCAGTCTGCTTCAGTTGAAGTTCCATCAACTTCAGCTGAAGTACGACTTTTTCCTTCTCCTGTTAGAGAAACAACCACGGTTGTTCTTCCTTCCCCTCCAGCATCTCCTCTTCCTTCTCATCAGGCTAGGATATCTGCTCCTAGTTTTGATCTGTTAGGATCTGAGAGGATTCCAACACCTCCTCAGTCCCCTATTCATTCTCCAGTTAACACTCCTATTAACTCTCCAACTCCATCTCCAATTCAATCTCCAGTCCACACCATTCTTCATCCCAGCACTATAACCATATCTGCTGCATCTCCATCCACTGCACTTCCATCTTCTTTTGAGATAACCCCTGAACTCATCTCCAGCATTTTGGAGTTGATTACCCCTTCAATCAAAATTATGATTGAAGAGGCAATCGCTCCACTTGCCTCCTCCATTGATACCTTAACCGCTACCATCAAATCACTTTCCAAATCTGCTGAGCCCTCTTCCTCAAGGGGCCTGGTTTCAGTTTCCACTGAAATCAAGCAGGGAGAGATGTTCTGTGAAGATGCCTCAGAGCCTCCTGCCTCCCTTCCAGCAATAACAGATACTGTGATGACAGTTCAAGTAGTGTCTGCTCCAGCTGAAAAAGAATCAGCCTCTGTGTTATCGGAAAAGGAAATATCTGATGCTATTATGCTATCTGAATTTGCTGTGAAAGTTTGCCTAGAAGATCTCACCACTCCCGTGGTTGCCCATTTCCTAGAAGGGATTATTACATCCTACCTAGATGAGTCTTGGGAGTTGGTCAAATATGAAGGTAATTCACTCATTCGCTTTATTGACGAGTCAAAAATACCTAGAAGGAATGATTTTTGCTTATTTAGCAGATCTGTGTTCATAATCTCTACAGATTTTATTAAAGAAGATTTAGCTGCTCAGATCATAGTAATTGTTTCAGAAGCTGCCCCAAATGTTCCTGTTATTCAAGTAGATCCAGAACTGGATTCATTTTTAGATGATAGAGAAGATGAGTCTGAAAATCAAGATGAAATCAAAGATGACACTCCTGTTCTGAGTGTGGAAGAAGAAAAAGCAAGAGCTGCCTGGAATCAAAGAGTACAAGATTCTTTAAAAGAGAAAGAAAAAGAGTTGCAAGTTGAAAAGTCAACTATTTGGGATGATTCCCCAGGTCTTGATTTAGATTTCCTTCTGGCTCAGGATGCCATAGAAGAGGAAAGAGAGAAATCTGATCTGAAGTTAAAAGAAAAGGCTGTTTCTGAAGCCTATGATCCTTATGATAATCCTCCATCATCTCACTCTGATGATGAAGATGATTCTGATTTATCTGAGAATGCTAAGAAAAAGAAAGCTGCTCAAAAGAAAAGGAAAGCAATTGCTCCTCCTCCTCCCAGCCGAGACAATGATACTCCATACTATATTCTTAAAGGAATTGACCCCAAATCAAAAGAATTTCAGCATTGGATGTGGTTCTCCAAGAACCAGCAGAAAGAGAGAAAGAGAACTAAGAGATATGACTCTCCGGCTTCCAAATGGACACCCAGAGGTCCTCCTCCACCTTCCAGTGCAGGAGCCTCTGGCAACCTCTCTGCGAATCCATCTGCCTCTCCTGGAAAATCTGCATCTTTTCAGCCTCAGCCAAGGAAAAGCTATCAAAGTTCGCAAGGCAGATCGTATTCTGGTTCTCAAAGACAAGTGAAGGAGGTTGTGTTTCAAAGTCCAACTTTTTCCCCTCCTCCTTCTCCAAAGAAAAGAGTTCCATCTCCTATGCCAGTACAGTCTGAGAAAGCTATTTCAAAAGGTAAGTAGTTTATTTTGTTTTAAAAATTCTAGCAAGAACCTTTTGCTAAGTCTGCTCCCATGTCTTATCTAGTTAATCAAGATAAAGAATTAGATGCTGCTCCTCCTGAGTCTGTTTATGAAAGTCCTGAGCTTGATCCTAACTTTAGGATGGCTCGTTTTCACGAATTGGTTGGAGCAGCTCAAATAAGAAAAGCAAAAGCAGAAGGAAAAGATACTACTGGTTTAACCACCATGTCTGCATTCAGAAAGAAAGAGTTTGAAAAGTTCCAGGTTAATCCTGATGTATTTGACCCCTCAAAATATATGGAAAAGCACCCTGAAGCAGTTGTTCCTAGGGCTGCAGAATTGAAGATCATTGGTGTGCAGGACTTGAAGCTGTCAAAGAAAGAAGCTGATGATCCTCTAAGGAAAATTTCTTTTGTTCCTAGTTCCTCTGACCCTTTGCCAGATTTTGTAGACTCTTAATAGTTTGATTGACTGATGTGTTATATTTGTCTATTATCTATCTGTTTGATAACTGCTAGTTAATTGTTAACTATTTTCTGTATTAATTTTATTGCTCTTTAGCTAGCTATATTTTTTGTTTTTGAGAGACTTAACTCAAATAGGGGGAGATTGTTGGTACCCTAGTTTGATTTGAGTTTAGTCTTGCCTTTTTAGTTCCTTGACCCAAGAATTATCTATGGTCATTGGTTAGTGGTCTAGCTGTAGAGTCCTCACTTTTCCAGATGAAGAATTTGGTTAAGTTTTTCGTTCGACTATAGTCGAACGCCGCTCGACTATCGTCTATCGGCTGATCGACGATCATCTATCAGTTGGTCGACGCTCTGTCTGCGTTGATAGTTCGACTATCTGTTGATAGGTCGACTATCTGCTTGGCGTGGTAGTTCGACTATCTGTCCTGATAGATCGACTATCTGATAGTTCGACTATCTGTTGATAGGTCGACTATCTGTTCCGCTTTGATAGGTCGACTATCTGTTGATAGGTCGACTATCTGTTGATAGGTCGACTATCTGTTTTCTGAGGTAGGTCGACTATCTGTTTTCTGAGGTAGGTCGACTATCTGCTTGATAGGTCGACTATCTATTTGTGTTTGATAGTTCGACTATCTGTCCAGATAGATCGACTATCTGATAGTTCGACTATCTGCTCTGATAGGTCGACTATCTGCCGGGGTAGTTCGACTATCTTCTTCGATAGGTCGACTATCTGGATCGTTCGACTATCTGCCCGATAGTTCGACGATCTCCGTGCGTCGGTCGACGATCTCCGAGGGTCGTTCGACATTTTCTGTCTGCCTTTATATTTTGTATTTATTTATTATATTCAATTAATCAATACATTTTCTGGCACGTTATTTTAGTTGTTTTATGATAAAATTACCAGGCAATATCTGCTCCATCCCTTTTGCCTGAGTCAAATCTTTTTAGATAAAGTTGTTTGTCTTATTAGCTGACATTATATTTTACTTTATCTGCTGTCAGCCCTTTATTGCCGTTAGACTGAAAAGTCTTCTTTTTGCTATAAAGAGTTTGTTTCTGATATGACTTTATTTAGTACTTTATTATCAGATTGCTTCCTGCAGCTTCGTAGAAAAAGGTTTATTCCTTTTATAGAATGTTTTTGCTGCAGAGATTGTTTTGTCTTCTTGATATTTACAGCCCAGGTCTCAAGTTTCAGAAGAAGACAAGTAATTCAAATTGAAGAGAGCCATTGCTTGTTGCTGATATAAAAAGGATCCTTTGAAGAAGGATTCAGAAGAGCTAACTAGTTACCCAGTTATTCATTTAAGCATTCAAGCCTTCATCAAGATCAAGTTTTCTGCTCTCAGCAATTTCCACCCATCTGAGAAGTGTTAAGCTCTTCTACTCATCTTCAACCTAAGTTCTCCTGCTTCCAGGAAGTTCAAACTCAGAGTTCTTTTGAAGAAGAAGAATAAGACAGCTGCTTGAAGATTGCTAATTTTATTATTTATTATCTTCTTGTAGTTTTTCCTTCAGATTTTTCTGAGGAGTTTTCTGCACTGAAGCAAGACTTCACCTGGACATCTTTGAGCCAGGGGGAGCCTTGATTCTTTAAGAGCTCTCTAGCTCAGTGCAAGTCTTTGTGCTTCTCTAATCTTTGTAAAATAGAGAAGACATCTTAACCTTCTTCCCCCTCCTGTACATGGTTATTACTCCCTTCAAAAGTATCCCTTGGTGGCAGGGCACCTGATCAAAAACCTGTGCTTGGTTTTTAGACACCTGATCAAAAGTCTAAAGGGTTTCTGGATCTACCTGAAGCAGATCCTGTTGGTAGCAGGGCACCTGATCAAAAACCTGAGTGGATTCCTACCGTGTGGGTAGAAGAGTGGACGTACCCAAGTTGTTTGGGGAACCACTATAAATTTCCTTGTGTCATCTGGATTTCCTTGTTTATTTCCTGCACTGTGGCTGTGAATAGATATAACTAGGATTGCTAGTTGCTGATTAGGTTTTCCAAGCATTAACTGTAATTACAGTTAGCTTGAGTTTGTGCACATCACTTGTGTTAGGCTATAGGGTTAATTCTATATCTATAATCTTTTCATTCCGCACTTCACTCCAAGGGAGTTGGGTAGACCATTAAGTTTTGTCTAGTGCAAAATTTGATAACTCTATTCACCCCCCCCCCCTCTAGAGTAGTATCTATCCCTTCACTTTCAGGTACCCAGCTGAATCAGAATTTGAGTTGATTGGATACTCAGATGCTGACTATGCTGGATGTAGAGTTGACAGGAAGAGCACCTCAGGGACTTGTCAGTTCCTAGGTGAGAGATTAGTCTCTTGGTTTTGTAAAAAGCAGACTTCTGTTTTAACTTCAACTACAGAGGCTGAATATATAACAGCTGCTAGTTGCTGTTCACAGATTCTGTGGATTCAAAATTAACTTTTGGATTATGGGTATACACACAAGAACACCAAAATCATGTGTGACAATACCAGTGTTATTTCCATAGCACAAAATCTTGTGCACCATTCTAGGACTAAGCACATTGACATTAGACACCATTTTCTTAGAGACTGTGTTGACAAGAATAAGATAAATCTCGAGTTTATACCCACAGATCTATAGAGAAGTGATATTTTCATAAAGCCATTAGATGAACAGAAACATCTATTCTTTTTGAATAAACTAGGCATGATGGATGGATCAGACTAAGTGAAAAATCTGTTAAGTTGAAATCTGCTCTAAAATCGTCCAACGGCATTCGAAGATAGCCGAATAGGTTGAGCCTGATCGTTGACCCCGGGTCTACGATAGTTCTTTGCGCTTAGAGACAGAAATCGTCGACCGATGATCGACGAATCTTCTTCGGAAACCGATCGTCGACCGACGATCGACGACCGATTCTCTTGACCTTCACTCAGAGATCGATGTTTTTAGTTTATTCCAAAACGATCGTCTATCTAGGTCTGAAGATCGTCGACGGAGCTCGCCTTTTCATATTCCGCTTTCAGGATTATCTCAAGCTCTCGTCCCGCATTTTTCTCTCCCCTCTTCTTGCGATCTTTCCCGTTCCAGATCTTCTAGTCATTTTCAATGGAGATTCCCTCTGCAACCTTGTCTGTGATGAAGTTTGAAGCCGACTTCAGTGTCGATTTCGAGTCTTTCAGTGACAGCGATCAGATTATTCAGGAAATGCTACAGTTATGTGACGATCAAGGCCTCAAGAAACTGATGTCCACAAGGATCAAGCTATACATGTCTGAAATAAAGGAATGGGTTTATACGTCCTCTTCAGATGACAATACGATGACTGGATCAATCAACGGCATAGAGGTAACTCTCTCTCCATAGATTCTAACTGAAATTTTTGAGCTACAAAATGGTTTTGATGAGTATGAACAAGACTCTACTGAGTATGCGAGGATGCTGCTGGAAATGGGTCATGCAGAAGGAATCCCATCCAAGCTCCTAAAGGTAAACATATCAGTAGGTTTCAAGTTTTTGGTTGATCTTGTTGGGAAAGTGTTGCTCGGAAAGCACTCAGCCCATGACAACATAAATCGGTAGCAGTTTGCCTTGATGTCTGCGCTAGTAAACAAGAAAGCCATCAACTGGGCGGGATTGTTGATTGAACTGATCAGGAAGAAGAATAATAAGAAAGAGGTGTCCCTCGGAAGGATAATTGCGGTCTTTCTATCCAAGAAAGCGCCCCAGCTGTTAGGATCTGTTCCTACAGCAATCAATGCTAGCAAAAGGATTGACCCTTCACTGTTTGTGAAATGGAAAAGGACAATACAGAAGCCAACAAAGACTTAGTCTGCCCTTCCAGCATCTAAGAGCACAAGGGCTGTTGCAGTCACTCCCCAACCTAGTGAAGATATTCCTGCTTCCTCCTCCTTACCATCCACCTCCATAGACATTCCTTCTTCTCCCGTGAACAATCCATCTCAACCTGCTTCCCCAACACCAGCCCATCTTGAATTACCTAACTTTAATTTGGATTCTATGTTTAACCTGCTTACCCCTTCACCTCATCCTTCACCAGCTCAATCTCCAGCCTCTCCAAATCATATATCACCTACTACAGATCAACCATCTCATCATACATCACCTCCTGATGAAGCAACAGTTCAGAAGACCACCATCCCTGATGATTCTCCATCAACAATTCCTCCATCATTCCAAATTACCCCAGCATTCATTGCCTCAGTATTAGACCTCATCACCCCTTCCATAAAAGCCATGATAGCTGAGGCCATTGCCCCCCTTGCTTTATCTATCTCCACTCTTGCTGCCTCTATCTCTGCCCTTTCAAACCCTTCTTCATCTAGGGGCCTGGGTTTAGTTCTCACCGAACCCAGGCAGGGGGAGATGTTCAATGAAGATTAGTCAGGCTCTGCTCGGGCTCATCAGATTGTGCAGTCTCCAGCAGCAGTAGAGCCAGAAATTTGCTTAGATACAGCTCCAGATACAGATGTTTTAGATTCTGCTCAGAGGATAAGTATAGATTTAGATGCTCCAGTAGTCTTTGGAGAAGAACTGGAGGCATTCCTTGACTCTGAAGTTGAGTCCTCTTCTTCCTCCTATGGAGACCTTTCCAATTAAATCTCCTCCCCTTGTACTTCTGATCCTCTCCAGGCCATTATTTGCTATAAGAGACCAGTGTGCCTTCAAATTTTGGATAAGTTTGTTATTTTTGAAACAATAACTGAAGCAGCTCTTGCCTTCAAAGTTTGTCTTAAGGAGATCTCTACTCCAGTAGTTGCCCGGTACCTAGAAGGAATCATTACATCATTTTTAGAAGCCAAATGGAAGTCTGCAGAATCTTTAGATAAGATTGAGTCAGTTGCTGCTCTAGAAAAGGTTCCAGATGTTGGTTCTGCTGTACCATCTACTTTTTGGGATGACACTCCAGGACCAAACTTGGATGATCTCATTGCCCAAGACATACTAGAAGAAGAAAGAGAAAAAGCCATTGAGAAGGCTAAAGAAGAAAAAGAGAAGGTTTTGTTCAAAGAAATTGATGATCTATATGACAAAACTCAGTCCTCTCATTCTGAAGATGGGGATGAGGATTCTGATGATTCTGAAGGGAATAAGAAAAAGAAAAGGTTTGCTGCAAAGAAAAGGAAAGATGTTGCTCCACCTCTTTCAAATCCAGAACATGACACTCCCTACTACATTCTGAAAGGAATTGATCCCAAAGCAAAGAATTTTGAGGCCTGGATGTGGTACTCTAAGAATGAACAAAAAGCAAGGAAGAAGAGCAGGAGGTACTCTCCTCCTCCCCAGGGATTTCCAAGAGGTCCTCCTCCACCTCCTCCATCTGCTGGTGCTTCTAGAAATATTGCTTCCAGATCTTCTGCTTCTTCAGCTTGCCAGAATCAGTCCTATACATATTAGAGAAAGGGAAGGCAACCTCCTCCAAGCAGCTCATACAATCAGAGGCAGACTAGGCACTCAGACACTCCAAGAGAACAGGTAAAGGAAGTTGTATATCAACAACCTACCTTCTCTCCTCCTCCAGCTCCTAAGTCTTCTCCTAAACCAAGATTGTCTTCTTCAAAAGAAAAACCTGCTCAGGTCAAGCTAGCTGATTTCAAAGGAAAAAGAGTTGTATACTCTGACAGGTCTAACAAAAAGTTTGATGAATTTGCTCCTCCACCCAGTCCTTCAATTCCAGAGCCAACAGATCTGAATGACAAGCCATCTCAAGTACAAACTGAAATTTTTCTAACTCAGTCAGTGAAATTTAAAACTGTAAATCCTTTGGATCTATCTGAAGAAAATGAGTATGAAAGCCAAGTGCTTGATCCCAACTTTAGAATGGCTAGATTTTTAGAACTAGTTGGAGCTGCACAAATTAGGAAAGCTAAATAAGAAGGCAAAGACATATCAGAATTCTCCACCATGTCAAAATACAGGAAGAAAGAGTTGGACAGATTTCAAGTCAGCTCAGAGGTTTTTGATGTTTCAAAATATATAGAAAAACATCCAGAAGCTGTTCTGCCCAAAGCAAGAGAACTGAAGATCATTGGAGAATAGGACCTGAAGCTATCAAAGAAGGAAGCATATGATTGTAAAAGAAAAATTTCTTTCTCTCCTGCTTCTTCTATTCCTCCCTCAGACTCTGCTGATAATTAACTATGTTGTTTGTTTATCTATCTGATTTATTCCAATCTGACTGCTGATTATATCTATCTGTATTAGATTTATTTTATTAGAGTGACATCACCCAAATAGGGGGAGATTGTTGGTTCCCTAGTTTTGATTTGGGCTATGTCATCTCTTTTAGGCTTATTTGACCCAAGACTTATCTATGGTCAATGGTTAGACTAAAAGGTTAGTCTATCCATAGGATAGTTTGTTTGGATTTGATTGTTATGATTTTTGGCTAAGTATTTTTGTGCTCGACGATAGTCGATCGTCACTCGACGATCTTCGACTGAAGATCGACGATTTCAGAGTTATATGAACTCTGAAGTAGGATCGACGATCTGCCTGCTCAGATCGACGATCGTGTTGCCCTGGTCGATGTTTTCTGTGAATAAAGTTTTTCTTCAGGTCGACGATCTGCTTGCTCAGATCGACGATCTCCGTTCTCTGGTCGACGTTTTCTGCACGCTATTTCTTATATTCTTCTCTGTTAAGATAATGTTTTATTTCCTCATTCGTAAGACATATTTTACTCAAATATTCTGCTTAATTAAATGCTCATATTCCTTTGCTTATTTGCAATATTCTTCTTGCATTAATTGAGAGATTTGGCAGAATAAAGTCTTTTTTTTATTAGAGGAAATCGTGTTTTCTAACAGCTGTATTATAGATGTTATGCCTTGCTTCCTATGCCAATTTATAAATTAAATTTGATAGGATATTTTAATATCCTTAATTCCTTTTTGGGAATGATAGAGAAGATTTCTAGCGCAGCTTTCTTTATTTGTTTTATTGTATTATTTGGAAAGATCTTTTAGTGCAGGGCTCGAGACATTATTCAAAAATAAGAGAGAAGGTTCTATATTAGCAGTGTAGATCGTTGAAGACACATACAATAACTTAATACAATTCTCAACAGACACAGAACCAGTATTCTCAAGTGAAAAAGAAAAAGCTCTTCTTCTCCCTGAGTGCATCCTGTCTTCAGGAAATAAAGTCTCAGTGCTCAAGCTTTCAAGAAGAAGAACATCGCAGATTGCAAAAAGCTCCTGAAGAAGAACATTCACTCAATATTCAGAGTCTTCTTCATAGCTGTTTCAGAAAGCTGTTCAAAGAAATTTGGAGTTCCTACACCCTGAAGCAAAGCTTCTTCCTGGACATTCTCTAAGCTAGGGGGAGCTTTGAATAATTCAGAGCAATCCACTAGCTTCTCTGAACACAGAGAAGACACTCTAACTTTCTTGTTTAACCTCCTGTAAAAGGGTTATTACTCCCTTCAAAAGTGAACCATTGGTGGCAGGGCACCAGATCAAAAACCTGTGTGTTTGGTTCTTAAGCACCTGATCAAAAGCCTTAAGGGTTTCTAGATCTACCTGAAGAAGATCTTGCGGTGGCAGGGCACCTGATCAAAAACCTATAGTGGATTCCTACCAGGGTGGTAGAAGAGTGGATGTACCCAATTGGGGAACCACTATAAGTTCTTGTGTTGTCTGGTTGCTCATTTAATTTATGCTTTGTGGCTGTGATAGATATAATAAGGGTCCTAGTTTCTGTGTTAGGACTTATACTTGACTGAAACTTCAGTTAGCATCCTTTGGTATTCACTCACTCTGTTAGGCTTTTGTTTAAAGATTTTATTTTTATATTCCGCAAATAGCTCAAGAGAAGTGTTTAGAGTCTCTTCATTTTTGAATACTCTATTCACCCCCCCCCCCTTTAGATTAGTAAGTATCTTATCCCCTCTTTTCATAGTCTACTTCTTACTACTCCATGAGATCAGTCTCCTTCCTAGGAATTGATAAGTACCACTTGTACTCTTCCTATATTTCTTTCAACCTGCAAAATCTGCATCTGAATAGCCAATTAGTTCAAAATCATTGTTTCTAGGGTACCAAAGGCCAAGATGTTGGCTGCCCTTAAGGTATCTCAAAATCCTCTTTGCAGCTGAGTAGTGAGATTTCTTAGGGCATGTTTGATACCTAGCACAAACATATGGTGCATGCATGATATCTAGCCTACTAGTAGTCAGATACAACAAGGATCTAATGATGCATCTGTACATGGATTCATCAAAGGGTTTTCCCTTCTCATCCTTGTCCAGGGAAGTGTTGGATCCCATGGGAGTTTTCATGGTGGAAGCTAATTCCATCCCAAACTTCTTATAAGCTCCCTAGTGTACTTAGTCTGAGAGATAAAAATCCCTTCATAAGACTGTTTCACTTGGAGGCCTAAAAAGTACTTGAGCTCTCTCATACAGCTCATCTCAAACTCTCCTTGCATAAGGTTAGTAAACTTTTTTCAAAGGTTGTCATCAGTAGACCCAAATATTATGTCATCCATATAAATTTGGACTATGTGACATTTGCCCTTTATTTCCCTGAGAAACAATGTACTATCTATCTTTTCCCTCAAGAACTTGTTCTTGATGAGAAATATAGATAAGGTTTTATACCGGCTCTTGGAGCTTACTTTAAACTATATAAAGCTTTCTTAAGTTCATAAACATGATTAATGAGGGTTGGATGCACAAAACCTGAGAGTTGCTCCACATATACCTCTTCCTTGAGGTTACTATTTAAGAATGTTGACTTAACATCCATATTGTTAACTTTGAATCCCTTGTGTGCAGCATATGTAAGGAACATCCTGATGGCCTCTAACCTTGCAACTGGGGCAAAGGTTTGGTCAAAGTTTATTCCTTTTTTTTGCGTGTAACCTTTGGCTACCAGCCTTGCCTTATTCTTGATGATTATATCATTCTCGTCTAGCTTGTTCCTGTAAATCCACTTGGTGCCAATGATGTTGTATCCTTGTGGTTTTCGAGCCAACTTTTATACCTTGCATCTCTTGAATTGTTGTAATTCCTCTTGTATGGCACTGATCCAGAAGGTGTCTTTGTTTCTTCTTCAAACATCTTAGGCTCAACCTGATACAGGAAGCTCAGGAATAAGGCCTCATTATGAACCCTATTTCTTGTTGTCACACCTTGATTTTCATTACAATAATGAGATTCCTTGGGTGATCTCTCAGAAGCCTGGTTGCTGCAGGCAACCTGTTAGCTCCTTGCTAGATTTCTTCCACAGCATCTGCTTATTTAGTAATCTTATCACCTTCAGCTGGATTTTCTTCCTCATTGAGTGCTTAAGTTTCTGAAGGAACCATGTTAGAGCTAGGTATGGCTTGAATAGACAGGTCTTACATTTTTTGATCATTACCTACAAGGATAGGAGTACTGTACCAGCCCTTATAAAGTAGGCTAGTCTCATCAAAGACAACATGCATAGATTCTTCAACTATATGGGTCTTCTTCTTGAATATTCTATAGGCTCTACTATGTGAGCTATACCTAACAAGAACACCTACATTGCATTTTTCAGCAAACTTAGTAAGTTGAGCTTTTCCATTATTTAAAATATAGCATTTGCAACCAAAGATTCTAAAATATTAAATTATTGGTTGTTTGCCCTTCAGAATTTCATAGGGGGTTTTCCCTTAGGCCTTGTTAATGGAGGCTCTATTCAAAACATAACATGCAATATTGACTGTCTTAGCCCAGAAATATTCTGGGAGTGAGGAGTCACTAAGAAGTGTTCTGCCAGCCTCTATAAAGGTCCTATTTCTTCTCTCAGTCACTCCATTTTGTTGGGAAGTTTTGGGAGAGGAAAACTCTTGGGTGATACCAAATTCTTGACAAAACTTTGTCTTGGCCCCAGATTGAAACTCTATACCATAGTCAGTTCTTGTTTTGACCATAGTACATTGCAACTCATTCTTAATTGCCTTGACATAGTTCATAAATATATCTAGGGTATTTGAGTCTTTGTTGGAACCCTAGTTCGTATTTGGGCAAGGATTACTATTAGGATGCCTAGGTTGACCCATCTATATATAATCAAGGATCATAGGATTATTTCCAGGATCATTCCTTCAGAAGAATTCCAGATAGGTTTAGATTTCAAGTTCAAGAAATTTAGCTCGATGATAGTCGAACTCAGCTCGACGATCGTCGATCTCAGATCGACAAACACAGGGACCCTTCTCTAAGTCAAGTTCAATGAACTCCGATCTTTGCTCGACGAACGCTGATCTCTTGTCAAAAACTCAGCTCGACGAAAGTCAAGCTGAGGCCGACGAACTCTAAGCTCTGGTCGACTAAATTTTTCCTTAACTCTGTAAGCTCAGCACGACAAAATTGGAGCTCAGGATGATGATAAAGAATCAAGCTCGACGAACTCCAGGATCTAGTCGACGATCTATTGGTTCAGTTTGACGTTTTTCTTTGTAGTTATTTATTTCCAGAAGGAAAATTAATTTCAGGCTAATCTCTCCGAAGGCAGAATACTCTAATGGGATAAATTTCAGGCAGTTATGGATCCGACATTTAATGCAATATATTCTAATGAATATGGTCGTTTAAAGACAGAATTAAATATGGATATTATCATAGAGTTATTGCTGATTATTTCACAAGGGAAGTTTTCTTTTTCAAGGAATGCTCCAGCAGTATCAGAGTGAATGATTTCAAATATTTTAAGTCTGTCTAGCAATCTATAAGCTGAGAAATTCTTTTATCAAGGCCATGGTGTGACAGAGATTCACACAGAGTTCATCATCACCAGCTTCAGGCTTTTAAGGGATAACTATTCAATATCAGTCCAAAAAGATCATGAAGATCTTCAAACAGTCTGAAGGACTACACCCTGAATAAAGCTTCCATTCTCCTAAATCATTCTATATCTCAGGGGGAGCTTTGACAACAACAGAAAATCCACTAGTCTTCTCAGTTTATTGAGAAAGAGAAGACATCATCATTTTCTTTTCAGTGTCCTTTGTAAAAGGTTTTTTAACTCCCTTCAAAATTTATCATTTGGTTGTCAAGTGTCCTGATCAAAAGACTTGGTTTGGTTTTTGGGCACCTGATCAAAAGCTCAAAGGGTTGCTAGATCTCCCTTGAAATAGATCTTGTGGTGATAAGGCACCTGAGCAAAAACCTGTGGTGGCAGGGCACCTGATCAAAAACCTGTAGTGGATTCCTACCAGGGTGATAGAAGAGTGGATGTACCCAATTTTAGGGGAACCACTATAAAATCCTTGTGTCATCTATTTTGCTTTTTTGCTTTCTATTTCAGTGTTGAATGTTTCTTTATATATACATTAACTCTAGAGTAAATAAGATTTATCCCTTCACTTTCAATTGGTATCAGAGGGTTAAGGTTGTTTTGTTTCACAGGATAACACCTGAACCAAGAGATCTTTGATAGATCTTATTTATTTTCTAGTTTGTTCTTTTTCCCATGGCATAGAATTAGGAATTTGAAAGAAGTAGACCTCCAATGTGCAATCTTAACAAGTTTGCACTTTAAAAGACAAGGATTAGGTTGTATATGAATTCCATTGATGAAGATATCTATAATTCTGTCTTGACAGGACCACCAGCATCAAAGGAAACAACAAGCACCAGTATTATACAACCTGAATGGACAGAAGCTCAGAAGAAGCTAAGAACAGCTGATGATATGGCTATGAACATTCTAGCTCAATCAATGTCTGATGACATTTTTCAGGAAGTTGTTGAATGCTCTTCAACAAAGGATATTTGGAACTCTCTCACAACAATGGTTGCTAAAACATGGAGTAAATCAGATTCAGAAACTTCATCATGTACAACTAAAGATGAAGAAGAATCAAGAGCAAGAGAATTCCGTCTGATGGGAATAAATGCTTCCTGCAGAAATTTTAATTCAGAATCTGAATCTGAAGAAGACCAGGTAATCTCCTCTTTTGATTTCCATTCAAAACACTTTAAAACAGATTTTCAAATTTTAAGTAAATATTTGATTCAATCTGAGAAGGAAATAAAACTTTTCAGAGAGAAATTAACTGTATAAAATAATCTATCTTCTGAAAATCTAAAACGTTTAGAAGATTTTAAAAATGCTCTTAAACAGATAGCTTCTTTAAAATCAGCTAAAGGAAAAGAAAAGTTAGAAGATTTAGATAAAATAATTGAAGTTTTACATAATATTAAACCAAAACCAATTAAGAATTTTCAGAAAAACTATGTTCACAATATTTCGTTAAACCGAGATCGACGAAATCAGCATCATTCGTCGAACTCCGATCGACGAACTATGAATGCTAGATTTCAGTATAATTATCAAAGAAACTGTGATCGACGAAATATATATGTTTCGTCGAACCGAGATCAACGAATATAGAAAATAGAAAAATCTATTATCATTCTGTGAATAGAGCTCGACGAACTCACCCCCATTCGTCAAGCTCAGATCGACGAAATCAATATGATTCGTGGAACTCACATTTTCAAAACAGAAACTTAAATTTCTTTGAAAATTATAATCAAAGACAAAAATCTGTAAACCCTTTTACTCAGTGGATAATCCCTCCTATGAGATATCATCCATTAGGATATAAACATCAACCTGAGTGTTCTTTTATTTCAAATTATTATTATGAAAGAAAATTAGGACCCAAGGTAACCTGGGTCAAGAACACCTAACCTTTCTTTTTAGGAAAAGAACTATCTTACCACAAAGGTATAGTGGTATTTGATAGTCTTCAAAAGCTGTTATTTTTACAGACTCATTCCAGAAGATTATAGACTCTAAAATTTCAGATGAGCCATAAGGAAGCTGAAGATCCAATCAGTTTTAGATTCTTCTTCAACTGCTCCTAATAAGGACTCTTAGTTTTAGTTTAAATATTATTGTTATTTTTTTAAAAAAACACCTTTATATATCTGCTAAAGATTTATAATTCAGTCAGAATTTTTATGCTTTGTGTTTTATTTTGTGTGAATAGTATCCTCACCCAAATATGGGGAGATTATTGGAACCCTAATTAAGATTTGGGCAAGAATTACTATTAGGATGCCTAGGTTGACCCATCTATGTATAGTCAAGGGTCGTAGGATTATTTCCAGGACCATTCCTTCAGACGAATTCCAGAGAAGTTTAGATTTTAAGTTCAGGAAATTTAGTTCGATGATAGTCGAACTCAGCTCGACGATCGTCGATCTCAGATCGACGAACTTAGGGTCCATCTCTGATTCAAGCTCAACGAACTCTGATCATCGCTCGACGAAAGTCAAGGTGAGGTCGACGAACTTTGAGCTCCGGTTTATGAAATCTATCCTTAACTCTGCAAGCTCAGCTCGACGAAATTGGAGCTCAGGACAATGATGAAGAATCAAGCTCGACGAACTCCAAGATCTGGTCGATGATCTATTGGCTCAGTTCGATGTTTTTTTGTGCAGTTATTTTAGGCAGTTATTTATTTCTTGAAGGAGAATTAATTTCATGCTAATCTCTCCGAAGGCAGAATACTTTAATGGGATAAATTTCAGGCAGTTATGGATCCGACATGTAATGTAATATATTCCAATGAATATGGTCATTTAGAGGCAGCATTAAATGTGGATATTATCACTGAGTTATTACTGATTATTTCCCAAGTGAAGTTTCCTTTCTCAAGGAATGCTCCAGCTGTATCAGAGTGAATGATTTCAAATATTTGAAGTCTGTCCAGCCATCTATATGCTGAGAAGTTCTTCTATCAAGGCCATGGTATGACAGAGATTCACACAGAGTTCTTCATCATCAGCTTCAGGCTTTCAAGGGATAACTATTAAATATTAGTCCAAAAAGATCCTGAAGATCTTCAAGAAGTCTGAAGGCCTACACCCTGAGCAAAGCTTCCATTCTTATGAACCATTCTACATCTCAGGGGGTGCTTTGACAACAACAGAAAATCCACTAGTCTTCTTAGTTTATTGAGAAAGAGAAGAAATCATCATTTTCTTTTTACTGTCATGTATAAAAGGGTTTTTAACTCCCTTCAAAAGTTATCTTTTGGTTGTCAAGTCTCCTGATCAAAAAAATTGGTTTGGTTTTTGGTCACCTGATCAAAAGCTCAAAGGGTTGCTAGATCTCTCTTGAAATAGATCTTGTGGTGATAGGGCACCTGAGAAAAAACCTATGGTGGCAGGGCACCTGATCAAAAACCTGTAGTGGATTCCTACTAGGGTGATAGAAGAGTGGATGTACCCAATTTTAGGGGAATCACTATAAACTCCTTGTGTCATCTAGTTTGCTTTTTTGCTTTCTATTTCAGTGCTTAATGTTTCTTTATATATATACATATATACATTAACTGTAGAGTAAATAAGATCTATCCCTTCACTTTCAATTGGTATCAGAGGGTTAAGGTTGTTTGGTTTCACAGGCTAACACCTGAACCAAAAGATCCTTAATAGATCTTATTTATTTTCTAGTTTGTTATTTTTCCCATGTCACAGAATAAGGAATTTGAAAGCACTAGACCTCCAATATGCAATCTTAATAAGTTTGCACTTTGGAAGACAAGGATTAGGTTATATATGAATTTCATTGATGAAGATATCTATAATTCTATCTTGACAGGACCACCTGCATCAAAGGCAACAACAAGAACTAGTGTTATACAACCTGAATGGACAGAAGCTAAGAATAAGCTGAGAACAACTGATGCTAAGGCTATGAACATTCTAGCTTAATCAATGTCTGATGACATTTTTCAGGAAGTTGCTGAATGCTCTTCAACAAAGGATATTTGGAAGTCTCTCACAACAATGGTTGCTGAAACATGGAGTAAATCAGATAAAGAAACTTCTTCCTGTACAACTGAAGATGAAGAAGAATCAAGAGCAAGAGAATTCTCTCTGATGGAAATAAATGCATCCTGCAGTAATTCTGATTCAGAATCTAAATCTGAAGAAGACCAGGTAATCTCCTCTTTTGATTTCAATTCAGAACACTTTAAAACAAATTTTCAAATATTATGTAAAGATTTGATTCAATCTCAGAAGAAAATAAAACTTCTCAGAGAGAAATTATCTACACAAAATAATCTATCTTCTAAAAATATAAAACTTAAAGAAGATTTAAAAATGCTCTTAAACAGATAGCTTCTTTAAAATCAGCTAAAGGGAAAGAAAAGTTAGAATATTTAGATAAAATAACCTAAGTTTTACATAATATTAAACCAAAACTAATTAAGAATTTTCATAAAAACCATGTTCACAATATTTCGTCGAACCGAGATCGACAAAATCAGCATCTTTCGTCGAACTCCGATCGATGAACTTTGAATGCTAGATTTCAGTATAATTATCAAAGAAACTTTGATCGATGAAATACATATGTTTCGTCGAATCGAGATCGACGAACGTGGAACACAGAAAAAATCTATTATCATTCTGTGAATAGAGCTCGACGAACTAATCCCCATTCGTCGAACTCAAATCGACAAAATCAATATGATTCGTCAAAATCACATTTTCAAAACAGAAAATTAAATTTCTTTCAAAATTATAATCAAAGACAAAAATCTATAAACCCTTTTACTCCATGGATAATCCCTCTTATGAGATATCATCCATTAGGATGTAAACATCAACCTGAGTGTTCTTTTATTTCAATTATTACTATGAAAGAAAAATAAAACCCAAGATAACCTGGATTAAGAACACATAACCTTTCTTTTCAGGAAAAGAACTATCTTACTACAGAGGTATAGTGGTATTTGATAGTCTCTAAATGTTGTTATTTCTACCGACTCATTTCATAAGATTATAAACTCTCAAATTTCAGATGAGCCTTAAGGAAGCTGAAGATCTAATCAGTTTAAGATTCTTCTTCAGTTGCTCCTAATAAGGACTCTTAGTTTTAGTTTAAATATTGTTGTTTTTTTTAAAAGTACCTTTGTATATCTGCTAAAGATTTATAATTCAGTCAGACTTTTTATGCTTTGTGTTTTATTTTGTGTGAATAGTATCCTCACCCAAATAGGAGGAGATTATTAGAACCCTTATTCTGATTTGGGCAAGGATTACTATTAGGATGCCTAGGTTGACCCATCTATGTATAGTCAAGGGTCATACAATTATTTCCAGGACTATTCCTTCAGAAGAATTCCAGTGAAGTTCAGATTTCAAGTTCAGGAAATTTAGTTCGACGATAGTATAACTCAGCTCGACGATCGTCGATATCAGATCGACGAACTCAAGGACCCTTCTCTGAGTCAAGCAGTCTAAAGGCCTACACCCTAAGCAAAACTTATATTCTCCTGAACCATTCTACATCTCAGGGGGAGCTTTGACAATAACAGAAAATCCACTATTCTTCTCAGTTTATTGAGAAAGAGAAGACATTGTCATTTTATTTTTACTATACTTTGTAAAAGGGTTTTTAACTCCCTTCAAAAGTTATCATTTGGTTGTTAAGTCTCCTGATCAAAAGACTTGATTTGGTTTTTGGGCACCTGATCAAAATCTCAAAGGGTTGTTAGATCTCCCTTGAAATAGATATTGTGGTGATAGGGTACCTGAGAAAAAACCTGTGGTGGCAGGGAACCTGATCAAAAACTTGTAGTGAATTCTTACCAGGGTGATAGAAGAGTAAATGTATCTAATTTTAGGGGAACTGCTATAAACTTCTTGTGTCATCTGGTTTGCTTTTTGCTTTCTATTTTAGTGTTGAATGTTTCTTTATATATATACATATATATATTAACTCTAGAGTAAATAAGATCTATCCATTCACTTTCAATAGTATCAGAGGGTTAAGGTTGTTTGGTTTCACAGGCTAACACCTGAATCAAAAGATCCTTGATAGATCTTATTTATTTTTTAGTTTGTTCTTTTTCCCATAGCACAGAATAAGGAATTTGAAAGCACTAGACCTCCAATGTGCAATCTTAATCAGTTGATACTTTGGAAGATAAGTATTAGGTTGTATATGAATTCCATTGATGAATATATCTATAATTCTATCTTGACAGGACCACCTGCATCAAAGGCAACAACAAGCACCAGTGCTATACAACCTGAATGGACAGAAGCTCAGAAGAAGCTGAGAACAGCTGATGCTCAGGCTATAAACATTCTAGCTCAATCAATGTCTAATGACATTTTTCAGGAAGTTGCTGAATGCTCTTCAGCAAAGGATATTTGGAACTCTCTCACAGTAATGGTTGTTGAAACATGGAGTAAATCAGATTCAGAAACTTCATCATGTACAACTGAAGATGAAGAAGAATCAAGAGCAAGAGAATTCTGTTTGGTAGCAATAAATGCATCCTGCAGCAATTCTGATTCAGAATCTGAATCTAAAGAAGACCAGGTAATCTCCTCTTATGATTTCAATTCAGAACACTTTAAAATAGATTTTCAATTATTATGTAAAGATTTGATTCAATCTGAGATGGAAATAAAACTTTTTAGAGAGAAAATAACTGCACAAAATAATCTATCTTCTGAAAATATAAAACTTAAAGAAGATTTTAAAAATGCTCTTAAACAGATAGCTTCTTTAAAATCAGCTAAAGGGAAAGAAAATTTAGAAGATTTAGATTAAATAGCTGAAGTTTTACATAATATTAAACCAAAACCAATTAAGAATTTTCAGAAAAACTATGTTCACAATATTTCGTCAAACCGAGATCGACGAAATCAGCATCATTCGTCGAACTCCGATCGATGAACTATGAACGCTAGATTTCAGTATAATTATCAAAGAAACTATGATCGACAAAATACATATGTTTTGTTGAACTGAAATCGACGAATATGGAACACAAAAAACATCTATTATCATTCTGTGAATAGAGCTCGATGAACTCACCCCCATTCATCAAACTCAGATCGACGAAATCAATATGATTCGTCAAACTAACATTTTCAAAAATGAAAATTCAATTTTTTTCCAAATTATAATCAAAGACAAAAATTTGTAAACCCTTTTACTCAGTGGATAATCCCTCCTATGAGATATCATCCATTAGGATATAAACATCAACCTGAGTGTTCTTTTATTTCAAATTATTATTATTATGAAAGAAAAATAGGATCCAAGGTAACCTGGGTTAAGAACACCTAACCTTTCTTTTCAGGAAAAGAACTATCTTACCACAAAGGTATAATGGTATTTGATAGTCTCCAAAAGCTATTATTTCTACAGACTCATTCCAAAAGATTATAGACTCTTAAATTTCTGATGAGCCATAAGGAAGCTGAAGATCCAATCAGTTTAAGATTCTTCTTCAGCTGCTCCTAATAAGGACTCTTAGTTTTAGTTTAAATATTGTTGTTGTTGTTTTAAAAGCACCTTTGTATATCTGCTAAAGATTTATAATTCAGTCGGACTTTTTATGCTTTGTGTTTTATTTTGTGTGAATAGTATCCTCACCCAAATATGGGGAGATTTTTGGAACCCTAGTTCTGATTTGGGCAAGGAATTTATTAGGATACCTAGGTTGACCCATCTATGTATAGTCAAGGGTCGTAGGATTATTTCCAGGACTATTCCTTCAGAAGAATTCCAAAGAAGTTCAGATTTCAAGTCCAGGAAATTTAGTTCGATGATAGTAGAACTCAGCTCGACGATCGTCGATCTCAGATCGACGAACTCAGGGACCCTTCTCTGAGTCAAGCTCAACGAACTCTGATCTTCGCTCGACGAACACAGATCTCTTATCATAAACTCAGCTCGACGAAAGTCAAGCTGAGTTCGACAAACTCTGATCTCTGGTCGACGAAATTTGTAATTAACTCTGCAAGCTCAGCTCGATGAAATTGGAGCTCAGGACGACGATGAAGAATTAAGATCGACGAACTCCAGGATCTGGTTGACGATCTATTAGCTCAGTTCGACATTTTTCTGTGATGTTATTTATTTCCAAAAGGAGAATTAATTTCGGGCTAATCTCTCCAAAGACAGAAAACTCTAATGGGATAAATTTCAGGCAGTTATGGATCTGACATTTAATGCAATATATTCCAATGAATATGGCCGTTTAGAGGAAGCATTAAATGTCGATATTATCACAGAGTTCTTGTTGATTATTTCCCAAGGGAAGTTTCCTTTCTCAAGGAATGCTTCAGGTGTATCAGAGTGAATGATTTCAAATATTTGAAGTATGCCCTGCAATCTATATGCTGAGAAGTTCTTCTATTAAGGCCAGGGTGTGACAGATATTCACACAGAGTTCTTCATCATCAGCTTCAGGCTTTTAAGGGACAACTATTCAATATCAGTACAAAAAGATCCTGAAGATCTTCAAGCAGTCTGAAGGCCTACACCCTGAGCAAAGCTTATATTCTCCTGAACAATTTTACATCTCAGGGGGAGCTTTGACAACAACAGAAAATCCACTAGTCTTCTCAATTTATTGAGAAAGGGAAGACATCATCATTTTGTTTTTACTATCCTGTGTAAAAGGGTTTTTAACTCCCTTCAAAAGTTATCATTTGGTTGTCAAGTCTCCTGATCAAAAGACTTGGTTTGGTTTTTGGACACCTGATTCAAAGCTCAAAGAGTTGTTAGATCTCCCTTGAAATAGATCTTGTGGTGATAGGGCACCTGAGCAAAAACCTGTGGTGGCAGGGCACCTTATCAAAAACCTGTAGTGGATTCTTACCAGGGTGGTAGAAGAGTGGATGTACCCAATTTTAGGGGAACCACTATAAACTCCTTGTGTCGTCTAGTTTGCTTTTTGCTTTCTATTTCAGTGCTGAATGTTTCTTTATATATATATATATATATATATATATATATATATATATATATATATACATTAACTCTAGAGTAAATAAGATCTATCCCTTCACTTTTAGTCTTCTTAAGGAATAATACTCATATATACCTTGAGTGATCATTAACACTCACAAGGGTATAGAACTTCCCACCTAGGCTCTGAATGGGCAAAGGACCAAATAAGTTCATATGTAATAGATAAAGACATCTTTCAGTATATTTGGAGCCAAAACTCTTAAAGGTGGCCCTAATTTTCTTGCCCATTTGGCATGCATGAAAGGGACCTCTTTTAACATATTTATATTTGGACTATTTCTAATTAGATTTTCAGAAAATAGTTTGTTTATTGCCTTATAGTTAATGTTGGCAAGTCTCTTGTGCCATTGAATACAAAGAGACTCTTTCTCATTAGATACATGATCCACTGGAGTTAAAGAACTATTGCAAATAAAATCTAAGCAATATACATTCCCACTCCTCGTGCCTGAGAGGATGACCTCTAAGTAAATTGAATTTTTGATCAAGCACTTATCATTATAGAATTCAATAATATAGCCCAAGTCATATAGTTGACTTATGCTTATAAGGTTGTGTTGCAACCCATCCACATAAGCTACCCTTGTTATTAAAACTATGTCATTAGTAATCATACCATAGCCTCTGGTGTTACCCCTGTCAGAGCCACCAAAAATGACTTTTGGTCCATTCTTTATAGGAGAATAGTCTTTTAATAAGCTCCTTATTACAGTCATGTGGCTAGAAGAACCACTGTCCAAGTACCATATCTAATTTAGGAGGGACTTGAACTAACCTGCAAAGTATAAATCATTAATCCTTAGGTACCCAATTTATCTTGGGTCATACGTACTAATTAGCAGTATAAGATGAAGTTATTTTAAAATTTTGCATGGTAGGAATTCCTCTCTTTGCATTTGGCACATTGAGGTTGTGCCAATAGTTTTGCCACAACACCAACACTCATGAATATTATATCTTCTTTTTTGAACAGATTTAGAAGTGGAATCTTCATCTTTTTGTTCATTCAAGAAGACAACAACATTCTTCAAGTTACTGTCAACAATCCCTTGGCATTTTTCATGTCTATAGCTTATCTTAATAGTCATTATCTAATTGATATCATCAGGTCTCAGTTTGGAGGCCGAGCATGAGTTGATAGCATCAGATATTTCCCTATGAGAGTAATCTATAGGCTTGACAGCAGCCATTTGTTTTGCTATAAGGGACTTAGAAGAAGCAGCTTCCTACTCCTTGAGTGAGGGGGCTGAGGCACCAAACACAAATGGTCTAGGATGGGCCATATGTATTTCCTCATATGGTGCCTTTAAGGCACTCAAGCCCATCCACTATAGCTGTGGGCATGTTTGCTCATACTATTGGATATATCATTCAACAAGTGACCATACATGCTCTCTTGGTCATACTTATTGGATGGCAACAATACCTTCTCAAAAGAAATTATAGGCTTTATTGGAGCATTGCCCTTACTCTTATTCCTTCTTTTGGCATTTCTCTCATTGAACCCCAACCCCTTCTTACTACTTTGGGAGGTGAAGGTATCAATGAGTGGCAATACAGATTTTTGTTTGGAGTATTGGGCCACTAGCTTCCTCTCTTTGAGGAGCTTTTCTTCTAGATCTTTAATTAATATATTTTTATTACTTATGGTTGTGACTTGGATCAATGTGATTACTTCAAGTTTGGATATTTCCTTGCTATGTTGATTTAGTTGTGAAGCATACTCAGTGTGCAAAGAAATATCTTTTCTTAGAGAATCAACCTCCTTAGCTTATCTTTTGATAAACAACTTGCTCTTCTTTAGAGATTCTAAGATCAAACCATAATATTCATTCAGTTGATTGACATCTCCCTCAGATTTTGAGGTAACTTTACCACAAGATAAAGGTGCTTTATAATCTGGACTACTTTTATATTCATATTCAGAGGAGGAGATAGAGTGTATAAATACCTCATCAGGATCAGAATTGTCCTTGATGTTTTCTCCTTCAGTCATGGCCATCAATCCACAACAGCCATTGACTTCTTCATCATCCTCATTGTCACTGTGTGAATATGACAGAGGGTCCTTGATACTTATCCTTGTAGCTGGATAGTCATCAGTATCTTCAACAGCAGCAAACAACCCAATATAGGCTTCATCATCTTCTTCAGAATCTAGAGTTGTTGAGTCAGATTGACTCAAGCTCTTCTCCTTCTTGGCAAGGAAAGTCTTTTCAGCTTTCTTGCTCTTGTGGTGATGGTGCTTCTTTTCACCTGTTTCTTTCCTTTTGACTGTGCAGTCAACAATGACATGCTAAGGCTTGCTACAGCAATAACATATAACATATGTAGAAATATGTTTACTGGGATTAGTTTCATACTTGTCTCCTTTGGAGTACTTAGAGGGATGAGTGGAAAATATTCATAACCTTCTCCTAAAAAACCTTGTTTCTATGTCAATTTTTTGATCACCTTACTCTTGAATCCTAAGCCATTACAAATTAAGTCATAATGATCTTAGACTTATTTTTGGAATTTAATTTGTTGAGAGAATATATTAATAATTTGTAGTTTTCTAACAAGTTTATAATATTTTAAAAAGTCTATGTAATTTTAATCTTAGATTGATTTTCTTAATTCGATACAATTTTTATTATGAAGATTCAATTTTAAACTAATATTTCTTCTTCTCATATCAATTTGTGAATTAAGAATTAACAATTATAAATCAAGATCTTATTTCAAAACTTGTTTTGAAATGATTCGTTTATAATTCAAAGTGCAGAATTAAGAGTAATTATTCTTGAAAATATCTATGAATTCTTCTCACTTCTCATACTTATGAATTAGTTTGAATATAGAATAGCAAAAGCTTAAATATAGGGTATTTTGTAGTATAATAACATTTATATTATAATATTTATTTATTAAATATGTATTTTTAATATTATTTTGTCTTAATATTAGTCTAATTTGTCTCTTTTTGTATTTTCAAGAATAATTAGGCTCCTAATATCATTTTGGAGCTCATGGTTATAATCAGGAGTTTTTTGGATCATTTTGGTACTTTTGCTGAAGTTATGCCCCAGGTACATTCCCTGACCTCAGGGCATGTAACCAATCATGCCCCAACTCCATTCCAACAAGTCGTGACAATTTTTCATTGTTTTAAAATTACATGTCATAGGGTCCCATCATGACCCTATGTCGTGTATAGTTGTCACACCTCATCCTCTTTACTTCAGCCCATAAACAAATGCCAGCTCAAATTTAAAGTACACACCCATTGATCACATCGTGAACTAAGGGTGTGTCGTCTCTAGTAACTTAAAGAATTAAAGCAGCACACGCTTGGATCCTAGTTTTTCCAAATTTTGTAATTCATGCCCTAGGTCTAGGTCGTGGACCTAGGGTGTGTAACCTCAATTTATGATATTTTGGCATTTTTCTCAAAAATATTTTCGACTTAATTTTCACAATTTTTCACTAAACACCTCCCCCCCCCCCCCCCGCCCCCGCCCCAAGGTCATGTTGTGGATCTAGGTTGTGTACTTGGAATTTTGCACCTATAAAAGTCAGTCATGTCCAGAAGTTGGAGGAGTCTTTACATTATTTTATGGTTGTAGTTTCCTATTTTCTTCTCTTTTTTATCATTTCTTTCTCTACCTTTACTTGTAATTCCCCCATTATGAACAGAAGCTAAATTCTATTTAGCTCTTAATCATGATGAACTTTGCTATAAAATAAACATGTTTTGATTCTCGAAAATCTACAAGCTCTCTTTATTATTAGCTTCGATTTACACTTGAATTACTTTGTTTTGATTTCATATTTTTGTATATGATAATCAATCAATGATTCGTATTCTAGTTGGCTAAGAACTTTATGCATATTAGGAGATCACTCAAAGGTAAAAGGAGTTACATGCACTCCTCGAGAGAGGACAATATAAATCTTCTCGGTTGGAGTAAAGTTCAATAGTGGGGTTTGCGGCTTAAAACAAACTTAGAGTTTTTAACTGGTTGAGAGATCTTAATCGATCAACCTTAGGTTAGTTGGTAGTATTCCTGTAGCAAGGTGGTATTATATTTTAGGAACCTCTGTGGTCAAAGTCTTTTAATTATAAGCTTGTAAAATTTTCTTTTTTGAATTTTATCTTATTCCTAAGAGATTCTAGATCAAGTGTTATTTCTCTTTAATCATCAAATTTCTCATAAAACCTAGAAAAATACGACACTTGATATTTTATCGTAATATCATATATTATAAAATGATAGGTACACTTACCTAATTAGTTTTTTTAGATTGCAATAAAAATCTGCATTAATTATCTTCAACACCCTTTATTCTTCTTATTTTCCTGATCATTGTGCCCTCCTCTTTCCTACCCACTCAATGGCCTTGAATGATACCTCATCTATTCCGGCTAGTGCATTGACACATCTTCCTGAAGTTTACTTTGAGCTTCAGGTCACCATTATTTCTCTTAGTTGGAAGAAGAACTTTGTGAAGTGGGTGCACCCCGTCCACCATGTTCCATAGACTAAAGGCATCTTGCATCATCTCTCTAAGGACACACTTATTGAGCCGACATAAGAATGGCTCCATAATGATGAGTGTGCCCAAACATTGATCCTAAACTCTATGGATAATGAAACATATCTTATGGCCAAGTATCATGAGACGGAAAAAGGCAATATGGGATGAACTACACTCCCTCTATTCCAACAAGGATAGCTTTCTATACCTATTTGACATCATCACTGACCTCTAATATCTCAACTCAGGGGTGGATTTAGACTTAACCTCCATTGTTGCATGATCCAAAACTCTTGTCGAGACATGGATTCTACATCAACTTCCAACAGTAGATCTCGCTGCTCAATATGCTTAAAAAGAGGTTATTGGAATCTTCATGATGATGGCTCATGTTTTGCATCATCTCCACAATATCCGAGATCATATCCTTTCTTCTTCCACCATTCCCTCTCTTTCAGATGTTATATCCATACAATAGAAGGTAACACCACCCCCCTAAATACTCCTGGAACTCTCACATCGACTCTCCACTAGTGCTTGTCAACATCTTACCATGCTCCTCTATTAGATCATAGAGATCAAATTGGCTATCAAGGGTAGAGATTGCAATGACAGGACTCATCTTAAGTGTACTCATTATGGTCGGAATGGTCATCAAGAGGAAACATGTTATCATAATCATGGTATGCCTCTGCCACCACATGCCTTTATTGCATTTGTTTCATCTTCCACCATCCCTCATAGACATTGATGACTTGTGCACCTTATAAGACCCCCCTCCCAACCTTTGTCTGGGTCAGGCTAGAGAGGATCTTACTAGCCCAAGACATCAACCCAGTGCTCCTTAAGGGGTAATAATCCACACTATTAAGCACTAGTTGGTTGCCTTGCTCGGCTTGAATCATAATATTCACATCACAGAGTATTGCAGAAGCATTAATAGGTAGCCACAATATATATATATATATATATATATATATATATATATATATATACAATATATATTTAAGGAGAACGTAAAGGCCTTAGCTATTGTTTATATATAAAGCTCGTAGGCTATAAAAGTATGTATACTCTAAATTCCTCGCACTCTACATCTTGCTTGCTAGTACTCATGTCTCAAAATTTCGGAGACGACGGGGATGCCTCTACTCGGGTAGTCCAATCAGCTAGTGTATCATCCTGTAGTAACTGGTCACTACGGTGCTCCATCTCCTATGAATGGTTATTAAAATAATTGTTAGTTACAGAGCTAAGTGGAAACAAATCTCTTCCCTGAATCCATAATCCTTGGGACGAGATCACGCACCCAATAAAAGTAGATAGCCGAAGCGAGAGAGAGTTAGTACAACATTTCATATATAAGCTTTGAGCAACCATAAAAGGAGGTGCAGTATAGTATAACGGGAATAGTAGCAGCAAAATACATCAGTTATAATAAAAGCTCCACTAGCACATCAGCATAGCAGGTATTCACAACCTGTATTCATATAATAGGCATTCACAGCCGTGCTCATTCCACAGGCATTCACAGTCGCGCACATATCACAGGCATTCACAGCCGTGCAAACATCACGGGCATTCACAGCCGCGTACAAGACCCTATGTCGACATAGTATGGACCGCTTCTTTTCAAGCAGGGTAGCGAGCCCCACGGGCCTCATTGATATAGCCGTCGTTGACAGTGGCCAGTCCTTCCACTTCTGGGGGTGATCGTACTACACAGCCCAGGCCCCAACATATAACCTCGTGTACTCTTTGATGTGAGATACATCCGACGATTCAACATTTTGGCCGACCAGCGGAGGAAACCCAACGGGAAAAACATAACGGTTGGTTACCTGTAGTACTCATCTCCCTAATGCCTTAAGTCATCGAACTTCCCGCACCGGTATAAATGATATATGGAAGTGACTGACCCGCCACAATTCACCGCAAGTAATTTACAAGCAATCAAATTAATCAATTTTGCTAGCATTCACCGGGTCTGTGACAGCCTGCCCTACTATGCTTTAAATAATTCATGCAAGTGACACTCATCTCAACTTTCGACAAAGATCATGGGAGCACTTTATCTGGGGATAACCCGGGAGAAATACCTCAACTCCCATTATCCCAAACTAAGGCTCAACCTAACAGAAGACTGCTCGTCAGAATAGGACCCGTGCTTAAAATGATAAATTGTAGGAAAAAAGTGCGATAATAAAAATTATTGAGAATATAAGCTGTAGAATTGAAATGTTGTAATGAAATAGGATCAGTATGAAACAGGAGAAGTACTGAACTGAAAGAACTAAACTTAAAATAAGTACTGAAAAGAACTTGACCAGTACAAGACTAGAATAGTACTTTAAATTAAAGAACTAAACTGAAAGTAAATAAGCAAGACCAGTACGAGGCTGGAGTACTTGAAAAGAAATAACTGAACTAAAATAAATAAAGGAACTGGACCAGTGCGAGACTGGAATAAATCATAAAAAAAAGGATTAGTAGTCCAATCGTTGCATTCAGGAGGCTTCAGTTCCATCTCCGTTCTCAGCAGGCAAGTTCAGTTCTATCTCCGTTCTCAGGTGGCATGTTCAATTCTATCTCTGTTCTCAGGAGGCATGCTCAGTTCTATCTCCATTCTGAGGAGTCATGTTCAATTTCATCTCCATTATCAGGAGGAATGTCCAGTTCCATCTCCATTCTCAGGAGGCATGTTCAGTTCTATTTCAATTTTTTTGAGGCTTCTTTGAGTTTCACTCATTATTAAGATCTGATAATAATTCAGTTGTGCATTTCAATCACGGCTTAATCAGATCAGGAGGCTTATTATGAGTTACCCTTTATCGTTCATCCGAGAATAAATAGTAACTCATTTGCTCGCGTCAGATCTAATCCGAGAATCTCGTTAGAGAGCACATTCTTCCTCGAATTTCAACCTTGAGAATCGTTTCCAATACATGAGAGAAATTCTCTCCCAAAATGAGGTTGGGGATTATTTTACTCGAAGCTCGTACTTTCATCTTTCGAGTCCACCGAAAATGCCTGAGAGTTATTTTAAAAACGAGGCGCTTGGTGGTTTTGCAAAAACTTCGAAATACTCAGAGCTGGAAATCCCGCCTCGATACTCTTGTGATTAATCAATTGAACTTTATATTCAATATATAAAGTGGTCGCACGCTTCGATTTTCATTTTTGAAGAATTTGAGCGCATGAATTTTTGAGCGCGACCCTAAGCTCCAAGAAATTAGAAAATCTTCAACTTTTATCCCAAGGTTCCAAAATTTTAATACAACCTTTAAGAGTGCCTAAAAAGAGCCTAGTAATTTTTCCAAAATTTTCCAAGCAATTTTGTGCCTCTAAATTGGCTAAATAATTCTTATTTATGCTTTTTAAAATAACAAATCAATTCCCAAAATTTTTGTAGAGATTGCCCTTATCAAGGGGAATAACTTTCATGTTCAAAACTTTATCACCAAGCCTCTAGTTTCGCCCCAGAAAATTAAAAACCCTTTTTGTTAATTATAATTATAAATTATAAAGTTCATAAAATTTTATAAAATTTCATAACAGTCAAGACGCTGGCCTGTACCGGAATCCATCCCTTACGGGCCTTCCACGCCACCGGCCGACTCCCCGGGGGTGGGCGCTTCCTCCAGCGGTGGTCCGGCGGCCTCCCACCACCGGCCATCGCCGGAGCTTTTTTTTTAACGGTCGAGAGGGGGGTGATGGTGGCAGCGCTCCGGCCACCGAAGCTTGCATGCAAAGCGTCCATAAAATATGGAGGAAGGAGAGGGGAAGTGAGAGGACTTAGCGCAACCACTCGCACCAAAAGCCCGGACAGATGGAGGACGGCGACACTAATCTTTATATCAAAGGTCCTCGGGCGGATCCACGGGGCAGCCAGTTAAGCCATTACCGCATAGCACCGCAGCGCGAGGGCGATTCCGGACCGCAGCCCCAACAATCCCCCCCAGGAAACGACCCCGGGGTTTCGAACCTGCGACCTCCCTCTGATACCACTTGAGAGGACTTAGCGCAACCACTCGCACCAAAAGCCCGGACTGATGGAGGACGGCGCCACTAATCTTTATATCAAAGGTCCTCGGGCGGATCCACGGGGCAGCCAGTTAAGCTATTACCGCATAGCACCGCAGCGTGGGGGCGATTCCAGACCGCAGCCCCAACAATCCCCCCCCCCCCCGGAAACCTCCCTCTGATACCACTTGAGAGGACTTAGCGCAACCACTCGCACCAAAAGCCCGGACAGATTGAGGATGGCGCCACTAATCTTTATATCAAAGGTCCTCGGGCGGATCCACGGGGCAGCCAGTTAAGCCATTACCGCATAGCACCGCAGCGGGGGGCGATTCCTGACCGCAGCCCCAACAGGAAGGTTTCCACCTTATATCTAAGATTTCAGGGGCTCTCGGCGAAGTTGTCATGAGATTTGCGGAGGTGGCGGTGGAGCTCAGCTGAGCTTTTTCCAGCAAAGCAGTGCTCCATTAGGGGGTGGCTATGTTTGTTTAGAGCTGGGGAGGGGAGTGCAATGCTCTGGTGGAGTTATGTACTTTAAATAGAGTGAGGGGAGAGCCCCTCCCTCCCTTTCTCCTTCTTGGCCAAGGCAACCCGAGAGGGTTTGAGCCACGGTTACTCCAACTCCATGTGAGTTTAAGGGGGGAGCTGGCAGCATTTTTGTGGCTGGTTGTACACCCTAGGAGTGGGTAGGGGTTAAAGGCCATTTAGACCATGTGGGGGCTTGCTTTTAGCCAATAGAAAGAGAGATAAGGAGAGAGAATTTTGGATCATCCTAGCAAGGCTAGGGCATGTGGAATCCATCTAAATGGACAAGGACAACCATGCGTCCACATCTTGTAGCATAGTTTAGGTGGGCTTGGGCTTTAGAATTGAGAAAGAGAGAGAAAGAGAAGGAGAGGGGCTCTCTCTCTTGACTTGGACCAAGGCCCTTCTCCCTTAGATTCCTATAGAAATTTGATCCCATGAGTGCTCCATTATGGTCTTATAGTGGTGGCCTCAAGTGGGGGCATTTGAAAACAAATTTTCTTAAGAAAATTTGGTTTTTACAGAGGTTTGACCAAATTCAACCATGGGGTGGGTCTCCCATGCTGGTCAAAGTCAAAATAGGTCCAACTCACTTGGGATCGGGTCAAAGTTGGGGTGTCCTGTCACATTTTGTGTGTGCATGCTTCTCGGTGCATGAAAACGCTCGGTTTGACCATGGATTGACCACCCGTCATCAAAACTGATCGGGACCAACTTCGTTGACTTTATATTGACCATACGAATCCAATGCCACTGATCGAGGTCGAATCAGCATTCATTTGCTAAATATTCAAAATCCGCGCGTTGCGGCGCGCTAAAATGGTGAAAATGCTCATAATCATTATTAGGCTTCAAATCGCGACACAAAGAGTTCTGATGCGTTTCTATTGGCTATACGAAGTCATAGGCACTGACAAAACTCAAATCAGAGTTCTCTAGGTAATATCAAAAAATCTCATTTTTACGACGCTCTACTAGGAACAGCCATATCCATCCTATGACCTTGGAATTCAGCGGAATGAGTTCCAACGCACTCATATTGACTATATGAGGCCACAGGAATTGACAAAACTCAAATCGGAGTTCTCTAGCTCGATATTCAAAAAAACTCGTTTTCGCGATGTTCTACGAGGAATGGCCATATCCATCATATAACCTCGGAATTCAACGGAACGAGTTCCAACGCACTCGTATTGACTATAAGAGGCCATAAAATTGGCAGAACTCAAATCGGAGTTTTCTAGCTCTATATCCCCATCTAAGGTTGCCTCATACTGGGTCACGGGTAGAGGTTTGGGTCACTTTTATTGGGCCTATTAGGGTTCCAGTGGCCCAATAAAAGTCGAGATGTTACAATCCAATAAAAATAAAAGGATTTTTGTTCCCAAAAATTTGCTTAAAGTAGGGGGAAACGTAACATACCTGGGGGAAGAGCTCTGGGTGCTTTCTCGGACGAATACTTCAGGTTCCCATGTATACTCGTCTTGTCCGTGATTCGACCATAATATCTTGACCATTGGTGTTGGGTATTGTATCCATAATAACTCGGATTTGAAGAAGGGCCCAGTTTAGCTAAGATGAATTGTGACTGTATTTGATGCCACTATTTAGTTATGTACTTGCAGGTATACAATTCCAAGTACACACTAATGTCAGGTTACAGTGGGTCAATAAACACAGGACTATACAATGTAATTCCTCACTGTGTAGGCCAATGTGTTGAATCACGTGTAATCTCTCTATTGGGGTGTACTTCTATCACAAGTACAAGAGAAGGCTCAAGGATGGTCAAGGGTTAGACCAAGGAAAAATAGGAATTTTACCTAAGTAAAATTCGGCGAGTATGGTTAAGCATGCACGTCGAATTCGTAGAGTATCGTCATTGATACACATCGAATTCGTCGAGTATACTTACCAATACCCGTCGAATTCGGCGTATATACTTAGGGTAAATTCATTGGAGAAGTGAAAAATCTGTTAAGTAAAATTTGCTGAGTATCATTGTGCATACTCGTCGAATTCGTCGAATGTATCTAACGATACTTGCTGAATTCATTGAATATGCTAAGTGATACACGCCGAATTCGTCGAGTCCAGTCGACACTACTTCTCTAGATTTTTCCAAGTCTAATTCGTCAAATATAAGGCGTTGAGTGCGTCGAGTCTGTTGACCGATATTCGACGAATTCGTCGAGTATGCATGGTGATACTCGATAAATTTATCGAGTATGACTTGTCGCCATATTATTGAGTGTACAGTCGGCCTGGGATGTTTTGGCTAAGTCATTTTCATCGTATATCAAGATTTATTCGACGAGTATCAATATAATACTCGACGATACTCGACGAATTTGACTTAGGTCATTTTTCTGAAAATTCTCAAAACCAGCCGCGGGTTCCTTTCGGCCATGCACAGTAATTTCCAATTTCTTTTTGGAAATTTCCTTTATATTATTGGAAGGTTTATCTCTATAAATACTTAGGGATATTCTTATTTATTGCTAATCTTGCTTTGTGCTAATTTGCTCTCCGATTCAAAAGACAAAAGATTCCAAATCGGCAAACCCATCAGCCTCCTTCCGGACGAAACTTTCCGATCGGCCGAATACCTCAAGCACAGCAAGATATCATCTTCCTTGACCTCTACATCTGGATTGCTGCCTTCTAAATACTTCTATTCTTCTAGATCTAGACGTGTGAAGACTCAAGATTCAATTTCTTCAAGATTTCAACCTTCCGAGTTCTCCAAGCTTCAAGATCTAATTTTACAAAGAACGTCGGAGCGAACACTTATAATCGTTGTCGTTTTGTAATATTAATTTACTCTTGTAGGAGAATTTTTCTCAGAGTTTGTAGATCCATTTGTGGATTGAGTGAGTATATTCGTTCGTGGATCGAGTAGTAGATCCGGTTTGTGGATCGAGTTATAGGAGAGGTTGTTCTCCGAGTTGTAGGAGCGTTGTCTCCGAGTTGTAGGAGTTGCGGCTCTGAGGTTTAAGATTTGAAAAAATCTGAGTTTGGTGAAGTAGCCAAATCTAGCCCTTGTGGTAGATAGGCGAGGCGGGAAAGTGGATGTACCAAACTCCGGGAACTAATATAAATCTTTGTGTCTGTGTGCTTGATTTTTAGATAATTTTATTTCGCGAAAGACACAAACATCACCTATTCACCCCCCCCCCCCCCCACCCTCTAGGTGATTTAGGTAGACGTTAGATACTTTCAATCGGAATGGTCTTGTTACGTAGATTCTTCACTTTATAATCGACTATTTTAGCTGGTTCAAGCCGGCCGGATCTATCTGACTGCAGTTGTAATGATGGTGCAGGTAGAAGCTATTTTGGTTGTTGGAGAACTCGCCTCTAAGATGAGACATGGAATACATCATGGAGATTTCCCAATTACCGGGGTAGGGCTAATCGATAGGCAATAGGGCCAACACGCTCTATCACCTAATAGGGGACCAAATAGCGGGGATCTAGTTTCTTTTGTTTCCTCAACTGAGAGATACCATGTATGGGCTTGATTTTCAAAAATACCATTTATCCCACACTAAACTCCACCGGTCGATGTCGTGCATCATAATATTTGGCTTGTCGGCTCTGTGCTTCCAACATTTGCTCCTAGACTAGCCGTATTGTTGTCATGGTATCATCAATATAAGCCACTCATAAGGCTTTCGGGTCCTCATCTTGAGCCCAAGTCAACGGAGTTTGGCAATGCCTCCTATACAATGCCTCGTATGGGTTCATCTTGATGCTAGCATGATAGTTGTTATTATAAGAAGACACAACTAAATGAAACAATCGTTTACATGGCTCATTATGCTCTACTATACACTATGCAAAGTCAGATTAGATCCTCCATCGTCCGGTTCGTCCTTTCTATCTGTCCATATGTCTGCAGGTGGAAGGCGGTTTTAAAGGCCAATTTGGTCCCCAAGTATGCTTACACCCGCCTCCACTCCTTGGATGTGAAACGTCAATCACGATCCTACACATTGGACTTCGACACTCTGTAGAATCGGACTACTTGCTCTTTGAACAATCTGGACAAAATGTAAACTCCAACACCCTACCGATTTGGGATGAACCGCTTTACCTTGGTAAGTCGATCCACGACAACCCATATAGAGTTGTTTCCAGCACGGGATCGAGGTAAGCTATGGACAAAATCCATGGAAATATCCTCAAATTTCCATTCTGGTATCGGCAAGGGCTGTAGTAGGCCCCCTGGATTGCGGAATTCATCTTTAACCTTTTGAAAGGTCTGGCACTGGGCCAAAAAGTTGGTGACGTCTCTTTTCATTCTGGGCCAGTAAATGGTCTTACGCAGATCAATATACATCTTAACCACACCAGGGTGAATAGAATACCTTAACTGGCGCGCTTATCAAAGAATCTCATCTCAGATTCCTTCAATAAAGGGAATAAATATGCAATTCCATCGCATAGGTTGAACTCCTCTTGTGCTCCATCTTATAGGGACTGGATGATTGGGACCACTTCCGGAACGACCTTCTGGGCCTCTCGTATTCTATCCCAGATATCGCACTATATTTCAATCCAGTATAACTGGGGCTGGAATTTTTTTTCCCGGATCCCTATGGGCAACAAGAGTAATCTCTAAGTCTAACAAAGACCGAAATAATTCCCTTGGAATCTGCTCCATCCAGCTCCCTACTATTGAGGGTTGGTGGCTCAATGCATTAACAACTTTATTGACCTTCCTAGGGTGGTAACACAATCTTAGAGAAACCTTCCACATGAATTTCCTGTAATATCCGGCAAAACCAAGGAAACTTCGTATATATGATGCTATTTTAAGCGGTGGCCAGCTTTGCACTGCCTGGATCTTGGCCTGATTTACTGCTACACCATTTTTGTTGATGGTGTGGCCCAAGAATCCAACCTCCTCTAACCAGAATTCACACTTGCTGATCTTGGCGAAGAGAGTGTGTTCTCGAAGTTTAAGTAACATCATTTGTAGATGTTTAGAATGGTCTGCCCGGGTCTTTAATAGATCAAAATATCATCGATAAATACAATCACGAAGTGATCTAGGAAGGGCTCAAATACCCTATTAATCAGAGCGATAAAGATATAGGGGTGTTAGTGAGTCCAAATGGCATTACAATAAACTCGTATAGTCCATAGCGGGAGATAAAGGTAGTTTTGGGGATATCCTCCTCCCGGATCCTAAGATGATAGTAGCCTGACCGTAGGTCCATCTTGGAGAATACGAATGCACCTCGTAATTGATCGAATAACTCGTCAATCCTTGGAAGTGAATATGTATTCCGTATAGTAAGCTTGTTTAGTTCCTTGTAATCTATGTACAAACACAGTGTCTCGTCCTTCTTCTTTATAAACAATGCAGGGGCTCCCTAGGGCGAGGAACTTGGGCGGACAAACCCAGCATCTATCAATTCCTGAAGTTGTATCTTCAGCTCGACCAATTCCTTGGGGGCCATCCAATAGGGTGCTCGGGACACTGGTCGAGCTCTGGACATAGGCTCGATCTGGAAGTCGACCTCTTGCTGTGGGGGCAACGTGGGAGGGACTCAGGGAAAACATCTGGAAAATCTCTTACCACCGAAACTTTGGCGAGCACTTGAATTTTATTCTCTATTTCAAAGTAGATAATAAATACTTTGTTCTTCTACCAGACTGACTTTACGGTCTGAACATAGGTCAAAATGATGTGAGAGACGGAGGAGGGTATACCTATCAGCATAATGACCTGTCCGTCTGGGTTCTGAAGTTTGACCTTCAGTTCAAACAGTTTATTTGGGCCTTATGCTCGGCCAGCCAATCCATTCCTAGTATGAGGTTTGATCCGGTTATTACCAGGATTGTCGCGTAAATCTCAAATTCTGCGTCCCTTAGCATAACTTGGAACGAGCATTTCTCTATAGATATCATATCTGAACCATCTAGTAGACAAATTTGTATAGACAGCCCAGTTGAGAGGACAACATTCACCTTGGGTTCGATAAAACCTTGAGAGAAAAAGAAGTGTGTCGCTCTAGTATCGAATAGAGTTTTCACGGGGTGTCCTTCTACCAAAAAAAGTCCTGACAATATAGGGAGTATATACATATCATACAACAAAACACGTATCCGATATAGGCACATTAGTATATAATATAGTTATCAATATTCAACGTATCTCTAGCGTCTAAGATGTTGGATACATAGGAAAATGTGTACCAGATTTGAAGAAGCCTCACTTAGCTCAATGATATACATCAAGGTGTATTTAATGTTATTTTGAGTTTATATGTGCAGGTTAAGAATATGCTGAAATGCAGGAAAAAAGTTCCTAAGTCCATGTGTCGACACTTAAAAAAGCTTGTATCGATACTTGGAAAAGCAGTGTCGACACCAGAAACAACTGTGTCGACACACAGAAGTTTTAGTCGACATCAACTGTGTCGACACATGGAGGCAGTGTCAACACACAGAATTCTTAGACTACATCAACTGTGTCGACACCTAAAGGCAGTGTCGACACACAGAATTCTTAGACTATATCAACTGTGTCGACACACAGGACTTGTGTCGACACACAGCAGAGTTTCAACAAAGTTGATTATTGTGAAGTGAAGAAGTGACTGTGTCGACACAAAGAAGCAATGTCAACACATTCTACAGATGTAGTGTCAAGAAGCAGTGTCGACACCAAAGGAGCTGTGTCGACATCACCAAAGCTTGTGTCGACACTTAATCTACTTGTGTCGACACATAATGAAGATCAATCTCGACGCTTTGCTGACAAAGACAAAGGTTCAAGAAATGACTACAGACTTGACGGCTGTGAATTCCAACAAGTTTGCTGAAGATATCAGAACTATCAGAAGTTGGTTAGAAACCGGATCAGCCGGTTACCATGGATGAAGTCTATAGAAAGACGAATTATGTTAAATCAAAAAAAACACGAAAAACGAACAACTATTGAAGTATTGATCATTGATCAAGAAAGAGTACGTCACACAGAAGAAGATTTTCGTAAGAAGATCTAAGAAGACAATCTGAAGTGGCAATCTACTCAGAATTTGTCTAAGGAGAATTCAAACAAGAATTCAGAAGAAACTTCAGAAGATTTGGAGAGTGAGAGAGAGCTCCAGCTGTTTGAAGTAAAGAAGGACACAATTACAAGTCTCTTACGAAGCAGATCCAGAACAAATCTGCTAAGAAGAATTCAGATCTATTTCTGAAATCTAAGAAGGAAGCTGCTAGCCAGTCAACTTCAAAGAAGATCAACCCTACTGAGTTCAGATTCAAGAAGCTTTAAAAAAAGCTAAGAATAGGTTGATCTCAGCAATCAGTTTTATCAAGAGCTGATCAAGAAATTTTTTATCCTTTCTTTCTCAATAAGGGTAAGAGTAAATCTATAAGATTTTTCATTCTGTAGGATCTTTCAAGATCTGAGTTGTAAGCCTATTATATAAAGGCTGAGTGTAGGAGATATAGATCTCTGAGTTGTAGGCCTTGTGACAAGGCTGAGGTAGGGCTGTTAGCCTGAGTTGTAGGAGTGTGGATATATTCTGAGTTGTAGGAACCTTTCAGGGTTTTGAGCTGTAAGATCTGTGGATCTGAGAAGAAGGAAGAAGTAAGGCCGAATCTAGCACACTGCTGGATAGGCGAAGGGGGAAAGTGGATGTACCCAGACCTTGGGGAACCACTATAAACCTATATGCAATCTATGATGTGTGTGTGATTATGAATTCTGTGTTGTTGTTGCTGTGATAGCTGTAGAATAGTTAGATTCTTTTTAAAGAACTGAATTCTTATTCTGCCTTAAGTAAAAAAAGGAAAGAACTTATTCACACCCCCACACCCCCTCTAGGTGTTTTGTTATCTTGAAATTGATTCTATCAAGTAGTATCAGAGGGAGGTTGCTCAAAGAAGGACTTAATAGTCTGAGTTAGATCCATAAGGCAAATTCAAGATCAAGAAAATGGGTTCAGGAGAAAATCATAAGGAACTAGGTTCTATGAAATTACCCATATGTAGGAAAGAGATATTTGGAATATGGAAAGAAAGGGTCAGGCTTTTTATGGAGGCTTCTGATCCAAGGATCTACATTAAAGTAATGGAAGGTCCTTATATTCCAATGAAGTTGTCAGTTCTAGATGCAAATCAAAGAACTCCCAAGAATTTTTCAGAGATGACTAAGGAAGAGATCATCCTGGCAACTATGGATAAAAGAGCCCAGAATATCATAGTAAGTGTCATAGATGATTCAACCTTTCAAAATTTGATTCACTGCAAGACCTCCAAGGAAATGTGGGACACTTTGATAGTCTACATGGAGGGTTTTGAAGAAGTCAAATAAGATAGAAAATCAATGTTGAACCAGGAATATGAGAGTTTCAGACAAGGAAAGTCAGATGGTATAACTGAGTGTTATAAAAAGTTATATAGAATAGTAAATGAGCTGATGTCCTATGGAAGGATCTTCAGTACATATGAACTGAATGATAAATTCCTAAGATCCTTGACAAAGGATTGGGACACTAAGATTTGTGTCATTAGGGAAGTGGCCAAACTTGCAGATATCTCTCCTCTAACTTTGTTTGGAAAATTACTGTCATATGAGATGCAGTTGATGGCTAGGAAAGAGGAAGAGAAAAGTGCAAAAGGGGAGCATAGAGAAAAGTCTGTGGCCTTCAAGGTGGAAGCCACTAGGAAGAATAGGAGGATGTCTCCATCACCTCCTAAGATAATTACTGAAACTACTTCAGATAATTCAGACAACCAAAGTTCAGACAGCAGTGACTCAGATAAAGACTTTGCTGTCTTCACAAGGCAATTTCAGAGATTCCTGAAGAAAAAAAAGTGGAAGTCTAGGCCCTCCACATCTCAGCCTATGGATGACTATTATCAAAAGAGAAAGTCATCTAGGAAGGACAGGAGCAGGTCTAAGCCTCGCAAATCTACAACATCAAAGATAGTTTGCTACTATTGTAATAGGCCTGGACATGTTGTGGCTGAGTGTCCAGAAAAAAAAAGGAGTCTGCTGATAAAAGGAAGACTCAATAAAAGAGCAAGAAGGAGAAATCCTTTGTTGCTAAGAAGGAGAAATCCTTTATTGCTAAGAAGGAGAAGAGCTTGACAGACCAATCATCTTCAGAGTCTGAATCTGAAGCTGAGGCATACATTGGTCTATATGCAACAGATGAAGAAGATGAGTTTATGCAAGTGCATAACTCTATCTATGAACAAGAAGACCATCAGTGCATGGGACTGATGGTTGTGTCAGAAGAAGACAAGTGTCAAGATCAGCGTGGTCCTAGTAAGGTACAATGTTTTTCTAGAAATTCAAATTGTAGTACTGGTTCAGAGTAAGCTACATCTGCATCAAGTGATGTGGATGGGTCTGAGTCTGAAGGTGATATTCATCAGCTGATAGATGAATATGAGGACTTGTTGCATACACTAAAGAAAAGCAAAAAATTGGCCAAAACTCGGGCTAAGGAAATTGCAAATCTTAAGATTGCTGCATCTGATTTAGTGAAAGAGTTGGATCAAAAAATGAATGAGATTGCCAAACTGAAAACTATAACTGTTATTCAGGTGGGCACAATCACATACAAAAATGATCTAATTAAAAGTCTGGAAGCCAGACTTTAAAAAGAAAAAGATTTGGTGGTTAGTTATTCCAATACAAAATCAATTTTACCCTTAATAGATGAGTTTGTGGCTCAAAAGGGTATGGCTGGAATAGGCTTTAAAGATGACACCAGGGCTACCCAATTTAAGAGAAAGGGCAAAGCCTCAGTCCAGCCACTAAACTTTAAAGTCCCTTTAGTTTTTAGAAAGGAACAAGTGCCTTCTAACAAGTATGACCTTGAGAATACTCATGGTCATAGTAAGACTGAAGTTCATAATGACAAGGGTGGTTATGTCAATAAGGCAGCCCATGTCCATAAACCTCATGTTCTTAAGAAAACAGTGGGTGAAGCTGCAGTAGTACCAGCACAAAACAAAAGATTTGTTATCAACCAGACTACCAAGAATGTATCTAAAAATAGATACAACAAGTATGAATGCTGGTGATGTGGCAAGACAGGCCATTATGCCTTAGATTGCTGGCAAAACATTAGTGTCAGGAAGAACAACAGTCTACTTGTTAGAAGAGCAGCAGGTAGATTTGTTAAGTATGAAGCTAACTTGAACCAAGGACCCAATACATACTTGGGCTCGCAGGGGAGGTAATTCTTTATTATAGGTGAGTCCAAGTTACCATGCCCCTATATGGTGCTTGGACAGTGGATGTTCCAGGCACATGACTGGAATAAGGGGGTTGCAGAAGGAGTACTTACCTATCATAAATGGGCCTTAAGTAATCTTTGGTGGTTTTAAAACAGGAATCATCAAAGGATTTGGTAACATCTCTAATAACCAGATTACTATCACTCAAGTGGCCTATGTGAAGGGTTTGAAACACAACCTTATAAGCATAAGTTAGCTGAGTGATTTAGGATATGACATTTCATTTATTAAGAATGGATGTCATATCAAAAGGTCAAGTGATCAAAAGGTCATATTGACAGGATATAGAAAAAGAAATGTGTACTGTCTTAATTTTGAGTGTGAGAACAAAGGTTCTCCTATTTGTCTTGTAGCTGATGAGAAAGCCTCTCATTGTGTCAAATGGCACAAGAGGCTGGCCCATCTTAACTACAAAACAATTGGCCAACTCTTTAGCAAAGAGTTAGTGAGGAATGGTCCTAAAGTTAAGTGTATAAAGGATGGGATATGCTCAGCTTGTCAAAAAGGCAAGCAGACAAAATCCTCCTTTCATAGCCTTGAAAACAAGGATTCTGTGAGGTTTCTATACTTATTGCATATGGATCTATTTGGTCCTATGTCAGTTCATAGTCTAGGTAGGAAGGTATACACTTTTGTGGTGGTAGATGACTATTCTAGATATTCCTGGTTGTTCTTTCTGAGACAAAAATCAGAAACCCCAAGTGTTTTATATAGTTTTGTCAAGCAAATTCAGAATGAACTTGACAGTACAGTGGTCAAAATCAGAAGTGACCATGGCACTGAATTTCAATCTAAGAGTATGACAAGACTGTGTGAAGAATTTGGGATTTTTCAAGAATTCTCCTCACCTAGAACACCACAGCAAAATGGTATTGCTGAAAGGAAGAATAGAACATTGATTGAGGATGGTAGAACTCTATTGAGTGATACTTCTCTCCCAGAATATTTCTGGTCTGATACAGTAAATACTGCATGTCATGTGATCAATAGGGCTTCTATCACCAAAAGCCACAAAAAGACTCCCTATGAGATCATGAAGGGTAGAAAACCAAACTTATCCTATTTTAGGATCTTTGGTTACAAGTGTTATGTCCTTAACAATGGCAAGTCTTATCTAACTAAGTTTGCTGCCAAATCCCAAGATGGGATATTTGTTGGGTACAGCAACAATAGTAAGGCTTATAGGGTCTACAACTTGATTACTCAAGTTGTAGAAGAGTATGTACATGTTGTCTTTGATGAAATAAGACTGATTAATAGTTAAATGCCTTGTAGCTCATGCAGTTCTACAGGTATAAATGAGAGAATGGACAAGCTTACCATTACATAAGAGTCAACTGCAGAGCAGGAAGTGGAAAATGGTGGCTACTGTCCAGGGGGAGTACAGGACTCTCTAGATGCTGATGAAAACCAAGAGGTGCAGCATATTGAAGAGACTGGAGGTGTTCAACCTAAAGATAGTCTACCTATAGCTGTTAGACACTTAAAGGATCATCCAGCAAATCAGATAATTGGTGATCCAAGACATGGAATGCAAACCAGAAGCAGGAACTTGAACACAGTTCTTTGCTCAAGCTTCCTTTCTCAACTGGAGCCAAAGAGATTTGAAGAAGCTATTCTAGACCCACATTGGATTGATGTCATGCAAGAGGAGCTGAATCAAATCAGAAGGTGCAAGGTCTGGGAGTTAGTTCCTAAACCAAAAGACCACAACATCATTGGAACAAAGTGGATCTTTAGGAACAAACTGGATGAGAGTGGGATCATTGTGAAGAACAAAGCAAGACTTGTTGCAAAAGGATACAGGCGGGAAGAGGGTATTGACTTTGATAAAACCTTTGCCCCAGTAGCAAGACTGGAAGCAATTAGGATGTTCCTTGCCTATGCAACATATCAAGGCTTCAAGGTATTCCAAATGGATGTAAAATCAGCATTCTTAAATGGAAATCTAAAAGAAGAAGTCTATGAAAAGCAGCCCTCAGTTTGCAAAGAAGATAGAAAAAGCACAACAGGCACTTGTCAATTTCTAGAAGGAAGATTGGTGTCTTGGAGCAGTAAGAAGCAGACTTGTGTGGAAATTTCCACAGCTGGGTCTGAATATGTGGCAGCAGGAAGTTGTTGTGCATAGCTGTTGTGGATTCAGCACCAGCTAGAAGACTATGGTATTCATGTAGGTAGATTACCTTTGTTTTGTGATTCTACAAGTGCTATTTCTATTGCTAATAATCCTGTTTCACATAGTAGGACATAGCATATAGAAATTAGATACCATTTTCTTAGAGAACATGTAGAGAAAATGGACATCTCACTAGAATTTATCAAAACAGATTATCAAATTACAGATGTGTTTACTAAGCCTCTAGATTAAACTAAATTCAATAAATTTAAAATTGAATTAGGAATGTTGACCATAGATTAGTTTAATAAAATTGGCTAAGTAAATCAGTGTCGACACATCTAGAGAAGTAATATCGGCACATTCAGAGTAGTGGTGTCGACAAATCATAAAGTGGTGTCGACACATCCAGAGTAGTGGTGTCAGCACATCCAGAAATTGTGTCGACACTTACAATAAGAGTCGATACAGAATTTCTGTTGATCTACTAAGTATGTCTAGTGTCGACACATCATCAATTGGTGTCGACACATAGAATTCATCACCGTTGTCGAGACATTAGAAGTATGTGTCGACACATTTCCACAGTGTCAACACATTTAGACAGTTTTTGCCCGTCTTTTGACCTTCTTTGTTTAGAAGGGTATAAATAGGTCAAGAACAATCTCCATCGACACACTCTCCAGGTTTTTGAGACCAAAACCTTGTGTCGACAAACTCTCTCCTCTCAATCCAAGCTTTCTCACCATCCCAATGGTGCCAAAGGTAAGATAACATCAACAAAGGATATGAGTTGGTTCGTCATGCCTTTGATGATGTAGAATCTGAGATTAAAGGGGTAATTACCCTAATTATTGAAAATGGTTTGGAGTTTTTGGTATCCAAACCAACCAAGATATGGAAGAAAGAGATACTTGAGTTTTATGGCGCAGCTACAGTAGATTCAACTGGCCTTAAGATTAAATCAACGGTTCATGGCACTAGAGTCAAATTGACCTTTAAGAGTTTGAGGAAAATTCTTAATCTTCCAAGGACTCAGGATGAAGAAGAAGTACCCGTATCTAAGAAAAGGGAAGCACTATAAAGGTGTGGATTGGATCTCACCTTGAAGATTGGATCTGCTATAAACAGGAAAAGGATGAATCAGCAAGAAAAATTCCTCTCTGATGTGGTTGGCAAGGTAATTCTATGTAAGCAAGGGGGACATGATAGGATTTCAGCCTATATATTCAGCCTAATGACAAGGATTATTTTTAGACTAAACACAGATTGGTCTATAGTAATTTTTGAGAAGATTAAGGAAGGCATAAAGAAGCCTAATTTGGCTAGACTGATGAGTTTATACTTAGCTGGAGCAATTCCAGAAGTAATGCACCATATTCCTGGTTCTAAAATCAACCATATGAGAAAATGGACATCAGGATTATCTCCAGATGGGATAGGGTCCTAACAAAGGACATACCTGATATATAAAGACAAGAAGCTGATGAGAAATCTCCTGCACAGGACATTACTGATAATGCACAGGTGCAGGGGGAGCAAGATAATGCACAGGCACAGGATATTACTGATAATGCACAAGATATTACTGATAATGCATAGGAGCAGGGGGAGCCAAATAATGCACAGGTGCAGGGGTAAGAGACAACACACTTGGCAAGTGAAATAGCTTCACAAATAATTCTTGAGATACCTCATGTCAACACTCTAGCACAAGATGTTATCATGGAGGATACATCTGTAGTTGCTGATGCTCCTGAGAAAGAAGTACCACCAGTCCACACTCAACAGGAGTTTACTCTTGAAGAGTTGTTTCCTGATATTGAGGGAGCAACAAATAAGGGGGAGCAAATAAGGATTGAGGGGGAGCAGGCTGACTTTGAGGGGGAGCAGATTAGGACTGAAAAGGAGCTCCCTCCTAGTCCTAAGTAAAGAGTAGACATTCCCAGTACATCTGCTTCAGAAGATGAAGAAATCACAGGTGCCAAAAAGAGAAAACTGATGATTTTCAAGAGAAGGAGCCAAAGCTACAAGAAAGCATTGCAAACTGCTGGTCCACAACCTGCCCCAGAGGCTGATTACAGCTCTTTATTGGTTGCCTTGCAAGTGAAATTAGATGAGCAGAGAGTGGCTCTAGAGAAGTATGTGGATGAAATCCATAAGTCACTTCAATTTGATCTGGCTCAGGATATCAAATCCATCAGGTTTAAAGTGAATCTACATAAGAAAGAGATGACAGATTGCTTCCACAAAGGTGATAATGCTATAGTATTTCTGGCAAAGCAGTAAGCAGTAGTAAAGGTTCAAGTGGATGACATTATTATTAAACAAGGCTATGTCCTTGAGAATCAGATTAGGATGAATGACAATCTGACTGAATCTCACAATGAGATAGTAACTACAATAAAGAATATAGTCACTGCAATGACTGAAGCAAGGGCTAAAGAGAAAGAGGAGTTTGACAAGAAGCTATAGGCTGCCTTAGACTCATTTCAGACAGCCATTACTACTTCTCAGAATTTAATCTCTGATAAGCTTCTCAAGTTAAAATCATTTTATAAAGATGGTGTTAATTTTTTTGATGGACAAGTGAGATTTCAGAAAGATGACTTAAGAGACCATATTGAAAGAGCAGTCATAAAGGGGGAGAGAGTGTTAGTCAAAGCAGGCTCAGATCATGTCAAATGGATATCCAATAGCATCAGAGCCACTCTGGGATATCCACCTCTTTGTGATGATGATAATGTTGCTGAGTCAGGTGTGCAACCTGCTTATCTTGAAGGTGATCAACCTGAAGTTACTCAGGTCATCTACCCTCCAGCAGATTTTGAAATGATTCAGCAACAGGTTCAGTCAATGTACAGTCCTCCACAAGAAGTTGATAATGTTATTATTGAGAAAGTAAAAATGCCAGAAGCTGCCTTGAAAGCTCAGCAGGAAGCTCAACTGTCAAAGAAAAGGTTCAGAGAACACGCTGAGTTAAAGCCTGATTTTGAGCAGTGGAGCCTCACTTCCAGGAATATCATTTTGACTGCCTGGAAAGCTGTGAAAGATCAGATCCATGAAAGGGGCAAATGGTATACTGAACAAGAAAGGCAGAAATATGAAGCAAGGCAAGAAGCCATTTTGCAATATAGAAGAAAGGCTAAAATTGGGAAGCTACCTCCTAATGCTCAGGAGCCTAGCAAATACTTCCCTAAGCCTTTTCATTATTTTGAAAGGCAGAGAATTAAGGCTGAAGCACAGAAGAAGGCAAAGTTGAAAGGAAAGAAGCCCATTGATTATACAGAACCTACTATGCAGGCTCAGATTAAGCCAGGAAAAGGCATAGTCATCAGGGAGCCTGGTCAGCCTTAGTATAGATTTACTAGATTTTACAAGAACCATGTAATCTTTAGTATTAAAGAATTCTATGTAAACAATTGTTAAGAAACTTTTTGATAGTATAAACAAAACAATGTTTCATGCTCATTAAGTTTGCATCATTATTCTGTAATGTCATTTTGGTATATGTTTTGTTTATAAGTTACCCTGTCATATAATGCTTATATACATTATAATGTTTGTTTATTATAAGTGGTGTATATCATTGACTAAAGGGTTATGACTTCTCCAAATATGGGGAGATTGTTGGGTATATAGGAAAATATGTACCAGATTTGAAGAAGCCTCACTTAGCTCAATGATATACATCAAGGTGTATTTGATGTTATTTTGAGTTTATATGTGCAGGTTTAGAATATGCTGAAATGTAGGAAAAAGTTCCTAAGTCCATGTGTCGACACTTAAGAAAGCCTGTGTCGACACTTGGAAAAGCAGTGTCGACACCAGAAGCAACTGTGTCGACACACAGAAGTTTTAGTCGACATCAACTGTGTCGAGACCTGGAGGCAGTGTCGACACACAGAATTCTTAGACTACATCAACTGTGTCGACACCTAGAGGCAGTGTCGACACACCGAATTCTTAGACTATATCTGCTGTGTCGACACACAGGACTTGTGTCGACACACAGCAGATTTTCAACAAAGTTGATTGCTGTGAAGTGAAGAAGTGACTATATCGACACAAAGAAGCAATGTCGACACATTCTACAGATGCAGTATCAAGAAGCAGTGTCGACACCAAAGGAGCTATGTCGACATCACCAAAGCTTGTGTCGACACTTAATCTACTTGTGTCGACACATAATGAAGATCAGTCTCGACGCTTTGCTGACAAAGACAAAGGTTCAAGAAATGACTGAAGACTTGACAGCTGTGAATTCCAACAAGTTTGTTGAAGCTATCAGAACTGTCAGAAGTTGGTTAGAAACCGGATCAGCCGGTTATCATGGATTAAGTCTATATAAAGACAGATTCTGTCAAATCAAAAAAAACACGAAAAACGAACAACTATTGAAGTATTGATCATTGATCAAGAAAGAGCACGTCACACAGAAGAAGATTTTCGTGAGAAGATCTAAGAATACAATCTGAAGTGGCAATCTACTCAGAATTTGTCTAAGGAGAATTCAAACAAGAATTCAGAAGAAACTTCAGAAGATTTGGAGAGTGAGGGAGAGCTCCAGTTATTTGAAGTAAAGAAGGAGACAATTACAAGTCTCTTAAGAAGCAGATCCTGAACAAATCTGCTAAGAAGAATTCAGATCTATTTCTGAAATCTAAGAAGGAAGTTGTCAGCCAGTCAACTTCAAAGAAGATCAACCCTACTGAGTTTAGATTCAAGAAGCTTTGAAGAAAGCTAAGAATAGGTTGATCTTAGCAATCAGCTTTATCAAGAGCTGATCAAGAAACCTTTTATCCTTTCTCTCTCAACAAGGGTAAGAGTCAATCTATAAGATTTTTCATTATGTAGGATCTTTCAAGATCTGAGTTGTAAGCCTATTATATAAAGGTTGAGTGTAGGAGATATAGATCTCTGAGTTGTAGGCCTTATGACAAAGCTGAGGTAGGGCTATTAGCCTGAGATGTAGGAGTGTGGATACATTCTGAGTTGTAGGAACCTTTCAGGGTTCTGAGCTGTAAGATCTGTGGATCTGAGAAGAAGGAAGAAGTTAAGCTGAATCTAGCACACTGCTGGATAAGCGAAGGGGGAAAGTGGATGTAACCAGACCTTGGGGAACAACTATAAACCTGTGTGCAATCTGTGATGTGTGTGTGATTGTGAATTCTGTGTTATGGTTGCTGTGATAGCTGTAGAATAGTTAGATTCTTTTTAAAGAACTGAATTTTTATTCTGCCTTAAGTAAAAAAAGGAAAGAACTTATTCACACCCCCCCCCCCTCTAGGTGTTTGGGTTTTCTTGAAATCGATTTTATCATAAGATATATACCAATCACTACATCGAGAGACGGTCCATGCTGAAGTTCTAGAGTATATGCCTCCAAGGGCATTTCTCGACCCTGCTGACCTCTCCTACCAGCTCTACCTCTGCGGCCTCTCTTGCCCTATCCTTACATTGCCTACCCTACTTGAACTGCTCCTAATCCTGGCCTTCCTGCTGCTTGTGGGCAAAAAGCTCTCATGTGTCTCAGCTGCTGGCACAGAAAGTAGTTCCCTATAAAGGGAACCTCTCTTTGGGCTGCTGGAACAGGTTGTGGTACTGGAGCTAGCCTGGGCTCCTGCTGTAGTGCTAGGGGTGCTGGTGGGCACCTATAAGGCTGCATGCATTGTCTCTGTTTGTGCTCTCTCTCTTATCGGCGGGGAGCAGCTCCTATATCTCGTCCTTGACCTCTGATCTAACTCCAATGTAGTGACGTGAGTTACTATATTGTGGAAGGTAGACTGAGAGATCATGATCAAGTCCTATCTCAGGTCATCCCATAGGCCTCGATAGTAGCGAGCAGCCCTATCTCTGTTAATGGATATAAGGTTCCCAGCAAAACAGCCCAGGTGGATTAACTCTCTCTAGTCTTCCACCGTCTGGTCACCCTGACGGATGTACAGGAACCTCTCCTGTAGTGCAGCTCAGTCGGTGTACGAGATGAAGTGCTCCAAGAATTCCTCTGAGAACTCCCCCAACAGGATAGTGCTTAATGGTTGTCGTCAAGAGACTAGTTGCTCTCCACCAGTCTCTAGCATACCCCTCCACCAAGGTCACAAATAGTGATACTACAGCTACTACCGGGCATATTATGCCTACTAATAACTCATCTACGCGCTCAATCCACTCTTCTGGTTTTATGACAGTCTCCGTACCTCTGAAGTTGTTAGGCCTCAGTCCCCAGGAAGTCGCCAGTAGGTCAGTGGGTACCATCAACTACTGTAGTGGTTGTGCCAAGGCTGTCCGGAACATTTCCAAGATAGCTGTCAATGTTTTCCCCAAGTCAATCTCGGCAAACGGTACAACTACAGGGGTAACTAAGTCTGTAGGTGGGGTGGCGGGGACATATCGTCTAGAGGAGGATCTCTCATTACTGGACTCTGGTATGTCTCGAGGAGTAACAAGAAACAAGTGTTAGTATTTTGCAAAAGTAGGGGAAATTTGCAAAAAAACTAACAAAGCGGAAACAAAGGTGTGCGGGTGTGCTATCACACTGTCTAGAATCCCTAAGCCTCTACACTAGGGTCTACCAGGCTTCCGCTGCATAGTTCATCCCGAACCAAAGAACGAAGCGAGGGACGGAGGGATCTTAAGACTGATCCATAAGGACAGATCGTGATCGCTCTGATCCATTTATAAGACCCCCTCCCAACCTTTGTCTGGGTCGGGCCAAAGAGGATCTTACTAGCCCAAGACGTCCACCTAGTGCTCCTTAAGGGGTAACAATCAACACTACTAAGCACTAGTTGGATGCCTTGCTAGGCTTAAATCACAACATTCACATCACATCACAGAGTATTGCGGAAGCATTAACAGGAAGCCACAACATATATATATATATATATATATAAGGAGAACGTAAAAGTCCTTAGCCATTGTTTATACGTGAAGCTCGTAGGCTATGAAATTATGTCTACTCTAAACTCCTCACACTCTCAATCCTGCTCGCTAGTACTCACGTCTCGAAATTCTGAAGATGATGGGGGTGCCTTTGCTCGGGTAGTCCTATCAGCTGGCATATCGTCCTGCAACAGCTGGTCACTACGGTGCTCCATCTCCTGTGAATGGTTATTAAAATAATTGTTAGTCACAGAGCTAAGTGGAAACAAATCTCCTTCCTGGATCCATAATCTTAGGGACGAGCTCACACACCCAACAAAAGTAGATAGTCGAAGTAAGAGAGAGCTAGTATAATATTTTATATATAAGCTAGGAGCAACCATAAAAGGAGGTGCAGCATAGTATAATTGGAATAATAGCAGCAATATACATCAGTTATAATTAAAGTTCCACTAGCACATCAGCATAGCAGGTATTCACAGCCTGTATCCATACAGCTGGCATTCACAGCTACGCTCATTCCGCAGGCATTCATAGCCTCACACACATCGCAGGCATTCATAGTCGCATACAAGACCCTATGTAGACATAGTATGGACCGCTTCTTTTCAAGCTAGGTAGCGAGCCCCGCGGCCCTCATCGATGTGGTCGTCGGTGATAGTGGCCAGTCCTGCCACTTCTGTGGGTGGTCGTACCGCATAGCCCAGGACCCAACGTACAACCCCGTGTACTCTTGGATGTGAGCGACATCCGGTGATTCAACATTTTAGCCGACCAGCGGAGGAAACCCAATGGGGAAAAACATAATGGCCGGTCACCTGTGGTACTCATCTCCCTGACACCTTGAGTCGTTGAACTTCCCTCATCGGTACGAATAGTCTGCGGAAGTGACTAACCTGCCATAATTCACCGCAAGCAATTTATAAGAAATCAAATTAATCAATTTTGCTAGCACGCACCGGGTCTGTGGCGGCATGCCCTACTATGCTTTAAATAATTCTAGCAAGCGGCATTCAGCTCAACTTTCGACAAGGAGCATGATAGCACTTTATTTAGGGCAAACTCGGGATAAATACCTCAAATCCCATTATCCCCAACTAAGGCTCAACCTAACAGAAGAATGCTCGTCAGAGCAGGACCCGTGCTTAAAATGGTAAATTGCAGGAATAAAAGTGCGGTAATAAAAGTTGTTGAGAATATAAGCTACATAATTGAAATGCTGTAATGAAATAGGACCAGTACGAAACTGGAGTAGTACTGAACTGAAAGTAAGTACTGAAAGGAACTTGACCAGTATGAGACTGGAATAGTATTTTAAATCAGCTAGGTGAGAGCCTAACGGCGGGTGTTAAGCATCAGCTGGAATCAGCCCTCTAGGGTCATAACAATATCGCTCGAGGATCCTAACCCTGCCAGCTAGGTGGAAGCCTGGCAGCGGGAGCATCTCAGTACCTAACCCCAGAGTGAGAAAACTTTCTATCACTTAACCTCCGGGCGCTACCACCGGCCCAATCAGCTAGGTTAGAGCCTGGCGGCGGGTGTTGATCATCAACCGGACTCAGCCCTCCAGGGTCATAATGACATCACTCGAGGATTCCGGCCTTATCAGCTAGGTGGATGTCTGGCAGCGGGAGCATCTCGGGACCTAACCCCAGAGCGAGAAAACTTTCCATTGGCCAATCTCCGGCCCTGCCAGCTAGGTGGAAGCTTTGCAGCGGGAGCATTTCGGGACTTAGCTTGATAACCATTTGTAATAAACTTGATTTGCAAGAGAGTTGAGGCATCAAAAGACTTCATATTCATTGAAGGAATGGACTTACACACATTCATGGATATAAACACTTTAATTCATCACCACTCTAGGTGTGACTTAGGGTCTCGCCCTCCACATTTCGGAGGCGATACACTCCTGACCTTAAAGCCTCTGGGACAATATATGGGCCCTCCCAGTTAGAATTGAGCTTCCCCACCACCGCTGATCTCCCTGCTGCATCCACCTTATTTAGGACCAGATCCGCTTCCGTAAACTGTTTGACCCTGACGTGCTTGTCAAAGTACTTAACCATTCTCCGCTTTACCTCTTCCTGTCATATGGCGAAGAGATAACGTAATTCTTCCACCATATCAAGGGAGAGTCGTAGCTCCTCCTCATTTTCAGCTCGCCATTCTTCCTTTCCTGCCTCTGCCTCGACCACCCGAGGCTTCCGGACTTTGAACTCTATTGGGAGCACGGCCTCGAACCCATGGGAGAGCTTGAAGGGGGTCTCCCCCGTAGCCGTATTGGGAGTATTCCTAAGGGCCCAAAGTACTGAAGGAAGCTACTCCACCCAGCTATCCTTCAAATTCTCCACCTTCTTCTTGAGGAGATTGATGATGATTTTGTTCGCCGCCTCCACTACTCGTTGCTCCTGGGATGGTGGACTGACGTGAACCTGAGGTTGATCCCGAGTTGTCCACAAAATTTGATGAACTCGGTGATGGCAAACTGAGGCCCATATTCCGTGACAATAGCCTAGGGCAGGACATGCTGGTAGATGATCTTCCCCCGAATGAAGTTCCTTATTACCTAGGAAGTCACCTTGGCTAGTGCCTTCACTTCCAACCACTTAGAAAAACAATCTATCATCACCAGCAGGAACCTCCTCTGCCCGCTGGCCTGAGGGAAAGGTCCAACCAAATCCATTTCCCAAATGGCGAATGGCCAGGGGGCATGATACTCCTGAGCCGCTGAGCTGGTTGGAGCTGGAGGGGGCAAACAGCTAGCACTTATTGCATTTCCTTGCGAACTCCGCAGCATCCTGACTTAGGGTCGGCCAAAAGTACCCCTGTCGAACTATCCTCCCTTCCAAGGTTCTGCTCCTCGAGTGGCTTTCACACTCCCCTGGATGGACCTCCTCCAAAATCCTCTAAACCTCCTTCTCGGTCACACAACATGCCAACATCCCTGAGAGGGTCTTCCAATACAACTGCCCGTCGCGCATAAGATAATATATCATCTTGTGTTTGAACATATTCCTATCCATCCCTTCCGGGAACTCCCCTATGGACAGGAATGCTGTAAACGGGTCCATCCATGAGGGGTGTTGGTCCACCTCCTTTAGCTCTCCCTCTTGGATGGATGGACGGACGGAACAGGTCAGTGATGGTACCCCCCCCCCCACCCGGGGCCCATGCTTGGCTAACTGATCAACCTGCTCGTTCTGCTCCCGCGGCATATGTCGGATGGAGAAGGACTGGAACATTCTGATGACCCCCTTCACTTTTGCCAAGTATAACTGGAGAGTAGGCTTCCTTACCTCAAACTCTTCATTGATCTAGGAGGCCACCAACATGGAGTTAGTGAGGACCTCCACATCATGCACCCCAAGCTCCCTGGCTAGGCGCAACCCTGCTATCACAGCCTTGTACTCGGCCTGATTATTAGTGATGGGAAAATGCACCACCACTGTTTGCTCAATCATGGTTCCCTGTGGGCTCTCCAAGATCACCCCAACCCCCAAGGAATGCCTTCCGGAAGCGCCATCAACCATCACCTTCCATGGGACCAGTGAGTTCCGCCTCCGCCACCTCGACCACATAGTCAGCCAGAAAGTTGGTCATTGCTTGGGCCTTGATCGAGAGGCGGGGGACAAAGGACATGTCAAATTCACCTAACTCTACCAACCACTTTTCCAACCTTCTTGAATTATCCACCCCCTCAAAGATGTTGTGGAGGGGATGGTCGATCACCACTCGGATGGAGTGTGCTTGGAAGTAAGGCCGGAGCCTTCGGGCCGAGATGACCAAGGAAAAATCCATCTTTTCCAAGATGGGATAATGGAGCTCTGCCTTCCTTAGGACCTAACTTACGTATTATATAGGCAGCTGCTTCTTGCCCTCTTCCCGAACCAGGACAGAGTTAAAGGCCTCTGATTCGACCCCGAGATACAAAGATAGATCCTTACCCTCCTTTGGCCCTTGGAGAAGGGGGGCCTGAGTAAAATGGCTCTTCAAGTCCTGGAACGCCTCCTCGCATTCCCCAGTCCATTCAAACTTCTTCCCCCCCCCCCTCAATGCCTTGAAGAAAGGAGAGCACTTCTCCCCAGCCCAGGAAAGGAACCTGCTTAGCCCAGACAACTTCCCTGTTAGCCGTTGTACCTTTTTGGCATTTTGAGGCGACCCCAACTCCATGATCGCCTTGACCTTGTAAGGATTCAGCTCCACCTCGATGGGGGTGAGAACATGACCCAGGAAGTTGCCCTGCTGGCCCCGAAGACACACTTCAAGGGGTTTAGCCTCATCTTGTATTTGCACAAGGTGTCGAAGGTCACCTCCAGATCCTGGAGGTGGGAGTCCACCTCCTGTCTCTTGATCATTAGATCATCTACATACATCTTGAGATTCTTACCATTATGTTTCTGGAAGACCTGATCCATCATCCTTTGATATATTGCCCCTGTATTTTTCAGCCCAAAAGGCATCATCTTATAGCAGAATCACCCATCCCCGGTGATGAAGGAGACATCTTTCACATCGGGGGGGAGGGGGTGAATCCTGATCTGTTGATAACCTGAAAATGCATCTAAAAACTTATTATAGGAAAACCAGCGGCTGAGTCAACCAGCGCATCGATTTGAGGCAAGGGGTAATAATCTTTGGGCCATGATTTATTAAGCAAAGAGAAATCAACACACATTCTCCACCGGCTGTCTCTTTTTTTAACTATTACTACATTGGAGACCCAGCTGGGGTATTGAATTTTGAATACAAAGCCAGCCTTTAGGAGCTTGGCCACCTCCTCCCTGATGGGTTAAGTCAGCTTGTCTGCGATGGACCTCTTCTTCTGCTGGATGGGGCGAGCTTATGGCTCCAGGTTGAGGCAGTGGAATGCAATGTCCGCATCAATCCCCGACATCTCTTCCATGCTCCAAGCGAATATGTCCACATTCTTCTGGATGTATGCCAGCATCCTCTCCTGGTCCACCGGGGTCAGTCCCCTACTGATGCGCACCTTCTCCACCTTGCCTCCAAGGGTGAGAACTTCCATCTCCACCACCTCTCCTACAGAACCCAGAAGAGACTACTCTCCCAATTCTCTAACGTCCCCTCTCCTGGGACAAGGACCTCCTCCTAAGTATCCTCCACGGCCATTGCCTCGGCCATCTCCTCCTGGACTCCCTTCATCACCTCCACCTGGGTGCGGTTCTCCTCCACCCCCATCTCCACTCCATCTACTTCCTGTTCTGCCCCCTCCATCCTTCTCTCCATCTCCTCGGCCCCCTCCTACCAAGAAATGGAGTTCACCGCAGTGATGTAGCACTCCCTTGCCACATTAGGGTCTCCTCGGACCTGGACCTAGATCCCCTCGGCACTGAACTTCAAGCATTGGTGGAAGGATGATGGGACATAGCGGAAGGTGCTGATAAGGGGCCGTCTGAAGATGGCATTATAGCTGTTAGGGGAATCCACGATGACGAACCTGTAATTTTGGGAATGCCACCCCCCCCCCCTAGAGTGACATAGAGCCCCACTCCTCCTTCCACTTCCTTCCTTTCCCTTGAGAACCCGAACAGAGGCCCATCCGAGGCCAACACCCTCTTTGCATCCACCTTCATTGCATCAAACGCCTTCTTGAATATGGTATTGACTGAGCTCCCGTTATCGATGAAGATCCGGGAGATGATAAAGTTCTCGACCGCAGTTTGGATGACCAACGCGTCACAGAAGGGGTCCTCATGATCATTCATGTCACTCCTAGAGAAGGTGATCTTCTCCTCCGGGGGTGGGATCTGGGATGTGGACCCAATGCTCCTTCGGTACATGGTGTGGATACTTACCTTCTGCGAAGCCTCGACCCCTACCCCCCCCCCCATGGATCACTTTGATCCCTCCTCGGGCTCCAATGTCAGCCCGGTCCTCACTCCTGTCCTCCTCTACTCGAGGAAGGACTTCCTCGATCCGCACCTCTCGTCAGTGCAGCTACTACTATTGCTCCCTATTTCCTCTCACCTCGAGGAACTCCGATCACTTGATGGTAGCATGCCCCTCTTCCTAGTGGAAGTCAGAATAGGGTAGCTCCACCCTGACCTCTCTTCTCCTCCTCTACTATCCTCTCCGCCTCTACATGGTTATTTCCATAGCCTAGTACTGATCAGAGAGAGGAGGCCTCGAGCCCTGCCTCTATCCAGGAGGGTGGAACTGGCCCTGGCCCCCCTGGCAGTTGTCTTCTCTTTTGAAACCTCTTCGCTGGCACTAGTCTTGCCACTCCGGCTGCCTCCAGCTGAGCTTGTTGTTCGGCTCCTGATGCCCCCACCAGGGCTGTGGCTGTTATTTCTACTCCCTCTGTCGGGGCTCGGCTCTCCTCACCTCCTGACCTCGTCCTCCTCCTGGCCCTTTCTCCTCCTCTATGGCCCACTTGGCTAGTTTCTTCACGAACTCAGAGTTTGATGCCTCCCCATCGACTTCCCTTGCATCCCTCTCCATCAACTCCTCATAGGAGAGAGGTGGCACCCTCTTCAGCTCCATTCTGAAGAAACCTTGATGTAGCCCCAAGGTGAAGACCATCATCAGGGTGTGCCCTGGCATCTCCTGGACCTGGGTGACCTCCTCCTGAAACCGATCCACGTAGCTCCCCAGGGTCTCATTCACCCCCTACTTGATGTGGAATAGGGACTCTGACACCTTCTTCCTCTTCTTGGAAGTGGTTAACCTCAACATGAACCCCCGGCGCAGGTCCTCGAAGAAGTAGATTGAGTTGGTTGGTAGTTGTTGGAACCACTCCCTCGCCTTCTACTTGAGGGTGATGGCGAATAGTCTGCACTTAAAGGCATCCGACATCTTCCTTATTGAAACCACATCCTCGAACCATTGGATATACTGGACCGGTTCATTCTTCCCAGTGTAGTAGGACATCTCTGGCTCGTTGAACCCCTCCAGAACTGGGGTAGAAGAAACAAACTCGTTGAAGGGGCTGCCTGCCCTTACTGGGCGAGCCGGTGGGTCTCGCACCCCCATCTCATCGAACCAGCCTCCACTTGTCGAGCTGGGGAAGAGCACTCACCCGGGGAGATCGCTCCCACTACCCTCCTCTGCAACCTCTTTCCCATCTCGTCGAGCCGGGGCATCCTCGCCTAAAGTCGGGTCGGCGGTGACTGGAACAGCTGGCGTCAAACACTCGGCACGCGCCAAGTGTGACCCTGACCAGGCCAAGCACCTCCCGCCTAAACTCCTCCAACATCCCCACTATGGCGAGAGGGGGAGGGGGTAGCGAGTCTGCCTTATCCGAACCTTTCCCTTCTCCTCAAGTCATCGAGCCTGCTGAAGATTTTCTGTGCTAACCACTCTCCACGATCACCACACCAAAATGTTGAAACCGAAAACTCGGTCTCTGTGGAGTTCACACTTGGGGAAGGGGCGATCACACATTTACTTCTCTCTAGCGAGCCAAACGAATAAGGAAAAAGAATAGGGAATAGACCCAAGGGCTCGACGCAGAGGTCCCACCATACACCCTGAAGATCTTAGAGCGCTTCCCCTCCCAAGCCAAACGTTGAGCTAAGGATACCTCAAAAAGCACAAGAAGATCGGGTCACAAGTGAGCATGCCTTCTGAGGTACCCACTTGGGTCTATTTATAGATTTCTAGAAACAGCCTGTAAATAGCCAACCTTCGCTATTCTGAACAGCTATATGCAGCCCAACTAGGTCTGCCAACAGCGTAACTCTGCCATTCCAATAGGCTATAGACATGCTAGCAGGGGTAAAATAGTAAAAACACATCACAAGATACTGGGCGAGTGGCCCTCTGAAATCTCCACTCACCGGGGACGGCGAGTACTTGATGGTGATGGCACTCGCCGCCTCTTCCCAGCCCTGGGCAAGTATGGGCCCGGCCTGCCCCACTCGCCTGCTACCCGCCGAACCTCCTGGGGCGAGTGCGAGACGGCCTACTCCACTCACCCGCTGCTTGCTGAGCCCCTAGGGCGAGTGTGATCCGACCTGCCCCACTCGCCCCTCGAACGATTTACCCCACTTGGACGAGCCAGATTGCTAGACTTCGGCCGATCTGGTTCATGTCTCCCGCCGCTCGCTGGATATGGGGTTGTACACACCAGGGATCGGGTCAAAGTTGGGGTATTGTGTAACAATTTGTGTGTGCACGCTTTTCGGTGCTTGATAATACTCTGTTTGACCACGGATTGACCACTCGTCATCGAAACTGACTGGGACCAACTCCGTTGACTTTGTATTGACCATGCGAATCCAATGCGCTAAATATTCAAAATCTGTGCGTCGCGACGCGCTAAAATGGTCAAAACACTCATAATCATCGTTAGGCTTTGAATCATGATGCAACGTGTTCCGATGCATTTATATTGACTATACAAAGTCATAGGCACTGACAAAACTCAAATCTGAGTTCTCTAGGTCAATATCCAAAAATCTCGTTTTCGCGACGCTCTACTAGGAATAGCCATATCCATCCTATAACCTTGGAATTCAGTAGAACAAGTTCCAACTCACTTGTGTTGACTATACGAGGCTACAAGAACTGACAGAACTCAAATCGTAGTTATCTAGCTCGATATTCAAAAAATCTCTTTTTCGCGACGTTCTACGAGGAACAGCCATATCCATCATATGACCTCGGAATTCAACGAAACGAGTTCCAACATACTCGTATTGACTATATGTGGCCACAAAAATTGACAAAACTCAAATCGGAGTTTTCTAGTTCTATATCCCTGTCTAGGATTGCCTCCTAAAGGGTCACGGGTAGAGGTTCGGGTCACTTTTATTTGACCTATTAGTGTTCTGGCAGCCCAATAAAAATCGGGATATTACACACCTATTTCTAACATCTTTAAAGGTTAATCAGAGTTCTTTTGTGTCTGCTGCTTCTATCTCCAATGAAGGTATCTTATTCCTGTCCCAATGTTCAAATTGGATTGTGGACTCTAGTGTCAGACATTATATTACTCCACAAAAACCGTCTTGGTACTTGGACTCTACGCATCCCATGTTTATCACAACGGCCAATAGTAACACCACACCTCTTTCTGGTTCTACTAATATGCATATCACTTCATCTATCTCCCTTCACTCTGTTCTTCATGTTTTGGGCCCTCCTTTAAATTTTTTGTTAGTCATCTTACTTAATACCATGACTACTATGTAACCTTTTACTCTTCTTCTTTTATTGTACGGGATCGACTAACGTAGAATATTATTAGTAACAGATGACTATCAATGGGCTCTACATTTCGGACTTTTCTCCCATAGTACTTTCCTTGTTACCATGTTGAGTGGAACCAACATATTAGGCATGCTCCTCTCTCAATTCTCAAGAAACCTCTTCCTAATCTCTCCCTTATTGTCTTTACATGTGAGTCATGTATCTTCGGTAAACACATTATTATTCTTTTCTCCCTCATTGTACTCGGAGTCGTGCTCCTTTTGATTTAGTACACACTGACATTTGGGGCCCTTATAAAATGGCTAATGTATCTGATTATCTTTATCTTCTTATATTCATTGATGATTATTCTTACATAACCTTTTTGTACTTGCTTCATGATCGTTCTAATCTAACATGTGTGTTTTGTCCATATATTGCTGAGACTCATACCCAGTTTTCCGGCACAATTAAAATAATTCGGACCGATAATGCACATGAATACACTAGCCATGTATTTTATAATCTTTGTACTGAGTTTGAGATCATCCACCAAACCTCATATGCTTATACCCCTCAACAAAATGGTGTCAATGAAAGCAATAATCGTCACCTTCTTTAGGTCACTCGCTCACTTATGTTTTGAATATAAGTTCCCAAGCTTTATTGGCATTTTGCAATTTGTCCAGCTTTCTATCTCACCAATCGCATGCCCTCCTCAATTTTCAACTATGAGACTCTCTTTAGTCTTCTCTTTCCCTCTATACCCTCCTTTTTAGTTTTGCCTTACATTTTTGGCTGCATTTGCTATGTTCATTATCATGGTCCCTCCATCGAGAAGCTTGCATCTCGTGTCACCAAATATATACACGTTGGTTACTCTTAGATTCAAAAAGGATATGTTTGTTATTCTCCCATCGATCGCAAGGTGGTTACCTAAGTGGATGTGACCTTCCTCGATGACTAGCCTTTTTATTCTTTCCTTACGGCTCCTCTAACACCTCCTACCATTCAACAATTTACTGTCCCTATTACTTCTCAACTTCTACCAACTACCAAACCCTCCAAACCACCTATACTTTGTGTGTACACCTTTCTCCAATCTCATTTTGATGTTCTACAATAGTCATCCTCTACTAATGATATTATGCAGCCTTAAGATCGAACACAAGTGTCTACTGATCACCCCTTGGTCAATTATATGTCCTTGAATCGCCTCTATTTGGTGCTTCCCAACTCTACAACCTATTTATCTTCTATTTACACCCCTAACTCTCGGTAGGAGGCTCTTTAACAGTTAGGGTTGTCACGACCCGTCTAAACAAAAGTCAGAGTGCGCTTCGGGTGGGTCGTGATGCTACAGACATGGGCGGAAGAAAAATTTATGTTTGTAAGGTGGGAGCTGAGATACTGATAATTAGTTTTAAAATTATAACTTTTGAGTAAAAAAATATAATTTTTTATGAGCAAGCTTTAAAATATGACAGTAAGATATTTGGATGCGCATGTATTTTAATGAAAACTCATGATACAAGTTCTGATACAGATTTTATGCAATGACAATCTTAGATACATGAACATGAAAATAATATTCAAATTTCACTACATATATTATTTAGTCTGACAGTTGTCCACAATAACAGAGAAAATGTCTGATCGCAATTATTACATAAAATAAATATCCGATAGTAAAGAAAATAAATGCATAGAACCTGACACGGCGAAAAGATAAACTTCTAGAAGCAGGAGCTTAATGCAGATCGGCCTCGAAAAGTAGGCAACACATTCATGAATGTTAAGGCTAATTCCAAAATAAGAAGGAAAAAGCCTCAGAATATTGAAACAAAATAGATTAATGTAAAATAAAATATGAGCAAGGGAATCAGAAATGTTCGAGTACCCATTTTCATGAAGTAAAGCTAGCAAGATAGACAAATAAAAGAGTCTAGTATCTAACTTTAATTATTAGCCAAATCTAGAGTATAGTATAGATTCGATCACGTAATGACATAAGCTGTAATCAGTGAAAAGTGTAAGTGTTTCTATTTGATGCACATGGTTCTAGTATAAGTATAGATGCAAGGGTTATCAGAAAATTTATGTTTGTTATGACCATTCACTGGTTTTCATTACAAGTCAAGTGGAAAATCGAGTCAAAGTATCACATCAATTCAACACTATCGTGCAATGATTGCTTATGACATGAATGAATTAAATGATTCATAGCTTATGATTCTAACAGAAATAAATTTGCATCAAAGGAGTGAAAAATTAGATCATAGAACAAACTTTATCCAAGTCTTACTACCAGATAGACATAAGAAATAGATTTGATGCCAAAAAAGAAACTAGATAGTGAGCTTTATATTTTTGTTGGTTCATGTATTCACGAGTGATAAGATTATTATGCATTATTTTCTAGAATAATAAGTATTCAATTAGATTAATGCATTCTAAGGTATGATTATCTTCTAAGTAAACATAGGTATGATCCGATAAAACACAATTAATTTAATTGCTAGCAAGAAATCTTAACATGTATCACTATAAAAATTAATGTTCATGCTTAAAAAGACTACAAGTCTTCCAATTATCCATCAAATGAGACACAATTCATATAAGTGGGAATCCAATAAAAATCACTTTCATTCACTAACTCATATCATTCTAATCATATCAAGACCTAATCATACAATTTGACGATGTAGGTATTCAAATGTAAATTCGCATAGCATAAGGAAAGACACAATCAAGTTAAGCCAATGTTTGCAAGAGAGAAAGATTTCCCTACTTGCCTTAAATGAGGTCGAATCTGAGGGTGGCGGCTGAACGATGCAAGAAAAATTCAGAAACTTATTTCATACATGCTCAAGAACGATGAAAGTGATACAACAAAATTCACTATGCTAACATATGCATTCTGCGACGTGGAATTTAAACAAAGTGGGTTAAAAGATTTATCTACCTTAAAAGTGAGGTGAGTGGAGATTACCATGTGGAAACGGAGACTTGGAGGCACTTAGGTTGCAGAACCCTAAATCGGAGAGTTTTTTAAGCAAGATCCCACCAACTGAATCAAGTAACGGTGCCGGAAAATACAAATACACAATGGTTAGATGATAACATGGGGGTAAAAAACATGAATCGCAAAATATACAAAATTTGGAGCGCAAACTTTCCAAGAAAATTTATGGAAATATAAATAAAGGGGAACATGAGGAGAATCTTACATATAGGAACCAAATCCAAGCCCAAAATAAGAGTAGAGAAGGATTCGAGCAAAAACACTAGAGAAAATGGAATTGCCGAAGGAAGAAGAGGAGAGATCTAATGTCGTCGGCCTTTTGTAGGAGAAAGAAAGGATGCATTGCTGATCGAAGAAGAAGGATACGAGGAGAACAATTATTGTCAGCTTCTTGGGGAGGAGGCAGAGCTTTCATTGGACATAGCAATAGAAGGAGGCGGCGGGGAAGCATGAGGAGGCGTCGATGCTATCTTGCGAGATCGGCACTGGAGTGGGATCGACGGGGGAGGCAGAATTGAGAAGTGTGGCGCTTGCGAGAAACAAGAGTCGTGGGAAATTAGAGTCATGGGAGACGGGGGCTGCGGCTTGTGGCTTGTGGGAAAAATAAGAGGGGGCTGGCTCGGTTTGGAAATTATAGATGACCTAATTAAGGTTTTTTTAATTACAAATTTGTCATTAATAAGTTCTTTTTTGTTTATTTTAATGGTTGTTACGTTCTCCCCTACTTAGGAAGTTTCATCCCAAAACTTTCAAGGATTCCTTAAATCGAATCAATTGAGGTGAAAATTCAGATAACATTTATTCCAACAAGGTTTGCAAATAAAGTAGGGAGGCTAACTATGAATATATGAAATAGAATGGATAACAAGTTCAGAGGCATACCAAGATCAAGAGAAAATTTACTGATACTTGTTACACATATCAGATTCAAGTTTCCAAGTGTACTCATCAGACTTGTCATGCATCCAAAGTAATATTACCATATGAATAATTCTCTTTCGAAGCTTGTGTACTTGATACTCCACGATCTCAGAGAGTTTGATTTGACACGAAGGAACTGCTTCAAGAATCACAGGAATTCCATTAGCTCAAAATTAAGAAGACTCAATAATTCGAGAGCGAATAATCTTTGCATGATGTGAAGATAGAACACTAAATAGAAAAAGAAGCTAAATGGTGATTGAGTGATGACAAATATGAGTCACTCTAGAGATGGAAGAGCACAAAATAGCATTAAAGCAATTCAGCGAAATAATTTACAAGAAGACTCTCACTTCTCGCTAATACATAGGAGCTAACTAGATGGGTAAATAAGAGGACCGAATAAGGATTGATAGACAAGCGGAATAGAAAGAACTAATTACGAATATTGAGAACTTGAAATTGGAGATTCTCACACATTTTATATCGTCGGATACATAAATTATGTAATAATTACAGCATTTTCACTAGAAAACTCTAGGTAATAATCATGCAAATACAATAATAAGATCATGTGCGATGTCAAAAAAATAGTAAATGCATATTTGTACAATCATTATTGTTGTTCTTAGCTTGACACTTGTGCAATGATTTATGATATGAATGCAAATGAATGGATACACGTGCAAAGTTAAGTTTTCATGTCACTTAATATATCATGCATATTGTGATACTAATATCATTGCACTTGAAATGATTAAACTGCCCATAACCATTTAATATTTGCAAGTGGTGTACATCCTAGTGGAATTCATATGTACAAAAAATTTAAGTTTGCCCATAACCACTTAACATTTATGCGCATACTACTTATGCTTATGAGAGTAGTGTGTCCGTGTTTCAGTAGCGAACAACAAATAATGATAAGGTGAGTCAAGGAATAATTCATGTATATATATATATATATTTATATAATGAAATTCAAAATATGTGAAAATTATAAAATACTTTATCTTTAGAAGCTAACTTAGCATTGATACCAACTTTCATGACCCTTCTAAACAGAATTCAAAGTGCGTTTCGGGCGGGACGTGATGCCACAGACATGGGCAGAAGAAAAATCCATGTATGTAAAGTGGGGGCTGAGATACTGATAAGTAATTTTAAAATAATTACTTTTGAGTAAAATATATAGTTTTTTATGCGGGAGCTTTAAAATATGGCAGTGAGAAATTTTAATGTACATGTATTTAAATAAAACTCATAATACAAGTTTTGATACATATTTTATGCAATGATAATCTCAGATATAAGAACATGCAAATAAATGTCAAATTCTAGTATATATATTATTTAGCCTAACAATTATCCACGATATAGAAAAAATGGTTGATCGCAATTGTTACATAAAAGAAATATGTAACAATAAAGAAAGTAAATGCATAGAACCTTACACGGCGAGAAGATAAACTTATAGGAGCAGGAGCTTGATGCAAATCGGCCTCGAGAAGCAGGCGTCGCAGTCACAAACGCTGAGGTTAATTCTAAAATAGAAAGGAAAAAATCTCAGAACATTGAAACAAAAAGGATCAAAGTAAAATACAATATGAGCAGGGGAATCTGAAATATTCGAGTACTAGTTTTCATGAAGTAAAGCTAGCAAGATAGACAAATAAAAGAGTCTAGTAGAAATAACTTTAATTATTAGCCTACTCTAGAGTATAGCATATATTTGATCACGTAATGACATAGTTGTAATCAGTGAAAGGTGTAAGTGTTTTTATTTGATGTTAATGGTTTTAGTATAAGTTTAGATGTAAGGTTTATCAGAAAATTTGTGCTTGTTATGCACATTCATTGGTTTTCGTTACAAGTCAACTAGAAACTCGAGTCAAAGTGTCACATCATTTCAACACTACCTTTCAATGATTGCTTATGAAATTAATGAATTAAATGATTCATAAATTGTGATTCTAACAAAAAAGAATTGCATCAAAGGAAAGAAAAATCAAATCATGGAACAAACTTTATCCAAGTCTTACAACTAGACAGACAGAAAGAAGATTTGATGACACAAAAGCAACTAAATAGTGAGCTTTATATTTTTGCGGGTTCAAGTATTTATGAGTGATAAGATTACCATGCATCATTTTCTAGGAAAATAGTATTCAATTAGATTAATCCATTCTAAGGTATGATTATCTTTCAAGTAAACATGTGTATGATCTAAATATTTTATATAAAACACAATTCATTTAATTGCTAGTAAGAAATTTTAACATTTATCACTATAACAATTAATGCTCATGCTCAAAAAGAACAACTAGTCTTCCAATTATCCATCAAATGAGACAAAATTCAACTAAGTGGAAATCAAATCAAAATCACTTTTGTACAACCCCTTATCTGGCGAGTGGGATTGACAGGAGCCATATCAGCCAAATCAAGCAGTCCAAGTCCCAAGTGACTCACCTAGGCGGGGTGGAACGGATGAGTAGCGAGTGGTGCAAGCAGGCTCACACTCGCCCTGGCTCTCAGCAGTAGTAGTCGAGTGGGGTAGGCCAGGACGGCACTCGCCCTGGTCCATAGGGAGACGGAGAGTGCTAGCCTCATCGAGCACTCGCCGCCCTAGGCGAGTGGGAATTCCATGGTGATAGATTTAACTTCAAGACAACCTAAACACCTAGAGGGGGGGTGAATAGGTTCTTATCCTTGTTTCAATCTAAGGCAGAATATAACTTTAGTTCTTTAATATAAATCTGAAATCTCTACAGCTAACACAGCATATACAATCACAAAATAACACAAATCATAGATTGCACACTGATTTATAGTGGTTCCCCAAGGTATGGGTACATCCACTTTCCCCCTTCGCCTATCCAGCAATATGCTAGATTCAGCCTAACTTCTTCCTTTTTTTCTCAGATCCACAGATCTTACAGCTCAGAATCCTTAAGGATTCCTACAACTCAGAATGTATCAACACTCCTACAGCTCCAGCTAATAAGCCCTACATAAGCCTTGCCACAAGGCATATACCACAGAGAACTGATTCTCCTACACTCAGGCTCAAACAGCCTTACCACTCAGAGATCTAAATCTCCTACACTCAGCCTTTATAACACAGTCTTACAACTCAGATCTTTGAAAAGATCCTACAGAATTTGATAAGTATTTTTGATGGACTCTTACCCTTGTTGAGAGAGAAAGGATAAGAGGATTCTTGATCAGCTTCTTGATGAGACTGATGGCTGAAATCAACCTGTTCTTAGCTTTCTTCAAAGCTTCTTGAATCTGAACTCAGTAGGGTTGATCTCTTTTAAAGTTGACTGACTGGCAGCTTCCTTCTTGGATTCCAGAAATAGATCTGGATCTACTTAGTAGATTAGTTCAGGATCTACTTCTTGAAAGACTTGTGATTGTCTCCTTCTTGATCTCAAAACAGCTGGAGCTCTCTCTCCCCAAATCTTCTGAAGTTCCTTCTAAATTCTGAATTGAATTCTCCTTAGAAAAAATTTGAGTGGATGATCACTTCAGAATGTCTTCTTAGATCTTCTCACGAAGATCTTCTTCTGTATGACTTGCACTTTCTTGATCAAAGATCAATCTCTCAATAGTTGTGTTAGTTGTGTGTATCATATTTGATTTGACACAGTCCGTCTATATATAAGCTTCACCCATGGTAACCGGCTGATCCGGTTTCTAACGAACTCCTGACAAGTCTGACAGCTTCAGTAAACTTGTTAGAATGCACAGCTATCAAGTCCTCAAACAGTTCTTGAGCCTTTTGTCTCTATCGGCAAAGCGTCGAGACTGACTGTCATTATGTGTCGAGACTGACTGTCATTATGTGTCGAGACAAACTGTCAATATATGTCGACACAAGTGACTTAAGTGTCGGCACAGACTTTGGTGGTGTCGACATAGCTGTCTTGATGTCGACACTACTTCTTGACACTACATCTTGAGAATGTGTCGGAACTGATTATTTGTGTCGACACAATCACTTCTTCACTCCACAGCAATCAACTATGTTAAAACTCTATTGTGTGTCGACACAAGTCCTTTGTGTCGACACAGTTGATATAGTCTCAGAATTTGTGTGTCGATACTGCCTCCAGGTGTCGACACAATTGATGTCGACTAATACTCCTGTGTGTCGACACTTCCTCCCGGTGTCGACACAGTTGATGTCGACAAATATTTCTGTGTGTCGACACTACCTCCTGGTGTCGACACAGTTGATGTCGACTAATAAATTCTATGTATCGATACAGTTGCTTCAGGTGTCGACATAGCTTTTCCAAGTGTTGACACAGACTTCCTTAAGTGTCGACACATGGACTTAGAAACTTTTTCTGCATTTTAAGCCAATATTTAACCTGCAAATATAAACTCAAAATAACATCAAATACACATTGATGTATATCATTGAGCTAAGTGAGGCTTCTCCAAATCAGGTACACATTTTCCAATGTACCCAACAATCTCCCCCTATTTGGAGAAGTCATAACCCTTTTGTCAATGATATACACCACTTATGATAAATAAACATGATGATGTATATAAGCATTATTTAAGAGGGTAATTTATAAATAAAACAAATAATAAACTGACATCACAGAATAAGGATGCAAATTAAATGAATATGGAACATTGTTTTGTTTATAATATCAAAAAGTTTCTTAACAACTGTTAATATAGACTTCTTTAAAACTAAGAATTACATAGTTCTTGAAAAATCTAGTAAAACTAAACTAAGGCTGGACAAGCTCCTTGATGACTATTCCTTTCCCTGATCTAATCTGAGCCTGCACAGAAGGTTCTGTATCTTCAATGGGCTTCTTGACTTTCAACTCAGCCTTCTTTTGTGCTTCAGCCTTAATCCTTTGCCTTTCAAAATAATGAAAAGGCTTAAGGAAATACTTGCTAGGCTCCTGAGCATCAGGAGGTAGCTTCCCACTCTTACCCTTTCTTCTGTGTTGAACTATGGCTTCCTGTCTTGCGTCATACTTCTGTCATTCCTGCTCATTATACCATTTTCCCCTTTCATGAACCTGGTCTTTTACAGCTTTCCAGGCAGTTAATATGATATTTCTAGAAGTGGGGCTCCATTGCTCAACATCAGGTTTTAACTCTGCCTGCTCTCTGAATCTCTTCTTTGATAATTGAGCATCTTGTTGAGCTTTCAGACCAGCTTTTGGCATATCTACCTTTTCAATAATAACATTAGCAACTTGTTGTGGAGGGTTGTACATAGACTGAACTTGTTGATGTATCATTTCAAAATCTGCAGGGGGGTAAATGACTTGGGCAACTTCTAGTTGATCACCTTCAAGTAGAGCTGGTTGCACACCTGACTCAGCCACATTGTCATCATCACATAAGGGTGGATATCCCAGAGTGGCTCTGATACTGTTGGTTATCCATTTGGCATGATCAGAGCCTGTATATACTAACACCCTCTCCCCCTTTATGACTTCTCTAGCTACATGATCTCTTAAATCATCTTTTTGAAATCTGATTTGCCCATCCAGGAAATTGATACCATCTTTAAAGAATGGCTTTAACTTTTGAAGCTTGTCAGTAATTAAAGTCTCAGATGAAGTGATGGTAGTTTTAACTGAATCTAGGGCAGCCTGTAGCTTCTTATCATATTCTTCCATGTCTTTATCCCTTGCGCCAGTCAATCCAGTAACAGTATTTTTTAACTCTGTTAAGATTGCATTGTGAGAATCTATCAGATTCTCATTCATCCTCAGCTAGTTTTCAAGGACATAGCCTTGTTTGATGGCAATATCATCCACTTGTTGCTTGATATCTACCTGATGCTGTGCTAGAAATACCACAACATGGCCCCCCTTATGGAAGCAATCTGGCATTTCTTTCTTATTCTGATTTACCTCAAATCTGATTGATTTTATATCTTGTGCTAGATCAAATTGGAGGGCCTTATGGCTTTCATCCACATATTTTTCCAAAACCAATCTCTGCTCATCTAATTTCACTTGTAAATCTACCAAATATTTGTTGTAATCAGTCTCAGGAGTAGGTTGTGGAGGAGTAGTTTGTAGTGCCCTTTTATAACTTTGGCTCCTTCTCTTAAAGACCATAAGTTTTCTCTTCTTGGAATTCCTGAGTTCTTCATTCTCTGAATCAGAAGTACTGGCTATCTCAACCCTTTCTGGTGGAGTAGAGGGTGTATCTTTTTCAATGCCAATCTGCTCCCCCTCAAGATTAGCCTGCTCCCCCTCAAACCTCTTCTGTTCATCCTCAACCCTGATATGCTCCTCCTTATCTGTTGCTCCCTCAATCTCAGGAAACAACTCTTCCAGAGTGAATTCCTGTTTAGTGTGAGCAGGTGATAGTTCTTTCTCAGCAGCATCAGTAACTCCAGAAGTATCAAGATCAGTTTGTGAATCTATTTCTTCTGATAAGTTGATTCTGTCTTCCTCCTGCACCTGTGCAGAATGTGGCTCCCCCTGCAACTGTGTAGTAACTGTCTCCTCATGGACTTGGGCATTCTCAGTTAGATCCTGAACCTGTTCCCTAACTTTCTCCCCCTGCACTTGTACACTTATTGTGTCCTCCTGCACATGGTCATGCTCAGTAATGTCATGTACTGGTGATTTTGCTGTAGTATCCAAATCAGGTATGTCCTTTAAGAGGACCCTATCCCATCTGGATATTATTCTGATGTTCATCCTTCTCATATGATTTATTTTAGATCCTGGAATCTGATGCATTACCTCTGTAATTGCTCCAGCTAGGTATAAACTCATCAATCTAGCCAAATTAGGCTTTTTGATTCCTTCTTTTATCTTCTCAAACAGAACTGCAGAACAATATGTGTTAATCTTATAGATTATCCTTGTCATCAGACTGAACATAAAGATAGAGAGCCTATCATGTCCTCCTGGTTTACATAAAATCACCTTCCCTACCACTTCAGATAAAAATTTTCCTTGTTGATTCATCCCTTTTCTGTTAATGGCTGCTCCAATCTTCATGGCTGGATCCAATCCACACCACTGTAGAGCCTCCCTTGTCTTTAAGGCTGGGACCTTTTCTTCATCCTGAATTCTAGGAAGGTGAAGAATCTTTCTTAAACTTTTCAGAGTAAGTTTGACTCTATATCCATGAACTGATGATTTAATCTTGAGTCCAGTGGAGTCCACTGATGCAGCAGCATAGAACTCAAACACTTCCTTCTTCCAGATCTTGGTAGGTTCAGATACAAGAAACTCTAATCCATTATCAGTAACAAGGGTAATGACCCTTTTAATCTCCGTCGCTGCATCATCAAAAGCATTGCGCACCAGCTCGTAGCCTTCGTTAATGTTGTCTTCAACCTTTGGTGTCATTGGGACGAAGAGAAAGCTTTAATGGAGAGAAGAGAGTTTGTCGACACAGGGTTTTAGTCTCGAAAACCTGGTGAGCATGTTGACAGAATTTGTTCTGAACCTATTTATACCCTTTTAAACAAAGAAGGTCAAAAGGCGGGCAAAACTGTCTAAATGTGTCGACACAGTTGAAATGTGTCGACATATACTTCTATTGTCTCGACAACAATATTGACCTCTATGTGTAGACACAAATTGATGATGTGTCGACACTTGACTTATGTAGTTGTTGGACAGAAAGTCTGTGTCGACACTTATTCGAAGTGTCGACACAAATTCTGAATGTGTGGACATCACTTCTCTGGATGTGTCAACACTACTTTCCTGGATGTGTCGACACTTTGTCCCTTAGGTGTCGACACTACGACACTGTGTCGACACAATTTCCCTGAATTGTCGACACAACTCCTCTGTGTCGACACTTTATTACTGAATGTGTCGACACAATTTTACTTAGCCACTTTTGTTAATCTAACATATGGTCAACATTCCTAATTCAATTTTAAATCTATTGAATTTAGTTTCATCTAGAGGCTTAGTAAATACATCTGCATTTGATAATCTGTCTTAACAAATTCTAGTGAGATGTCCTCTTTCTCTACATGGTCTCTAAGAAAATGGTATCTTATTTCTATATGCTTAGTCCTACTATGTGAAACAGGATTATTAGCAATAGATATAGCACTTTTAGAATCACAAAACAAGGGTTCTACTTACTTGAATACCATAGTATCTTAGCCGATGCTGAATCCATAACAGCTGTGCACAGCAACTTCTTGCATCCACATATTCAGACTAAGCTGTGGAAATTGCCACACTAGTCTGCTTTTTACTGCTCCAAGATATCAATCTTCCTCCCAAAAATTGATATGTACCTGTAGTGCTTTTTCTATCTTCTTTACAACTTACAAAGTCTGCATCTGAATAGCCTGTTAATAGAAAACTTCATTCCTAGGGTACCAAAGGTCTAGATTAGGTGTGCCCTTTAGATATCTCAAAATTCTCTTTACTGCAGTGTAATGAGATTCTTTAGGGCATACTTAGTACCTAGCACAGACACATATTACATACATAATGTCTGGTCTACTGGCAGTGAGATATAGTGTGAGCCAATTATTCCTCTATATAAAGACTCATCTACAGGTTTACCTGCATCATCTTTGCATATAGGCATACTTGCTCCTATAGGAGTTCTCATGGTGGAGGATGATTCCATACCATACTTCTTAATTAACTCCTTGGTGAACTTAGACTGGGATATGGACAAGCCATCATCAGTCTGTCTTACTTGGAGTCCCAAGAAGAACTTAAGTTCCCCCATACTGCTCATTTCAAACTTCCCTTGCATAAGTTTAGCAAACTTCTTGCAAAGGTTGTTTTCAGTAGATCCAAAAATTATGTCATCTACATAAATCTGAACTAAGATTATCTTTCCTTTGGACTCTCTTAGGAATAGAGTTTTGTCTATTTTCCCTCTTGAGAATTTGTTCTCAATAAGGAAAGTAGACAGGGTTTCATACCAAGCCCTTGGGGCTTTATTTAACCCATACAAAGCTTTCCTAAGTCTATAAACATAATCAAGTTTGAAAGAATCTACAAAACCTGAAGGCTGCTCTACATAGACTTCTTCTTTTAGATTTCCATTCAGGAATGTTGATTTTACATCCATTTGGAATACCTTGAATCCTTGATATGCTGCATAGGCAAGTAACATTCTAATGGCTTCCAATCTTGCTACTGGGGCAAAGGTTTGATCAAAGTCTATTCCCTCTTCCTACCTGTACCCTTTTGCAACAAGTCTTGCTTTGTTCTTCACAATAATTCCACTCTCATCCAATTTGTTCCTAAAGATCCACTTTGTTCCAATGATATTGTGGTCTTTTGGTTTAGGAACTAACTCCCAGACCTTGCACCTTCTGAACTGATTTAGCTCCTCTTGCATGGCAATAATCCAATGTGGGTCTAGGATAGCTTCTTCAAATTTATTTGGCTCTAATTGAGATAGAAAGCTTGAGTACAGGACTGTGTTCAAATTCTTGCTTCTGGTTTGCACTCCATGTCTTGGATCACCAATTATCTGATTTACTGGATGATCTTTTAAGTGTCTAACAGCTGGAGGTAGTCTTTCTTCAGGCTGAATACCTCCAGTTTCTTCAATGTGTTGCACCTCTTGGTTTTCTTCAGCTTCTAGAGAGTCCTGTACTCCCCCTGGACAGTAGCCACCATTTTCCATTTCTTGATCTGCAGTTGAATCTTCTGCAATGGAAAGCTTGTCCATTCTCTCATTTATACCTGTTGGACTGCATGAACTACAAGGCAACTCACTGTTGATCAATCTAGTTTCATCAAATATAGCATGTACAGATTCTTCTACAACCTGTATAATCAAGTAGTAGACCCTATAAGCCTTACTATTGTTGAGGTACCCAACAAATATCTCATCTTGGGATTTGGCAGCAAACTTAGTTAGATAAGACTTGCCATTGTTAAGGATATAGCACTTGTAACCAAAGATCCTAAAATAGGATAAATTTTGTTTTCTACCTTTCATGATCTCATAGGGAGTCTTTTTGTGGCACTTGGTGATAGAAGCCCTGTTGATCACATGACATGCAGTGTTTACTACCTCAGCCCAGAAATATTCTGGGAGAGAAGTGTCACTCAATAGAGTTCAACCAGCCTTAATCAATGTTCTATTCTTTCTTTCAGCAATACCATTTTGCTGTGATGTTCTAGGTGAGGAGAATTCTTGAAAAATCCCAAATTCTTCGCACAGTCTTGTCATACTTTCAGATTGAAATTCAGTGTCATGGTCACTTCTGATTTTAACCACTATACTGTCCAGTTAATTCTGAATTTGTCTGACAAAACTATGTAAAACACTTGGGGTTTCAGATTTTTGTCTCAGAAAGAACACCCAGGAATATCTAGAATAGTCATCTACCACAACAAAAGTGTAGACCTTCCTACCTAAACTATGAACTGGTATAGGACCAAAAAGATCCATATGTAAGAGGTATAGACACCTCATTGAATCCTTGTTTTCAAGGCTATGAAAGGAGGATTTTGTCTGCTTGCCCTTTTGACAAGCTGAACATATCCCTTCCTTTATACACTTAACTTGAGGACCATTCCTCACTAACTCTTTGCTAAAGAGTTGGCCAATTATTTTGTAGTTAAGATGGGACAGCCTCTTGTGCCATTTGATACAATGAGAGGCTCTCTCATCAGCTACAAGACAAATAGGAGAACATTTGTTCTCACACTCAAAATTAAGACAGTAAACATTCCTCTTTCTATATCCTGTCAAAATGATCTTTTGATCACTTGACCTTTTGATATGATATCCATTCTTAACAAATGAAATGTCATATCCTAAATCACTCAGCTAACTTATGCTTATAAGGTTGTGTTTCAAACCCTTCACATAGGCCACTTGAGTGATAGTAATCTGGTTACTAGAAATGTTACCAAATCTTTTGATGATTCCTTTTTCAGAGCCACCAAAGATTACTTTAGGCCCATTTAAGATAGTTAAATACTCCTTCAGCAATCCCTTTATTCCAGTCATGTGTCTGGAACATCCACTGTCCAAGTACCATATAGGGGTATGGTGACTTGGACTCACCTGCAATAAAGAATTACCTCTCCTTAGAACCCAAGTAAGTCTTGGGTCCTTGGTTAAAGTTAGCTTCATACTTAACAAATCTACCTGCAGCTCTTCTAACAGGTAGACTGTTGTTCTTCCTAACACTAGTGTTGTGCCAGCAATCTATGGCATAATGACCTGTCTTGCCACAACACCAGCATTCATACTTGTTGTATCTATTTTTAGATACATTCTTTACAGTCTGGTTGACAGCAAATCTTTTGTATTGTGCTGGTACTGTTGTAGCTACACCCACTGGTTTCTCACAAACATGGGGTTTATGAACATGGGCTGCCTTATTGACATAAGCACCCTTGTCATTCAGAACTTCAGTCTTACTATGACCATGAGTATTCTCAAGGTCATACTTGTTAGAAGGCACTTGTACCTTTCTAAAAACAATAGGGACTTTAAAATTCAATGGCTGGACTGAGGCTTTGCCCTTTCTCTTGAATTGGACAGCCCTGGTGTTACCTTTAAAGCCTATTCCAGCCTTACCCTTTTGAGCCACAAACTCATCTATTAAGGGTAAAACTGATTTTGGCTTGGAATAACTAGCCACCAAATCTTTCTCCTTTTGAAGTCTGACTTCCAGACTTTTAATTAGATCATTTTTGTATGTGATTGTACCCATCTGAATAACAGTTATAGTTTTCAGTTTGGCAACCTCATTCATTTTTTGATCCAACTCTTTCTCTAAACTAAATGCAGTCCATCTTAAGATCTGCAATTTCCTTAGCCTGAGTTTTGGCCAGGTTCTTGCTTTTCTTTAGTGCCTGCAACAAGTCCCCATATTCATCTATCAGCTGATGAATATCACCTTCAGACTCAGATCCATGCACATCACTTGATGCAGATGTAGCTGACTCTGTGCCAGTACTACAAACTGAATTACTGGACAAACATTGTACCTTGCTAGGACCAGGCTGATCCTGGAACTTGTCTTCTTCTGATACAGCCATCAGTCCCATGCACTGATGGTCTTCTTGTGCATAGATAGAGTTCAGCAATTGCATAAACTCATCTTCTCCATCTGCTGCATATAGGCCAATGTATGCCTCAGCTTCAGATTCAGACTCTGAAGATGATTGGTCTGTCAAGCTCTTCTCCTTCTTAGCAACAAAGGATTTCTCCTTCTTGATCTTTTGTTGAGTCTTCCTTTTATCAGCAGACTCCTTTCTTTTTTCTGGACACTCAGCCACAACATGTTCAAGCATATTATAGTAATAACAAACTATCTTTGATGTTGTAGATTTGTTAGGCTTAGACCTGCTCCTGTCCTTCGTAGATGACTTTCTCTTTTGATAATAGTCATCAACTGGCTGTGATGTGGAGGGCCTAGATTTCTACTGCTTCTTCTTCAAGAATCTCTGAAACTGCCTTGTAAAGGCAGCAAAATCTGTATCTGAATCACTGCTATCTGAATTTTGATTGTCTGAATTATCTGAGGTAATTTCAGCAACTTCCCTAGGAGGTGATGGAGACATCCTCCTATTCTTTCTAGTGGCTTCAACCTTGAAAGCCACAGACTTTTCTTTATGCTCCCCGTTTTGCATTTCTTTCTTCCTCTTTTCTAGTCATTAGTTGCATTTCATAAGACAGCAACTTTCCAAATAAAGTTGGAGGAGAAATATCTGCAAGTTTGGCCACTTCCCTAATGGCACAAATCTTGGTGTCTCAATCCTTTGTCAAGGATCTTAGGAATTTATCATTCAGTTCATATGTACTGAAGACCCTTCCATAAGACATCAGCTCATTTACTATTCTATAGAACTTCTTATAGCACTCAGATATGCTATCTGACTTCCCTTGTCTGAAACTTTCATATTCCTGATTTAGCATAGACTTTCTATCTTGTCTAACTTCTTCAGAACCCTCCATGTAGACTATCAAAGTGTCCCACATTTCCTTGGAGGTCTTGCAGTGAATCAAATTCTGAAAGGTTGAATCATCTATGGCACTTACTATGATATTCTGGGCTCTTTTATCCATAGTTGTCCAGGATTATCTCATCCTTAGTCATCTCAGAAAAATCTTTGGGAGTTCTTTGATTTGCATCTAGAACAGACACATTCATTGGAATATAAGGACCTTCTTTTACTGTAATATAGATCCTTGGGTCAGAAGCCTCCATAAACAACCTGACCCTTTCTTTCCATATTCCAAATATCTCCTTCCTGCAGATGGGTAATTTCATAGAACCTAGTTCCTTGTGATTTTCTCCAGAACCCATTTTCTTGATTCTTGATTCTGCCTTAGGGATCTAACTAAGACTGTTAAGTCCTTCTTTGAGTAACCTCCCTCTGATACCACTTGATAGATTTAACTTCAAGACAACCTAAACACCTAGAGGGGGGTGAATATGGTTCTTATCCTTATTTCAATCTAAGGCAGAATATAACTTCAGTTCTTTAATATAAATCTGAAATCTCTACAGCTAACACAGCATATACAATCATAGAATAACACAAATCACAGATTGCACACTGATTTATAGTGGTTCCCCAAGGTCTGGGTACATCCACTTTCCCTCTTCGCCTATCCAGCAATATGTTAGATTCAGCCTAACTTCTTCCTTTTATTTTCTCAGATCCACAGATCTTACAGCTCAGAATCCTGAAGGATTCCTACAACTCAGAATGTATCCACACTCCTACAGCTCAGGCTAATAAGCCCTACCTCAGCCTTGCCACAAGGCCTACACCTCAGAGAACTGATTCTCCTATACTAAGGCTCAAACAGCCTTACCACTCAGAGATCTAAATCTCCTACACTCAGCCTTTATAACACAGGCTTACAACTCAGATCTTTGAAAAGATCCTACAGAATTTGATAAGTATTTTTGATGGACTCTTACGCCTTGTTGAGAGAGAAAGGATAAGAGGATTCTTGATCAGCTTCTTGATGAGACTGATGGATGAAATCAACCTGTTCTTAGCTTTCTTCAAAGCTTCTTGAATCTGAACTCAGTAGGGTTGATCTCCTTTGAAGTTGACTGACTGGCAGCTTCCTTCTTGGATTCCAGAAATAGATCTGGATCTACTTAGTAGATTAGTTCAGGATCTACTTCTTGAGAGACTTGTGATTGTCTCCTTCTTGACCTCAAAACAGCTGGAGCTCTCTCTCCCCAAAATCTTCTGAAGTTCCTTCTGAATTCTTAATTGAATTCTCCTTAGACAAAATCTGAGTGGATGATCACTTCAGAATGTCTTCTTAGATCTTCTCACGAAGATCTTCTTCTGTGTGACTTGCACTTTCTTGATCAAAGATCAATCTCTCAATAGTTGTGTTAGTTGTGTGTATCATATTTGATTTGACACAATCCGTCTATATATAGGCTTCACCCATGGTAACCGGCTGATCCTGTTTCTAATTTACTCCTGACAAGTCTGACAGCTTCAGTAAACTTGTTGGAATGCACAGCTGTCAAGTCCTCAAACAGTTCTTGAGCCTTTGTCTCTGTCGGCAAAGCGTCGAGACTGACTGTCATTATGTGTCGAGACAAACTGTAAATATGTGTCGACACAAGTGACTTAAGTGTCGACACAGACTTTGGTGGTGTCGACATAGCTGCCTTGATGTCGACACTGCTTCTTGACACTGCATCTTGAGAATGTGTCGACACTGATTATTTGTGTCGACACAATCACTTCTTCACTCCACAGCAATCAACTATGTGGAAACTCTGCTGTGTGTCGACACAAGTCTTGTGTGTCGACACAGTTGATATAGTCTCAGAATTTGTGTGTCGACACTTCCTCCAGGTGTCGACACAGTTGATGTCGACTAATACTCCTATGTGTGTCGACACTTCCTCCCGGTGTCGACATAGTTGATGTCGACAAATATTTCTGTGTGTCGACACTGCCTCCCGGTGTCGACACAGTTGATGTCGACTAATAAATTCTGTGTGTCGACACAGTTACTTCAGGTGTCGACACAGCTTTTCCAAGTGTCGACACAGACTTCCTTAAGTGTCGACACATGGACTTAGAAACTTTTTTTGCATTTTAAGCCAATATTTAACCTGCAACATATAAACTCAAAATAACATCAAATATACCTTGATGTATATCATTGAGCTAAGTGAGGATTCTCCAAATCAGGTACACATTTTCCAATGTACCCAACACATGGACCACTTGCCTAGAGGTATTTTTACCATTCTACCCCCATTAGTCTGCCAGTATCCCCCCCCCCCAAACAGCAGAGTTACGCTGTTAGCAGACTACTTTGGGCTTGCATATATCCGTTAAGAACAACGGAGTTGACCTGTTGGCAGACCACTTTCAGAAAACTATAAATAGACCCAAGGGAATACCTTAGAAGGCAAGCTTTCCCAGTTTTCTTACTCTCGTCTTACAGCGCTTTCTGAGGTTCCCTTAGCTCAGCATAGGATAAGGAGGGGAAGCGCTCTAAGATCTTCCGGGTGTATTGTGGGACCTCCATGCTAGAGCCTTGGGTCAGTTCTAAATTCTAAGACTTCAGTCAGTCAAGCTCATTAGGAGAAGTAAGTGTGTGTCACCCCTTCCCCAAGGATTCAAACTCCAAAGAAGTCGATTTTTGGTTTCAATAACTTTCATTCACTAACTCATCATTCTAAGCGTATCAAGACCTAATCTAACAATTTGACAATATAGATATTCAAATGTAAATTCACATAACATAAGGAAAGACACCATCAAGTTAAGACAATGTTTGCAAGAGAGAGAGAGATTTCTCTACTTGTCTTAAATGAGTTGAATCTGACGATGGCGGCTGAATGGCACAAACAAAATTCAGAAACCTTATTTCAGAACTGCTCAAGAACGACGAAAGTGATACAGTAAAATTCACTACGCTAACACATGCATTCTACAACGCGGAGTTTAAACAAAGATGGTTAAGTAGATTTACCTTCCTCAACAGTGAGGGGAAGGGAGATTATCACGCGGAAACGGAGACTTAGGGGCACTTAGGTTATGAAATCACTAAATCGGAGAGGGTTTTGAGCGAGCTCCCACCAACTAAATCGAGGAGCGGTACCGTAAAACACAAATACATAATGGTTAGACGATAACAAGGGGGTAAAAACATGAATTACAAAATATACAAAATTTGGAGCGCAAACTTTCCAAGAAAATTCTTGGGAATATGAATAAAGGGGAACAAGAGGTGAATCTTACCAATAGGAACCAAATTCGAGCCCAAAATCTGAGCAGAGAGGGATTCGAGAAAAAACCTTGGAGAAAATGATGTTATCGGAGAAAGATGAGGAGAGATCTAATGTTGCTGGCCTTTTGGAGTCAAAGGAAGGGATGCCTTGCTGATCAAAGAAGAAGATGATGAGGAGAACAACTATTGTCGGCTGTTTGGGGAGGAGGCGGAGCTTTCATCGGCCAAAGCAGGAGAAGGAGGTGATGGGCAAGCAAGAGGAGGCGTTGGCTTGCGGGGTTCGGCACGGGAATGAGAGCGACGGGGGAGAGGCGGAATCGAGAGGTGTGGAGCTTATAGAAAATGAGAATCCTAGGAGACGAGGGGTGCAGCTTACCGCTTGCGGGAAAAATAAGAGGAGGCTAGCTCGGTTTGGAAATTAGAGAAGGCCTAATTAGGGTTTTTAATTACAAATTTACCATTAATATGTTTTAAGGGGTTCTTTTTGTTTCAACGTCAAAAAACTTGAATTTTGGCTCATATATTTACTCAGCAACACAGCCTCAATTATCATAAGACCTCACCAGTCGCAAAATTAGATATTATTTGTCTTGATCTCCCTAGTTGTACATTAACAATGGTAGTTACATCAATTGGATGTCAAGAATGAATTTCTCAATGGTGATCTAATTGAGACTATTTACATGCAATAATCTCCTAGGTTTGACACTATTGGGGAGTTTTTAGTATGTCAGCTCAAAAAATCTCTTTATGGTCTCAAACAATCACATAGAGCCTGGTTTGACAAGTTTAGTTTGGTTGTTTGTGAGGTTGGATTCACTCAAAGCTTGACCAACTTCTCTCTGTTCACTCATCATCGTCTAACATGTGGAGTGATTCTCCTTATTTATATTGATGATATTTTGATAACGGGTGATGATCTCAAAGGAATACACATGATCAAACAACTTTGGCCTTTGATTTCCAAACTAAAGATCTGGGAAATATTCAGTACTTTCTTGGAGGTAGCATGGCGTCCTGATGACCTTGTCCTATCTTAGTGGAAGTACTATCTTGACCTTTTTCATAATGCTTCCTACAAGACAACGATAATCTTTTGGATTTGAAAGGAGTAGGTTAGACTCAAAGAATGGGCCCAAAGCTTGTGATTTATCATTTGATTAACAATTATAAGACATGGTATATCATTTGATGTTGGAGTTGTCAACCGATTCATGCATGCTCTACAAATTTTCAACTCCAGGAAGTAAAGCGCATCATCTGATATCTAAAGACTACTCCTAGACAAGGGCTTATATATAAGCCTTCTTCTTTCTTATATCTCATTGCCTACTTTGATGATGACTATGCTAGATCTTTGAATGATTGTCGTTCCACGAGTGAATATTATACATACTTTGGTGGACACTTTATCACCTGGTGTAACAAGAAAGTTCGTGGTTGCACACTCACTTGCCGAAATTGAGTATCGTTCAATGGACTCTGTAGTATCAGAGCCTACATGTTTGGAAAGCATCCTGAATGATATGGGTGTCAAACTCTCCTCTCCAACCACTCTCTTTTGCAACATTCAAATTGATATCCTTTCTGCTAAGAATCATGTATTCCATGAATGTGGTAAACACATCAAAATTGATTGTCACTTCATTCGAGAGAAGGTTCAATTGAAAAGATTGGAGCTAAAACATGTTTCTGATGTTGGGCAAATTGTTGACATCCTTACTACGGCTTACCTTGATCGCTCTACTATCAATTCTTGTCCAAGCTTGGTGCCTATGATATGTATGCTCCAATTGCAGGGGAAGGTTAAATGAATCTGTACAAAAGCCCATTGTAAGGCCTAGTAAGAGCCCATGTTCATCCTTAAGCCCAGGTTTTTCTCTCTCCAGGCTCAATCCAAGGCCTGGCTTTTGTCAGGCCCAGACCCTCCCTCCAAAATGGGGCTTGTTAAGGCCTAGTAGGTCGGGCCTAAGTCGGGCCTACAATTAATTTATTTATTTAATATTTTTATTTAATATATTTTTAAATTAAATAATTTAAAATAAATTTTAAATTCAAAAAATTAGTAATTCCAATTGCAAATCCGGCTTATAGCGGGATTTCCAATTGGAAAATTGGAAATCCCGCCTATAGCAGGATTTCTCAATTGAAAATCCTGCTTCCAGGCGGGATTTCTCCATTGGAAATGACGCCTGGAGTCGGGATTTCCTAATGGTGCTGAGCCCGGGTGCTAGGCCCAGGTTGGGCTTGCCCTAGGCCCAGGCCAGGCCTGGTGCCTAGGCTTAGCCTGGGCCTGGCCTGGGCCGAGCTTTGAGCTTAAATTGGGACCTCTTTAGGCCACCTAGGACTAGCTCGGGCCTAGACCAAGCCTACCCGGGCCTAGGCATAATCATTTTTTTGCCAGGTCGGGCCCTACCGGGCTTTTCGAGCCCAGTCTTTTTATGCACCCCTAATCTAGATATATACCAAGTGAGAAATTAATAATGAAATTATTTTAGAGCAATGTTATAAGCACACCAATTATCGCTATTGACAGCCCATTTATATTGGCACACCAAATTTTTTTATTTCTCACACCAATTCTTTATTGTCACACCGATTGTTATAATTGTTAATGACACACCAAAAAGTCAAACTTGAGCTACTTTCTCTAATTAGATTTTTAACAGTCCAAAAATATATCTAATAGTCCAAAAATACATCTAATAGTCCAAAAATACATCTAATAGTCCAAAAATTGAGATCCCAAAAAATCGAGCTAACATGTCCGGTTGGCAAATCTCCTCAACAAAATGTTCTAGACCTGCATACATATTAAACCATTCCAAGTTAAGCGAGATATAAAATAGAAGGCTTAACCGTAAGATTATTAGTAACACTATATACCTTTCGCCGGTTTAAAATCAGGTTTTAGCGATAAATGCGGTTAACGACGTAGATCCAAGGCTTACGTACCTACAAGAGACAATTTTATGAAAAATTAAATGTCCTCCCAAACGGGACCGAAGACTAGTTTATTTGCTATGAATTAAAATGTATAATCTTGCGTACCTTAAGGATCAGCCAAATTAACTATTTCATCATCTTCACCTTTATAACTAGAATCCCATTGGTTTGCAACTGCAGTGTGATATCTCGTCCACATGCTGATCACAGACGGCATTGGACAACTCATTCTTGCACTAATAACTGAATGAAGTGGTTGTTGTTGACAAAACCAATGTAAATAGTCTTCCTAGTTATTGGAGGGGCAGGAATATAGTGTCAAAAATGTGCATCATATGAAACTTTGAAAAATGTACAACTGCCACATTGTAACATGATGAAATGACTAGTCCCATGTCCGGCATCGTCATCCATTTGTCGAGTGGTGCGGGAGTAGACGTGCAATCCAAAGATGCCAACAATTCGGTCAACCTCACATTCCCATATATGTCGTTGTACAAGGACTGATTATTATTTATTTCTTCGGCTAGATCTTGCCGCACTTTAATCCAATTATCACCCATATCCAAGGCTTGGCTTACCACTCGGTAACCGCAATTCCCATCTCCTAATACATTAATTGCATCAAGTAAATGGGCTAGTAATGTAAGTTGGCATGTCAGACGCAATGCATTCAAGAAACCCTTTTTTAGCTAGGATATGCTCCTTGGAATAAATTTCATCTAGGCGTTGGCCTTTGAGGTTTTCTTTGGTCTCCCAATACATGTTCAAATAATGATAGCTCTCTTTTTGTTGACTTGTAATCGTCCTTTTTTTTTACTTCCTTGCGGCCTCCCTTTACTACGCAACGGCATTAACGGCTCTTGTGTCTGAGTAGTGGTTGGCTCTAATATTTCCCGACGAGTTTCGCTTTTCATTTCATTTCTATGGAAATCATTAGTAGTGTTATATTTTTTAAGGAAGCCATCCAAATCAACTTGTATCACCTCCGATGGCCAGGATCTGTTTCCTTCTTTATATTTGTGCTATCAACTTTAGATGATTCCAAAGTTAATTGTCGTCAATCGCTTGTGAATCCTCCATAAGGGATATGCGGAAGATTGGTGCATGTATGTCATTAATTCATGAGCACAAGGAAGGCACATGGTGAAGCGCATCTTATGAGAACACTCTCCCGAGTCCAAAGCATTGCCACTCGTGACAAGTGATTCCTCTTTCTTCATTAATCCTAAGGCATGCACAGAAACATACCCAAGCAAGTTTGTATATAATGATCTTCTGAACCCTGTATTTACCTGAATTGAACTTTGCCCAAAAGAGTGCCTAATTTGTGTATGTTGCAGAACAAGCATTTGATGAAAGGTTTTCCATACCTCGAAGATAAACTACAAATAGATACTTCCAAAAAACGCTTGAGCTGGCTATGGCCAGTCTCTACGCGGTTAGTTGTAGAGTTTTCAAAATGCAACAAGGCTTGTCTATCCATGCAGAGACAAAATACTCCTTGTAAGGATCAACCCATGTAGTGACGACATATTTCAGAACATCCGGATAGTTTTCGGAGCATATTTTGGGCGGGGCAGGGCGGAGCATATCATTTAAACGGGGCATATTGAAATCATGGACAGAAGGTGGAGTAAACAAGAGTTTGCCATTCAGTTAAAAAAACTTCACATTCCTTGCCTTTTTTGAAATACTTCTTGCAATGAGCCAGTATATTCCTATTTATGTGAACTTGACATAATATAATTTTTGCCTGAGGAAATACCACCTTTATTGCGTTCATTAAAGTTATCTCTCTATCCACTATCAAAACATTTGGCAAGGTGGTTGCATCCAACATACTTTTAAAACACTCCAACGCCCACTTATAACTATTTTCTGTTTCATTAGATATGAAGGCAAAAGCGGCAAAAAATGATAAGTTGGTAGAAGTTTGTCCAACAATGAAAAGCAACGGTAGCCTGTAGCGATTAGTCTTATACGTGCAAGGATCCAAGGAGGCTTACAAAAACATCCGGAAACAGTGATTACACAATCATGATAGATGTAGGGTGAGCAAAATATAAACTTTCCAAACTGCAAGTAGAAGGATTCACATGATTGTAACTACTGTATTCATGTTGATCTCTAATACATTTGTAAAGAAATTGGATGGGGGTTCCACCATCTAGTTCTCTCTTTTGGAACTTAACCTCGATTTGATTGTAAATAGTTCTCCGATAATCTGGGGCGGCGGAAGCATTGTTGCTACTTCTATTTTTCAACGATGTGAGTATTTTCCTAGGCGTTCACACCGGAGCCGTACATCTCTTCCACTATCCGATTCTTCTTCTTCAGTTAATCTAGCTGCATAGCTATGTGCCTCTAAATCGAACAAATTGATGATTATATTTTCCATTTTTAACATCAAAGTTTTCGGATCACCGACATGCATTTCTTTGACCAAGTAACAAAAATTGACACCCACATCTCTTCGAACTAGTCTTTCTTAGGTTTTTCTTAATCACCCCTTCCTTTGTTGATTATCACGAGCAAATCCGGATCTGATCACAACCCATAAAAATCCTAGGCTTAGGTCTCCCATCTATTTTGTCTGCTCTTTGGATGGTGACAACGAAACCCAAGCATTTAAGGCAACATCACGAACCCACTCAAGTAGGCTCTCTTTCGTAGGAAAAACCGTATCAGTTACAAAATTCATTCCTACATCGATTTCTATGGAAATCGATGGCTCTTCAGCTACATGGGAAACAATTTCCATCCTACAAAAATCACAAGTTCACAAAAAAAAACACTCAAAATCTCATGCATCCATTATCATTCAAAAGGAAACCATAACTATGAAAATAAAAAAAATTCCTACACGATCACAAGATCCCTATATCGATTTTTCAAAATCAACACCTACAAACATTCAAGATCTACATATATTCAACATCATTAACTAAGTTTTTCAAGGTATATGCATGAGAATTTAAGATTTGGAGTAGAGGGATGAAAAATTATACCTTAGGGTTTGGGGGTAGAGCCAAATAATCCCAAAATAACTTTCAACTCCTCACAATAACAGCTTATTAGATATCTAAAATCCTCAAATTACACCGCTGAGTTCGCTGCAAAAATGAGAGAAAAAAATAAATGGAGGGTTAATGGGTTTGCCCTAGTGAGGAAGGAGGCCACAAAAAATGGGGGATCCAGGACTTACATGAGAGGAAGGGAAGGAACCCGGTGTTGCCGGCGAAAAACCGCCCTCCGGCGGCCTGCTACATGGGCGGCGAAGTCGCTGCGGAGGAATCGATCGGCGGATGGAGAAGATTGCGCACATCCACTGCTCGGCGGATGGAGAACAGGCTCGGGCCGCCGGAGCAAGGAAAAGGGCAGGGGAGGTGTTACCGGGAAGCACCGGCGAGCTTCAAAAATGGCGGATCGGCGAAATCGCCGAAAGCTTCTCGTTTCCGCGGAAAAGATGAACAGGACCAATCCGGTGTGCGGTTATTAGAGGATAGTTAGGATTTTTTGTGGTATTTAGGGTTTATTTTCTGAGAGTGTGTCAATAGCGCGTAATGGATAATTGCTCTTATTATATTATCTCACTTTTCATATTTCTCCATAGATACCGAGCAAGTCATTGAGCTACTTTCTCTAATTATTAACTTTGTACCATACAGTTAAACTTTCCATTTCCACATCATTCAATCTCCTCAACAAAAACAATAACTTGTTAAGCAAGATGAAGGCTCCATTTGGGAGGACTTATTTTCACTGGTCCGGTTCATGCGGTCGTAACCGCTTGACCGATAAAAATAAGTCCTCCCAAACGGGGCCGAAGACATCAATCAATGTATCTCACAACATTTCGTCGAAAAGCAATGTTTCGTCGAAAAACAACTCTTCTTCTAAAAACAACATTTCTAGAGCAGGCAGGAATCAAAATTTGCATCATATGTTTAAGCATTTTGGCTCCATTCCGTTTGCCCAAAATGACAACTTGCGCAATTTAGCGAAGCATCTGTCTTTACAACAGCATTCTTTTCCATACAACCGATCAAACCGCTCGGGCGTACCAAATTATCGCGTGCTGAAACCCTAAGCTATGTTTCATTTTCATCGCGTTTTTAATTTTCCATGTCTCCCAAGTTCGATCGCGCGATCCACGGCCGACGACGATTTCACCGACGACGATTTTGCCTTCTCTGACACCATCGATCGCTTCTCCGATGGCCAGGGCTTCGCTTTTCATCGCCTTCTTCACTGAATAGGAACCATTGATCGCTTCTCCTCCATCAGTTGTCAATTTCTTACCGGCACAGTGATCTTCAGGCACCAGGTGGCTTCTTTCGGCCACTGCCGGCCACCGGGGGAGATTTGCAGAGAGCTCAAGCTCTCGGGTTTGCCGGAGCCCAGTTCTCCGGCAACATAGGCGCCTAAAAAATCTTTCTGATGTTGGAAGAACAGGGCGGAGCAGGGCGGGGCAGGGCGGGGCAGGGCGGAGCAAGGCGGAGCAAGGCGGAGCAAGGCGGGGCAGGGCGGGGCAGGGTGGAGGAATAGAATTTCTTACAAAAACAATATAAAAATTTAAAATATATATATTTTTATAGTTTAAAGTTTACATTGATATTAATATATATATATATATTAGAATATATATACGCTCTACATAATCAATTCTATGTTCAAGTTTTGTGATGCCTAGGGCGAAGGTTAGCCCTAGTCGCTTGAAAGAAATTGGCTTGGATAATCGCCCAACCACACTTGCAGTAGAGGTATTTTATTTTTTGAGTGTTTATATTTTGTGAGAGTGTGCGGATAATATTATATTTGTGTTATGTCATTTAGCAATATATATACATATATTATAAAAAATAATTTATTAAGGCCCAGTATATAATTTTTTAAAAAAGCCCAAATGTTACAAAATATCACCACTCTTTTGCCAAACAGGTTCTCTGTCTGAACAGCTCTGCAAACACAGACTCAGTCCAAACAGATCTGGCTTTTGCCAGGCCTAACAAGTTTCCGACAACTTGTTTACAAACCTTGTGTAGGAGATTGAATGACAGCTCCTTTAACAACCGCAACCGCTCTACCAAATGAACTGTATGGTACATTTTAAAGCGTTGTAATTCCATGTCTGTTCGATAAAACTTTATTTTTGTTTTATAAACCTCTCAAGCTTCAATTGTCTCCATTTCCACTAATAGGAACTATATTTCTTATCAGAGGTCAATTTCTTACGCACCACCAGCACCATTCCCTCAAATCAGATACTAAGGTTCCGTTAGGGGGGGGGGGGGGGGGCCTTATTTTCACCGGTCAAGCGGTTACGACCGCATGAACCAGACCTTAATTAAAATTCGGTTCATGCAGTCGTAACCGCTTGACCGGTGAAAATAAATCCCCCCAAACGGAGCCTAAACCAAAGCTTTAATACTATGTTACAAAATATTTTTAAAAATGGGGGCAAAGCATGTAAAGATGAATAAAACAAGATGATCAATTGAGAGAGCTAAAACAAGTGATGGACAATTCCTGTTTAGCTGTTCACAACATAAATTTCAATCTGTTTATTACCACTACCACCACTAAAACTTACAATTTTGATTAATTCAAAATAACTTTAATCTGTGACCATTAAATAACCATATAAAGGATGCACTAATTTTAACACTCCCAATAATAAACCAATTTTTCTTTAAACACACCAGACAACAGACACCAGAAATTAAAACCATAAAACTATCATGATTATTGATAAGCAGCTTATTAGCTACAACTTTACATCCATAGAACTATCTGTGTGAACTGTCGACCGCAGATCCAACAGAAGTTGTGCAAGCATCTCTGCCTGTAACCATAAACTCATCCATCTTCCCTCTTTCCATTACAATCAAAGCATTCTTTCTTAACTCAACCATTTTTCACCAAAGGTAAAATTATCTTGTTTCGAACATAACCGTTTGAACCTTGTCGTCCTTGTTCCAGTCTCTGCAAATGTGCACAGACTTTTGTTGCCCTGCACAAAAATGGAAGCCACCTTCAGATAGCCCAGTGATGCAGCTCCCTAGTAGATCCTTGACATGCTAAATCGTACAGCATTAATCTTCTTCTGTGCGCCTGTGGTTTTCATCAAAAGCAAGTTTGCATCGCTGTCATTCATTCTCTCGGATGGATCGATTTTACTGCTGCCGGTACTAAAGAAGAACGAAGCCCTCGTGTCAAGTGCGGCATCTGGAACAAATTTGCCGCACATGCTTGACTGCGGCCGTTTTTGGTGATGAACGTGATCCTTCTCGGATTCTTCTGGCTTACTGCAGCTTTTGTGGGAGTTGGAAGTCGCTGTAGAGGGGGCGGGCTGTGGGGGAAGCATTGGGTTTCTTATAGGCCTTTGGCGAGTATTGCAGGGATAATTTGTGCTTCCATTCTCGGCTTGAACGTTAGGGATGGCAGATTTGCCGGACTTTGCTGGAGAAAAAAAAGGGCAGATTACCTTTCCTAGCTATTTGGAGGAATATTATGTACAATTTATCAGAAGAAATAGAGTGAACAGACCACCTGGGATCCTTTGAGGTGCCTGTGGAAGCTTTGACGGGTGTTCAGAAATCCTCTCACCATCTCGAGGAATAACTTGTTCTTCTGGAAATATTGTAGTTGAATGAACCACAGTCGATCTATGAAGATAAAGAAATAGAAAGCTGTTACGATTTGGAAGGAATTCATCTCTGTTTGGGTTCAAGAAATTGAAGACAATAAATGAAAACGAAATTATTAAACAAAATTGATTTTGATTTTCAGTAGCATGTATAGTTGATTCTTGGCTGATGTGAACTGCAATATATTTTTCTCCATTTTATCTTAAGTTTTCTCCATAATCTGGAAAAAATTTCTTCTAACATTACCCAATGAGTCATCCCATGAAACTATGGGAACGAGTAATAGAAAGAAGAATAAGACGAGAGACTAACATTTAGGAGAATCAATTTGGATTCATGTCAGGGCAGTCGACCATGGAAGCTATACATCTCTTGAGGAGACTCATTGACAACTATTGAGAAAGAAAACAAAATTTGTAAATGTTGTTTATCGATCTTGAAGGCTTATGATAGAGTTCCAAGAGAGATCCTGTGGAGAGTCTTAGAAAAGAAAGGTGAAAATGTATCATACATTGACATAATCAAAGATATGTATACAAATTCAATGAGGGTGAGGAAATCTGGATTAGCACAAGAATTTTCTATCACTGTTCGCTTACAATCAAGGTTCAGCTTTAAGCCCTTCTCTCTGTACCCTTATCTTAGATGAGCTCACCAGACATATCCAACAAGAAATACCTTGGTGTTTATTTTTTGCGGATGAAAGCTCCTTTTTCCAGTTATCGTCTTTCTGATCAAATCCCAAAAAGAATGGGGCGCTTCCTTTTTTGATCTTGTCTTTTCAGCTTCTGCAATAATTCTATTTTGAGTGCCGACAAGTTATGGGTTCGGTCAGTGATCGGTGAACGCTGAACTCTCGGTCGGTCGGCGGTCAGCGAACGACTATCAGATTCATTGCTTCTTCGAGCACTGATGAAGGGATAGCTCGGTTCTCTGTTGTTAAAGGCGCGCCTGAGGCGTGCCTAAAGCTCCAGGCTCACCAGGCTCAGAATTTTGCGCCTTCGTGCGCCTTTTTTGCGCCTTTGGACATTAAAAGCGCGCATGAATGCGATTTTTGATGTAAACCTTTTGTTTTCAAAATAATGAAAAAAATGATGTAAGAACTCATTAATTTTTATACAATTTAGTGTTCTTGAAACATAATAGATCGTTGAGACTTATATATGATTCAAAAGACCATTTTGATTTTATTGTTTAAGAGATATAAATGATAGTAATGAATGACTAATAAGTAGAATATATAAAGAACCTGTTCAAAAAGATGAAATGATGTTTGATGATGATTATTTAAAATGAATGTGGTTGCGTCTTGCCTTCTTCGGGTGCGCGCCTGCACCTTGAGTTTTGCGCCTAGGCTCCAAGACCCTTTTGCGCCTTGGTGCGCCTTGCGCCTTTAATAACTAAGGCTCGGTTTGAGTTCGACTATTGCAGGATGGGAGAACTGTGATCGGCAAATAACGATCTTTGTTTGGTATGGGACGCTTGTAGAAGATGAGCAAACAGTCAACGTTCGGGGTCTCCAAACGGTGAATGCTCAGTCGGTGGTCGTACATCCGGTTGGTGATCGGGTAGTCGGACTACAATGAGTCCCCATTCTCTGATCGCCGACTGACAGGTAGACTTGGCAAATTCTTAAGATCTTCTTTGCTTCTCACTACCTTCTTCTATGCAGCTTCCTTTTTTATAGCATGTCTTATCATGTCTTCTTCTAAGCAGCTTCCTTTTTTATAGCCGACCTCACTATAGTGGGCTAAAGGTTTGAGTGTTGTTGTCTTATCATGGTTTCATACTATCATATCAATAGAAAATTTTCTAACAATCTCCTTGATGCGGAGCGAAGACGCAGACCCGCAGCGGAGGACGAGTTTTAGGCCCGTTCAGGCTCGATTGTCTAGTTACCATATATGGCGTATCCGGATTGATGATCTGATTCCATGGATGCGCCCGGCCCGTCATTTGCACACGAATTCATATATTATATTATTATTTGACTTTTATTTTGGTGTAATCGGGTTATTCCATCTCCAGCCAATCATAGTCGTTGATGATGGGATGTCCTAGTATCTCTTTATTATAAATAGGAGTGCATGGGGGCTGCCATGAAGTATTACAGATTTTGGAGTGAAGAATCCCGAAATCCGGCGATCCCTACACGGTGCCGACTTTGTGGAACCCTAGATGACGACTCATAAGCCTTCTCCCGCTTCCCAAAAGTAATCCTAACCCTTAGCCATCTTCCTCTACCCTTAAATCCCCCCACCGACATCCCCGCATCTCCCCAACAGCCAGCTACCGCTCCCCTTTCCCTGCTGTCCAACAACAGCCGCACCACCTCCGCCTACAACCGCCCAGACAGCCCCCTAATCACCCCGCCTCCTGCCCCTACCTGTTGTCCAACAATAACCACCCAACCCTCTGCCTACAACCTCCCATCCAACCACCTCCCTCTGCCTGCAGCCGCTCATCTAGCCACTACAACCCCTCCTTCCCTCTCCTCTACAGCTTGAAATCCTGATCTGTCCAAATCTACCTAGATCCAGGTCTTCTGGTTATTTTCCTGCCTATTCCAGCAAACCCCAACCCCGATCTCACCCCTCCAAACCTGTTGCTACCCGTGAGCCGCCTGGAGTACACGCTAGCCGTTTATTTTCGCTGATACAATCCAGATCTCATCCCTAGCCTCCAGCTCCAGCCATTGTCTCACCATTTCAGCCACCGGTTCCTCTCTGGATCATCCCTATTATGTCGCACATCTCTGAATCTCCTTTCCAACGGCAGCCCCCATGAGTTGTGAGTTGTTACTTGTTGTATGGCACTTTAATTCTCATTATTAATATATGGCATTATGATTTCATATTGGCTTGAATCTCTTGAATATTAGTTGTATGTTTGGGATTATTCTCGTGATTTGCAGGATCAATTTGTAACGCGCTCTTTCTTTGGTCCTCCACGCAGAGGAAAACAATTGTTTGTTTGCCTAAAAGAAATTATTTATCTTTTGATAAAATTACCTATGTGTGATTTGACTATTTATTGCTTAATTTGAATTCGTCGTCGGATCTTGCATTTTACATATAATCATTTAGCGTTGTCAGGTTGTTCCCCAACACGTCACTTAGGATGGCATTCCAGTAGTCATACATCAAGCCTCTAACCCTTCATTAGTCGGTGTTTAGGTTCATCACATTTGTTGCGTGCTTATTTGCATTGCATATAGGGTTAGGGCATCGTCCATCCTAAGCTTATAGATCCTGCGTCAATTGGTATTAGAGGCAGGTTGCGAGCACTCTTTTGATACGCAGTTGTAGAGTCTATAGGTTTCTTCATGCCTAGGTATCACAAATATTCCTCTCCTCTGTTTGGGGATCCCGAGTTCACTTACACCCTCTCTCATATAACCTCGAACAAGAGTAAGCACAAGCAATCTACTGATCATATAGTTACATGTCCTTCCCCTACCTGTTGTCTTGACTTAGATATTGCTCTGACCATCGGCTCACCCTTGAGCACTTGTTCATCGGAGCTTCATGACAAAGAAGTGATAAGTCATGTCCGTATTAAAAATCAAGAGTCTAGTATTGACTTTGTAGTGCCTGTGTCACCATCTTCTGAGGACATTCCTACTATATGGGGAACATATTCAGTGAGCATCGTATCTGCGAATGAGTTCTTACATCATTTTTTGCGCCTTTGGACATTAAAAGCGCGCATGAATGCGATTTTTGATGTAAACCTTTTGTTTTCAAAATAATGAAAAAAATGATGTAAGAACTCATTAATTTTATACAATTTAGTGTTCTTGAAACATAATAGATCGTTGAGACTTATATATGATTCAAAAGACCATTTTGATTTTATTGTTTAAGAGATATAAATGATAGTAATGAATGACTAATAAGTAGAATATATAAAGAACCTGTTCAAAAAGATGAAATGATGTTTGATGATGATTATTTAAAATGAATGTGGTTGCACCTTGCCTTCTTCGGGTGCGCGCATGCACCTTGAGTTTTGCGCCTAGGCTCCAAGACCCTTTTGCGCCTTGGTGCGCCTTGCGCCTTTAATAACTAAGGCTCGGTTTGAGTTCGACTATTGCAGGATGGGAGAACTGTGATCGGCAAATAACGATCTTTGTTTGGTATGGGACGCTTGTAGAAGATGAGCTAACAGTCATCGTTCGGGTCTCCAAACGGTGAATGCTCAGTCGGTGGGCGTACATCCGGTTGGTGATCGGGTAGTCGGACTACAATGAGTCCCCATTCTCTGATCGCCGACTGACAGGTAGACTTGGCAAATTCTTAAGATCTTCTTTGCTTCTCACTACCTTCTTCTATGCAGCTTCCTTTTTTATAGCATGTCTTATCATGTCTTCTTCTAAGCAGCTTCCTTTTTTATAGCCGACCTCACTATAGTGGGGTAAAGGTTTGAGTGTTGTTGTCTTATCATGGTTTCGTACTATCATATCAATAGAAAATTTTCTAACAATCTCCTTGATGCGGAGCGAAGACGCAGACCCGCAGCGGAGGACGAGTTTTAGGCCCGTTCAGGCACAATTGTCTAGTTACCATATATGGCGTATCCGGATTGATGATCTGATTCCATGGATGTGCCCGGCCCGTCATTTGCACACGAATTCATATATTATATTATTATTTGACTTTTATTTGGTGTAATCGGGTTATTCCATCTCCAGCCAATCATAGTCGTTGATGATGGGATGTCCTAATATCTCTTTATTATAAATAGGAGTGCATGGGGGCTGCCATGAAGTATTAAAGATTTTGGAGTGAAGAATCCCGAAATCCGGCGATCCCTACACGGTGCCGACTTTGTGGAACCCTAGATGACGACTCATAAGCCTTCTCCCGCTTCCCAAAAGTAATCCTAACCCTTAGCCATCTTCCTCTACCCTTAAATCCCCCCACCGACATCCCCGCATCTCCCCAACAGCCAGCTACCGCTCCCCTTTCCCTGCTGTCCAGCAACAGCCGCACCACCTCCGCCTACAACCGCCCAGACAGCCCCCGAATCACCCCGCCTCCTGCCCCTACCTGTTGTCCAACAATAACCACCCAACCCTCTGCCTACAACCTCCCATCCAACCACCTCCCTCTGCCTGCAGCCGCTCATCTAGCCACTACAACCCCTCCTTCCCTCTCCTCTACAGCTTGAAATCCTGATCTGTCCAAATCTACCTAGATCCAGGTCTTCTGGTTGTTTTCCTGCCTATTCCAGCAAACCCCAACCCCGATCTCACCCCTCCAAACCTGTTGCCACCCGTGAGCCGCCTGGAGTACACGCTAGCCGTTTATTTTCGCTGATACAGTCCAGATCTCATCCCTAGCCTCCAGCTCCAGCCATTGTCTCACCATTTCAGCCACCGGTTCCTCTCTGGATCATCCCTATTATGTCGCACATCTCTGAATTTCCTTTCCAACGGCAGCCCCCATGAGTTGTGAGTTGTTACTTGTTGTATGGCACTTTAATTCTCATTATTAATATATGGCATTATGATATCATATTGGCTTGAATCTCTTGAATATTAGTTGTATGTTTGGGATTATTCTCGTGATTTGCAGGATCAATTTGTAACGCGCTCTTTCTTTGGTCCTCCACGCAGAGGAAAACAATTGTTTGTTTGCCTAAAAGAAATTATTTATCTTTTGATAAAATTACTTATGTGTGATTTGACTATTTATTGCTTAATTTGAATTCGTCGTCGGATCTTGCATTTTACATATAATCATTTAGCGTTGTCAGGTTGTTCCCCAACACGTCACTTAGGATGGCATTCCAGTAGTCATACATCAAGCCTCTAACCCTTCATTAGTCGGTGTTTAGGTTCATCACATTTGTTGCGTGCTTATTTGCATTGCATATAGGGTTAGGGCATCGTTCATCCTAAGCTTATAGATCCTGCGTCAATTGGTATTAGAGGCAGGTTGCGAGCACTCTTTTGATACGCAGTTGTAGAGTCTATAGGTTTCTTCATGCCTAGGTATCACAAATATTCCTCTCCTCTGTTTGGGGATCCCGAGTTCACTTACACCCCCTCCCATATAACCTCGAACAAGAGTAAGCACAAGCAATCTACTGATCATATAGTTACCTGTCCTTCCCCTACCTGTTGTCTTGACTTAGATATTGCTCTGACCATCGGCTCACCCTTGAGCACTTGTTCATCGGAGCTTCATGACAAAGAAGTGATAAGTCATGTACGTATTAAAAATCAAGAGTCTAGTATTGAATTTGTAGTGCCTGTGTCACCATCTTCTGAGGACATTCCTACTATATGGGGAACATATTCAGTGAGCATCGTATCTGCGATAAATTTTATCATGCTCCTCTCAATTAGCCATCTGATAAGTTCTCACTTTATGGAGGCATTATACATATTATAGAGTGGCATCCCAGTGCCAAAGTCTCACACAGTATTCAGGATGTTTATCTCACACTCGACGGGTATTTATACACTCTGCCTGGAGAGCATTTGCATAAACTACCACCCATTAGAGACGTGTCCACTATCTATGAGGCAATCGAGAGTGAGATTGCATTCAATGGTCTGGGGAGCTATTCCATCACCATTAGTGCAGACACATCGGGTGATTCTATAAATGATCATTGCACCCGCGATGAATTTTTTTACACCCCATCCACTAAACCCATTGACCATGTGCCCTCTAAAATGAAACCTGGAGGATTGTATAGCCTCTGCATAAGAGATCTGTTGAGTCTGTAGATCATTTATTGTCATTGCATAGCATGCATGAATCTATCTGACATATAATTACTTGCAATAATAATATTTATAAATCTTATGTTGATAGCTACAGGAGATTGCAAAGCTTCAAAGGAGAACATGTGATAATTTGTATGTGCTGAGAGGTTCCCCAAGGGAACTGCTCGAAAATCAAATGTCAAGTAAATGGTCCTTACATGATTATCAAAAGAATTGGAACAAACACTTACGAACAAGATATTTCACAACGTATGTAAATTTCATATGTATTCAACAAAGAAAATTTGATTTCATTCTTCGATCTACACGACTAAATGTATCCTTCGCCTCCCGCCACTTCAGCTCCTCGACCTCAGCATTCGTCTACTATGTCACTAAAACCTCAGTCATTGTCCATTACCTCACTACAGCCCCACCATTCACCTGCTACCACAATACAGCCCTAGACTTTGCCTATTACACTACAGTTCTAGTCTTCGGTAACGATTGATCATCCAACTTCTTTCACAGCAATACCAGATTCTCCGATAGGTATCATCATCCACAGTCACTGGTACCATTGTCAGCATAAGCTTCAACTCCATCTTCAGCAATGTGATTTCCAGTATTGACACCATCACCATTCTAAATGTTGACGACAACAACAGTACCATCATCAATACCATCTTAAGCATTGACTTTCTCTACCTCAAGTCAGACATCTTCAACAACATCTCCTATCACAGCAGCACCACATTCAGCAGTGTCGTCAGCTTCAACAGTACCATCCTCGATTCCATCATCAACATCGGCTTTATCACTACCATCTCCAGCCTCCACAGCAATAGTATCATTGATCTCGGACCATGAGTTTCGGACACCATCAAAGCTAGAGGGATTCACCTCTATGAAGCACCAGTACGGGTACGAGTATCAGGTACGATACGTGCCCGATACGATGGTACGTGGAGATAAAAAAACAAGGATGCGGGTACTTTCGGGGCACGAAGTTAATAAAATTGATTTATATATATTTATATAGGGCCATTTGCCGGGACCTCCCCTCTAACTTTGCTAAATTACTGACAGCACCCCTCTTATTTTCGAAATTACAAAAACTTCCCATAAAGTGTTCATTTCATTACAAAAACCTCCCATGAAATTTTAATTTCATAACATGCATGCACAAAAACACCCCCCTCGATGAACAGTGTCCAGGGGGTATTTTTCTTCATGAATGCAATGAAATGAAAAGACCAGGGGAGGTTTTGGTAATGAAATGAAAACTTAAGGGGAGATTTTTGTAATTTCGAAAATAAGAGGGGTGCTCTCACTAATTATGTTAGTTTACAAAGGAGATTTGGGTAATTATTTCTATTTATATATATAAATGTACATGTATATCTATGCCACCTTTTTTAAAAAGGGGGAATATAAAACATAGAAAAATTCATATTGAGCAAATAGAAAACACATATAATCCTCAAATAGTAAATTAACAAAATAATCAAATTTAAATTAAATTCTTCATGGTTCTAACGATAAATAGAAACTTAAGTCAGGATCACATTTTGTTAGTACAGTAAACAAACACCGTTAATTGCATTTATGAGTCCTTTTTTATTTTTTAAAATACATGGAGAAGTTTTTGTTTATCCTCATACTAGAATAACAGGGGTATCCGTCAAGTATTGGGTACGTATCGGTACCGGAAACGTATCCGGTACGGATACGCGGCCCTCGGGAAAGTATTCGTGCTTCATAGATTCACCTTGACTTCAGATGAGAGCATGTTTATCTCATTCACGGAAATGAATGTTTTTAAGGGGAATTGATGCGGATCACGACACACACCGGCCTACATGACGATCAGAGCCGCACATTTTATGTGGATTGACGATCAGAGATTTTTAGTTATTTTTTGTAAATACTTTTGATGTATTTGAGGGTCGTCATGATTGGAGAATCATGATCGTCAATCATGGCCTAGTAGTCTATACATAGGGTTAAGAGGTTCATTTTAGAGACATTGAAAGTTTGAGAAAAAAAGAAATCCTCCTTTCGATCACCCAGTGTCGAAGACGAAAAATCCTAATGTCGAAGCTTAGAAATTATCTCTTCCTCATCCCATCCACACCTCCAGCCAACCCTCCTCCACCCTCCTTGGTCGGCCCCCTTCCTCCCCCACCTCCACTAGCGAACCACCACAACTACCACCAACTCCCACCAACTACCACCAACTCCCACCAACTCCCATCAAAAATCCCTTCACCACCTCCCCCATCCAATTTCATTCATCTTCAGTTTTCCGGCGATTGCCGGAAAACATTTACAGGCACATACGTCAAGTCACCATCACAACCACAAAATTCCTTACAATTAATGTTTACTGGTGATCGCCAGAAACCACATCCACCACCATCGGCGACAACCTCCTGCGACCACCATCCACCTCCTGCAATTCATCGCCACCTTTGGCCACCTCCTGCCAGCCACCACCACCACCGGTAATCCCCTATGGCTACCTCCGGTCGGCCACCCCTTTCCCTTGACCATCTAACCCTCCTAGTCAACTCCCCATCACTCCACTACCCCACTTACGTAATTTTAGGACAAAATATTTAAATGTCCACTCCCTCATCCATTTCTCCCACCTTCCTAACTAACTCTGCCTCTCCTAAAATTTAGGCCTCAATCCTAAATTCACTCCACTTCTCCCACTTTCCTACTCTCCCAATAATTCCTCTAAGCCTCATGTGCCACCACCTCCCAACTGAACCCCCGCGCCTCCCTCCATTACTTCTAGCAGTCCCCTCATAACCTCTTTCTCACCTCCAACTGAGCCCCCCATTCAGAATTCACAGTCGGCCACAAGGCCCACAACTTCCTTCCCATGTACAGAGCTCTCCTACTCTCGGCCCTATCCAGGAAACCCCTAACTAAAAAGCAACTACTGGAATTCCTCCCTGGACTTCCACCTAGTGGTTGTTGGAAGATCTAGCCGCCTGCCTTCTCACCCCAGTTCAGCCCCTACAAATTTTGGGCAATTCAGAGCTCCACCCGCTCCCCCTGTCGACCTTCTCCTTTTTCCCCACAACCTCCATCAATACTCACAGCTGCTTTCTCCTTCAATCAACCACCAAGGAGACCAAAATCAACCGTGTTTTATGCTGTCCAGAAGTTTGGACTACTACCAGAGGCCCACATCCTATCTCGTGCTATACTACAGACCTCCCAAAAAGTCTTCTGGAGAATCATCCAGCCCCCAACATCTTAATTGTGTAAAATTTTCAAGTTAAGGACATTTATTGTGTTGAATTTGTGTCAATTTTCTACTTGAGGTGTATCTACTAGTAAACTTTATTACTGAATTTTGAAGCCTTGTATGTTCACGTTTGATTGAGTTATTTGATTACGGACACTCTTGCATTTATACAACTTTGTCTGCTTCCTTGTTTGTTAATCTTAAACTATTGTGATCTATCTTGTATTTGGATTTATAAAACAAATTATTATTGCAAGTCTAATCCTCTATTTGAGGAACCGGATTCCACCCATGTTCAAGCCCACAGAGTTTCCCCGGGAAGATCCACATACTATTATGATTATGATTATCTTCTTCCCGACCCGTCATTCAAAGAGGTCGTGTTGACCCTACGAGATGACCCAATTATCGTAGAAGAGTTACTACGATGAACATCGTTTTGACAAGTGTCTTAAGTATATGTTTTGTAGAGTCGTCCCATCGTTTGATGGTATGTCAAGTCATGAATCCTTTAGCTATTGGCTCGTGAACATGGGATATTATCTAGATCATATTGAGTTATTCGGTGATCATAGCGTTAGGTGTATGAAGCTTAGGTTATTATGTCAGATAAGACAATACCAGGATAGCGTTGAGAGAAACCTTCAGAGAGATCATCTTCACCCCATCACTAGTTAGGTGGAAATGAGGCGGAGGTTGTGTCACAAGTAGTTGTCGGCGTCATATAAGAGTCGTCTCCTTGAGCAAGTATTTTCCCTCCAGCAAAATCCATGTTTATTGCTGAGTATAGAGATTTTTTCAACGAGTTGGCAGTGAGGAGCGACATTCAAGATGAGGTAGTCGCAACAGCTGCAAGATTTTGTTCCGAACTTAAGTCCCCGATATACATCGCACTGTATGATCATCGATTAGATTTTGTTTCATGTTTGTTGGGGAATCGAACGAGATGTTGCATCCCTTCTAGTGTAGGTAACAATCTCAGTAAATTCCAACACCAACACCAACTTCGAAATGAACTCATGGGGGTAGTTTCTCCTATGAGAAATTCTATCTCATACCCCATCTGTAACAACCCTTAAATTATATATATATATATAAAGAATTTTAATTAGTATATTAATGGCAATTTTGTAATTAAACCAATTAGATTTTCCTATCTAACCGAGCAGCCCCCCCCCCCAATATATTCCTTTCGGCTTTAGGTTTCCCGCACCCGCGTCGTTCGCCCGTCCCGATCCCGCAAGCCGCGATTCTTCCGTCTCCCGATTCTCTATTTCTGTCGCTCTTGTGCGTCGGTTGTCGCTACTCCCGACGCCCCCTCCTGCTTCAGGCGTTGTAGCCCCTCCTGCTTCAGGCGTTGTAGCCCCTCCTGCTTCCCCCCTCTCAGGTTAGCAGTTCTTCCTCCTCTCCAAGGAACTGACAACACCTCCTGCTCTTCACCTCCGTCCAGCAAGGGAAACGATTTCTTCCCTCCTCTCAAGGCCGACAACGTAGGATCTCTCCACCTTTTCAAATGGCAACTCTTTTTCTCCCACCGGCAGCCCTCTTCTTCGTCATCATAGCCCGATTTTTGCGAGAGGGACACCTAGGATTTCCTTCCCTCACCTCCTTGGGCCCGGATTTTGTTGGAAAGATTGCCCTCAATCTTCCAAGATTTGAAGTGGCATCACTACCAATGCTAAGAACATATTGTATTTGATGCATATCCACTTTTTGAGCATGTAGGAAACTTGGTTTTTACTCCAAGATATTGATCAAAGCTAAGTTGAACTATACAGCTGAGACTGTTTATAGTTCTCAGCTATATCTCTGAGACTATGTGAAGAATGCAGAAACCGCAGAGAGTCACAGATATCAGCGCCAAGGAAATACCGCTGACAATGAATGATCTTCTCAGCGGTACAGTCGAGAAGATTCAGATATAGCCGTTGAAAGCCGCATGTCTCAGCACCAAGTCTAATACTGCTGAGAATGAATTCAATACTCAGCGGTACAGCTGACAAGATTCAAATAATGTCGTTGAACCACTACTGTTTGGCGGAAGTCAAATTTGGCGCTAGTGCCGAAAGCAGGAATAAACAATTTTATTCTTGTCCATGCTTTGACAAGACGTTTTCGGAAACCGTTGCAGATTGTCAAAGAGTATAAAGTGGAACTTTTAGGTCAATGGAATAGTGTCGTTACACAACCTAATATGAAGAAAGAGCTTGACGGCGCTCAAAGAAAGAAGATAGTTCTTGCTGAAGGCTTTCAGAAGAACAAGTGAAGTCGATTCTGTGACACAAAGATTGATCTTCTTCCATCTGCAAAGAGAAGAAGATCAAGGTGGAGCTTGCTCTGACCTGTGTTAAACCTGAAGATCATTCAGTCAAGGACCAGCTCCAGATCTTGCCATCAAAGCAAAAAACAACAGAAGATCTCAATCTTCAAGGTCTAACTATAAATTAGAATTCTGTTGTAATCTCTTTCATTATATTACTATAGGGCCTTTGTGCCGGAGTTGTAGTGCCTTTGTGCCTAAGTTGTAGGGTCTTTGTGCCTGAGTTGTAGGGTTGTACTCCCAGCCTGAGTGATAGGATTTCAATGGAAATCTGAGGTAATACTTGAGTCAAGTCTGAGGTATGAAACCTGGAAGGTTTCTGAGCTGTAGGAGTAGGATAACTCTGAGGTAGGGCTTCTTAATAAGCCTGAGTGTAGGGTCTGTGTGCCTGAGGTAGGGTCTTGAAGGAGACCTGATAAATCTTGAGGAATTTGTGTTGTAAGCTCTGTTGAGCCGAGTTTGGAGGAGGTTGTCTAGTCTAGCACATAGCTAGATAGGTGTAGAGGAAAAGTGGATGTACCCAGACCTTAGGGAATCACTATAAATCTCTGTGTGTTTTCTATGTGCTTGCTTTCTTTCTTACTTAACTGCTGAAATTAAAAAGAACCCACTAAAACTACAAGACACCTATTCACTCCCCCTCTAGCTGAGTTAGACTACCACTAACTATAATCTATCAAGTGGTATCAGAAAGAGGTTGGTCAAAATAGAGAATTAACAGTCTGACCAGATCCTAAGAGGGTAGTCTAACCTTTCACCATGTCTTCAAGTGAGCATCATAAGGAGATGAGCTCTATGAAATTGCTCATATGTAAAAAGGAAACTTTTGGCAGATGGAAGTAGAGGGTTAAGCTGTTCATGCAAGCCTCTGACCCAAGAATCTACATCACAGTAGAAGAAGGGTCTTTCATTCCAATGAAGGCCTCCGCCATTGATCCAAATTTGCAAGTTTCCAAGAGGTATGCAGACATGACAAAGGATGAGAATACACAGGTCACAATGGACAAGAGAACAAAGAATATAATTGTCAGTGTCATTGATGACTCCGTCTTTCAGAACTTGGTTCATTGTCAAACTGCAAAGGAAATGTGGGACACCCTAATTGTCTACATGGAGGGAACAGAAGAGGTAAGGGATGACAGAAAATCCCTTCTCAACCAGGAATATGAGGCCTTCAGGCAGAGAAGGCAAGGATAGCATAGTTGATTGCTATGAAATGTTTTTCAAAATAGTGAATAAGCTGAGGACCTATGGGAGGGTCTTCACAGATTTTGAGTTGAATGATAAGTTCCTTAGGTCTCTAACTAGAGACTGGGACAACAAGATCTGTGTCATCAGGGAAATGGAAAGCATTTCCAACATTCCTTCTCACACAATATATGGAAAGTTGCTCTCTTATGAGATGCAGCTGAATTTCATAAAAAAGGAGGACAATGTTGTCAAGTCTCATGTGAAATAGAAGGCAGTGGCCCTCAAGGCCAAAGAGAAGAACAAGGCGAGAGCTTTCTCACCTCCCAGAAGACCTGCTGACTCAGAATCCTCTAAAATCAGCATATCTGATGTTGAGATGTCAGATTGGGAATTTGCTGTCTTCTCTAGGCAATTCAAGAAAATGATGTCCAGGAAAAAGCATTGGACAAGCAAGCCTATCTTCCTCATCCTATCTCAAGAAAAACCCTAAGGGGGAAAGGTATGGCTCTAACTCTATTAAACATGTTTCTACTAATATTGTCTGTTATTGTTGTAGCAAGCCTGAGCATGTCATTGCTGACTGCCCAGAAAAAAGAAAAGAAAAGACTGTTGGTATTGAAAAGAAGCATACCGGTGACAAGAGACGTCACCACAAGGGCAAGAAGTCTGAGAAGGCCTTCATTGCCAAGAAGGAGGAAAAGAGCTGGAGTCAAGGTGACTCAGATTCTTCAGATTCTGAGGAAGAAGAAGCCTATATTGGGTTGTTTATTGTTGTTGAAGAAGATACCTATCCTGCTGTCAGGATAGGGATCAGGGCTCCATTATCAAGTCCTGAAAATGATTGTGAAGCAGAATAAGAAGAAGGATGTTGTAGCTTGATGGCCATAACTGAAGATGGAACTCAGGTTGAATCAGATCTTGATGAGGTACTTATACTAGCCATCTCCTCTTCTGATTTTGAGTATATGACTGGCTCAGATTCTGAAGCATCCTCTCCATCTAATGATGAGGATGGATCAGAATCTGAAGATGATTTCAATCAATTGATTGATAGATATTGTGTTCTCTTGAATGCTCTAAAGAAGAGAAAGATGCTTGTCAAAAGGCAAGCTGAGGTGATTGTTTCTCTGCAGCAAACTATATCTGTGCACTCTAAGTCAGCTACCCAGCTAGCTCAGATGAGCAGAGAAATAAGTCAGTTGAAAGCAATCACCATCATTCAAGTCAGCACCATAGGCCAGAAGGGCAAGATCATTAAGGATCTTGAAGAGAAACTCATCAAAGAGAGGAAGCTAGTAGCTCAATTCTCTAAGTCAAAATTTGTGCTTCCTATCATTGACTCTTTCACCTCCCAAATAAATAAGAGGGGACTGGGATTCAATGGAAGGGCAGTAGGATCTTAGAATAGAAGAAAGGGCAAGGCTCCAGTGAAGCCTCAGACTACATTTGAAAAGGTATTGCTCCCATCTAACAGCTATGACCAAGATAGTATCTATGGTCACTGGAAGAATGGGAGTACCATAGTGAGGGCAAAAGTGCCACTAACTATGGAGGAAGAAAGGGCATGGGGTTGAGTGCTTTGAAAGCTCCCCATGAAGAAATCCAAATGGCTCATTATGGACCATTTGTGTTTGGTTCTCCAGCCCCCACACTTATAACCGGAAAGCAGACATTTGTTGTTGTCAAACAGATACCGTCGAGTAAGCATGTTTACTGTCGAGCCTCCTGCCAAATTATAGCTGAGAGAAACATGAAGAATGTTGTTATCTTCTCTGCTGAACAGAAAAAATTTGATGATTCATCTACCTCAAAGAATGTTCAAAAGAGAAGATAGAACATTCATGAGTGTTGGTGTTGTGGCAAGGTGGGACACTCTGTCATAGATTGTTGGCACAACCCTAATGTGCCTAGTGCGAGCTTTCAAGCCAGGGCAGCTGTTGGCAAAAATGTTTCTTATTATCCTAGCAAGAACCTAGGACCCAAGTTCAATTGGGCTCCTAAGGTAAAAGGATCACATTTGGCAGGATAGTTCAAGTACCAATCTCAAACAAATATGGTACTTGGACAGTGGGTGCTCAAGGCACATGACAGGGACCAGGAGCTTACTGGAGAACTACACTCCAGTGAAGAATGGTTCAAAAGTTATCTTTGGAGGCTCAGATAAAGGAGTCACCAAATGATTTGGTATGATCTCCAATGACATAATCTTTAGCACAAGGGTATCTTATGTTAAAGGTCTGCAACACAACCTTGTGAGCATAAGCCAACTATGTGATTTGGGTTATGTCATTGAATTCCACAATGATAAGTGTCTAATTAAGAAGTCTACTGACTTAGAGGTTATCCTCTCAGACAACAGGAGTGGGAATATATATTGCTTAGATTTCATTTGTAATAATTCATCTACTCTTGTGTGTCTTGTAACTAATGAGAAAGAATCCATTTGTGTTCAATGACACAAAAGACTTGCTCGCATTAACTACAAGATAATTAGTTTGTTTTTTTCAGAAAACTTAGTTAGAGACTCTCCTAATTTAAAATGTGCTAAAGAGAGTTCATATCATGCATGCCAAATCGGAGTTTAGGATATGTTTGGTCTTTTGCCAATTCGGAGTTTAGCTTCCAAAGGTTATATTAGATGTTTATATTTATTACATATGGATATGTTTGGTCTTTTGCCAATTCGGAGTTTAGGAGGGAAGTTGTACACCTATGTGATTGTTGATGATCATTCTAGGTTTACATGGATATTCGTCTTGAAGAAGAAGTCAGATACCTTAGGTGTCGTCATGACTTTTGTCAAGGCTGTCCATAATGGAACGGGATGTTCTGTGCTCAAAGTGAGAAGTGACCATGACACAGAATTTCAGTCTGGTGTCAAGACAAAGTTCTATGAAGAATTTGGTATCACCCAGGAATTCTCCTCTTCCAGAACCCCACAACAAAATGGGGTGGCTGAGAGAAAGAATAGGACATTAATTGAGGCTGTCATACTTTGTTAAGTGACTCCTCACTGCCAGAATATTTCTGGATTGAACCAGTTAACACTACATGTCATGTCCTGAATAGGGCCTCCATCACTAAGGTCCATAAAAAGACTCTCTATGAACTCATGAAAGGCAGAAAATTAACCATATCCTACTTCAGAATTTTTTGTTGCAAATGCTTCATATTAAATAATGGGAAGTATCAATTAACTAAGTTTGCTGAAAAATGCAATGTAGGGATTCCTGTGGGATATAACTCCCATAGTAGAGCTTACAGGGTATTCAAAAAAAAGACCCAAGTAGTGGAAGAATCAATGCATGTTATATTTGATGAAACTAGCCTTCTATACAAAGGTCGGTCTAGTTTGCCTAATGATGCATGTTCTGAGCTCAACATAGAAGATCTATCCATCCATGACAAACCAAGCTCAAGCAGGAGTTCATCTCAAGTTGAAGTGTTATGTGAAGACAATCAGTCAGCTGACAGCACACAGGAAATTGCTGAAGAGGAACAGTTAGCTGAAATTATTCCAACTGCTCAGCACGGTGATGTAAGGATGCCTACAACAACCAAGCATATGAGGTGTACAACCTCGTGTTCGCCGAGTGGGCCCGGCTAGGCGAGCGAGCCAGACCCAACCCACGCCTGCCTAGGCGACCTGGTCGCCAGCTCGCCTTTATAGAGTGGCAAGCTGACCTGCCTAGGAGACCTGGGCGCCAGCTCGCTCCCGCCCAGTAGGGTGGCGAGTTGACCCAATGACCAGGAAACTCATCCCAGTGGGGTCTAGAGGCAAATTACTGCAGGAGGTGTGAATATCCTTCTAGAACAGCGGAGTTATACTGTTAGCAGACCCAATTGGGCTGCGCATAACCATTTGGAACAGCGGAGGTTGGCTATATGCAGGCCGTTTTCAGAAAGCTATAAATAAACCCAAGGGGGTACCTCAGATGGCATGCTTACTAGTGCCCTGATCTTCTTGCGCTTTTTGAGGTATCCTTAGCTCGGCATTTGGCTAAGGAGGGGAAGCGCTCTAAGATCTTCCGGGTTTGTGGTGGGACCTCCACGCCGAGCCCTTGAGTCTGTTCCATATTCTTTTCCCTTAGTTGTTTGACCCGTGAGAGAGAAGTAAGTGTGCGATCACGTTTTCCCCAAGGGTGACTCCACAGAGACCGAGTTTTTGGTTTCAACATTTTTGGTGCGGTGAGCGTGGAGCGAGGTCAGCACAGAAAATCTTCAGCAGGCTCGATGACTGGAGGAGAAGGACAAGGTTCAGGCAGGACCGACTCACCACCCCCTCCCCCTCTCGCCACAGTGGGGATGTTCGAGGAGATCGGGTAGGAGGTGCTCGGCCTCGTCAGGTTTGCACTCGGCGCGTGTGTCAAGAGCTCGACGCCAGTTGTCCCAGTCGCCACCGACCCAGCCTTAGGCGAGGATGCCTCGGTGCGACGAGCTGGGAAAGAGGTTGCAGCGGAGGGGAGCAAGCGCGAGCTCCCAGGGCGAGTGCTTTTCCCGGGCTCGGCGAGCGGAGGCCGGTTCGGCGAGATGGGGGTGCGAGACCCTCCGGCTCGCCCAGCAAGGGGAGGCAGCCCCTTTAGCGAGTTAGTTTCTTCTGCCCCAGTTCCAGGGGGGTTCCGGAAGCCGGAGATGTCCTATTACACCGGGAAGGACGACCCGATCCAACACATCCAGTGGTTCGAGGATGTGCCATCGATAGGGAATATGTCAGATGCCTTCAAGTGCAGATTCTTCGCCATCACCCTCAAGGAGAAGGCGAGAGAGTGGTTCCACCAGCTACCGGCCAACTCAATCTACTGCTTTGAGGACCTGCGTCGGGGGTTCATGTTGAGGTTCACCACTTCCAAGAAGAGGAAGGAGGAGTCGGAGTCCCTGTTCCACATCAAGCAGGGGGTGAACGAGACCTTAGGGAGTTACGTGGACCGGTTCCAGGAGGAGGTGACCCAGGTCCAGGAGATGTCGGGGCATACCCTGATGATGGCCTTTACATTGGGGCTACAGCAGGGTTTCTTCAGGATGGAACTGAAGAGGGTGCCACCTCTCTCCTACGAGGAGTTGATGGAGAGGGCGGCGAGGGAAGTCGACGGGGAGGCGTCGAACCCTGAGTTCGCGAAGAAGTTGGCCAGGTGGGCCACGGAGGAGGAGAAGGGGCAAGGAGGTGGCCGAGGCCAGGAGGTGAGGAGAGATGAACCCCGACAGCGGGAACAGCAGCAGCAGGTGCAGCAGCAGCAACCAAGGTGGGGGCGTCAGGAGCCGAATAATCGGCTCGACTGGAGGTAGCAAGAGTGGCGGGACCAAGGCCAACGGAGAGGTTTCCATGGAGGAGACCACCGCCAGGGGGGCCAGGGCCATTTCCACCCCCCGGGCTGGAGGCAAGGGCAGAAGCCCCCCCTTCCGGATCAGCATCAGGCTATGACAATAGCCAAGCAGAGGAGGAGGAGTCAGCAGAGGAGAGGAGGAGGGAAGTTATGGTGGAGCCACCCTATTGCGACTTCCACCAGGAGGAGGGGCACGCCACAGCCACGTGCCCGGAGTTCCTTGAGATGAGAGGAAACAGGGAGCAGCAGCAGCAAGACCGTCGGGAAGTGCGGATTGAAGAAGTCCTTCCTCGGGCAGAGGACAGATGTGAGGACCGGGCCGATGTTGGGGCCCGGGGAGGGATCAGAGTGATTCATGGGGGGGTGGGGGTCGAGGCTTCCCGGAAGACAAGTCTCTACACCATGTACCGCCAGAGCGTTGGCTCCACATCCCAGACCCCACCCCCAGAGGAGAAGATCACCTTCTCACGGAAGGACATGTCAGACCATGAGGACCCCTTCTGCGACGCGCTGGTCATCCAGACAGCGGTCGAGAACTTCAGTCTCCTGGATCCTCATCGACAACGGGAGTTCAGTCAACGTCATCTTCAAAAAGGCATTTGACGCAATGAAGGTGGAGGTCAAGAGGGTGCTGGCCTCGGATGGACCTTTGTTTGGGTTCTCAGGGGAGAGGAAGGAGGTTGAAGGAGTGGGGCTCCATATCACCCTGGGGGGGCAGTCCCGAAACTGCAGATTCGTCATCGTGGATGCTCCCAGCAGTTACAACGTCATCTTTGGGCGGCCTCTCATCAGCGCCTTCCGCTGCGTCTCGTCGTCCTTCCATCAGTGCCTGAAGTTCGGCGCCGAGGGGATCCAGGTCCGGGGAGACCCCAAGGTGGCAAGGGAATGCTACGTCACGGCGGTGAACTCCATCTCTTGGCAAGAGGGGGCCGAGGAGAGGGAGCGGAGGATGGAGGAGGCGGAGCAGGAGGCAGGAGTGTAGATGGAGGTGGAGGAGAACCGCACCCGGGTGGAGGTGGTGGAGGAATTCCAGGAGTCGGCCGACGCAATGTCCATGGAGGAAGCTGAGGAGGAAGTTCTTTCCCCAGGAGGGGAGGATGTTGGAGAATGGGGAGAGCAGTCTCGTCTGGAGGCTGTAGAAGAGGTGGTGGAGATGGAGGTTCTCACCCTCGGAGGCAGGGTAGAGAAGGTTCGCATCAGCGGGGGGTTGACCCCAGAGGACCAGGGCAGGATGATGGAGTGCATTCAGAAGAAAGTGGACATCTTCACCTGGAGCACCGCGGAGATGCCGGGGATCGATACGGACGTCGCCTGCCACCGCCTCAACATGGATCCAGAAGCTCGCCCCATCCAGCAGAAAAAAAAGATCCATCGCGGACAAGCTGGCCGAGCCCATCAGGGAGGAGGTGGTCAAGCTCCTCAAGGTTGGCTTTGCATCCGAAATACAATACCTCGGTTGGGTCTCCAATATAGTAATGGTAAAAAAAAGGAGACGGTCGGTGGCGTATGTGTGTTGATTTTTCTTTGCTTAATAAACCATGTCCTAAAGATTGTTACCTCTTGCCTCGAATCGACGCGCTGGTTGACTCAGCTGTCGGTTTTCCTGTAATGAGTTTTTTGGATGCGTTTTCAGGATACCACCAAATCAGGATGCACCCACCCGATATAAAAGATGTCTCCTTCATCACAGGGGATGGGTGCTACTGCTACAAAATGATTTCCTTTGCGCTGAAGAATGCAGGGGCGACATATCAAAAGATGATGAACCAGGTCTTTCGGGAACAAAAGGGAAGGAACCTAGAGGTGTATGTAGATGATCTTATGATCAAGAGTCGAGACGTGGACTCTCACCTCCAGGACCTGAAAGAGACTTTCGGCACCTTGCGCAAGTACAAGATGAGGCTGAACCCCTTGAAGTGCATTTTAGGGGCTAGCAGGGGGAAGTTCTTGAGCCATCTCCATACCCCCGCGGGGGTCGAACCAAATCCAGACAAGGTCAAGGCGATCATGGAGTTGGGATCGCCTCGGAACACTAAGGAGGTGCAGCGGTTGACAGGAAAGTTGGTCGGGCTAAGCAGGTTCCTCTCTCGGGCAGGAGAGAAGTGCTCCCCCTTCTTCAAAGCGCTGAGGGGGGGTCAGAAGTTCGAGTGATCCAAGGAGTGCGAGGAAGCGTTTCAGACCTTGAAGAGACAGTTAACTCAGGCCCCCCTGCTCCAGGGGCCAAAGGAGGGAGAGGATCTATCTTTGTATCTCGGGGTCGGAGCAGAGGCCTTAAGCTCCGTCCTGGTCCGGGAAGAGGGGAAGAAGCAGCTGCTCATATACTACGTGAGTCGGGTCCTGAGGAAGGCAGGGCTCCGCTATCCCATCTTGGAGAAGCTAGCCTTTGCTCTGATCATCTCGGCTCGGAGGCTCCGACCCTATTTTCAGGCACACTCCATCCGAGTGGTGACTGACCATCCCCTCTGCAACATCTTTGAGGGGGTGGAGCATTCGGGCAGGTTGGCCAAATGGTCGGTGGAGCTAAGCGAGTTTGACATCTCCTTCGTCCCACGTTTCTCTATCAAGGCCCAAGCGATGGCCGACTACGTGGTCGAGGTGGCGGAGGCGGAACTCACCCGCCCAGTTCCTTGGAAGGTGATGGTGGATAGCGCCTCAGGTAAGCATTCCTTGGTGGTGGGGATGATCTTGGAGAGCTCCCAAGGAACAAAGATAAAGCAAACAATAGTTATCTATTTTTCTATTACAAACAATCATGCCGAGTACGAGGCGGTGATTGAAGGGTTGCGTCTGGCAAGATAACTAGGAGTGCTTGATGTGGAGGTCCTCACTGACTTCATGGTGGTGGCCTCCCAGATCAATGGAGAGTTTGAGGTGAGGGAGCCCACTCTCCAGTCGTATTTGGCAAAGGTGAAGGGGGTAATCGGCATGTTCCAGACCTTCTCCATCCGACACGTGCCCAGGGAAGAAAACGAACATGTTGACAAGATGGCCAAGCATGGTCCCCGGGGGGTACCATCACTGACCTATTCCGCCCGTCCATCGAAGAGGGAGAGCTGATGGAGGTGGACCAACACCCCTCGTGGATGGACCCTTTCACAACGTTCCTTTCCACGAAGAAATATCCGGAGGGGATGGACAAAAAGAAGTTCAAGTACAAGTCAGCATACTACCTCATCCTTGACGGATAGTTGTATCGGAAGACTCTCTCGGGGTTGTTGGCTCGTTGTGTGGCCGAGAGGGAGGTCCAGAGAATCTTGGAAGAGGTCCACTCCGGGGAGTGTGGGAGTCACTCCGGGAGTCAGACCCTGGAAGGAAGGAATTCTCAGGCAGGGATACTTCTGGCCGACCCTGGGCCACGACGCTGCAGAGTTCACAAAGAAGTACCGCAAGTGCCAGATGTTTGCCCCCTCCAACTGCAACCAGCCCAGCGCCTCAGAAGCATCACAGCGCCCTGGCCCTTTGCCATCTGGGGGATGGATTTGGTTGGACCCTTTCCCCAGGCCAGCGGGCAGAGGAGGTTCCTGTTGGTAATGATAGATTATTTTTCTAAGTGGTTGGAGGTGAAGGCGCTGACCAAGGTGACCTCTCAGGTAATCAGGAACTTTGTTTGGGGAGAGATCATCTGCCGACACGGGTTACCTCAGGTCATTGTCACGGAAAATGGACATCAATTTGCCAGTGCCGAATTCATCAGTTTTTGCGGCAGCTTGGGATTGACCTCAGGTTCGCGTCGGTCCATCACCCCAGGAGCAACGGGCAGGTGGAGGCGGCGAACAAGGTCATCGTCAATCTCCTCAAGAAGAAGGTGGAAAATTTGAAGGGTAGTTGGGTGGAGCAGCTTCCTTCAGTTCTTCGGGCCCTTAGAACCACTCCCAACACGGCCACGGGGAGACCCCCTTCAATCTCTCACATGGATGCGAGGCAATGCTTCCAATAGAGTTCGAGGTCCGAACGCCTCGGGTGGTCGAGGCAGAGGCAGGCAGGGAAGAATGGCAAGCTGAAAATGAGGAGCTGCGGCTCTCCCTCGACACGGTGGAGGAAGCTGCGTGATCTCTCCGCCATCCGACAGGAAGAGGTGAAAAGAAGAATGGTTAAGTACTTTGACAAGCACGTCAAGATCAAGCAGTTCAACGGAAGGGGACTTGGTCCTGAAGAAGATGGATGCGGCAGGAAGATCAGCAGTAGTGGGAAAGCTCAACCCCAACTGGGAAGGCCCATACATTGTCGGAGAGGTTCTAAGGTCGGGAGGATACCGCCTCCGAGATGTGGAGGGCGAGGTCCTAAGTCATACCTGTAGTGGTGATGACTTGAAACGTTTCTATCCGAAAAAGCATGTACGCACTCTTCTTTGGTGAATAAAATTTTTTGATGCCCCACCCCTTCTTGCAGGTCAAGTTTGTGGCGAATATTCATTAGGCTAGGTCATGAAGGGCCTTTGTAGCCACTCTCATCTAGCTGGCAGGGGGCAGATTGGTTGGTTGAAAAGCAAATTATCTCGCCCTGGGGTTAGGTCCCGGGATGCTCCCGCTGTCATGCTCCCATCTAGCTGGCGGGGTCGGGATCCCCGTTGGACGGCGTTATGACCCTGGGGCTGAGCCTGGTTGATGTTCAACACCCGTCGTCAGGCTCTCACCTAGCTGATTGAGCCGGTGGTAGCGCCCGGAGGTTGGACAGAGGCAAGATTATCTCGCCCTGAGGTTAGGTCCCGGGATGCTCCCGCTGTCAGGCTCCCATCTAGCTGGCAGGGCCGGGATCCCCGTTGGACGTCGTTATGACCCTGGGGCTGAGCCTGGTTGATGTTCAACACCCGCCATCAGGCTCTCACCTAACTGATTGGGTCGGTGGTAGCGTCCGGAGGTTGGACAGAGGCAAGATTATCTCGCCCTGGGGTTAGGTCCCAGAATGCTCCCGCTATCAGGCTCTCATCTAGCTGGCAGGGCCAGGATCCCCGTTGGACGTCGTTATGACCCTGGGGCTGAGCCTGGTTGATGTTCAACACCCGCCGTCAGGCTTTCACCAAGCTGATTGGGCCGGTGGTAGTGCCCGGAGGTTGGACAGAGGCAAGATTATCTCGCCCTGGGGTTAGGTCCCGGGATGCTCCCACTGTTAGGCTCCCATCTAGCTGGCAGGGTCGGGATCCCCGTTGGACGTCGTTATGACCCTGGGGCTAAGCCCGATTGATGTTCAACACCCGCCGTCAGGCTCTCACCTAGCTGATTGGGCTGGTGGTAGCGCCCAGAGGTTGGACAGAGGCAAGATTATCTCGCCCTGGGGTTAGGTCCCGGGATGCTCCCGCTATCAGGCTCCCATCTAGCTGGCAGGGTCGGGATCCCCGTTGGACGTCGTTATGACCCTGGGCTGAGTCCGGTTGATGCTCAACACCCGTCGTCAGGCTCTCACCTAGCTGATTGGGTCGGTGGTAGCGCCCGGAGGTTGGACAGAGGCAAATCATCTCGCTCTGGGGTTAGGTCCCGGGATACTCCCGCTGTCAGGCTCTCATCTAGCTGGCAGGGCCGGGATCCCCGTCGGACGTCGTTATGACCCTGGGGCTGAAACCCAAGATGCTTCCGTCGTCAGGCTCCCACCTAGCTGACAGATGGGATTCTCGGTAAACGTGGCACTATCTAAAGACGGGACCCAGACACCTGAACTTCGGAGGCAAAAGTCATAGGTATGATGGGTTGCGCTCGGCAGGTCGGCGAGCCGGTAAGGGCGAACCGAGATCTTGGCGAGGGGCAAGCCGGGACTATTGTTCCGCGAGGCCATGTCCGCGACTTCATGGGGGCCCAGCTCGCGCGAAGCCGAGCGGCCCGGGTGCGAGTCGAGCCAGCCCGCCTCCTTACCCCGCGAGCAGCATAGAGAATCCCTGGACAGAGGGGACGAGTCGTCATTCGCGGGTCGGTCACTTAAGATCTATATGCCTCCTAAGCTACACTCATGGAACACGCAATCTCGCCAAAGGGACACGGGCCCGGAGGCAGCGAGCGGGAGAGTCAAATCAGGCCGCGAGTACACAGAAAACAGTTTGAACACTTCGAAGAGAACAGTCACAAATAAAGAAGCATTTCAGGAAAACATGTTTCATTAATCACAAAGTTTACAAGTCGGGCACTCAGCCCGCGTTTATATTGAAACAAACAAAATACATATAAAAGAAGCTCGGCACAGGGGTCCAGCAAGGCGAGCTCTCAAGCGGCAAGCCCTCCTAAAGGGCCTGGTAGGACTTGTTGTCCGGCTTCGGTACCGGAAGGAATAACTCTGGTACCACCTCGCTCACTGAGAGCCCCGTGCCTTCGCTCGTAATAAGGCCCGCCCGCTGCAGCGTCAGGAGAGTGTACTTCGCTGCTTTGGCAGCATTCTTCTGCATCATGTCCTCCAGCTCGTACTCGGTGTAGTGCGCGAGCTAGCAGCTGCTGCTGGAGGGCGGCGGAGCAGCTGCTGCGGCTTCCATTTCCCGCACCCGCGCCTGTGACGCCTCCTTTTCCTTCTCAAGGGTGGCGATATGGAAGTCTAGACGCTTGGCCGTCGCCGCATCCTGCGAGAAGAAATAGAGTGAACTTGAGGAAAGAGGAAGCAATCTTAAAGCGATAAGCGCGAGTCGCGAGACTTACCACCCCTCCCAGGTACCCGGCAAGGGCGGCATCGGCTGCGTCCGCCCGTTTCTTCTGCTGGTCTGCCTCCTCCTGGGCGAGACGGCGAGCTTTCTCCTTTTCGTCGACCAGCTTTTTAAGCGACGGGGTGTTCTTATCCAGCTGGGTGAGCCGCCTGCCCACCATGTGAGCCAGCTCCAGGCCGCGGAGCTGGGCCCGCGCGCTCTCGTGCACAAGGACCCGTGTGGCCTCCACGTCGTAGATCGCGGCGTCCTCCCGCGCATACGAGCCGAACGAGAAGTTGTAGGCCTCCTCGTTGATGTACTCCTGCTCCAGCCAGCTCGGCAACAGGGTGGAGATGTAAGCCCGGTTCGCCTCCTTGTCCCACTGGAGGAGGGGGATGCTGAGCTCATCTAAGGGCTTCTCGTCGAGACCAAAGTTGCGGTGCCCTCTCGGCACCGGCTTGACGGCGGGCTCCTCTCCTTGCAACCCGGAGGTGCCGGCCGCCTCGCCAGGGGAGTCGCCGGTCGAAGCACTCGGAGAGAGAGGACCCCCAGCTAGTTGGTCCGTCGGGGCCTTGCCCTTCTCCCGACTCACGGGAGGCGCGCCCGCCCGCGATCTTCGGCTTCTTTGGCGGCGGCGGCGGTAGAGGCTGTTCGCGGCTAGGCCGCTTCTGGACGGCAAAGGCTGGGGTCTCGCGATGCGTGGCGGCCGCGACCTCAGCGCGGGCGAGCTCGCCGGAAGTGACTCGCGCACTCTCATAGGGAGGGTGCAAGGGAATGTCTCGCTCTCCTGCAGAGAGAGGGTTAATGACGGAAAATAACGGAGTAAAAAGAAAGAAGCGTGAGTTGCTTATCTCCCCCGGGCGGGATGGGGGCGAGGTTGTCCAAGTTCCTGCGCAGAAATTCTGCATTTCTCTTGTCGGAGGTCGTGTCCACGTCGTCGAAGAGATGGTCGGCCGGGAATGAGTACCTATCCCTTACGGGAATCGAACCCGTGTCTTCGACATGAAAAGACGATGTCCTAACCACTGGACGAAAGCAACTTCAAAGTTCTTCCCTGCAAAGAACCCACACAGCTCAACTTCATGGCCACCCAGGCTAGGGGAGCGGTAGCTCGCCTCGCCAAGTTGGACTGGCGAGAAGGGGACGTTGCTGAAATCCCCCTTGACGAAAACGAACTTCTTCAGCCAGTTGTGACTTTTGTTGACTGTCTCCTGCACTTTGACGTGATTGTTGGAGAAGTAGGTGGTCCCGTCTTTATTCGCCCGGAAGGAGAACAGCTTGCAGAGGACCGCGAGGCTGAACTCGATCCGCTTTTTCCGCAGGAAGCAGGCGAACCCGATCACTACCGCAATAGAGTTAGGGGTCATCTGGCCGAGGACGACCCCGAAGTATTTCAGTATTTGGCGGACCTCAGGCCATAGGGGAAGCCGGAGGCCCGCATCGGAGTGCGTTGTAGGGATGGCGAGTTCCTCCCCAGAGAGGTCGTTGATTTTTCCCCCGTTCCGGGTCGCCTCGCCACGAAGCCTGGCGGGATGTAATCGCCAATCGCATCAAGGAATTCACCTTCGGAAATGGCGTCATAGGAGAAGTCGTGTTCAGAGAAAGTCTAGGCGCACTTGCTTCGCCCATCAGTGTCGCCGCCGCCACCGCTCATCTCGCAGATAGATTGTTAGGCGGGACGATGCAGTTCTCACAGGGAGCGGGCGAGTCGGGAGTCGCGGGAAGCGGAGAAAGAAGGGAAGTCTTAAATGCGGTAGGTAAGAGAAGATCGGCAGGGCCTATTTATAGGAAGAAAAAAGGGAGGGAAAATACCCCGACGGCGGGAAAAGTGCGGATAGCAAAATGTACCCTGACGCTTCAAATTCCAGGCCCGCCGCAGGCTCCTACCAGCTCGCTACTGCCGAGCGAGGGTTGTTCGGCAGAGAGCTGTATTTACTCGCGTCCACCCAAGAGTCGGGCGAGCCGCGATTCGTGCCCATCAAAAGAAGAAGGCGGGTCGCTTCGACTCGCGTTCGGCAGATAACTGGCTCGCTCCCGCCAAGACCAGGCATGCGAGCCGGGCGAGCCTGACCAAAAGTTTCGCGCCCCACCTTAGGAAGGGGTAGGTGAGCAAGGACACCCCGTACATTTTAACTTAAAGAAAACTAAGCAGCGAAGTTATTTTAATAATACGCAGAAAACATAAGCCCACCAGCGGGCGAGAGATCTCAAATAATTACAAAAGTTCAATGTCCAGAGAAAAGAAAAAGGAATTTTGTGGCCCTACCACGCGAGCCGATCCACGATGCAGGTGCGACCCAGGCTTAACGATCGGTGGCTCAGTACTGGATCCATTTCCACCTGCCCCGCCCTCGTGCCCCAGACCGGGGGGGTACGCGAAGGTAATGGTACTCGCGAACCGCCAATAATTCTCGCTAGTCCAGGTCGATCTGCTTCGTGGCATGCTTAAGTCGGTCCTCGGCTCGCGCGATGTGCACCCCCGGAGAAGTAGTCCCATCCCCGTCAGCAGTGCGCCTCATGACCTCCAGCACCGCGAACCACTCCTCCTCGGCCTTGTCCTCATCTACCCTGTCGCAAACCTCCAGCAGCAACAGGGCTTGTTTCTGAAATAACTGCGTCACCCGCTTCTTCATCCCCTCGGCGTCCAGCGGGTCGCCCAGATAATCCGAAATGTGACCCGTAGAAGGGGGAGGCGAGTACCCCTCGCAGATCTCGACGTCAGAGGATGAGATCGCATTAAAGCCTACGGAGATAGGGGAGGTCAGAAAAAGCAAGCAAGTCATAAGCAAGCAGGTGTACAAATTCACTGGGAGTTGGCACGTCCCCCACGCCGGCAGGCAGTCGGGAGGTACCTGGTCGGCCCTAGAAGGATTCACCTCCAAGAGCTGCAAAGGTTTTCCCTAGCCCGGGAGGGATTGGCGACGGAGAAATCGCAGGAGGGACATGCCCCTAGGCCAAAGGGCTAGCGGCCCACTCAGTTACCAACGGGGCGGAATGCCCCAGTTCCCCTCTATCTTCTCCTCCTTCGCGGGGCGTTTCCTGCAGGGAGGGGAATCAAAAAACCGAGCGGCGAATCAGACAGGAGGACCGCATACCTCAGGGGCGACCTCGGAACCGGCCGCCGAACTAGACGCAGAGGCGTCATTCGCAGGAGTCCGCCTGATGATCTTTCCTTTCTTCGGCCTGAAGAGGGGGTCGGGTGATCCACGCGCCAGCCACGGAGCTGCATCAAGGGCCTGCTCCCGAGTCTCCTCCCTCGCGTCAGCTAGGCGCGCCCGCATCTCTTCGTACATAGACATCCTTGAAGCTACAGTTCGCAGGGAAGGCTAAAGAAGGGCAGGTTTTTTCCGAAGACCCGGTGACATATTTATAGCATAATAGCGGGACCCACCAAAAGATTCCCTTCAGCTCAGCAGAGCACTCTCCGAACACGTGGGGTTGGATGATTCTTTCCGAGCTTTGCAAGCTCAAAAAGAGCGGGGATTGTGTAGAACCCCGTGTTCGCCGAGTGGCCCGTCTAGGCGAGCGAGCCAAACCCAGCCCGCGCCTGCCTAGGCGACCTGGTCGCCAGCTCGCCTCTATAGAGTGGCGAGCTGACCTTCCCAGACGACCTGGGCGCCAGCTCGCTCTCGCCCAATAGGGTGGCGAGTTGACCCAAAGACCAGGAAACTCATCCTCGTGGGGTCCAGAGGCAAATTACCTGGATACCCTTGTAGAAGGTGCGAATATCCTTCTAGAACAGCGGAGTTACGCTATTGGTAGACCCAATTGGGCCGCGCATAACCATTTGGAATAGCGGAGGTTGGCTATATGCAGACCGTTTTCAGAAAATTATAAATAGACCCAAGGGGGTACCTCAGAGGGCATGTTTACTAGTGCCCCGGTCTTCTTGCGCTTTTTGAGGTATCCTTAGCTCGACATTTGGCTAAAGAGGGGATGCGCTCTAAGATCTTCCGGGTTTGTGGTGGGACCTCCACGCCGAGCCCTTGGGTCTGTTCCCTATTCTTTTTCCTTAGTTGTTTGGCCCGTGAGAGAGAAGTAAGTGTGCAATCACACCTTCCCCAAGGGTGAACTCCACAAAGACCGAGTTTTCGGTTTCAACATGAGGGACCACAGATTCACAACACCCTCATAATTGGAGATACAAGTCAAGGTGTCACCACAAGAACCAGATTTCAGAATGAAGCTTTATTCCTGAGCTTCCTGTCTCAGGTAGAGCCAAAAAGATTTGAAGATGTCAATCAAGATGCATTCTAGATCAATGCAATGCAGGAAGAACTTCAACAGTTCAAGAGATGTAAGGTATGAAAGTTGGTGTCAAAATCACAAGGACATAACATAATTGGCACCAAATGGATATACAAAAATAAGATGGATGAGAATGGTGTCATTGTGAAGAACAAGGCTAGACTAGTAGCTAAGGGCTACAGGCAAGAGAAAAGGATTGACTATGATCAAACCTTTGCCCCAGTTACAAGGTTAGAAGCCATTAGGATGTTCTTGATATAAGCAGCATTCAAGGGATTCAAAGTCTACCAAATGAATATCAAGTCAGTTTTCCTGAATGGTAATCTTAAGAAAGAGGTGTATGTAGAACAGTCATCAGGTTTTGTTCATCCAACTCTTAAATCTCATATCTATTTTCTTAAGAAAATTTTGTATGGGTTAAAGCAAGTTCGTAGGACTTAGTATGAAATCTTGTCTATCTTCCTCATTAATAACAAATTCTTAAGTATGAAGATAGATAGCACATTGTTACTAAGGGAAACAAAGGGAAAGTGTCTCTTAGTCTAAATTTATGTTGATGACATAATTTTTGAGCCTACTGATGACAACCTTTACAAAATATTTGTCAACCTTATGCAAGGGGAGTTTGAAATGAGCAGCATGGGGGAGCTCAAGTACTTTTTAGGTCTCCAGTTGAAACAGTTTGATGAGGGGATATTCATCTCTCAGACCAAGTACGTTAGGGAACTTATTAACAAGTTTGGGATGGAATAAGCCTCCATCATGAAAACTCTCATGGGGTCAAATGTATCCCTAGACAAGAATGAGAAAGGAAAACTTTTTGATGAATCCATTTATATGTGTATCATTGGATCTCTATTATATTTGACTGCTACTCTACTAGTAGACCCGACATTATGTATGCAACATGTGTTTGTGTTGGGTACCAAGCATGCCCTAAGGAATCTCATTACTCGTCTGCAAAGAGAATTTTGAGATACCTTAAGGGCAGCCAACATCTTAGTCTGTGGTACTGTAGGAACAATGATTTTGAACTAACTGAATTTTCAGATGGAGATTTTACAGGTTGCAAAGAGAACAGGAAAAGTACAAGTGGTACTTGTCAATTCCTAGAAAGGAGACAGATTTTTTGAAGCAATAAGAAGCAAATCAGTGTGGTCATATCAACTGCTGAGTCTGAATACATATCTGCAAGGAGTTGTTGTGCATAATTACTGTGGATTCAACATCAATTGGAGGACTATAACCTCAAGGTAAGTAAAACCCCCTTGTTTTGTGACTCATCCAGTGTTATTTTCATTGCTAAGAATCATGTCTCACATAACAGGACTAAGCAAATAGAAAAAAGATATCATTTCATTAGAGAATGTGTTGAGAGTGAAGATATCTGTCTTGAATTTGTCCTCACTGACAAGCAAGTAGCAGATATTTTTACAAAGCCACTAGATGAGGCTAAGTTTAATTCTTTTAAAATTCAGTTAGGTATGTTAAACATGGAGCAAGTTATCCCTCGCATACCATGTCTGTTGTCTTGTTTTAAATTTTTGTTATCTGAATATATTCCTGTTAGTTATCATTGATTGATTCATATACATAAATGTATGTTTTTCTAGTAGAACATTATTCTGTTCAAATCTTTATTAGCTGCTAGAAAACTCATGTTCAATAGCAAAATTGTTAGTCAACCTTAACTGATAACTCTCACCAGGTAACATTGACTAGCTGAGAAATCTAACTGAGAAAACCAATTTAGAAGCCTAACTAAGTTGGGTAGCTGAGACAAGCCCAGCTACTTCATGGTAACCGCTGAGAAAATGCTCAGCGGTATTTCTCTCAGTCTCAACGGTACCGCTGAGACGGGATGTTATGTTATAACATGAGCAATCTCAGCAGCTAGATCAACTCTTTTTGTTCAGTCAAGTTGTTGGCGCTTAAATTCCAAATTAAATCAATTATATAAATGTGAAATTAAAAGTCTATATAAAGTTAAGTAAACTGAGATCTTAAACACTAAACTCTAGAAAGCCGTCGACAATCCTCCGCCTTTCTCAACTACTCAGCATCTAAGCTCTCAGATCAAAAGGCTCCAAAATCAGCTAAGATACTTCTAGAAGGGTACGAAGTAGAAAGAAATGGATTCCAACATGCGCTTCAAGAGATTAAAGAACTAATTGGAATGTTAGAGGCCGTCGGCCTAGAATTTTTGTTGTCAGAGCCAACAACAATTCTGAAAGATGAGGTGTTAGAGTTGTATTCCAATGCACACCTCTCCTCATCAAAGACCAAAATCAAGAGCAAAGTAGGAGTGAGAATAAAGATTAACCGTAAAAAAAGTTGGGCAAGGCCCTTCACTTGCCTTCCGTTGGCAGTGAAGGAGAAGATGAGGTATCTGCCCAGGATATTGAGCAAGCCCTTATATGGTATGGTTACAATGGAGAAAGATATGGGTCATTAAAGAGAAAATGTTTCAACCAAAGATGCAAACTCCTAGCTGATATCATTGAGAAAGTCATCTTGGGTAAGACAAGTACAGGTTCCCATGATAGCATTTCAAATCCCATGTTTGAAATTATTACAAGAGTACTTCGGCAGAAAAGAACTGATTGGGCTATGATTGTCTTTTAAAAAGTGATTGCTTGCCTAAAGGTTTCGAACCTGGGCAGAATCTTGTCCATATTCCTGATAAATGCTTACCCTGAGCATTTCAACAAGACTCAAGGAGTCAAGAACCATTATATGAAGAAAATGGATGTAAAGACTCTAGAGAGGTCCACCAGAGTTCTACCAAAAAGCCAAGTTGTCCAGACAAAGGACAAAGGGAAAGACAACAGCTAAAGAAAGTTCTTCTGGTTCTGACTCTGGAAGTCAGAATGATGGTAACAGCACACCTATTTTTGAAAATGATCTCTCTTCATCTGAAGAAGGTTTTGTTGTTGAAGATCACGGAATTCAAGTGAGTGTCAATGTATCTACTCAAGAGGAGTCAGAGAGAATTGCAGGAGATAGAGGAGAAATTAGAAAAGATCCAGACTTGGAAGATGCCCCAGCTGAGGGGGAGGTGAACCAATCACCTAAGAATCTGCAAGGAGAAATTGACAGAATAATTGATAATCTCCAAGAAAGAATTGGACACATCCCAGATGACTCAATTCAGGAAAAGACTGGTACTCCAGTTGACGGGGAGCAAGAGTTGATCACAGAGGATAACTTAGTAAATCCTCTTGAACAATTTCTAAACACAGATGATCAAGTTGAGGAGGTGCTTTCCACTGAAGTCCCATCTCAGTATGGAGAAATACCTATCTCCCAAGTGGCTGAGACATCCACTCCAGTTGAGTTGGATGGTCAAAAGGACCAAGGGAAAAGTATTGATCATGATGATGTTCAACCAACACGGATGCCCCCACCGTTGAATCCAAAACTTGGCCTCAACGAGAGTTCGGATCTAAGGGTGCAACTTACACCTACTTCTCCCAAACTTGGCCCCCTGACCAGTCACTAGGAACTAACAACCGACCCTTGGTGAAAGCGTGGAGGTCCCACCACAAATCCGGAAGATATCAAGAGCGCTTCCCCTCTCAAGCCAAAAAACTGAGTTGGGCACCTTGGAGAGCTTACAAAGCTGAACCAAAATAACCCAAGGAGCTGAAAAGAACGAGCGGGATAAAACTAGTTGTGCAACCTAACTGTTTACACAAAGAAGTAATAGAAAGCAAGTTGCAAGGAAAATTTGGGACGTGGAGAGTGTCCTCGAGCTGAAGAGAAGGAGTGACTTGCACTATTCTTGATCCACACACAAGGGACGGAGAGCCATCCGCAATAAAAACAGGAGATAACTGGTTATGTTTGTCCAGATAAGAGAAAAAACGAGGATGGCCTGTCATATGACTAGTTGCGCCTGAATCAATAAGTCATCTATCCGTAGTGGCCAAATGAGCAGCACCCGAAGAGGTAGTCAGAGAAGCAGACTTCTTCGAGGTAGTATCACCCACAACGGGTCGAAGATGAGGATGCTTGACCGAACAGCGTTCAATAAGGTGACTGGTCTTACCACAGTGAGAGCAGAGATACTTAAAGAAAGTGAGTCCACCGGAACGTCCTCCATGGCCACCAGGAAAATCATGACGAGCCAGATAAGCAACAGTGTCAGTAGGAGGCCACAGCAAAGGGTGCTGAAAGAGAGTAGTAACAGCCGAAATGCGAGCAGCAGTAGTATCCAGATTAGGAGTATCAGCCTCTCCAAGAATTTGTTGTTGAATCATATCATAAGACTCAGGTAAGCAAAAGAAATAGCACACCACCAGAAGCTCCTGAAAGTGTTTATGTTGCTCAGCGAGATCAGCAGAGAAGGGGTGATGCTACAGAAGTTCAGCATCAAGAGCTTGAACTTCCTGATAAGCAGCAACATGAGTCATGACAGATCGAGCAAAAAGATGTGCATATAATGTATATATGCGCGAAGTTTGTGCACCCTTGGAGTACAGAGTACAAAGATGATTTCAGGCAACTTTAACCGTGGCATCATGTCGAATGACGGAAAGGCACTTGTCAGACAGACTGTTAACAAGTCATGTTCTCACCAAAGCATCACTAGCATCCCAATCATCAAAAGCTGCAGACCCGTATGCAGGAGGGTCATCAGTAAGAAGATGATGCTTACGCTGAGAGCGTAGCAGAAAAACAAAGGAAACGTTACAGGTGGGATATTTCATTCCAGTGAGCTTGGAAGAGGTACCCAAATTACCAGAAGCAGAGAAAGTAGCGGATAAAACAGGGGGCGCGGATAGAGTAGAGGAAGAAGAGAAATCTGACGTCTCCATAAAAAGAAAAGAATATGAGTAGAAAGAACAACCCGCACGGACAAAGGGAGAGACCGCGCAAAGAACAAGAAAGTCGGCAAAGAGACTCTAACCGCACTTAGAGGAAGAGGTCGGTAAAGAAGAGAACAAAACGCAAAAGGTGTGAACGGCAAAGGGAGGGCGGGAGGGAGACCGCGGGTAAGATTGAAGAAACCGTGGAAAGAAGAGCAAGTTATTAGAACAAAAAGAGACCGCGAGCTCAGCCAAAAGACCGAATAGCAAACCGGAGCAAAAGACCGGTTAGCTCTGATACCATGTAAAATAACAGGTAAATAACAAAATTGTATTGCTCCAAAAAAGTAAATAATACAATGATATACCCCCTTATTTATAGAATACAGGGGAGGGAGGAAGAATACAACAGGTGATGTGGGACTAAATACAAGTCGCGCGGGCTATGCGGTTAGAATAGATCAAACTGCATGACTAACAAGCTTTTGTGCGGCTTATGGCAACTATCTGACGGCTTGCTAGAAACTGCCAAGCTCCATCTGTGGTCAGGCAACTAGAACACGACTGCTAGATACACAGACCGCATTGCGACTTGCTACCAGACCGCAACTGTGTTCTGTCCACTAGACCGCAACTTCAAACCTTGGAAACCGCCAAGCTCCAACTGCGGTTAGGCCACCAGACCGAAACTACAGGTCTTGCTACCAGACCGCAACTGCATTCTGTCCACCAAACCACAACTTCAAACCCTGGTAACCGCCAAGCTCTAACTGCGGTTAGGCCAGCAGACAGCAACTGCGGGTTAACAAACCTCCCGGATAGATCTGCGGACTGCCAGACTTCAACTGCAGTTTGTCAAACCGCCAGAACTGAACTGCAGATTGTCAAACCGTCGGGACTTGCCAAACCGCCAGGACTGAACTGCGGATTGTCAAACCGCCAGGACTGAACTGCGGATTGTCAAACCGTCAGGACTTGTCCGCCAAGACAAGGAAGTAGTCAGCCCGGACTCGACTTCCTAAGCCAAACCGACAAAACTAACCGTCTGTGTGCACAGACTCCAAAAGCTCTAACAGGGCAGTTTAATATTTTCAAGTGTGATGCATTAGATCATAATATGCATGACATGTTAAGTGAAATGGACACTTAACATGGCATGTGTATCCATTCATTTGCATTCATATCATAAATCATTGCACAAGTGCAAGCTAAGAACAACAATAATGATTGTGCACACATAAATTTACTATTTACTTGGCATCGCTCATGATCTCGTTGTTGCATTTGCATAATCACTACCTAGAGTTATCCAATGAAAATACTGTAATTATTACATGATTTATGTAACCGATGGTATGGAATGTGTTATAATATTTAGTTTCAAGTCCTCGATATTCGTAATCAGTACTTCATATTCCGCTTGTCTATCAATCCTTCTTCGGTCTTCTAGAATCTCCTTCTAATTAGCTCATAAGCGTCAACATCGCAAGCAATGCAATACTAGGCACATTTCTACAGTAGTATAAGAAAGCTTGAGGGTCTTCTTGTAAATTGTTCTGTTGAATTACTTTAGCGTTGTCTTGTGTTCTTTCATTTCTAGGGTGACTCACTTTTGTTGACATTCAATCGTCATTCAGCTTCTTTCCCTTCTTAGTGTTCTATCTTCCCTTCGTGAAAAGATCTTTTTCCGCTCTCAAATTCTCGAGTTGTACCTCTCAATTTTGAGCTAATTGAACAATTTTCCGTGCTCCCTGAATCCAATCCTCTGTATCTGGTCGTATCCCCTAAGATCGTGGAGTATCAAGTATGCAAACTTCGAAAGAGAACCATTCCTATTGTAAGAGTGCTCTGGACGTATGACAAGTTTGAGGAGTACGCTTGAGAACTTGAGTCTGACCTGCACAGCAAGTATCCGTAACTTTTTTTATCTTGGTAAGCCTCCGTGTTTGTCTTCCTTTTTATTTCAGTATATTCATAATTAGCGTTCATGTCTTGATTTGCAAATCTTGTCGGAGGGTTAGGCATCTGAATCTTTGCCATAATAGGCCCCAGTCAAGAAATCCTTAAAATTTTTGAGACGAAATTTTCTAAGTTTGGGAGAATGTAACAACCCTTAAATTATATATATAAGAGAATTTTAATAAGTATATTAATGGCAATTTTGTAATTAAACCAATTAGATTTTCCTATCTAACCGAGCAGCCCCTCCAATATATTTCTTTTGGCTTTAGGTTTCCCTCACCCGCGTCGTTCTCCCGTCCCGATCCCGCAAGCCGTGATTCTTCCGTCTGTGGATTCTCTGTTTTCGCAGCTCTAGTGTGTCGGCTATCGCTACTCCTGACGCCCCTTCTTGCTTCAGGCAAGATCGCCCCTCCTGCTTCCCCCCCCCCTCTCGGGTCAGCAGTTTTTCCTCCTCTCTAAGGAATCGACAATACCTCCTGCTCTTCTCCTTCTCCGTCCAGCAAGGGAAACGATTTCTTCCCTCCTCTCAAGGCCGACAACGTCAGATCTCCCCACCTTTTTTCTCCGGCAACTCTTTTTCTCTCTATGACAGCCCTCTTCTTCGTGGTCTTGGTCGGGTTTTTGCGAGAGGGACGTCTAGGGTTTCCTTCCCTCACCTCCTTGGGCCCGAATTTAACTTCTTTGGGTAAGGATTTCCTCTTCCCTTCTTTACTCAGATTTCCTTGAATTTATTTTGGAACTTTATGCTCCAATTTACGTATATATTGTGGTTAATAATTCTACCCCTCTCGTAATCGTCTAACTGTGTTATGTTTGTGATTTCCGGCACCGTACTTCGACTTAATTGACGGGATTACGCAAAACCCTCTCTGAATTAGGGTTTCCCCAAGCTTAAGTGCCGCCAACTCTTGGGTTTTTCGTGGTTTCTTCTCTCCCCTCACTTTTAAGGAAGGTAAATCTGCGTAACCTTATTTGTTTAAATTTTGTGTCGCAGAATGCGGGTGTTAGCATAGTGATATTTTTCTATATCACTTTCATCATTCTTGAGCAGGTCTGAAATAAGGTTTCTGGATTTTTGTTTGCGCAACTTGGCCTCCTCCGTCAGTTTCAATTTTCTTAAGGCAAGTAGAGATTTTTCTCTCTTGCAAACATTGAACTTAAATTGTTTTATCTGTTCTTCTGATTATATGAATTCACCTTTGAATGTTTGTTTTGTCAAATAAGTTTAGATCTTGAATGTCTAAATTGACATGTTAGTGGTTTAAATATTTAATTTGTTTGAAATGGCATGAGCGTGTGATCATGATTGGTTTATTTGAAGTTTTACTTAATTGAATTGTCTCATTTGTTGGATAATTGAAAGATGAGTTAATGAATGAAAGTTATTTTAATTGGATACTCACTTAGATGAATTGTGTCTCATTTGATGGATGTCAAAACATATGTAGTTCGGGCAGTTAAGCAGTCAACTTTGGCAGATAGGTCTTTGCGGTCTGGCGGACAGTACTGACGGACAGACAGTCTGAAGTAGCGATCTGTCCTTGGCAGCTTGGCAGTGTTGGAGCCGGTCAGAACCTGTGCTGTTAGGCGGTCTGGCGGCTAGCACTAGCGGGCAGATAGACCAATCTGGCAATCTGTCGATGTTTCTAAGATAGATGTGCGGACTGCTGAGGTCATATCCAATTGACGGTCAGGCGGTTAGCACCTGCCTAACCGCATGAGATACTTCTATATTCTTACCACAGTTGTGATCCTTGTTGATCAACAGAGTCCAGACCGCAGTTGGTGTTCGTTGTTCTCAAGCTTTTCTTATGTTCTGGAGGTTAGACTTTGTCTAACCGCAAACCGCAGCTTTATCTGTCGGTTAGATTGTGTTAACCATTGTTATTGTTTTGGAAGCAGACAACTGCTCAGTAGAGGCGGACAGACGGCAAGCTAGTATAGAGTTTTGTAGTTGTACAGCTAGTTGTTTTCTAACCGCTTGTTCTGAGCAGTTAAGATTTTGTGTAACCGTCTAGTCGCTTGTGACAGACATTGTTTATTCTCTCTTGTTTTCTCTCTTTTCCTCCATTTTTCTATAAATAGGAGGCATACTCATGTATTATGTAACTTTTTAGAGCAATAAAGTTTTGTTATTTACCTATTTTCTCACATAGTATCAGAGCTTTCGGTATATTTGCTCCGGTTTTTGTTTTTTAGGCAAGCGGCAGTGTAAGCGGTTACTTTTTCTTTAACCACCTCTTCTTCTCTCTTACCGCGATTTTCTTAGTCATGGTCTCCTCTTCTTCTCTCTTCTCTCTTGTCACGGTTTTCTAAACAGCAGTCTTCTCTTTTTTCCGCGGTTTTTTTTCTTAACCGCGCTCTCCTCTTCTTCCCTCCTGCCCTTCATTTGCTTGTCGCTCTTCCTGCGGCTTGCTTTCTTCTTGACTTCTCGCTTTTTTCGCGCGGTCTCTCTCTGTTGTCTGCGTCGTCTTGCTTAACCACGGTTTCTTCCCTTAAATGCGGTCTCCTTCTCATTTTCGGCCTCTTCCTCTAACCAGGCGATTAGAGTCTCTCTGTCGGTCCTCTTTTTCGGCACGGCTTTTCGTCTGTGTCCGCGCGGCTTCTCTTCTTTAACTGCGCGGCTTGCCTCTTCTTCTATGGAGAACTCGGACTTCTCATCCTCTACTTTATCCGCTCCACTAGTTCTACCCGCTCCTATCTCTGCCTCTGGTAATCTGGGTACTTCCTCTAAACTCACTGCACCGAATTACCTCGATTGGAGTGTTTCATTTGTTTTTCTACTGCGTTCACAGCGTAAACGTCATCATCTCACTGATGACCCTCCTGCTTATGGGACGGCCGTTTTTGACGACTGGGATGCTAGTGATGCTCTGGTTAGAACGTGGCTTGCCAACAGTCTGTCTAATGAGTGCCTTCTCGTCATTCGACGTGATGCGACAGTTAAGGCTGCATGAAATCATCTTGTTGCCCTGTACTCCAAAGGAGCTCAAACTTTCCATATATATACGTTGTATGCGGATCTTTTTGCCCGACCTATCATGACTCATGTTGCTGCCTATCAGGAAGTGCAAGCTTTTGTCGCTGAGTTTCTTTAACATCGTCCCTTTTCTATTGATCTTACCGAGCAACATAAGCACTTTCAGGAGCTTCTGATTGCCTGCTATTTACTTCAATTGCCTGACTCTTATGATATGATTTGACAGCAAATTCTTGGAGAAGCTGATACCCCTACTCTGGATGATACTGATGCGCGTATTTCAGCTGTTACTACTCTACTTCAGTGACCTTTGCTTGTCTCACCACCTTCTTCTGACATTGTAGCTCATCGGGCCCGTCTTGATATTCCCAGTGGTCGTGGAGGCCGCTCTGGTGGTCGTGGCTTCTCTAGATATTTTTGTTTTCGCTCTGGCAAGACTGGTTACCTTATTGATCGTTGCTGGATAAAACATCATCATCTTCGCTCTGCTCCGAGAGATACTATTTCAAAGAAGTTCACTTCTCTTGCTACCTCTTTGGGTAGTGCTAATGTGGCCACTACAGGTAGGTGGATTATTGATTCTAGTGCTACGAATCATATGACAGACAATCTTCATCTCTTCTCTCGGCTGGACAATCATAACTGGTTACCTCCGGATTTTATTGCGGACGGTTCTCCGTCTCCTGTGTGTGGCTCTGGAGTAGTGCATGTTACTCCTTCTCTTCACCTTGCGGACACTCTCTACGTCCCAAATTTTCCATGCAATCTAATTTTTGTTACATCTCTATGTAAACAGCTAAATTGCACGGCTATTTTACACCATCTACTTGCTCTTTTCAGGTTCTTCAGTCCAGGGAGACGATTGCTACTGGGACTGAAAGTAGTGGTTTGTTCTACCTCGATAATGTGTCTGTCTTTTCTGCCTCCACTACTCATCTACAATGGCATCTTCTCCTTGGACATCCTCTTACTCGTCTTCTTTACCAACTCTTCCCTGGTCTACCGCGGGGAGACTCTTCTCTCAGTTATGAAGCCTGCCAACTCGGCAAACACCATCGTATATCTTTCCCAGCAAAGCAAGGACGTAGTTCTTCTCGTCCTTTTGACTTTGTCCATTCTGACATTTGAGGACCTGCTCCGACCAAGTCTGTTGGGTGGGGTATTTTGTATTTTGTTACTTTAATTGATGATTTTTCTAGATGTACTTGGTTGTACTTGATGAAAGAGCGTTCTAAACTTTTTTCTATTTACAGTACGTTTTATAATGAGGTGTGTAAGCAGTTTAATACTACTGTTAAAATTCTACGTACAGATAATGCCAAAAAATACCTTAGTTATCAATTCATTGTATTTTGTATGCATCATTGCATTATACATCAGACTAGTTGTTCTTACACCTCCTAATAGAATGGAGTTGATGAACGCAAGAACCGTCATCTTCTTGATGTGGCTCGTTCTCTTCTCACTCATAAGAGTGTTCCCCGATCCTATTGGGGACATGTCGTTCTTCTTTCTTGCTACCTCGTCAATCGAATCTCTTCTTCTGTTCTAAACGGCAAAACTCCTTTCTCCATTCTGTATCCTGATGCGACACCGTTTCCTTTACCCCTACGTGTCTTCGGATGCACATCGTTTGTTCACTCTCCCTCTTCAGGGCATGACAAACTCTCTCCTCGCTCAGTTAAGTGCCTTTTTTCGGGCTACTGTCCGACACAAAGGATATCGGTGCTATGATCCTCTTCTCCGGAAACAATATGTTTTTACGGACGTCACATTCTTTGAAGATACTCCTTACTTTTCCCGCACTACTCTGCTTCCACTTTCTGTTGACGCCTCTTCTCTACCTATTGTCTCCGCTCCTCCACCTGAACCAGTGTCTTTCCCTTCACCAACTATCTTTGAGTCTCCACCTTCTTCTCCTGATACTGCTTCTCTCCCTGAGCCACCACTGACAGTTCCCGGGCCAACAGTCACTCCAATAAAAGGATCTGATGCTCCAGCAAAGACAGATCTTGATCTGTCAATTGCTTTTTGAAAAGGAGTTCGGACATGCACTCAACATCATATTCATGATTTTGTTTTCTATGTTCGGTTATCCACTTCCTCCAAGAGCTTTGCTCTAGCTCTCTCAGCAAATGTCCTCCCGACTACCTATCAAGAGGGTCTTGTTGTTCCTCATTGGAAAGCCATCACGGATGAAGAAATGAAAACTCTGACTGAGCGGGGTACTTAGACTCTTGTCCCTATCCCTCCAAGTGCTGATGTGGTTGGCTGTCGTTGGGTCTTTGTAATCAAATTTCTTCATGATGGTACAATTGATCGTTACAAGGCTCGGCTTGTCGCCAAGGATTTTACTCAGACTTGCGGTGTGAATTTCGTTGAGACTTTCTCTCTTGTTGCTCGGATTAATACAATTCGCGTTCTTTTTTCTGTGGCTATTAACAGACTGGGAGATGTCACGTTTGGATGTCAAAAATGTCTTTTTTATGGTGATTTACAGGAGAATATCTATATAGAGCAACCTCCTGGGTATGTTGCTCAGGAGGAGTCTCTGGTCTGTAAGTTAAGGAAGGCAATCTATGGCCTTAAACAAAGTCTGAGAGCCTGGTTTGAGAAGTTCAGCGTGGTTATTTTTGTTGTTGGGTTTGCTCGAAGTGCTGCAGATCACACTCTGTTCATTCGCAAGACCTCGGTTGGCCTAGTTGTTCTTGCAGTACATGTGGATGATATTTTTCTTACAGGTGATGATAAGAAGGGCATTGAACTGACAAAGAAACATCTTCTTAAGTATTTTGTTAAAAAGATATGGGGTCGCCCAAGTACTTCCTGGAGATTGAGATCTCCCGAAAGACCAATTTTGTAGTTCTTTCACAACGGAAGTATGTCTTGGATCTTTTGAAAGAGGCATGTCTTCTTGCGGCTAAACCTGCTCGGTGTCCAATGGTTGTTGGTGATGACAAGTGCTGGAATGAGCATTCACCTCTCCTTGAAGATGTTGCCAGATATAGACAGCTTGTTGGAAAACTCATTTATCTGACAGTTATAAGACCGGATATTTGTTATGTTGTAGGAAGGGTGAGCAAGTTTACGCAAGCTCCTAAGGAGTGTCATCTTCCTCAGCTCTAAAATTCTTGGAATATGTGAAAAGAGTTCCGGGAAAAGGGCTTCTGTTTCAAAAGAATGGTCATTTGAGAATTGAGGCTTATTCTGATGCTAGCTATGCAAATGAAAAAAAAAGATAGAAAGTCCACGTCTGGTTTCTGTACACCTTTGTTGGAGGGAATCTGGTCAGCTGGAAGAGCAAAAAACATATTGTAGTTTTCAGGTCAAGTGACAAAATCGAATATAGAAGCATAACATTGACTACTTGTGAGCTAAAGTGGTTGTGGACACTTATGCTTAATTTGGGAGAAGTTTATGATAATCCTCTGTCAATGTTCTGTGACAAGAAGACAGCTATATATATTTCAAAGAATCAATTTTTTCATGAAAGGACGAAGTACATTGAATTTGACTGTCATTTCATCAGAGAAGAGGTGTTGAAGAATCAGATATGCACTCTGTTTGTCACCTCTGATAAAGAGATTGTCGATGTCTTTACCAAACCAGTGTATTCCTTTCCGGATGTCTGCAACAAGATGGACATGGTTGACATATATGCTCCAGCTTGAGGGGGAGTGTCAAAACATACGTAGTCCGAGCGATTATGCAGTCAGCTTTGGCGGATAGGTCTTAGCGGTCTGGCGGACAGATCTGGCGGGCAGTAATGACAGACAGACAGTCTGAAGTAGCGGTTTGTCCGTGGCAGCTTGGCAGTGTTGGAGCCGATCAGAACCTGTGATGTTAAGCGGTCTGGCGGCTAGGATTGGCGGACAGATAGACCGGTCTGGCGCTGTTTTTAAGATAGATGAGCGGACTGTTGAGGTCAGATCTAATTGACGGCCAGGAGGTTAGAACCTGCCTAACCGCATGAGATACTTATATATTCTTACCGCAGCTATGCTTCTTGTTAATCAACAGAGTCCAGACCGCAGTTGGCGTTCGCTGTTCTCAAGCTTCTCTTATGTTCTGGAGGTTAGACTTTGTCTAACCGCAGACCGCAGCTTTATCCGTCGGTTAGATTGTGTTAACCGTTGCTATTGTTCTGGAAGCGGGCAACTGTTCAGAAGAGTTGGACAAACGGCAAGCTAGTATAGAGTTCTGTAGTTGTACAGCTAGTTGTTTTTTAACTGCTTGTTCTGAACGGTTAAGATTTTGTATAACCTTCTAGTCGCTTGTGACAGGCGTTATTTATTCTCTCTTTTATTTTCTCTCTCTTCCCTCTTTTTTTATAAATAGGGGGCATACTCATGTATTATATAACTTTTTGGAGCAATAAAGTTCTGTTATTTACCTGTTTTCTCACAATGGATAATTAGAAGACTAATAATTTTTTGTGAGCATGAGCATTAATTATTAATATGATAAATGTTGGGTTTTCTCACTAGCAAATGGATGAACTGTATTTTATAAAAAAAATTGGATTGTACACATGTTTACTTGGAAGAGATTCGTGTCTTGTAATTGATTAATCTAAATGAATCTTTGGTGTCCTAAAAAATGACGTGTAGTAATCTTATCACTTGTGAATACTTGAACCCACAAAATATAAAACTCACTATCTAGTTTCTTTTGTATCATCGAATCTTGTTTCTTATGCATGTCTGGTTATAAGACATGAGTAGTCTGTTTCATGATCCGATTTTTCCCTTTAATATAAATCTGTGCATGCTAGAATCACAATCTATAAATCATTTAATTTCATGCACTCTTTTTCATTTTTGTAAACTTTCTTGTATATCTGTATCGATAAATTAGTAACATGTCTTAATGTGCAATGAATCACTAAATCATGAATCATTAAATTTATTAATGTCAAAAGTAATCATTGAAAGACAGTGTTGATTTGAAGTAACGCTTTGAATCGAGTTTTCACTTGACTTTTAATGGAAACCAAAGAATGGTCTAGCAAACACAAATTTTCTGATAAACATTGCATTTAAACTTGTATTAGAATCATGTGCATCAAATTGAAACAATTACACCTTCACTGATTACAGCTTATGTCAGTACATGATTGAATCTATGTTATACTTTGTAGTAGTCTAATAATTCTAGTTATTTATGCTTGTCTCACTTACTTGCATGTCTTGTTAGTTTTGCTTCATTAAAATTGGTACACAAATATTTCTGATTCCCCTGCTCATACTTTTTTACTTTGCTCCTGTTTATTTCAATGTTCTGAGATTTTTTCCTTTTTGTTTCAGAATTTTCTTTAGTGATCGTGTCTACGCCGTCTGCTACCTGAGCCCGATCTGCGTCAAGCTCCTGCTTCTGCAAATAATGTTCTATGCATTTTACTTTCTTTACTGTAGGATATTTTTTCATGTAATACTAATAATTATGATCAGTCATTTTCTATATTATCATGGACAACTGCTAGGCTAAATATTATATGTACTAGAATTTAACATTATTTGCATGTTCATTCATCTGAGACTGTCATTGCATAAAATTTTTATATAAACTTGTATCATGAGTTTTATTAAAATACATGTGCAACTATTTCACACTGCCATATTTTAAAACTTCCGCATAAAAACAATCTATTTTACACAAAAGTAATTATTTTAAAACTAATTATCAGTATGTCATCTCCCGCCTAACATACATGAATTTTTCTTCTGCCCATGACTGTGGCATCACGGCCCGCTCGAAGCGCGCTCTGATTTTTGCTTTAGACGGGTCGTGACACCATCCAAAGCTGATCTGACTATAAGATTGCATAGAATTATTAATAGAGTAGTCACCTTTAAAAATTTTATGTTTATTTATTTCTCAGTAGTCATATGTTTTATTAAATTAATAGTCATCAATTTGTTATATATCTTGTGAATTCGTCCTTGAACCACATTTTACGATACATTTGCATGAGTTGTAAGAATTACACCAAGACATTATAAGAAACCTTAAATTGTTAAGGAAATCAATATAAAAAGGTATTATTATGGATAGGTTGGCTAACATGCATACAAACCAATACAATATTATGTTTATCTGAAAGGGTTAGCGCACCGGGGAGAAGAAAGAGAAAAAATGGCCATTGCCTCCTTTTTTCCTTAGTGTAACTTGTTAGGCTTCCATGTGATTTAACGAAATACATCTTACATTTTCATAGACTTTGATCCAGTCGGTTAACCCACATTCCTTAGTAGGCATGGTTTAGTCATGCTGCATGTTTCATGTTAACATAGAACTAAACTTAATCTGGGTTAAATTACTCTCTATTTGGTTCAACCCTCTATCCAACCAAAGGACTTAGCTAGTTCATTAACCAAGCCCACTGATGTAACAGCCTTAAATCAACTAGTGGATCCCCTCATCACCAAAACAGTTATCTTAAGCTCGATCAGTATCATCAACACCCAATTTTTCCTCGATATATGTTATGACATGCAGTTAAAACATAAAAGAAAAGTAAAATCATGCATGAATGGAGAGAAGAAAACTGCTAGCTATGTAATGTTCATCAAAATACCATTATGAATAGGAAATGCAAAGTCATTAGTGACTCGGAAATATTACCTGGGAAGAGAAACATGTTTCCTCTCTAGTGGGAATGTGGGACTACTTTTTCCACAATTTTCCTCCAAGTGAGCAAATTGTCTTTTGAATTGATCAACGGCGCTAAATGATGAAGACACAACATCAATGATAAGTACATAATAACTAAGTTGTTTAAAGATATTGCAAATTAAAAAATTATTAACCTAGGATACAGGAAGTTCGTTCTCTCAGCGCCATTTATGTAATCCTTGAGAAGTTGAGGATGATACTCCAATATTTCACGAAAAATAAGCTCCCTCATGTCCTCTTTTGTTACTTTTCGACGCTCAAATTCGAACTCCATTTTTGTAATTGGTTGGCAAGATGGCTCCCTCTCCACTTTGGCCAAACCATAAAAATAAGGATCCATCAATGCCTAGAACCCCAATAAATGTAAGCCAAAGAACATCCAACCAAATATTGATGACATATAAAATATGATTTCTTCTAATTTACAATAGTATAAAGCTATTATTGCATAAATAAGTACGAAGTAAACTGCAGGACAAAAAGAATCATGCACACACCTCTTCAGCTGTAGGACGGTCAACCGGATCAAATGCTAGAAGCCTTTCCAAAAGTTTGAGGGCCAAAGGATCTGCATATGGAAACTTCAGTGAAAATGGTGTCCGTTGTTTTATTTTCATACAGCTCAAAAACCTCCTGGCCTTCTCATTTCGGATCTTTGCATTGAAAGAGATGAGATATGGATCAGACAACATGTTTGAAGCAAAATTCTTAAAAATCAGAGAAAACCAGCATACCCGAGAAATGGAATCCACGGATGGTGTGCCAAGAAGATCAGTCATCAAATCCAACTGATGTACCACGTTTTTCCCGGGAAACAACGGTTTTCCAGTTAATACCTCAGCAAAAATACAACCTATGCTCCAAATGTCAATCGCTGGCGTATACTGCAATGCGGAACCCATCAACCGACTAATTGTAAAGCATATCCACAAAATGAAGAAATGAAAGGAAATTCAACTAAAAATAATAAAATTTGCATAACAGAGATATATTCTCACAATGCATGTAATCCAAATTACTTCCGGAGCAAACATTTAATCTTTAACTAATTGCCGTCCTGTTATAAAAAGGTTGAATGACAAAATATTTTAATTTGAAGAAAATTATTACGTCATCTAATGCTTTAAATTACCATCTGGAGCAAGAATTACTTGAAATCTTGTCAAGAGTCAGAATTTACTAGTAAGACCAATAGGGAAGCATCTTATAATTAAATTAGGAAACAAGGAAAACTGGATGGTCAAACGGACATCCAAAATTAATCCAATGCACTGGTGATACTAACAGAGATAAAGACAAAATAAGGCCCCTTAAGTAATTCTTGCTCATACTAATGAGGATCATAGTTCACAGGCAGGCCGACCCTCTTCATTGGGCCGATCCTCCTCATACTTCTCCACTCCACCACCTGTCGGAAAACACTCTAGAGGTGCCGACCAATCATCTTCACAGATTAGTTATTAAAGGCTCAAGGCGCACCAAGCCGCACCAAGGCGCAAAGGGGTCTTGGAGCCTAGGCGCAAGGCTCAAGACGCAGGCGCACGCCTGAGGAGAACAAGGCACAACCACATTCATTTTAAATAATTAACATCAAACATCAGTTCATCTTCTTGATCAGATTCTGCATCTATTCTACTCATTATCATTCATTACTATCATTTATATCTCTTAAAAAATAGAACAAATGTGATCATTTGCATCTTATCTAAATCTCAATGCTCAATTATTTTTCACAAACATTAAATCATGCAAAAATTATTGAGTTCTTACATTATTTATTTCATTATTTTGAAAAAAAAACTTACAACAAAAATATAACTCAGGCGTGTCTTTTATACTCTTAAGGTGCAAAAAAAGTGCACGAATGCGCAAACCTCTGAGCCTGGTGAGTTTGCACCTGAGGCGTGCCTTTAAAAACATCCCCTCCACCAGTCACTCGAATAACTACGCATATCCCATATAAGGACATCCTAATTTCACTCGCATCCAAATATTAATAGCTGAAACTACCACCCAAATAGGTATTTGGCAGTTATCCCCTTCCCAGAACAGCCCAATGTGACTCTAAGTCATGATATTCTGCCCTGTGCCTCTCCCCCGCAGAATTCCTGGAATTGGGAATTTTTTCAAGGCTGGAATACTCCTGTCAGGCGCCGGAACACCCCTTTTAGTCCACTAACTGAGAGCCAGAATCCCAGTTCTTAACCGAAACTGCTGATAGTTGATGTCACCAGCCCCTTTCCCATGCCTGGACAATTTTGCCAACCAATTCCGCCTTCTCCCTGCAACCACTGATCTCCCACAACTTCCACAATACTTTCACAGTCCCCCTAGTAAACACCAGCATGGAGTGAAGCTCCTCAAATACTGAAAACAGACCAGACATATATTTTACTGTCCAGAGTCAGAGCTCATCACCAAACATCCTCCCTAGCTTTTAACTACCTGTGTAAGTTCTAATTTGGAAGTCTATTTTACTGCGTTGAATACTTGTTCGAAAGCATAAGATATTAATTTGTAAAAGTTTGCTTAATATTTTATTCAACATGAAAGATTCATTCACCACATAATTAATTGAAGAGCACTTACTCAAATTTTTGATAGAACATGTTGTGTCTCTAACGCTTAATCTCAATCATGCATGCTTGCAAATTCTTATGATAATTTTAGAATTTATTACAATTGAACATTGGACTTCGCATGAGCATGGCATCATTTTAGATTCACCTTCAACATTAAACTGACATTCATTCATTAGAGTTCTATTAGGGTATAATTACATCACAGCCTTCACCGTGTCCTATACCACATACACAAGCATGTGTGCGCACATATACACATGTGCGTGCACAAAGACAAACATGATAAAAAGATAAAAAATAGATCGATATAGAGAGGAAGAGAGAGAGATTTACTTTAATGAAGATTTGTCTTCCCATCAAATATATAGGTAATAAGGAAATCATTGGCTGATATTCTAACCCTTTAGTCCATGACACAGTAAACGGCTTGAACTCATGACACTATGAAACATACAATAGCATAAATGGAACAAAATAGGAACTACTAACATTCTATTTATCAGCAAGATATCCGTACTTAAATCAATTGCTTACACAGTCATAATTGTGTTTCCACAATACATTCTACATTGTATTATGATAAAACTTGTACTGCCTGATTCAAGGATATAATGACTACCTTGGAGAAAAATGAACCACATAACTCAGGTGCTCGATACCACCTTGTTGCGACATAATCCTGAATATTTTCCACAAAATGGCAAACAAAACTGAATTCCATTGCAAAAAAAAAAACATAACCAAAAGTAAACAAATCAAATTATTATTCTTGACTTGCCGTCCAAAACACTGTTGATGGGGTATCATTGAACGCAACTCTTGCTAATCCAAAATCACAAATTTTGAGCTTGCAGTTGGTGTTTGCTAGTATATTCTTCGGCTTTAAATCTCGATGATAAACGTTAGCTGCACTAGATTGACCAACTTCAATGTAAATCATGAAAGAGAGATTAAATGATATTCAACATGATTTGTTTACATACAGCAGTGCAGCAAAACGCAATAATAATGAATTGCCAGTATAAATAGAAAACAACTCCAAATCAAATAAAAAATAGTAGCAAATGGACCACTAGATCAGACACAAAATTTATAACTACAATAGTGCATTATCAAAATAAAAATACTGAATAAAAAAAAGAACAATCTCAGAAGGCGTAAAAGGATCAAAAAAGCACCTACCCTGCATGAAGTTGCCACTAATTATGCAAGTTCAAGTGATGAGTGGATCAAATCGTCTTCGAGCCAAATATGCTACTACACATTAAGTCGACAGATTACAATCCAAGCAAAAGACAACTAAGAGTCTTCATTGTCTACCCAAATTCTGCCACACTCGTCAATAACATAGACAAGGTAGCTCTTCCCAGACAAGCCCAGCGATCTCGCCAACCAGCCAAGACGGTGTAGTAGTATTCGCAGACCATCATAGTAGCACTTGCCGACCCTTCCCAAGTATTCGCAGGATGCTCTACTTCTTGCACTTAGAATATCTTATCACCTCTTGCAAGCGGGTAGCCCGTATTTTTTGAGGTTGCCCGCAGGCAAAACCCCAAGGCCTATAAATAGGCCATGAACACTAGCTTTAGAGACATCAAAAATGAGTCAAGATCTCCCCCAGTGCTCGCACACTCAAGAACAGAGCATGCGAGTAACCTGTGTAGTTTTCAAATTCATTTGTAATTCGATTGTAATCCATTTAAATCAATCAATAAAATCATGCACGACTAAGGTCCGTGCTATGCGAAATCTGGTCTCGGCGCTCAAGGTACCCAATTACTTCTCCCTCTAATCTCTGCAACACAGAATATTCGTGACAACCCTCCTACGGTCCTACCTCTCGCCCTAGTATTTGATTTCAAAGTATTCGCTAACTCACAGTCCCCCATTTCTTCATTTCTCTGTTGTGGAGTTGGGACGGTTTCTGCCTCAACAAAACGAGCACGCGACCATCAGATCCTGAGTGGTCCAAGAACAATTGCTACGATGGCAGGGCGAGATCAAACCAGAAAGTCGCCTAAGGGTTCTCACGACAACTCTGAGGAAACTGTCACAAGAGGAGAGTTCAATCTCTTGATCACTACGATGACACTACTATATGAACAAATAACTTTGGAGATAACGACACTCGATGCCCCCCCCTGATCCTCCAAACTGCTCCCAGAGTAAGGATCGAGGATGGAGAACTCACACAAAACGGGACCATTGAGGAATTAACCAACCCTCTAGAGGAAGAAGAAGATCCTTCTCCTTTCTCTGAAATAAACTGATGGTAACCTGTCCCAATAAGATTCAGAGAGCCTCATCTCTCTCGATTTACTGGGAGGGAGGACCACAACCATCATTTGTAGGCCTGCAATCTCTCTTCTGAACCTGTCTGACGGCATTCATTGCAAATTACTATACATGACCCTAGAGGAAAAGGCCAGGGATTGGTTCTACAAACTTCTATCCAGGTCCATCAATTTCTTCAATGAGTTCCAAAAAGAATTCTTCCTGAGGTTCCCCACCTCCACGAAACAGAAGAGTGGTCCTCAAGCACTCTTCCAGAACAAGCAAGGAATGTTGGAGACTAACATTATATTGCCAGGTTCCATGAAGATTCACGGCGTTGACCCCTCAATGTACGAAAGTGGCCCTATTCTGCAGACTTCGAGAAGGATTTTTTAATTTTGAGGTCAGCTGAAGGAAACAAAGTTCCCCGTTTTTCAAATATGAGGTCAGATGAAGGCCACCAAGTTCCTACGAGGACTTAGTTCATGCAGGCCCGTGCAACCATAGGTGGACGCCCGTGCAACCATAGGTGGACGCCCGTGCAACCGTAGGTGGACGCCCGTGCAACCGTTGGTGTGGACGCCCGTGCAACCGTTGGTGTGGACGCCCGTGCAACCGTTGGTGTGAACGCCCGTACAACCGTTGGTGTGCACGCCCGTGCAACCGTTGGTGTGCACGCCCGTGCAACCGTTGGTGTGCACGCCCGTGCAACCGTAGGTGGACGCCCGTGCAACCGTAGGTGGACGCCCGTGCAACCGTAGGTGTGCACGCCCGTGCAACCGTAGGTGTGCACGCCCGTGCAACCGTTGGTGTGCACGCCCGTGCAACCGTTGGTGTGCTCGCCCGTGCAACCGTTGGTGTGCACGCCCGTGCAACCGTTGGTGTGCACGCCCGTGCAACCGTTGGTGTGCACGCCCGTGCAACCGTTGGTGTGCACGCCCGTGCAACCGTTGGTGTGCACGCCCGTGCAACCGTTGGTGGGCACGCCCGTGCAACCGTTGGTGGGCACGCCCGTGCAACCTGTAAAGGAATTATGGGCCAAAAATCAAAGTTTTGTGGATGCGTGTGTTTACCTTGCACACGCATGTGTGTATTCTCTGGGAGGATGTATGCAATCTAGCTAGGGAAATGAGCACACCCGTGCGCGTTGTGAGAAACTCTGGGTCGAAAATCGGTGTTCTGTGGGCGCATGTGGAATTCCTTCGCACACGCCTGTGCGTTTTTCCATGGACGCCCGTGCATATCGCGCATTCCCGTGCATATCGCGCACGCTCGTGCGCCCTAATGTGCATGCCCGTGTGTGCGGCGAGATTCATGTTTGTGAGGCCTTAATCTGGACAGTGCACTTCAATATAAAGGTTCAGATCACGCTTAGAACCCTCTTAGGTCGTGATGAGGTGTTTAGAACCCTCTCTCTCATTTTCCTTCTCTCTCTTAGCTTTGGAAGGAAGAGGATGGGGATAGAGCAGGGGGAGGAAGGTGTCATTGCAGGAGCTTTGGAGCTCCGATCGACGAACCGAAATCGGATTCGGAGAGAGGGTTCGAGGGCACTCGTCTTCATTCGTGATTTGCAACATTTTGATGACAAGGAAATCTCATAAGGTAACGACATTTATCACTCCCAGTTATAGGATGCGTGTTTGCATTCTTTAATTTCCATGCTTTAATTTCATGTTTGTGGTACTCGGTGCCTCTAATTAGAGGGCTTGGGATAACCAAGGTTCATTGTGAACCACCGGGTTGTTTGGGTCCGTCCCCGGCATCATTGCATTAGAGATCTTGAACCGTTTAACGGATTAGCATTACGGTTGAAGGCAATGGCTATGTTTGGCGGAGCGGTAGTACAGTTGTATGCAGTTGTTTTTGTTGCCGTCCCGCCAAACAAAAAAAGGGCTCGAGCATTTTTGGGCGGTGGCTTCAGCCACCGCCCAAAAAGCGGTGCAGTAGCGCTGCAGTCCTGAAAAAGGGCTGCAGCGCTGCAGTAATTTATAAAAAATATTAATATTATATTATAATATACGTACATATATAATATATATATTATATTATAATATATCATATTAGGGGTTAATGTATATACGCGGCTTGTGCACATAAGCTATATACGCAGGGAAGTGTATTACGGAAAATACACCTAGTAAAATGCATTTTTAGAAAAAGTGTTCAACATGAAAGTTGTAGATCTCGACGAGATCTACAACTTTCATGTTGAACACATTTCATAAAAATGCTCGAAACCGGGTGTATTTTCAAAAGGCGCGGAGGCTGTGTATATAAGCCATATACACAGCCTGCGTTTTTCCATTAAATCCTAATATTCATATATATTATATTTTTACCTTTTAACCTTTTAATAATTAACGTTTTAACTTTTAATTGTATCTAATGTTTTTATATAACAAATATATATTTAGTATTAATAATTAATGTGCCCCCTCGTGCACGGTCACTTATATATATATATATATGACGACCTTCATACGGGCTACATACATGCTTAATGTAAATATTTTATATATTTATTTATACGTTCAAATATATCGTAATTCTCTTTTACCCCTCGTTCAATTATATACGTTCACTTATATATATTATTATACATAACTTAAAATTATACATGCATGTATATATATTAATAATTATTATAATTAACATTTTAAATATTTTTATAAATTAGCATTTAATATAATTAACTTTATAATTAAACATTATTGTTATATTTATTTTATAATTAAAGAAAATTAATATATATAACTTTAAATATAACTATTTAATTATTATTATTATCATTATTTAATTCTGCATCACTGTTTCACACAACACTGCAAATACAGTTTTCCAAACAGTTTCATGAATTTTTCCACCACTGCAAAACAGCAAATTCCTCCACCACTGCTTCTCTCATCGCCACAGCTTAGCCAAACAGGCCCAATATCGTGACTCGCGGTCGGATTTGGTGATAGCTCTTTGACATTGCATCTAGGGTTTTGATAGCCGTGTGAATGCGTCCATAATGTCGTTGTGATGCTCATGGTTCGATAAATAGCGGATGTCGAGTTTAGGGCAGGGAGAACACAAGAGAATCATAGTAGTTTGATGTGGCGCTGTATGTTAGCATTTAGATCATTGGTTGTGTCGTGATCTTGATAGCTTAGCGTGATGCCGCCATAGAGATCGGTGTTTGGGAATTCATATATGCTTTTGAAGTTAAATTGAGAATGTAACAGTGAGGGAAAAATCGCGAGTAATGTCGCGGCGTGGACCAAGAGACTTGACTCTCGATGCCACTATAGTCTGTATGTGCAAATTGGATAGAAATCCGGAGGCGGAGAGAATTCATGTGTACACGCCACAAGAAAGGCCAGGATTCTTTGCACATAATGTTATTGCACACTAATTTGCTAATAGGGTAGATGTATAAGTCTTGGGTACAGCCTCCACAAGGGCGGAAGACTTTACCCTTTGATGTTTATGATTTTGCTTGTATAGCTTGAAATATGATGTGAATGTGTATTAATGCTTTGTTAGATTCATACACGTACTCGGGTGTCGCGGGTAATACCCATTTACATACATGTTGCATAGATAGACCATTTTATTTAATGTTCAACATAAAGACGTGTTTTATGCTTGTGATATGTAGATAAGAGCTTACAATGCTTGTTTATATGTTTTACTTTCATTTGCATACGAAGTGCTGACTTGCAAGGTGATGTAGTTTCTCGGGGTCTGCTAGGGCGGTCGGGAGGAGTGTTGTTACGAAGTTGTGATCAGCGCTGGCTAGCCCTTATGTTTTTATTGTGATGGTTGAAGGGCAAGGATCGTAAGCTGGAGCTCACTAGCTGGATAAAAAGTCATTTCTTCATGAAGTGTTCATTTTCCCCCTCCTTTACAGTTTTCCTTTGCTTTTCTTCCAGCCTGCGCGCCGAAGTAGCTTAGGATTTTTGATGCACTTGGTACACTTGAGACTTTTGTATGATTGTAAAGCCATAAGGCCGATAACTCTTTTGTCTATTTTATCTTACTTATGGACAACGTCTGGGTTGGTTAAGTTTCCGTCATGCTATTTGAGTAGATTATTTCAGTTCTTGTTTATTATATCATTTTAAAGTACCTTAATTGTGAAGAGTTTATGTTGTGGGGTCAGACCGGACACATACTATATGGTTGAAGTTGTAGATGTGTTACAATTTGGAATCAAAGATAGGTTCAATGTGATATGACGGTGGAAGAATACCTGCAAGAGTTCACTCGGTTAGGTCGATATGCGGGAACGGCGATGGTAGACGATGAGAGGGATAACCTCTTCTATACGGGGTTGCGGGACAATCACTTATCGCTCTAAAGAAAGCAACTTTAACAAGATGGTTGAGATTGTCAGGGTCTTGGAGAGGGACTTTGACCAAACCCATCGCCGAAAGGGTTTTGCAGCAATGCAAAGTGAAGGCCAGCCTTCTAAATCTCATTGGAAGTCAGGATGAAGCCAAGAGAAGAAAAGATTTCGCTCTCAGTTGTTGGGCGAGAGGAGAGTCGTCTCTGGGGATGTCCAACGTGTTACAAGTATGAAAAGCTAAACCACATAGCTCGGAACTATAACAAGGGAGTTCTCAAGCAGGAGCATAGGCAGGAGCCGACAGGGCGATCAGGCCCCAACTATGCTGAAAAAGAAAAGGCGGTGGAATCGAGCGCTTTGTGATGCCCATTAACTCAGCTTAGAGCCTTGGGCAACAAGAGGCTATTCATCAACCTGATGTAGTGACAGGTACGAAAATTTTAGAATTTGTTTTGTTCTTTCAAATTTTGCATTCCATAAGAAGGTTGCGACCACCTTTAAATGTTGTGTATGCGTTTTTAGGCATCCTGCTAGTGTTCGATTTACCCGCCAAAGTGTTATTTGATATGGGAGTCACATTATTTCCTCACAGAAAACTTCATCAAGAGAATTGGTCATGAACCAAGATTGTGGTTGAGTGTGCAAATGCCAAATGGCTCTTTCATGAACACCGGGAGAAAGGGGTGCGTTCTGTTGAAGATAGGTGATCTCGACCTCGAGTTGGAAGCTTCAATCCTACTGCTAGAAGATTTCGATGTTATTTTAGGGATGGACTGGCTTGCGAAGAAGAGGGTCGGCCAACATCAACAGCAATCTGAAAGTAGTGACCATGAGAAGTGAAGGGCGAACAAAAATCCAATTCAAGGTTCTGAACGGAGTGGCTTGCTCCCTAATTTCCGCCTTGCAAGTGAGGCGTGCGGTAAATCATGCGAAGCGTTTGTGGCTTTGCTGGAGACTCACTCCACAGAGTTGTCTATAAGGGAGGTGCCAGTGGTAGCAAAATTTGAGGATGTGTTCTCTGACAAGCTTCATAAAGCACCCCCTCAAAGGAAAATCAATTTCACGATGGATTTGGTATTCAGCGCAATATCGGTGTCACGTGCTCTGTATATGATGGTGACAAAGGAGTTGGTCGAGCTAAAAATTTAATTACAAGAATTGTTAGAGAAAAGGTATATATATCAGATCAAGTTCTTCACAGTGGAGTGCGCTGGCGTTATTTGTGAAGAAAAAGAATAGTAGCATGCGGTTGTGCATCGACTACCGGGAGATCAACAAGTTGACCATCAAGAACAAGTACCTGATTCCGCGCATCAACGACCTCTTCGATCAGTCGGTTGGATCGACAGTGTACTCAAAGTTAGACTTAAAATCGGCGTACTACCAGTTAAGAATTTGGGAAGAGAACATTCCAAAGACGGCCTTTGAGACGAGAAATTGACACTACGAGTTTTATATGTTGTCGCTTAGGTTGACAAGCGTGTCGTCAGTATTTATGGATGTGATGAACCGGGTGTCCAGGCGATACCTAGATATGTTTGTAGTGGTCTATATAGATGTCATTCTAGTGTATTTGAAATCGTAGGTCAGGAACGAGACTCATTTGAGGCTAGTTTTGCAATCCTTGAGAGACAGACGGCTTTATGTCAAGTTCTAAAAATGCAAGTTTTGGATTAAAGAATTAGCATTTTGGGATCAAGTAATTAATAGTAATGGGGTGGCGGTGCAAAAGTGGAGATATTTACAAATCATAAAATTTTGAAGTATCTTCTCGACCAAAAAATTTGGGACTACGACGTAGAGATTCAATATACTCCGAGCAAGGAGAATGTTATGACCGATGCGTTAAGAAGGAAGTACTCAGGACAGGGCAACTGAATTGAGACATACATCAAGCAGTCGGTGCGAAAATTTGAGGCTCTAGATATTACTTGTGTTGCGAGGGCTGACGCTAGAATAACATGTTTGAACTGGATCAAATTGCAGTGTGATTTGGCAGACTGGATTCGGGAAGTGACCAGTGTAGATAAAGTGATTCAACCTTTGGTGTTGGTAGCCCAGCAGGGAGGGAGCAATGTTTTAGAGATTGTCGGTAGACTCTTGAAGAAGAATGGGAGAGTATGTGTTTTGCACTTTGGCAAGCTTCGCGAGGAGTTGATATTTGAGGCTCACTTCACAAAGTACTTCATTCATCCAGGAAGTACAAAGATGTGATTGGATTTGAAGAAATCATTTTGGTGATCTGGGATGAAGCAGGACGTGGATTTGTTTGTGAATGGTTGTCAAATGTGTGCTTTAGTGAAGGTATAATGCTAAAGGCAGGGCGGGTTCATATAATCTCTTTGTTTGATGACATCTCCATGGATTTTGTGCAGGGTTTGCCCTAGTCTCAGCATGGTAATGATGTCATTTGGGTATTGTGGATCGCCTAACCAAGGTATCGCACTTCATTCCAAACAGGAAGGATGATGTCATTGAGAAGCTAATTGAGTTATATGTTCGCAACATTGTGCGGTTGCATGGAATCCAGAAGAGTATCATTAGCGACGGAGATGGACGGTTCACGTCCAAGGACTGGAGGTTACTGCAGAAGAGTTTGGGGACGAAGCTCAAATTCAATAAGGTGTTCCATCTGCAGACTAACGGACAAACGGAAAGGACAAATCATGTGATGGAAGACAAGTTTAGGATGTGTGAACTCGACTTCGGGAGAAGTGGGAGGACTATTTTTTCATGGTGGAGTTTGCTTATAACAAAAGTTCCCATGTAAGTATCAAGATAGCACCATATGAAGCTCTGCATGGGAGGCGATATCGGACGACGATGTCTTGGACAAAGGCGGGCAGTGCCCAACTTTTGGGAAAAGAAGGTGTCTAATGCTAGTGAATTAGTAAAGACAATTTAGGAGTGAATGAGAATTACTTGGGATCGACAAGCGAAGTATTTCAATGTGTCATAGAAATGTGGAGTTTTCAGTGGGTAACATGGTCTACTTGAAGATCAAGTCATTCAAGGTCGTTTTGAGGATACTGCAACTGAACAGTTGAGTCCAAAATACTTGGGACCGTTTGAGATCATAAAGCACATAGGTGAAGCAACTTATCTGTTAGCGTTGTCGACAAAGTTAAGCAAATTGCATAATGTCTTCCACATCTCAGTGTTGAGGAAAGCTTTGGTGGAGCCTAGCATGGCGATTGAGCCGACGACGGTGCTGGTAGCTGAGACTTCGAAAACCGTAGTACGCCCGATGTGCATAGAGGATTTGGAGATCCGGAGATTGCAGAATAAGAAGTTCAAACTCGTGAAAGTGCGTTGGAACAACTGCAGGCGAGACGATCTCTCTTGGGAACAATGCGAGAGGAATATCCAAAACTTTTCGTGTCAGGTACGATCTTTGGTTAGAAAATATTTAAAGTTCTAAGAGACCGTTTTGCCCGAGTGGAGAGCGAGAATAGCTCAAATTTCTGGAAGAAATCCTTTTAAGAAGGGGAGGATTGTAACACCCCAAATCTGTAGTTTTCTTCACACACGCTCGTGCGGCCTAAGGTGCACGCTCGTGCGCTCTATAAAGGAATTCTAGAAGAAAATTTGGAGTTATGTGGTTGTGCGTGTGTTTCCCTCGCTCATGTATGTGCGTCTTCTCTGGGAAGTCGTGTGCAATCTAGTTGGATGCGACGGTGTGAATGCGTATGTTAGAATTTAGATTGTTGGTTATGTCGCGATCTTGATATCTTAGCGTGATGCTGTCGTGGAGATCGGTGTTTTGGAATTCATGTTTTATGCTTTTGAAGTTAAATTGAGAATGTAACGGCGAGGGGAAAATCGTGAGTAATGCAGTCGCATAGGCCAAGAGACTTTACTCTTCATGCCATTGTAATCTATATGTGCAAATTGGATAGAAATTTAGAGGCGAGGAAGAATTCATGTGTAAACGCAGTCAAGAAGGCCATGAGACTTTGCATATGATGTCGCAAACCAATTGGTTAATAGCGTAGATGTAGAAGTCTTAGGTACTACCGTCATAAGCCGGAAGACTTTACCCTTTGATACATATATTTTTGTTTGTATGGCATGATATGTGATCTAAATATGTATTAATGCTTTGTTAGATTCAAACACGTGAAAGGGTGATGCGGGTAATACACGTTTACATACATATTGCATAAATAGGCCCTGATTTAATGCTCAATATAGAGACGTCTTGGATGCATGTGACATGTATACTAGAATTTACTATGCATGTTTATATATTTTTTCTTTCATACGAAGTGCCGACTTGCAGGATGATATCATTTCTCGGGATCCGCTCGGACGGACGGAAGGAGGGGTATTGTTACGAAGTTGTGATCATCCCAGGTTGACCCTCGTGTACCACTCTTGTTGTGATGGTTGCACGGCAAGGATAGAAAGCTAGAGTTGCTAGCCGGCTAAAAAGTCATTGCCTCATGAAGTGTTCTTCTCCCCTTCCTTCTTTAATGTTTTCTTGTGCTTTTGTTTCAGCCTGTGCGTCGAGGTAGCTTAGAATTTTTGATGCACTTGGTGCATTTGAGACTCTTGTGTGATTTTAAGACCATAAGGCCAAAAACTCTTTTTTATGTTTTATCTTAGTTGTGCACAACGTCTAGGTTAGTTTAGTTTTTGTTGAACTATTTGAGTGGATTATTTCAGTTCTTGTTTCTTATACTATAAACTGTGATGACTTTAAGCTGTGGGGCCCAGTTGGACTCATACTATATGGTTGAATCTATGGAAGTGTTACACGACGAACACTAGATTTGTCTCTTCCCTCACCCAATTGATCCAAAGGTAACGGAGGAAATTCTCTCACCCAACCTCATGTTGCCCCTAAACGCGCTCAGAAACATCGTCTGGGGTTCATTCCACCTCCTCCACAATGTGGAAAGACCTTCATCCCCAACAACCACCTTTGCCTCATTGTTTCCCGCAAATGAGACCACCATGACCCCATTCTCCTCCACGAAACAGGCTCATGCTACCCTAGCAACAAGCCTTCTCATCCACATCATTGCAAACTCATCTCACGAAGGTTTACATAGTTACATCCCTCCACGAGTAAATCAATACGATGATTACTATATTGACTTATTTCTTCCCAAGGAGGAGGTCGTCCAAATTCTCCTGAAGCAGCTAGCTTCAGGACACCTCCCTTCAAAGATGAATATATAGGAATAAACATCAAGAACTCTACTGCGAGTTCCACAAATACGTGGGGCATGACACGGAGAGTTATTAGGCTATTCGTGATTCGGTAGAGAAAAAGCTAAAGGCGGGAAAACTACAAGAGTATGTTGCCCACAAGTACAACGAGAAGCCCATCTCTATAAAAGGGAAAGAGACAGCAAAAGTACACCTCCCTCAATAATGGGAGTGTGTTGAACAAGAAGACATTGGCTCACGTGGGAGCTTCAACAACATGCATGAATGAGTGGAAACCGGTAATATTGGTCTCATGGGAAATATCACTTGCATTCATGGAGGAGCTGGATTAGAATCCTCAAAAAAGGTAAGCTAAAAGAGGGTCTGCTAACGGGAGGTTGCCACTTCTCAAGCCGCTCACATGACAGAAGAGGTCATATTCAATAATAACGATCTCACAAAGACCGTCAATCCATTCAATGATGTTGTGGTCGTAAAGGCGGTCTTGGAATACTATCCAATGTTAAGAATTCTTATCGGCGCTGGTAGATCTGTAAAATTCATCTTCAAGCCCACATTCAAAATTAGGGATGTGCAAAAATAAAAGAAGAACCGAGAACTGGACCAGAACAAAACTGAGTGATTCGGGTCGGTTCTCATCTGTCTCGGTTCGATTCTTAGTCCAAAATTTTCAAAATCGACCACTTCGCTTGGTTCATATATTCGGGTGCCCAGAACCGAATCGAAAACCGAGTCATTGAAATTAAGTATCATAAATATATGATTCGTCTGATCCTTCATTCAATATGAGCCTTTTAACATAGGCTAGAAGAAGTTAAACCTAAAAGCTTCACATTTCTTACAGATCCACAACCTTTTCAATATGATCTTGATAGTGACGTATTCAAAAATTAGTTCACAACATTGTATGAGTTTTCTTGCTCCGCAAAATGAAAAAAGATATTGTATGACTTTCTTTTGCTCTTATAAACTTACGATTGTTTAATCATATTATTTTCTTTATAAAAGATATTGTGTCTAATATTTGCTTAAAGGGCATCCCGGTGCACAAAGCATCCCAGCGCAATGAGGGTCCGGGGAAGGGTCCCACCACAAGGATGAAATACAGGCAAACCTTACCCTACATTTTTGCAAGAGGCTGCTTCCAGGACTCGAACCCATGAACTCAAGGTCACACGACAACACCTTAACCGGTGCACTAAGGCTCCCCTTCATGTTTAATATTTGCTTAAATGAATACAATAGTTAGGAATTTTTACTAATACATAAGTTTATATGAAAAATATTATGAAACGTAAGTTGAACTGAGACCCGAACAGGAACCGAGCCAACTTCTTTGGTTCGGATCTGGTACTATACCTTGAGTGCATGGGTCGCATATGGATCGATTCTTGATTTTGGGTGGAATCGATGTAAACCGACCCAAGTTGCACCCCTATTCAAAGCAATGAACATGGGAAGAAGGCAACAGGATGCTGACGGGACTCTCCATGAGTTCTCGGGAGAGAGGAAAGAGATCAAAGGGAGTGTCACAATGTGTGGAGTTACTCACCAGGCAACATTCGTTGTGGTCGATGCTCCCAGCAGCTATAACGTCATCTTTGATTGGCCCTTACTGAACGAGTATCGGGTCATTATCTCAACAAACCACCAAGTGATTAAGTTTGGCATGGAAGGAAAGCAATCCAGGATCAGGAGGGACCCTCGGATTGCTCGGGAATGTTACGTAAGCTCGGTCAACGCGATCAAAACATAACTTCCTCCTACAAGGTATGTCGAAAGAAGCAAGGAATGCGGACAAAAGCCACTGAGGGCTCCGAAGAGTCCACCGAGAAAGAACTTTTCACAAAAAAAGATGCAAGAGATGGTACTCATATGGAGGCCTCTTAAGCTATTCAAAGTGTTCAAATCACAGGAGGAAATGGGGATAGGACACTCCTGATCAATGTTGAATTGAAAGAGGAAGAAAAAAAATGTTGATCACTTGTCTCCTCGACAACTTGGATGTCTTCGCTTGATCAGCAACTGACATGTCTGGGGTAGACCTCGATGTCATCTGTCATTGCCTCAACATTGAGCCGACCTTTAAGCCAATCAAGCAAAAGAAGCGAGCGGTGGCAGTACCTTAGCAGGACCCATTCGGGAGGAGGTCACAAAGCTCCTCAAGGCCAACTTCATCAGGGAGATCCAATGCCCTGATTAGGCTTCGAATATTGTAATGGTTAAAAAATCAAATGATTAATGGCTCGTACGTGTAGATTTCACTAAATTGAATAAAACATGTCCTAAAAATTGTTAGTTCTTTCCTCTGATAGATTCCCCAATTGCTTTTATTATGTGATTTTTTGTCATGAGTTTTCTAAATACTTTTTGGGGTATCAACAACGAGGGATGTTATTGTTATCGAATTATGCCCTTTGGGCTTAAAAATGACGGCACTACGTACCCAGTGGCGGATCCAAGAATTTGATAATGGGCGTGCACAAATTTTTTTAAAATGAAATAGCTATGTAGTGGTTTAGATCTAGCAATGTAGTGGATTGCGTTCGATGCAATCAGCTCATGTGCGTCGAGTGTAAGATATTTTTTCCCTATGTCCGCCCCTCACCATAGGAATGCGTCACTGGGCTTTAGAAATTTTAATAAGGAGGGACAGACATTAACGTTCTCCAACAAAAAAATTTGAATGTTTCCATCTTATCGGAGTTGTTTCTCCCTCATTTGGCCACCATTTTTAACGTATAAGTAGTCAAAATTCATTGTCTCGATGAGAAAAATCCAAATCCAATAACTATTTTGAAAATTAATGGGGGGTAAGTGTCCCTCGGGATCCGCCCCTGTACGTACCAGCGCATGATGGACTGTCTTCAAAAGTCAAAAGGGGCAAAACTAGAAAGTGTACGTAGACAACCTCCTCATCAAAAGCTGAGAATTCAGAGAACACGCTCAGGATCTCGTGAAAACATTTTTAACCCGGACGAAGTACAAAATGAAGCTAAATTCTATAAAATGTGTCTTGGGGGAAAACAAACGAAAATTCTTGGGTCATATGTTGACACCCAGGGCTTGAACCTAACTCGAACAAGGTGAAAGTAATCTTGAATATGTTTCTCCTCGTACTCATAAACAATTTTAACAACTAGTGAGGAGGATTGCCAGATTGAGTCGTTTTATCTCTCGATCTGAAGACAAATGTGCATCATTCTTCAAAACCATCTGTGGATCTTCTAAGTTTAAGTAAACTGAAGAATGCAACAGGAAATTCGAAAAACTCAAGAAACAACTGATGTTCCCTCTTCTGCAAAGCCCTGGAGAGGGGGAAGACATATATTGTATTTGGGAGTTGGTTCTGAGTCCATAAGCTCAATATTGGTCCGAAAATAAGGGAAGAGACCATATCCAATTCATTATGTCAACAGAGTACTGGAAGATGCTGCCTAGAATCCAATCTTGAAAAAACTAACTCTAGCTTTGATCATATATGCACAAAGACTTTGTCCATACTTTCAAGGTGACTCGGTGCAAGTTGTGATGAATCACCCTTTGAAGAATATCTTAGAGAAACCCGAGCATTCTAGAAGACTAGCCAAATGGGCAATCGAGCACAGAGAATTTGACATTTCATAATCACCGAGGATCACATTCAAAACCCAAGTTCTTGCGGATTTCATAATAAATTTCGCGAAAGAGAAAATCGCGAAATAGAAAATCACAACTCCCCTATATTGGGTGATGTTTGTGGATATAGATTCTGGTAAAATTTTATCTGGTGTCAGAGTTGATTTGTTTAACCCAAATGGTATTCAAATCGAGCAGGCGGTCAAGCAACATTTTTTGCCACAAATAACCAAGTGGAATACGAGGCGTTCATCGTTGGGTTAAGACTTGCAAAGGAACTGGATGTAGACGACATTGAAGTGCGTATAGATTTGTTGGTGATGGCACCACAGGTGAAACGGATCTTTGAGACAAGAGGCGTGTTCTTTAAAAAAACTTGGTGGTAGCGAAGAAAGACATCGGAAACTTCAGAACCTTAAACAACATATACCCCGAGTGAAAACTACGGAGGGTGGTGAAATAGCAATGTATTGATTTCCGTCAGGATGGACCATTACGAAACTTTTACATTTAGAGATCGAGGAAGAAGAGGTTATGGAGATCGAATATCACTTGTCGTGGATGGATCCATTCATCCACTTCCTATCCACCGGACAGTACCATTCAAGCATCACCAATAGGCGAAAGTTCAGGATCAAAGTAGCGCATTACTTTCTTTTCTGTGGAATTCTGTGCTGAAAAACATTTTTATCACCATTGACAAGATGTGTTTCCGAGGAAGAAATACCGATCATATTACAAGGAATCCACTTCGGGGAATGCGGAAGTCACTTAGCTGGACGTACCTTAGAAAAAGGAATTCTGAAACAAGGGTACTTATGGCCACAGATGAAAAAAGACATGGAGCAATATTCCAAGAAGTGTCTCCACTGTTAGATATTTGCTCCTTAACAATTAAAGTCTGCTCAACAGCTACACTCTATGTTCACCCCATGGTCGTTTACCGTTTGAGGAATGGATCTCCTTGGACCTTTTCCAATGGCAAGTGAACAATGGAGGTACATCTTGATAATGATCGGCTACTTCAACAAATGGATCGAGGAGAAAGCACTGACAAAAACAACTCAAATTGTGAGTAACTTTATATGGGGACAGATCGTGTGTCGGCGTGGAATTCTGGTGACCATAATCACCGAAAACGGTCCCCAATTCACCAACGATGAGTTAAAAAAGCTTTTGCAAGTAAATTGGAATTGATCTTCGCTATTGCTCGGTCCATCATCCAAGGAGCAACGGGCGGGTTGAAGAAGCCAACAAGTTGATCATGAAACTTATGGAGAAAAAGATAGAAAATGTCTGAGGAAATTGGGTTGAGTAATTTCCCTTTGTCCTTTGGGCCCTCCGGACCACACCAATCTCTGTCACAAAAGAGACGTCACTCAAATTGTCACATGAATCTGAAACACTGAATTTGAAATAATGAGCCCAAAAGTTCTCATATCAAAGCAAAGAGATGAAGACTTGATGAAGGAAAATGAAAACAACATGAGATGAAACCTGGAGCAGATCGAAGAATCGAGAGGCCTGGTAGTCACCCGGCAATAGGAAGTCAAAAGAAGAATGGAAAAACACTTTGACAAACATATCAAGGCAAAACAATTTGTCATTGGGAATCTGGTTACAAAAAAGGTAGGCGTAGTGGGAAGAATGGCTTCAATTGGGAAGCTTAACCAAAATTGGGCAGGACTTTTCATCGCCAAAGAAGCTCTGGAGAATGATAGCTATCGTTTACAAGCCTACGTTGACGATGACATCCGCAACACTTCGAGTGGAGATGACATGAAAAGATACTTCTCCTGATTATATACGTATCCTTCACTTTTCAAAAATCTGTGCTTTTCTTTGTCATTTCATAACGAAGTACTTATGATGCATACTTCAATCCCCCTTAAATAACGATCCCGGGATCTGATCCTGCGGAGGACTTTAAGCGATTAAATTTTCCTTATATGATCATCGTCAGAACTTACTTGAACCTCCTTGAATTGAGGTCGCTGGGCAGTAACACCCAACAAGACCATAACTCAACTAGAATTGAATCACGGTTGTGTTGTGGTAGCTTGATCCAATCTTCTTGTGATGGTCTTTAGGTTTCTGGAACTCTCGTGGATATATGTTACGCTCCTAGATAGAATATTGTAGTGAGTAACTGCTCTCGCTGGAATTGTTGGCGACTTGCATAAGCAATATACTGATCAGGGTGATGAAACAGCTCTATCGCACATCAACTGAGATATCGTCACTGTTATGTGATTTTTTAAGGATGAGCTTCCAAAAAGAAACCGATAAATGGATGTCTTATGCCCAGCTGGATATCCTTTATGAGAACAAGCATTGTCTCATGCAAATGCTTTATTCCCAACTAGATTATCCTTTTTTGAGGAAAATTTCATGGATACATTATGTCCAACTAGTTTCCCTTAGCGCTTTGGTCCTTGGGATCCCTTTAGGTCGACACTCGTAGTAACGTAGGCAGCTTCTTTGGATGACAAGAATTATTTTTTTGCAATTGTCGCCTTACTCAGATATTACAGTTTCGATATGTTATAATCGACATCACAGATCTTCAATCAAATGGAATCATCAATTTAAAAACTTATAGAAAATTCTCTTTCTCACGGAAATCACGGGCTATCAAGTGAATTATTTGCATCACATGTTATGTTCCTCTGGGATAGTATGGGATTAAAGTATATGGAAAAATTCTCCTTTTCATAGAATTTGCGGACCATAACCTGGCATATTCGCATTCATAGCGTGTCATTAACGAAATACAGAGCCAATAAAATTCACCAAGCACTGCTGATTCGTATTCGCCGGTGGTAATTAATTAACATAATTTCAGGTAGTCATCTCAACACATATAATGCTCTTCTGAGATGGGATAATCAATTTAAGGTGCCCATTGACATCAATTCAGGAAGTATTCGCATCACATGATATTTTTCATTGAGAGTCATCAATTTAAAGTGTACAAAAAACCACCTCTCTTTTATAGAAGTGGCAAAGCATTATGGATAGTATTCGCGTTGACAGTTGGCCATTAATAGAGTTAATGAAGAATCCATGGAATTCATCGAGTATATTAGTGTCGGTATTCGTTGTATTTGTTCTTTGATATCATTTCAGCGAGTATTTGTATTCATGTATCGTATTCTTCAATGATAAAATCATTGATTTTAAAAGTTATGGGAAATTCTCCCCTTCATGGAAGTCGTGTTCCCCTATTTCGGGTATTCGTTGCAACCATTCCTCAAGGATATAATGATACAATATTCGCGTCACATTACATCTGAAAGAATTCTTCGGTCATACTATCCAAATACTTCTTAGTTCAAGGCTCACACGTCGGTTCGATAAAGATCGCTTAGCATCTTGATTCTTGAGGCAATATTTGACACATGCAATTCACAGACATCTTATTCTTGGATTCCAATTTATAGAGTTTGTGGATATTATCAAATTGAGTCCATTCAACAAATCTAAAAGTTAAGTTACATGATGGTATTCGCAAGATATTTTCTCGAGAAATTGTTGACGTTAATAGCGAGAATTCACAACATTATTATACTTCTAAGGCGTAAAGATATTGACATGAAGTCTCTTCTATCACTTAAGCTTATATTTTAAAGTAATCGGTCATTATTTTTATAGAAGTCGTCGAAATTGGTCAAAAACGTTATTATCTAAGACGTTGACGCCACTCAATGAACTATTACGAACTTTACATATTACTTCGCTCAAACTACATTTGTTGTCAGATGAAGATTATGAGTATTCGCATCAGTATAAATATTTTTTGTTGGTTGTCGATTATAAGATACAAACACATGAGTTTCAAAATGTGAAAACAAAGGGGTATTCACATAACAAACAGAAATAGAGGTAAACAAAATTCTTTCATTAATGATCAAAAAATTAAATGTTTTTACTTGACAGGTATTCGCAGTTACAAAAAACAAGGTCCACAAAAATCTCAAAAGGGAAAAAAGAAAGGGACTAATCGTCACTGTATCTCGACGAGCTAGATTCATCTCCTTCGAGGTATTCATCGAGACAATCACTAGCGGGCTAACTGCTCGCAGACGATTCTTCGGCAGGAACCGCAGTATCAGGAAACAGTGAGGGATATGTCACTTCGGCGGACTCAAGCTTTACCATCCTAAGATCCTTTAGCACCGCAATCGTCCCGTCCTCAGTAAGTTGCGAGATTCGCTTCATCTCGTTGGCAACTCAACATACTTAGGATTTTTCATGTCGAATGGATCGTACATCTTCCGTACTTTGGCAATCAATATCAGCACTAAAAGAGTATTCACGCATCGGGAGAAAAAAACTCAAAACTTATAGATCTCACGGAACACCTATATATCTCACACCTTGTTTTGTTCTCGCGAGACATTCATCTTCCTTCTCACAATATGGAGTTTGTTGATCAAGTGGGGGAATTGCGCTGTAGTATGATGATACGGATCAGAATTTGCATGTTTAACCTCGTCGCCGCCCTCGAGAGATCCGACATTTCTATCTTTAGGATCTCGTCCTTATTCCTTAGTATACAGCACGTGTTGAAAGTCGAAGACGTGGAGCGAGTCCTTGTAAGAAAGCAGTCGTGAGCCTACAGAGAACCTCTATGTCTCTTCATCCTAGAGGACCAACGATTCACCAGCTCAAACCAGGATGGAAATGGATGCCCCATATTCACAGAAGAGGACCCCTCCTGGGTTGCCCCGTTTCGCTTCTGCTAAGCCTTGGAGGACTCGCCACCCTTTTGGGCTACTGTTCTCCTCTTCTTGGCATACCTACGCCTCCTAATCATGCGAGTCTCCACCTGAGCGGCATACTCTGGATCCAGGAACCCTTCTCGCCGGTATGGTCGGGTATCAGGAAGAGTGAGTCGAGCTGCATGAGAAGAAAATTGATAGAACTCGCAAAAGATGTTCTGTGAATACATATGAACGGTCTTCATCTTACCCTCAGACATATCGAAGTCTACAACTTCATCTATGCAGTACATGTAACATTCGACGTCTAGAGGGTTGTAGGCGATGAAGTCCGCAATCTCTTCCTCAACCCCCACTACAATGACGGCGGTGATGTCCTCCTCGGCTCTTGCAGAAGGCATGGTGACCAGGGGACCAAGATCCCTCGCAACCACGGCAAAGTGTTGAGACCAGAAGTGGACTTTGTTCGGCAGGTTTAGCATGTGGGTCCCATCGAAGAAGATGGTCTCATCCTTGTGATACCTAACATAAAACAAACTTTTGAAGACCCACATGCTCCAGGACACCATGTAACTGAAGTTATATGGCGAAGGAGGTCAAGATCAGGTAAGAGATGGGGATAATTTGGGTGAGGACGTCGTCGTAGTGGTTGAACACGGTCTCGAGTTCTGATCATAAGGGTAGTCGCAAACACAAACTGAAGTGGTCAAAGGAGATGGCAACTACCCCATCTGGCATTGTATTGATGTGTTCGCCAGCCTAAGGAAGTCGCGCAGTGATTTCTTCGGGGGGAGAATAGGTCCTGCAGAAGTTGGTGAGTTCTCCCACAGTTCCCAGAGATGGCTTAAAAGTGTGCATCAGGAAGTGCTCGACAATTCCAATTCTTTAATGAAGAGGTCTTCCCCTTCCGTGACTTTTTCTTTTCAGCCATGCCGAGTACTCACAACACCCACTCTTCATCGAAATTTAAAAGAACCGTAAAATGAGAACAACAAAGAATCCTATTTATAGGGAAAACGCATCGAACATTGAAATGACAGGGACGCGAACTCGCTGACGAAGGGAAACATTACACGAATACTTTAGAGATCATGTCAAAGAAGAATAACACAGCAACAAAAAAAAAGAACACGCCGGCGAATACTTTAAATTTTATTCAATAGTAAACTACTACAAAGATCATAAAAATTCTTTGATACATTTGAGAAAGAAACAAAATATTACAAAGGCCCCTATATAAAATATGTGACAGCGTCGGTCAACTATGAGATCATCAAATCCTGCTAAGCTCTGTGATGATGAAACTAGGCAATCATAGTGTGGATCCTCCAAGCGTCCCAGTCCGGCCAAGAACTCGCCAACGCGCTTGAAGGTCTTGAAGGAGACTGAGACTGCTTCTCCATGTGACACTTGAGCCCAATTGATAAGCGTGTAAGCTCTTCGGCTTGTAGTCTCTGCTCCTTCTCCATAGTATGAATTCACCTCCACAGTCGGTCATTATGAGGGAGAACTCGTCGGAACTCCTCTATCTGTCACTCAAAACCAAAAATCATAAATCGAACCGAAACCGAACCGGAATCGCAAAGAATCCGACCGAACCATTCGCGAATTATTCGGGTTCCGGTTTGAAATTTGGACCCGTGAACATTGGTCTGGGTGTGGTTCTTTCATTTTATTATCCGAATCGGAACCGCAACATACAAGTCTCAAGCGATTTCAAGATTTTTAAACCCGATCCGAATCGGACCGAAGCAGAATCGAACTGCAACCCGTTTATTATTATTATTTTTATAATATTTTTTTATTATTAATATTACTATAATATTGTTATTTTTTTATAATCTATCTATAATATCTAGACTTACTATTTGTGGTGCAATCCCACCAAAGAGGGTCGGCTTTGGACTGAACAAAACCGCACTGCACCAAAACCATGCGGTGAGGTTTGATATTGGTGTGGTTTGGAGTCGGTTTTTGCGGTGCGGTTTCGATTTTTATACATTAATAATAGAGATGTGGTGCGGTTTTGTCGGTTTTGCACCACCAAAAACCGCACCGCAAACTATGCAGTTTAGCAGCCAACAAAATCGCTCCACAACCAGACCGCTTGTTGCGTTTTAAAATCGGTGCAGTCTACTGCGATTTTGTGATTTTGCGGTTTCGATATTTAACTTTCATCCCTACTTACTATATTATACAAAAAAACACTCCCCCTTGGTGTAACGCGAAATTCCTGCGTCCTAGGCCCGGACGTTGTAGCCCCTCTTGTAAAAAAATCGAACGGGTTTAATCTTACCCTCCGGTTTTTTATTTTTGATCTCTCTCATTCATTCCACCAAGTTTGGTTTTGATTCTGGTTAGAACTGGTTGGAACCGGACAGAACCACATAGAACTAAAGCGAACCGTTAATGGCTGGTTTGATTTTGGTTTTTGTTGAACCGCAACCGGAACCGTTGACACAACAGTTCCAAAAATTATGTTGGAAATGGAACCTGTTAGAAGCGAACTAAAACAAGCCGGAAATGGTATAACTGAAATTTTATTATCAGAAAAAGGTATCTATTACAAAGGTATGGCCTCCCTTATATAGAATGGAGGAGAGAAGAGAGAATACAAATAAGAGATGTAGGACTAAAAACACGCGGACTGTACAAACACAAACCGCACAAGCCGTGCGGTTAGACAGAAGGGCTAACCGCCCGGCCACTGCCAGAGAGAGAGACAAGCCGTCATGTGAGACCGTTAGACCGCCCAGTCTCCAAGTCGCCAGTGACAAACCGCTAGACCGCTTGGACCTCAGACCGCAACACAGCAATCAAACCGCTGAAGGCAAACCGTCAGACCGCTCGGTCAATAACCCGCAAAGCCAGACCGACAGACCGCCCGGTCTCCAACTTCAACAGAACCAAAATCGAAACCGGTCAAACTAAATAAGATTTTGATTCTAATTTGAAGAACTATTACCTTAGTAGTTCGGTTCACGGTTTTAGTAGAGCCGGAACCGTTACAGCTCTAGATTGCGTGACCACCCTGAGGAGCGCCCTCCAAAGCAGATCTCGCAGCTGCAGAGAAAAATAAATATCAAATAAAGTACTCGCAAAATGTGTGCTGTCAGAATGAAATACACTTACCAACAGTACTCGAAAGCTCATGAAGACCCTCTGAAGGAACGTCCTATCAAGCTCTCGAGGTTCCCAGGGAGGAGTTGACATCCGCAAAGGAGTAGCATCCGCGACCGCGGGTCTCTTATTCTCGCTGGTCTCCTTGTCAAGAAAGCGCCATTTTAGAGAAGATGGCTAAAGGTTAATAATGTCGCTCAGGAGGAGGATCTCAAGCGAGTTTGTAAAAGAGACAATGGAGGCAAAGGCTAGGGCAAAGCCCGAGGAGGAGCGGCTCCTTGCTTCCGATGTAGAGGTGGAGGCTCGTGTCGAGGTGGAGGCTGGTGCTGATGCAAAGGCGGAGGCCGATGCAGGGGCGGAGGCCGGTGCCCGATGCAGGGGCGGAGGCCGGTGCCGATGCAGGGGCGGAGGCCGGTGCCGATGCAGGGGCGAAGGCCGGTGCCGATGCAGGGGCGGAGGCCGGTGCCGGCGCAGGGGCGGAGGCCGGTGCCGGCGCAGGGGCGGAGGCCGGTGCCGGCGCAGGGGCGGAGGCCGGTGCCGGCGCAGGGGCGGAGGCCGGTGCCGGCGCAGGGGCGGAGGCCGGTGCCGGCGCAGGGGCGGAGGCCGGTGCCGGCGCAGGGGCGGAGGCCGGTGCCGGCGCAGGGGCGGAGGCCGGTGCCGGCGCAGGGGCGGAGGCCGGTGCCGGCGCCGAGGCGGAGGCCGGTGCCGGCGCCGAGGCGGAGGCCGGTGCCGGCGTCGAGGCGGAGGCCGGTGCCGGCGCCGAGGCGGAGGCCGGTGCCGGCGCCGAGGCGGAGGCCGGTGCCGGCGCCGAGGCGGAGGCCGGTGACGGCGCCGAGGCGGAGGCCGGTGTCGGCGCCGAGGCGGAGGCCGCTGCCGAGGCGAAGGCCGATGCTGAGGCGAAGTCCAAGGACGAATAAGCTACCTCCTGAGCTCTCCAAAGGAACTATGGAGCAGGAGGGAAGCTTATAAAACCAATATCTGGTTTGCCTATCAAAGGTGATGGGGAGCAATTTCAGCAAATCCGTTAGAAAGGTTCTACAAGGAAATCGCAGACTCAAAATCCTGCAAGTGGTGGACGGGATTTTCCCACTCGGTAAATTGAGAGAGATGTAGTTCTTAGAATCCAACTGGGAAGAAGACTCCCAACGGATGGCATAGAGAAAGGAGAAGGCTCCTCTTCTTCTACAGGATATGTGATTCCTTCGAAGTCTAGGGATCATGATGGCCTAAGAACTGTGTCCACCCTGTAGAAATCATGCCTAGTACGGGCGAGTTTTTCATCGCCAAGCCATAGCCTAAGCGATGTCTGGATAAAAGGTAGGCGAACATCAAGGGTCGTCACCCAATGGTGAGAGATTCGACTTGTTCAAAAAGTCGAGTGACTTCGGATAATAGTATGATGAACTCATTCTTGCTGACAATTCCTTCCGAGTTTTGCGAACACACGGGTGACTTCCCGATTGTGTCTTGTCCATGAATTGTAACACAATATTCGCCAACCAATCAGATATAAAGGTTGTGTGCGCATTATGTTGAGGCAAAAAATGCCTTCGCTCTACACCCAGAGGTAATGAGAAAGAGATGGGATACCGTGGATGAAAGAATATTTCAGTTTATGAGTAACGAGGGGGGACATGCCGAGGACGGCAAGTTCATGTGTCGCACAACGTAAACCTTTAGTTTTGCATGATTTTATTAATCGAATTCGCAGTTACAATAGAGATGTTCGGAACTGCCATGGTAAAAATAGAGTTCGCAGGTACTACAGAAGACATAAATTGAGCTCGCCAAAATATGCAAACACCTTGACAGGATTCTCGGTGCCCTCTATACTACTATTCACTCCTATTTATACAAGTGAGGTGCTGCCCAAGCGAGCGAGCAACAAAAAAATTTACATAGGGCAAAAAGCTATTAAAATGAAGAATGAGATCGAGTGAATATGCCAAATGTGCTAGCGAGAGTTGTGGCTAAAGACCGAGTGTGTGCAAACATGCCAGGGGAGACCGCCCATGCTGAAGAAAAATGTTTTGTATGTTGATTATGTCTTGCAGGAGGTGGTCACCGAATTCCAGCCTTCCAGGTAAACAACAATGACTTTTTCAGTACTCAATAAAATCAAAGATGAATCAACTCTAGAACAAGGCAGCATAATGTGATAAAAGAAGTCGTCTTGGTTGAAGAATTAGAGTCAAAGTTAGAAAATCATCGACTTATACAAAGAAAGTGAATTCAGGAAACACCAGGAGGTACTCACCTGGGAATTGGTAAAATGAAGGCAAAAGTAAGAAGTGGCTTAGAGCATCATTCGGGAATGCGCCAAGTTGACATTTCTTTCAAACCAATTTATTTATTGTATTTGATTATCTAAGTGTTGTCAGTTTCCTTATAATTACCTTAGTACTACTTTGGATTTGCTCTCTTGGGAATCTGGAACCGTAACAGGTTTGTTGAATCTCATAAAAACAAAATTAGAGTTTATTTACATTCATTGTCTTTAGCTTTATACTTCATTATAACTAGCCACAGAAATTTCAACCTTCATTCTAGAGGGAGCTTTTGGGGAGAGAATGTGCGAAATCACCCTTTTTTTAAAAAAAATTAATGAGAAATCAGTCTGGATAGGAAAAAAGAAGGGAGCAACCATTCGCCAATGAAAGACTTGCTTATAATAGAGACCAAATTTGAGGCCAATGAATCAGAGAGACTGAGTTACAACCAAAATCGAACCTGTAACATACCTAATTATTCGTTTGTTCCAACAGGCGCTGGGATCATTGAGGATTTATCTGAATGACCTTACCTCTGTATTTTCCTTGAATTTGTTTCCATGACAAGAAATGAGACCTCCTAATAACACTGGAAGCAACTTAACCACTCATCCAAGCTACACTTGAAGCACTTAAAAAATACATTAACCTAAAAATACCACAGAAGACTCAGGGGTAGTTTGGCTCCTTGTGTAAACTCGGAGTAGAAATACAAATACTCCGTATGTGGTTCCTCTTCTCCTCCCGTTGCTGGATGAAGAAAGATAGGAGTAATTTTTATAAGGCAGATCCCGCAGCACGACGGCGCGAGATACACCCTGCCAAACAAGGCCTCACGTTCATATGCATGTGGAACATCCGAACATCGAAATTCAATTATGTACATAATATTAACTAATGTGTGAAAAAAAGCAGCTAAAGGCTGTTTTTTATGATGATAGTGGGAAAGTGATGCCCATGCGAACCAAGCATGACATGCTAAGGCATTTAAGCTTGAACCTAAGACTAGGTAGGGGAACTAACTGAAACAAAATGGTCAAGACCAATTATCTAAACACTATAGAGAGGGTAGTGAAAGTGATATCAATAACCCTTTTAGCTACAACACAAGGCAACTAACAAATTCCTTTTGTTCAATTACAAAAGGAAACAAGAAGCCACATATATTTCCTAAGGAAGGAATTCAAAAAACTTTTTAGATAAAACCATCAAGAAGAGATTGCTAGTGCAAGATCGTGCAAGACTGAATTTAAGCTCTAGGAAAACAATTTTACATCAACATCCATAAAATTAATAAAATGTATAGACTTGGCGTAAAAGGTAAAATGATCCCACCTGTATGGATATATTTTAATGCACGGAGGAGCTGATAAAGAAAAAATTGGTAATGCTCTTTGGTCAAGTCATCATTGGCTTTGATAACTTGATGAAGATCCGACTCCATAAGCTCAAAAACAACATAAATATCTTTAAAATCCCTTCTTGATAAGGGCAGCATGATGTGCTTTATTTCAACAATGTCAGGATGCCTGAGAAGCCTGAGAAGCTTGATCTCACGAAGTATTCGAGCAGCATCAGAGATGTGCTCAAAAATATTTTGTATCTTCTTAATTGCAACTTTTTCTCCTGTTTGAGTGTTTATAGCCGAGCAAACAACTCCATAGCTTCCTTTTCCTATGACCTCTTGAATTTTGTATCTGCTGGCATCCCCATACTCAGTGAAGAAGTCCATCTCTGGTGAATCCTGTAAAATATAGAAACAATCACACGATTCCATATAAAAGTTTTCAGCAAATAAGATCAAATGTTTAAAGAAATAAAGGTAAAAACTATTACACCACCTGTTGACAGCATGAGTAGCACGAGTTTTTTTTAGTTGTTGATGATTCAAAATAAACTATGAACAGAGGATCAACACGAGTAAGATACAGTTTTCAATATCTTGGATCGATAGTTCAAAGAGATGGAGGTATTGATAAAGATGTGACACATAGAATCCAAGCGGGTTGGTTGAAGTGGAGAGGCGCGTCAGGGATCTTATGTGATTGTAAAGTATCACTAAAACTTAAGGGCAAGTTTTACCGTACTGCGATTAGACCCGCAATGCTCTATGGTTCTGAGTGTTGGGCAGTGAATTGTGTACATGAGCAAAAAATGGGTGTTGCGGAGATGAGAATGCTTAGGTGTACGTGTGGACACATGAGATTGGATAAAATTAGGAATGAAAGTATCAGGGATAAGACAGGAGTAGCACCAATTTCATAGAAGATGTGAGAAGGTCGTCTAAAATGGTTTGGACACCTACAAAGGAGACCATTAGAGGCACCTGTTAGGCGTTGTGAGAGTCTAGTCTCTAGGCATGTTAGACGAGGGAGGGGTAGAACAATAAAGACTTGGAATGAAACTATAAAGAAAGACATGATGTACTTAGGCATTAGTGAGATTATGACAAAAGATAGAGTATAATGGCGACAAAGGATCCATATAGCCGACCCCACTATAGTGGGATAAAGGCTTGAGTGTTGTTGTTGTAGAGAATCAACACGAGTACTAGAAAATCCTTCATAATCATGAATATTAATAAATAACCAGGTAGATAATTATCAAAATTCAAACAGTGTGGACAAAAAAAATGTAAAACAGGGCATAGAAATGTAATGCACAATTTTGAACTTCCTTTCAAGCTCCTAGTTTTTACTAAAACAACATCTGATTCAACAAAGATATAAAGGCAAAAAAATTCATCACATAATATTCCTAGATTTTTTGGTGACAAATTGTGGGACTTCGATTCTTTACCCAACCAAAACAGCAAAAGAAAATGCAGAAAAGAAATCCGACTTCCAAACAAATAAACTAACTTTTTTACAATAAACATATAATCAAACCACACAAGTAACTGCACCTATGGAGACAAACGCAAATCAAGAGCATCCACCAAACCTCTACAAAGTGAAACACGCAATTTCTAACAGAGTATATCGCATCCACTAATTCGGCACATAGCCCCTTCCAGCCGCAAGATCCTAACCCAGCAATCAAACAAAATTGTTGAACGATGGGAGAATATCGCAACTCGAGAAACAAGACGATGATTAACACAGTACCTTCTTCCGCTGATCCAGCTGCATTCCGTCCTAAAAGCTGCAATGTTCTTTAATAACTCCCTTTGTTTTCTCTATCTTCAGCCTCCCAACCCTAAAGCATCCACCTATTGATGAAGCCTCTCCGAGTAATAAGCATCGAAATCAGAGTAACCCTAGGTGAATCCAATTGGAATCAGCCGCATTTGCCATTTCTACTAGCTCGGGATCGCATGCCCTCAGTCTCTTCCTTCACTCCTCAAAATCTTATCAGACGAAAAACAACCAAGTGATTCCTCACACTTTTGGCCTCCCAGGTTCGATCCCTACGTAGAAAAGGAGAGAGCGAGAGAGATGAATAAAAGCAGAGAAGTAAAGAGATCGAAGAAGAGAGGGATTATCCTTTAACGGCTTCCGCCTCTTACCTCTGTCGGTCGCTGGTGGCGTATTTGGCGATATTTACAAACATAATCCAACTTTTTGGTCATGTCATGTCAAAAAAACTTTAAGATGTGGTTCTCCCATCTAGTTTTAGGTGGGGGACAAAATACGATCGCACGAAGTAATATCCTATGGCTGTATTGTTTTCATGGAATAGGTAGTATTCTAAAAAATTTGACAGTATTGTCAGTATTTCGATTAATTATGTTGTTTTTCTAGAAATCAATCGTTTGATGTGCTCTCACAGTGATCTCAAATAGGAGAAACACACCTAAAAAAATTCCCATGTCATGTGGGGGTGCATTTGTTTGCCGCCATTGGTTGAAGTTGTGAGAGGTGGAAACGGACCCGTGATAAACCTTTGGTGGAGCTTGATGTCCCAGCATCATTGGGATCTGGATACTCTTCGGCTCCGTTTGTTTCGGCGTTTTCGTCGGGTGTTTGGAGCAAACGTCGTCGGACGGGTAAACAAATGGGACGCCGGCGGCGTTTGCTCCCTTTGCACCTGCCGCAGGAAGAAAAAGCCCCTCAAACGTCGTTTTTCCAACCCCGCCTCCCCCCTCCGGTTCCAACTCTCCATTTCGACCCGCCAGGAGCAAAAGTCACCGCCGTACCAAATAAACCCTTCATTTCTAACGAAATGGAGGGGATTCATTTGTCCATCTAATGGACAATACTTTTCTCCAAAAAATCTAATTGTGCAGAGTTTTTTATTTTAAAAAATATAAAAGATTGGGGATTAGTGAACCCGTTGGATGCTCCCCAGAAAAAATCTGATCCGCGAAATGCATCCCTTCCATTTCGTCAAAAATGGAGAGGATCCCCGTCTGCATCATCGAGGAGACGTGATTGGATGAGTTTCTCCTAAAAATTATCTCAGGATTCATTTGGTTTAGCGGTGGCGGGAGGAGCAAGCGGGTCCAAACAGAGCTTTCAAACCGGAGGGGTGGAGGGGAGGGGGGACGAAACGGAGCGGTGGGGGGTGTTTCCTCCTTGCTGTGGGTGCAAACGGAGACAGAGTTTTGTTTGGTTACCCTCCGTCCGGTGGCGTTTGCTCTAAACGCCGCCCAAAAACGCTAAACCAAATGAAGTCATAGTCCAAGTAGACTAAAGCACACAAATGAATCTGTTGTGGGTCATCCAGTTTTTACCCAGTACGGAGAATCGGACCACCTTAGTTCGGAATTGGACCGGACACGGAAACAGGCAAAGTAAAATAGCAGCAAATGACAAAATGCTTTTTTGACGTGAAAAGCCCAGAAATGGTGAAAAATCACGTGGTTGGATTTGTGTCAGACCAAAATCCACTATTTTGTTGGGGTTACAAGATTTAAGATAATTCATCAGATGGTGACAGACCACCACCTTTCCGTTACAAGTATAAAGTATGGAAACAGTGGAAAAGAAACTAAAAGAAACTAAGTTTTGGAGCCTGCATTGGAGCGCTCCAGTGGGTAAAATCGTCACGTACTCGAAGCCTCGATGGAAGCGCCCTTGTTGAGTCATAGCCTTGATGAGAGAGCTCATGTGGAGAAGGAAATGTCATGTTCTTGAGGCCTCGAGACGTCTTCGTGCTAGAGAGGGAGTGGAGAGAATTTCAAGCGGAGGAACGGCATAAGTCTCACGTTATTGCTAGAAAACCTCACAGCTCTTTCTAGTCTCTAGAGTTGCTTGTCTTCAAATGAAGTCCCAGGGCCTTTTTATATTTTTCTGGAGGCATATGCCGGTAATTGCGTCGGGGAGGAATTTGTGCTGGTGAATGACGTCGCTCCGTTTTGGTCACCTAGATCACCAATTTTCTTGAAATGACAAAAGTGCCCTCTGGGCAGTCCAGGCGCCCCGGGCAGGTTGTTTGGCGGACGACAATGGATGGTGGAGGCAGAGATGGTCGTTGACGCTCACTAACGTGCGTGCAAGGGGTTAGGCGCGCTAGCGCGCACAAGGGAGTGTGTGTAACACCTACCCTGTTATGACCAAATAATATGGGTCCGGTCGGGACTCCGCAGCATATAGACGTCACAGCTTTAGTATTACAAAATGATATAAGAATACTACACATCTCAAAACTCAACAAAACAACAGAAATAATAACTCAAGACTAAAAGTTGTCCACATGTACAAAGAAAGTCAAAATGTCCTTATGGTCTTACATCAACCAAATGTCCAAAATCTTGTCGACATTAAACATAACAATGTGCACTAACACTCATAGACTATCTTGGTGTGCATGCCAGATCACAATGAAAGCACTATAATATACATTCAAACAGGCACAACAAGAGAAGGTGTTAAGAACCCTTGCTTTGATTCTGCTCGCTCATGGGTTACCCATGCTTGTCCAAAAGCTTTTGTGTTCTGGTCAGTTTTCACAAAAGGGGACTTGTCTTCCCAGGACACCCTCCGCGCGTGACTTGCAACATCACGGGACTAGCTAGTCGAGCACAAAGACAAAGTCACGCCTATACATTGCATTCAACATACATATCCTTTCCCGCCCTAAGTCACCATTCATTCTCACACGAAATTAAAGGCACAACAACGGTGTCTTCACCTCAATCAGATTTATAACAAAATCATTAAAATGTACGTCAAACAACATCACTGAATCGGACCATCGATCACGATTACGGCTTCACCCACAATGTCTAATCCACTAACCGAGCAGATTTCTGATGCAAAGAATGTCGGAGATGGACTCAATCGACCTGGTGGTTTCTCTTGAACCAAGGCGACCTGAACCCATCTCATTTGAGAGTTTTAATGCCAAAATGCAGAAATGAAAGGGATTTCATGCATGCATCCTAAAACCGGGAGGATAGATGTCATTATCGTGCAAAATCTCTTCCTAGCCATGGAGGTCTTTATTTACACAGATGGAAATATGCACCTTCAAGCCCTATACGTGATGCCGGCCTCAGATCGTGAATCGGAGCTCTAAAGCTCCGTTAATGGCGGGTGAGAGCTCCTCCTCCTCTCTACCATAAGAGAGAGAAAGATAGAATGAAAATGAGGATGAACCAGCCCCCAATCCGAACTAAACCCCTTCAGGATGGACGCCCACCGTTGGATCTATAAAGATCATATCGGATGGCTTAGAAAATAGACTTAAAAATGAAACTTGCCTTGGATACGGCTAGTGACACGCCCGTGTCCAAGGACGTATATCTGCACTCACCTAAAATGGCCAACCACATAGCTCTACACGACTTAGTACATAGTCGTGTGTCAGGCAATGTCGATATAAACGGCTTTGGACACAGTCGTGTCATAACCCGTGTTCCTCACTGATTTTCAAACTACTTAAAAAACTGCACATAGCTTTGCACATAGCCATGTCGCAAGTCGTGTACAGACTTAAAGGCTCCAAAAGGCCTCTAAAGCACCCTCAATTCATCCCCAATTTCCATAAAACTTCTCTAAGTGTCTTAGACACCTCTTGGCCTATTCTTATTCAGGTTTTGGGGTGTTACAGTACGTGTGTGCGCGCCCAGGTGGGCGCGCAGCACGTGTGCCCTCTTGGGCGCATCACGCACGCACATGCCCGCCCGCTTGGGAGCATTGCGCGTGAGCCTGCCTAAGCGAGCTACGCGAGCGCGCCCGCCTAGGCGCATCATGCGCGCGCAGGCTGTAGCATGTCGCGCGTGCATGCCCGCTTGGGCACGCCACATTTGTGTGCGCCCTACTGGGGTCGATACGTGTAACACCCCAAGTTTTTATAGTCAGAAAAAGAGGGTACCGCGCGGAGGTAGGCGAATACCATGTCGCGGTAGTACCAGGCGTCGAGAGCGCTGATTAAGGCGAGTTGACTCAACGCTTTAGTTACTAAGCGGCGGTAGGATGACACCGCGTGGCGGTAACATCGGGATTCGAGAGAGTTGAGTGAGGTGAGGTGACTCAACGCTTAGTCAACCGCGAGGCGGTAGGTTGTTAGCTCGCAACGTTAGCCATTTATTTGGCCGAGCTCTCGGGAAGCTATCGCCTAGCGACAGAGTTACCGCAGGCGATAGCTTGGCAATTTATTTGTCAAAGCGCTCGGGTTTCTACCGCGCGGCGGTAGTAGCTATCGTGTGGCGGTAGCAGGAGCGGCCGTGTCGTAACCATCGATAGCTACCGCGAGGCGCTTGCGTCTTAATGCCCGGCGATCGCGAAGCTATAACGGCATGTCCACATGTCGGCCTATGATTGGAGGGCCTGGGCGGTTGCACTCAAATCGATGCGTTAATTAACGGTACCGCGCGACGGTAGTTAGGTACCGCGCGGCGGTAGCTTTGTTTATAGTACTGGTTTTGCCGTTTCACTTCATTTTCCTTTGGAGTTGAGAACTTGGCCGGATCTTTTGGAGGAGGAGCAGCAGTGTCGGAAAGGATATCTCGCCGTCGTTTGGGATTCGGAGCTCGGATTCGCAAAGCGAGTTCGGATCTACGGAGGCAAAGTTATAGCGGTCGTGTTCATCCGTCTAGAATTTCTCCTATGGCATCGAAGCAGACTTCTAGAGTAACGATCATTTTCCTTGGACGTGTGAAGTCCTTCTTTTTGGCATTAGAGGGTAAACACTCCACGAACACGTGGAAGTGGTTCTCCTGGCGGATAGATCCGTGTATCCCCATTAGTTTTGCATTTAGATCCGGAATCGAAGTACGAAATAGGCATGTTGTGTGAAGCCCATCTGGACAGGTTGGTCTGGATTGGTAAAATGTTTATATGTTTTGTATGTCAGAGAAGACTCCGTGGTTATTGCGTGATTTTGGAGTCGCGGGGTGTGCTGATGGCTGCGTTGAGAGTACTGGATGTAGACTCCAGGAAAACACCTGATCTGAGGGGAGAAATGATAGTCTATCCCCCTACTATGCAGCGGTAGCACTATCGCCGACGGTAGCTCCCAGTGAGCGTTGTGTTGTTTTTTGAGGTCTGTTTCTTGGAAACCTTGTGGTCGTTTGCTGAAGCCTTTCTCTGGGAGACATGTGGGTTATTTTGTGAGGCCTGTCTTGTGAGACCTGGGGGTCGTGATTGTAACGCCCCCGATTTTTTCTGCGTTTATTTTTATTCTCGTTTGGCATTACGATGACACGTTTCTGTGGCTTGTGCCATTTGTGGAGTGTGGTTTAGCTCCTTAGAACTGAGTGTCCTATTCTGTAGCCTGTTGGCAAGATCTCCCTAACAAGCCGAGTCGTTTTGGGTGACCCGGTGTGGCCTCTCGGGGGGATGTTGGTGTTTGACTTTATTTGGGTATAACTCGAGTTCTGTTCGTCGAAAATTAATTTCGACTTCGCCGTTGTGTTCGTAGCGTGGGTATTTAGCTACGGTGCGAATTTCGTCGAATTCCGAGGTAGTTCGGTTTTCGCGTCGTTTTGGTGCTTTATATAATTTTGTAATAAAATATATTATTATATATTAATATATATATATATATATATAGGATAGAATAAAAACCCACGCCATCATCTTCTCCAAATCAAACCGCCGCCCCTGTACGAGAGAAACGGAGAAACCGCCGAGCCCTTGCCTTCCACCGCCGATTCCCGGAGCGTTTGTGGACGGAATTCGATTCCGAGAGTGGATTCGGATTGCTCTCGTCAAGACCTTCATTCCTACGGTAAGATTTCCAAGTTTCGTGGCCTTGCTTGTGGTTTTGAATTTCGGGTTTTGACTTTTTTTCCGCCGGCAATGTCCAGATTTTTGGCCTTGTGCTTCGTTGCCGGATTCGTGCGTGAAGAGGAGGGAAAGCCGACCAATCTTCGCCGGAAATCGAGACAAGTGGTGTTCTCGCCCTTGCCAAGTTGTTTTTTTTTTTCTTTCGATTCATGCACCCTACTTGTTTCTACCATTTCTGTCTCCGGATTCCGTCTCGAATGATTAGGCGTAGTTGGATGGTGTGGTGAACGAGTAGAATAGGTAAAAATTATGTTAGGTGTGCCGTAGGCCGTTTTCGGTGTGTTGTAGTTGTGGTTCGCAGTGTCGGGAGAGTGTGATGCGCGTTCCGGTCGTTCGGGAAATCCCAAACGGTACAGGTTACCCGCGCACGATCATCAAACGTTAGGGCGCACGACCACTGGTCGTGTGCCACTGTTCGTGCGCGGCTACCTGTTCATTTCTCCAAAGTTCTGTCTCGGCTATCGCACGAGCGCTGGCAACAGTGCGCACGACCACTGGTTGTGCGACACTGATCGTGCGCTGATGCTAAGTTTTCTGTCAGGTTTCAAGTTTCCCAGGTTCACTTCGCACGATCATCAGCCGATGAGTGCGCACGACCACTGGTCGTGCGACACTGATCGTGCGCTCTGAATATTCCCTTTTTGCACCCGTATTTAGCTGGCGTCGATACGCGGGTTAGGTGGGCATGAGTGTTTTGTGTAGTGTTAAGGTAGTAAGGTAAGAGTTATTGTTGTGATAGTTCGCTTTGCGTGGCACGTTGAGTGAGTGAAGCTCACTCAATGCGGTGTCGAGAGGACCCAGCGCCACGTCGTGTTGTGTCATTTCAACACTTTCTTTTTCTCTTTCCTCGATTTACGTTCCCGAGTGAATTCCTTGTTTATATTTGTAATTTCCTTGTCGGCCATGTTTCTCTTTCCTAATGGCCGAATCGTGGGTCGTGGGTAGTAGTGGTGGTTTGTAGCTCTTTATGGGGGTAGAGTTGTGTAATTTAGCCAAGGCCACTCATGTTTTTTCTTGCTCCAGGTATGGGCTGGGCATGTGGGTGGAAGGCCCCTTGTGCTTTCACGTGTAGACCCTCGAGCTTGTTGACTTGGACATGGTGGATGGGGGGACTGAGTTTGCCTCTAATCTGGTTCCTCGTTGTTTGTTTTTGCTACTACCACCTCCCACAGTTTAGGGTGTTAGAAGTTTCTTCCTTGGTAGTTTGCAGCACTTTGGGCTCTTGGTAGCCTAGTAGGCCCTGCAGGATGTTGTTCCTCGGCTAGGTTGTTGCTGTTTCCTCGCACGTAGTGCTTTTCTTGTTGTCCTATTTTGGACAGTTGTGACTCTTTCTACTGCATGTTTTTCAGGTACTTTCCCCCTTTGGTTGACTCTTTCATGCAGTTTTTACTTTGTTTAGCTTGTTGAGGTATTCTGTTTTCTTTTGGAATACCCCAGGTTCTGAGTCGTAGCCAGTTGGGTGGCTAGTTTGCAGTGGTGGTGTTGGTGGTCTCTTGGACTTTGGAGTTCCGTTTGCTGTGTTGGTGAGGTAGTTTTTCAGTACTTTCTTACAGACATACATGTGTGTCAGTGGGTTCGTGTCAGGTTGTTGGCGCCCACTGGTAGTTGTTACCTTTGTACTGGATATATTTACTTATGCTGCTACCATTTTCTGGAGATAGTCTACTTGCTCTGAGAAGGATTTATGCTAGGTTGCTAGTTATTTTTAAACTATAATTATTATTATTATAAATAAAGCTCATGATCAGCATGCTTTATAAAACGTAATCACTATTTTCCAAATCACGTATAAAGACCATTTTCTTATATATTATATAAATTAAATGTAGGGTCTTGCATAGCATGAGTGGTTCTCTTGGGACCCTTATGCGCTCCTTAGGATGTCAAACCTGATAAAGTATTTTTTTTTCTTTCCGCAGCGTTTAAATATAGTTTTCTTTTGTGGACTAGGTGATCCACTAAGCCGGGGGATACGGCCTCTAAAATATAACTGATTTTCTAATCATTAATCACATGATTTTCCTTCATTAAGTTGGTAGGTGGTTTTGCCTGAGCGTCAGCAGTTATTCCCTACTTGATGTGGCATCATGACGCGTGTTTTCTCTTACTCTGATAATCCTTAATTCAGAGAAAATACGGGTTGTGACAGTTGGTATCAGAGGGAGGTTGCTTGACAAGTTAGTTGAGCAACCTTCCTTTGTTTGCTTTTAGTAGTTCAGCATCATGTCATTCACACACCGATATGTCATCAGCACGTCTTGGCAAAAGCACGAACACTACACTCATAGCATAACATGAAGTATACGGGGCATATTATGTAGTATGAGATGCATAATATGTGTTCGTATATGGATCCACCATAGGGGCAATATGTGAGGGTTATGTAGTATGGGATGCATAACCTCACCACATAGCTGCGACTAGCACGTTTTCTTTTTCGTTGCATGAGAATGCTATGTAGTATGGGATGCATAACATTTTCATGTGTACGCCGCTCATAACATGCATTAGGGCCTTTTTAGAATGCATAGCACAAACATGCATATCATAACATTGCATAAGCACAACGTGCCAAACTAAAGACTGGCATGATGACATATGTACACACATAAGTTTTCAAATTAATATAAAAGTCATGCATTCCCGATCTAGGCACAAGAGTTAGTAAGGTGATGGTTAACCATCCTAGGTTAGGGCATAACATTTAAATTTTATTAAAAAGATAAACTCTCAGAGCAAGTTTAGCAGCTTTAAGTCTATATCTATATATGTATTGTCTGTACTTGTATTTGGTTCTAGACATTGTAGTAGGATCTAATTTGTGTTATTATGATTTTAGAATGGCTAGGCGTCCTGCGACTCGATCGACTCCCCTGTCTGAGGGTGAGTCATCTGGGGCTCAGAACGATGCGGTGATCGAGAGTCTGCGTCAGAGTAATGATTCCATGGGCAGACAGTTGGAGGAGGTGCGAGCCCAGATTCAGTCTTTGGTGGCGGTCGTGGCAGGTCAGACTCAGGTGTGCAAGGCCCTGCGGGGGGGTTAGCTGTTCCTCCTCCTCCTGCACCCTTGAGACCTCCAGTTGTGGTGCCAGCAGAGATGGCCTTCATCTCGCAGTTTCAGAGGCTGAGCCCTCCCACTTATGATGGGAAGGCAGATTTCATGGTGATAGATGACTGGCTGATCTCCATGGAGGAGATGTTCTCGTACTCAGGGATTGCAGATGATCAGAGGGTGATGATAGCCGACTATCAGCTTAAAGGTTTGGCTAAGAGTTGGTGGCTGAGAGAGAAGGAGAGCTTGGTAGCCGGATGTTCTTGGGAGGTGTTCAAGGAGATGCTGTTGTGAAAGTTCTTACCCTCGGTCGAGCGTGACCGCCTCATGAACGACTTCCTCCATCTGAAGCAAAGGCAACTCACGGTGGGTGAGTATGAGATAGAGTTCAGCAAGTTGAGCCATTTTTCCCCTGGATTGGTCAGCATTGAGGTTGATCGAGTTAAGCGATTTCTCGGTGGTTTGAGGAGCGAGGTGTAGCAGTTGACCAGTGCTTATGGGTCAGTGACTTATGCAGGAGTAGTAGAGGCTGCTCTGAAGGTGGAGGCTATTGAGACCGCGAAGAGCAGAGGTCAGCAAATGAGGTTGGACAAGAGAAAGTCGGTGGAGGAGAAGAAACCATAGGTACCTGGTGCGGCTCCGGGAAAGAGGGGCAAGGTGGAGTGCAGCTTCTGTGGCCGGTCAGGCCACCCTGCCGAGAAATGTTTCAAGAGGGCAGCAGCTCAGAGGAAGGAGCAGGTTCATGCGATTCAGGGTGCTCCTTGGAGAGATGTCTCCTGTTCCGTTTGCAAGCGATCCGGGCATGATGCGGCCCAGTGTTGGACCAAGGATAAAGTCTGCTTTCAGTGTGGGCAGAAGGGTCACATCAATTCGAGGTGTCCTCAGTTTCAGCCAGCTCTTCCTGCAGTTCCATTGCAGGCTTTACCTCCACCTCAGCGTGTGGACAAGGGAAAGGGGAAGCTGAACGTGATCTCTTCCGAGGAGGCTCAGGCTTCGACCCAGGTCATCTCAGGTTAGTTGTTTATTGTTTTTCCAGCCTGGTAGTTCTATTTGCTAGAATGTTTGCAGTATTGTTGTGGTAGTTCCTTAGTTTTCTATGCTCCTATAGGGAAATTTAAGGTAAAGAACCGCTGGGCGCGGGTTCTGTTTGACTCCGACGCTACCCACTCGTTCGTGGCTAGAGCCTTTGTGGAGCGACATCGGTTGACCTTAGATCGTGTTCGGGATTCCTTCCGTGTCAAGTTTCCCTCTGGTGAATCTGTGTTGTCAGATTTGGGCATTTTGGATTGCCCTGTTTTGTTGGGGAACTTTCTTGCGAAGGCGGACCTGAAGATGATTGATCTGGAGGACTTCGATGTTATTCTGGGCATGGACTGGCTCTCTAGGTTTGATGCAGTCATTCAGTGCAAAGGAAAGCGCTTGGACTTCATCAGGGATGACGGTCAGCCCGGCAGCGTGTATGTTGATCCGTGTCAGGATTCTCCTGTCATCTCTGCGGTATGTGCTCAGAGGTTGTTTCTTTCTGGTTGTTGTGCTTGTTTAGTCTCGGTGGTTGAAACCGCTGTTAGCGTACCACGCTTGGAGGAGATTCCTATTGGTTGTGGTTTCGCCGATGTTTTTCCTGATGACCTTCCTGGTCTTCCTCTCGAGCGGGATGTTGAGTTTGTGATCGATTTGGAGCCGGGTACGCGTCCTATTGCTAAGGCGCCGTACCGGATGGCCCCTCGTGAGTTAGAGGAGTTACGAGTTCAGTTGGATGAGCTGTTGGCTAAAGGTTTTATCAGGCAGAGTTCGTCGCCTTGGGTTGCATCGACTATAGAGAATTGAACAAGGTCACTATTAAGAACAGGTACCCTCTGCCGAGGATCGATGATTTATTTGACCAGTTGCGCGGTAGCACGGTGTTCTCCAAGATCGATCTTCGTTCTGGTTATCATCAGCTCAGGATCCGTGAGGCGGATATTTCACGGACTGCGTTTAGATCGAGGCATGGACACTTTGAGTTTTTGGTGATGTCGTTTGGTCTGACCAACGCACCATCAGCCTTCATGGATATGATGAACAAGGTGTTCAAGGATTTCCTCGACAAGTTCGTTGTGGTTTTCATTGATGACGTGTTAGTTTATTCTCGCAGTGCTGAGGAGCATGAGCAGCATTTGCGATTGGTCCTATCAGAGTTGAGGAACCACAAGTTATTCGCCAAGTTGAGCAAGTGCGAATTTTGGTTGCCTCAGGTTTCTTTTCTAGGCCACGTGGTGAACAAGGATGGGATCTCGGTCGATCCAGAAAAGGTCGCAGCAGTGATGGATTGGAGTAGGCCGAATACCCCTAAAGAGATCAGGAGTTTCCTAGGGTTGGCTGGCTACTACAGGAGGTTTGTGGAGGGTTTCTCTTCACTAGCTGCACCGTTGACCAAGCTGACTCAGAAGAATGTGGCTTTTGTTTGGAGCGAGAAGTGCGAGGAAGCCTTTCTGGAACTAAAGAAGAGATTGTGCACTGCCCCCGTTCTGACCCTGCCTATTGAGGGTGTGGATTATGATGTATATGTGGATGCTTCGCTTGTAGGTCTGGGATGCGTATTAATGCAGGTTGGGAAGGTGATTGCCTATGGGTCAAGGCAACTGAAGACTCATGAGAAGAATTATCCTACGCATGACCTTGAGTTCGCAACGGTTATTTATGCGTTGAAGCTGTGGAGACACCTACTTTATGGGGCTCAGTGCAAGATCTTCACTGACCACAAGAGCCTGAAGTACGTGTTCACGCAGAAGGAGTTGAATCTGCGCCAGCGGCGGTGGCTAGAGTATGTGGCCGATTATGATGTAGAGATCCAGTATCATCCGGGCAAGGCCAATGTGGTGGCCGACGCCCTGAGCCGAAAGACGGGAAAGATCTTTAACCTCTCCACCGATCGGTTAGTTGAGGAGTTCCTCCTTATGGATATTTCAGTGGGATGCTGTGGTTTGCAGAGTAGTTTGTCAGTGGCAGAGCCGTCCTGGATTTCTTTGACCAGACTGCACCAGAAGGACGACCCGGATCTGTTGCACCTATTCATCCGGACAGAGAAGGGAGAGTTGCCAGATTTTGCTATCGATGATGCGGGTACTTTGAAGTACCGCGGCAGGTTTTGCATCCCCGCCGTTGGGGATATTAGAGGTATGATTTGTAGAGAGGCTCATGGATCCAGCGTTGCCTATCATCCAGGATCTATGAAGATGTACCGTGACTTAAGGCAAATTGCCTGGTGGTATGGCATGAAAGGAGACATAGCCCGATTTGTTGCTGAGTGCCACACTTGCAAGCGCGTGAAGGCCGATCATAGAAGGCCTGGTGGCAAGTTGACCCCGTTAGAGATCCCGACTTGGAAGTGGGAGAGTATATCTATCGACTTCATTATGGGCTTACCGAAATCCCCGAGGGGATTTGATTTTGTTTGGGTTATAGTGGATAGATTGACGAAGTGTGCTCACTTCGTGCCTTATAAGATTGATTACCCAATGAAGAAGATAGCGGAGTTGTACTTGAATGAAGTCATCCGACTCCACGGTGTGCCGGTTAGCATCATTTCCGATCGAGACTCCCGGTTTACTTCTCGTTTTTGGCAGAGTCTGCAGGAGGGTTTGGGTACGGATCTGAGATATTCTACTGCGTACCACCCACAGACCAATGGGCAGACGGAGCGGGTGAATCAGATTGTTGAGGATATGATCCGATGCTATATTTTAGACCACGGCGGAGCGTGAGATGAGCGGCTGCGACTTATGGAATTTGCTTACAACAACAGTTATCAGGAAAGTTTGCAGATGGCTCCGTTCGAAGCCTTGTATGGGAGGCGCTGTAGGACTCCGTTGTTTTGGGTCGAGGCTGGTGAGAGGCCGTTGTTGGGTCCTGATGCGCTGGAGGTTATGGAAGTCGCCGTGAAGCTTATTCGGGAGAAGCTTCGTATAGCTCAGGAGAGGTACGAAAAGAACGCCAATCGGCGTAGGTCTCCTTTGGAGTTCTCTGTAGGGGACCTTGTATTTCTTAAGGTTTCCCCAATGGTGGGTGTAAAGAGGTTTGGTAAGAATCGGAAATTGGACCCAAGGTATGTAGGCCCGTTCGAGATTTTGGAACGGATTGGCGTGTCATCTTATAGATTGGGTTTGCCAGCAAACTTCCCAGGAGTTCATAATGTTTTTCATGTTAGCCAATTGCGGAAGTGTGTGCGTAGCATTGGGCAGGTCTTGGACGTTGTGCCCCAGTTGGAGCCCAACCTCTCTTTTGTTGAGGTGCCGGTTCGTATTTTGGATACTCAGGAGCGAGTGCTGCGAAAGAAGTCCACACCGATGGTGAAAGTTCTGTGGAAAAATTAGGATTTGGAGAGCGCGACTTGGGAGCTAGAGTCGGCCATGAGGAGGGCTTACCCTCACCTGTTTCCCTGATTTGATCGGTATGTTTCCCTTCTTGTAACTCCTATTGGTTACTTTTCCTTCTTTAGTAGGGGTGTTGTGCGTAAAGTTTCGGGACGAAACTTTCTTTTAGGGGGAGTGACTGTAACGCCCCCGATTTTTTCTGCGTTTATTTTTATTCTCGTTTGGCATTACGATGACACGTTTCCGTGGCTTGTGCCATTTGTGGAGTGTGGTTTAGCTCCTTAGAACTGAGTGCCCTATTCTGTAGCCTGTTGGCAAGATCTCCCTAACAAGCCGAGTCGTTTTGGGTGACCCGGTGTGGCCTCTCGGGGGATGTTGGTGTTTGGCTTTATTTGGGTATAACTCGAGTTCTGTTCGTCGAAAATTAATTTCGACTTCGCCGTTGTGTTCGTAGCGTGGGTATTTAGCTACGGTGCGAATTTCGTCGAATTCCGAGGTAGTTCGGTTTTCGCGTCGTTTTGGTGCTTTATGTAATTTTGTAATAAAATATATTATTATATATTAATATATATATATATATATAGGATAGAATAAAAACCCACGCCATCATCTTCTCCAAATCAAACCGCCGCCCCTGTACGAGAGAAACGGAGAAACCGCCGAGCCCTTGCCTTCCACCGCCGATTCCCGGAGCGTTTGTGGACGGAATTCGATTCCGAGAGTGGATTCGGATTGCTCTCGTCAAGACCTTCATTCCTACGGTAAGATTTCCAAGTTTCGTGGCCTTGCTTGTGGTTTTGAATTTCGGGTTTTGACTTTTTTTCCGCCGGCAATGTCCAGATTTTTGGCCTTGTGCTTTGTTGCCGGATTCGTGCGTGAAGAGGAGGGAAAACCGACCAAGCTTCGCCGGAAATCGAGACAAGTGGTGTTCTCGCCCTTGCCAAGTTGTTTTTTTCTTTCGATTCATGCACCCTACTTGTTTCTACCATTTCTGTCTCCGGATTCCGTCTCGAATGATTAGGCGTAGTTGGATGGTGTGGTGAACGAGTAGAATAGGTAAAAATTATGTTAGGTGTGCCGTAGGCCGTTTTCGGTGTGTTGTAGTTGTGGTTCGCAGTGTCGGGAGAGTGTGATGCGCGTTCCGGTGTCGTTCGGGAAATCCCAAACGGTACAGGTTACCCGCGCACGATCATCAAACGTTAGGGCGCACGACCACTGGTCGTGTGCCACTGTTCGTGCGCGGCTACCTGTTCATTTCTCCAAAGTTCTGTCTCGGCTATCGCACGAGCGCTGGCAACAGTGCGCACGACCACTGGTTGTGCGACACTGATCGTGCGCTGATGCTAAGTTTTCTGTCAGGTTTCAAGTTTCCCAGGTTCACTTCGCACGATCATCAGCCGATGAGTACGCACGACCACTGGTCGTGCGACACTGATCGTGCGCTCTGAATATTCCCTTTTTGCACCCGTATTTAGCTGGCGTCGATACGCGGGTTAGGTGGGCATGAGTGTTTTGTGTAGTGTTAAGGTAGTAAGGTAAGAGTTATTGTTGTGATAGTTCGCTTTGCGTGGCACGTGTAGTGAGTGAAGCTCACTCAATGCGGTGTCGAGAGGACCCAGCGCCACGTCGTGTTGAGTCATTTCAACACTTTCATTTTCTCTTTCCTCGATTTACGTTCCCGAGTGAATTCCTTGTTTATATTTGTAATTTCCTTGTCGGCCATGTTTCTCTTTCCTAATGGCCGAATCGTGGGTCGTGGGTAGTAGTGGTGGTTTGTAGCTCTTTATGGGGGTGGAGTTGTGTAATTTAGCCAAGGCCACTCATGTTTTTTCTTGCTCCAGGTATGGGCTGGGCATGTGGGTGGAAGGTCCCTTGTGCTTTCACGTGTAGACCCTCGAGCTTGTTGACTTGGACATGGTGGATGGGGGGACTGAGTTTGCCTCCAATCTGGTTCCTCGTTGTTTGTTTTTGCTACTACCACCTCCCACAGTTTAGGGTGTTAGAAGTTTCTTCCTTGGTAGTTTGCAGCACTTTGGGCTCTTGGTAGCCTAGTAGGCCATGCAGGATGTTGTTCCTGGGCTGGGTTGTTGCTATTTCCTCGCACGTAGTGTTTTTTTTGTTGTCCTGTTTTGGACAGTTGTGACTCTTTCTACTGCATGTTTTTCAGGTACTTTCCCCCTTTGGTTGACTCTTTCATGCAGTTTTTACTTTGTTTAGCTTGCTGAGGTATTCTGTTTTCTTTTGGAATACCTCAGGTTCTGAGCCGTAGCCAGTTGGGTGGCTAGTTTGCAGTGGTGGTGTTGGTGGTCTCTTGGACTTTGGAGTTCCATTTGCCGTGTTGGTGAGGTAGTTTTTCAGTACTTTCTTACAGACATACATGTGTGTCAGTGGGTTCGTGTCAGGTTGTTGGCGCCCACTGGTAGTTGTTACCTTTGTACTGGATATATTTACTTATGTTGCTACCGTTTTCTGGAGATAGTCTACTTGCTCTGAGAAGGATTTATGCTAGGTTGCTAGTTATTTTTAAACTATAATTATTATTATAAATAAAGCTCATGATCAACATGCTTTATAAAACGTAATCACTATTTTCCAAATCACGTATAAAGACCGTTTTCTTATATATTATATAAATTAAATGTAGGGTCTTGCATAACATGAGTGGTTCTCTTGGGACCCTTATGCGCTCCTTAGGATGTCAAACCTGATAAAATTTTTTTTTTTCTTTCCGCAGCGTTTAAATATAGTTTTCTTTTGTGCACTAGGTGATCCACTAAGCCGGGGGATACGGCCTCTAAAATATAACTGATTTTCTAATCATTAATCACATGATTTTCCTTCATTAAGTTGGTAGGTAGTTTTGCCTGAGCGTCAGCAGTTATCCCCTGCTTGACGTGGCATCATGACACGTGTTTTCTCTTACTCTGATAATCCTTAATTCAGAGAAAATGCGGGTTGTGACAGTGATGGCCTGTCTCTCGAAGTCCTGGGGGCCAATTTTGTAGAGCGTGAGCTTAAATTGCTCAGCTTTGGTAGCCATGAGTGCTAGCCTAGGATCCTTACAGAGTTATGGATCATACGGAAAAGGGAAAGGGGATGCTGACCTACGTCAGGCCTGCGAGCCAGACGGTTTGAGCATGGGATATGGCTGAACTGTACCCTCCCCTATGCCGATCAACTTGGAGTGGTCATTTTGTAAAGCACATGACTTGTCGTAGCACTGGGGCGTTATCTTTGGCTTTGGCCCTGAAAGACTAAAAGCTCAAACGGTGTTGACCTTCAAAGGATGGTGGTGTGACCCTTGAGGTCTTATGCACCAAGAATGTACCCTGAGAGTACAGGGTGTTGGGCGTTTGCGCCGAACGGTGCTTAAGTTGCACGTTTTGATTGCCAATATATTATTATACTAATGCCTGCAGGGAAGGAGCACCGCCACCCCGAGAGAGGGGTGAGGTCGTTATAATTTGGTCAGCTAAAGCTGACCGTTGTTTTTGTTTGCCACCGTTGCGGTGGAATATAACGTGCAGGTGTTGCTGAGCCAAGCGGGAAATAGCGAGCTAGAGCCCAGAATTGCTAAGCTGTCCCTCGAAGGCAAAAGTGAATAGTTTGTGTTTATTTTATCATTCATGTATGGTCGGCCTGCCTGCCGAAGTATATAAAACATTTTAATTTAAGTTGAACACTGTAAGGCCGTAAGGCTAAGACACTATTTGTGTATTTGTTTATTCATTTCAACTTTTAATGTTAGTGGACATTCAATTGGTTGGGTTCCTGTTAACCTTTAAAGTTACTTCCGCTAGAATACAATCTGTGATAAGATGCACGTGTTTGGATTATGATTTCAATTAGTAACTCCTTGGACTGTCCGTAGTATATGACGTCGGGCCCCGACAAGACCTTCTGTTATGTGCTATGTGACGAACAGGGATGTTACAAAGTTTGTATCAGACTCTAACGCCGGTCTTCATTATTTGAATTCGTGGGCGAATTCTTTTAAGAGGTGGTGAGCACATGTATGTGCGCTACCATTATAACATAAAAAACCCATGAATGTCCACTTAGAAATGAAAATACACATGTTTGAGGAACCTGCGTGTTCCTCTGATTGCTTTTTGGCAATTGTTTGTCACCTAATTGAGTGTTTCACGATTATAGGTGACTAGGAGTGGTGCAGAGCCGTCACAATGTCAGCACCCTGCGGATAGTAGTGTGCCCAATGATGTGCCTGCGACCCCTCCTTCTGTTGAAACCATTCGAATGGTAGCTAAAGCGGTGTTCGCTATGATCAATGCCCAACCAGGGAGGCAGGTGCAACCTCTTGCTCCTGGATTAGATCATATACCACTTGGTGTAGCAGAACCTTTGGTGGCAGATCAAGTAGCGGCAGAGCCTGTAGTGCAGAGGAGAGCAACTTAGAAATAGCTAAAGCACATAATGAGCTTTAACCCACCAGTATTTTTGGGGACTGAGACCCCAACACAAGCTGAGGACTAGTTTTCCAGAGTTAAGAGAGTCATGTCTGCAACAGAAACTGAGTGGCAGAAGGTTACAATAGCCACTTTCCTTCTGGATAGTGAAGGTTATGGTGGGAGGACTTAGAGCTTTATCACATCGCTGGGAGGAAACTTTCTGATATCTCAATGGAGGAATTCTCAAAACTATTTCTGGCACGGTTCATCCCGTCAGCGCAGAAAATAGCTATGGAGAATCAGTTCCAGAGACTGACTCAGGGTGACAGTATCGTGGACGACTACCTTCATGAGTTCACGAGATTGGGGCGTTATGCTGGCTCCACTTTTACTGATGAGGAGCGCAAGACCAACTGGTTCCACGAAGGACTGCGTGATGATCTGAGGTTGCTACTCTCAGGTCCTATGACGTAGGACTTTCTAGTCTTGGTCAATATAGCCCGATATCTGGATAAGGATCTGAAGAGAGTTCAAGGTAAGAAGGATTCAACGGTGAAGAGGTCAGACTTTAAAGTTCCTAGTTTGTCGAAGTCTGGGTACCGAAAGTGGAACAAGAAACCCAAAACTTCTAGACCGACTACTTCATCGATTACTACTGGAGCATCTTATAGGCGAGGCGGCCCAAATCAGTGTTATAACTGTGGTAAATCGGGGCATATAGCCCGCAACTATTGGAGTGGCAAATCAGAGAAGAAGGCAGGATCATCGTATGCGATAAAGGGAAGACGGTGGAGTCAACCGCATCCCATCAAGCTCTAGCCCAACCACGAGTCTACAATCTTGGCCAGCAAGAGGCCATCAAGCAAGGCGATGTGGTGATAGGTATGTGTTAGATTTTAGCCGTAATTCTTTGCATACCTTGTGTCTTATGTTTCAGTCGTATGACTGTCATGTTTTAGGCTTTGTCGTGGTTATGGACTATCCGAATCGAGCATTGTTTAATACAGGAGCTTCACACTCTTTCCTATATGTGGACTTTGTGTCATGTATCAGAGTGCCCTCTTCTATAGCTAAGGATGGACTGGAGGTGCTGCTACCTAATGGGTGTTCGATGCACGCGGATAGAGTCTGTCGTATTAAAGTGCTGATCGGAAGTCAAACTTTTGACTTGGAAGCGTCTCGACTACCGATAGTAGAGTTTGACGTGATCTTTGACATGGATTGGATCTTAGAGCAATGTGCGTTCATTGATTGTAGTTTGAAGACGGTCAAACTGAGGTTGAATACTAACAAAGAAACTACTTTCTCTGATATGAAAGGATTGAGTAAGATGATGATGTCTGCTCATCAAGTAGTTAAAGCAGTTCATGAGGGTGCTGAGCTGTTCTTCACTCTTTTAGAGGCTATGAAGCCCAAACCTGGCTTGGTCAGTATTCCAGTGGTGTTGGAGTTTGCCGATGTTTTTCCTGAAAATCTCTCTAGAGCCCCACCTAAGAGAAAGAGATCAATTTCACCATCGAGTTGGTGCTAGGTGCTAAACCTGTGTTACAGTCTCCTTACCGCTTAGCACCGAGAGAGATGGCGGAGTTGAAGGCGCAACTTCAAGAATTGATAGAGCAAGGGTTTGTGCATCCAAGTTTGCCACCATGGAGCGCCTCGGTCCTCTTCGTGAAGAAGAAGGAATGAAGTCTGCGGCTATACATCGATTATCGGGAACTCAATAAGCTAAAAGAGAAGAACAAGTACCCGATCCCGAGGATCGGTGACCTATTCGACCAGCTTGTTGGGTCGAATGTGCATTCGAAGCTGGATCTGAAGTCTGGATATTTTCAGCTGAGAATCATTGAAAGTGATATTCCCAAGACGGCATTCAGTATATAATATGAGCATTATGAGTTTACGGTCATGCCTTTTGGGCTAACGAATGCGCCATCTATGTTTATGGATTTGATGAACCGGACGTTTAGGGAGTATTTGGATCGGTTCATGATAGTATTTATTGACGATATCCTAGTGTACTCCCAGTCCGAGTCTGACCATGCGAAGCATCTGCATATTGTTCTGGAGACCCTGAGAAGCAGTCAGTTGTATGCTAAGTTCTCGAAGTGTGAGTTTTGGCTTTCTTCGGTAGCATTCCTTGGTCACATCATTAGTAGAGAGGGGATCACGGTTGATCCGGCGAAGATAGTTGCAATACGGGAGTGACCTTTGTTGTCTTCAGTAGCGGAAGTCCGGAGTTTTCTGGGACTTGTCGGCTACTACAAGCGCTTCGTGGAGAACTTCTCGCAGATAGCGTTACCTCTCACGACTCTGACAAGGAAGGATCAGAAGTTTGTTTAATCTCCAACGTGCATACAAGATTTCGAAAAACTGAAAAGTCGTCTGACCACGACGCCTATGCTATGCTCGCCATGTGGAACAGAAGGCTTTGGGATCTACATCGACACTTCAGGCAGCGGCTTAGGCTGCGTTTTGTTGCAGCATGGGAAAGTAATAGCTTATGATTGGCGCAAGTTGAAGGTGCATGAGAGAAATTATCCGGTCCATGACTTGGAGTTGGCAGACGTGATATTCGCGTTGAAGCTCTGGAGGCACTGCTTATACGGCGTGGAGGTTGACATTTATACAGATCATAAAAGCTTGAAGTATCTATTGGATCAAAAGGACCTAAATATTCGTTAGCGAAGGTGGATGAAGTTCCTCGGGGACTACACCTTCAAGATACATTATATCCCTGACAAAGGTAATGCGATTGCGGATGCGTTAAGCCGCAGGGCTCTCGCGCAGGCCAATTGGTTATTGATGCATGAAGAACGTCTCATTCAAGACTTGAAGGTCTTAGAGATCTCTTGTGTTGATAGGAGGTCTAGTGTCGAAGTACGTTTTCATTGGATATGATAGAGGTACAGTGTAACACCTCTACCCGTCAAGAAGAATATAATAGAGGGTCCGGCCGGGGCCCCACACCATATTCCACAAACAGACAGAGACGCTACGAACTAATATCAAAACCAACGCATCCTAACACAGAGCATTCTAGCGGAAGCTTCACGGTTAAAACTTTGAACTCAAGATAAAGAACACTGTCCACTATAACATAGGAATGTCTACAAACAACCAAAGAGTCCGGCCTTAAGGCCTTACAAGTTTCTCTTAACAAGGTGTGGATTACAGACATCGGCACGCAGGCCGGCCACACATGAACAAAAAGAAACAAAACAATGCCTTCGAGGGCAGCAACGCAGCTTGGGCTTCAGCCCGCTAAGTCCCGCTCAGATCAGCACCTCCAGTACCTGTAAGAACCAATCCACCAAGCGGTGGTAAACAGGGCAACGATCAGCATTCAGCTGACCAATTATAACGACCCTGCCCCTGGCACGGGGTAGTGGAATTCCATCCCTGCATAGCAATCGTCCAATATGATATATATAGTAATTCAAGCAAGACTTGCACGACCGCACAGTCACATATCACAAACACCGGCACGACGGCCCGACGTTCCGTGCACTCATGGCACACTCGGGTGCACCGGAAACACCGGATCTCACCATTGAGCATTTAGTCCGGCACGCAGGCCCAAGACTCTCATTATGCCGCTGACGAAAGCCCAATGCCTTGGCGCTCTCATGTCCAGCCTACATAACGCAGGTACAGATCAACCATCCCCCATTGCTCAAATCACCTTGCCCAACCAAGTACATCGTACCTGAGGCCATATTTAAAGGCGCGGGTCGGTTTCACCTTGCCTGTTCGGCACGAAGCCTTTTCATACAGTTGCAACCCAACGCTCAACCGCACACAAAGTGGCAACTCACGACCACAAGAGTTGAACCCAACTCTCACAATTTCCTGGACTTCTTCCAGTACTTTATCCATCATGCATACAAGCAATAATCACGGAGTTTTCTCCGATATGCAAACAAGCATCACCAATCCAGACCAACATGTCCAGATGGGCTTCACACAGCATGCCTAGATCCGTACTCCAATTCCGGACTCTAACAAGGGGGACTTCACATATCTACCCCAAGGGACGCCACAACCCACCGCATACTCGCGGGGAAGGGTTTTCTCTATGCAATGCAGGAAAGAAGGACTTCACATGTCCAAGAAGGAAATCGTTACCCTAGGAATTCGCTTCGGAGCCATGGAGAGAAATTGAGACGGATGAAAGCCTTTGCAGCAGCGTTGCCTTCGCAAATCCGAACTCGGCTCGCGATTTGGACCACCGTAGCACCACCGGCAGCCGGATTCCACTTCTTCTTCCTCACCTTGCTCTCCCCTCTCTCTTAGATTTAGAAAGAGAATATGAACTCAAAAATGAGCTTAGCCTTCTCCTTTCCCGGCCTTATCAAACCAGGAATTAGCCCCAGCCACTGGATCTTCTTTAAGGAAAATGAACGGCCAAGATCTGCCCGAAAAAGACTATTTTTGGCCGACACGGCCTGTGACACGCCCGTGTCACAGGCCGTGTGCCCTTAAGCGGCACACGCGACATACGCACCGACTGAAATCTACCAGAACACGGGCATCGACACGCCCGTGTCGAACCTGACACGCCCGTGTCAGTCATGTGACACGCCTGTGTCACCCCCGTTATATGGTACTCAACGATCTCCAAAACGAACAGAGAGGAACACGGGTAAAACACACGCCCGTGTCAAACTTGACACGGCCGTGTTCTCCAGAACACGGCTGGGCTCCAGGCCATGTACTTATCTGACTCAGTCTGGCCTTCTCTTGGGTATGACACGCCCTGGGACACGCCCGTGTCCAGGGCCATGTCCCACGATCGACTATAGTCGACCACCGATCGTCGACCAGCTGAACACGCCCTGGGACACGCCCGTGTCCCAGGCCATGTACCCCCGACACGCCCTGGGACACGCCCGTGTCCCAGGCCGTGTAAAACAGCCTCCATCTCAAATATGCTTTCAAAAGTCTTTTGAGATTTCTGGGGGTTACAATCCTCCCCTCCTTAATAAAATTTCGTCCCGAAATTTGAAGACAGCAGGGAGAAAACAACAAAACACTTATATGTTTCTGTTACATATACAACGAGCGAACAAGTTACGAAAATAACTCGAAAAACTCGGCTCGCATGGTCTGCTCGCTCTCCCATGTTAGCTCTTCTCGGCCACAATTGTCCCATCGGACTTTGACCATCCCGATCACTTTGTTCCGCAACTGTTTCTCGGCTCGATCCTCGATTCGTATAGGCCTCACCTTTGTCGTTAGCCCATACTCAACTAGCACTCGATCATTCGCAATCACTTGAGCTGGATCCTTGACTGCTTTGCGTAGCACCGAGATGTGAAACACATCATGCAATCCACCCAATTCCGATGAAAGCGTTAGCCGATAGGCAGCTTCCCCAATTCGCTCCACCACCTCAAACGGACCAAGGTATCGCGGACTTAGCTTTTTCAACTGCCGAATCCGAGATACGCCTTTGAAGGGTTTAATCTTCAAATAGACCCAGTCACCCACCGCGAACTCCACGTTCCGGTGCTTAGCGTTGTAATACTTGGCTTGCCGATCCTGAGCTATTAGGAGCCTCTCTCGAATAGAGCGTATTGTTGAGGTAGCATCCTCGACTACCTTTTGTCCCAAGATTTTGGACTCGCCAGTTTCTGCCCAAGCTAGCGGTGTACGGCACTTGCGACCATACAGAGCTTCAAACGGGGCCATGCCTATACTCGCTTGATAGCTATTATTATAGGCAAATTCCACCATAACAAGATGCTCTTCCCATTTCTTACCGAAGTCCAGGGCGCACATACGGAGCATATCCTCCAACGTTCTGTTGGTTCGTTCAATTTGGCCATCCGTTTGCGGATGAAAGGCCGTACTGAATGCTAACTTCGTGCCCAACATCTGATGAACTAGTCTCCAATCTTTCGAAGTAAATCGTCCATCTCGGTCACTTACGATGCTCTGGGGAACACCGTGCAATCAAACAATCTGCTCCACATAGAGCTTTGCCATCGTTTCCACTGAATCGTCCCGCTTGTTTGGTAAAAAGTGAACCACCTTTGTCAACCGGTCTACAATCACCCAGATTGAGTCATGACCACGCTGAGATCTCGGCAATCCGTGCACGAAATCCATAGAAATATCCTCAAACTTCCACTGCGGAATCGACAACGACTTCAGGAAACCACTCGGCCGTTGACATTCTGCCTTTACCAAAGCACAAGTACGACATTTAGCCACATACGAAGCTATGTCCTTCTTTAAACCAGGCTACCAGAATAGTTTCTTCATGTCTTTGTACATTTTTGTGCTCCCAGGGTGAATTGAGTACTTTGTAAAGTGTGCTTCATATAGCAATTCTTCTCGTAATTTACCCGCACAAGGGACGCACAATCGGCCATCCTTCCGTAACAACCCGTCATCCCAGGAGAATTGGTCACCAGACCCCTCCTTTGCATAGCGTTGGAGACTTTCATCCAACTCCGTTGCCCGCTGAACCCTGTCAGCAAGGTCATATTGAACCTCCAGCCAGTTCACGCATGCATTGGTCGAAGAATTTCTTTCCACACAAGATATCTCCAAAGCTTCCAACTCCTGGATTAGCCGCTCATCATGTATCCGCAACCAACTTGCCCGCACCGGAGTCCGACGACTCAAGGCATCAGCGACCACATTTCCCTTTCCGGGAACATAGTGAATGTCGAAGGTATAATCCCCAAGGAATTCCATCCACCTCCTTTGTCGCATATTCAAATCCTTTTGATCGAGCAGGTACTTTAAACTTTTATGATCTGTATAAATATCTACCTTCACGCCATAAAGATAGTGCCGCCACAACTTTAGCGAAAAGATCACCGCTGCCAACTCCAAGTCATGGACGGGGTAATTACGCTCATGCACTTTCAATTGACGTGAGCCATAAGCGATCACCTTGCCAAACTGCAGGAGAACGCATCCTAAGCCGCTTCCTGACGCATCGCTGTATATCTCAAAACCATCTGTACCACATGGCGATGTAAAAACGGGTGTCGTGGTCAAATGACTCTTCAGCTCCACAAAAGTTCGTGCGCACTCCGGCGTCCAAACGAACTTCTGATCCTTTCTCGTCAACGTAGTCAGAGGCAAAGCAATCCGGGAGAAGTTCTCCACGAACCGTCTATAGTAGCCCGCCAGTCCAAGGAAACTCCTGACCTCGGCCACCGAAGACAACACTGACCAATCACGAATGGCACTTATCTTTGCCGGATCCACCGCTATGCCCTCTCCACTTACCACATGGCCTAGGAAAGCCACCGACGAGAGTCAGAACTCACACTTAGAGAACTTGGCATACAACTTATTTCTTCGCAAGGTATGCAATACCAATCGCAAATGGTTTGCATGATCTTCCTCTGATTGTGAATATACAAAGATATCATCAATAAACACAATCACAAACAGATCCAGGTATTCGCGAAACATTCGATGCATGAGATCCATGAATACCGAAGGCGCATTACATAAGCCGAACGACATCACTGTGAACTCATAATGACCATAGCGTGTGCCAAACGCTGTCTTGGGAATGTCACCTTCCCTAATCCGCAACTGGTAATACCCGAACTTCAAATCCAACTTCGAATAGACAGTTGAGCCTGCTAGCTGATCAAATAAGTCATCGATCCGTGGAATCGGATACTTGTTTTTCTCCGTCAGCTTATTCAGTTCGCGATAATCAATACATAGCCGCAAACCACCGTCTTTCTTTTTCATAAAAAGAACAGGCGCGCTCCAAGGTGACATACTTGGGCGTATGTATCCCTGCTCCAACAACTCTTGCAATTGAACTTTCAGTTCGGCCATTTCTTTTGGCGCTACCCGATACGGTGAACGGGCCACAGGTTTCGCACCCGGCACCAACTCAATAGCGAAGTCGATTTCCCTTTGGGTAGGTAACCCCGGAAGGTCCTTTGGAAACACATCAGCATATTCCGATACAATTGGCACTTCACTCACACTGGCCTTTGGCGCCACCGCCTCTATGAGTGTGAAGAACAACTCCGCACCCTTCCGAACTGCTTTAACAACTTGGAGAGCGGATAACAACATCCCACTCATCCCTTGCATACCAATGAACTTGGTCTCTTGTTCGGTATTTTGCCCAAGTGTGACCTCTTTTGAAGTGCAATCTATACAGGCACGCTGCTCTGAAAGCCAATCCATACCAAATATTATATCAAACTCCTTGATCGGTAATACTAATGTTTCCACCTTGAACTCTCGACTCCCTATCTTGACCTCAAGACCGCAAGATCGATCCGCGCACATCAAACATCCGTTAGGCAACAACACCTTTACACTGTCTGTCGTGGTCCGGATAGGCACCCCGACACGAAAGACAAAGTCCTCAGACAGAAACGAATGTGAAGCACCTGTGTCGAACAGTGCTCGCGCCGGATACTCTCGTATAAGGACAAACCCTATAACAGTATAATTAAAACAAGCACAGCACACCAAACAAAAGAACATTAAAACCTAAGCGCACCTGTGACAACATCCGTCTGCTTAATGGCCTCCTGTTGTCCAAGGTTGAAGACCCTGGGCTGCGCGTGCGAGGCAGAAGACTCCACCACAGCCTTCCCTTTCTCCGCATATGACGCTCCCGTCTTCTTATCACCCTTTGGAGGACCAGATCGGCATTCACGTGCGAAGTGTCCCAACTTCCCGCACGTAAAACAAGCATGAGATCCATACCCAGATGTCTCCGACACAGTCGCAGAAGGAGCTTGTCCAGAAGACTTAGACTTCTTATTCCATCTCTTTCGGTAGCCAAACTTTTCCGGACGCGGCGGCTTAAACTCTGGCTTCGTAACAGCCAAGTTTCCCTTTGCTTGCCCCCGTTTCATGTCCGTCTCCAAAGAACGAGCCGTACAGACTAAGGCATGAAATCCCTGACTCACAGAACTCGAGAGCAAATACCGCAGCTCATCTCGTAGTCCCGCATAAAACCTACTAGTCTTACGCTCTTCTTCGGCGAAGATCGTGCCCGCATATCTGCCCAAACGGGTGAACTCATGCAGGTAGTCATCCACACTTCGATCTCCCTGCGCTAACCATTGAAATTCCATTTCCATCGATATCCTTTGCTGCATCGGCAGATGTTGTGCTAAGAACAATCGAGAAAATTCTTCCATTGTAATCTCTGCCAATTGCCTGCCGGCCAAGTGATGCATTTCAATCTCATCCCACCACAATCGCGCCTCTCCTTCCAGTAGGAAAGTGGCTAACATGACTTTCTGTTCCTCCTCAACCTTGATGGCTCTCATAATCCTCTTGATCCTTGCAAGCCAATCCTCTGCTTGGGCCGGTGTACCCGCCCCATGAAACTGCGGAGGGTTGAAGCTCAAGAATTGCTTCCATTGTTGATCTGCTACCCGCGGATCAACTTCGACTTCTACCGGTTCTTGCCGTACCCCAGCTTGCGTTGGCACCACTACATGACGTGCCTGCCCATCCTGCTGAGCATTCATCACAGCAAGTACCGTTTCCGTGATGAGACAGACTGTTTTAGCGGATGGAGGAGTTGTGGGCACCTCAGCTGGTGCCGCACTTTCAACAGAACGTTGTGGTTCGGCTTGACCCGCAACACTTCTGGTCACCTATATGTGTCAAATACACAATTTAGCGACCAAGGGAAATGACAACCATACAAAACGAATACACAGGTTCAACAAATAAGTGTACTTGCATTCCTAAGTGGACAATCTTGAGTTCAAGTTAAGGTTATAACGACAGCACTAACACGTGCTCGCCACCTCGCAAAAGAATTCGTCAGCGAATTCAGAAGAGATCGACCAACAAGCTGATACCAAATTGTAACACCTCTACCCGTCAAGAAGAATATAATAGAGGGTCCGGCCGGGGCCCCACACCATATTCCACAAACAGACAGAGACGCTACGAACTAATATCAAAACCAACGCATCCTAACACAGAGCATTCTAGCGGAAGCTTCACGGTTAAAACTTTGAACTCAAGATAAAGAACACTGTCCACTATAACATAGGAATGTCTACAAACAACCAAAGAGTCCGACCTTAAGGCCTTACAAGTTTCTCTTAACAAGGTGTGGATTACAGACATCGGCACGCAGGCCGGCCACACATGAACAAAAAGAAACAAAATAATGCCTTCGAGGGCAGCAACGCAGCTTGGGCTTCAGCCCGCTAAGTCCCGCTCGGACCAGCACCTCCAGTACCTGTAAGAACCAATCCACCAAGCGGTGGTAAACAGGGCAACGGTCAGCATTCAGCTGACCAATTATAACGACCCTGCCCCTGGCATGGGGCAGTGGAATTCCATCCCTACATAGCAATCGTCCAATATGATATATATAGCAATTCAAGCAAGACGTGCATGACTGCACAGTCACATATCACAAACGCCGGCCCGACGGCCCGACGTTCCGTGCACTCATGGCACACTCGGGTGCACCGGAAACACCGGATCTCACCATTGAGCATTTAGTCCGGCACGCAGGCCCAAGACTCTCATTATGCCGCTGACGAAAGCCCAATGCCTTGGCGCTCTCATGTCCAGCCTACATAACGCAGGTACAGATCAGCCACCCCCCGTTGCTCAAATCGCCTTGCCCAACCAAGTACATCGTACCTGAGGCCATATTTAAAGGCGCGGGTCGGTTTCACCTTGCCTGTTCGGCACGAAGCCTTTTCATACAGTTGCAGCCCAATGCTCAACCGCACACAAAGTGGCAACTCACGGCCACAAGAGTTGAACCCAACTCTCACAATTTCCTGGACTTCCTCCAGTACTTTATCCATCATGCATACAAGCAATAATCACGGAGTCTTCTCCGATATGCAAACAAGCATCACCAATCCAGACCAACATGTCCAGATGGGCTTCACACAGCATGCCTAGATCCGTACTCCAATTTCGGACTCTAACAAGGGGAACTTCACATATCTACCCCAAGGGATCCCACAACCCACCGCATACTCGCGGGGAAGGGTTTTCCCTATGCAATGCAGGAAAGAAGGACTTCACATGTCCAAGAAGGAAATCATTACCCTAGGAATTTGCTTCGGAGCCATGGAGAGAAATTGAGACGGATGAAAGCCTTTGCAGCAGCGTTGCCTTCGCAAATCCGAACTCGGCTCGCGATTTGGACCACCGTAGCACCACCGGCAGCCGGATTCCACTTCTTCTTCCTCACCTTGCTCTCCCCTCTCTCTTAGATTTAGAAAGAGAATATGAACTCAAAAATGAGCTTAGCCTTCTCCTTTCCCGGCCTTAGCAAACCAGGAATTAGCCCCAGCCACTGGATCTTCTTTAAGGAAAATGAACGGCCAAGATCTGCCCGAAAAAGACTATTTTTGGCCGACACGGCCTGTGACACGCCTGTGTCACAGGCCGTGTACCCTTAAGCGGTACACGCGGCACATGCACCGACTGAAATCTACCAGAACACGGGCATCAACACGCCCGTGTCGAACCTGACACGCCCGTGTCAGTCATGTGACACGCCCGTGTCACCCCCGTTATACGGTACTCAACGATCTCCAAAACGAACAGAGAGGAACACGGGTAAAACACACGCCCGTGTCAAACTTGACACGACCGTGTTCTCCAGAACACGGCTGGGCTCCAGGTCGTGTACTTCTCTGACTCAGTCTGGCCTTCTCTTGGGTATGACACGCCCTGGGACACGCCCGTGTCCAGGGCCGTGTCCCACGATCGACTATAGTCGACCACCGATCGTCGACCAGCTGAACACGCCCTGGGACACGCCCGTGTCCCAGGCCGTACACGCCCTGGGACACGCCCGTGTCCCAGGCCGTGTCAAACAGCCTCCATCTCAAATATGCTTTCAAAAGTCTTTTGAGATTTCTGGGGTGTAACATACAGTATGACCTCGCCGACTGGATTCGGCAGGCTTTGGAGTTGGATGACAACATGAAACACTACATGGATGAGTCTTTGGAAGGGTCAAATGCCTAGTTTAAGCTTGATAATGGGCTGTTGTGGAAAGACAGTCGTTTGTGCATCCCAAAGGTGGGTAAATTATGGGAAGAATTAATGTACGAGGCTAATTATACCAAATACTTGGTTCACCCAGGGAGCACAAAAATGTACAAAGACATGAAAAAGTTGTTCTGGTGGCCAGGACTGAAAAAGAACATAGCGTTGTATGTGGCTAAATATCAAACTTGCGCCTTAGTGAAGGCTAAATTCCAGAAGCCCGGAGGATTCTTGAAGTCTTTTCCTATATCGGAGTGGAAGTTCGACGATATATCCATGAATTTCGTGCATGGTTTGTCGAGATCGCAGAAGGGAAATGACGCCATCTGGGTGATCGTAGATTATTTTACAAAAGTGTCGCACTTCACCCCGAATAGGAAGGATGATTCAACGGAAAAGCTAGCAAAGCTGTATGTGGAGAATATTGTACGACTACACTGTGTGCCCGGTAACATCGTGAGTGATTGTGATGGGCGCTGCACGTCTAACGACTGGAGGTTCGTGCATCAACTGTTGGGGACTAATATGAAGTTCAGTACGGCCTTTCATCCATAGACGGATGGTCAGACCGAGAGAGTCAATAGGACGATGGAGTACATACTTCACATCTGTGCCCTGGATTTCAGAAAGAGGTGGGAGGATCACCTATATATGATTGAGTTTGCGTACAAAAATAGCTACCAGACGAGCATTCAATTGGCACGCTTCAAGGACCTATATGGTAGAAAGTGTCGTACTTCATTGTCATGGTTGGAGACGGGCGAGTCAAAGTTGTATAAGCGGAAGGATTTTGAGGAGGAGACTTCTATTATTCGGATAATCAGGGAGCGGCTGTTGATAGCGCAGGATAGACAGACTAAATATTACAACGCCAATCACATAAATGTTGAGTTCGCTGTAGGTGATTGGGTTTACATAAAGATCAAACCGTTCAAGGGTGTGTCAAGAATTTGTCGGTTGAAAAAGCTAAGTCTGAGATACCTTGGGCCGTTTGAGGTTTTGAAGCGCATTGGTGAAGCCGCTTATCGATTAAAACTTTCAACAGAGCTTAGTGGTCTGCATGACGTATTCCATATAATTGGGTTGCGGAAGGCGGTGCAATAGCATGCACAAGTGATTGCGGCGGATTAGGTGCCGATTGATGGTGGGTTGACAACGAGGGTCAAGCCCATTTGTATTGAAGACTCAGAAGTTAAACAACTTCACAATAAGTCTATAAGGAAGGTCTGTAAGGAATCCGGAGCGCCGAGAAGAAGAAATCCAAATAAAGCAGTAAACAAATGAAAAAACAGAGCAAGCACACAAACACACAGATATACAGAGGTTCACCCAATACCGGGTTACATCCTCTCTCCCCTTCTCTTCTCAGTTCTTGTAATCACCAAAAGAAAATACAGATTACACAAGGTTACAAGGATCTAAACCGATCCTACCTCAACTCCTTCTGGACAAGAAACAAAAGAGAAGAAAACCTTCTGGATCGACGCCAACGAAACACCTCGTACACGCCTCCAAAAGAATACGCCGCCGCCAGCCATCGTTTCATCCGTATCCCTAAAAAGAATAGGAATATGCCTTAAATAGGCTTCAGCATGACAGCATCGTCGAACGCAGAACGGCGCTCGACGATCGTCGAACTCGGCCCGATCGGCGTTCGACGATCGTCGAACTCGGCCCGAACGTCGAACGTCGAGCTGCGTTCGACGCGTCGAACGTCGAGCTGCGTTCGACGTTCGACGTCGAACCTAGTTCGACGATCGTCGAGCTGGGTTCGACGAACGTCGAACCCAGTTCGACGACTAGAGAAAACATCTCCCAAAAAATTGAGCCGGGGGCATTGCCCCCGCACCCCCACCGGGGATGCTGTCCCCTAGACCCCTGCCCGCTGTCCGGTCAGCGGGACCTCCGCTGGGGGCGGCTACCCCCAGACCCCCGCTGTCGTCGGTGCCAGATATGTCAGAGGGGGATCACACTTCGATTCCTCTAAGCTCACGTGGGCTAACCCGGTGTGAGAAACAAGAGGACCGGAAGTGTTCCACAACCCCAACATTCTCCCACTAGTTGGACAGCTTCCGCAGATGAGAGCAACTCCTGCAATCTTCCTCTTCAACCCCACTGTTGTTGCACACCATTCAAACTTAGCAACAGGCACAGCCTTGCTAAGGAAATCAGAACTGTTCTCCTTGGTATCAACCTTCTCCAGTTGAACCTCCTGCTTTTCTACCTTTTCCCTGATGAAGTGAAATTGGATGTCTATGTGCTTTGTCCTAGCATGGACGTAACCCGGTATTGGGTGAACCTCTGTATATCTGTGTGTTTGTGTGCTTGCTCTGTTTTTTCATTTGTTTACTGCTTTATTCGGATTTATTCTTCTCGGCGCTCCGGATTCCTTACATTTGGTATCAGAGGGATGTTCTTGGATTCTTGGCTATGGGTTCAGGAGGAGTGCGGATCGAGATAGAGAAGTTAGATGAAAGTCGTTTTGATCTGTGGAAGATGAAGATGGAGGACCTATTGGTTGATCGTGATTTGTGGGGAGCAATAGTGGATACTCCTCCAACAGAGAAGTCTGATGAGGAGGCTGTTGCAGCCTGGACAAAAGCTGATCGGAAAGCAAAGGGTCTTATCAGGTTGTTTCTTGCAGACTCTATTTTGACAAATGTGATGGAGGAGGCTTCAGGCCAAGGTCTATGGCGGAAGCTGGAGACCCTCTATCAGAGCAAGTCTTTGGTGAACAAGCTGTTGCTGAGGAAGAAATGGTACAATCTAAAGATGCAGGAAGGTGGTTCTTTCTCAGAGCACCTGACCAATTTCAACACTGTTGTGGGTCAGTTGATCTCTATTGGTGAGAAAATCTCAGATGAAGATAGGGCTATTACACTACTGTGCTCATTGCCGGATTCGTGGGATAATGTTATTGTTGCGATAGGGGGTAATGGAGATAAGGCTCTCTCCAATGAGTCGGTATGTGCTACTTTGTTATCTGAGGAGACAAGAAGAGGAAGTTCAGAGAAGACCAGCAAAGGTGCATTGAGTGTATCCAGATCTCGCCCTCAATGGAGGGATAATAAGCAAGGAGGATCTCGAGATAAATCTCGGGGTAGATCCAAGAGCAGAGAAAGAGAGAAAGAGAAGAAGCCCATCAAGTGCTGGAAGTATAATGAGGTTGGGCATGTGAAATCCCAATGTCCTAACAAGCCAGTTCAGAAGAAAGATGCTGGGTCAACTTCTGGTACTAAGAAGGAGACTGAAGGGGGTGACATGTATATTGCTGCTGCATGTATTGCCCAGAAGGATTCTGATATGTGGTATGTTGACACAGGAGCATCATATCACATGACCCCTCATAGAGACTGGTTTTGTGAGTATGAGAGGTTTGATGGTGGTGACGTCATGCTTGGCGATGATACTGCTGTGCAGATTATTGGGCGTGGCAAGGTGATGTTGAAGATGGCCGACGGGACCATGAAGACCCTTCCGGGGGTGATGCATATTCCAGGGATGAGCATGAATCTGATCTCGGTGGAATCTATGGCGGATGCGGGGGTGTCTTTCAGTTGTGACATGCACTCGTGCAGGATGACCCGAGGGGCGATGGTGATCGCCAAAGGCGTGAGGCATGGGACACTATACAAGTTACTTACTGATACTGTGGTGCCTAGCGGGGCCTTCATCTCTGAAGGCCAAGAGGAGGACCAGGAGGAGCAGTCCAGGTTATGGCACCAACGGCTTGGACACATCAGTGAGAAGGGGATGTCGGCTATGACATCTGGCCAGATGGTGGTGGGTGTGCCCGTGTGCACCTCGAGCTTTGGGTTCTGTGAGCATTGCCTACTTGGCAAGCAGAACTGGGTTAGTTTTCAGGGAGCAGGGAAGAGGGCCACCGGTTTACTGGACTTGATTCATAGCGATGTATTTGTGCCGACTCCAGTCCCATCTCTTGGTGGGGCTAGGTATTATGTATCTTTCATTGATGATTATTCTCGGTATTCTTGGCTTTATTTTCTCAGGTCCAAGGCAGAGGTTCTCAATAGGTTCAAGGATTTTAAGAACCTGGTGGAGAACCAGTTTGAGAGGAAGGTGAAGGTTCTCCGTTCTGATAACGGAGGGGAGTATTGCTCGGACGCCTTCGAGCGGTACTGTACTGAGCAGGGGATTGCACTACAGAAGACCACGCCATATACTCCAGAGCAGAATGGAGTGTCGTAAAGGCTCAATCGGACATTGATGGAGAAAGCCAGGTGCATGCTCAGTTGGGCTGGTTTGGGGACGGAGTTCTGGGCTGAAGCAGTGGCTACAGCTAACCATTTGAAGAACAGGACCCCTACATCTGCAGTGAAGGGGTGTACCCCCTTTCAAGCCGTTTTCCAGGAAAAGCCAAATTTGGCTTATGCTCGTGTTATTGGATGTGATGGATATGTTCACATTCCAAAGGAGAAGAGGGGGAAGCTGGATATGAAGTCCGAGCGGTGCATCTTTGTGGGCTACAAAGATGGCATCAAGGGATATAAGCTTTGGAACCCGGTGACGAGGACGGTGACGTATAGCAAGGATGTGGTCTTTCATGAAGTCCATCCTCAAGTCACTACACAAGCGGAGGAAGGAAAAGCTGCAGAAAAGGTGGTAGTAGAAAGCAGCATGGAGGAAGTTCCTCTGAAGGATGCTCAGATTACTACTATGGCTGTTTCGGATTCGGATTCAGAATCTGATGGTATGCAGGAGGTGAGCTTTGATGATGAATCAGAAGAGGAAGTTGCTGATGCTCCACTTCTGAGGCGCTCAACGAGGGAAAGGAGGGCACCAATCTGGTACTCCCTTTGTGCAGTTGGAGCACAATATTGCCTGAACATGCTTGGAGAAGATCCCACTTCAGCCAGGGATGCGAGGTCGAGGGCTGATGCGAATCAGTGGGAGCTTGCTATGGTTGATGAGATGGAGTCTTTGCGGAAGAATCAGACTTGGGGTCTGTGCAAGCTTCCAAAAGGAAGGAAGGCCATTGGAAGTAGATGGGTCTTCAAGCAGAAGGTTAAGGCGGATGGCACCGTGGAGAAATACAAGGCAAGGTTGGTTGCCAAGGGCTTCTCACAGGTGGAAGGTGTGGACTACGACGAGATTTTCTCGCCGGTGGCCAAGCTCACTTCTATCAGGATGGTTCTCTCCATTGCGGCTGTGCATGATCTAGAGATTGAACAAATGGATGTGAAGACGGCGTTTCTTTATGGGGATCTAGAGGAGGAGATTTATATGCGGCAACCTGAAGGATTCGAGGCCAAGGGCAAGGAGGATCTGGTGTGCAGGTTGAAGAAGTCCCTTTATGGACTTAAGCAATCTCCGAGGATGTGGTACCAGAAGTTTGACACATACATGCTGGAGTTGGGTTTTGAAAGGTCGAATTCGGATCACTGTATCTATATCCAAAGGAAGGGAGAGCACTTCACTTTCTTGACACTCTACGTAGATGACATGTTGCTCGTAGGGAATAGTGTCAAAATGATCCAACAGGTGAAGAAGCTGCTCTCGGCCAAGTTCGAAATGAAGGATTTGGGTCCGGCAAGTGTGATCTTGGGGATGCAGATTACCAGGGACCGGAGCAAGAAGAAGCTTTGGTTGGGGCAGCAAAGGTACGTCGAAGAGGTGTTGAAGAAGTTTAACATGGCTGACTGCAAGCCTGTTGGTGGCCCTATGCCCGTGGGGAATAAGCTATCTGCGGAGATGTGTCCCAAGACACATGAGGAGATGGAGGACATGGTGAAGGTTCCATATGCTAGTGCAGTGGGAAGCCTCATGTATGTCATGGTTTGTACTCGGCCTGACATAGCACAAGCAGTGGGAGTGCTGAGCCGGTACATGGCCAAACCAGGGAAGAAGCACTGGAATGCTGTGAAGCGGGTGTTCAGGTATCTTCGTGGCACTTTAAATTATTCTATATGTTATGAAGGTGCTGAAGCTGGAAGAGTCCTGGACGTGGTCGGACACGTGGACTCTGACTGGGGTGGTGACCTGGATAGCAGGAGGTCCACCAGTGGGTATGTTTTTACATTGTTTGGTGGTGCTGTTAGTTGGATGAGTCGGCGGCAAGGAGTAGTGGCACTCTCGTCGACGGAGGCTGAGTATATGGCTCTTACACATGCTAGAAAGGAGGCCATATGGCTGAGAAGGTTGTGCGGGGAGCTCAGTTTTGAGCAAGGTCCTGTGAAGCTGTGGTGTGACAGCCAAGGGGCTATTCAGTTAGCCAAGAATCCGGCTTTCCATGCTAGGACAAAGCACACAGACATCCAATTTCACTTCATCAGGAAAAAGGTAGAAAAGCAGGAGGTTCAACTAGAGAAGATTGATACCAAGGAGAACAGTTCTGATTTCCTTACCAAGGCTGTGCCTGTTGCTAAGTTTGAATGGTGTGCAACAACAGTGGGGTTGAAGAGGAAGATTACATGAGTTGCTCTCATCTGCGGAAGCTGTCCAACTAGTGGGAGAATGTTGGGGTTGTGGAACACTTCCGGTCCTCTTGTTTCTCACACCGGGTTAGCCCACGTGAGCTTAGAGGAATCGAAGTGTGATCCCCCTCCAACATATCTGGCGCCGACGACAGCGGGGGTCCGGGGGCAGCCGCCCCCGGCGGAGGTCCCGCTGACCGGACAGCGGGCAAGGGTCTAGGGGACAGCATCCCCGGTGGGGGTGCGGGGGCAACGCCCCCGGCTCAATTTTTTAGGAGATGTTTTCTCTAGTCGTCGAACTGGGTTCGACGTTCGTCGAACCCAGCTCGACGATCGTCGAACTAGGTTCGACGTCGAACGTCGAACGCAGCTCGACGTTCGACGCATCGAACGCAGCTCGACGTTCGACGTTCGGGCCGAGTTCGACGATCGTCGAACGCCGATCGGGCCGAGTTCGACGATCGTCGAGCGCTGTTCTGCGTTCGACGATGCTGTCATGCTGAAGCCTATTGAAGGCGTATTCTTGTTCTTTTTAGGGATACGGATGAAACGACGGCTGACGGCGGCGTATTCTTTTGGAGGCGTGTATGAGGTGTTTCGTTGGCGTCGATCCAGAAGGTTTTCTTCTCTTTTGTTTCTTGTCCAGAAGAAGGAGTTGAGGTAGGATCGGTTTAGATCCTTGTAACCTTGTGTAATCTGTATTTTCTTTTGGTGATTACAAGAACTGAGAAGAGAAGGGGAGAGAGGACGTAACCCGGTATTGGGTGAACCTCTGTATATCTGTGTGTTTGTGTGCTTGCTCTGTTTTTTCATTTGTTTACTGCTTTATTCGGATTTCTTCTTCTCGGCGCTCCGGATTCCTTACAAGGTCAAGGTCCGTTGGGACAACTGTGGCCGAGAGGAGCTGTCATGAGAGTGGGAACAAACCATGAAGGCGGATTTCCCCGAGCTTTTCATTTGAGGTACACTTTCACAATATTAAAACTCTTTATTTTTCCTGCAACGTGTAATTTCGGGACGAAATTCTTTAAGTGGGTGAGATTTATAACACCCCAAGTTTCTGTAGTCAGGAAAAGAGGGTACCGCGTGACGGTAGGCCAATACCGCGCTGCGGTAACACCAGACGTCGAGAGTGCCAAGTAAGGCGAGTTGACTCAATGCTTTGGTTACCGCGCGATGATAGGATGATACTGTATGGCGGTAGCGTCAGGAGTCGAGAGAATTGAGTGAGGCGAGGTGAATCAACGCCTAGTCTACCGTGCAGCGGTAGGTTGTTAGCACGTGGTGTTAGCCATTTATTTGGCCGAGCTTTCGGGAAGTTATCGCCTAGCGATAGATTTACCGTGGGCGGTAGCTTGGCAATTTATTTATCAAAGCGCTCGGGTTTCCACCGCGCGACGGTAGTAGCTATCGTGTGGCGGTAGCAGGAGTGGTCGTGTTGTAACCGTCGCTAGCTACCGCGAGGCGCTAGCATCCTAACACCCGACTATAATGAAGCTATAATGGTATGGCCACGTGTCGGCCTGTGATTGGAGGGCTTGGGCGGTTGCGCATGAATTGAGGCGTTGATTAACGGTACCACGCGGTGTTAGTTAGGTACCGCGCGACGGTAGCTTTATTTATAGTACTGGTTTGGCCGTTTCACTTCATTTTCCTTTGGAGTTGAGAACCTTGTCGGATCTTTTGGAGGAGGAGCAGCAGCACCGGAAAGGAGATCTTGCTTTGGCCCTGAAAGACTAAAAGCGCAAACGTTGTTGACAGTCAAAGGACGGTGGTGTGACCCTTGAGGTCTTGTGCACCAAGAATGTGCCCTGAGAGCATGGGGTGTTGAGCATTTGCTCCAACGTCCGTGGCAAGCAGTGCTTAAGTTGCACGTTTTGATCGCCAATATATGATTATACTAATGCTTGCAGGGAAGGAGCACCACCACCTTGAGAGAGGGGTGAGGTCGTTATAATTTGGTCAGCTAATAATGACCGTTGCTTTTATTTGCCACCTTTGTGGTGGAATGTTGCGTGCAGGTGATGCTGAGTCAAGCGGGAAATAGCGGGCTGGAGTCCAGAATTGCTAAGTTGGCCCTCGAAGGCCAAAGCGAATAACTTGTGTTTATTTTATCATTCATGTATGACCGGCCTGCGTACCGAAGTATGTAAAACATTTTAATTTAAGTCGAACACTGTAAGGTCGTAAGGCTAAGACCTTATTTGTGTATTTGTTTTACATTCCTAGTTGTGGCAGTGGACATTCATGTTATTGTTGGGTTCTATTTATAACCTTTAAATTACTTCCGCTAGAATGCACTCTGTGTTAGGATACGCAATATTGGATTATGGTTTCAATTTAGTAACTCCTTGGTCTGTCCGTGGTATATGGCGTTGGGCCCCGACCCGACCTTCTGTTATATTCTATGTGACGGATGAGGGTGTTACAATACGCGTGCTCGCCCGTCTTAGCGCGACATGAACGCGCACACCCGCGTGGGTGCATCACGCACGCGTGCTCTCCTGGGCACATCACGTGCGTGCACCCGCCTGGGTGCATCACGCATGTGCGCCCGCCTGGGTGCACCACGCACCTTGGGGTATGTCGTGCGCTTGTCGCACTCTTGGTTTGTCTCCCCTTTCGGGGTGTTCTCGGACCTCGAAGCATGTGACTCATTTGGTCATATTGGCTTACCTCTGTGCCCTTGGGCAAGATCTTCTTGGTTTGACTTGAGAATTTTAGGGGAAATCACATCAAATGCCCCTAAATTTTCGTGGGTCGTGATACATGAAGCTATAAACCCAAAATTTTTTGGAATTTAACCTTTTCGCCTCGGGGTCGTAGGCTTTGGATTGTTTCAAAAAGCATGTGCCATAGGGCTATTTTTATTTTGCGGAGTGTATCGTCCTTTTTGATTTACTTGGATGCGCAATTTGATCTCTTTGCACTGCTCGCGTCTGCTTAGCGAGCAGAAGGTTCCGCAATGGGCGCCTAGACGATGATTCTTGTGGTTGATAGCTCACACATCATCCTTGCTTGTTGTGCCGTGCTTGTGACGCTTTGCAAAAATGTCCTTTAGCTTTGCAACTTGCATGCTACGCTGGTGCATAAGCACGTCGTTTTCACACTTCCCCTTATATGAATGCACGAGTATGGCACTACGCGCTAGCTGGTGCGGTTGTTGTAGGGTGTTTTCACTAGTGGCAATTTCTCGAGCGTGATGTAGAGGGATATTTTGCTCCCTTGTTATGATGTCGTGGAGGGACCAGTGGGTATGTTCTATCTAGAAGATGTGGAAGGACTTGACATCCGCTTTCGCATGGAAGCATAGAAAGACTTGGTGCCCATTTTTATCAAAAGTTGAGACAAAGCCTCTTTAGGCGGAAGTCGTTGATGGTATATGTACCTCAGGATGTCGGAATGATGTGAGCTTTCATATTTGTAGAATACATGGGGTCCTAGGGCCTTGGAGTAGAGAGGTGTCGGTGTGTTATGTGGGCCCTAAGATGACAGCGTTCGTCATGACGGGACAAGCATGTTGTACTTAGCACGGGGCATCACACAATGTGAAGGGTGCAAGGGCATTCCATCCCCTGAACATGTGATGCCTCAAAAGATAGTGCTGATAATGGGGGAGTACTTGATCGTATCTGCGTCGTGTGTGCTTTGTCTCTTCTATTACTGTTTTTCCCTTATTATTGCAGACATGACTTAGCCCTGTAGCTTGCTTTCTGCTAGCGGTATGCCTCCAGGGGCATCACAAAGTTATTTTATTCTTTAGCCTCGGGTGTCCCGTTAAATTGGGATAGCTTTTCCTTTCGTGTCTCTCTTGCTTTAGTGTGCATGTTTGACGCAATATGTCAATTTTTTGATGGCCGCTAGGCATGCGCACTTGTGGTTGGTGCTTGAGTGTAGTGCGAGGGGATGTTCCCCCCTCCCTCGTTTGGATGGCTCCCCGAGACTCGGAGTCTACATGAGGACTTGCGGTTTGTTCTTTTGGAGGTGGCAAAGGATCTTTTCTTATTTATGCCCTAGAAGGACTTGGGGTTCACTCCGTTGTTGGTGGAGGTGTTGAACCTTCGTTCATTTGCATTTTAGGAGGACCTGGGTCCGTCCATGTGGAGGTGGCGAAGAACATTTGTTTGTTCGTGCCTCAAGAGAACCTGGGTTCGTTCGAGTAGAGGTGGTGAAGAAACTTTGTTTGTTCGTGACTCAAGAGGACCTGGGTTCATCCGGGTGGAGGTGGCGAAGAACCTTTGTTTGTTCGTACCTCAGGTGGACTTGAGTCCATCCAATTGGACGTGGTGAAGAACCTTTATTTTTTTCATGCCTTAGGAGGACCTGAGTTCGTCCGGGTGGAGGTGGCAAAGAACCTCTGTTCGTTCTTGCCTCAAGAGGAAATGGATCCGTCCTATTAATATGCCCTGTAATGCGGGGGGCGAGATGCCCTGCAACATGGAAGTTAGATTCCCTACAACGCAAGGGCGACATGCCTGACAACGTAGGAGCGAGATTCCTTGCAACGCGGGAGCAAGAGGACTTGCAGCGTGGGAGCAAGATGCCGGACACCGTAGGAGTGAGATGCTCTGTAATGCGTGAGCGAGATGCCCTACAAAGTGGGAGTGAGATGTCATGCAACGTGGGGCGAGATGCCCTGTAGCGTGGGAATGAGATGCCCTGCAATGCGGGGGTGAGATGTCCTATAGCGTGGGAGCAAGATGCCCTACAATGTGAAAGTGATATGCCATGCAACATGGGAACGAGATACCCTATAACGAGTGGGTGAGAAGCCTTGCAGTGTGGGAATGAGATGCCCTGCAACATGGGAGCAAGATGCCCTACAACATGGAAGAAATATGCCTTACAACCTGGGGGCAAGATGCCCTGCAGCATGGAAGCGAGATGCCCTACAATACGGGGGTGAGATGCCCTACCGCGTGGGAGAGAGATGCCCTACAATATGAGGGCATGATGCCTTGTAGCGTGGGGAGCGAGATGTCATGCAATGCAAAGGTGAGATGCTCTGTAGCATGGGAGTGAGTTGCTTCACTTTATAGATGAGCCACATTTCTTGTTGCTTGATTGTGGTATTCACCACAGAGTCTTGCTTTGGGGAGATATGTATAGCCGACAGAAGTCAGAAAGTAGTTGCAATATTGGGAAAAAGCGGAACACATGTGTATGTACAAGTTTTATTTTGCGGCTTATTGTGTTAAAGGAAAAAGCATGAAGTTGAGACATGTGCTTTGCGCCGCTATTAAGGGGAGGGCCCGCTTGTGCCCCCTGGCTTATTCGTATCAAGTTGCTGCTCAACTTTTAGCTGGATTATCATTCCACAGTGCGGGCTTGTTCAGGGTGGAGTCCTACACAAATCTTCTGAGGAGATCTTGTTAGATGAGGCACTCGATCTCGACTTTCAACCAGTTGTAGATCTCTATCTTGTGACCGTATCCGAGATAAAAGTCACAAAATTGTGACTAGTTTCCTCTTTTTGGCGCAAGCAGCTCGGACATGCGAAGCTCATCGCTATCTCAGATGGTGAAGAGCACGTTGGTTCGGGTGGTGTTCATGGGAGTTTAGTTTTGATGTGGGCGAGTTCCTCGGTCCCAATGGAGATTGTCACGACGCTCGTTGTTTCTCTTGGGACCTTGTAGTTGCTCTACATTCCTCTTCCTCTTCGAGCTTCCTTTGAATTATTGTCAATGTGCTTCGATTGCCTCATCCATCGTGATTTGAGACATGACTCGGCGGATGAAGTCAAGTAAACTGGGAACCGTTTCACTCATCATCATGGAGTGGAATTTTCCTGTTCTGAGTCCTCTGAGTAAATTTTTGTGAAGGACCTCGGGGTTAACCCCCAAAATCTATCGTGCATCTGCGGTGAAGCGGCGAAAAAAATCCTTTAGTGATTCTCCCTTGGTCTATCATGTCCCCAAGAGGTGTGAGGGGTCTCAAAAGATTCACTAGTTGGTAATAAACTGCCCTGAAAAAAGTTGAGTTAGCTTTGCGAAGTTCTTGATTTCTCCATCTTTTAGAGAATGGAACCAGGTGCGAGCTTCCCCTTTCAGTATTGTCTGGAGCAATTAACACAAGAGCTAATCCGGGGCATTGTTAATGTGCATGACAACAACAAAGTGTTTGACATGCTTCAGAGGGTTGTCTAACCCATCAAATGTCTCGAAGTCAGGGGGCTTGATCTCGGGCAGAACAGGATGTGCTTGGACCTGTAGACCTAGAGGAGAGATGTGGCAAATGGGGCACTACACTTTTGTGTCACGGTGCCCCCATGTCCACATTTATCCTTGATTATGCTCCTCACTTCCTTGTGAGCAAGTCTTCTATCATCCAGAGCAGGGACCTCTTTTATTGCACGAACTTTGCCCCTTGCATGCCCGGGAATCCTATGGGGTAATGTAAAGTGTAAGGAGCTATCAGTGTCAGACGACTCGTCTGCGATGAGATCTTTAGAGTGAGCAGTGTCTTTAAACATTATCCGACATGGAATTAGTCGTGGTTGACCTCCTGGAGTGATGTCCGCGCTGGGGGTGTGATGATCCCTTAAGTATCTTAGCAAGGAGAGCATTTATCTTGAAGTCAGGGGCTTGATCCCAGGTGGAACAGGATGTGCTTGGAACTGTGGGCCTAGAGGAGAGATGTGGCAAATGGGGCACTGCACTTTTGTGTCACGGTGCCCCCATGTCCACATTTCTCCTCGATTATGCTCCTCACTTCCTTGTGAGCGAGTCTTCTATCTTCCAGAGCAACGAACTCTTTTATTGCATGAACGTTGCCTTGCGCGTGCCCGGGAATCCTATGGGATAATGCAAAGTGTGAGGATCAATCAATGTCGGACGACTCGTCTGCGATGGGATCTTTCGAGCGAGCAGTGTCTTCAGACATTATTTGACTTGGAATTAGTGGTGGTTGACCTCCTGGAGTGATGTCCGCACTGGGGGTGTGATGATCCCTTAAGTATCTTAGCAAGGTGAATATTTTTGCTTAACACTCCTTTATCGAGTGCCTGCATTCTTCCCTCGACGCTTGGGATGCGGTGATTGTGGATCTTCTCTGAAGCGAGGCGTTGCCTGTATGCGAGTTGGAGGGGGACAAATCAGAGCGCTTTTTTGGGGCTACGTCGTTAGTAATATGTGCACTCCTTGTCGTTGCTACTAGTTGGGGTATGCTTGAGAGGCAAGCGCTGCTTTTAGGGAGTTGCAGAGTTTAGAAACACTATCCCACAGACGACGCCGAAGTATTACGGCTTACCCGGTCTTTCACGGGTCTGGAGAATCAGACTGCCTTAGCTCAGAATTGGACCGGGCGCGCAAACAGTCAAAGAAAATAATAACAAATGGCAAAAAGATTTTTTGACGTGCAAAACTTGGAAAGAATGAAAAACCACGTAGTCGAATCTGTGACGGGACAAAATTTACTATTTTGTTGGGGTTACAAGAGTTAAGATAATTTCTCAGAGGGTGATAGGACATCTCTCTGTTATAAGTATAAAGTATAGAAACAACGAAAAAGAAACTAAGTCCTTGGAGCCTGGATGAGAGCACTCTAGTGGGGAAAATTGACAAGTCCTTAGAGGATCGATGGAAGCGCTCTTTTTGATTCAGAGCCTTGATGAGGGCACTCTTATGGAGAAAGAAATGTCGCTTTCTTGAAGCCTAAAGACATATTTATGCTAGAGAAGTAGTGAGAATTCCGATCGGAGGAACGTTCAAAGTCCCACGTTCTCGCCGGAAAACCTTAGAGCTCTTTTTAGCCTATGGAGTTGCTTGTCTTCCATGACCTCTTTATAATTTTCTGGAGGGATACACTAGTAATTGTACCAGAGTGGAATTTATGCTAGTGAATGATGTCGCTCCGTTTCGGTCACATGGATCACCAATTTTTAAGAAATGATGAAAATGCCCTCTGGGTAGTGCGGGAGGCTTGGACAAGTTGCCCGACGGTGGTGGTTGTGGCAACAGCTGCCGGCACGCGCATGCGCCCGTTTAGGAGCGTCGCACGTGCAACCTCCTGGGCATGCTGCTCGAGCGCGCCCAATTGGGCGCATCATGCACACGCGCGCCCTCCTGGGTGCATCGCGCATGCGCGCTGGGGCGCGACATATGCCAGGGCACAATGTGTACATGTGGCTCTCTTGGTTTGGCTCCCCTTTTGGGGTGTTCTCGAACCTTAGAGAGTGCAGCTCGTTTGGTCGTATTGATTTAACTTCGTGCCCTTGATCGAGATCTTCCTAGTTTGACTCGGGAATTTTACGGGGAACCTTATCATAGTCAACCCGATCGAGGGAGCCACGCAGGGTAAGATGCGCTCGCTCGAAGGGCCGCAAAGTCGCCTAAAGGGGGGCTCTGGCAAAGTGCACACACACACACACGAGCACCATACATGGCCATTGCGCGTGCGGTGACCCGTCCCTACGTGCTGTCGGACCGCCCTCACGCACCGTCGGCTTGCCCCTACGTGCATCTGGTGCGTGCATGCTATGCCGTCACTGACCTCCGCCGCGCTGCCGCTATTCCCGCCGCCATCGGCTTTCTCCGCCACTTCCAACCACCACCATCGTCGGGCAACTTGCCAGGGCTGTCCAGGGGGCACATTCGTCAATTCCAAAAAATTGGTTACTTAGGTGACCGAATCAGCAACATCATTCATCAACTCAAGATCCAATCCGGCGCAATTACCAACACGGCATATCATGAAAGTTATAAAATGGCCCTCATGCTTTCATTTGAAGACAAGCAATCATAGAGACAAGAGAGAGCTTTGTGGTTTTTCGACGAGGACATGAGAATTAGATCGTTCCCTCGCTCCGAATTCCATCTGTTTGCTCTCAAGTTTCCTTGCTCTCAACGCTCGCAGGAACACTTCAGCAAGCACTGTGGGAGAATGTTAAAATAATTTATTTTAATATTAGTTATTTAATTATTTCTGAAATTTAATATTAAAATAACATTGTTGCTCAATAACTTCAGAAAATAGTAACATCGCCTCATTTTAATTTTAAGGAAAAATACTTCGTACTATATGTAAATGAGAAACCTTAATAAAAAAATTTCTCAATGTTAAACAAGATCTCATGTTATGCAAAAGACCACCAAATTAGTCTTATAAACCCGAAAACCTTAGATCATAAAGGAATGTTTAATTTTTGTTACGGGTTGCCCGGTTTTTCTCCTATCTGGAGAATCAGGCCGCCTTAGTTTTGAGTCAGACTGGGCACACAAACAATCAATGAAAATCAAGCAGCAATGACAAAAGGCTTTTTTACTGTAAAAATCCCAGAAAAGGTGAAAACTATGTGGCCGGATCTGTGTCGGACCAAAATCCACCACTTAAAATTGTTTATAAGTGTTTGTAGTTCCTTGGTGGGTGGCAGTTCACCTCTTCGTTATAAGCTTTGAGTACGAAGAGCGAAAAAAGAAGCTAAGTCCACAAAGCTTGGAGAGGAGCGTCCATTAGAGCGTTCCTCTGTGCCTTCTTCTAGGCTCACTAATACATCCAAGTGAGCGTTAAGTTTGTGCGGACTAGAGAGGGAGCAGTGTAAATTCCGAGCAGAGGAGCGATCTAAGTCTCACATTTTCACTGGAAAATCTCAGAGCTCTCTTGAAGGGTTATTGAAAGTCTACACTTAGAGGGGGGGGGGGGGTGAATAAGTGCTTTTGCTAATTTATATCTCTTTTGATTTTATGGTAGATTATCACAGATCATAGAACACAACAAACACAAGCACATAGTATTTATAGTTGTTCCACGGAGTATGAGTACGTCCACTTTCCCACACCACCTATATAGCAATGTGCTAGACTCAACAACCTCCTCCAATATTTCTTAGTTTTAAGAACTTACAATACAGATTCCTCAGAATCTCAGCTCAGGTCTACATCCAGACCCTACCTTAGAGTTCACCAACTCCTGCCTCAAATTTCACCATCTCTTACAGCTCAGAGATCCAACTGACCTCTATCTCAGATCTTCCCCAAGATCCTACCTCAGACTTTCTCAAAGTCATACCTCAGGCTTATCTCTAATCCCTACCTCACATTTAAACAGATCCTACTTTACATCTATAACAGATCCTACAAAGAATTGTTTTGAATATAGTTATAACAGTAGACTCAACAAAATGATAAACCTTTAATGTTTGTGTCATCTTTAGATTTCCAAAGAAAGCTTTCTTTTTGAAGTTGTACCTGAATAGAAAGTATCTATTCTTTTAGAGCAGGTCCAGTGTTGTTTTAGCTTGATTGAAGATGAGAACTGAATCATTCTTCTCCTTCAGCTGGGAGAAGATCTTTCTTCTAGTTGAGTTGCTAGAAGACCACTTGCTCACTTAGTTTTTCTTCAAAGAGAGCTAAAACCAGTAATTGAGATTTGCAGCCGCTTCTCATTTTTCTTAGTTCAAAAATCTTCAAAGGTTACTGTTGGATTGCCCTAACTTATCCTTATATACTGTTTAATTTTCCAACGATTGATGGATTAGAAAAAGTCCTATTAGAGTATGGGCAAGAAGGGAATGAGTTGACATCACCTTTCAGTGCTTCCGCCAATTTGAATTCCCACCAACCAAAGCCCTCAACGGTAAGATTGTTGTTAAGGCAATATCATTTTGATGATGTTCCTTCAAAACGATACCGTCTTGAAATAGCTAACATTCACAGCAATATCATCGAGTACTTCTCCACTTATCAAACTAATTCGACTTGAACCTCAACAAATCTTCACTAATCAAACTGATTCGACTTAAACTCCAACAAATCTTCACTTGAACTGAATTAGAGACATAAGTGAGTTTACTCATGCTCTTAACTAATCTCAAGACCTACTGAGATTGATTGTTAACATGAAAAACTTGACCTGCATATATTCAAATAGAATTTTCATCAAAGACAATATGTACTTATCATTGTGAGAGGTACTTTTTCAAATCCTGGAATATTGAGGGCAATATTCCCAACAATCTCCCACTCTTTGAAGAAATCGGAATTTCTGACCAATGATAAGATACATAACTAATAAAACCAGATCAATATTGAAATAAGCAGTTTAATATAGAATTGAAAATAGAGCTACTTGCAACAAATATATGAATATGTATGTGTATATATATATATATATATATATATATATATATATATATATATATATATATATATATGGCCAGAGGGTTTAAGTTAATTAAAACATAAACAATAACACATCTTCAATCTCAGCACAGTTCTCTGACAATCAAGATACAAGGAATTTGTCAATCAATTGACTGAAGTCATCATCAAAATCTGAGATTTTCTCTATCTGGATAGGTGATGTAGATGTTTCACCAGTTTCAATATGCCTCTTTCCAGCTCTTTTCCATTTTGCCTCCTGCCATGCAAAATACTTATGGGGTTTAGGAATATATCTGGATGGTACCCGGATTGGATTTTGCCTATTCATATTTTCCTTGATAGTATTCTCTCTTAGGGTCTTCCTTTCTAGGTGCTTGACCCATTCTTTAAAAGGATAGACTTTATCAATATCAAATTTGATCTATCCATTACTAATCTACGCATCCATAATGATGGTCTTAGAATCATCACTCTACTATTCATAGTCAGGATCCTTGGAGTTCTTCTTTCTCTGCTTAGTCATAAACTCCTCAGGATGCATAGTCCAATCTCTTTCTCTTTTCTTCCCTCTTCTCATCCTAAAGATCATGTTTTCCTTTTTCTTTAATGAATTCATCAGAGGGTTCATATAAGTATAGTAGAGGAAGGTTGAGTGCCCGCCTTGTCCCTTGGAGATTCCATAGGGATTGGTCAGCAGATACACTCTACCCATTTCTAGCTTCTTCAAATATCCTGTTGTCCAGGTGAACTGTATTTGCCTAAAATTTGTTTGATAGGGTCTGAAAGATATTTTCATTGCCTCCAAGAATAGTGTAAGACCCCCTCCCCATTACTAAGGAGATTACCCAATCTTATGCCTAAAACTGTCGCCTTACGGTAACACTAGCACACTGGCTAGTCGACACTGCATGACGCGGATCCTGCCGGCTAGTACGATCATTCAACCTGTTGGCCAATCGAGAAAAGAAGTACAACTATAGCAGTAAATGAAAACTAGCAAGTCCACAAGTCACAGCAATAACATCATAATATATAGAGATGAAAGGTACATCAGTCCACAATGAGTACAAAAAGAGAGAGTTAGGGCTTATGCCCGGTACATGCCAAAATAGAATCAAATCTCTCTCTCATAATAACACTATGTAGAAGCGGTAACTGAAACACTCGTCATCACCTGACGCTGAGTTGCAGCAGTAGTACATGGTATTTGCTCCTCAGGTCCTGCCACCTTGTCCTACTGGTCGTAGTGGTGCTCCAGCTCCTCGAGCTCCTAAAAAAATACGGTCACAATCGACCGTTTGTCATAAAGACTAATCTATTTTGTCCTTGCCTCACCTCCACGACTCCTAGGCACCGAGCAGGAGGAGGAAAGCAGAGGACAACAAAACAGTACAAAATGGAAGCAGGTGATAGTTGGACTATTCTATCATGGTCATGTTTTTAACTGTTATATCATTATACTAACAGTTCTTATAGCACAAGTAAAGTAAGTAAAGTAGTAATGAAAAGAAGTGTAATAAGTAAAGTAGAACTGAAAGAAAGCGATGTAAGTAAAGTAAGGAAACTGAGCAGAAAGTAAACTATCTACCACTACACTAACATCATAGGAGTACCTTAACTTATATGAATGCCCATACAAACTTATAAGTTAAGGTTTCATAAATATAACTTATCATATAAAAATGCCCATACTAATTTATATGATAAGGATCCGCAGTGCGTATGCCCTAAGTATGTATGTATGATATGATATGATGAGTTATGCGGGTTATGATTCATACAAGTGCAACTCACACACACGACTCTGTGATCACCGACCTTTAGTTACCACCTTTTGGAGTTAACTGAACTCTCTAGTACCATTATTGTGGCTACGACAGTAGTGGAGCGGGCATCTCCACTTCCTAGGCAGGTATACACACTACCAAGCCTAGACCCTTCGTACGCCTCTGTACATATCCGAGGTGCACACTAGAGTCTCTGCGTACTAATTTGCTGGCTATCCCCACCAGTCCTTTTGGTTGGATGTGCGTTATCGGAGATTATCCTTCAGACCGCAGTATAAAACAACCTATTGACCCCTCAAACCCTTACACCTCACCAGAGTCATCGTACTGTCGTCAGTGTGATGACTGACCAGTACCGCATGACCCGCCACTAATATGTTCTATGCACATGCAAATTATTTCAAACCCGATCCTCCAGCTCGCAGGACCAACCCGTCCTGAAGTAAATTTCCCGAGCCTCCAGCTCGCAGGACTTGACCTGACCTGTATCAAACACCCGAGCCTCTAGCTCGCAGGACTAAACCCATCCTGTATCCCTCGAACCCTATACGGGTGAGTTTGTCACATCGTATCCCTTAACCTATTAGACTACTCTTGTCTAATTCTTATTATACATAGTAATTTAGGGTTAATCCTTGGACTATCCAGGGCATGCCCGGTGAAGGGCTCTCGAGGGCACTAGGAACTACGATGGGCTGAAACCCAACGCTCCCTTTCTCAAGGAAACTTAATTTTATTAGTGTCTACCCATTATTAATACCCCAATCTCATTATTAATCTTGAGTAAACCAAATGACTTAAGGTACTGATTGGGAGAGCGACGATCTTTCGCCAGACCCCGTTATAGTTGTTCTCCTTGTGACTTGCACTCTAACACTCGTTACTATGTAGTGGCATACTTGTAATACAAACCAGAGTTTCAACTTCCCAATACATCTCTTAATTTAGCCACATCTCATTACCCTGGGTGACCTTAATGTTACATGTCACTTTTACTAAACACAGTCCACGACCTAATTCTAACCCATATGAGATGAATTCCAATTCCTTGGGACAAAGACCTCCAAATTTTTATCATGAGTTTTTCATGTGTATAATATTGATCATTCAGAATTCCATCATTTTTTTAATTATTTTGGACCATAATTTAAATTAGTTAATCAAGTAATCGAGGTCGCTTTGAACATGAACTACTCTAACCAGTGGTCCATTAGATCTAAATAAATTATCTGAAGTTCATATAGGTTACAAATGTCTTTTAACCAAAAATCCTGATTTTCTAATTTGATTTGACCATTATTTTTCATTTATGATTAAAATCCTATTATCTTCTTTTTTCAAATGAAGTACTAAAAATAATCATGTAAAAATTCAGGAAAAATCTCTGCTCACTAATATTAACAAGATAATGGTCAAAACAGATTTTCATACTCCTAGTTAGTGATTTGACCTAAGATATTTACATGTTAAGATAATTACAAAAATACCACTATTATAGTATTCATTATAAATAATCATCCAAAAATCTTAGTAAAATTTACAGGGGTTTATATTGTAGAAATAAAGGTCTAAAAATTTTCTCATAATTTTCCATAAACCACTACTCATGTTATTGATCAATGTCCCATCAGGGTAAAAATGTAATTGCACTATTTATACATGGAATAATTCTCAAAAATGCTCATAAATTTTTCCAGTGAAGTTAAATGACCTATTAGGGATTGGATCAACAATTTGGAATTTTCTAAGTCTAGTAGCCCTATTTTTCATTTTAACACCTAAATGTTCTATTTTTTTAAATAAATCCAACTTATGGGATTTTTTACTCCAAAAATACCAATTTTCTCATGAAATGAGTATTTTACCTCCATAAGCCTCTGTCCAAAATTTCATGGACATGCATTGGGCCAAATAGGCTAAATTCCCATTTTATAACAAATCTACCTTCACCATGCATATTGGATCCTTTAATATGCAGAGGTCCAAATGACTCCAAATTTTTACCAAGGCCATATGATGACCTTAGAGCCATGCCACTTAAATTTGGGAGTATTTGGAGTTATAAAACTCCCTAAATTACATTTATTTAATAAATAAAATTTTGACTAAAACTATAGGAAAATGTCCTTCAGAAATTCTGATTTTTGGACATAGTCTAAGTATGGTATACACACATGTGTGACCTAAATTTCATTGCATGTGGAATTTTAGTTTAGCCTAGGCATCCATTTAAAATTCTACCCTAATATAGGAGCAGTCCTATGAGAATGACCCTGCAAGGAGCTACATTGCTCCAAATTAATGTTTAGGGTTTCAAATTAAAGGTAAGACCTAGATCTACATTTTTCATGTTGATGATTATTTCTGAAATTGCCTCTAAAGGGCCTAAAATCAACATGCAACATCTCTGAATAAATATGACAGAATATACACATTAAATAAATGATACTATAGTTTAATTAATCTTAAATTCAATGGCATCGTGTAATCTTCCCCGATAGCTAACAGCCTGGATCTATTCCGCCTGTAGCAACTTCAAACCTTATTTCTAGCCACCTGGGCCGCTGCCACCGCCGAAGATTATCGCCACCACCTCCGTTGAGGTGGTGGCTAGCGTTTCCCGGCGATATGGACACCGGAGGCGGCTCCTCCAATGAACCCGAGTAAGAAGAAAAGCTCAGAATGTTCCCTCTATATCTCATGGCATCAGGCTCATTTGAGCCTGATATCTCTCCTAGTGGATCTAGAAGACTAGCACTGAGGGAGAGGGGAGAAACGGACCTGGATGCAAGCTTGACGGCGGGTGTGGTAGTGGTGAGCCTTGGCCGACGACTGCTCCGGTGAACTAGCTCGATCCCTTGCTTCTCCAGCAAAAGCTTAACTCCAGGAGTCATTTCCCACTCCTCTGGCTCAATGATGGTGGCGAGGGTTTGGCAAGAAATGGGAGTGACAGCTAGGGTTTCTCGTTTCTTCCCTTTTTATAAGAAGAATTAGGGTTTAAGTTGCTTGCTACGTATCACCCTTGTATTGGACCGCCAACCATTGCTTTAAATAGGTCTTCTTAAGAAGATCACTGTATTAAATAGGTCTTGTTGAAGTGATTGGGTTCAAATGCGCCATCAACGCTTATCCCAAAAACCCGATTCAGCCCATACATATGAACCAGACAGAAAAATACTCTTAAGTCCAAAATCGTCGAGTATCACTCGACGCTTCTTCGAATGGCATCGAGTTCACATAACACACTTGATGCTTCGTCAAATAGGGTCGAGTTCACTCAACGCATTCGACGCTTCGTCGAATGGCGTCGTGTTCACTCGACGCCTGTTGAATCCAGAAAATTTTTCTATTAAAGTAGAATGGCGTTGAGACCACTCAACGCACTCGAAGCTTCGTCGAATGGCATCATGTTCACTCGATGCCTGTTGAATCCAGAACATTTTTTTGTTAAAGTAGAATGGCGTTGAGACCACTCAACGCACCTGACGCTTCGTCGAATGGCGTCGCATTCACTCGATGCCTGTTGAATCCAGAACATTTTTCTATTAAAGTAGAATGGCATTGAGATTACTCAACGCACTCGATGCTTCGTCGAATGGCGTCGAGTTTACTCAACACACTCGACACTTCATTGAGTGGCATCGTGTTCACTCGACGCTTGTTGAATCCAGAACATTTTTCTAAGTTAGAGTTGTTGAGCCATATAATGGGCCTTATTTGAACCCACCCTAACTCCTTGGGTCAAACCTAGCCTAATCTTTTTTTCACTCACCACATGTTCTACCCTAATCTAAGTTAAGGGGTCTAGAAGGAAATGAGATGTTACAAATAGCATCTCTTGTCTGTTCAACCCACTGCATGGCCTAAATCTGAGTAGAGTAAGCATATTCTTCTATGTGATTAATTCCTAGTCTAATAGTTTCATCAGACTGACTCACATACAGTTTGACACTGGTTATGTCATGTGTGCTCAGCCTCAGATTTTCATCTATTGATCTTAGAGTTTTGACATTTTTATGTACAATGCTGGCAGCTTTGTCAAACTATTTAGTAATCTCAGTATTAATATGTACAGTGTCACCTGTAAGAACATCCGGTTCTTCCATTATTACGGCCTTGACATTTTACATTTCTTTTAGAATATCAACTTTTATATTCTTTATAGATTCATTAATGTAAGCTCTCTATTCATCTATAATCATTTTCATGGCAGCTAATATTTAGTTTTTGGGTCTGATGGTGTTTCACTATCAGTAGTTTGAGGCTGGACCAAGGGTTTTCTTAGGTCCTTTTGGACTGCCAACTCAGGATGAGTGCATCCTCAGCCTCTTGAGACAAAGACAAACCACCATAAAGAGCAGGGAGCTCAGGTTGAGCCTACCCTCACTACCATCATCACCACTTAAAAATTGATCCAGAGAGTCAATTCCTTCCTCTTCTGCACACTCCCCCTCAGTTGGGGCACCACTCTTCTATTTTTCATTTTTCTCCCCCTCAACAACATCTTCCATTTCCTGAGGTGTAATTGAATCATTAGTATCAACTAGAACTTGTAAACTGACATCTTAAATATATTCTCCTTCCTCACTTGAGGGAGATAAGTTTAGGGTTGAGGATGGGTTCACTAACCACCTTGTCTTCAGCACCCTTGTCATCTGACTCAGACATATGGTCATCTTCAACCATCTTCTTGCCTTTCAATTTGCTCTAGCTCTTTTTCTCAGCTAGACCCTTGGTCAGCACCTTGTTATACCTTTTAAGAGTCTGTTGGAACTTGTGTTATGCATCTCTTTAGTTTGAGAATATCAAATCCCAAGTTATATTTGATCATACTTGTATTGGGTATAGTGTGAAGGTCTATAGGTATGAGGATGCCATGTTTCTACTATCTGTGACCTACTGCCGGGCAATAGAACTGCCGCCTGCGCTAGCTATGCACTCTTACAAGTTGAGGACAACATGTTTCCACTCTATGAACTACCACTGAGTGCTATGACTACCGCGCTACGCTAGCCATTGATAGAATCAATTGAATTTAGTTATTTAAAGAGAATCTAACTATTCTACAACTAATACAGCAACCACAACACATAATTCACAATCACACACACATCACAGATTACCCACTAGTTTATAGAGGTTCCCCAAGGTCTGTGTACATCCACTTTCCCCCTTTGCCTATCCAGCAGTGTGCTAGATTCGGCCTAACTTCTTCCTTCTTCTCAGATCCACAGATCTTACAGCTCAGAACCCTGAAAGGTTCCTACAACTCAGAATGTATCAACACTCTTACAGCTCAGGCTAACAGCCCTACCTCAGCCTTGTCACAAGGCCTATAACTCAGAGATTGATTTCTCATACACTCAGACTCAAAAGCCTTACCACTCAGAGATCTATATTCCTACACTCAGCCTTTATATTATAGGCTTACAACTCAGATCTTGAAAGATCCTACAGAATTTGAAAAATTTTATAGATTGACTCTTACCCTTATTGAGAGAGAAGGGATAAAAGGTTTCTTGATCAGCTCTTGATAAAACTGATTGCTGAGATCAACCTGTTCTTAGCTTTCTTCAAAGCTTCTTGAATCTGAACTCAGTAGGGTTGATCTCCTTTGAAGTTGATTGGCTGACAGCTTCCTTCTTAGATTTCAGAAATAGATCTGAATTCTTCTTAGCAGATTTGTTCAGGATCTGCTTCTTAAGAGACTTTTAAATGTCTCCTTCTTTACTTCAAACAGCTGGAGCTCTCTCTCACTCTCCAAATCTTTTGAAGTTTCTTCTGAATTCTTGTTTGAATTCTCCTTAGACAAATTCTGAGTAGATTGCCACTTCAGACTGTCTTCTTAGATCTTCTCACGAAAATCTTCTTCTGTGTGACATGCTCTTTCTTTATCAATGATCAATTCTTCATTAGTTGTTCGTTTTTTTTAATTTGACAGAATCCGTCTTTATATAGACTTCATCCATGGTAACCGACTGATCCGGTTTCTAAAGAAACTTCTGACAGTTCTGATAGCTTCAGCAAACTTGTTAGAATTCACAGCTATCAAGTCTTCAGTAATTTCTTGAACCTTTGTCTTTGTCAGCAAAGTGTCGAGACTGATCTTCATTATGTGTCGACACAAGTAGATTAAGTGTCGACACAAGCTTTGGTGATGTCGACACAGCTCCTTTAGTGTCGACACTGCTTCTTGACACTGCATCTGTAGAATGTGTCGACAATGCTTCTTTGTGTCGACACAGTCACTTCTTCACTTCATAGCAATCAACTTTGTTGAAACTCTGCTGTGTGTCGACACAAGTCCTGTGTGTCGACACAGTTGATATAGTCTAAGAATTCTGTGTGTCGACACTTCCTCCAGGTGTCGAGACAGTTGATGTCGACTAAAACTTCTGTGTGTCGACACAGTTGCTTCTGGTGTCGACACTGCTTTTCCAAGTGTCAGTACAAGCTTTCTTAAGTGTCGACACAGCTTCCTCTGGTGTCGACTCATGGACTTAGAAACTTTTTTTTTGCATTTTAGCATATTCTTAACCTACACATATAAACTAAAAATAACATTAAATACACCTTGATGTATATCATTGAGCTAAGTAAGGCATCTTCAAATCAGGTACACATTTTCCTATGTACCATACAATCTCCCCCTATTTGGAGAAGTCATAACCCTTTAGTCAATGATATACACCACTTATAATAAATAAACATTATGATGTATATAAGCATTACATGACAGGGAAACTTATAAACAAAACATATACCAAAATGACAATACAGAATTATGATGCAAACTTAATGAACATGAAACATTGTTTTGTTTATACTATCAAAAAGTTTCTTAACAATTATTTGCATAGATTTCTGTAAAACTAAAGATTACATTGTTCTTGTAAAATCTAGTAAATCTATACTAAGGCTGATCAGACTCCCTGATGACTATGCCTTTTCCTGGCTTAATCTGAGCCTGCACAGTAGGTTATGCATCATCAATGGGCTTCTTTCCTTTCAAATCTGCCTTCTTCTGTGCTTCAGCCTTAATTCTCTGCCTTTCAAAATAATGAAAAGGCTTAGAGAAGTATTTGCTAGGCTCCTGAGCATTAGGAGGTAGCTTCCCAATTTTAGCCTTTCTTCTATATTGTAGAATGGCTTCTTGCCTTGCTTCATATTTCTGCCATTCTTGTTTAGTATACCATTTGCCCCTTTCATGGATCTGTTCTTTCACAGCTTTCCTGGCAGTCAAAATGATATTCCTGGAAGTGGGGCTCCACTGCTCAAAATCAGGCTTTAACTCAGCCTTTTCTCTGAACCTTTTCTTTGACAGTTGAGCTTCCTGCTAAGCTTTCAACGCAGCTTCTGGCATTTTTACTTTCTCAATAATAACATTATCAAATTCCTGTGGAGGATTGTACATTGACTGAACCTGTTGCTGAATCATATCAAAATCTGCTGGAGGGTAGATGACCTGAGCAACTTCAGGTTGATCACCTTCAAGATAAGCAGGTTGCATACCTGACTCAACAACATTATCATCATCATAAAGGGGTGGATATCCCAGAGTGGCTCTGATGCTATTGGATATCCATTTGGCATGATCTGAGCCTGCTTTGACTAACACTCTCTCCCCCTTTATGACTTCTCTTTCAATATGGTCTCATAAGTCATCTTTTTGAAATCTCACTTGTCCATCAAGAAAATTAACACCATCTTTATAAAATGATTTTAACTTGAGAAGCTTATCAGAGATTAAATTCTGATAAGTAGTAATGGCTGTCTGAAATGAGTCTAAGGTAGCCTGTAGCTTCTTATCAAACTCCTCTTTCTCTTTAGCCCTTGCTTCAGTCATTGCAGTGACTGTATTCTTTATTTTAGTTACTATCTCATTGTGAGATTCAGTCAGATTGTTGTTCATCCTAATCTGATTCTCAAGGACATAGCCTTGTTTAATAGCAATGTCATCCACTTGAGCCTTTACTTCTGCTTGCTGCGTAGCCAGAAATACTATAGCATTGCCCCCTTTGTGGAAGCAATCTGTCATCTGTTTCTTATGTAGATTCACTTCAAACCTAATGGATTTGATGTCCTGAGCCAGATCAAATTGAAGTGACTTATGGCTTTCATCCACATACTTCTCTAGAGCCACTCTCTGCTCATCTAATTTCACTTGCAAGGCCACCAATAATGAGCGGTAATCAGCCTCTGGGGCAGGTTGTGGAGCAGCAGTTTACAATGCTTTCTTATAGCTTTGGCTCCTTCTCTTGAAAACCATCAGTTTTCTCTTTTTGGCACTTGTGATTTCTTCATCTGCTGAAGCAGACGTACTGGCAATGTCTACTCTTTCCTTAGGACTAGGAGGGAGCTCCTTTTCAGTCCTAATCTGCTCCCCCTCAAAGTCAGCTTCTCCCCCTCAATCCTTATTTGCTCCCCCTTATTTGTTGCTCCCTCAATATCAGGAAACAACTCTTCAAGAGTAAACTCCTGTTGAGTGTGGACTGGTGGTACTTCTTTCTCAGGAGCATCAACAACTACAGATGTATTCTCCATGATAACATCTTGTGCTGGAATGTTGACATGAGGTCTCTCAAGAATTGTTTGTGGATCCATTTCACTTGCCAAGTGTATTGTCTCTTCCCCCTGCACCTGTGCATTATTTGGCTCCCCCTGCTCCTGTGCATTATCAATAATGTCCTGTGCCTGTGTATTATCAGTAATGTCATGTGCCTGTGTATTATCAGTAATGTCCTGTGCCTGTGCATTATCTGGCTCCCCCTGTAACTATGCATTATCAGTAATGTCCTGTGCAGGTGATTTCTCAGCAGCTTCTTGTCTTTCTATATCAGGTATGTCCTTTGTTAGGACCCTATCCCATCTGGAGATAATCCTGATGTCCATTTTTCTCATATAGTTGATTTTAGAACCAGGAATCTGGTGCATTACTTATGGAGTGGCTCCAGCCAAGTATAAACTCATCAGTCTAGCCAAATAAGGCTTCTTTATGCCTTCCTTAATCTTCTCAAAAATTACTATAGACCAATCTATGTTTAGTCTAAAAATAATCCTTGTCATTATGGTGAACATATAGGCTGAAATCCTATCATGTCCCCTTGGCTTACATAGAATTACCTTGCCAACCACTTTAGAGAAAAATTTCCCTTGTTGATTCATCCCTTTCCTGTTTATAGCAGATCCAATCTTCAAGGTGGGATCCAATCGACACCATTATAGTGCTTCACTTGTCTTAGATACATGTACTTCTTCTTCATCCTGAGTCCTTGGAAGATTAAGAATTTTCCTCAAACTCTTCAAGGTCAATTTGACTCTAGCGCCATGAACCGTTGATTTAATCTTAAGGTCAGTTGAATCTACTATAGCTGCGCCATAAAACTCAAGTATCTCTTTCTTCCATATCTTGGTTGGTTCGGATACCAAAAACTCCAAACCATTTTCAGTAATTAGGGTAATTACCCCTTTAATCTAAGATTCTGCATCATCAAAGGCGTGACGAACCTACTCATATCCTTCGTTGATGTTATCTTCTACCTTTGGCGCCATTGGGATGGTGAGAAAGCTTGGATTGAGAGGAGAGAGATTGCCGACACAAGGTTTTGGTCTCGAAAACTTGGAGAGTGTGTCGACAGAGTTTGTTCATGACCTATTTATACCCTTCTAAACAAAGAAGGTCAAAAGGCGGGCAAAAATTGTCTTAATGTGTTGACACTGTTGAAAAGTGTCGACACATACTTCTAATGCCTCGACAACGGTGTTGACTTCTATGTGTCGACACCAATTGATGATGTGCCGACACCACTTCTCTCGATGTGTCAACACTGTTTTACTTAGTCAATTTTGTTAAACTAATCTATGTTCAACATTCCTAATTCAATTTTAAATTTATTGAATTTAGTTTCATCTAGAGGCTTAGTAAACACATCTACAATTTGATAATCTGTTTTGACAAATTCTAGTGAGATGTCCTTTTTCTCTACATGTTCTCTAAGAAAATGGTACCTAATTTCTATATGCTTAGTCCTACTATGTGAAATAGGATTATTAGCAATAAAAATAGCACTTTTAGAATCACAAAATAAAGGTGTTCTACTTACCTGAATACCATAGTCTTCTAGTTGGTGTTGAATCCACAACAACTGTGCACAACAACTTCCTGCTGCCATATATTCAGACTCAACTATGGAAATTACCACACTAGTCTGCTTTTTACTCCTCTAAGACACCAATCTTCCTCCTAGAAATTGACAGGTGTCTGTTGTGCTTTTTCTATCTTCTTTGCAACCTGCAAAGTATGCGCCTGAATAGCCTGTCAGTAGAAAATCTCCATTCCTAGGGTACAAAAAGCCTAGATTAGGTGTGCCCTTTAGATATCTCAAAATCCTTTTTACTGCAGTGTAATGAGATTCTTTAGGGCATGATTGGTACCTAGCATAGACACATATTACATACATAATGTCTGGTCTACTAGCAGACAGATATAGAAGAGAGCCAATTATTCCTCTATACAAAGACTCATCTACAGGCTTACTTGCATCATATTTGCATATATGCATACTTGTTCCCATAGGAGTTCTCATGGTGGAGGATGATTCCATACCATACTTCTTAATTAACTCCTTGGTGAACTTAGACTGGGATATGAACAAGCCATCATCAGTCTGTCTTACTTGGAGTCCCAAGAAGAACTTAAGTTCTTCCATGCTGCTCATCTCAAACTTCCCTTGCATAAGTTTAGCAAACTTCTTGCAAAGGTTGTTTTCTGTAGACCCAAATATTATGTCATCTACATAAATCTGGACTAAGATTATCTTTCCTTTGGACTCCCTAAGGAATAGAGTTTTGTCTATTTTTCTCTTTTAGAATTTGTTCTCAATAAGGAAAGTAGACAAGGTTTCATACCAAGCCCTTGGGGCTTGCTTTAACCCATACAAAGCTTTCCAAAGTCTATAAACATAATCAGGTTTGTGAAAATCAATAAAACCTGAGGGCTGCTCTACATAGACTTTTTCTTTTAGATTTCCATTTAGGAATGCTGATTTTACATCCATTTGGAATACCTTAAAGCCTTGATATGCTGCATAGGCAAGAAACATCCTAATTGCTTCCAGTCTTGCTACTGGGGCAAAGGTTTGATCAAAGTCAATACCCTCTTCCTGCCTGTATCCTTTTGCAACAAGTCTTGCTTTGTTCTTCACAATGATCCCACTCTCATCCAGTTTGTTCCTAAAGATCCACTTTGTTCCAATGATGTTGTGGTCTTTTGGTTTAGAAACTAACTCCCAGACCTTGCAACTTCTGAACTGATTCAACTCCTCTTGCATGACATCAATCCAATGTGGGTCTAGAATAGCTTCTTCAAATATCTTTGGCTCCAGTTGAGATAGGAAGCTTGAGCAAAGAACCGTGTTCAAGTTCCTGCTTCTAGTTTGCACTCCATGTCTTGGATCACCAATTATCTGATTTGTTGGATGATCCTTTAAGTGTCAAATAGCTGGAGGTAGACTATCTTCAGGTTGAACACCTCCAATCTCTTCAATATGCTGCATTTCTTGGTTTTCATCAGCATCTAGAGAGTCCTGTACTCCCCCTGGACAGTAGCCACCATTTTCCACTTCCTTCTCTGCAGTTGACTCTTCTGTAATGGTAAGCTTGTCAATTCTCTCATTTATACCTGTAGAACTGCATGAGCTACAAGGAAACTCACTGTTAATCAGTCTTGTTTCATCAAAGACAACATGTACAGACTCTTCTACAACTTGAGTAATCAAGTTGTAGACCCTATAAGCCTTACTATTATTGATGTACCTAACAAATATCCCATCTTGGGATTTGATAGCAAACTTAGTTAGATAAGACTTGCTATTATTAAGGACATAACACTTGCAACCAAAGATCCTAAAATAGGATAAGTTTGGTTTTCTACCCTTAATGATCTCATAGGGAGTCTTTTTGTGGCTTTTGGTGATAGAAGCTTTATTGATCACATGACATGCAGTATTTACTGCCTAAGCCCAGAAATATTTTGGGAGAGAAGTATCACTCAATAGAGTTCTACCAGCCTCAATTAGTGTTCTATTCTTCCTTTCAGCAATACCATTTTGCTGTAGTGTTCTAGGTGAGGAGAATTCTTGAAAAATCCCAAATTCTTCACACAGTCTTGTCATACTCTCAGATTGAAATTCAATGTCATGGTCACTTCTTATTTTTACCACTGTACTGTCAAGTTCATTCTGAATTTGCTTGACAAAACTATATAAAACACTTGGGGTTTCTGATTTTTGTCTCAGAAAGAACACCCAGGAATATCTAGAATAGTCATCTACCACCACAAAAGTGTAGACCTTTCTACCTAGACTATGAACTGGCATAAGACCAAATAGATACATATGCAAGAGGTATAGACACCTCACTTAATCCTTGTTTTCAAAGATATGAAAGGAGGATTTTGTCTGCTTGCCTTTTTGACAAGCTGAGCATATCTAATCCTTTATACACTTAACTTTAGGACCATTCATCACTAACTCTTTGCTAAAGAGTTGGCCAATTATTTTGTAGTTAAGATGGGCCAGTCTCTTGTGCCATTTGACACAATGAGAGGCTCTCTCATCAGCTACAAGACAAATAAGAGAATCTTTATTCTCACACTCAAAGTTAAGACAATACACATTTCTTTTTCTATATCCTGTCAATATGACCTTTTGATTACTTGACTTTTTGATATGACATCCATTCTTAATAAATGAAATGTCATATCCTAAATCACTCAGCTGACTTATGCTTATAAGGTTGTGTTTCAAACCCTTCACATAGGCCACTTGAGTGATAGTAATCTGGTTATTAGAAATGTTACCAAATCCTTTAATGATTCCTTTTTTAGAACCACCAAAGATTACTTTAGGCCCATTTATGATAGGTAAGTACTCCTTTAGCAACCCCCTTGTTCTAGTCATGTGCCTGGAACATCCACTGTCTAATTACCATATAGGGGCATGGTAACTTGGACTCACCTGCAATAAAGAATTACCTAACCTTAGAGCCCAAGTAAGTCTTGGGTCCTTAGTTCAAGTTAGCTTCATACTTAACAAATCTACCTGCTGCTCTTCTAACAGGTAAACTGTTATTCTTCCTTACACTAATGTTGTGCCAGCAATATAAGGCATAATGACATGTCTTGCCATAACACCAACATTCATACTTGTTGTATCTATTTTTAGATACATTCTTTGCAGTCTGGTTGACAACAAATCTCAGCTACACACACTATTTTCTTAAGAACATGAGTTTTATGGACATGGACTGCCTTATTGACATAAACACCCTTGTCATTCAGAACTTTAGTCTTACTATGACCATGAGTATTCTCAAGGTCATACTTGTTAGAAGGCACTTGTACCTTTCTAAAAACTACAGTGACTTTAAAGTTCAGTGGCTGGACTGAGGCTTTGCCCTTTCTCTTAAATTGGACAGCCCTGGTGTCACCTTTAAAGCTTATTCCAGCCTTACCCTTTTGAGCCACAAACTCATCTATTAAGCGTAAAATTGATTTTTGGCTTGGAATAACTAGCCACCAAATCTTTTTCTTTTTGAAGTCTAGCTTCCAGACTTTTAATTAGATCATTTTTGTATGTGATTGTGCCCATCTGAATAACAGTTAAAGTTTTCAGTTTGGCAACCTCATTCACTTTTTGATCCAACACTTTCACTAAATCAGATGCAGCCATCTTAAGATCTGTAATTTTCTTAGTCTGAGTTTTGGCCAAGTTTTTTCTTTTCTTTAGTGCATGCAACAAGTTCCCATATTCATATATCAGCTGATGAATATCACCTTCATACTCAGACCCATCCACATCACTTGATGCAGATGTAGCTGACTCTGAACTAGTACTACAATCTGAATTTCTAGAAAAACATTGTACCTTACTAGGACCAGGCTGATCCTGACACTTATCTTCTTCTAACATAGCCATTAGTCCCATGCACTGATGGTCTTCTTGTTCATAGATAGAGTTCAGCACTTGCATAAACTCATCTTCTTTATCTGTTGCATATTGACCAATGTATGCCTATGCTTCAGATTCAGACTCTAAAGATGATTAGTCTGTCAAGCTCTTCTCCTTCTTAGCAATAAAGGATTTCTCCTTCTTACTCTTTTGTTGAGTCTTCCTTTTATCAGTAGACTCCTTTTTTTCTGGACACTCAGCCACAACATGTCCAGGTCTATTACAGTAGTAGCAAACTATCTTTTATGTTATAGATTTGCTAGGCTTAGACCTGCTCCTGTCCTTTCTAGATGACTTCCTCTTTTGATAATAGTCATCCACAGGCTGAGATGTGGAGGGCCTAGACTTCCACTGCTTCTTTTTCAGGAATCTATGAAACTGCCTTGTGAAGGCAACAAAGTCTTTATCTGAGTCACTACTGTCTGAACTTTGGTTGTCTGAATTATCTGAAGTAATTTCAGCAACTATCTTAGGAGGTAATGTAGACATCCTCCTATTCTTCCTAGTGGCTTCCACCTTGAAGGCCACAGACTTTTCTCTATGCTCCCATTTTGCACTTTTCTCTTCCTCTTTCCTAGCCATCAGCTGCATCTCATATGACAGCAATTTTCCAAACAAAATTGGAGGAGAGATATCTGCAAGTTTGGCCACTTCCCTAATGACACAAATCTTAGTGTCCCAATCCTTTGTCAAGGATCTTAGGAATTTATCATTCAGTTCATATGTATTGAAGATCCTTCCATAGGACATCAGCACATTTTCTATTCTATAGAACTTTTTATAACACTCAGTTATACCATCTGACTTTCCTTGTCTCAAACTCTCATATTCCTGGTTCAGTACATAGATTTTCTATCTTGTCTGACTTCTTCAGAACCCTCCATGTAGACTATCAAAGTGTCCCACATTTCCTTGGAGGTCTTGTAGTGAATCAAATTTTGAAAGGTTGAATCATCTATAGCACTTACTATGATTGTAAGACCCCCTTTTTTTTCTTTTTCGAACACCGGGGTCTTAGCCCAGAATTGCCGCTTTGCGGTGACACCGACTCACAGGAAGGTCGCCACTACAAAACGCCAATTCTGCCGGCCCTTTTCGATCACAAAGAGAGAGAAGTAAGTATACATAAAATGTAAACAGGTTCACAGAATTACACATATAAAATTAAATCACATCCAGTCCATCAGTAATATCAAATAAAAGTACTGCAAAGATATAGTTCAGATGAAATATAGATAAACGGGCTCGAACCCGGTACATCAGAGTCCTCACTACAAATCACTCATCACGGAATCTATAAAACACTAATCACTTACGGAGCTGGTCACAGGTGCACCGGTGCTAGACAGACCCACCTCCATGCGCACCGTACTCCGCTGGTGCTGGTCCCTGGACTGCTGGTCCCTATCTCCCATCCGGAGCTCCTATACTGTTGTTGTTCGAAAACCATTAGTCATAAAGACTAAGCCCTATCATCCCCTACCCCTCCCCCCACGGCTCCTAAGCACCGAGCGGAGAGGAGGAAAGGGAAGCTACGAAGGTGGAGAATAATCAAGCAAGTGACCATGGAGCTAGTCTAACAACTATCATGGTGTATAAACAACTATCTAGAATAAAGTACATCTAGCAATTCTACGGTAGTAAGTAATAAGGTAGACATGTGGTAAGTAGTATAACAAAAGAAGACAAGTAGAACAAGTAAGCAAGTAAGTAAGTAAATAAATGAGTAACCTTAACTTATATTAATGCCCATACAAACTTATAAGTTAAGGGGTCTTTTGCAAGACTCCCATCGTATAAAAAGTCCCATACCGATTTATACGTTGGAATGTCGGTTGTATGCAAATATGAGTATAGTGATATGCTATGCCATGATTCATGCAAGTGCAACTCACGCACATGACTCTATGCGCACAGACCTTTAGTTCCCCCTGTTCGGGAAGCTAGCTTCACTCCCAAGAACCTCCGTAGTGGCAAACGGAGACAGTGGGTCGGACCCCCCACTCCTAGGCGGGTATCCACACTACCGGGCCTAGCCCTTCCGTACTCCCCATAGAAGAACACAACCTAGAGTATCCGCGTACTTGTGTTTGCTATATCCGCCAGACTTTCTTTGGCTAAGTGTCCCACACCGCCGAGTCAACGTACCGATGTCGGTGTGAACGACAATCAAATACTGAAGACCCACCACCTTATTCTGTGCTCAAACCCTCGAGCCCTCGGCTCCCCGGACTGTCCCGTCCGTGCATCTACTTTTAGAGCTACCGTCTGAATGGCAACCAAACCAACTTATTCTACCTCCCTAGCTACCGGAGTGTGTTAAAGTGCAACCCTAGTTATACTAGTTGCTCTTTTAATTTATTATTCCTACGGTTTACGTTTGCCCAGGACTGCCTCCGGTATTCCCCGTAAAGGACTCTCAAAGGGTACTAGGAACTATGATGGTAGCTGAAGCCCACCGTTCCCTTTCGCAAGCCACTTATTGTTATTGGTTGATACCCATTACCCGATCCCTTTTAAATTACTTTAAACCTAGCTCTAGAGAATTAAGACTCTTCCTCTCCTACCCGGGGTGGACGATCTTTCGTCGTTCCCGAACACCACTTAACACTAGCCAATCTCACACTCTACTTATCCTGACTTCCAATAATGAACTTAACTTAACTTGCCCTATCCAAACCAGCAAACTACCAAAATTTCATCTCCCCAAGTTCATTTCCCACTCTAGTTCGGTTTCTGTGGTCTTACTATATACAGACCATCCTAAGATACATGAGGTATATAAGGGGAAATACTCCAAATTGTCTTCTGAATCTCCTATAATATTTACTGGAGGTCTATCATGACATAATATAACTAAGTCCAAGATTTCCAAATTTTTCCTATTTATCAGGCATTTAATTTATTTATTCTAAGCCTCCTAATGCCCTAGTATGAACATGAAGTGCACTAATGAGGCAACAATAAATCATCATAAAATCAGTAAAAATCCTATGAGGCATTTAAGCAGTAATTCCAAATTTTGAGAAATTTCAGAGGTGTTTAGGTCTATATTTCCTAATTTATCATTTTAGGCCACCTCTACTATATTATGAAGTAAGTACTCTAAATATGCACCCAAAAATCACAATAAAATTAAATAAGCTTGAGGGTGACCTAAAACTATCAGAAACCAAGTCCCATGATTTTTCTCAAATATTTGGGCTCTGAATTTATTTTAATGTAAAATAATAATTTTACTAGCTTAGTGAAGGAGATACTATTTTTAATTATCTAAAAATCCATAAAAAATTACAGGGTGACTATCATGGTTTGAAACACCCACTGATCAAATTTCATAATTTTACAAATAATAATTGGGCATTATTTGCATTTTTGACTACATATCCCAAATGGTAAGTTAAAGAAGCAAGTATCCAAAATAATCAGATAAAACTCCCAAGAAAATGCAAAAAGTATAACATGCTATGAGATGCCCTAATCCAAGATTTCATAACTTTCCAGTGAACATAAATTCCAGAATCATCAAAATAAATATCAAGAGCACAACTAGAGTTGTGAATAAAGTACTGTATAAATTAACCCAAAAATCTCAACAAAATTATATTATGGCCATTTAGACCAGAAAATCACCCTACCCAAAATTTTATTTGATTTGTAGTTCATTTGTCAGCATAATAGTTCAAATTAAGATTGGTGTCCTAAACTAGGGTTAGGATTTTAGGTGGATTAACTGTCTCCAAATCCCTTAAGATTTTGTCCAGAGAACTATAATGGCCCTATGGTCCTCTCCACCAAATTTCAAGTCAGTCCAAGGTCGTTTGACCCCATGACCTTCACAACCCACCAAGAGCCATCCTTAGGGTTTGGCCTTGGATCCTAGGGCAAATCTACCCCAATCCACCTCAAAATCCATGAGGGGGTGATAGAGGGCATCCCTAGTCAGTGGTAAAAATATCAGCCTCCGTTGAGGTGATCTGACTACTCAAATCTCAAAGTGCACTTTTGACCTAAAAACCCCTTAATAGGGCATAGCTTAGGTTTGTCCATTTCCAACCTAAAACATCTCAAAATGAGATGAAAAATTATACAGAACCTTATGATAAACCCAGGGATCACTCACCAAGATTTGGGAGGGTTTGGAAGTCATTAAGCCAACTAATTAATTTTTCCTAAGATTATTAAATTTTTATAAAAACTTTAGAAAAAAATTCTCTAAAAATTCCCATTTTTGGACAGGCCCTAGGTATAGCTAGGGTAGGCTCCGTGCCAAAATTTCAGATCATTTGGTCAAGGGATGAAGGGTGGGCACACCTTTTGGTCTCTGCCCAGCTCTAGGTCTAGATCCCACCAAAAGAGGTGCCCTGGTCAAACCAGTTAACCAAATTGACCCAAATAAATTTTAAAATATAGTATACCCATAGGGCTACAAATTTCATGTTTGTCATTTCTTCATAAAAAGCCCCTAAGTATTTTTCCTAATTTATCTAAGGTGGTTGTTATTTCAATACAGAAAAATGCTTATAAAATAAAAGCTAATTAAATAGCACAGATCTTGAAGCAAGATCTAAGGGCCCTGGCGTTGTCTTCTTCCTCCAGCCAAAGGCCATGATTTGACCGACCTGGAGCTACTTCCAAGCGCAGCCGCCAGCTATCCAGCCTCCTCCCTGGCCGACCACCGCCACCACCACCTCCGTTGAGGTGGTGGCTATCGCCGGGCGGCGGCACGACCGCCGGAGGGGATTTTTTCGGCGAGCCCGAGACTTCATTTTTGCGGAAAAATCAGAAGGAGTAGCTCTTCCGATTGGGCTCAATTGATCCCGAATCTTAATCCGAAGGAAGCTAAGATCTACCCGTAGAAAGAGAGGAGGGGAGGACCTTGTTCGCGGGCTTGAGGTGTGCAGACCGTCGGGATGCCATTGGTGCGGTGGTGGCGTCGCCAGAATTCTCAATAGCACAGTGGGAGGCTCGAAAACTTCAGGTAAAAGCTGGGAAAACCTCCTCTTGGGCCTCTGAGGGTGTTTAAAATCTTGGACAAGGAGGGGGAACGACCAAAGCTTCAATGACCATTATTGGTCCATTAAAGCTTGGGTCGGCCATGGTGGAGGGGGGCTGAAATGGCTCTGTGACAGCAAGCTAACGGCTGGAAACTCCTCCTCTTCCCTAGAGGAGTTGGATCCAGCCGTAAAAGGGAAGGGGGAAGGCCACGACATCAAATGCCAATGATGGCCATGAAGGCCGGGGCTCGGCCATGGCCGTAACTGGTCTTTTTGCAAAGCTGTCGGTCCACGTGTCACAGTTGATCGGTCAACTTAATTTAAATAAGACTTTTTAGGTCTTATTAGGATAAAACGGCCCACTCCTAGACCGGCCCGGTTCAGCTGAACCAGCACCCAGCCCAAAACAATTCTGCCAAAAAAAAGACTAAGTAAAATGGCGTTGAGTGAGCTCTGCTTACTCAACGCCATCCTTGCTACGGCATTGAGTGAGCTTTGCTCACTCAACGCCATCCCAGTTACGGTGTTGAGTGAGATCTCCTCACTCAATGCCATCCAGACTATGGCATTGAGTGAGCTCAGCTCACTCAATGCCATCCGGATTATGGCGTTGAGTGAGCTATTCTCACTCAACGCCATCCAGAATATGTCCTTTTTAAACGATGGCGTTGAGTGAGCTTAGCTCACTCAACGCCGTCCAGATTATGGCAACGCCATCCAGACAACACCAAATGGCGTTGAGTGCGGTCAGTGCACTCAATGTCGTTCAACTTATGGCGTTGAGTGCACTCAACGCACTCAACGCCATCCCGCCTGACAGATGACATTGAGTGAGCTAAGCTCACTCAACGCCATCCAGTCTATGGCGTTGAGTGAGCTCAGCTCACTCAACGCCAACCAGATGACACCAGATGGCGTTGAGTGCAGTCTGTGCACTCAACGCCGTCTAGCTTATGGATTTGAGTGAGCTAAGCTCACTCAACGCCATCCAGACTACGGCGTTGAGTAAGCTTAGCTCACTAAACGCCATTCCAAGGTCACGGGCGTGACGGATCGGTCACGGGCATGATGGATTAGTCACGGGCGTGTCAGTCCCATGTTGAAATTTCTGAGCTCGCCGATCGTCTTTCTGAGGTCGACGATCGTCGAAGGGGTCACGCCCTAGGTCACGGGCGTGACGGGTCGGTCACGGGCATGACTACCCCTTGACTCGAAATCTTGGTCGATAAACTTCAATTCCTGGGTTTTCTAGGGTTCTGTTATGACAAAACCACTTCCAGGGGTCTAGTTGGAAATGGGATGTTACAATGATATTCTGGGCTCTTTTATCCATAGTTGCCAGGATGATCTCTTCCTTAGTCATCTCTAAAAAATCCTTGGGAATTCTTTGATTTGCATCTAGAACTGACAACTTCATTGGAATATAAGGACCTTCCTTTACTGTAATATAGATCCTTGGATCAGAAGCCTCTATAAAAAGCCTGACCCTTTCTTTCCATATTCTAAATATCTCTTTCCTGCATATGGGTAATTTCATAGAACCTAGTTCCTTATGATTTTCTCCTGAACCCATTTTCTTGATCTTAAATCTGCCTTATGGATCTAACTCAGACTGTTAAGTCCTTCTTTGAGTAACCTCCCTCTGATACCACTTGATAGAATCGATTTCAAGATAACCCAATCACCTAGAGGGGGGGGGGGTGAATAGGTTCTATCTTTTTCACTTAAGGCAGAATAATAATTCAGTTCTTTAAAGAGAATCTAACCATTCTACAGCTAACAAAACAACCACAACATAGAATTCACTATCACACACACATCACAGATTGCACACTGGTTTATAGTGGTTCCCTAAAGTCTGGGTACATCCACTTTCCCCCTTCGCCTATCCAGCAGTGTGCTAGATTCGGCTTAACTTCTTCCTTCTTCTCAGATCCACAGATCTTACAGCTCAGAACCCTGAAAGGTTCCTACAACTCAGAATGTATTCACACTTCTACAGCTCAAGCTAACAGCCCTACCTCAGCCTTGTTACAAGGTCTACAACTCAGAGATTGATTTCTCCTACACTCAGACTCAAAAGCCTTACCACTCAGAGATCTATATCTCCTACACTCAGCCTTTATATTATAGGCTTACAACTCAGATCTTGAAAGATCCTACAGAATTTGAAAAATCTTATAGATTGACTCTTACCCTTGTTGAGAGAGAAGGGATAAAAGGTTTCTTGATTAGCTCTTGATAAAACTGATTGCTGAGATCAACCTGTTCTTAGCTTTCTTCAAAGCTTCTTGAATCTGAACTCAGTAGGGTTGATCTTCTTTGAAATTGACTGGCTGACAGCTTCCTTCTTAGATTTCAGAAATAGATCTGAATTCTACTTAGCAGATTTGTTCAGGATCTGCTTCTTAAGAGACTTGTAAATGTCTCATTTTTTACTTCAAACAGTTGGAGCTCTCTCTCACTGTCCAAATCTTCTGAAGTTTCTTCTGAATTCTTGTTTGAATTCTCCTTAGACAAATTCTGAGTAGATTGCCACTTCAGACTGTCTTCTTAGATCTTCTCACGAAAATCTTCTTCTGTGTGACGTGCTCTTTCTTGATCAATGATCAATTCTTCATTTGTTGTTCATTCTTTTTTTGATTTGACAGAATCCATCTTTATATAGACTTCATCCATGGTAACCGTCTGATCCGGTTTCTAACGAACTTCTGATAGTTTTGATAGCTTTAGCAAACTTGTTGGAATTCACAGCTGTCAAGTCTTCAGTCATTTCTTGAACCTTTGTCTTTGTCAGCAAAGTGTCGAGACTGGTCTTCATTATGTGTCGACATAAGTAGATTAAGTGTCGACACAAGCTTTGGTGATGTCGACACAGCTCCTTTGGTGTCGACACTGCTTCTTGACACTGCATCTGTAGAATGTGTCGACACTGCTTCTGTAGAATGTGTCGACACTGCTTCTTTGTGTCGACACAGTCACTTCTTCACTTCACAACAATCAACTTTGTTGAAACTCTACTGTGTGTCGACACAAGTCCTGTGTGTCGACACAGTTGATATAGTCTAAGAATTCTGTGTGTGCCTCCAGGTGTCGACACAGTTGATGTCGACTAAAACTTTTGTGTGTCGACACAGTTGCATCTGGTGTCGACACTGCTTTTCCAAGTGTCGACACATGCTTTCTTAAGTGTCGATACAACTTCCTCTGGTATCGACTCATGGACTTAGAAACTTTTTTTTTCTGCATTTTAGCATATTCTTAACCTGCACATATAAACTCAAAATAACATCAAATACACCTTGATGTATATCATTGAGCTAAGTGAGGCATCTTCAAATCAGGTACACATTTTACTATGTACCCAACAGCCATGTTGACGACCATCAAGTCGGTAGTGTCGAGAAGAGCCGACATCGTTGAGAAGAGCCAGTAGCGTCGAGAAAAGACTGTTGACTAGTCTACTGCTCCGTGCTTGCAACCGAGCCACACTATGCAAAAGCGACAAAATAATATTTTTGGATTTGTCCTAATTTGGTGATGGACAACTGACAACAATGCGTAAAAAGACCTACCGCCGCACATTTATCTTAGCGCTGACGGCAGCTTATTTTAAAATGACTATAAAAGCGCACGTTTCTTTTCCTGAGGAAACAATAAGAAGAGACATACACGATTAGGGATCCTTTGCCGCCTCTATTATAGTGATCCTCCGTCTCCAAGCAAGTAAAAGAGAATTATCTCCCTACCATTCATGATTGAAGTTCTCCGAAGAGTAAAGTCTATAACGACCATCAACAGTTGATCGTGTGCAAGAAGAACAATATTCAGAAGCATTGATTGTCCACCTCTCATCGGAGGAAACTCTTTTTGAGGGAGAAGTAGTTTCTAACTTCTATTTCTCTATTTGTATTATTCTTTTTTCTAACTTTTTGTGTGTGAGGAAAATTGACCGGGGAGGTTGTTAGAATTTGGGAAGGGTTCCATGGGAAAATGTCCTGGGAGGACGTCTAGATTGGGGAGATCTAGTCGGCTTTAAGACCCTTCCGAGGAGGAAGGTGAGGAGCAAATCATCCTGGGAGGATGTCTAAATCGTGGAGATCTAGTGGGCTCTCTTCAGGGGAGGAAGGTGAGGAACTGACTCGAAAACCTTTCCGGGGAGCAAAGGGAGAGATCCAACCAGTCTTGGGTGATGGTCAGTATAGAAACCAAAAGGGTGTCATATTCACCACCTTCGATCTTCGGCGTCATGGAGATCTAACTTTCTTCTGTGTAAACCATTTATATGTTTTGAATAAAATTAAGTTTCATTATTTCATCTTATTTTTGTGTCTACATGCTGCTGGTGCATTGAGTGTTGTGTAATAAATCTCAAAATGATACTCTGTAGGAAAAACTGTATCTGTGAACTAACACCAACGGTAGCCCTACCGCCCTGCGGTAGAATCCATAAAAGGCTTTCCTGCTGAAAGTTATTTTAATTTTGTATTAATTTGAAAACCTTATTCACCCCCCTCTAAGGTTGGCCACTCGATCCAACAAGTGGTATCAGATGGAGGTTATTCCAAAAATGGTTTTACTGCCGGGAATAATGGACAACCTCGATCTCGAATCTACTAGTACGGATGGATGTTTGTGTTGGATCCCTTGTTGGATTTGGGCTAGGTTCACTAATTTAGGCTGAGTCTGACCCACCATTTTATAGCCAGGGTCATGTCTAGTAGTCCTAGAGTTTAGGCTAAGTCCTCTTAGTTCTACCTTCTTGCACCAGCCAACAGAGGACCTCAAAAAACTCAGTCTTAGAAGATATCAGAAGACAGTTTGATCAGTTCAAAATTCTTTGAACTCAGCTTGACGATCGTCGATCTCCGATCGACAAACTCAAAGTTAATTCTCTGATCTGATCTCGACGATCTTCGAGCTCAGGTCGACGATTTGTTCTCTTTAGACAGATTCTCAGCTCGACGAACTCAGAGTGCAGATTTAGCAAGTATTTCTCAGTTAGCAGTTCACAGAGCTCAGGTCGACGAACAAGAAATCTTAGGTCGACGATCTTGGATCTCAGGTCGACGAATTCTGTTCAGAGTTCGACGTTTTCTGTCCGGTTTCAGAATGAAATTTTCCTCCTTCTGCTACATTATTTTCTCATTTATTAGCAATATTATTCTGAGTATTTAATGCATATATTCATCTGGATATAACCGTTATTAGCTGCATTAAATATGGTATTCATCAGAATATTTACTTGCTTATTCTATCAAGGACAGTCGGGGAAACTCATAAATGTTTTTATTCCAGCCATTTTGAATTCTCCAGATCAGCTAGCATTTAAGGAAGTTATTCAAAATTCAAAGCAGAATTTAATTGACAGAATATTTAAAGTGATTCCTGTTTTTCAAGGCATTAGAGACAAGAAAAACAAAAGGAGTACAGTACAGAGTACAATCAACTAGTGGACGACTCCTTCATTCTTTCTCAGAGCTTTTTAATCTTTGTCAATACTGAAGACTGAAGAAGAACAATCATAAGAAATCAAGAGTCTTCTTCATTTTCAGATTCCAAGAATCTTCAGAAACTTTCGGTTCAACATCTGATTACTGGATTTTCTGGACATTGGAAAATCAAAGCTGAAGGCCTACTCACCCTGAAGCAAAGATCTTATTCTTCCTAAACCTTCAACTTCTCATGGGGAGCTTTGACACCATCAGAGTCCACAAAGTCTTCTCAAGTTGTTTTGAGAATAGAGAAGTCTACCATCAACCTCTTTCCACCCACTGTATATGGTTTTAACTCCTTTCAAAAGTTAGCTTGGTTGCAAGTCTCCTGATCAAAAGACTTGAGAGTGGTTTTTAAGCACCTGATCAAAAGCTCAAAGGTGTCAGTCACTTGATCAAAACTGTTAGTGGATTCCTACCAGGGTGGTAGAAGAGTGGATGTACCCAGGTTGGGGAACCACTATAAAAGTTCTTGTGTTGTCTGGTTGCCCTTTTCGTTTTGTTCTTGTTGTGGCTGTGATAGCTTAGATCTGTGTTCTGTGTTAGATTAGTTTTACTTAGGTTGTTTTCTTGCTTACTGATAATCTTGATATTCACTAGTATTTCTACTATAATTATTTTTAAACATCAAAAGTTTTTAACTACTCTATTCACCCCCCCTCTAGAGTAAATCAGGTCTAACCCTCTCTTTCAGTTTGTACACAGAAAATTTGTTAGCACCACCTCTGTTTATAGATGTGAAGTATAATGTGTGGAGAATATTAATGAGAAAATTTCTTATATTATTTGATATAGAAGTTTGGAACATTACTAGTATTAAGCCCCTATATAATTTAAATAAGCATAAATGTTATTTAAATGCTAAAGCTATGAATAGTTTGTTTTGTGGGCTTGGTCAAGAAATTTTCAAACTCATCTACACGCTTCCTACTGCTTATGATATATGGAAATTTCTTGAGATTACTTACAGATCTCCTTCTGCAGACGATGAATTAGAGCAACTTCTTATGCACCCAAGTGAAGAACCAAATAAAGATGTTCTCTTAGAGGAAGACAAATCAAACACATGCAACAAAAGGGAAGAGGCAAACACAACCATTGAAGAGGAATGCGAGGTTGCATGATCATGCTCAGAAGGGGGACACAATAAGTACATCGTGGTTATGTGAAGACGTTAAAGAACTTTATGTTCAAATCAAGCCTCATTCGAGAACATTATAAGTAGAAATTCCTTATTTACTGTGACAGCTATATCTACATTGCGTGTGTTTGAAAATACTAGACGCAAAATTAAGAAATAAAAAAATATTAATTCAAACCTATGGTTAGAAAATAAAAATTTAAAAGCACAACTTAATGTATAATCTAATTATGATGTATTTAGTCCACTTGCAAGCTCCTTAGTTGAAACTTCTACACCGTGTACTTATTGTAATGTTTTAGAAGAAAAATACAAGGATCTTCAAAAAGAGCTTCTTTTTACAAAAGAACAAAATAAGAAATTATGTTTAGAAAATTCATCATTGAAAAGTGATTGTGTTAGATGCAAGAATTATAAAATAAAAATTAATGAAATAAATGAAACATTTGAAGATTTGAGAAATGTTTACAAAAACACATATTAATTCATTAATAAAATTATGATTAAAAATAGTATAATCGCGTACAATAAAGCTAGATGTAATCTCAAAATTTAAAATAAGGAATTGAAAATAAAAATCAATATGCTTAAGAAAATTATGATTAAAGACTCACAAAAAATAACTCTAAAATTTCAAGCAAAACTCAAAAGCATGTTGAATATCAATTTTCATATAATAACTAAGCCAAACAAAAGGAGTAAAATACATCAAGCACGTATAAATGAAATTCAAAAACATAAAAATCATCTTCATTTGTAAAATCAAATCACTCTCAATTTAAAATCAAATGAACATAAATTTTCTTTAACGAATCACTACGCTATGAGTCTTTTTGTTAAGGGACATAATTCAAACCTGGAAAATATTTTTAATATATCTAAATATCCAACGCAATGTTGTTTAATTGAAGATCATTACATAAAAATTCTTAAAAATCATAATGGAAATTTGCAACATAAAAATGATATTAAACCAAAGTATGAATGGAGACCCATTAATTAAAATGACACACCACTTCCAAAAGAAATAGCTCATTCATCCTTGCCTCTCCAAAAGCCAACACGATGTGTTTGGGTATCCAAAGGAACCTCCACTATCGATCCCTGATAAGTCAATATTTATTGTTATTTTTATATAGTTTTTATTAAATAAATAGTTATATTTTATTTATTTTATATTAATATTGTTATTAATTCCTTTCTTTTCTTATTTCAGGTCAATCTGGACTGCCAATATCAAATTGGAGCTTACAGGACTGATCAGGAGAAGAAACTGAAGAATTCTCGAAAAAGCGCAAATTACACACCCAGGTCACGGGCGTGACCCTCAAGTCACGGCCATGACCAGCAGGCATGACCCATCCAGGAGCTCCAGATTGCAATTCCACATCAGCTTAAAGTTACACGCCTCGGACACACGCGTGGCCATCAGATCACGAGCGTGACTGCTAGGCATGACATCCAGGCGTGCCGTGCATTGTGAAGCTAGTTTTAGATCCAGACATTTTTTGGCTTACACGCCCTAGATCACGGGTGTGACCTCTTCAGCAATGCCAGATTTAACTCCCACCATTTATCCTTCCTGTCGTTTCCAATAATAGTAGAAACACGCCCTAGGTCACGGGCGTGATCTAGGGGTGTGGCCTACAGAACGAAGAATTTTGGCGATTTTCTCCCAACGTTCTCGGGCTTTCAAGAGGACGGTTCCGCATCTTACACGCCCCTAGTCACGAGCGTGACCGAGTGGCGTGACTCTCCAGAAAAATTCTTATAAATACCAAATTGAGCCAGGTGCTGAGGAGTCATCTAGTCATCTAGGAGTCATCTAGGAGTAGATTTTAGGATATTTTAGTAGCTTAATTTCTACTTTTTCTTCCCTTTCTTTATGTACTTTTCTTTCACATAGATTAGCTTTGTATTATTTTATTTAAATTCAACACTTTTCCTTTCTTAAAAATCATGTTCTTGTCTTTTATTATGCACATCTTTTATATCATGTCAAATAGCTAATTCCATTAACATTTGATCATGACAATTTTTGGAATATAATAAATTTCTTTTTATCAAACTCTATTCTTATCGATTTGACCTATCTTTGATTTATTTGCATCGATTTCATATTTTGATTTTAGATCCGTATCTTAGATTTATCGAGAGGTTGTGGATATAGTTAGGTCACTCAAAAGTAGAAGGAATTGCATGCACTGCTCGAGAGAGGAAGACATGAATCTTTCGGATTAGAGTCAAATCCAATAGTGGGGTTCACCGCCTAAAACAATCATAGGGGTTTCGATTAGCCGAGAGGTCTTTATCAATCAACCTAAGTTTAGTCGAGAGTGTATTCTCGAGAGAGACACTTTTGTAACTTGAGAACCTCCACGGTTGAAGTAGGTAATTTAGAGGTTTGCAATTCATGAAAGTTTGTTTTATTTCAAAGAGAGTTTAGATCAAGTGTTAATTTTAGTTCTTAGTTTTATTAAAATTCTTTTTTTTATATTCAATAAAATAATATTAATTTGCGTGAGTAGAAGTAGTCAACAAGCCTCAAGTCTAATACGACACTTGATCATATACTCTAGAACGATATGTATACTTATCTTATCGATTTAGAATCATGCGCTAGCGTGAATTTTATCCATCAAGTTTTTGGTGCCGTTGCCGGGAGTATTTTTGTTGATATTTAGAAATCGCAAATTTTATTAATTTTATCATTCTCTTCTCTACCCCAATTCTTTTTATTATTATTATTTTTAAAAAATTCATTTTCATTAGGTAAAGGTTGTTTATTTCTCTTTCAAAAAAAGTATTCTCAATTGGTCGCCACGTTTGCCAAACTTGAAAATTATTTAAATAATTTGGAAGCCGCACACATGCAAAAAATTTCTTGTTATTATTATGGTGCTTCTCATCAAAATGAGGAATGTTATCTTCATAATTATTATCATAATTTTTTGTATGAAAATAATTTTTATAATATTTATGAAAATAATTTTTCTCATTTTAATGATAATTCTTTTTCACATTTTCATGACAATAATTTTTCAAATTTTACTAATTTTCATGAGAATACTTTTTCAAATTTTAACGAGAAAAATTATTTTGATTTAAATAATTTTTCTTCCATCTCGTATGTTGGTTTTTCTTGTTCACAAGATCGACCGGAAGAATTCTCGAGTAATGAGAATAATTATTTAGATTCTAATTTTTGTTCTTCGTTGATCGCACCACAACCTTTTTCTTCTAATTTTGGGAACTTTTCACAATTTCAGATTGATCCTCCTCCTCAAAATTTAGAAGAAATTAATACTTTTTTCTAACAATTCTTTTAATTTTGAGGAATTGTCGCAAATTCAAATTCTTTTTCCTCCCAAAATTTAAATGAAAATTTTTCTTGTTCTAATAATTCTCCTTCCTCTTCGAATATTTCTCCTATGGAGATACATGAATCTTTATGTGCTCCCTTACTGTCTTATTTCGAAGAAGAAGAAAAATTATTATTTCAAGATGTAAATGTCCTAAGTGAAACAATATTTACCACCCCACCAAGTTCTTCGCGAGGAGCTTTTTGGTGATTTCTAGTTTGAGCTTCAGGTCCTTCACCTCGTATGTCGCAAGCTCCTGCATGGTCTCGGCCTTGACCTACTTTCTAGAGAGGCTGAGGCTACGATGCGCGTTCATGTGCGAGAGTTCAAGAGTGCGCAGCTGCGCTCGCACGCTCTCGTGGGCTAGCCTCTACATAGTCGCAACATTATATATCGTCATGTCCTCCCTCCCAAAGAGCCCGAAGGCTAGGGCGTAGGCGTGCCCACTGGGGGTCTCCGCTCTGACCTTGAAGAAAAGAGCGTTCAGACTAAAATCTTGTTGCCATTCTCATCCCAAAGGACCATCAGCTCACCGACACTGTTCATGACTTTTTGACCTAGGCCAAAGTTGGGGTGCGTGTCGGGATTCCCTTCTTAGCAAGCCCATGCCCCTAACCCGACAGAGGACCCAGAGATGTCCCCTGTAGCTTGACTTTCCTCCTAAGGAGCTGTTTCAACTCGCTTGTCCTTCGTTGCTGCCATCTTCTTGTGTTTCTTTGGTTGGGTCGAGTATGGGGGCAAGTCGAGGTCGATAGGCGCGACCCACTTCTTACTGCTAAGGGAAATGGATTCCCCTGGCTTGCTGTTGCATGCTTTGGTGCCCCCCTTCACAAGAGTGATCTGGGAAGTAGGGGTCCTGACACTTGCATACGAAGGGTTCGCCGAGATGAGACGCTCTCCATCATTGTTACAACCGCAGCGTTTAGAAAAAGGGTCAAAGGAAGCGAGACCTAGAAGAGAAGAAGAATGAGAGTACCTTCTCCCGGGAGCACCGGGAGGAGCGAGTCAACGTTCTGCCTCAGGTAGGCAACTTCAAATTTCTTATTGATAAAATACTTGTAAAGGGATGAGTCTTGACCCTCCATGCACGGGGCGCGATACGTCGCCTTTTCCTGCTGAGTTAGCGAGTAGAGAATGTTGCCAAGGTTCCCTCTTGATAAAGATGAATTTGTCTATCCAGTGGTGGTTTTTGTTGGTCTTCTCCCAGACCCCGAAGTGCGAGGTGGAGAGGAAGGCCATGCATCATAGGAAGCACGTGAATGCCACAACAATAGCGATAGCATTGGTATTCAGCTGCGTCGGGATGTCCTCGAAGTACTTCAAGATTTGGCATACTTCTGGCCACAAGGGAGGGCGCAACCCCACTTTAAAATGCAAAATGGGGAAGGAAATCTCATCCACATAGAAGGTATTGATCGCCTCACCTTTGCTAAGTGGGCGAGCGATGAACCCTGACGGGATATAGTCAGCCACGAAGAAGAGATATTGTGCCTTAGGCAAATGTCCATCATGGAACGGGTGCTCGACAAATTGTTTGACACACTTCATCCTACCATTTGTAGTCTCGTCATCTCCACCCATCACAATCAAGTAAGGAATGTGAGTGCTAAGAAGGCGAGTGCTAAGAACAAGCAAAGGCGGGATCGTGAAGGATAATAAATGCGGTAGATGAGTGTACGACGGGGGGAGGGGCCTATTTATAGAAAAAGCTGAGTAGTGCGGGGATGGATGGGGGGATGCGGATAGCCCGCTTGCGATCCCTCGCCTCCACCATTGGACCGACCCAACGAGACCCTCCACGCTCGCCAACAAATTGAATAAGAATATCATTACGGTATCATGAAAGAAATAGAGCATAGAAAATAGAGCATCACACTCACGCGAGACCAGTCCTATTGCGTGAAGGTGCACGTGTCGCGCGGAAATCAAGATTAATAACACTCACAAGGCGAGCATACTGATGAGTAGTTATTTATATATATTTTAGAATAATTTCTAAATAAATTTAGTAATAATTAGTGTAAAATATCGAATAAATGGTCTGTTTTGAAATTTATTCTCTAATTAGTTTTTTATTAATTTTATTATTTAAATGTTACTCTAATTTATTCTAGTATGATTTGTTCTTAAACTATTAGAAATTAAATTATGGTTCATTATAAGGTTCAAGGTCTAACCGATTTTGACCGGTCCGATGAGAGGTGAACCATCATGTTGTAATAGGAATGCCAAAATAATAATAATAAATTAATATAATAACAAATATAATACCAAATATAAGATATATATATAAGTTAATTAAAAAAATATATAAGTTATATATATATAAGTTAAATAAATATATATATAAGTTATATATATATGTGTAGAAATACAAGTAATCTATAAGTTAATTAAAAATATATTGATATTTACTAATAAATACATATAGTTATATTATATGTAATATATTTCAGAAACAAACAAGTAAGAGTAGCTGGTCTAGTGCAACGGGCTCTTGATGTTCTCTCTTTGAGGGCGGGATTGATATTCAGCGACCACGGTTTTTGTCAGGATTTTCCATGCCAACTTCTATCCGCAAACCATCATTTTCTACCCGACTCGCTACCCGCTATCTGCCCGCCTGCTTCCACACCTCCCGCTATCCGTTAGAGCATTACTCAGCCCACAATCCGCAGCCCGCCATTGCATCCCTATCTGCAAATCGCCAGCTTTCACACGCCCAGCTATCCGCAAGCCACCTGTTCAATTCGTCATCTGCATCTTCATTAGAGCAACTCCAATCAATCGCTAATCTCCAAAAATGGCGCCTATATTCACTCAAACCGTTCACTATTCCAGTTTCTAAAAATGGCGTTGGACTCTCTCCCCCTCTAAATTTAGAGGCGAGAGAGAAAAAATGGAGTGGGTGTAAAAACTTTTTAATGTATTTTTTATTTTTTTTAATTAGGTATTATAAAACTCATCAATTTCAATATATCATTTGTAGTCGTCAATATATTTTTTCAAATATGAAATATAATATATCAATAAATTTGTTTTTTTGAGACCTACAAAACGAGACTAATATTGAATACTGTCTAATTATTATTGATCATGCAAATACGAAGAGAAGACATTTTACTGATTAAACTTGCACAAATAAAAAGTACATTCAAATTGATATGCATAAAATTTTAAAAATTACATTGCTTCATTGTCATGTTGTGCCCACAAATGTTCAATCAGTGCATCTCGAAATGCAAAATATGCATCTCTATCTTTGATATTTTTATGCCGATTTAAGGACTGACGAAATCTTTCAGCTTCACTTGTGTCCATCTCTTCAACATTATGAGTTGATGGTGGCGTAGAAATATCGACATGTTCAGTTTTATCTCGCTCGTCTTCAATAATCATATTGTGCATTATAATGCAAGCAGTCATGATATCATGTAACACATGTTTATCCCCAAAACGATATGATCTCTTGATAATTGCAAACCGTGATTGAAGAACTCCAAATGCCCGTTCTACATCTTTCGACACGCTTCTTGCATCATTGCAAAGTGTTGTTTTTTTAATCTTATGTATGAGAAATAGTTTGAACTAGTGTTGATCATTTCGAATAGATACCGTCGGCTAAGTAATAACCAACATCATATTTCCCCCCAAAATTGTATAATTGGTAGGAGGCGTAATACCTTGTTCTAAGTTGGCAAATAAATTGGACGACTGCAGAACATTAATAGCATTGTTAGAGCCTGGTAAGCCAAAATATGCATGTCATATCCACAAGTCGTATGATGTTACTGCCTCGAGAATGATTGTTGGTCCACCATAACGTCCTGAATATTGGCATGTCCATGCTGTTGGGCAGTTCTTCCATTGCCAATGCATACAATCTAGGCTTCCCAGCATCCCTGGAAACCCTCGTTCTTCACCTTTCTATAGTAATCTTGTTACATCATTTGCATTGAGATATCTCAAATATTCATCTTTGTACAATTGTACAATCGCCCTGCAAAATCTTTTCAAGTATTGAATCACAGTTGACTCCCCTATTCGAATGTATTCATCATAATTATCAGTAACTATTCCATATGTCAACATACGAAATGCTGCGGTAATTATTTGTATTGTTGATAGTCCTAACTTACCAACACCATCCTTCTTTTGAACGAAGAAATAATCGTGCTCCTGCACTACAGTGACAATGCGAAGAAAAAGATTCTTTCACATGCGAAATCTCCGTCGAAAAAAATTTCCCCCTATGTTGGGTGCTCAGAGAAGTAATCATTCCAAAGTCTAGTATTACCTACAATTCTCCCCCGATTGATTACCACATGGCCGAGTACTGAACCTCTACGTCAGGGACGTTCTTCCCTTTGAAGTTGAGCTGTAATTATGGCATTGTTGGAGGCATACACACGTGCTAAAATTTCATCTTCTTTCTCTCATTCATTAAGGTCTTCTTCCCACTTGAGAAGTGTTTGATCAAATAATTCACATCTGAAGATGATGAAGATCGCAAATGGGATGACTCTGCTCCATAGTTCATTTTTTATAATAAGGGAAGTATAGATTATTTTGAAAGTATTATTAGCTATCCGGAAGTGGTGTTTATATAGATTGCCAACATTGGATTCCTTCTCCGGCATAGGATTCCTTCTCCAGCATAGGATTCCTTCTCCAACATTGGATTCCTTTTCTAGCAGAGGATTCCTTCTCTAGCATAGGATTCCTTCTCTAGCATAGGATATAACATCCCTCAAATAACTAGACCCCTAAGAGTGATTTTGTCATGACTATGTCATGACAAACCCCTAAGAAGCTCAAAAAACCAAGTGAGTAGGGCATAAAGGTGGAGATCACCTTGGTCTGCCTATATCACAACCTCACCACCAAATATAGGGTTTCACAATAGGGCCTTAACTTGGCTCTAGGACCCCACCATAATACCCCTTACCCCTTAGGTGATCCATAGGGTCACTAAGGACCCATTGGGGGCAATCAAAGTGGTCAAGTTGACCAAAGTCAACCCTAACACCAAAGTGGTCAAAGTGCCCTAATTAAGGATCAAGTGATCACCAAGGTGTCAAGCCAACCCTACCCAGACCTTCCTAGCCCTTAGGGGAGGCCAAAGGGGCAGTTAGGTCACCCAATGTGGCCTAGGGTAGGGCTAACCCACCTTAGGTCAAACTAACTCAAATAGGCTAACTCAAGCTCAAGCACAAATCCACTTGGGCTAACCTCATTTTAATTATTCATATAGGTTAGTGGGGTGCCTTTAGGCTGAAATAATAATCAAATTAGGCCATGGTGACTAGGAGAGAGAAAAGCTCCACTCCCCCTTTAATGGAGGAGAGAAAAGTGAGGAGAAAGAGGCCATTCATGGCTTGGAAGGCCAATGGCCTCCTCTCTTCATCTCCAAGGCTTGATCCATCTCCCCTGGTCAGTTCTGAGGAGGTCAACAACCATGGCTGGCCCAATTGGTGGTTGTAATGAAGGAAATTTCAATGGCCAAAATTCTCCTTCAAGGCCATTAATGGCATTGAGGCCATGGCCACTCCCCTCCCTCATTTGGCTATTTTAAAAGCTTCACCAGGCAAACCATTTACCTGAAGAAATTGAGCCCTTCCACTGTACTATTGCAGAGCACCCACAAGCTCAGAATCCAACAATGGCATCCCGTCGATCGGCAAGGCTTCACGCCTCCCAAAAGGTCCTGTCTCTCTTCTTTCTCAGTAGGTAGATCTCTATCTATTGGCTGCAAGGTTCGGGTTCAATTGGCCCAAAATCAAGCCAGCCGAAAGCTTGATTTTCAAGCTTTCTCCTCCACTCACAAGTCACTATTCCGGCTGTTGGGTACATTGGAAAATGTGTACCTGATTTGAAGAAGCCCAACCTAGCTCAATGATATACATCAAGGTGTATTTGATGTTGTTTTTGAGTTGACATGTGCAGGTGAAGAATTGATAAAGTATGCAGGAAAAATTCTAAGTCCAAGTGTCGACACAGAGAAGGATGTGTCGACACATAGAAGAAATTAGTCGACATCAACACTGGGAAGCAGTGTCGACACATATCAGTTAGTCTACAACTACACTGGGAAAAAGTGTCGACACAGAGGAAGCAGTGTCGACACATATCAGTTTGTCTACAACTACACTGGGAAAAAGTGTCGACACAGAGGAAGTATGTCGACACATAGCAGTTAGTCTACAATGATACTGGGAAAGTGTGTCGACACAGAAGAAGTAAGTCGACACAACACTGAGAATTTATGTCGACACAGAAGAAAAGCGTCGACCTCAACATTGGGAAAATGTGTCGACACAAAAGGATATAGTCGACCTCAAGTTTGTCGACACCAGCAGTATGTGTCGACACAGAAGAATATAGTCGACCTCAAGTTTGTCTACACCAGCAGAATGTGTCGACACATTGTGATTATGTCGACACATTACAGCATAGTTAAAAGAAGATTGTGTCGACACACTGAAGGGTCAAGAACAAGTTATTTTCAGAAGAAGCTGTGTCGACTCAAAGGCAACTTAGTCGACATCACTGAAGACTGTGTCGACACCAAAGTCAATTGTGTCGACACAGATAGATAGATGGTCTCGACACTTTCTGACAGACTGTCTCGATAACTTGTGGTTCAAGACTAAGGCACAGGACTTGTTTGAAGACTTGACAGCTGTGGGTTGCCACCAGTTAACTGAAGCTGTCAGACTTGTCAGAAAACGGTTAGAAACCGGATCAGCCGGTTACCATGAAGGAAGTCTATAAATAGACAGATTCAGAAGGAGAAAAAAAGACACACCCTTTTGAAATACATTGTTGAGAATCAAAAAGTAGAGAAGGATTACAATCCAATTCATTTCAAGAAAGTGCTAGGCACTTAAGAAGATCTTCTCCGGAAGATCTAAGAAGACTATCTAAGGATAGATCAAAGAAGAGTTCTAATCAGAATTCAGAAGAATCATTCAAAGTGCTGGATAGAGAGAGATCAAGCCAGAATTTGAAGAAGAAGAAAGAAACCACCAGTGGATTCTCAAGAAGCTGTTTGGAAATCAACTCAGCTAAGTTCATATTCAAGAAGCTTTGAAGAAAGCTCAGATACAGTTGATTTCATCAGCTGATCAAGAATTGTCTTGGCCTTCTCTCTCTCAATTTAGGCAAGACAGTTAAATAATCTTTTCTATATTTCTGTAGGATCTGTTTACACAGATCTGAGTTGTAAGCCTATGTTATAAAGGCTGAGTGTAGGAGTGTTGTACTCTGAGTGGTAGGGCTGTGTGCCTGAGTGTAGGAGAAGGTTCTTCTCTGAGTTGTAGGCCTTGGGGCAAGGCTGAGGTAGGGCTGTTGTACCTGAGTTGTAGGAACCAGTTGGGTTCTGAGTTGTAGGATCTGTTGATCCGAGATTAGTGGAAGTTTGGCCGAATCTAGCATACTGCTAGATAGGTGAAGGGGGAAAGTGAATGTATCCAGACCTTGGGGAACCACTATAAAACATTGTGCAATCTGTGATGTTTTATTTTCTGTGATTGCTGTGATTATTGTGTTAGCCATTAATTGAATTCTGCCTAGAAGTTTTTATAAACAAGTAGAACCTATTCACCCCCCCTCTAGGTGTTTAGGTTGTCTTGAAAGTTAAACTATCAAGTGGTATCAGAGGGAGGTTCCTCAAAAAGGACTTAACAGTCTGAGGTAGATCTGAAAGGCAGATTCAAGATTCAAGAAGATGGGTTCTGGAGAAAATCATAAGGAGCTAGGGTCTATGAAATTACCCATATGCAGGAAGGAAATCTTTGGGATCTGGAAAGAAAGAGTCAGACTGTTTATGGAAGCATCTGACCCAAGAATTTACATCACAGTACAGGAAGGCCCCTTCATTCCAATGAAGGTATCAGTTCTTGATGCAAATATCCAAACTCCAAAGAGTTATTCAGAAATGACCAAGGATGAAATCATCTTGGCAACCATGGACAAAAGGGCACAAAACATCATTGTTAGTGCCATAGATGATTCAACATTTCAGAATCTGATTCACTGCAAGACCTCCAAGGAGATGTGGGATACATTGATTGTCTACATGGAGGGATCTGAAGAAGTAAGGCTGGACAGGAAGTCTATGCTAAATCAGGAGTATGAAAGCTTTAGACAAGGGAAATCTGATAGCATAACTGAGTGCTATAAGAAATTCTATAGAATTGTGAATGAGCTAATATCCTATGGAAGAGTCTTCAGTACCTATGAACTGAATGACAAATTCTTAAGATCCTTATCAAAGGATTGGGATACAAAGATCTGTGCCATAAGAGAAGTGGCTAAATTGGCAGAGATATCTCCTCCAACCCTGTTTGGAAAGTTGCTATCCTATGAAATGCAACTAATGGTGAGGAAGGAGGAGGAAAGAAACTCAAGAGGAGAGCTTAGAGAAAAGACTGTGGCATTCAATGCTGAAGCCACTAGAAAGAATAGGAGGATATCACCATCTCCTCCTAAGGAAGTTACAGAAGATAGTTCTGAAAGTTCAAACAAGGATTCTGAAAGCTGTGATTCAGATGCAGATTTTGCTACATTCACAAGACAATTCCAGAGGTTCTTGAAGAAGAAGCAGTGGAAGTCTAGGCCTTCCTCATCACAGCAAGTTGATGACTATTATAAGAAGAAAAGGTCATCAAGGAATGAGAAGAGCAGATCAAAGCCCAGTAGAGCCACTACTTCAAAGATTGTCTACTATTGTTGCAATAAGCCTGGACATGTAGTGGCTGATTGTCCTGACAAGAGAAAGGAATCTTCAGAAAAGAAGAAGACTTATCAGAAAGGCAAGAAGGAGAAATCCTTTGTAGCAAAGAAAGATAAGAGTCTATCAGACCAGTCAACTTCAAAATCAGGATCTGAAGCTGAAGCATATATTGGACTATATGCTGCATCTGAGGAAGAGGAGTTTATGCAGTTGCTAGACTCCATCAATGAACATCAATGCATGGGGTTGATGACAAGATCAGAAGAGGACATATGCCAGAATCAGTCTGGTCCTAATGAGGTAAAGTGTCCTTCTAGTACATCTGTTTGTAGTACAAGTGAAGAATCAGCTACATCTGCATCAAGTGATGAAGATGCATCTGAATCTGAAGGAGATGTCTATCAATTGATAGACAAGTATGGGGACTTGTTGCAGGCCCTTAAGAAAAGCAAGAACCTGGTTAAAACTCAGGCTCAGGAAATTGCTGAACTAAGAGTTGCAACAACTGAGTTAGAAAAAGTCCTTGATCAAAAATTAAATGAAATTGCCAAGCTGAAGAATATAACTATTATTCAGATGGGCACAATTAATTATACTAATGATCAAGTGAAGAGTCTGGAGGCCAGACTTAGAATTGAAAGGGATTTAGTGGCTAGTTACTCTAAGCCAAAATCTGTCTTACCCTTGATAGATGAATTTGTCACTCAAAAGGGTAAGGCTGGATTAGGATTTAAAGGTAACTCCAGGGCTGGCAGATTCAAGAGGAAAGGCAAAGCTCCTGTTCATCCACTAAACCTTTCAGTCCCCATAAAGTTTAGTAAGGTGAAAGTGCCTTCTAACAAATATGATCATGAAGACATTCAAGGTCATATTAAGACTAATGTTCTGAAGAACAAGGGTGTAAATGCAAGCAGGCCTACCTATGGTCATAAACCAAATGGTTTTAAGAAATCAGTAGGTGAAGTTGCAACAGCACCAGCAATGAACAGAAATTCTTCTGACAAAGTTGTATCTAGATCTAGATACAATAAGTTTGAATGTTGGTGCTGTGGCAAGAGAGGCCATTTTGCATTAGACTGCTGGTATAACACAAGTGTTATAAAGAATAAGAGTCTAACCTGTTAGAAGAGGTTATGATAGCTTTATTAATGCTAACCTGAACCAAGGACCCAAGACTTACTTGGGTTCTAAGGGTAAGTAATTCTGTATTGCAGGTGAATCCAAGTAACCATGCCCCTATATGGTACTTGGATAGTGGTTGTTCCAGGCACATGACTGGAACAAAGGGGCTGCTGAAGGAGTATTCATCTGTCAAAGATGGACCTAAAGTGATCTTTGGTGGATCTGAAAGTGGAGTCATCAAAGGGTTTGGTAACATTTCTTCTAACCTAATTACTATCACTCAAGTGGCTTATGTAAAAGGTTTGAAACATAATCTAATAAGCATAAGCCAGCTAAGTGATTTAGGATATGACATTTCATTTGTTAAAGATGGATGTCATATCAAGAGGTCAAGTAATCAAAAGATCATATTGACTGGGTATAGGAAGAGAAATGTATACTGTCTTAATTTTGAATGTGAGAATAAGGCTTTCTCCCATCTGTCTTGTAGCTGATGACAATGCTTCTCATTGTGTTAAGTGGCACAAGAGATTGGCTCATCTAAACTACAAGACAATTGGCCAACTCTTTAGCAAAGAGCTAGTGAGGAATGGACCTCAAATTAAGTGTATAAAGGAAGGGATATGCTCAGCTTGTCAAAAGGGAAAGCAGACAAAATCCTCCTTTCAAAGCCTTGAAAACAAGGATTCTGTGAGGTGCTTATACCTCTTGCATATGGATCTTTTTGGTCCTATGCCAGTTCATAGTCTAGGTAGGAAGGTCTACACTTTTGTGGTTGTAGATGACTATTCTAGATTTACATGGGTGTTCTTTCTGAGACAAAAATCTGAAACCCCAAGTGTATTACTTAATTTTGTAAAGCAAATTCAGAATGAACTGAATAGTACAGTGGTCAAAATCAGAAGTGACCATGGTACTGAGTTTCAATCTGAAAGCATAACAAACTTGTGTAAAGACTTTGGGATTTTTCAAGAGTTCTCCTCACCTAGAACACCTCAGCAAAATGGAATTGCTGAAAGAAAGAATAGAACATTAATTGAAGCTGGTAGAACTCTATTGAGTGACACCTCTCTCCCAGAATATTTTTGGGCTGAGGCAGTTAACACTGCTTGTCATGTCATCAATAGGGCTTCTATCACCAAAAGCCACAGAAAGACTCCCTATGAGATTGTGAAAGGCAGAAAACCAAATCTATCCTATTTTAGGATCTTTGGTTGCAAGTGCTATATACTTAACAATGGCAAGTCATATTTGACTAAGTTTGCTGCCAAATCCCAGGATGGGATATTTGTTGGGTACAGCACAAATAGTAAGGCCTATAGAATCTTCAACTTAACTACTCAAGTTGTTGAAGAATCTGTGCATGTTGTATTTGATGAAACAAGATTAATCAATTGTGAGTTGTCTTGTAGATCAAATGACTCAACAGGTATAAGCAAGAGGTTGGACAAGCTCTCCATTGCTGAAGCTTCAAAGGAAGATGGAGCATTGGAAAATGAAGGCTGCTGTCCAGGGGGAGTACAAGAGATAATGGAAGCTGATGAAAACCAAGAGGTTCAGCAGAATGAAGAAGCTGGAGATGCTCAACCTGAAGGGAATCTTCCTCCAGCTATAAGATATCTAAGAGATCATCCTGCTGATCAGATAATTGGTGATCCAAGACAAGGAGTGCAAACTAGAAGCAGAAATCAAAGCACAGTTTTGCATTCAAGTTTCTTGTCTCAAATGGAACCTAAGAAGTTTGAAGAAGCTATCCAAGACCAGCACTGGATTGATGCTATGCAAGAGGAGCTGAATCAATTCAGAAGGTGCAAAGTCTGGGAGCTTGTTTCCTAAACCAAGAGGCCACAACATAATTGGCACCAAGTGGATCTATAGGAACAAGCTAGATGAAAGTGGGATAATAGTGAAGAATAAAGCAAGGTTAGTTGCAAAAGGATACAGGCAGGAAGAAGGGATTGACTTTGATCAAACCTTTGCTCCAGTAGCAAGGCTGGAGGCAATCAGAATGTTCCTTGCCTATGCAGCCTACCAAGACTTCAAAGTATACCAGATGGATGTGAAGTCAGCATTTCTGAATGGTGACCTTAAAGAAGAAGTATATGTAGAGCAGCCATCAGGTTTTGTAGATCCTCTTAAACCTGATTCTGTGTATAAGCTTAGGAAAGCTTTGTATGGGTTAAAACAAGCTCCAAGGGCTTGGTATGAAACCCTGTCTACCTTCCTCATTGAGAATAAATTCTCAAGAGGAAAGATAGACAAAACTCTATTCCTTAGGGAATCAAAAGGTAAGATCATCTTAGTTCAGATTTATGTTGATGACATAATCTTTGGATCTACTGAAAACAACCTTTGTAAAAAGTTTGCCAAACTTATGCAAGGGAAGTTTGAGATGAGCAGTATGGGAGAACTTAAGTTCTTCTTGGGACTCCAAGTAAGACAGACTGATGATGGATTGTCCATATCCCAGTCTAAGTTCACCAAAGAATTAATTAAGAAATATGGTATGGAGTCATCCTCCACCATGAGAACTCCTATGGGAACAAGTATCCCTATATGCAAAGATGAGGCAGGAAAACCTGTTGATGAGTCATTGTATAGAGGAATAGTTGGGTCTCTACTATATCTTACTGCTAGTAGACCAGACATTATGTATACAACATGTGTCTGTGCTAGGTACCAAGCCTGCCCTAAAGAATCTCATTATACTGCAGTCAAAAGGATTCTGAGATATCTAAAGGGCACTCCTAATCTAGGTCTTTGGTACCCTAGGAATAGAGATTTTCTACTAACAGGCTATTCAGATGCAGATTTTGCAGGATGTAGAGAGGACAGGAAAAGTACTACAGGTACTTGTCAATTCCTGGGAGGAAGAATATCATGGAGTAGTAAGAAGCAGACCAGTGTGGCAATTTCCACAGCTGAGTCAGAGTATGTTGCCGCTGGAAGCTGCTGTGCACAGCTATTATGGATGCAGCATCAGCTTAAGGATTATGGTATTCAGGTAAGTAGAACACCCCTTTTATGTGATTCTAAGAGTGCTATTTCTATTGCTAATAATCCAGTTTCTCATAGTAGAACTAAGCATATAGAAATCAAATACCATTTTCTTAGAGAACATGTAGAAAAAGGAGACATCTCATTGGAATTTGTAAAAACAGATTATCAAATAGCAGATGTATTTACTAAGCCTTTAGATGAAACCAAATTCAATAAATTCAAAATTGAATTAGGTATGTTAACCATTGATTAATGTATTAACAAAATCATTAACAATGCAATTAAAGTGGTATGTAAGTAAGTAAAAGTAATAACAACATAATCAAGTGTTAAAAAGGACACATTGAAGTAACACTTACAAGTGGTGTTGAACCAACAGAAATTGGCTAAGTAAGAATGTGTCGACACATTCAGTAATTATGTGTCGACTCAGAGAAATAATGTCGACAAGTCAGAAATATTGTGTCGACACAGAGAATATGTGTCGACACTTAAGAGTTATATTGTCGACTTAACCAGAAATGTAATGTCGACTCAACCAGGATAATGGTGTCGACACTTACAGAATATGTGTCGACACTTATCCTTAGAGTCGACACAGAATTTCTGTCTATCTATTATGCATCCAAGGTGTCGACATAACCACAAATTGGTGTCGACACATAGTAAGCTGAAGTAATGTCGAGACAATAGAAGTTTGTGTCGACACATTCCGTCTGTGTCGACACATTTAGTCTGTGTTTGGCGCCTTTTGAACTTCTTTCAACAGAAGGTATAAATAGGTGAAAAACGCTTTCTGTCGACACGCTTCCAAGGTTTTCGAGACTAAAACCCTGTGTCGACAGTCTATCTTTCTCTCTTCTCTCAAGCTTTCTCGAAGAATCGATGGCGCCAAGGATGGAAGACAACGTCAATGAGGGGTATGAGTTGGTGCGCCAGGCCTTTGCAGATGCGCCGCCAGATGTTCAAGGAGTTATCACCCTCCTCTCCGAGTCAGGGTTAGAATTTCTAATCTCAGAGCCAACAAAAATCTGGAAGAAGGAGGTGCACGAGTTCTTTATCTCTGCATCAGTCCACTCAACAGGCCTCAAGATTAAGTCCAATGTTCAAGGGACTAAGGTGAAGATTACTCCAAGAACTTTGAGAAAAATCTTTCAATTACAAGTAGTTGAGAATGAAGAGGAAGTTCCTAGTTCTAAGACAAGGGAAGCCCTTCAATGGTGTGGACTGGACTCGAGTATGAAGATTGGAGCTGCATTCAACAGGAAGGGTATGAATCAGCAAGGGAAATTCTTGTCTGAAGTTGTTGGGAAAGTAATCCTCTGCAAGACAGGTGGACATGATAGGATTTCTGCCTATATGTTCAGCCTTATGACCAGGATTGTTTTTACAATTCCTACTGATTGGTCAGGAGTACTCTTTGACAAGATCAAAGAAGGAATCAAGAAGCCCAACATGGCTAGAATCATGAGCTTATATCTCAATGGAGTGATCCCTGAAGTGATGCAGCAACTGCCAGGGACTAAGATCAATCATATGAGAAGGATGGATATGAGACTGTTCTCTAGGTGGGATAGGGTGCTGTCCAAGGATGTGCCTGAAGAGAACAGGCCAGACACCCCTGTGAAATCCCCTACTCAAAACCAAGAACCTGAACAACTACAAGAAGACCCACTCAGGACACAGGTTGAAGATCAACCAGACTCAACTATAGTCCAGCAAGTGTCAACACCTGCACAAATGCAGGGGGAGCCAGTTTCCACTCCTGCTCAAAATGTATCTGCACCTGATCAGGTACATGTGTAGGGGGAGCTAATGTATTTTACTATAAAAGACTTTGCTCATATTCTAATTAATGCACAGGTTCAGGGGGAGCTAGTGTCCACTCCTCCTCTAGATACTACAAATACTGAAGTACAAGTGCAAGAGGAAGCACAGTTAAACTTATCTCAAGATTTAACTGCTGCAGGAGTTACAGCTCAACAGGAATTTACTCTGGAGGAGTTATTCCCTGATGCTGATACTATTACAGATAAAGTAGGAGGAGAACCAGAGATTGAGAAGTCCATAGGTATGGACATTGATCAGGAAGCTAAAGTTGAGGCACAAGTTGAGGGGGAGCCAGTGGCTGTTGAAGCTGAGCAACAGGTCACTGGAACAGATACAATTCATCCTCCTCAAGAAAGAATTCATTTAGATACTTCATCTGAAACTGACACTGAAGGAGCCAGGATGGCAAAGAAAAGAAAACTTGTTGTCTTTAAGAGAAGAAGCAAGAATTATAAGCAGGCTTTACAAACAACACCTCCGCAAGTATCTCCAGCCTTTGATTATAACAAATTTATGGTAGATCTACAGGTAAAATTGGATGAACAAAGGATGGCACTGGAAAAGTATGTTGATGAAAATAGCAAGTCACTTCAGTTTGACTTAGCTCAGGATATAAAGTCCATCCAGTTTCAAGTCAACATGCATAAAAAGGAAATGACAGATTGCTTCCACAAGGGTGGCAATGCTGTGGTTTATCTAGCTCAACAACAGGAGGCTATTACTACAAAGGTGGATGACATTGCTTTGAAGCAAAGCTATGTTTTGGAAAACCAGCTAAGAATGAATGATAATTTAACTGAATCTCATAATGAGATCATTGAGGAGGTAAAGAAGATTGTTCCAGGTCTGCCTGCAGATAGAGCCAAAGAAAGGGAAGAATTTGATAAGAATTTTCAAGCTGCCATTGCTTCTGTTAAGACTGCTATCACAACCTCTCAAAAAGAAATATCTGAAAAGCTTCAAAAGTTAAAACCATTTTTTAAAGAGGGTGTGAATTATTTGGATGGCCAAATAAGATTTCAAAAGGAAGATCTAAGAGATCATGTATCTAGAGAAGCCATAAAGGGGGAGAGGATGCTAATTCATGCAGGCTCAGAGCACTCCAAATGGGTGACCAATAGTATCCGAGCCACATTGGGATATCCCCCATTGTGTGATGATGCTATGGTGGCTGAGTCAGGAATACAAACAAATCTACTTGAAGGCAATCAACCTGAGATTGCCCAAGTCATTTACCCCCCTCCAGATTTTGACATGATTGATCAGCAGGTTCAAGGCATGTATAGTCCTCCAAAGGAGGTTACTAATATTGTCATTGGGAAGGTTGATAAGCCAGAGGCTACTCTGAAAGAACAGCAAGATGCTCTATTAGCAAAGAAGAGATTTAGAGAGCAGGCTGCACTCAAGCCAGATTATGAGCAGTGGAGTCCTACTTCAAGGAACATAATACTCACTGCATGGAAAGCTGTACAAGACAAAGTTCATGAGAGAGGGAAGTGGTACAATGAGATAGAATGGCAAAAGTATGAGGCAAGACAGGAAGCTATAGTACAATTCAGAAGGAAAGCTAAGCTGGGAAGGCTGACACCAGATACTAAGGAGCCAAGCAAATACTTTCCAAAGCCTTTTCACTATTTTGAAAGGCAAAGGATCAAGGAAGAAGCTCAGAAGAAAGCTGATCAAAAAGGAAAGAAGATAGCTGAAGAATCAGAAGCTCCTGTGACAGCTACAATTCAATCTGGCAAAGGGATTATCATAAGAGAGCCTGATCAATCCTGATTATGTTTTTAGTTCCTTCATAGTGTTTTTGTAATGTTGTGATGTGATCATTAAATGTAAAACAATGTAATCAAACATTACCCAGTTATAAACAAAATGTTGATTGGCATATTATAATGTTCATTCTGTGATGGATTATTTTTTTTTATGTTTTGTTTATATTAAGTATTCCTGTTATGTCACATATCATCAATTTAGTACTGTTTATAAATGGTGTATATCATTGGCTATAAGGGTTATGACTTCTCCAAATAGGGGGAGATTGTTGGGTACATTGGAAAATGTGTACCTGATTTGAAGAAGCCCAACCTAGCTCAATGATATACATCAAGGTGTATTTGATGTTGTTTTTGAGTTGACATGTGCAGGTGAAGAATTGATAAAGTATGCAGGAAAAATTCTAAGTCCAAGTGTCGACACAGAGAAGGATGTGTCGACACATAGAAGAAATTAGTCGACATCAATACTGGGAAGCAGTGTCGACACATATCAGTTAGTCTACAACTACACTGGGAAAAAGTGTCGATACAGAGGAAGCAGTGTCGACACATATCAGTTAGTCTACAACTACACTGGGAAAAAGTGTCGACACAGAGGAAGTATGTCGACACATAGCAGTTAGTCTATAATGATATTGGGAAAGTGTGTCGACACAGAAGAAATAAGTCGACACAACACTGGGAATTTGTGTCGACACAGAAGAAAAGCGTCGACCTCAACATTGGGAAAATGTGTCGACACAAAGGATATAGTCGACCTCAAGTTTGTCGACACCAGCAGTATGTGTCGACACAGAAGAATATAGTCGACCTCAAGTTTGTCTACACCAGCAGAATGTGTCGACACATTGTGATTATGTCGACACATTACAACAGAGTTAAAAGAAGATTGTGTCGACACACTGAAGGGTCAAGAACAAGTTATTTTCAGAAGAAGCTGTGTCGACTCAAAGGCAACTTAGTCGACATCACTGAAGACTGTGTCGACACCAAAGTCAATTGTGTCGACACAGATAGACAGATGGTCTCGACACTTTCTGACAGACTGTCTCGACAACTTGTGGTTCAAGACTAAGGCACAGGACTTGTTTGAAGACTTGACAGCTGTGGGTTGCCACCAGTTAACTGAAGCTGTCAGACTTGTCAGAAAACGGTTAGAAACTGGATCAGCCGGTTACCATGAAGGAAGTCTATAAATAGACAGATTCAGAAGGAGAAAAAAAGACACACCCTTTTGAAATACATTGTTGAGAATCAAAAAGTAGAGAAGGATTACAATCCAATTCATTTCAAGAAAGTGCTAGGCACTTAAGAAGATCTTCTCCGGAAGATCTAAGAAGACTATCTAAGGATAGATCAAAGAAGAGTTCTAATCAGAATTCAGAAGAATCATTCAAAGTGCTGGATAGAGAGAGATCAAGCCAGAATTTGAAGAAGAAGAAAGAAACCACCAGTGGATTCTCAAGAAGCTGTTTGGAAATCAACTCAGCTAAGTTCATATTCAAGAAGCTTTGAAGAAAGCTCAGATACAGTTGATTTCATCAGCTGATCAAGAATTGTCTTGGCCTTCTCTCTCTCAATTTAGGCAAGACAGTTAAATAATCTTTTCTATATTTCTGTAGGATCTGTTTACACAGATCTGAGTTGTAAGCCTATGTTATAAAGGCTGAGTGTAGGAGTGTTGTACTCTGAGTGGTAGGGCTGTGTGCCTGAGTGTAGGAGAAGGTTCTTCTCTGAGTTGTAGGCCTTGGGGCAAGGCTGAGGTAGGGCTGTTGTGCCTGAGTTGTAGGAACTAGTTGGGTTCTGAGTTGTAGGATCTGTTGATCCGAGATTAGTGGAAGTTTGGCCGAATCTAGCATACTGCTAGATAGGTGAAGGGGGAAAGTGGATGTACCCAGACCTTGGGGAACCACTATAAAACATTGTGCAATCTGTGATGTTTTATTTTCTGTGATTGCTGTGATTATTGTGTTAGCCATTAATTGAATTCTGCCTAGAAGTTTTTATAAACAAGTAGAACCTATTCACCCCCCTCTAGGTGTTTAGGTTGTCTTGAAAGTTAAACTATCACCGGCCACCTTCGGCCGGCCAACCACCGCGAATCACCAGCCACCAGCTCAACGAAGGTGGTGGCGGCGGTGGCCGGCCGGGAAGAGGCACGGGTGGCCAGGAAATCACGGGCAAACATCGCTCAGGACGGGCTAATCCTGGTTGTTAGCGCGCTGGAGAAGATGACCAGATATCGTCGATCTATGCGCCAAGATTCGTGCCGCCTGTTTAATTTAATTGGTATTAATTTTATTAATGTTTCATTCTGTCACACAATATGCAGTGTTTTAAATTAAATACTAAAAATACTTAGAGCTCCTTGATGGAAAAATGACTAACTTAATCTTTAGCTATTGAAGTTTAGTGTATTTTAAAATTAGTTTCAACAAATTTGGGTCATTGGTCTGACCACAGCACACCAAATGGTGCAGTCTATACATAGAGCCAGCCATAAATTAAATCGAGTACCCCCACTAAACCACTTGTCCAAATGACTTGAAATTTGGAATGAGGGTTACCCTTACCTAAATCTATAACATATCCAAAAATGAGAATTTTTGGAAAACATTTTTCTAAAGATTTTATAAAAATTTAATAAAGTTGGTATGAATTATTTAAGGGGTCTAATGACCTTAAAACAAACAAAAACTTTGGTGGTTGTCTCTTAGGGTCATAATATGACTCTGATAAAAATCTCAGGCCAATTGGAGTTGTTTTAAGTAGGTATTATTGTGACCAAAGTTTGGTCCCTTAAGGGTAAGTTAGAGCAAAGTGTGCTTGGGGCATAGAGGGGTCAAATCTCACCCAAAGGGGTTGGGACTTTGGCCAGAGCCCCATGGTCAGTAAAAACACCCTCTCATAGAATTTTAGATGGATTGGGGTGGATTTGCCCTAGGAACCTAGTTCAAACCCTAAGGTTGAACTTTGAGGGTTTGTGAAGGATATAGGGTGACATGTCCTTTTATGGACTTGAAGTTTAGTCCATGTGATCATAGGGTGGAAATAAGCCATAGAAAATGTTATTAGAATTTCTAGGAGCACTTAACCTCTCTGAAATAACTTAGGACCAAATAGTATACTTTTGGTCACGATTTTATTACCTAATCATATGACCTTGAATGATCTTGAAATTTAGGTAGTGGTCATATAATATTATTATTAAGCTCTGAAAATTTTAGTGTGAATTTTAGATCAGTATTTGAGGTACTTCTTTACAACATTTGTTGTTGCCCTACTTATTAAGGAATTTATTAAGAGTTATTTACTCATTGAAAACTTATGAAACTTGGTTAAAGGACTTTTTAGGGCATTATAATGTTCTGGGAATTCTTACAGAATTATTGGAAGGTATTTACTTTAGGAACATTCACAAAGTGCCCCATGTTGAATATCTTTAAGTAATTTATTTATGTGCCTAAATGGACTTTGAAAATTATTATTTTTGGTCAGTAAACTTGTCTTATTATTGTTAGCATCTGGTAATTTCTATATGATTTTTAGATGATTAAATTTAGTACTTCCTTCTTTACTCTATTATTATGGTAAATTATTCAATATTTTGTTTGGAGGTTAAAAAATTATTGGAAAATTGGTAATTTTAATAGTTACTGTTATTTTGAATGTTATACACTTGTCATAATTTTTTAGTGGACATAATTTAAGTAAATCTAGTACTTCATGTTCAAAACCATCCATGACCTAATTTTGGAAAAAAATTAATAAATGCTAAATAAATTAGGAAAATTACAAGTTTCTGGATTTAGTCTAAATATATCATGTTAGACCCCCCCTAAAAATTCTAGGGCATTTGGGAGAATATTTGAAGGAGTCACATTTCATACCCATCATGTAGCTTAAGTTGGTCTGCACATAATAAATCTGCAGATTTGTGATAGCATGAAGGATGGACATAGGGAGTTGGGGTTGATAGTATTCTGATTTATTAAGGTGGAAATGAATGCTTCATTAGGAATCATGATGGGGAGGGTGTTGGGTTGACTAGTGTTAAGTAGTGCTCGGGATCGACAAAAGATCGTATTTCCTGTGGAGAGAGAAAAAGTCAAAATACACTAGGGTTAGATTTAGTATAACATTAAATGGGATCGAGACTTGGGTAGATACCAATAATAGTAAGTGTCTTACGAAAGGGAATGATGGGCTTCGGCTATCATCATAGTTCCTAGTGCCCTGAGAGAGCCCTTCACCGAGTATACCCTAGGCAGTCCAAGGTTAACCTAAACCGTAAGAATAAATATTAAAGAGCAACTAGTATAACTAGGGATTCACTTTCACACATCCTGGTAACTAGGGAGGTTAGTTTGGTTGGGTTATCCGAGCGGTAGGCTCGGTGATTGTGGAAATGGGTAGGTTGGCCTGGCGAGTCGAGGGCTCGGAAGGTAGTTGTGACGGACAGGTTAGTCCGGGGAGCTGATGGCTCGGGAATTTTTGGATGCATGAGAAAAAGGTGGTGGGTCTTTGGTATTGGGCGGTCATTCACACCGACTTCGATATGCTGACTCGGCCGGTATGGTAAACACTTAGCCAAAGAAAGACTAGTGGATATGACCAGCATTAGTACGTGGTGAGGCGTACGTAAGGGCTAGGCCTGGTAGTGTGGATACCCGCCTAGGAGTGGGGGGCCCGACCCACTGTCTTCGTTTTCCACTACGGAGGTTCCTGAGAGTGAAGCTAGCTGCCCAAATTGGGGGATCTAAAGGTCTGTGCGCATAGAGTCGTGTGTGTGTGTGTTGCAATTGTATGAACATATCATCAAACCCACATAACATAACATATCATGACATCATCATTCAACCCATACCCCTAACGTATAAATCGATATGAGACTTTTTATACGTTAGGCTTTGCAAAACGACCCCTTAGTTTATAAGCTTGTGTGGGCATGCTTATAAATTAAGGTTATTTTCCTTGTGGACATCTACTACTTGCCTTTGTGATGCACTTTACTTTCTACACTGCTCAATTATTATAGAACAACTAGCTTGTTCTTCTTTTCCTTGACTCTATAAACTTTATAAATAACTGCTAGATAGCTCCACCATCACCTGCTCTTGTTTACTCTCTATCATCATAACTTTCCTATCATTCCTCCAACACGGTGCCTAGGAGCCACTAGGGGAGGGGTGGGGGAAATTAGGCTTAGTCTTTTTACTAACGGTCGGTAGACCAAACATTTCAGGGGCTCCGGATGGGGGACATGGAGCAACAATAGGAGATGCATCACCATCGGAGCACGGTGCACATGGAGGTGTGCCAGTCTAGCACAGGAGCACCAACTTCTGGCTCCGTGAGTGTTAGATTTACTTAGCTTTCACGAGAGTGTTGTAGTGAGGATTTGATGTACTGGGCTTATGCCCCTTTATATTTCGACTTAGCCATTCGACTTCAACACTTACTTATCATGTGGAATTTGCTGTGACATCTTTTTATATATTATATGTGATATGCGGACTTGGATATATTTGAAATATCTATATGCTTCTCTTTCTTTGGTGATTGTTAAGGTCGGCGGGATAAGCTTTTTGTAGCGGCGACCTTCCCGAGTGTCGGTGTCACAACAAAACGACGATTTTAGGCATAAGACCTGGTGGATTAAAAAGAAAAAAAATGGGGTCTTACATAGGATTCCTTCTCCAGCATTGGATTCCTTCTACAACATTGGATTCCTTCTCCATTTTCAAGACTTCTATAAATACTCATCACTCTATCTCCAAAATCAAGCACTCACTACTTCCTTTATTTTTCATCATGTCTGCCAACCGTAGGCTAGCATTCTCCCCTAAAGAAGATCAAACAATATGTTATGCTTGACTTGAGGTCTTAGAATACCCAGTTATGAGAAGTAATCAAAAATAGCACATGCTATGGGAAAGAGTTTCAACAATTTTTCACAACACAAGATCTCAAAGTTGTATTGGACAGAGAACCCCAAAATCTCTCTCTTGCCGTTGGTCCTTTTTGGCAAGTAAGGCTAGCAAATTTCGAGGATGTATTCGACAGATTGAGCAACGAAATCCCAGCGGTGCATCTGAACTCGATATTGTAAATATTTTTTAGATTTTAAATTTTAAATCCATTATTTGATATGTTATTAAAATAATTTTTTTTTGTGGATCAATCCAACAAAAATTTTATATGACGACGATCCAAAAGAGAAGAAAGGTTTCATCTTTGATCTTGTTTGGTCTATCTTAAAAAATATAGAGAAGTGGATAGATACACCCGAGTCTACAAAAGGCATGAACTCTCAGAATATTGATATATCACAAACATTAGGTTCTAACTCTCCCAGTCAACGGAGAAGTATAGACTTAAATGTAGTTAACAATGAAATGAATCCTGGTAGTACTGGTGATGAAGAATCTCCGATCTTAACTTCTATTATTCGACGTACTGGAAGAAAGCAAGAAAAAGAGAGGAGGTGAAAATCGAGTGGTAAGAGTTATGATATTGAGGCCCACACCAAAAAAAATGAGGAAATCTTAGAGGTTTTAAAGAGAGGGAAAGAACAACGAGCAAACGATATGTCTTCGATTCAAGAGCTTATGAAGTTAAAAGCAGAAAATCAAAGGAGAAGATTAGAGCTCTAGGGCGCTAAACAAGATCACAATATCATGATGATAGATTTCAATAACATCAAAGGAACTCCAGAGCGGCAGTATTTTCGAAAAAAAACAAGATATTATGAATAAAAATATTATCAAACCGATAGTTGGGGGATCTTCATCACTCGAAGGAACTGAATATGGAGGATGCATATATGGAGGTAGCGGTTATGGAGGAAGTCAGTATGAAGGAGACCCACACGACAGACCATAATTTGGAGGGCCTCAATTTGGAGGAACTCAATTTGGAGGACCTCAATTTGGAGGAACTCAGTACCGAGATAACCACTACCGAGAAAGTCAGTACGGGGGAAGCCAATTTGGAGGACCTCGGTTTGGAGGAGACCATCAAGGAGGAAGTCAGTATGGAGGAAGCGACTATGACATACCAGGGTATAGAGGAGAACAACAAGGGAAAAGCGCACGCGGAAGTTGTAGCGAACCAATGATGACCTCCCAGAATTTTAGTTTTAATTCTAAATGTAATATTTTCATTTAAATTATGTAATGTTTATTGTATTTTTGTTATGCAATCAAATATAAAATAAAACAAAATTTTAAAAACTAAATAACATATAATAAAATAATATATTACAATAAAAATAATAAATTATAATTATAAATTATATATATATATATATAAATATATAAATATAATTTAAATATATATATACATACATATATACATATCATATAAATAAAAAATACATATTTATATCATATTCTCTAAATATAGAGAACATGGTTGAAGTTGCTCTAATCATGTTCTCTATATTTAGAGAATATGGTACAATGAGGATCTCTAAATATAGAGATCCCCATTGGAGTTGCTCTTAGCACTTATTCACCCGCTAGCTACTTCTTCATCAACACTTATTCACCCGCTAGCTGCTTCTTCATCAACACTTATTCATCCACTAGCCCTCATTTGAAAAACCTCTCTCTTGGACTGCCCTCTTTGGGTGGTCTACCACAATTTTCTAATTTTCTTTTTAGTTTTTTTTTAATTTTTAATTAAGTGTTGTAATTTTCTTTTTAGCATAGTTTTAAGTCTTTTAATATCTCTATTTATGCAATAATAAAATAGTTTTATTTTATGCAAGTATCATTTCCTTTACCCGATTGGGCGGAGCTCGCTTTTTTATTTCTTTGTTTTTATTTACCGCTTAGCTTTCTTTTTCTGCAATTTCGTTTATGCACCACATTTATTTCTCCTCTGTCCATTTGGGTAGGGAACGCTTATGCATTTATTTCCCGTCTATTCGTTTGGGTAGAACTTGCATTTATGTATTTATTTCCCCTATATCCATTTGGGTAGAGATTGTACTTTTGTCTTTCAATTATGCGTTTTCAATTTCATAACTTAGGTTTTATTTTTAGCTTAGTTCCTCTTTTTGTAACGTTTTATTTCATAGTTTTTAGCTTCTTTTATTTTTGCGACTGGTTTGAAAATATCGTTTACTTCATTTTCACTCTTTTTTTTTCATTTGGTTTATTCTCAATTTATTTTGATTTCACAAGTCTTTATATGATTTCAAATTTGTTTTCGTTGGGTTAGCTGAGAGACTCAAATACGAATCGATCGCTCGAGAATAAAAAGAATTGAACGCGTATCGCGAAAGATTCTTCCGTTGGCGGGATTCACTTCTTAAAGCGAGTGTTAGGTTATTAATTATAGAATGAGAATTCAGTTAATATTTCCAACCTCAGGTGGGCGGAGTCCTCGAGAGAGGTACGTTCATAATTCGGGAATCCCCGCAGTCAAGGCGTAGTTTAGAGCGTTTATAATTTATCTTTATTTTCATTTCAAAGTGAGCATTATAACTTAGTTTTATTTTCACATTTTGTTTTCTTTTTTTTCCACTCGAAAGTTTTATTTCGATAGAATAATAGTCATTTTCTCGAATTAGCAATATTCGGTAGATCCTCGGGATTTATAAGACTTTGATATGTTTTACATATCTTGTACTGTTCGCGATAGGTGTGTTTGTCTTTATCATAGCAAAAGTAGGAATCAAATATTACTCATCACATACATTAATATTACACATCATAATGTTCCTAGCAAGTTCAAATTAAAACAGTACAAACTGACCAGTACATATAAAAAAGAAAGGAGAGTGCAAGAAAGAAAAAAAGAGGGAGGAAGCGAGTGCAGGTATGTTGGAACACCATATTACTATTTGGGTAAGGATCACTATGTCCTTAGGAAAATATCTTGACCTCCTTGTATAGTTTTAAAGGTCAACTAGAATAGGTCTAAGGCTTAGAACTTAGGTTTGAAAGCTGCCCCCAAGACCTTCTAGTTTAGAATTCAAGTTCAGAAGTTTAAGGCAATTCTCGTCGAGCTCAGATCGACGAGGCGTCGAACTCAGTTCGACTATCTCTGAGCTCAGTTCAACGAGTCATCGAACTCGGTTCGATGATCTCCGAGCTCAGACCGACGTTTCTGTCTCTAGCCAAAATCCAGATCTCTGGGCTCAGGTCGACGATAGTTGAGCTCAGATTGACGATTTATGTTTCAAGTCAAGTTCCAGTCTCTAAGCTCAGGTCGACGATAGTCGAGCTCAGATCGACGACTTTCCTTGAGAGATCAACGATTTCAGGAATTCAAATTCAGTCAGTTATGGAATTCAATCTGATTCATATCCAGCATTTATTTCAAAGGATTTTGTAGCCGTTTCAATTAATCTGGAGCAAGTTTCAAGGAAGACTAAATGGAATGTCTCTTAGGACTTTCCTCCAGAGACAAATATCATTTAAGGAAGTCATTTATGACTGACTAACGGCTATCTAGAAGACTGAATTTCAATATATCATCTCAGAATAATTGAGATAGAGAGAGAGATCATCTTTATTCTAAGAAATAGATTTTGAGACACAAGTCTACAGGATTACAAGTTAGAAGTCTTACAGAACATAAGGAATACAACAATGAAGGAGATCACCACACAGAAAAGAATTCCTCTATTCTTTCAAGATCTCTTCTGATTCAAGTGTTCAAGGCTTCATCAATCAAGGACTCCAGACACATCATATTTCAACCTTTGTTGAAATCATTCTTTGCTGGAGATCTCAAACATACTGAAGGCCTATCACCCTGTGCAAAGCTTCTCTTCCTGAACAATTACAAATCTCAGGGGGAGCTTTGACAACAACAATCAACTTGTCTTCTCTTTGACTGTTGACAGAGAAGAACATCAACTCTTTCTTTTTCTTTCATTTTGCTGTAAAAGGGTTACTCAAAACTCCCTTCAAAAGTTTGTTGGTTGGTTTCTGAGACATTGTCAAAACTCAGTGGTGGCAAGACACCTGATCAAAAAATCTTATTTGGTTTTTGATCACCTTATCAAAAGCTCATTGGTGCCCAGGACACCTGATCAACTATTCCTGCAGTGGATTCCTACCTAGGGTGGTAGAAGAGTGGATGTACCCAGGTTTATTGGGGAACCACTATAGATTCTTGTGTCTTCTGGTTGCTGTGTTTGATTTGCTGTGTGCTGTGATTTGTTTCTTGCTTACTTAGTTTTTGTTTACTGCAAGCACAATACACATATATATAAATAGAGTCTTCCATTGCTGAATAATTTTTTAAATTGAAAAATTATTTTAATATACTCTATTCACCCTCCCTCTAGAGTAAAGGTAGATCTTACCCTCACTTTCAATTGGTATCAGAGCCAGGTTGGTTATTCAACAACTAAATCCTCATCAGATTGGTTGTTTTACAGGCTAACACCTGAACCAAAAGATCTCTGATAAGATCAATCTTTAATAGAGGGTTATTACTTTTATTATATTTTTATTCATATAAAATCATGGCACAGAACAAAGATTATGCTAACACCAGACCTCCAGTGTGTAATCTTTCTAAGTTTTCACTTTGGAAGACAAGGATTAAATTATATATGAATTCTATTGATGAGGACATCTTTAATTCTGTTTTGACAGTATGTCCAAGACCTCCAGCAACTACAAGTACAAGTGCTGTTCCACCCCCCTCAGGAACAGATAGAGCTGTCCCTTAAAATCGAAAACCGTAAACTGAATCGAAACTGAACCGGAACCGCAAAGAACCGGACCGAACCGTTTGCAAATTATTCGGGTTCTTGTTTGAATTTTGGAACCGTGAACAACTTTGGTTTGGGTGTGGTTCTTACATTTTATTATCCGGACCGGAACCGAAACCGGAACCGCAACATACAAGTCTCAAGCGGTTTCAAGATTTTTGGACCCGATCTGAACCAGACAGAATAGAACCGAACCGCAACCCATTTATTATTATTAATTTTATTATAATATTGCTATAATTTTATAATCTCTCTATAATATTTATACTTACTATCAGGGGTGAAACTGGTGCAGTTTGGACCCAAACCGTAATCACACCAAAATGGGTCGGTTTTGGGCTGAACAAAACCGCACTAAAACCGTGTGCTATGGTTTGACATTGGTGCGGTTTGAAGTCGGTTTTACATTACAGTTTTGATTTTTATACAGTTATATAATGTATTTTCAATTTTACTTACATATTTTTCTTAAATATTTTATTTTAAAAATATAGAAGGTATACAATTACTATTAAATAGTAATCATGAAAGACACAACTAATTGTAGCCGATTATTACCGTTGCGCAAGCTGACGAGATGCACGCAAGCCGACTAGACATTGTGGCAAGTCTTTACACGTACGAAGGCGATAGATACTAGCCTATAGATCGTGGAAGAGACCGACGAGGAATGCGCAACTTAATTATTTTTATTTCGTTGTTGTTTTGAGTTTTACTATTTGCAGACCCTTTTATTTCATTCCATCAAGTTTGATTTTGTTTTAGTTGGAACCCATTTGAACCAGACCGAACCACATAGAAGTATGTCGACGAGATGCGCACAAGCCAACTAGAAGTCGTAGCAAGTCTACACGTATAGGAATGCGATATACACTAACTCACCGATCGTGGAAGAGACCGTCGAGGAGTGTGCAACTTAATTATTTCTATTTTGAAGGTGTTTTTAGTTTTTTGCCGACTGCTTTTATTTCATTCTATCAAATTTGGTTTTAGTTTTAGTTGGAACCGATTGGAATCGGACCGAACCGCATAGAACTGGACCGAACCATAGTGACCGGTTTGGTTTTGGTTCTTGTTAATCCATAACCGGAACCGTTGACACGACGGTTCTAAAAATTATGATGGAACCGGAACCAGAACCGGACCGGTCAAACCAAATAAGGTTTTTGTTCTAACTTGAAGAACCGTTACCTTAGCGGTTCGGTTCATGGTTTTAGTAGAACCGGAACCGAACCGGAACCGTGACAGCTCTAGGAACAGATGCAGAAATCAAAAAGTGGAAAGTTGCTGATGCCAAGGCAATGAACATATTGGCTCAGACTATGTCTGATGACATATTTCAAAAAGTGGCTGAATGTAACTCAACAAAAGAAATTTGGGACAAGCTATCTGAGCTTGTGTCAGGATCAGCTGATGAAAGAAAGGATAGAAGATCCCATCTCATAACCCAGTATGAGAATTTCAAGAAGGGAGAAACTGAGTCAGTTACTGACATGTACAATAGACTCAGTCTAATTGTCAGTGAACTGAAGACCTTGGACAAGGAGATCTCATTGACTGAACTCAATGATAAGATCCTAATGTGCTTCCCCAGCACTTGGGATTCAAGGATCTGGCCAATCAAGGATGCCAGAAGCCTAAATGAGATCACCACTGAAGCTCTATTGAGCAAGCTCAAGTCTTATGAACTGCTTATCAAGAATAGAGAAGAAGAGCAAAAGATAACTTCTCCAACAATAAGGAAGGAGAAGACAATTGCTTTCAAAGCTACAGAAGAACTGCCTGAAGACAAGGTCACAGACAATGAAGAGTTAATGAGTCTACTAGCCAAAATATTCTACAAGATGGCTAGGAAAGATTTCAGGAAAAGGTCATTTAGAGGCCATGAAAAGCCAAGGTATAACAACTCCAGTAACAAAGAAATTATTTGCAGAAAACCAAAATAAGGACAGGAAAGAAAAGAAAGACAGGAGAAGAGACAAGGATTTCAGAAGAAACAATAATGACAAATCCTCCTCCAGCAAGAACAAACACACCATGAAGGGATTTGTAGCTGAAACCTAGAGTGAAACTAAAGAAGAATCAGAGGCATCATCAAGATCAAGTGATGATGAAGATGGTGCTCAAGAGAAGGAGTTCTGCATGATGGCTATCAATGCCTCTCAACATAACTCTGATGCAAAACAAGAGTCAGAATCTGAATATGAACATGAAGCTGAAGAAGATCATGTAATAGATTCTTTTGATTTCAATTCAGAGGACTTTAGATCTAAATTTAAGGCACTTTATTTAGACCTGCTAAAGTCTGAGAAAGAGATTATCTCTCTCAGAAATCAATTGTCTGAACATAGCACTTTAAAAACAGAGATTCAAACTTTGGACAAATCAAGGGATATGGTGCAGTCCAAATTGGCTCAGTCATATTCAAGAAGGTAGCTTATGTGGAAGGACTGAAGCTCAATCTAATCAGCATCAGTCAACTATGTGATGAAGGCTACCAGGTGACATTCAACAAATCCTCATACAAAATCAAATCAGAGGACAACACAACTGTGTTGACAAGTAAAAGGAAAGGTAACATCTATCTTGTAGATTTTCATTCAACTAAGGTGGATATTTTCTTGTTCAACTCTGTTAGTAAACCAAATGAACTTTGGCATAAGAGATTAGGACATATAAACCTTAGAACCATTGCTAGGCTATCCAAGGACAACCTTGTTAGAGGACTACCTTCTGGCTCCTACAAGAAGGAAGGACTTTGCAGGGCTTGTCAGTTAGGCAAGCAAACTAAAAATAGTTTCAAGTCACTTAATAAGAGTGATTCACCTAGGATCTTGTATCTGTTACACATGGATCTTTTTGGACCCATTACAGTACAAAGCTTATGAGGGAAATCTTACACTTTAGTGGTTGTAGATGACTTCTCTAGATTCACATGGGTGTTCTTTCTGAGGAAGAAGTCTGATAAATTTAAGTGCTTGACAGAGTTTCTCAAATGCATACAGATTGAGTTCAATACTCACATTGCCCTGATTAGAAGTGATCATGGGACAGAGTTTGATTGTCTTCTTATGCAAGAGTTCTGTCAGAGTGAAGGGATCAGGCACACTTTCTCATCTCCTAGAACTCCTCAACAAAATGGGGTAGCTGAAAGGAAAAATAGAACCCTTATTGAATCTGATACTATATTATTGACAGATGTTCACATTCCTCTATCCTTTTGGGCAGAGACAGTGAACACCTCAAACTATGTGTTGAATAGAAGTTTGATACATAAGCTAAAGGGCAAGACTCCCTATGAATTACTCAAAGGGAAGAAACCTAATGTAGATTATTTCAATATTTTTGGTTGTATTTGTTATATACACAATAATGACAAGAAGTACATAACAAAATTTCAAGCCAAAGCTGATGAAGGAGTGTTTCTGGGATACTCCATGATCAGTAAAGCTTATAGGGTGTATAACAGAACTTCTCTTAAAATTGAAGAATCTGTACATGTATCTTTTGATGAAACTAACATGTCTTATAAGGAGAAGAATGCTTCTACCATAGAACCTTTGCATGAACATTCTCTTTCAGAAAATTTGGACAGATTACATATTATGGAAAAGGATACAACACATTCACCTATCCAACAAAGAGGTGGAAGTAGTGAAGATGAAGAGGACACTCAACATCTTGGTGAGAACCACATTGAAGAGCCAGTTGTTGTTTCACAAGAGGAAACAACAACACAGGTTGGTGAACAATCAACACCACTGTTGATTTAGTAACATCAAGAGATCATCCAATCTCCCAAGTGATTGGAGAAATCTCAGCTGGTGTGCAAACCAGAAATCAGGTCAACCAAAACCTGATGCACACCTGCTTTTTATCTGAAATTGAGCCTCAATCTATACAAGATGCAGAACAAGATCCACACTGGATAATTGTAATGCAAGAGGAGTTACATCAATTTGAAAGGAACAAAGTTTGGGAGCTAGTGCCAATGCCAAAGGATCACTCCATTGTTGGAACAAAATGAGTGTTCAGGAACAAGCTGGATGATCAAGGAATCATTATAAGGAACAAGGCAAGGCTAGTTGCACAAGGATACTCACAAGAAAAAGGAATAGATTATGACCAGACCTTTGCACCAATTGCAAGGTTGGAGGCTATAAGAATTTTTCGAGCTTATGCAACACACAAGGGATTCAAGGTCTATCAAATGGATGTAAAGAGTGCATTTCTCAATGGAGACATCAAGGAAGAAGTCTATGTTTGACAACCCCCAGGTTTTATCTCTCCAACTCATCCTGATTATATTTTTAAATTACATAAAGCATTATATGGTCTTAAGCAAACTCCTAGAGCATGGTATGAGACCTTAACTTGCTTTCTTTTGAAAAATGATTTTATAAGGGGTAGAGTAGACCAAACTCTTTTTATTAGAACCCATAAGTCCAATACCCTACTAGTACAAATTTATGTAGATGATATTATCTTTGGATCTACTGATTCAAATTTGTGCAAAAGGTTTTCCAACCTAATGTATTCTAAATTTGAAATGAGTAGCATGGGTGAGCTTTCCTTCTTTCTAGGATTGCAAGTCAAACAACATGCTGATGGCATATTCATTTCTCAAACCAAGTATGCAAAAGAGTTGGTTAAGAAATTTGGTATGTCTGAAGCTTCCTGCATGAAAACACCTATGCCTACTAATACTATATTAGATGCTGATGGACATGGGAAATCTGTTGATCAGACAACATATAGAGCAATGATGGACTCTTTATTGTACCTTACAGCTAGTAGACCTGACATAATGCTACATGTATATGTGCTAGATTCAAAGTAAGCCCTAGAGAGTCACACCTAACATTAGTAAAAAGGATTCTTAGGTATGTGAAAAGTTGTCCAAATCTAGGTCTCTAGTATCCAAAAGATTCAGGATTTGAATTAATTGGATTTTCAGATGCTGATTATGCTGGATGTAGAGTAGACAGAAAAAGCACCAGTGGAACTTGCCAGTTTCTTGGTGACAGACTTGTCTCCTAGTTTTGTAAGAAACAAACATCTGTGTCCACATCAACTGCTGAAGCTGAATACATGGCAGCAGGTAATTGTTGCTCACAGATTTTGTGGATTCAAAATCAGCTCCTAGACTATGGTTACAACTTAGATAAGTCAAAAATATTTTGTGATAACACCAGTGCTATTTCTATAGCACAAAATCCAGTCCTCCATAGTAGGACAAAACATATAGAGATTAGGCATCACTTTTTAAGAGATAATGTTGAGAAGAATAAAATTGAACTTCAATATATCCCAACTGATTTGCAAAGGGGAGATATTTTCACCAAACCATTGGATGAAAAGAAACACACATTCTTCCTGAATCAGTTAGGAATGTTAGATGGAGGAAGTTTAAATTAAGATCCAAGATTTTAAAACCTTAAAATTGACCAAGACTAGGCTAAAAACTTGATTTTTCTAGTGTCTATAGGCTGTTTCTGATCTCTGAACTGCGCTCGACATTTTTCCCCAAATCGTCGAACGGAGGTCGACGTTCTCAGAAATCATCGACCGGAGTTCAGCGTTTTCCAGATAGTGCTAGGCTATCTCTTTCCGGTCAGAGATAGTTGAACGGGGCTCGACGCTCTCCAATATTGTCGAACGGTGATCGACGATGTTGAAGACCTTTCAGATTCCTTTAGAAGCCCAGATCGTCGAACTGAGTTCAACGATATTTCCTTTTCTGCGTCGAACCCTAATATAAAATTCATTTTTCGGTCGTCGTTCTCCTTTTGCGCATTCATACTCTTTGCAGAACTTTTCTTTCCCTCCAAACATCTCTGCACTCGATCTTGTTTGTTCGTTTTTGCAAGTAACAATGGCCGTCTCTGTTGCAGTCTTAGCAGCGATGAAGTTTGACACGGGTTTCGACATCGACATGGACTCTTTCGAAGGCAGTGATCAAGTCTTCAAGGATATTCTGGAATTGTTCAAAGAGCAACAGCTGGTTCCTATCATGTCCACAAGAATGAAATTAGCTGCAGATGAAATCAAGGAGTGGGTGTATACTGCACATAACTTGAATCAGAACACAGTGATTGGAACAATATCAGGAATACAGGTATCCCTAACTCCTGCTCTCCTAACAGAAGTCTTCCAATTGAGTACAGGGCATGATTCTGTAGCGTTATCTAGAGAGGAATTTGCTAGTATGCTGGATAGAATGGGTCACTCAGCAGCAAACCCTAATAAGCTGCTTAAGAAAAATCTGTCAATGGAGTATAGATTCTTAGCTGATGTTGTGGGAAAGGTATTGCTGGCAAAGCATTCTGCTCATGATACCATCTCTAGGTATCAATTCAGTTTGATGGGTGTATTAGTTGATAAGAAGCATTTGAATTGGGGGGAGATATTCTTTGATTTAATTAAGAAAAAGATAAACAAGAATCTTATTAATTTTGGGAGGATTCTAGGATTGTTTCTGCATAACAGATGCCCTCAACTGCTTGTTTCCAGTGGCATGCACATCAATGCCTCTAAGAGACTATCATGTGCCCTCTTTGAAAAGTGGGACAGGCAAATTGCCAAACCCAGCAGGGCTCCTACAGTGATTTCAACTTCAGGCACAAAGACTGTACAAGTCACTTCCCCTCAGGAAACTGCCCTCTTGGAAGAATTGCCTGCCTCCTCCTCATCTCCATCATTTTCAACCATTGTTTCTTCAACCATCACCATTTCTATTTCATCCCCCATCACCATTTCATCTCCAATCTCAACTCCTTATCCACCACCAGCAACTACTGAAGACCATTTCCATCCTCTACACTATTATCCACACCTTGACATTGATTCATCCATTCACATTCCTTCATTCAATCTATTAGATGATTCATTCATGGTTGATTCTCATTCCTCACCCCTTGAGCCCCCATCATCATCTACCTCTTACCAACAATTACTTCAAGACATTCTAGCTCAACCATCCTTCACTCCATCCATTTTCATTCCAGTGACTTCCATCACAACCATCCCCATATCACAACCATCCATCTCTCTGCCATCCACATCTTTTCTCCACATCTCTACAGCTACTCCAACACCATCTACTTCTGCAACCCTATCCTCTACCTCTACTCAAGTATCCCTTGAGCAAGTAGATCTTCCAGCTCTAGCAGATAAGCTCTATGAGATGTTAACTCCCAGGCTAGCACTCTTGCTGGAGACCTCCATGGCTCCACTCCTTAAGTCTATACAGGACTTATCTGCCAGGCTCTCCTCTTTCTGTCCTCCTCAGGCAATCCCTTCTGTAGGGTGCCTTGATCCAGTACCTACTGAATCTAGGCAGGGGGAGATGCCACATGAAGAAGAAATGTTGCCTGCTTCAGATAAAGAAGTGCCAGAGATTCAAGCCCCAGCTCCAGTTCTAGCAGTTGACCTCAAGACACTGCTTTCAAAATTTGATGCTCTCCACAACAGATATCTTCCAGCTCAAGAAGCTGAAGACCTTACTAAGGCCAATGTGCCTATTTTCAGTTGTGATCCCAGCCTGATATCCTCATATATCAATTCTATAAAGGCCGTGGAAAGTGTTACTTCTACTGATATTGTGAATGTTGATTTTGCTGCTGCTTTTGATAAAGTCTGTTCTGATATTACTGATGATTTGCTGATGACAGAGGCTAATGATTCAGAGCCTGTTGTTCATGTTGATGAGCCTGCTATTACTGATGTTATTATTTCTGTATCTGATGCTCCTGCTGCCATAGTTATTTCTATTGCTACTTATGTTTCTGCCAGTGTTGTTATTTCTGCAAGTACTGCTTCTGTCACTACTGCTGCTGCTGCTTCAACTGAACAATCCAAACAACAGAAAGAGTATATCAAAAGGATTGATGAATTGTATGACAATCTTCAGAGCTCAGATAGTGACAAGTTCAGAACTGATTCTGATGACTCCTCTGCAACCATTGCAAGGAAAAGGAAAGCCAGAAACAAAGCTTTGAAGAGAGTTCCTCCAGTGAAAGTAAAGGATGATAATGACATTCCCTATTATATTCTGCATGACTGTCCTATAACTGAACCATGGATGCAATTCTCAAAGAACAAGCTGAAGGCAATGAAGAAGAAGAGAAAGTTTGACAAAGGATCATCTCACCATAATCCTCCTCCTTCTCCTCCTTCACTAGATGCAGGAACTGGTGGAGGTTCTGCTTCACAATCCTCATATGCTAAAACTCAAAGTTCCTCTCAAGCTCAAGATAGATCACAATCAAGAGGGTATCAACAAAGAGGCTACCAATCCAGGAAGAGGCCAGTACAGAGGAAACCAAAGAGGTTACAGAGGTCATTCCATAGGACAACCGAGACAACATCCTTATCACAGGGAAGGACAAGGCCCCATTGATTCAACTTCAGGTCCTTTCCCTTACAAGCTTAAAGAAATAGTTACTTCAAGAGCTCCTCATGTTGATACAATAAACAGATATGAACCTCTTGTTCCCTTTGAGGATCCAGAGAATAATCCCCTTTCTTGGACAGCAAGGATGAAAGAATTGGCTGTCCTTAGATCAAATAAAGAAGGCAAGAGAACAAGGGAGAGATATCTCAGACATCACCACTTTATCTGAGCAAAGAAAGAAAGAACTTGAAAGATACTCCTCCAGAAAATTCTTTGATCCAGAAAGTTATATGAAGCTGCACCTAGAGGCTGTTGTTCCCAGACCTAAATCTCAAACCTCCCTAGGTGTTGCTGATGATAGAAGATCCAAGAAAGAAGCTCTAAATCCAAACAGAGAAATCTTGTTCAAAAAGAGAGAAGAAAAGGACTGATTGTGTAAGCTAAATGATATATATATCTATCTCTGACTATCTGCTGTGATATCATATCTGCTTCTGCTTTGTTGCATTTCATTATTCTACTATATTGTATTTTCTTTTGTTTCTGCTTATATGATCTTTAATTCCTATGTCATGTAAATAGTAATCCTAACCCAAATGGGGGGAGATTATTGAAACACCCTATTAATGATTTGGGTAAGGATCACTATGTCCTTAGGAAAATGTCTTGACCTCCTTGTATAGTTTTAAAGGTCAACTAGAATAGGTCTAAGACTTAGAACTTAGGTTTGAAAGCTGCCCCCAAGACCTTCTAGTTCAGAATTCAAGTTCAGAAGTTTAAGGCAATTCTCGTCGAGCTCAGATCAACAAGACGTCGAACTCAGTTCGACTATCTCTGAGCTCAGTTCAACAAGTCGTCGAAATCGGTTCGACGATCTCCGAGCTCAGATCGACGTTTCTGTCTCTAGCCAAAATCTAGATCTCTAAGCTCAGGTCGACGATAATAGTTGAGCTCAGATCGACGATTTCTGTTTAAAGTCAAGTTCCAGTCTCTGAGCTCAGGTCGACGATAGTCGAGCTCAGATCGACGACTTTCCTTGAGAGATCGACGATTTCAGGAATTCAAATTCAGTCAGTTATGGAATTCAATCTGATTCATATCCAGCATTTATTTCAAAGGATTTTGTAGCCGTTTCAATTAATCTGGAGCAAGTTTCAAGGAAGAATAAATGGAATGTCTCTTAGGACTTTCCTCCAGAGACAAATATCATTTAAGGAAGTCATTTATGACTGACTAACGGCTATCTAGAAGACTGAATTTCAATATATCATCTCAGAATAATTGAGATAGAGAGAGATCATCATTATTCTAAGGAATAGATTTTGAGACACAAGTCTACAGGATTATAAGTTAGAAGTCTTACAGAACACAAGGAATACAACAGTGAAGGAGATCACCACACAGAAAAGAATTCCTCTATTCTTTCAAGATCTCTTCTGATTCAAGTGTTCAAGGCTTCATCAATCAAGGACTCCAGATACATCACATTTCAACCTTTGTTGAAATCATTCTTTGCTGGAGATCTCAAACATACTGAAGGCCTATCACCCTGTGTAAAGCTTCTCTTCCTGAACAACTACAAATCTCAGGGGGAGCTTTGACAACAACAATCCACTGGTCTTCTCTTTGATTGTTGACAGAGAAGAACATCAACTCTTTCTTTTTCTTTCATTCTGCTGTAAAAGGGTTACTCAAAACTCCCTTCAAAAGTTTTGTGGTTGGTTTCTGAGACCTTGTCAAAACTCAGTGGTGACAAGACACCTGATCAAAAAATCTGATTTGGTTTTTGAGCACCTTATCAAAAGCTCATTGGTGCCCAGGACACCTGATCAACTATTCCTGCAGTGGATTCCTACCTAGGGTGGTAGAAGAGTGGATGTACCCAGGTTGATTGGGGAACCACTATAGATCCTTGTGTCTTCTGGTTGCTGTGTTTGATTTGTTGTGTGCTGTGATTTGTTTCTTGCTTAGTTTTTATTTACTGCAAGCACAATACACACATATATAAATCAAGTCTTCCACTGCTGAATAATTTTTTAAATTCGAAAATTATTTTAATATACTCTATTCACCCCCCCCCTCTAGAGTAAAGGTAGATCTTACCCTCACTTTCAAGGTATGTTCAGAACTGGAGCCATTTCCACCTTCCCCTGCCTCGTGTTCCTACTCCAGGCAGACGACGGGGATTGTTGTACTCGCGGATAGCGTCGAGCTCCAATTGTACGCGGCACATGTATTCTTCAAACCGCTCAATATGTGTCCACAGGGATGTCGCCTCGCCACTTGCCCCAGGCGCACCTCATCGGTCAACGATATGTAGTCCTTGTCGTGGGTACACAGACATTGCCTCGTGGCAGCATCACAGATATCTCTTCCCTTCTCCATCTCGCACAGCATGAGCCCGCATTTACAGAGGACATTAGCCGTTCGCTGCTTCATCTCGACTGGGTCGCTTGGGTCGCCCAGGAAGTCCTCAATCTTATCGGAAGAGGGTGGTGCCGAGTAGGATCCAATGTCGAATGATTCCTCGACTACCGAAGCCTCTTGTTTATCGAAAAAGGGAGATACGAGTGTTGAAACTAGTGATGTGGGAATATGCAGGTAGTGAATGCTCAAACAAACCAAGCGAGGCATCGACTTCCTTCCTTGCGTGGTGACGAGATGGACTCGATCTTCCTTGGAAAGGGGTGGAAAAGGGGAGTGTAAGCGACTACCCGAGACCCGGGCTAGGAGGGACCTTGTCGAGAACCAGAGTTATGGAGGGAACTGAGAGTGCGGGAGCATTCTTCTCCGGAATGGTCGTGATAGAGGTGAGCTCGCGTATAGGATTGTGAGCTGGTGACTTCGGCAGTGGAGGGGGGCCCTGATAATTCCGAATGTGGGAACTGCAACAAATAACGTGAAATTAACTCAAAGACCATGTCAAAGTAACCAATCAGGTGACGTTAAATATCTCATCGGACACTTGCGGGCGAGCATCGGGAGTAGCAAGAGGACTCGCGTCCCCTTGAGGGCGAGTACCTTGGGCCACCTGGTGACTCGCGTCGCCTTCTGGATGGGTACCGACGCCCGCCAGATTACCTCTGGCGTCCTTTCTTTGGCAGGATCTTTTTGTGAGTACTAAGATCAGTTAGGAGAGAGAATCCCAATAAATCGCGAATGAATAGAAGCACGAATTTATGTACCTCGTTGAGAGGGGTGAGCTCATGGTTGACTTTTGTCATCTGCGAGTTAAGAGGAATGGGCTCGCCTGCAGTCTGATCGTGCTTGACCTTCTTGGCTTTCTTCATTCGCTTTGATGGCGCGATCAAGGATTTACTAGAAACCAGCACATAAGCCCAATGGTGGAGGATTTGTTCTGCTCCTGCATAGCTGCGAGGCAGTCTTAAAGTTCCTTAGAAAGAGGCATTGTGAGATGATGGGCAAAAGCCAGGGGTGGGTAGAAGAGAAAGGAAGGGATTTGCTTGCACGGTACCCACCCTACCCCTCTGCTTCGACATATATATAACACATTGGGGCCCACCGAAAGATTACCACTAATTTAGCTAGCACTCGCCAAATACTGGGGTTGGAATTTCATTTCGAACTTGAGGCAATCTCGCAAAGAGCGGGGATTGTGTACAACCCCGTATTTGCCGAGTGGGACCCTTTCAAAAAGGCCAGATCAGAATGGCAAGTTAGGCATAGGCAAGTTAAAGCGGCGAGTGGAGGGTATTCCCTCCCCTCGCTCCCCCAGGCGAGTGTGGGAGAGTATAGCCACTTGGGTTCCACTCGCCCCGGGCTCTGAACCTATGATCGACGAGTGGGACATGTTGTCTTCGTTTCAGACGGAGGTTAAGTGCAGGTGGCGAGTACTAGCTTCACTTGACACTCGCTGCCTCCAGGCGAGTGGGAACGATGCGATCAGCTTGCCCAGGTGTATTTTCCCTGGGGGGGGGGGGGGGGGGCATTTTTGTCTGCTAGCCTCTCCAAACAATGGAATTTCATTGTTGACTGACCAATGCAAGCTACGTTTAGTAAAACCAAAAGTCGAGATTCCGCTATTTGCATACCATTCTTAAAAAACTATAAATAGACTCCAAAGGGCACCTTTGGAGAGGACTCCTTTTTTGTTTCGTCCTCCTCTGGTTGGTCCTGGCTGGAAGGAGCTTCCACACTATTTGTCGTGATTTCCGGGTGGACAGTTTAGTGCTTTCCAGTGCCATCTGAGGTGTCCAGCTCAGCATTAGCTAAGAAGGGGAAGCTCTCTCAAATCTTTCAGGCGAGTGGCAGGATATCATTGTTGCAGCTCGGAGGTCTATTTCTTTGTTCCAAGTAACTGGTCAAGTGTTCTAACTTGGGAGAAATAAGTGCAAGTTGCTTCATCAATCTGAACTCCTCTTGAACTGTGATTTCTGGGTTCAACACCCGGATAGAGCCTAGTAACCGGGCTTTGCCCGCGCATGGCCCGGGTCGGACAGTAATGACCCTAGCCGATCCAACGGGACAATGCAACAGCTCCGCTCTAGGCGACGTTATCGGACTGCAGCCCAAGCATCCCAACCCCTCTCCAAACACTAGCGAGTAATTGTTGGCCACAACCTCCGTTCAATTAACGAAACTCTCCAGTTAAGTGGGCAGCACGGGGGCTTCCCAGGCCACCCATCCCAGTACTAGTTTTTCCACTTCTCATCACCAATTGAGTTGCAGCTCAATTGATGATGAGAAGTGAAAAAACTCCATAGTTAAGCATGCTCGGACTAGAGTACTACTGGGATGGGTGACCTCCTGGGAAATCCCCGTGTTACTCGCTTAACCGGAGATTTTTGCTCAACGAAGGGAGGTTGTGGCCACCATCAACCCACCAGTAGATGGAGAGGGGTTGTGGTGCTTGGGCTGCAACCCGATAACTTCGCTTAGAGCTGGGCCGTGGCGTTGTCCCATTGGATCGACTAGGATCGTTACACGGGAAACTGACCGGTTTTTTCCATAGAAAAGGGGCCTTGTTAGGCCCCACAAAGCACCGGTCGAGCTTGGGCCGGGCCTAGCCACGCCAACCTGATTTTTATGCACACCTCTACTCTAAAATAATCTTTATATTTGGCGGAGATTCCATCAAATTCATATATTCATTTACAATTACAATTACAATTACAATTAAAATTATTAATTTAAATTAAAATAAAATACAAAAGAAAAAATATTTACAAATTACAAACATAACACCGACATAAATCAAAGATGCCACTAGTTTCAAATCGTGCAATAATAAGAGTCGTCACCACCTGCAGATAATTTTAATGTTAAATATTTGCATACAGAAGAACTTATTGCCGATAAATACAGTGTACGAAAAATACATCACCCGCATATTTAACATGCATAAAAAATTGTAATGGCAATGTGAACCCAAAAACATAAAGCTAGAAGTGGGAATGAAGATACATAGCGTTAATGAACACAAACTTTATTCCACTGGGAGAAGGCCTGTGGGCAGAGGAAATTAAATTGCAGTATTCATAGGGACTCCCCTCCATAACCAACTTCACTGAGGCCCTAACCCTAAACCCTATATAAAACATTGTTCATCTATTATTACACTTGCACCAGCAATGCCCCCCCCAAAAAAAAAACTTCCAAGAAAAACAACACATTTTCACCCTTCTCAACTCCATCCAATCCTTCTCAAATAAGAAGATTAAATCTACACACTTATTTGCGGCAGAATCAACCAAAAATTCAAAAATATGAGTTTCCTAAGCATGTGATTCTAATCCACTAGCAACCGCACGTCAAGCCCCGAGGAGAGGATTCACGGATGTCGGGATTATTTCTTCAGCCGAGCAAGTCTTTGAATAAGTTCGGATTATTCCCGGACGGTGTCACGCCCACCTGTCTCGCAACAGAATCCTTCTCCAAAGCATCTCGAAGATTCGGTCCCTTCTTCAAACCGACCGATACGTTCTCTCTAGGGGAGTTCTTAATGGCAGCTGGAGTCGTTGAACTGATACACCCGAGACCCGATGAATCTGCGAAATTGTAAAGTGCGGCCAAATCTGGTTCTGGAGAAAATGCAACAGTTGAAAGATCTTGGGATGATGGGGCGGTCGGTGGCGCAACCAGTCCTTCCAACAGCTTGAATGGATCTTCGGGAGGGGAGCTCGAAGGAGCAGATTCGTCGAATTCAAGTAAATCGGGAGGGGGTTCCACTATCTTCTCCCTCGGAGGCTGGGTTAATGGAGTGGTTTTCGGAGCTGCCTTCTCAGAATTCAAATGACTGCCCTTGGGTGCCCTGTGAGTAGATGATGAAACTTTCTTTTCAGATGTAGATGATTTGCCAAACAGAGAAGCGGCTAGTTTATGCTTCTCAGCTGACGCTTCTACTTGCTGCTTCCCATGGCTGTACGAGATATCTCGTGTATGTGAACTTGAACTCGTCCCTCCATCAGGATGTGCGACCCCATTTACCGTGTTATTGTTGACGGGGCTAGAAGATGAAGAATATGAAGGCTTGCCCCACTTCTTTTGCACGCCATCGAGACGAAGTTTAATCGCAGTGTTAACTGACGCAGCGTTGGTGCTGGATGATGGATTGGGATTCTGGTGAATTTCGCGGGGATATACAGTGGGCTGAGACACTGGAATGATGTCGGTAGTTGGAGAGGAATGTGATGAGGATACAGATATATTTGTTTGGGGTGAGGGTTTTGGAAGCTCGTATGCCTCGAACCGGAGCCCGTGCACAGCATGGTCATGCTGGTTTTGGTTTTTTATAACTGCTGGTATCTGAGACCCTTGACCTTTCATTTTCTGGAATGTAGGGCTGTGCACCTTTCTCAAACGATTCTTGCACATAATTGCTCAGAAACGATAAGTTTTTATCAACCTGAAATAAGAAGCTGAAATAGTCAAAAGCATAAAATAAAACCTTGAAGGGGGAAAACACAATGTAGACCGAAAGTCATAAATCAACAAAACTAACGTTCAAAGTTTTGCATGAATACTAAATCTTTGACATCATAAACCAAATTTGTCGGCTAGCATGTCAATGGTATAGATAGTACGCCCACCTTCACTCTCTTCTCTGCTTTTGAATTTAGTTGGGTTAACATTTCATCGATCGGTGTAATTTGCTTGTGGTTCTCTTGATGTATAAATTCCATGTTAGAAATCGCTTGCGGTTTATTGGCCATCAACATGCGGCATTTGTTCAATTGTTCTATTACTTCTGCATTTGTGAAGTTATAGCTTGAGTTTTTTACTTCACACAAATACAGGAACCACCCCTGTATCTTCCAAAATTATCAAAACATCCACTCTAAGTTTAAGCTGTTAACGGGCATTACCAAACAAAAATGCATGTCTGATGACAATGTAAACTTAGAGTGGAGGTATTGGTAATTTTGAAATATAGAAAGGTCATAGTAAATGACCCTACATACACATATAAATTTAGATGCGTTTATATATATTTTGAACACATCGGCATAGCGTAGTTGATAGGTAAGAGCTCACCCAAGGGGGCGTAGTAGCTGAGTCGTTATAGCGACGAAAGATACAAAGGATGTGAGCTTATATAAAGAGGCAAAGGAATGAATATCCATGTAAAAGCAAGCTTTGTCTGCAAAATAGGCTTTCTTGCTGCCTATTCAGGTTTCTATAATTGTAGTAAAATGGCGAGCATATTTGGTTTTAAGAGCTCACCCAAGGGGTCTGGTGGCTTGGGATGTGAATCCCAACATTGGGATCCGGGTGGTGCTGAGTTGGAGGCTCTCTTGGTGCTCCGGCGTTTCATATGGCCTAATATGTATGCAGCTAAGGGGGCCATTGTGTGGGGGGATTACCACAATCACATCTCTTATTGCAGGGACAGCTTCAATGGTGGGCAATGGACCAGCACCAACTGTGCGGCTGAGGACTTGGAGTTCCTATCTGTCTTCACTCAGGTACTTTTTCATCATGTCCCTCGTGAGGCCAACAGGGTGGCCGACTTCTGTGCTAAAATTGCTTTGCTTTTCGCTTTCTATTGAACTGCTGATGATTGTAGTAATCCAAAGTTCCTCGAGTTAATCAGGAATGGCCTGGATGGTATCATTCCTCTTGCCTAATTGTATTGCTCTATTTTTTTTCCCTTTTAATGCAAATGCAAGTTTCAAGGAACCCACAAATTTTAGGGAACCCGGAAACTTTGGAATTCCATTGGGGCTCTCATTCTCTCTTCCTCTTTCTCTCTCTAAGGCTCTTTATAATGAGAGGTCTCATGGTGGGGGGAGGCTAGTGGTCTCCCCCCCCTCCTAGGAAGGAGGTGGTGGGTTTAGTGGTGGCATAAAGGCTGTTGGGAGTGGTGTTATGGCTGGTGGGGGTGTCTTGAGCAGAAACAGTGAGGAAGCTCTTTATATTCACGGTTTGCGTGAAGATAAAGGCATTCCGCCTTTTGTTAGATGCGGCACGGATAAGCTAGGGCATGGGAGTTCCCATGCCCGGGTTGATGAAGGCCTGGTGGAGCGGCCGTCTCCTGATTCTCCTCACCGTCCTCGTGATGGTCGGGACCGGGTAGTGGCGGATCAGTGTTGGCGTTGGAGGCTTTGTTCTAGAAGGCATCGGCGGAGTTGCGTGCTCAAGACGGTGGTTCAAGTGCATGAAGGACTTCCTCGATGGCCGATCTATAGGGTTATGGCTGTGTTGGAAGATTGGTGAGGGGTATTCGACCTAGATCTGGCGATGAAGATAAAGCTAGGGTGGCGGCTGTAGGAGGAGGGCAGGCGTTGCTTACCAACTTTGGAACGGGCAGGTATATCTAACACCCTCTATGAGAGTCTAGATCTGGATGCGAATGTAAGTATGTTGGATGTGGGGTGCGGCGTTGATTTGAGGGAGAAGGGTGGCACTTAGGCGGTGGAGCTTGAGAGTGGAAAGCAAGATAAGCTCAGATGCATGCCAAATTGTTGTACAAATACCCAGACGGGGATGCAAGCTAGTTCGCTTGCAATGATGGGGGGTCTCTCTTGTCAAAGTGGTGGTTCACCAGACGACGACCAGTGGTTGACAAGGAAGAAACAACTGACGACGTGGAGCACGATGTCTGGGGACACCAACAGCTTGCGGGTTCCGATGTTGATGGAATGGAGGATGAAGATGGCTCGCCGACCTGGGTGGGTAATCTTAATCTTTGGGAGAGTCTGGATGTGCAAATGTATGTTAATGGGTTGCTTGGTGAGGTGATGTTGGGTGGGCGACTGAAGATGGGTTGTGATGGTGGATTACAACAAACCTTTGCGAACTAGGTGCATGGTGTTTGACAAAATGTCAGGCCGGGCTCGCGGCCTAGAACTGAGGCCAATCTGGTGTCCAGGTTATTCTCCTGACCATAGTTTTCCTGGGCTCACCGGAGCTGGCCTCCATGCATGGACAAAGCTGCCCCACATGTCCTTCAATCTCAAGGAATGCAGGGAGGTGATAAACGAGACTGGCAATGTTGTGGTGATGGACGATGACGTGGTAAATTTTTTCATTGCGCAGTTTGAATGTGCCCTTATCGGTAGACTGCTTGGGGCGGCGGCTTCCCTATTATATTTTCTTCTTGGAATTGCGGCAACATTGGGACCGGTTTGGATCGTTCAGGCTCACAGTGGTCAACTCTGAGTGTTTCCTCTGCATTTTTGAGTCGGAAGCTATCTGTGATGAGGTGCTAAATAGTGGCTTGTGGTTCATCAATGGCTATGTTCTGGGGCTTGGAGTTTGGTCCCCGACATTCCATTCGGCAAATATGCCGGAAATCCAGAATTCACATTCCCCATCTGGATTCGTTTGTCGGATCTCCCCTTGATTTTTTGGGATATGAAGAACATAGGACGTGTCCTTACCATGGTAGGGGAGCCGCTGTGGGTGGATGGAGTTACAAGCTCGCTGGGAAGGATTAATATGCTAGGATCTGCGTGAAGGTCAATCTGACTGTGCCCCTGCCGCCGGGTGTTTGGTTCCGTAGCAAACACAAGTATTTCTATTAAAACATTGTGTACGAGGGCCTGTCGGTTCTATGCTATCGGTGCAGATGTGTTGGACACAAGGTTGCAGTCTATCCCACTGAGTCGCATGTTGTGGCGGGGAAAGTACCTCTAGTCGAGCCCTTGGCAGATTGTCCCCCCAAAACAGTGTTGCATGGAGGCCCGACAGTGCAGGTTGAGAAGAACCAAGCTGCGCCTTCTTTGCTAGCTTCAACATCACTGGATGATGTGGATGAGGCAGCTGTTGAATTGCAGTATAACCACAGCCAGGAGGTTCCGGCGGAGGCGATAGATTCGGGTTCAGGAGGTCGGGAGGGATATGGCCCCTGGATGCTGGTTCAACGAATGAAAGAGAACAACAACTCTTCTAGGAGTAAGGGTTTAGGGCAGGGTGTTGACAAGGGCAAGAAGAAGGAAGTTGGGGGTAAGGGCAGGCTGGTTGGGAGTGGGGTGCCGTCACGGTCAGGAGAATATGGGCTTGGGAAGACCGGATGGGCTTCCTAGGGCGGCCCGAAGCAAGGGGGCGGCAAGCTTGATGCCTACATTTGGAGATGAGGTGTGAAGCCATGTTTTGGGGTCGGCTTCGAACAACTTGCATCATAATGTAGATAAGTAGGTTGGGTTTTCCTGGCTCAATGGCTCGTTTGGACCAGCAAACAATCATTGAGACCCGGATGGATCAACAGGACATGGATATTGTCGTGCAGGTGGTGCATCCAGCCCCTGACCTGGCTCCCAGGGGACCGGAGCTGCTGTCGGTGCCAGTCAGACCTCCAGAGGTGTAGTTATTTTTAGTGGTTATCGCCCCACATGATGAATTGTTGTCTGAATCCGAAGGGAGGCTACTCAACCCTGAGGTGTCAGGTGCTTCGGTGGGGGGGGGGGGGGGGGAGTACCGGGGAAGCTGCGAATCAAGGTGGCAGACTGAGGGATGGTGCAGTTAGTTATGTTATGCGTCGGCATTATCTGGGCCTCAAGGCCCACTTGCTCTCAAAGTCAGCCCGGTTGGAGGCGTTCAAAAGGCGTGGTGTGAAGCACAAAAAGGGGGGTCAGTCTGGGTGCAACTTAAGCGGCGGGGAGCCTTCCCCTTTGGTTGATCAATGACTACCTTCGCGACTTGATTGTCCAACATGATCTTGGTATTTTCAGACTTTTTGAAACCAAGGTTGAGTCTCTCTCTCGTTGGGATGTCTAGACGCCAGTGGGACTATATAATTTTCCTGCGGTCGGTAAACCCGGTGGTATTGCCGTAATGTGGTGATTGCTTTCTCAGTGCGGGAAGCTTCAAGCCAATGTGTTATTGAGAATGTTGTCTTCCCCGACAATAAACAATGGTGAATGGCTTTTGTTTATGCAAACAAGGACCGACATGTTAGGAGGTCATTGTGGAATCTCCTATCACAGTACTATTCTTCGGATTACTGCTTGTTGGTGGGGGGAGACTTCAATTGCATATTGCGCTCCAAGGACAAAAACGGAGGCCGCCCATTCTCCTATACAATGGGGTCCTGTGAAATGGGCAAGGCAATTATCTAATTGCAGCTGCATGAACTCAAATTTGTGGGTCCGAGATTTACGTGATGTAATAACATTAACAAGCCGGGCAGCGATCACATGTGGACCGAATGCTTGTAAATTTATATGCTCTAAACTTATTTCCTCAGGCTGCGGTGGGTCACCTTCCTCGCATTGGCTCTGACCACTGTCCACTTCTCCATTGGCCGAAGGAGTTGCCGCTGCATACCCGAACCAGGTGGCTTCGCTTTGAGGATGCTTGGCTCTCTTACCCGATGTGTTGGAAGCTTGTTTGGAACAACTAGACCCGGGCTAACCACAGGGATAGTCCTGAAGTCCTGGCTTGAAAGTGCCAACGCACTCTGCGTGTGCTGCATTTTTGGAGTAAGAACAAGATGAGGGAGCTTGGAAGGTTAAATACCAACTTGAGCAGGACATTGTGAATCTTCAGGTTCGGGAAAGCCCGGAAATGGGCATTTCGGAAGAGGATAGTTGTTCTTTAATTTGTGAGGTTAAAGAGCTCTCTTCCAAGCTTGCTCGTATTGACACATGGTGGAAGCAACGTGCTAAGGTCATATGGCTGAATGAGGGCGACGCCAACACTAAATATTTTCACTTTATCGCCTCTAACCGTCGTCGTTCGAACCGAATTGATAAAATTGCATATGAGGATCAGGAGGTTATTGAGAATCCTGCTCTCATTGAGCAGGAAATTAGGGCATTCTTCGCCAATAAGTGGACTTGCCGGAGCCCTTGACTGGAGGGCTGCCCGGTCCTTCCTCCATCTCAGCTTGCGGAAGATACAATGGAAGCGGACCTTATCAGAGAGATCAGCACGGAGGATATCTGAACTGTTGTCGCTCTCTCAAGCCAAGCCGGTCTCCCGGCCTCGTTGGTATCACTGCTTCCTTTCTTAAAATTTTTTGGCTAATCATAAGAGAAGATGTGTGCAGGGCTCTCCAGGGACATTTTTTCTCTTTTGGTGGCATGTTGATGCATTGGAAGGAGACTCTTGTGGTCTTAATAAATGTCCCAATGCGGCTCGCCCAGACAAATTCCACCTCATCAGTCTGTGTCAATCCATCTGCAAAGTGCCGCTAAAATTTTTGTGGCCCGTCTCCAAAAGCATCTCTCGTCTCTCATTTTGGTGGAGCAAGATGTCTTCGTGTCGGGCCGCTCAATCTCTCATCACTGTATAATTGCCCAAAAAACTATGCAATATGCATAAATTAAAGGTGCCAATTGCCCGTAGTGGCTTCATGGCCCTTAAAATCGACATAGAGCAAGCGTACGACAAAATGTCATGGACAACGCTCCAAAGTGCTTCAGCGGTTTGGCTCCCCTGACCGTTTTCTGCCTGGGTGTTATAGTGTGTGATGAACTTCGCTTCTCCCTTATTCTAAATGGCTCGCGGTCAGACTGGATTGAGATGCAATGTGGCTTCAGGCAAGGGTGCCCCCTCTCCCCTTATATTTTTTTATTGTCTCTAAATTGTTGTCTTGTGAGTTGCATCAACAGGGATCCCGCATATGTTTGATTCTTCTCCTGGAGGTCCTCAGCTTTCCCACTTACTCTATGTCGATGATGCGTTGCTCTTTTCTAAAACCTCGATCGCGGCTGCGCAGTGTGACTCGCTGCAGCATTATTGCCATTGGACGGGATAACTTATGAACTCATCCATATCTATGGTGGTTTTCAGCAAATTGACGCAAAATTGGAAAGCCAATCGATTCACACGTCAATTGGGCTTCGTTACTCGGTATTGGAATACTTGGTACCTCCAAAAGAGGTCCAAGGGGAATATATATATAAAGTGGAGGAAAACATACATTCATATTACAAGATATGGGAGTAATGGGACTAATGTGTCTAACACTCCCCTCAAGTTGGGTCGTGGGAACTACCCAGACCTAACTTGTTACATAAAGTTCATTATGACCCCCGTAACTCCCTTAGTAGGAATATCTGCAACTTGATCTCCGGTCTTCACATGACTTAGGGAAATAAGTCTTTCATACTTCTCCCTTACAAAGTGACAGTCGATCTCTATGTGTTTTGTGCGTTCATGAAACATAGGATTAGTAGCTATCCGTATTGCAGCTTGATTATCGCACCATAGAGGAGTGCGATCTTAAACAGGATACCTGATTTCACAAGGAGTCTTTCTAACCCACGTGATCTCAACAACAATGTGGGACATTACCCGATATTCCGCCTCAGCACTAGATCTGATGACCGTGGTATGTTTCTTGCTCTTCCAGGAAATGAGATTTCCACCCAAAAAGATAGTAAATCTCGTGGTAGACTTTCGAGTGGCTAAGCAGCCTGCCCAGTCCGAGTCACAGTATGCCTCTATATTAGAATGACCTCGATTCTTGTACGATATCCCGAGTCCGGGATCTTTTTTTATGTATCTGACGATTCAGAGAACAGATTCCCATTGAGAGATAGTTGGAGCAGTCATGAACAGATAGAAGATCGAGAGCATATTTGCGTTGACAAATAAAGAGGGTGTCATCGTAATCAACAACATCAATCCCTATGAAGTATTGTAATGGCCCAGATCTTTGTTCTGGAAGTTTGAGTGTAAGAATGTCTTGAGATTTGTTATCCCTTCAGAATTATTGCTTGTGATGACAATATCATCGACATAAACCACTAGTAGAACAGTACTAGCCAAAGAGTTCTGATAAAATAGGGACGGGTCTTTCATACTCTTGATAAGCCCTAATTGAGCGACTATAGCTCGGAAATGAGCAAACCATGCTCGAGGGGATTGCTTTAATCCATATAACGAATTCTGGAGATGACACACCTTGCTATGCTCCTCGCAGCAATGAACCCAGGTGGTTGTTCCATATACACCTCTTCATCCAAGGACCCATGAAGAAACGCATTCTAGATGTCCAATTGGTACAAGGGTCACAGGTGAAAGGCTGCAAGAGAGAGTAGTATACGAACAGAGTGTGATGCATACTGTGACTCACACCATAATTCTGAGCATAGAGGACATCTTGGCGACGAGGGCAAACGTTTCATCATAATCCACACCATAAGTCATAGCATAACTGATGTAGGACCCTATAATGCTCTCCACTTGAAGATGTAAAAGTTATTATAAGGGTACTCAAAATAAATCTAAAACATTTCTCAAAGCTCCAAGACGAATCCACCCAAAACTACAACCAAGAGAAGTGCAGAAGAAGCTATTGTGTTTGCAACGACAAGGGTTCGGCCAAGTACAGCAATGAAACGAAATAATGCAGAGGCCATCTGATGAACTAGAACAAGCAGAAGATATTGCCTAAATAATCTTGCTGCACTTGCGTCAAATCCTATGACAAAGTAAGTGAGAAGTACCCAAATTGCAACTTCTACAAATGAGATTGGAATCCTTAAAATCCATATAGATAATGCATAAGCCCATGATGGATAGAAGAGGTAATCTGATGCAGGGAGGCCGGCGGAGGTGGACGGCGGTTGGCCGGCTGCAGGAATGCTGCAGGGAGCAGCCGGCGGCCCTGGGGCTGTTGTCGGCGTTGGCTGCAGGAGCAAGGGCGTCGGCCTGGAGGAACGGAGGTGGACGGCGGCTGGCCGGCTGCAGAGAAGGCGGCCTAGAGGAGCGTCGGTGGGGTGCTGGCGCGGAGGTGGCTACGGGAAGCTGGGAGGAGTCGGGGCTGCGGGACGCAGAGGAGGCGCAGGCATCGGGCTGCTCTGGTTCGCACCCTGCGGGCGGGGCTGCTGCGGGCTGGAGAAGGAGGAGGAGATACAAGCTCTCTTGGAGTCGGCACCAAGGAGGAGCCACCGGAATCGGCACCGGGGCGTGACCGAACGATCGGGAAGGAGGAGCCGGCGGCTTACTTCTTTTCCAAAATCATCGACCCCTTTTGCTGCAGCCCTAACCCCTTATTTATAATAAACCCTACCGTATCCAATGGTCCAGATTTGCCCGGATGGGAGCTGCATCAAACCAGTGAAAACATACTCAAAATATATAAACTAATATATCATTTCGACTCGCGGCGACCCTCCGGACGCAACCGCGGAGTCTGATCGGCCATACGATCAACGGGTGGGGCCCGTTCCCCATCATTCTCCCCTTGTTGGAGAAGATTTGCCCTCAAATCTTTAGGACTTCCAAGGAAGCTTCGCGGGTGGTCTGCACTCTGTCCCACTATCACGAAGCATCTGTCTAGAGGTATCGGCCTCAGACACCGGTCTCACTGAGCTGCAAACACTATCAGCACCGCCTTTGGGAGGCTTGGGCGGTGGCCTCAATCGCAGAATCTGATAGACGACTGGGTCCCAATCAACCTGATCAAACTGCAACGAGTAGTCATCATCATGACCTATCCAATCTGTGCTCATATCCAACCCAACTGATTTACCCTCAGGGGCATGATCAAACATCAGAAAAGGGTCCCTAGCCGAGCTGAGAAGTGACTGATCAATCAACTGCGACAAATCCATAAAAGTGAGCAGATGACGCGAAGGCTCATAGGGTGGTACTACCACCATCAGACTGGATGTCCTTCTGCGCTCAATCCACTGGCGGGCAAAACTCTGAACGATAAGGGTAGCTCTCTGCACTGCCTGGTACCACTGTCTCTGTAATAATCCTCTCATGCGTGACTGAATGACGAGGACTGCTCCGGTCACCCTCTGGTAGGATCTGCGTTGAATAAACCCTCTGATGTGAGACTGTAGCAAGACAGTTGCTTCACTCCTTCGCTGCTCTAATAACGCCTTAGCATCATCTTCACGCCATTTCTTCACATAACCTGCCCAAATGATATCTTCTTTCTCTTCTCTTCTAACTTGCCTCTTTAGCTTTTGCTTTATGACATAACTGTCCCTTGGGGGAAGATGATCATAGTAAGTGTCAAGATGAAAATGAGAGCGGCGGTCGGAATGACGGGATGAAGGATATTTAGTGGATGACGGAGAATATGTATCGTAGGCGTGGGAGGGGGCTCGCCTCGATTCACGGGAATAGGTGATGGAAGAAGGAAAATATGAATCGTAGGCTTGACGAGAGACTCGCCTCGATTCATAGGAGGGGTATGGACTGGAGACATGTGAAGATTTATGTGAGTAAGATGCCTCACGAGAGGAACGAACATTGGTATAGCGGGGAGGTGGAGAAACATATGATTCAAAATCGTCTGAATCGTCGGAATCATAATAACAAGGAAGCGTCATGGGTGTATGCAAACTATTTTCAAGGAAAGGAGAAGGATTGAAAAGTTTGAGAAAACTTTTCAGGTCCCTCTGATACCAATTGATGTAGGACCCTATAATGCTCTCCACTTGAAGATGTAAAAGTTATTATAAGGGTACTCAAAATAAATCTAAAACATTTCTCAAAGCTCCAAGACGAATCCACCCAAAACTACAACCAAGAGAAGTGCAGAAGAAGCTATTGTGTTTGCAACGACAAGGGTTCGGCCAAGTACAGCAATGAAACGAAATAATGCAGAGGCCATCTGATGAACTAGAACAAGCAGAAGATATTGCCTAAATAATCTTGCTGCACTTGCGTCAAATCCTATGACAAAGTAAGTGAGAAGTACCCAAATTGCAACTTCTACAAATGAGATTGGAATCCTTAAAATCCATATAGATAATGCATAAGCCCATGATGGATAGAAGAGGTAATCTGATGCAGGGAGGCCGGCGGAGGTGGACGGCGGTTGGCCGGCTGCAGGAATGCTGCAGGGAGCAGCCGGCGGCCCTGGGGCTGTTGTCGGCGTTGGCTGCAGGAGCAAGGGCGTCGGCCTGGAGGAACGGAGGTGGACGGCGGCTGGCCGGCTGCAGAGAAGGCGGCCTAGAGGAGCGTCGGTGGGGTGCTGGCGCGGAGGTGGCTGCGGGAAGCTGGGAGGAGTCGGGGCTGCGGGACGCAGAGGAGGCGCAGGCGTCGGGCTGCTCTGGTTCGCACCCTGCGGGCGGGGCTGCTGCGGGCTGGAGAAGGAGGAGGAGATACAAGCTCTCTTGGAGTCGGCACCAAGGAGGAGCCACCGGAATCGGCACCGGGGCGTGACCGAACGATCGGGAAGGAGGAGCTGGCGGCTTACTTCTTTTCCAAAATCATCGATCCCTTTTGCTGCAGCCCTAACCCCTTATTTATAATAAACCCTACCGTATCCAATGGTCCAGATTTGCCCGGATGGGAGCTGCATCAAACCAGTGAAAACATACTCAAAATATATAAACTAATATATCATTTCGACTCGCGGCGACCCTCCGGACGCAACCGCGGAGTCTGATCGGCCATACGATCAACGGGCGGGGCCCGTTCCCCATCAATAACCGGCCATTTGCAAGTAGGCAGGGGCCCGTTCCTTCAGGCGGTCGAGGGAACCATCCGCATTAACCTTGATGGAATTGATCCATTTGCATCCATTAGCCCGCTTGCAAGTAGGCAGGGGGACTAGGTCCCACGTGTTGTTAATTTGAAGGGCCTTCAATTCATCGTGCATAGCAGTCACCCAGCCAGGATGAGCTTTGGCCTCCGCAATGGTAGAAGGAAGGCGGTATTGATCCAGGGTGTAGTGCAGGGCAGTATGAGAAGCTGATAATATCTGGTAGGCGCTAACGTATAGAGGTTTATCCCGACAATCCCGACTTCCTTTCCGGACTGCAATAGGTAGATCTGGGCTGACTAGCAAGAGATCAACAGGCTCTCTAGCAGGTGCTTCCGTAGGAACAGTCGTCGTATCATCGGGGGAAGAGGTAGGCGAAGGTGGTGGCATTAATATACTATCAGAAGAGCGACGAGAGTAAACCTGACTCCAAAGAGGAACCCAGAGGTCAGTTGGAGAGAGGATCGCAGATTCGTGACGAGGAACCAAGATAGCATCAAGAGATGAGTCAGGATGTGTTGATCCATGATAAATGTAAGAGTCAGATTCAAGGAAGACAACATCCGACGAGATAATGTATTTGTGGAGATCAGAAGAATAACAAAGATAACATTTAGTAGTCCGAAGGAGCGGAATCTTTCAGCATTTTGACGGGAGGAGGCAACACACTCGGTTCAGTCGGAGTAGTGCCAGCGGGTGATTCTGCGCAACAAGAAAAAGGCGTAGGGCGAGTAAGATAAGTCACCATTAATAATAAAGCCACGAGAAATAACCAACCTCGCACAGAGGGTTCAGGGGTAAGGTTGTTCGGCTGCTCGCTCTCACAAACCAGATTTTTGCCAGTTTCTCCCAAACTGGCTTGGTCCAGCACGATTAGGGTCGTCTCTAAAACAAGTGGTTTGCTTCCTTCTCGAGGTTTCCCACCCTCAGAAACTCTTTCCTCTAGTTCCTCTATCAAGGTCTTCATCCTCTTGGCCTTGCGAGTTCAATCGTCGGAGCGGCGATGTCACAAAGGGCGCTTCTTCATCAGACTCATTAGCACGACAGTCTTGGCAGTGACTTCCTCGGTAGAAATTGTCATCTCGTGTAAAGCCCAAAAAGGACACCAGAAGCAGAGACCCCCCTTTTATTTATAGATGGCGCGAGCTGGACCCGAAGGTACCGAGTAAGGTCTACTTCTCGCCAAAAGCAACTCGCTGAATAAGAGTTGAATGATTCTTTTTGAGCTCTCTAACAGTTCGCAAAGAGCGGGGATTGTGAACAACTTGTATTCGTCGAGGGTGGGCCCAATCGAGCAAGGCAACAAAAGTCAAAATCAACCGATGGAGCGACCATTAACACAAGGGAGAGTAACCTTGTTATTCGGGGCGAGCATCCAGAGTAACTCGCCACGGTATGCGAGTAGTTTTTTAAGTTGTTGAGATGCTCCACAAGTCGCTGGACAGGTATTTTGTATGGAAGGCCATTCTCGTGATAATGACTCCTCCCCCCCCCCCCAAGGATTTGTTAAAAAATAAGACCTCCGGGGTACCAGGAATGACACCTTGAAATCTTGACACCTCTCCCCACATAAGTCTACAACTCTTTAAGTGGTTCATTCCTCATACCTCACTCATCCTTCTTTTGGTTTCAAAGGGGAAGTTTCTCTTAACTTCCGGGTATGTAGTAGGACCTACCTGCTGTAGTACCTAGGGTGTATTCATTGGCAGTTGACGCAGAACGAATCTATAGGCGGCGGGATAAACTGCGACCTAACCTTACATGTTATGCAAAAAGCTCGACAGATAAATTCACGATGGAATAATAAATAAAATCATCCCACGCCGAATATTCAAAGCAAGACAAAGATAATGGGCTGAAAATACAAACTACTACAATACAAGATATCCAAACCAATATGATGTCCAATCCGATAAATAAATGCTGAAAAATAAAATCCGATACAACAATACTCACTACATAATGGGCTGACCAAGACAATGAAGATTCCGGAGCCGGATGAGTAGATCGGCGATCAAATGTGGAACCTGAGGCGAAACGATGATGGCGGTGGGTGGTGGAATCGGACTGGAAATGGATAGATCCGGCCACGCACGAGTAGATCCGGACACGAGATGAGTGGATCTGGGTGAAGAAGGGTAGATCCGACAATAAATGGTCGGATCCGAGCTGAAAATTTCAGATCGGGAATGATCCGGAAAGGGGGCGGCTTTGGGAAGGTGGTTCCACGGAAGGAAGGGCTGTGGGGTGGGAATAGTGGTGGGGAGGGGTGCTGGGTGGTTGTTGGTGAAGCAGGGGTGGTTGTTGGTGAAGCAGGGGTGGTTGGAGGTGCTGCAGGGAGCTGAATGAGGGGTGGCAGGGAGGGGGAGGGAAGGGGGCTTGGTGGTGGCTGGCTGGGAGGGATGGGAAGGGGCAGACGGTGGCTCCAGTAATTGGAGGGTGGCGCTGCTGGATGAGGGGAGTAGCTAGGCGGCGGAGGTTTGCTGAGAAAACAGTGGTCGGCTAAAAACAGTGGTCGGCTGCTTTAAAATGGGAGGAAAAACTATAGGAATGGAATAGTAGATTTCATTAGTGAATAGTGAAATGTGAAAAGAAACTCTGGAGACCAACTGAGGTCTGTTTGGGGGGTTGAAGGGGGGAGTTTGGGAGGGGAAATGGAGCCTAGAGTTAGGGCAAACCTTGGGAAAGGAGATACACACCTAGGAGTCGTCACCCAGGGTTCCACGGAGTCGGCACCGTGACGGGATTGCGGGAATCCGGGAATGTTCTTCTCCAAATTCTGCAAAATGTCTTAGATCAGCCCTTAAGAGGTCTATTTATAATAAAGAGAAGATTAGGGCATCCTCCATCAACGACTATGATTGGTCAGAGGTGAGACTACTCAAATACAACAACATAAATGCAAACATAGTGAAATAATATATCAAATCGATTCGCAACGCGAATCCGGACACATCTGCGGACTCCGATCGTCGATCCGGGCAAGCCATATATGGTAAGTCGCCAAATCAGCCCCAAATGGGCCAAAAACTCGTCCTCGTCTCTGCTCCGCATCAATCTCCCCTGCTTGAAAGAATTCATCTCCCGATGAATTGAGATCAAAATTCTCTTGATGAATGCCGGTTACAACTCGAAGAGGTCCACCGAAAGTCATCCAAGTGTCGTCGACGGAAGAGATTCCTCAACAATCAACTCCCCCTGACTGAAAAGCTGTCATCTCCGGTGAATGAAGACGGTCGTGTTGAAGTCGAAGTCCAGGGGAGAATCTATCAAGCTCTGCTGCAAGTATCCAAGAGTCACCAATGTCTGTAGCGGGAATGCACTGGTGGAGTCTGGTCTTCATGATGCTCTCAACGCTCAACTCACGAGTGGTGGATCCCGATGCGATAGACGGTGCCGAAGGTAGAACCAAAGAAGACGAGTCCTCAGGTGGGTAGGTGTCAGGAGTGGGTGAGTAGTGGTGGCCATCAGATGTGGGTGGGCTGTGAAGGTGGTAAGGCAATGGGGGTGGAGGTGTGGGTGGCTGGAAGTCCCCACTGCTTAGCTCCACATACTCGCGAGGCTCATAGTACGACGTCATATCTTCAACACTAAATATCGGATGGATGCCTATACTTGTAGGGATATCAAGATCATAGGTGTTTGCTTCGATCCGTCTCATGATTATATTGGGATCCATTCGCCTAGCGCTCAAGCTTTTAGCAAGCCTCGCACGGAGCCTCACAACGCAGATTTTTACAATCACATGTTCGCCTTCATGAAATACCTGCTCTTGTCAGTGAACATCTGCATGTGATTTATAAAACTTATTATCAATATGAATTCTCCGTCGGATCGACTCATGACACAGATGCAAACAATGAACAGACAACACAACATACTCATGCAAATGATGAAGAATCGACTCGACAGACTCATGAAAGTGATGTAAATGGCACATGACCGACACAACGTACCTGCTACGGGAAAGCATAATAATGACCGGGACGTCTCGAAAATATGGTGGCCTATCAGGGGGCTCTCTCGGTGGAGTGTAGAAAAACTCATCCCGTGTGTGACGAGTGCTCAGATGATTGTGAGAGACAACTATACGCAAATATGAGTTCGTAAAGAGCCACATGTCTCTCAGGAAACGTGACACATCAGGGGCTCACCAGGAGGTGTATACGAGAAGTCATCGCGAATGAGGTGGCCACCTGAATGAAAATCGTGCACACTGACTAGAAGACGTGACTCTCGAGTGTGGTGCGTGTTCCCGAAAAGAAAGAGCTCGTCTGGTGGGTCAGCAGGTGGTGCGTCCCAAAACTCATCGATGGGGCAATGCGCCATAAGGTAGGTCCTCAAAATATGAGTATGCTCAAGCACACTCAAGGAAGACCCTACATACGTTATGCTCCACGCAAGATCAACTCTCTGGGACAAGGCTTTAGATGATAGCGAAAGAGACGCCAATAACACAAAGCTCATAAATGAGCGTCTCACCCGAATCGTATCCTCACCAGGATGCGGCGGCTCATCAGGAGACTCAACATGGGGGTCATCGTAAAACTCGTCACTATGGTCATGATCCTCCATGTGAGTACCATAGTCCATAGTAAGGGGTCGTATCCCTATGAATGAGTGACATAGCCACTACAAGATCAACATCAGGCTCTGGGCTCTCAGTTATGATGTGACTCCGAGTAATGATAATGTGAGAGCGACACAGACCTACACCCAAGAATGGATTCGTGGGTGCAGTGTCAGGAAATGAGTTTGTAGTTGGGGTGCTAACTAATCCGGTGTATGGAAGAGGAGGTGGTGTGGGTGAGAGACACACCACTACAGACTCGGTAGGTCGCTCAGGCTCGCTCTCAGTCGGGGTCACAAGAGGCGGGTCAGAAATAAGATATAGGTCACTCACTGGGCTAAGGACCTCACTGTGGTGAGAGTAATACACATCTGGTATCACTTCTGTCGTTCCTGACAAGACAGTGGTATGCGTCGTGGTGACCTCAGTATGGTAGGGACTCGTACTGCAGAGGTCAAGCTGAGAATCCCATCGACCAGCCTTGCGGATCTCAATGACCGTTCATAACAAAGGGCAAGCTGAAATGTCTGCTCGAGGGACTCCGAGCTATGATAAACGAGCTTAGTACGAATGTCAGATTGAAGCCCATACCGAAATCTGGTAGTGGTCATGACCGGGTCCTCTCGGATATCACTCCTGACAACTAACTCATCAAAACAATCTCTGTATTCAACGACAGACATGGATCCTTGCTAAAGGGAAAATAATTGGTCAAGCAAGCAACTCTGATACGACAAAGGCAGATACCTCTGACACAAAGTACGTTTCATGTCCACCCAACTAGTGATGCGACGAAGACGGTCTCGCTTGCGGGTCCTCTCAACGCTAGCCCAATACGCCCTCGCCTGATCTAAAAGTCTAAGTTTCGCAAACTTTACGCGACGCTCACCGAATAACTTAAAATGATCAAAATAGTACTTCATATCCACGAGCCAAAAGCTGAAAGACTCGGGACTCGATGAACCATCAAAGGAAGGGGAAGTAGTATGAAACTGACTCTCAAGATCTCTCTCGGAACGACTATCCTCATAACAATCATTCATAAAGAAATCGAGTCATGTTGAAGGATCAACACGATCCGCTCGCGTGTACAGATAAGAACGACGACAATCATCATATTGATCGTCTCTAGCATAATGGGGTCGTGTCGATGGGTCAACACGATCTCTAAAAGTGGTGTGTTGCGATCAAGGATAATTGTTGTAGTAATGTGAGGGTGTCCCTGAGGGGGCTCTGCGTATCAAAAAGTGCGCGCAACCTGCCTCTGATACCAATTGATGCAGGGCAAGTCAATAGGCGGCGAGAAATCTGCGACCTAACTCTATATGCTATGCAAAAGTCCGACGGTTAGATCACAATTTGATAGTAAACACAAACATCTCACGCAAATAATTCAAAAACAAGCCAGAATAATTTATTTGTGAAAAAGCAAGCTTAGGTTTTCCTCCGCGTGGAGGGCCAAAGCAAGAGCGCGCGGTGAATAAACCATACAAATCACAATATTTATCCAAACAAGCAACCACGATACAATAGGCCCAAACAAGTATAAGATCCAAATCAATAATAGTAATGATGAAAATAATTATTCGATACAACGAAATCTCACCAAATAGGTGGGCTGACCAAGGGATTGAAGAATCCGGAGCCGAAGATATGTGTACGACGATCCGAGGTGGAATTGATGGTGTGGAGATAGCGTCGGTCGCTGTACTTGACGGTGGATGGTGGAATCGGGCCGGAAATGGGTAGATCCGGCCACGTATGGATAGATCAGGGGGGGGGGGGGGAAGGGTAGATCTGATAATTTGAGATCGGATCCGGGCTGAAAAATTTCAGATCTGGATTGATGCAGAAGAGGGATGATGTTGGGAAGGTGGTTCCGCGTATGGCGGGGGTTGACGGTAAGGAGGTAGGGTGCAGGATGGGGGGAGGCTGTGGAATTGGGGAAAGAGGTTGGCTGCGCTTAAGGGTTGAAGGAGGAGGGCTGGCGGTCAAGTTGGGGTCTGAAAGGGGGTGGCTGGGAGGTAGGGGCGGTAGGCAGCAGCAACTCTGATACGACAAAGGCAGATACCTCTGACACAAAGTACGTTTCATGTCCACCCAACTAGTGATGCGATGAAGACGGTCTCGCTTGCGGGTCCTCTCAACGCTAGCCCAATACGCCCTCGCCTGATCTAAAAGTCTAAGTTTCGCAAACTTTACACGGCGCTCACCGAATAACTTAAAATGATCAAAATAGTACTTCATATCCACGAGCCAATAGCTGAAAGACTCGGGACTCGATGAACCGTCAAAGGAAGGGGAAGCAGTATGAAACTGACTCTCAAGATCTCTCTCGGAACGACTATCCTCATAACAATCATTCATAAGGAAATCGAGTCGTGTCGAAGGATCAACACGATCCGCTCGCGTGTATGGATAAGAACATTGACAATCATCATACTGATCGTCTCTAGCATAGTGGGGTCGTGTCGGTGGGTCAACACGATCTCAAAAAGTGGTGTACTGCGATCGAGAATGATCGTCGTAATAATGTGAGGATCTCTCTGACGGGATTCTGTGGGAGCGAGTGCAAGTGGGCTTGAGACATCTAAATTGAGGGGAACAGTTGGCGATGAGGGTGCTGGTGAAGGCCTCTTATTTAGGAGGTCTGGGGATCGAGCCCCGGCCTCAACAACCTGCCGCATGGTGATGATTCCATGGCGGAGAGCTGGTTGAGGTGTACGGGCCGCGGCCCTGATGAAAGCCGCCTGGTGCTGACTTAAGGTGGGCCCCCTGGTGGGACTCCAGGGTGGCGGGCAGGTGTGACGCCTAAGCTGCATCATAAAAGTGCGCCAGGCGGGCTTTCATCAGGGTCGCGGCCCGTACACCCCAACCAGCTCTCCTCCATGGAATCACCACCATGCGACAAGTTGTTGAGGTCGGGGCTCGATCCCCAGACCTCCTAGATAAGAGGCCTTCACCAGCACTCTCATCACCAACTGATCCGCGAAATAGTTGGTGATGAGAGTGCTGGTGAATGCCTCTTATCTAGGAGGTCTGGGGATCGAGCCCCGACCTCAACAACCTGTCGCATGGTGGTGATTCCATGGCGGAGAGCTGGTTGGGGTGTACGGGTCGCGGCCTTGATGAAAGTCGCCTGGTGCGGACTCCAGGTGGGCCCCCTGGTGGGACTCCAGGGTGGCGGGCAGGTGTGACACTTGTGCCGCATCAGCAGTCCTTCCTATCTCTAAGTGCTCTTGTCAACTTGTCCCGTAGAGTCGAACCGTCGGACCGGTAACCTCAGGCTGCTCATTGATCCGAACATTTGGAATCAGTTTTCTCGAGTCTAACAAATTTGATGGCATAAGTCATAGGTGTACCGCATCATTTGATTTTTGTAAAGTAAATTGGAATCATAGTCATTCAAGGTTGTGCCCTGTGAAAAATAAATTCCCATCTTAGCCTGCAATGCAAATCTATTTAGAATGTGCTTTGGTTGAATATGCTTCACATTACAAATACTATACACTCATAAAACACGTTTGAACAACAAACCCTTCGTTAGAAAACCCCTGCAAGAGCACTCTGCATCATTACTTTTTAATTTATTGCCACAATCCATTGTTTATCAACATTGCCTCCATCCCAATGTCGTGTGTTGTATACCACTTTATTTTGCTCGTATCTTGTTTCCACAGCAATCATCAAACCTATTGCACCTTCAATAAAAGCTTGCTCAAAGATTGTATATATTTTCCTAGTATAGACCTTTGACATTTGCTTATGTATTAAACATTTTTTGAATTTTAGCTTCATACTGAATTGCTTACATCTGAAGTCTTCATTATGTTCATTTCTATGCCAACCGAAAATCATTTTTTTCGTTGTAAGGAAACATTCAACTAGCGAACTTGTAGCTTTTTAGCAACTAGGCAAGTCATTATTAGCCGATTCACTATATTGAGTGGATAAAATTTCAAGATCTAATATTTATTAAATCCAGTGAACCACAACATTTTAATCAAGAAAAGATCATGCAGCCATCAGTTCGCATGCAAGTTACCCATGCAAGTTACCTCTTATTATCATCTCTCTCCAATATACCTCAAACTCTATTTCATTATTGCGTATGCTCATGCAAATATAAAATAAGAACCAAATTTGCTTGTCATGGTCGAAAGTTGGTACCTTCGAGGGTGTTTTTTTTAAATGTGTCATTGGCACAAACGATGTCAAGTGGTAGTGAAAACTCTCTCAATATCAATTGTCATCCCTTAAACGTTTGTCCCTTGGACGATTTGCTGAATAAAGCTTGCTCTCTTTAATTAATATTTGTGAATGCTTGCTCCCCTATTTGTCTTATATTAGACAATAGACTTTCCCGTCGCACTCCGACAAGGGGCCATTTCCATTGCAGGGTACATGTCACGTTGCGAAGAGCTTATAGTCCGTAGTGATATTCTGGAGGAGCCCATTGCCACTGCATCCCATTTTGGACTGGACTTAGAGTTGACATATGAAGGGAATTGATTCCTCGTAAGATTGAGATGGTTAAGCGGGTTTTTCAGCTCGCGCTTGAGTATAAGCAATATTTGTGCACTGCTGGCCCAAGACAAGTCACCACTCGACCTGATACCACAACAGCTAGGAGAACCACTCCTTCCACGGTCATTGCACCCCCCCTAGCGCACCCGCAGATGCGACGGGAAAAGCTATTGTCTCCGGAGGCCTCAAATCTGGGAGCGTTCAATGTTATCGGTGTTCTGGCAGAGGGCACTTCGCAGCGCAATGCTCGATGAGAAATTTATTGATAGAGGAATTAGGCGAGCCCAGCACTGAGGCTGAGGACACCGCCGTCGAGGAGATTACAGTCGTTGTAGAGGAGGGATGGAAGAGCGACGCTGAGAGGTCGTTAGAGTTAAAATTCCTACGTCGTCGTCTACACACCCCACGTGCTAAGGACGATTGGCGCCGCACTACGACTTTCTTCACGTATTTCTCGAGTGCAGGAGGTCCCTGTAAGCTTGTTATTGATAGTGATAGTTGCGTGAACATAATCGCCAAGAAAGGGTTAGAGATGATGCAGCTTACTGCCGAGCCACATCCACATCCTTATCGTATCCTACGGGAAGAAAAATATACTATCCAGGTTACACAACGATGTCTAGCGCATATTCACTTAGCGTCCACTGAGGGCAAGGTCGGATGTGACGTTAATTATATGGATGTCGTGCACAGTTTACTTGGACTACCTTGGTTACTGTTACGAGTCGAGGATTGTGGGGGGAGGAGGCGGAGATACAAGGGGATAAACCCTAGAATGAGAGAGGAGATGAGAATAACTAGAGAGAGAAAGAGAGAAGCTTGAGAGAGAAAGAGAAATTTGCTTAATACTTTTTCATATCCATTACATGACCCCAAGGGTCTATTATATAAAATCAAGATGGCACGGGTGTAAATTCCTGATACCATGAAACTAAGCGAAATAATAAAAATACATATAGACAGCATTGGTTTACTTGACTCATACGATATTAAAACAACTAATACACTTAATAAAATAAAACTCCTAATACTAGATAACCAACGGCGTGAGCTCCATAACAGTTACATGATCGCGATGCCACGTGTAATGGACGATCCAACACGTGTGTTTTCTTCGATAAAGGACGAAAGATTACCCTCGCCCCGACCCAGCCCAGGGATCCTCCCAAGGACAAGTTGAGTCATTTGTAAGTGCGGGGTCATTGAGGCCACTACATGTCTTGAGGAAGGGAACTTCATGAGAGAGAACTTAGAGAAAGGAGTTATGTTCACAGTGGAAGCCACGATGACTCCTGAGACCTTTATTGACACTAAGATTACTGATCTGGATGCCTGTTAGTTGTTGGAGGTTTACTTAGATATTATGTCAGAGGAATCCCTGAAGAGCTTCCCCTATTGAGAGATATACAACATGCAATCGATCTGGTCCCAGGGGTATCTTTGCCCATTTTGCCCCATTACCGTTTAAATCCGACTGAACAGGTCAAGCTGAAACGGCAAGTAGATGATCTCTTCGAAAGAATTTCATACGAGTGAGCCTGAGCCCTTGTGATGTATCGGCCCTTCTCACCCTGAAGAAGTACAAGAACTGGTGTATGTGTATTGATAGTCGTGTCATCATCCATCAATAAAATCAAGGAAGTGTGTTTTCTTCGATAAAGGACGGAAGATTACCCTCACCTCGACCCAGCCCAGGGATCTTCCCAAGGGCAAGGTTGAGTCATTTGTAAGTGTAGGGTCATCGAGGCTTCTACATGTCTTGAGGAAGGGAACTTCATGAGAGAGAACCTAGAGGCAGGAGTTATGTTCATAGTGGAAGCCACGATGACTCCTGAGACCTCTACTGACACTAAGATTACTGATCTGGACGCCCGTTAATTACTGGAGGATTATGTAGATATTATGCCAGAGGAATCCCTGATGAGCTTCCCCTGTTGAGAGACATATAACATGCGATTGATCTGGTCCCAGGGACATCTTTGCTCATTTTACCCCATTACCATTTAAATCCGACTGAACAAGTCAAGCTGAAATGGCAAGTCGATGATCTCTTCGGAAGAATTTCATACGAGTGAACCTGAGCTCTTCTGTTGTATCGGCCCTTCTCACCTCAAAGAAGGACGAGAGTTGGTGCATGTGCAATGATAGCCGTGTCATCAATAAAATCAAGGTAAAGTATTGTTTTCCAATTCCCCGCCACGACGACCTCCTGGACTTGATGACCAGTGCCCAGATCTTTTTGAAGATTGACCTGCGTAGTGGGTACCATCAGATTAGAGTTAGAGAGGGAGATGAGTGGAAGATGATCTTCAAGATGAATGACGACTAATATGAGTGGCTGGTTATGCCGTTTGAGCTATCAAACGCAAGTTCATGAGGGTGATGACTCTGGTCATGCAGCCCTAAATGGGCAAATTTCTATTAGTATATTTTGATGACATATTGATATACAGTCAGGGCCGCACGGAGGACCTGCACCACATTTTCCTTGTATTTGAGCTCCTACGGAAGGAGTATCTCTACATCAATCTGAAGAAGTGCTCGTTCTTGTCCGCATCTATTCACTTTTTGGGGTATATAGTTTCTTTTACTGGTATCTCGGTCGACCCTGACAAGGTCAAATTCATTCGTGAGGGGAATGTTCCGTCGAACATTTATGAGGTATGTAGTTTTCATGGACTTGCCACCATCTACAAAAGGTTTGCTTGAGTCTTCAGCTCTATTATGGCCCCCTTTACGAGATTCCTTCGTAAGGGTGAGTTTGTGTGGATGAAGGCCGCCACTCGGGCCAGCGAGGAGATTAAGGAGAGACTGTATTCTGCTCCTTTCCTACGACTACCTGACCTCGCCAAGGCCTCTAAGGTAGCAAGTGATGCGTTAGGAAATGGAATTGGTGTGGTACTTAGTCACGAAGGTTATCCGGTTGCTTGCTTAAGTGAGAAACTGAGTGACACCCGACAAAAAGTACTCAAATTATGATCGGGAGTTCTATGTCATTGTGCAAGCACTTCACTATTGGCATCATTATCTCTTGTACAAGAAGTTTGTTCTGTATTCTGGTCATCAAGCTCTGAGATATCTTGACTCGCAGAAAAAATTAGGCCACCGCCACGCGAAATGGGTGGAATATATGTAGGATTATCGTTTAGTTCTCAAACACTGAATGGGTGTCGAGAACAAGCCGGTTGACGCCCTGAGTCACCGAGTCTGCATCCTCCGCATCATGAGCGCCAGAGGTGTGGGCTTTGAACATCTAGTTTATGATTACCCAGAGTGCCCAGATTTTGGTGACGTTTATGTCACACTATCCAGTGACCCTCCTGACCATCATGAGGGTTATACGAGCTCTAATGGGTACTTATTCTTTGCCTCTTGCCTCTGCGTTTCTCAAACATCCCTCTGAGACTACCTCAACTGGGAGTTACACACATGCGAGGCAGCAAGAAACTTAGGGCGAGACAAGACGATTGCATTAGTTGAGGATCATTTTTTCTAGTCTGGCCTGAAGGACGTTACCCGAGTTGTTAGACATTGTCGAGTCTGTCAAACCGTGAAGGGATCTCGCCATCCCATATGATTGTACACTCTACTGCTTGTCCCGCGGAGGCCCTGGACAGATGTTAGTATGGATTTTGTACTCGGGATCCCTCGCACTCTAAGGAAGCTTGATTCGATCTTTGTTGTGGTGGACCGTTTCTCTGAGATGACCAACTTTATTCCTTGTCGCAGGACTGCAGATGCGTCTCATGTGGTTGTACTATTCTTTAGGGAGGTGTTCAAGTATCACGGGTTACCCACCTCCATAGTCTCCGACCGTGACGTTTGTTTCATGAGTTACTTTTGGAAGACATTATAGAAGAAAACTGATACGACATTGAAGTTCTCCTCCGCCTACCACCCACATGCGTATAGACAAACAGATGTTGTCAACCGTAGTCAAGGGACGCTACTGCGTTGTCTTGTTGAGGATAGACTGTCCACCTGAGATTCTGTTCTACCTATAGCCGAGTTCGCATATAACAGTTCGTCAATAAGATTACAGGTGTAAGTCCATCTCATATCATATTAGGGTATGAACCTAGGAAGCATATTAAATTGATTGATGCCCCTCTCGAGTCCCGACCCAGTAAGTCAGCGGAGTCTTTCATTCAGCAAGTTCATGCACTTCATGAGTCGGTCCGCAAGAAAATTGCATCTAGTAATGATTACTATAAAGATCGAGCAGATCATCACAAGAGGGAGCAAGTTTTTGAGGCAGGGGAACAAGTGATGATCACATACGACTTCGGAGGATCCCGCATGGATCAACAAAGAAATTGAGCGCTCACCGAATGGTCCCCCATACAGTCGTACGGCGAATCGGTACAAAAGCTTATGAAATTAGCATCCCCTCATGGTATGAGCATCAACTGAGTATTCAATGTACAGGATCTGACTCCTTATTACGAGGAGCGTGTTTATGTGGATCCTTTCTAAACACCTATACCTGAGCCACAACCTCCTTTGGTACCTACCAGTTCATCCCTACCACCACCTGAGGAGTCACTCCATGAGGGTCACCCTACACCATCGGCGGTTCCACCGATACAGCAGACAGACGGAGATATATTATAGTCCGAGTCATTTACTTATACTGGCAACATACTCCAGATCATCGATCACAACTTCTACACCGCAGGAGGGCGAAAGATTGTATGATATCTTGTCTGTTAGAGCAGCCGCATGCTACATGACGCTACATGAATTTCTTTAAAGGAGCTCGAGAGACTTTCCTCGCGGCTACACAGGATGTACGACTATATTCATTCACCGGAGATGGGTGCTTTCAAGCCCGTGGGAGTTGATGGTATGCCACGCCCGACACATATCTATTCCAGTAGGAGGCGGTGAACCGCTACCCATTCGGGCGATCCGAGTACGTGGTTGCGCCCGGATGGTCGTTCCGAGTCGTTTTGATGCACTACTTTATTTGCTTTGAGTTGTATTCAACACCCAATCAGAACGGACAATATGAGCTGTCTGATTTGGGTGCCCTAAGTTGGCTTTATGATTAAATAGTGTAGGATCCGGTTGATTGGGGATCGAAGGTAGATTTGCAGTTCGCAAACCGTCAGTGGTGGTTCCTCTCATTGCGACTCCAGGAGTTCGTTCCTCCCCCCTGGTGCAACGCCAAGGCTGCCCACCTCCCCTCCTCCCACCAGACTATATTATGCCCTCTCCTCCCATCCCATTAACCTCCTTCCTCATCACACTATGAGTCCCCCTTTTCGCTAACCTCTGCCTCCCCCGAGATAGTGAGCCATCCAGTCTCCTCCACCTACCGCCCCTTAAACATCAGCCCCTCCCCGTCAAACCCCGGTCGATTCCAACCCCATCTCCCCTCCATCGATCCCTCCCAGCCATCTTCCTTTACAGTCGAGCCCCCCACGCAGCATTCCCCAACCTTGCAGCCACCCCAATCCGAAGCCTCCCCTCCCCCACACACCATCCAACTCTCTTTGTTGTGGACTCAATTGCCAACCAGCCACCTGCTCCTGCCCTGGACTCCCCCTTAGCCCCAACCGAGCCCGGACCAGTACAAAACCCCTCTTTCGACACCACCCGACATTGCAACGACCATGAATTCCTACAATCAGTCGTCATTTGCCACCGCTTGCACGCGTAAGTTATAGTTAGAGTTTTATTTTCTATTGTTGTGTATTAGGCACTATTATCTATAGTGGATGTTTTATTGGTTTGCTATTAGTACCGAACTCCGTAAGATTTGCAGGGTTTATTTCACATGCGCTTAAACGTTTGCGCCATGGTCGATTTGCCGAATGAAGCTTGCTCTCTTTAATTAAGATTTGTGAATGTTTGCGCTCTTGTTTGTCTTATATTAATCAATTATTGTTGCTAATTTTTAAAGCAGATCTTCTATTGCATTTTACGTCAAATCACATTGCATATAGGATCACATCTAGTGTGTTCTTGAGTCGATCTGCCACTGCATCATATAACCATCTAATCTGGAACATAGATACTTATATATGGCTGTGCATGCATAAGTATGATGATTAATGAAAAAGAACCTGCATTAATCACATATAGACCGTTTTATAAATAAGAAATGGAGAAAACTATGAATATTTTATGCCTCTTAAGGAAAAAAATAATTTATGTCAGACGACCATGAATACAGCATAGATTATAGTACAGACCTCAATATCTTCGCAGCTTGCATCCAGTGGCATCACATGTCCGATAGCATTACTATCCAAAGTCAATAAAGCTTGTAACTCATATGCACGCTGCTGCAAGTCAGTCGAATGGGACGCTGATAGTTCTTCAATTAGAGATTGACACTGGAACAAATGAGAAAGAATTAATGGTATGTATCATGTATAGATATGAAATAAAATTGAATTCATGCTAATGAGATCGAATTTAATAAAAAGAAAAAAAACTAAATTAATAATCAGCAAACAATTATCAAAAGTTGCAAGAAATTTGATGAATCAGAGAGAATTAGGACTACAAATGTTCCGAGAGCATAAAGCTTCTGTTATCTGAAAGAGCCTCCCAAAAATGTGTTATCTGAAAAAGAACCGCCCGCGATTGCGCCGCACATCTCTGCCAGCATCAACGGCGCCACACCTCCCGCTTCAGCGCCGATTGTGTTGCACCTTCCGCAGCCAGCATGGGCGCATCCTGCGACTGTGTCGCGCCTCCTGTGCTTGCGACGCACCTTCCGTCCACACATCCCGTCGTTTGCATTACTCCTACAGCACCCTTCCGGTCTTTCCATGCCTTTCCCGACTGCGTTGTGCCCCATCTGTGGTTTCCTTGACAAAAAATCCACTGTTGCCCGCTATTCCAGTTGCGCACCGCCCTTCCTCACACGTGTATGCCCCAACGAGTCTGATCTATGGCGCACTCTACACACCCGCGCCTTAGCCTCCCGTGGATCCGGCCATCACTCGCCGCCTTGATACTCATGAGGGGTCATTGCCTCGCTCCAGACCCTAATGATGTGGATGGATTCTAAGTTTGATGCCCTCCTGTCTGACATACCGAGTGCTTCATCGCCCACCAACATGTAGTCCCCATCGCTACTTGGGGCACACCCGGGCCCTCCCTGGGAATTTATTCCGCCATTGGCGGGCTTAACGCCTCCATTCCGTTCATTCAACGTACCGTCCTTCAGCAATTCCGACCTCATTAGATGGATTGCCCGTGCAGAACACTTTTTGACATTCATCAGATTCCAAAGCCACCAAAGGTTGCTACAGCTCTCATCGGCATGCAGGGGTCAACCCTTCACTGTGTCTGTTGGCTACGACAGAACATACTTCGCTCCTGGGCAGAACTTAAAAAGGACTTATCATCTGTTATGATGTTTGCTATTCAGGGACAACAATGGAACGTTTGTGTGGTGTCCGCCAATCAGGCTTTCTTGACAATTACATCTACAAGTTCATTGCATTGATGATGCATGTTCCAGGTTTACCACCGGATCACTACTTGAGCTTTTTCATGCAGGGGCTCCTCCCCCACATCTAATCCCGTCATCGCACCCACCACCTCCTGACAATTAATGATGACATGTATCTAGCCTGCTTAGTGGAAGCGGACTTCAAGGCCACCTCCATTGATACCGGTTAGCCACCAGGGAGTTCTACGCCCCCACTGATTTCCTACCCTCTCTTACCCTTTCGGCCATCACCCAGAGTGCATACAACGGCTCCCCCGCTTCTCGGACGACCTCCCCGAACACCCCAGCCATTGAATGGCCCGCATATGACCAGCCTGAGTGACACGATCTTCATACCAAGGGCCTCTGTTTCCATTGTAAAAAATCTTACTCTCAGACTCATGATTGTCCTCTGAAAGAGCTCTGTATCACCATTGGCGAGGAGGACCCGAAAATCACCCTTGGGGATTTCAAATCCCTAAAGGGCAATGATTTAACTATTGTCATGGGACCTCCTGCACATCTACCTCGCATGTTCTTTGCAGTGGGGGCACCTCTGGCCCCCTCAATATAACACTCATTGGTTGCCTAGCTGGCACTCCCCTGACGATGTTGATAGATAGTGGGGCCAGCGACAATTTCATCTCCACACCCATAATGTCGTCTCCTTCCCATCCTCTCATTGTTTGTGTGGGAAACAGCCTCCACACTACCAATGGGGGCCTCTGTACGGACCTGCACATACTAGTGGGTCCACTCTCTCCACGTAGATTTCTACTTTTTTGAGCTCGGTGGTATTGAAGCCATAATCGACGTCACATGGCTTCGTACACTCAGGGACATGCATATCAATTGGGGTTGCATGATGATGCGCTTTTCTCAAGCGGGAGTTCTTTTCCTCTTGGCACCCCATCCTCCTTGGCAGCATGTGACAATGAATTCTGTTGAATACATGTGGCGTGATGTCAAGCCGACCCGTCCGAGCGCACCTACACCATCCCATCTGCGGTGCATACCGATAGTTGCTTCTGCCTTGAGGACAAGGCGAATTTTCGAGGACGACATTGTTACAAAGACGGAAAAGGGCAAGAAACGAGGAGACGAGGACATGATGCATAAGAAGACGTCGGGGCCAAGGCAGCGTGGACAGACACACGTTCACTCGTAGTGCGCAAGGGTGTAGCGCAGTCGCCAGTCTTATTTTTATTATCGCACATGTATTCCAGGCTGTGGGTTATTTACCGTTTTTCCTTGCGTACTTTGGAATGAGACGCAATATAAGTCCATATGTATCTCTCATTAGAGAGCTAGCTTGAAGTACGATGAAAAGGGAATCCTAAGGATTTTTATCTTCTCCTCCCCATTTTTTCCTCTTCCCTCATTTTAGTGGAAAGATGTTTTTGTATTCAGATGCCCTAGAAACGAGCAATAACATACATATATATAGGACCACAACACGTGACATCACGTGGATTACATAAGTGTGATGGCGGAAAAGAAACGTAAAAAAATAATGCGTATATTCAACTCTCCTCCTCAAGTTGGGAATATATATTGATCATTCCCAACTTGTCAGTGTTGTCCTTGAAGTTGTCACTGAATAGTCCCTTGGTGAAAACATCGGCAAGCTGGTCAAATGAGTTCACAAATGGAGTGCAAATATTCCCCTTGTCGAGGTGATTTTTGATGAAATGTCTGTCAATTTCCACATGTTTGATTCTGTCATGTTGTACTGGATTGTGAGCAATACTGATGGCTGGCTTCTTGTCACAGTAGATAGTAACATGATTGTTCACCAGAAAACCCATATCTTGAAGAATAGTCTTTAACCACAATCCCTCACAAACTCTTTACGTCATAGCCTTATATTCTGCTTCAGCACTTGAGTGTGCTACAATATTCTGCTTCTTGCTCTTCCAAGATATAAGGTTGCCTCCCACAAATGAGCAATACCCAGTGGTAGATTTTCTGTCATCTTGACTACCAGCACAATCAGCAACCTTAAACACTTCAACCTCCAAAGATTGACTAGCTTTGAACAGAATCTCATGCCCTGGTGTCTTCTTGAGGTATCGCAACACCCTAAAGGCAGCTTGTTGATGACGTATAGAAGGAGAGTGTATAAATCTACTTAGGACGCCCACAACGTACGTAATATCAGGGCGAGTATGGGACAAATATATGAGCCTCCCAACCAATTGTTGGTATTTTGATGCATCCACTTTCTCCCCACTAGTATCCGCATCGATTTTATGATTAGCCTCAATTGGAGTGTCCACGGGGGCACACCCAAGCATCCCAGTCTCCTCCAGAAGGTCAAGTGTATACTTCCTCTGAGAGATGAAGATCCCCCGTCGAGACCTCATAACTTCAATTCCCAAGAAGTATTTTAGCTTCCCCAGATCTTTGACTTCAAATTTCTTGCCCAGTTGTCTTTTCAGGCGACTAATCTCCTCCAAGTCATCTCCGGTAATAATGATGTCATCCACGTACACAATAAGAATAAAAACATGTGCACCTTTTCTCTTGATGAAGAGAGTGTGATCAGCTTGACCTTGGGTGTATCCTAGCTGAATCATGGTCTTGTTAAACCGTCCAACGACGCTCTCGGAGACTGTTTCAGGCCATACAGAGATTTTTGCAGACGGCAGACCTTCCCATTGGATCCTTCGATAACAAATCCCGGGGGAATATTCATGTAGACCTCCTCTTTCAAATCACCATGCAAGAACACATTCTTGACATCGAACTGCTGTAGCTCCCATCCACAACTCGCAGCACAGGAGATAAACACTCGAATTGAGTTCATCTTAGCCACAGGAGCAAAGGTCTCTTGGTAGTCAATGCCTTGAGCCTGGGTATACCCCTGAGCCACTAAGCGATCTTTGTACCACTCCACCACCCCATCTTGATTCTGTTTCACTGTGAAGACCCATCGGGACCCGACCGTTCGTTTCCCAGGAGGAAGTCAAGTAAGCCGTCATGTTTCATTTTGTTTCAAGGCACGCAGTTCCTCCTCCATTGTCTGTTTCCACTCAGGTATCTGAACAGCCTCCTGTCATGTCTTAGGAATCATAATAGATGAAAGAGATGAGATAAAGGCTTTGTGGGACTGAGAGAGGTGAGTATACCAAATGTAGTTGGCAATGGGGTGTTTGGTGCCACCCCTTTTACCTATAAGACAAGCAAGAGGAATAGGAAGGTCATCATCAGAATCTGGAGCGGAGACAGTCACCGGCACTGGCGGAACATCAACAGTCTGCACTTGCTCAACATCCTTGGGACGACGGGAATATGTGTATATAGGTGGAGCGGAAGGGGAAGAAACAGGGGCAGTAGTCGGACCATTGGAAGGGGAAATATGAGGAGTGATAACAAGCGGAAGAGGAGAGTCGACAATCGGAAGAGGAGAGTCGATGGTCTCGTCACTGTTACTACTTGTCTCCCCCTGAGGAGGACCAAAGTACGACTCCCCCTCACGGAATGTAACATCAACAGTACAATAGTAGCGACGAGTCGGAGGATGATAACACCGATATCCTTTGGTGGTAGGAGAGTACCCAACAAAAACAAATTGGATGGAACGCGCATACAGTTTATCACGGTGTGGGGTATGAACGTCGACAAAACAGACGAATCCAAAGATACGAGGAGCAATATGAGAGGTGTGGACGATGTGGTTCTTGGCGAGACGGGAGAGGGGCGTATCATAGGAGATGGAACGGGACGAAAGACAGTTGATGAGATGCGCAGCCGTGAGAACTGCATCACCCCAGTAGGATTTGGGAAGGTGCATAGCCAGAAGTAAACACCGAGCCACCTCCAGCAAGTGCATATTCTTCCGTTCTGCGACCCCATTTTGAGTGGAAGTGTGGACACATGTGGTTTGATGAATGATGTCATGATTGGCAAGATAGCCCCCAAATGCCCCCCGGTCATCATATTCCCCACCATTATCACTACTCACTACGAAACACACGAATTGTGCCACCAAATTATTGGGCCACCATCTTATGAAAGGACTGAAAACAAGAGAGCATGTCACTTTTCTTTTAAAGCAGATAAAACCACGTAATGCGGGAGTGACAATCAATAAACGTAACAAACTATTTATAGCCAGATAAAGAAAACACCGGGGATGGACCCCAAACATCAGAATGAATAACATCAAATTGACATAAACTAGGAGCAGACAGATGGCTAATACTTTGACGAACATGCTTAGATTGTTCACATGTGTCACAAGAAAACGATTAAATTAAATAATGAAAAACAGGAAACAATTTAGTAAGATATAAAGCAGAAGGGTGGTCCAGGCGCTGATGTCAGCGTCGGATGTTATGAAGAGTCGGAGATCTGGTGGATGAAAGAGCACTGGTAGAGGTCTGGTCCAACAAATACAATCCGCCAACGTTCCTACCACTGCCAAGCGTCCGCCTCATATTCAGATCCTGAAACACACAAACATCAGGGTAAAAGGTTACAGAGCAGTTTAAAGAGGTAGTCAAGTGACTAACGGAAAGCAAATTGCGAGGAAAAGACGGGACATGCAAAACAGAGGATAGTGATAGGTCAGGAGAACAAGTGACAACTCCTTTACCAGCAATGGCTGAGAGAAAGCCATTAGAAGTAATAACCTTATCACGCCAAGAAAGAGGAGTATAGGAGGTATAGGTGCCCAAAAAAACCGGGCTCACAGGGCCGGCCCGGCCTGGCCCGGTGAAAAGCCCGGTAGGCCCGGTCCCGGGCCAAGCCCGGCTCGGGCCCAGGCCGGGCCATGGGGCCCTTCCGGGCCCCAGTATAAGGCCACTGCCCGGCCCGGCCCGGTGCCCGGCCCGGGCCGGGCCGGGCAAAGCCCGGTCACCGGGCTTAGCCCGGGCCTGGAAAAGCCCGGGCTAGCTGGAACCAACGGCTAGAGAGCCGTTGGTTCCAACCAACGGCTCTTAGAGCCGTTGGTTGCCAGCCAAGCACCAACGGCTCTAAGAGTCGTTGGCTGTTGGCAGCAGCCACTTGGGCTGCTATTTGCAGCCCAAGTGGCTTTTGTTTTTTAATATTTTTTTTTAAAATTTTTTTTTAAAAAAAAACTATAAACCCCCCCTCCTTTCTTCCTTTCACCCCCCCCCACCCTCTCTCTCTCTCATCTCTATTTCTATTTTCTCGCGAACATGTCGTCAACGCATGCGTCGTCTTCCTCATCTGTCGCTCACGAAGTGGTAGAGCACAAGCGTACGGCGGCAGTTTGGGAATATTTCGACTTAGTACAAGTCGGCGTTGAGCAAAAGGCGAGGTGCAAACAGTGCTCGAAATTACTTTCGACCGCTGGCAACTCGACACTCGCAAGACATGTTAAGTCTTGCGCAGCCAAACAAGCTCTTCCTGAGTCGACCCAGGCGCAATTATCGGCATCCGGACAAATCTGGACGTACGATCAAGGTCGGCAGCGAGAGCTGCAGGTGAAGAATATCATCAGACGCGGGTTGGCGTTCAACCACTACGAGAACGAAGAAGAGACCGAGTACATTCACCAAGGGCTACAACCCAAATATCACCAAGTAAGTCGATCTTCTATTAGACGCGACGCGCTTAAATATTACTTAGAGACAAAACAAATTTTAATAAACTTTTTTGAAAAATTTGAGGGTCGAGTGAGTTTAACGAGCGACGTTTGAACAAGTAGTATAAAATTAGGATTATCATATATGTCTATAACGTGTCACTGGGTTGATCCCGTTTCCTGAGATCTAAATAAACGAATAATTTGTTTTGAAAGTTTCGAAGTCCCGCACACCGGTGAGGCGATTTATCAAATAATTTCAAAATGTGTGCGCAAAATTAAAATAAAAGATAAAATTATGAGTATTTCTTTCGATAACGCCACAAATAATACAACTTCAATTGAGTGGTTAAAACGTGATTTGAAACCTATGTTAAACGGCGCCTTTTTTCATACTCATTGCGCGTGTCACGTTTTAAATTTAGTAGTACAGGATAGTTTATCCTATATGGAACCATACATTAATAAAATACGTTTAATGTTACAATTTATTTATAGTTCTAAACAACGACGTCAAGATTTTAAAAAATTCGTAACCGGTCAAGGTCACAAATTTTTGAAACCTCTATTTGACATGTCAATTAGATGGAACTCTACATATATAATATTAAAACGAGTGATTCGCAAAAAAACACTATTAATGGAATTTTATACTTTGTTAGGTCAACATGAATTAACCAAGTCCGATTGGGCAATTTTAGAAAATTACATGGATTTGTTAGAAGTTTTTTATACTGCGACAAATAGTTTATCGAACGTATATTATCCTACTAGCCCGCTAGTTATTGAAAATATTGTTAATATTTCACAAAAATTAAATTATTTTAAACAGCATGCCGGATGGGTCGAATTAATAAAAATAATGGAAACAAATTTTTTAAAATATTATAGAGAAATCCCAGTTATGTTTTCATGCGCCGCCGCTTTGAATCCTCTTTTCGGCGAAGACGGCGTAGAAAATTTTATTGAAGAAATAAATAATAATATAGGCGTAGATCTAAGTTATTCAGATTTAGATAATCTGAGACTTTTAAATTTTAACACTATTTTTACTCAATGTTATAATTATTACGATAATTTATATGGGTCGCGGCCCCGAGAAGATGTGTCGCAACCCAAAACATCTAGTAGTTTTAAAAATAAAATGTTAGAGTTAGCCTCTAGGAAAAAAGCGCGCACAACATCTAGTAGTTTAAATGAATTAGGGTTGTACACAAAAACACAATTTCGTGATTTTATGTCCACGGACGAATTAGAAAATTTCGATATTTTAAAATGGTGGAAAGGTAAAGTAAATACCTATCCTATTATGGCATATATGACCCGAGATTTACTAACGATCCAAGCTAGCACGGTAGCTTCGGAGTCTGCTTTTTCTCTTAGTGGCAGGGTTTTAAACGAGCGGAGAAGTCGGCTAAGCGAAGAATCGCTCGAGATCTGCATATGCTACAAGGACCACCTGGACGCGATGAAGAGAAAGCAGCATATTTCAGCAATCGAGGATAGCTCGTCGGACATGGAAGACGAGATGGACGCGATCAATTTAAACTAGGGCCACTATGCAACTTTTTGTATTTTTTTGATTTGTAATTTTGTAATTTTTAATAATTTAGAATATTTGTCATTTGACATTTGTAATTTTTAAAAATTTAGAATTTCCTAATTTTTGTATATTTACAGTGTAAATTTTACACATTCCTAAATTTGTATAATTTCATTACATTAATTATTAATAAAAAAAATTTTCAATATTAGGTGGTTGTGTTTTTTATTTTATTTTTATGGTAATTTGTAATTGTATAATTTCTTTTTTAATTTTTATATAAAATTAATTATTATATAAATTTTTTTAAAAAAATTTTAAAATAATAACCGAGCCCGGCCTGGGCCGGCCTGGGGGGCCTTACCAGGCCCCCCTGGGGGCATTGCCCGGCCCGGCCCGGTTACTTCTTAGGCCCGGCCCGGTTCGGAAAAGCCCGGGCCATGCAGGCCCGGGCCAAGCCCGGGCCCGCCGGGCTTTATGTGCACCCCTAATAGGAGGTAAAACCTGAGGCAGAGCCAGTCATGTGGTCCGTCACACCCGACTCGATAATCCACTCGGAAAGAGAAGAGGACACAGCATGAGCACTGGACAGACCTGAAGTAGCAACAACAGCATGAGAACCAGCAGGGGTAGAGTCTGTGGGGAGCGCAACAGACGGCGGAAAGCCTCTAATTCAACAGCAGACAGGCCCTGAGAGATGTCCTCCAGAACCTCAGTAGAGTGTGCAGAAGACTGAGAGAGATCGCCAGAATGACGACCACCACCACGGTATCCACCTCAACCACGAGAACCAGAGCCCCGACTACTAGGGGCAAGGTGCAAGTGCAGACGAAAGCAAGAGTCTTTGGTATGGCCCTTCTTCCCATAATGACTACAAACATGAGGTAGTCCGCGAGACAGCCCAGCAAGTGCAGAGTGATCAGTAGGGGGGCCAAGAGTGCGACGACGATTCTCATCACTGAGGAGCATGTTGAAGGCCTCCCGAAGAGAGGGAAGTGGCTCACGATGGAGGACATGTAGGCGAACAACGTCAAACTCCATGTTGAGCCTCATAAGGAAGGCATGAACTCGGAATCGATCTTTATCCTTCTGAAGGGCCACCGCATCAGCAGTGCAAGCTGCAGTAAATGTGTTGAAGAAATCCAGCTCCTGATAGAGGCGCTCAAACTCAGAATAGTAGGCGGCAACAGTCATATTTCCTTGCTTCAGCTCCAGAACACGGTGAGTGAGCTCATACACTTGCATCGAACTGTCGGCCTGAGAGTAAGTATCACGGGCCCTTGTCCAAATATCATAAGCAGAGTCCAACAACATATAACTGCGATACACCTGAGGAGACATCGAATGCAGTTAACCACGAGACAACCAACGAATTGTCTGAATCCCCTTTTCTCCATGAGGGATCGGCACTGAGTGGCTCAACAGTGGTACCATCAATGAGTCCATATAGCTGGTGACTGTGAATAGCATGTTGGACCGCCCTGAACCATTCCAGATAATTTGTGTCATCCAAGGCAACAGTAGTAATCTTCAACGAGCCAGAGTGTCCATGACTCCGTGGAGGATCGCCAGAGGAACCGGTAAGAGTACCAGATTGAGTATTAAGGGAGATCCTCCATCGGAGAGAATGCAGATCTCACACCAAACGAAAGAACATCCTACAGGTGTCCCTTAGATCTCGACGCCGAAAGGAACACCGGAGGATGTGAGCACGGTGTCTCCGGCAGCCCTCATGTAGGACAAAACAGTCGGCCGGAGATGCAAGGTCGGAAGAAAAGAGACGCGGTGGAGGCTGGTGCGGGTGACGGCTGGATCGGGCTACGGAGCCAGAGACTGGTGCGCGAGCGGGATCAGTCGGGATCGGGCTACGGAGCCAGAGACTGGTGCGCGAGCGGGATCAGTCGGGATCGGGCTACGGAGCCAGCGACGGAGCGGGAGGGAGCGGCTGGTGCGCGAGCGGGATCGAGTTACGCCAGCGACGGAGCAGGGGAATCGGGCTACGCCAGCGAGCACGAGCGACGGAGTTGGATCGGGTTGTCGGTGGAATCAACCTAGCCTCTGATACCAAGTGGAAAGATGTTTTCGTATTCAGATACCCTAGAACGAGCAATAACATATATATATATAGGACCACAACACGTGACATATCACGTGGATTACATAAGTGCGATGGCGGAAAAGAAACGTAAAAAAATAATGTGTATATTCAACTATTTTCTCTCATCTCTATCTTGGAACCCCTGACTACATAACACTATCCTATGACTATAACAAACCATCCCTCATTTTCTTCGAGCTTGTCGTAAAGATCGAAACCATGGTAAGGACTCTGTGTATAAAGTTGTGACTGGGTAGCGGGTGCATAAAACTCTCTCCAATACAATGATTCGTAGCAGTGCCTAATCGAAAAATGTCGTCTCTTACTTGATGAAGGATGGGGAAGAATTCATGGATGAATGATGACTATTAAGAACAATATCAATTTTGCATGTGCAAGAGAGGAGTATTATCGACGATCTTCGCACAAACGATGCATGACAGAGAGGAGTCCTTTTGATTGATCATAACACTAGATGGCGGTGGTTTGGTGACTGTTGTTATTTTGTGGAGCCTGACTGTGTTTGTTACGTGTATAAAAGGCATGTTTCGTTCTAGGGTTGAATACGCGTATGCAAAAACTGAAGAGGAGTGGCGGAATAGAAGCGGTGTACTCTTGATCTCTTTTCATAGTGGATTTTCTGGGCGCGGGTGGTTGTGTTTTTTTTCCCCGATCTTGGGGATTTTTTGGGCGCGAGTAGGATTAGTCACCTACTCGAGTAGGCACGAGTATTGATTGATCTTTGCTCGAAGACATACCTTCCCAATGAATATGTACTGGAGCACATCAACTTGACGTTGCCAGTAGGCGACGTCGAACTTCTTTTGCGGAAGGCGCTCCACAACTCCTGCACTTTGGAAAGTCGGGAGTGAGGAACACCGCGTTTGTTGGCTGTTGAGGGAGGCGAGGAAGGGTCTCGAAGTTGCCCCCAATGATCACGAACTGCTCACCCCAGCAATGAGGCTTGTTCATCGTACTGGCAATGGTACATGTATGGCTGTAGAGAAAGATGATTCCTTCCTTAGTCGCCCACAAGGTGAAGAACCTCCTGAAGACTGCCAGGTCAAAGGTGATCTTCTCCGACCTCAAGAAGCAGAGGAACCCAACGATGATCGCCACACCGCTGGAGTTGATCTGCGTCGGTACTAGTCCGTAGTACCGGAGGGTCTATAAGAATTTCGGCCAGAGAGGAAATTACAACCCGACCTCGAAGTGGCAGATCAGGAGGACGAGCTTGTTGTCAAAGAATGTGTTGATGTACTCCACCTCGCGAGATAACCTAACCCCATAGTCATCTGGGAGAAAGCGCTCCTTGAAGTCTTCTAGATCCTGGCGTATGGTTATCGGCTTCTTGAACTTTGCGTAAAAGAGCCTCAACAAATCACAAGCAGAAGACAGGTTCGCGAAAATGGCAGTCATCCAGGACTCTGAATCCCCCTCCCCCCACCATTTATAGACAAAAAGGGAGGGGTAGCGACACCGTCAATCGAGAAGCGCATCATGTCGCTACTCTCTACTTGCTCTCCGCGTTAGAAACTCACACGCATACGCCCCTGAGCAATCCTATGAGCCAAAATACTCGCCCAAGCTACAAAAAATAGATCAAGCAACTCGTTCAACAGAGCATCAAGCAGAAAAAAATACTCGTGAGAATGAAAGTTAAACGTCAAACAACATCACACATTGCATAAGGGAAAGAACAAACAAAGAATACAATCACATGCTCGCCGACACATGTTAATAAACAAATTTTAAGGTTCAATGGTCGCAGAAAATTATTACAAACAAATTGAATAAAAATAACAATGAAGAAATACAACTAAGGTATCTGCAGATTCCCGCGCCTATCAGTGGATTGAGTATGGCTCCAAACCCTTCCCAAATTTCGCGCATGACAGAAATGCTCGTTCGCCTTCACTATGTGCTCCTCGCCGATACAGATGTAGTCGTCGAACCTCGCCAGTGTGCCGACACCAACCATGCTCGTCCTCATCCCACGGAGTTCGTCCTGATGTAGGTCCTGTCGATGGTCCAACATCCAGACGCGTTGCTCCAGTTCATTGATCACATAGAACCGGGATTTGGTGCCGACCAGCCGATACTCAAACTCCTCTATCTTGGCGACTCGCATCTCCAACGCGCCAATGCGAAGATTGGGCTCACAGATCGTCATCTACTCGAACATGTTCTTCAAGTCGAGGTAGGCCGTCGCGATCTTCTCATGACACTCGCAGAGCGGCAAGCCGATGGCTTCGATCAATGCCCCCCCCCTAGGGTAGAGGCGCGGCCTGCTAGAAAGCTCGTCCAGAGTAGTGAGTTTTCTTTTACACAAAGTGCAAATATCGCCAGAAAGAAACATACTAGAGCGTGGAGTCTGAGGCCTCGCGTCGCGTCGATATGGAGAGTGAACTTTGCGAGGAAAGAAACCTCTAGGAGAAGACTCGCAGTGAGGTGTGCATGCCCGACGAGGAGATGGGCTGCACTGAGAACCTCGCCATCCCGAGAACAAGCTCCTGTGATAACGCCTGCAAGGGTGCGCGCGATGCGAGTGTGAGGTCCCGGGCGATGAGAATGCTCGGCGGAAGGTTCAACAGGGGCATTTCTGTGAGAATCAAGGACTCGCGCCTCGTCAGGAGGACCACCAGGGTGAGACCTTCAATTCCCCCAGGCGAGTTGCTCAACTTCATCACCAAGACCCATTTTGGTTTAGGATCTCTTGAGTGGCTGCAGGTATGGTGGACCGGTCGGCTGACGGGGGAGCCTCATTGGCGGGAAGGGGCTCTTCGCCCCCTTCTTGGTCGAGCTTCTTTTTTGTCTTTTTCTTGCGTTCACCATAATTGTTGTCCGAGTGATGACGTTTAGAGAAGCTCGGCTTCATTTACATTTCCAAAGCTCGCATTTTAGCAGCGAGTTTATCGGCATTGACAGGCATCGATTTCAGAAAGGATGCCCGGAAGAAGCCCCCCCTGCTATTTATAGACGATAGGAGTCTAGTCCGCAAAGCCGAGCCGAGTAAGTCAGTTACAAACCAAGACACCTTGCTGAATAAGGGTTGGATGTTTCTTTCCGAGCACTATAATAGCTCGCAAAGAGCAGGGATTGTATACAACCACTATTTGTCAAGGGTAGTCTCAGTCGTGCCACGTAGGTAAGGTCAAAGAACAAGTCAAAGTTCACAAACAGGGACATATGCAGGGAAGAGGCGAGTATCGAAGTTGCTCGCCCAATAGGCAACGGTCGGCGACACCCCGTCAACTAAGAGAGATCCTTTCATAGTCGTCGGGCCCAAGTCGCCAAGTAAACAGAGACAAACACGCAGGGGGTGGATATTCTCAGCTACAGATCCCCCTCCAAAATTAGTCTATAAATAGGACCACATGGCTACTAGGAAAGACACCTGAGAGGCTGAGATCACCCCAACTTTTGAGAGCAACATTAAAATCTTCATCTCCCTCCTCTCTCTCGGATGCAGGTAGTTTGGTGTTTTCCTCGTACCTCGCTCAACCATGTGTGGTTGCGGAGGGAGAGTTCCTTCTAAGCTTCCAGGTACGTGGTGTGACCTCCCTGCTGCAGCACTCGGGGTCCTTTAGTAGTTTGTCTCTCTTCTTTGCTCTAGCCATCGAATCCGGGTTGTCAGATCGCGGGACCAGTATCCTCAGGCTACACTCAGGTCCAAACATTTGGAGTCGGGATTTTTCTAGCTTCAACACATACAATCCATGCCTTTAAATAGGCTTACAAGACACATGACTTGTCATGACAACTCTTAACTTCTAAAACTTAAATGATAACAATATTTTAATGACTCGACATTAATAATAAAGGACGACCCAAAACGATAATAATAAAAGACCAAACATACTATAGTTACATAATTGAGGGTATCATAGAGCTACTAATCTATGCCTAGAACAACTCCCCACATGCTCCACACTAACCTTGTCAAACTTCCTGTAGAACTCAATTGATCACCTCTACTCAAAAGCACTCCTACCTGGGACAAAAATTTTCCTTGCCACATTGGACATTGAAATGGAGGAAAGAATGGTTGGAGGTTCGACTGGTTCAACCATCCCGACCATGGTTTAACTATTACGATGTAATATATATGAAGATTACTTAAATAATATAACATTTTCATAATAATACTGATAAAATAAAAATAGTTAGACAAATATATGCATATTGTGCATATATATAGTTATATGGTTCCATATTATATATTCTGTATATATACTATATAAATTAATAATGTATATATATATTTAAATTTCAAAGTGTTCTACTGAAGTACAATGGCTTAGTAGTTGTTGAGTCCTTAGCATGTGTATAGTTTAGTTGAAGGTTAGAATCCCCATGTGATCTGCCAATTTCAAAGTGGCTTTGACTAGGCCGACTAGATGAACAGTACATAATCTGACCAGCTCAACAAGCCGGTCCAATTCGGTATTAAAAAGGTTGCATAAAGCTATATTAATCAAACACCTCGAAGTGAGTCCACAAACAAAGCAAATGCATAGCAGTAGGACTAATCTGTTATGGGCTAACCCATAGAAAGTCGGTGAGTCATCGGAGGAGCGGCAAGAGACAGAGATGACGGAGGAAGAGGGATACAAGGGAGTCAGAACCACGGATGCCTAGGAACAGTGTGCTCGGGAGGAGAGAGATACAATAAAATCTTCAAGAGAAAAGGAGATATACTTCATTAATTCAACCCTTCCTTGACATGACTATAAGGAACCCTATATATAAGACTTACAATAGCATGAGTGTAGATAAACTCAATATAAAAGTGATGCGCAAAACAAAAAAAATATTGAGACTCTAATGATTAGTAACTACAAAAAATATTAAGACTCGTAACAAAATATGTGCAACATAACTAATGACGGATAGTGGGGAATCCAAAATATCCCTCCTTCAAATTGATCTTATCCTCGAAGGGGCTCTTCGCCCCCTTCTTGGTCGAGCTTCTTTTTTGTCTTTTTCTTGCGTTCACCATAATTGTTGTCCGAGTGATGACGTTTAGAGAAGCTCGGCTTCATTTACATTTCCAAAGCTCGCATTTTAGCAGCGAGTTTATCGGCATTGACAGGCATCGATTTCAGAAAGGATGCCCGGAAGAAGCCCCCCCTGCTATTTATAGACGATAGGAGTCTAGTCCGCAAAGCCGAGCCGAGTAAGTCAGTTACAAACCAAGACACCTTGCTGAATAAGGGTTGGATGTTTCTTTCCGAGCACTATAATAGCTCGCAAAGAGCAGGGATTGTATACAACCACTATTTGTCAAGGGTAGTCTCAGTCGTGCCACGTAGGTAAGGTCAAAGAACAAGTCAAAGTTCACAAACAGGGACATATGCAGGGAAGAGGCGAGTATTGAAGTTGCTCGCCCAATAGGCAACGGTCGGCGACACCCCGTCAACTAAGAGAGATCCTTTCATAGTCGTCGGGCCCAAGTCGCCAAGTAAACAGAGACAAACACGCAGGGGGTGGATATTCTCAGCTACAGATCCCCCCCTCCTCCAAAATTAGTCTATAAATAGGACCACATGGCTACTAGGAAAGACACCTGAGAGGCTGAGATCACCCCAACTTTTGAGAGCAACATTAAAATCTTCATCTCCCTCCTCTCTCTCGGATGCAGGTAGTTTGGTGTTTTCCTCGTACCTCGCTCAACCATGTGTGGTTGCGGAGGGAGAGTTCCTTCTAAGCTTCCAGGTACGTGGTGTGACCTCCCTGCTGCAGCACTCGGGGTCCTTTAGTAGTTTGTCTCTCTTCTTTGCTCTAGCCATCGAATCCGGGTTGTCAGATCGCGGGACCAGTATCCTCAGGCTACACTCAGGTCCAAACATTTGGAGTCGGGATTTTTCTAGCTTCAACACATACAATCCATGCCTTTAAATAGGCTTACAAGACACATGACTTGTCATGACAACTCTTAACTTCTAAAACTTAAATGATAACAATATTTTAATGACTCGACATTAATAATAAAGGACGACCCAAAACGATAATAATAAAAGACCAAACATACTATAGTTACATAATTGAGGGTATCATAGAGCTACTAATCTATGCCTAGAACAACTCCCCACATGCTCCACACTAACCTTGTCAAACTTCCTGTAGAACTCAATTGATCACCTCTACTCAAAAGCACTCCTACCTGGGACAAAAATTTTCCTTGCCACATTGGACATTGAAATGGAGGAAAGAATGGTTGGAGGTTCGACTGGTTCAACCATCCCGACCATGGTTTAACTATTACGATGTAATATATATGAAGATTACTTAAATAATATAACATTTTCATAATAATACTGATAAAATAAAAATAGTTAGACAAATATATGCATATTGTGCATATATATAGTTATATGGTTCCATATTATATATTCTGTATATATACTATATAAATTAATAATGTATATATATATTTAAATTTCAAAGTGTTCTACTGAAGTACAATGGCTTAGTAGTTGTTGAGTCCTTAGCATGTGTATAGTTTAGTTGAAGGTTAGAATCCCCATGTGATCTGCCAATTTCAAAGTGGCTTTGACTAGGCCGACTAGATGAACAGTACATAATCTGACCAGCTCAACAAGCCGGTCCAATTCGGTATTAAAAAGGTTGCATAAAGCTATATTAATCAAACACCTCGAAGTGAGTCCACAAACAAAGCAAATGCATAGCAGTAGGACTAATCTGTTATGGGCTAACCCATAGAAAGTCGGTGAGTCATCGGAGGAGCGGCAAGAGACAGAGATGACGGAGGAAGAGGGATACAAGGGAGTCAGAACCACGGATGCCTAGGAACAGTGTGCTCGGGAGGAGAGAGATACAATAAAATCTTCAAGAGAAAAGGAGATATACTTCATTAATTCAACCCTTCCTTGACATGACTATAAGGAACCCTATATATAAGACTTACAATAGCATGAGTGTAAATAAACTCAATATAAAAGTGATGCGCAAAACAAAAAAATATTGAGACTCTAATGATTAGTAACTACAAAAAATATTAAGACTCGTAACAAAATATGTGCAACATAACTAATGACGGATAGTGGGGAATCCAAAATATCCCTCCTTCAAATTGATCTTATCCTCAAACTCAAGCGAAGCACGGACGGTGCGATAACTTGGCTCCTTAATTTCCTGCCAAAATAACTCTTCATGGTGTATCGTTATACGGAAGCATGGATTGAGAAAGGAGCCCCGGTGGATGCAGGAGATGGGTGTTGGTAGACAAAGTGGGGCTAGGACTCGGTGCGGTAGAGGAACTTGCTGAGGGAAAATTGCCGGAAGTAAAAGCTGGGTATGGGGCGATGGAGCCCGATGCTGACAGATGGACGGGGTGATTATAGAGCCTACGAAGTGAGAACCGTTGTGATCTGGCATGGCAATTCCAGAGCAATCGCCGAAAGGAATGGCTCGAGAGTGGACGACAGTGAAGGTTGGCGTGAACCTGATAGAGTATGTGGCCGGAGGCGAATGACATGGTTAAATAACTGAGGCTGAGGGGCCTGAGAAATGTGAGCCAAAGTGGTCGGAGATGACAGTGGTTGTTGATTGTGTTTGGAGAAGGTCTGCAAGAGTCAATGACGACATCGATTGCAGTGGTGTAGCCACCCGGCTCGATGGCAGTGTGGAGATCTAAGGACAAGAGATCAGAGTAACCAAGGTTAATGATTTGACAAGGGCAGCAAGGACGACCTTGTGTCATGCTTACGCTTCTTGATAGTGGGTTGCAGTTGTGGCTTCAATTGTCATATAAGTGTGCAGCATGTCCTGAAGCTTGCGTAGTTGGGATTGGAGATCTCTTTTTTTTAATTAATTAAATTAATCAATTTATTTATTATTTTATCGTGAGATAAATTGATCAAAAAATAAATTAAACAATCTGGAGTTAGCTAAGTATTTGGCTTAACAGTGCACATGAATCGAAATAGGAGCACATGAGTGAACAGGAGCAGACGGCTCTGGCAAAAGACTGATAGCAAGTAGGGTGGCTCCAGATTGAGGACGGGGAAGTCATGGTCAACGAAGGAGAAGTCGTGGATAGTTCAGATGTGAATCATGTGATATTTCGACGATGAGCAGGATTCATCGGACAATGAAATCGACACGAGGAGACTGACGATATTCGCTGATGACGATCGACGTTGTTGCGGATGGAGACAGTCGTTGTCAATCAAGGAGAAGTTGCGACCAATTGTAAACCCTAGATGAAGGAGTTGTTTTCTATTGAGAAGGATGAGGATCAACAGAGATAGAGTTGCGACCAACTGTAAACCCTAGAGGGGGAGTTGTTGTCTATTGGAAGGAAAGAACGGCTCTACGATCTTCCGGTTTGAGAAGCAGATGTTGTTGTCGCCAAATGATCGAAGACGGTGAGGAGATGCAAGGCAATCAACAGAGATGATTTCTCAGAGGAAACAATGGTATGAGAGCGTCAATCTGTGTTGCCAAGCATATTGAAAATGGAGGAGCAATAGCTATGATACCAAGTTATTAAGGACTTACGGGCTAACCCATATAGTGGCGGAGAGTCGTCGAAGGAGCTGTCGGTGGCAAAGATGACAAAGGAAGAGAGATGTGGATCCTGAACCACGAATGCCAAAGCGGGGTGTGTTTAATAAGAGAGACATATATGTTATGGTCTTCCATCAGTTATCTTATTATTATATTATTATTATTATTTTCATATATATAGAGAGAGGAAAAGAGAGATATTGAATCGAGTCAATGTATCAAGTTGTGTTGTATAGAGTCATATTCGACATTATTAGAGCAATCGCAACGATCAAGTGTTTTTTATATTTTATGTGTCTTATATAATTACGGGTTTACCACCCAGGGTCCTATAAATAGGCCCTTAGTGTCATGTAGAGGAATCAATGAAAGAATGAAACTTTTCTTTATTTCTCTAAAATTCCTCTCTCTCTCCTTCTAAGCTCTCTTCTTCCCTCTAGGAATTCCCTCTTCCTCTTCCCCCAAGCTTCTTCTAACATTCTAGAGCTTCTTCTAACTTTCCCTTCTCCTCCACCATTCTAGAGCTTGCCCCTTCAATCCCTGCCTCCATCGATCGCATACAAAACATGCTCATAACATCTTGGTATCAGAGCTACTTCGTCCTCTTCCGCCGACGCAATTCCTTCCTCACTTTGCGCATCTTCTTCCGCTGTGAATCACGCAACTACTGATTTTTTTAAGCACCATAGCATCATGCGGAGTGCACGCCTAACTCCCTTCCAGTAGTTGTTCTGTCCAACTCATGATCACTTCATCCTCTCTAGCGGCTATAGCTTTTCCTCCAATAGGCAACGAATACACCTCTGACTCTTCCTGCATCCTCCTTGTCCGCCGAACCTTCCCACAATTGCTCTGTCTTGGCAGGGAACACCAGAGCTCGACGCCAAAATTTGACGAGAACTTTTGACGCTTCTCGCCGTCGCCTTCCCCGCTCTACTCGACGAAGACCAGCACACCACCAACGCCTTATTTTTGCTCCAGCCTCCTGCACCCTCCGTCTTCGAGCCTTGTCGTTTTCCCTCGCACGCTTTCCTCGAACCACCCGCGCCCCCATTTTTATCGAGCTCAACACATGTCTCTTCAGTCGTAGACCGAACGCATATACCCAGGGATCTCATCTCATTTAATTTTTAATTAATTAACCTATAGTTGATTAATTGATTAGATTTTAATCATATTATTTTAAAGAGGGACGTAAACTACCTAAGTGATTTCTATAATTCATTCTTTAATCTTCCTATATACGTGAGGTTAACCTCCAGGTCGACAAAATTCCTTTGTGCGTTGAAGGATTACCTCGAGGCCAACTTATTCGCACCTACACCATGTACTCAACACACCATAGCTCCATTGGTTTCACCACCAAGTCTGTTGGAGCCTCTGTTCCCGACGCAGCGTCGACCGCTGGTCATTCCACCGCATGCTGCTCCTGCCCCTATTCCGACGACCCCCCGCTCCAACGGGTCCGTCGATTGCGCCACGGCTGCCCTTATTACTGTTGGACCCTACTATCCGCCTTTCAATGCAGCTTCCACCTCCACTGACATTGCAGACTCTACCACCACCAATCTCCGCTCTGTAAGCAACTGTGGTGTCGGCCCCGGCTCCTCCAAACCCGCCGACTATCTCTACGCCCTTTTGTCTGCTCCCGCTATGTCGACATCCACTCAATATCATTTTTCGTCCCTGACTCCACCGCCTCCAGCTCAGCTGCCAACCGCTCCGCCGACCCTCGCTCTGCTGATTTCCGTTCTGCCTCCTCCAACCACATTGCTACCTCTGATGTCGACCACTACTCTGCTGGTCCCTTCGGTCTCATTGTCGTCGTTGGCTCGCACCGCACCGCCGTCCCCGTCGGACCCGTTCCTTCCTCCAACCATGGTTTCTCAGGCCACCTTCCCGTCGTTGTTCGTCGTCGCGTCGTTGGTCCCGTCGGACCCATTCATTCTGTCGGTCGTTGTTCCCTCGACCATCCTACAAATTCTGCCTCCTGCCGCTCCGTCGAACCAGCCGAGCCCATTTCTTCAACCGCTTGTCCTTCCGCCCCCGCCGCCGCTATACCTTACGGCCAACACCACTGCGACATGCTATCAGGCGCTATTTTGGCGGGAGATAAAGGAGCCAGAAGAGCCGATCATCCTACTTGGAATTCGAGCTTGAGGGCAAGCTCGATTTCAAAGACGGATGAAGTGTTATGGTCCTCCGTCAGTTATCTTATTATATTATTATTATTATTATTATTATTATTATTATTTTCATATGTATATGTTAAGTCCAGCCAATGTATTAAGTTGTGTTGTATTGAGTCATAGTCGTCATTATTAGGGTCATCGTAACGTTAAGTATTTTTAATATTTTATGTGTCTTATGTAATTACGGGTTTGTCACCTTGGGTTCTATAAATAAGCCCTTAGTGTCATGTAGCAGAATCAATGAATGAATGAAACTTTTCTTTCTCTCTAAAATTCCTCTCTCTCTCTATGCTCTCTTTTTCCCTCTAGGGTTTTCCTCTTCCTTTTCCTCTTCCCCTAAGCTTCTTTTAACTTTCCCTTCTCCACCATTCTAGGGCTTGCCCCTTGTATCCCTGCCCCATCGATCGCCTACAAAACAAGCTCATAACAATACCATAATCTCTTCAAGAGGAAAGGAGATAGGCTTCATTAATTCATTCCATCCTTTACTTGCAATGGCATGAAAGTAAATAAACTCAATATAAAAGAGATGCGCAAAATGCTAAAAATATTAAGACACTAATAACTCGTAACCACGACACGGCTCGATATGACTCGACTCATACAACTTGAAATCAAATACATTAAGACTAGTAATGAAATATGTGCAACATAACCGGTGATGGATAGCGGGGAACCCATAACATAGAGCATGTTTGGGTGGATGGTGGTCGTGAGAGATGGAGCGGTCAGAGATGATGATAAAATAGTTTTCTTAGGGTTTAGGGTAACCCTAAAAAGCTCCCTCCCTGTTGCTGAAATCAAGCTTAAAACGATATTTTTTGTGGATTGTTAGTTGGAAATGGAGGCTATTCAAACAGTCAAAACAGCATTTGCATTTTCTGAAAAATGTAATGGAGAAAAAAGGGCCAAACAAGCAGAGCAATAATCATCTCTTGGCAACTCCCCCGACCAATTATTGCATCACATGCTAACAAACTACTCTCATTAATTATTATAGGGCGTGCATCTACACAACAACACCATCATCGATCAACCTAACCCGATCAAATATGTGCAATCTAACCACAAACAAGCTTGGTAATCACTCTTGATTCTCTATACTGAAAAATACCCTCAACTTGTTGGGAACCGCAGTCTGATGCAGGCCCAGATCCATGTGGTCCCTTGGTAAGGCCTCGACTCAATGTAGACATGGACATCCTCTGTCAAGCATCTTTGAATGTGAAAAAGGTCACATATGCAAGCTGCAATACCTAAACACATGCCCTCATAGTCAGCTATTGTTTTGAGAATATACTCTGCTAAAGCAGGCCAATATACTCTGCTAAAGAAGGCCCCTCCTTTATGGTCACAATAAAACCTTTCTAGATAGTGCGCGCATTGGCGATACTTTTCATGTGGCTGCAAACCACCCTGAACGCAACTTGACCGCAAGAACACACACTCTGTTGCTATCTACCACAAGTCCCCTTCCTAAACCTTGTCAAAGTAGTGTGTTTTTTATTTTATTCCCCCGAGGTGGGAGTGTAAGATGATTGACATTTTTCCATCTAATTAAAAAAATCAAAAATCAAGATTTAATCTGGCAACAAGTTGGGGAGAATTAAGATTAATAAACTAAATAATGAGAGAGATAAAGGGTCTGTTTGGGACAGCTCTGGCGGATTGAAAAGTTGATGTCCGGATAGAGCTGTTTTAAAATAGATCTCTGGGGAGCAGTTTTGAAAAGCTGCAGCTGTTTGGGTGTTCTGTGCAGAAGTGCGCTCGGAATCGCCGGAGTAAGGACGTCGGGGGCTTGGAATTGCCGGAGGAAAGCCGTCCGGGGCTCGAAATCGTCGGAGGAAGGCCGTCCGGCCTCTGAGCATGTTCCAACTGAAGAAACCATTAAATTTCCAAAACATGTGAGAGAGAAAGCTATTTTGCGGGAGCAGAAGCTGGGGAGGGAGAGATTTCTGAAAAGCTGCAAAACAGCTCCAGATTTTTGAAAAGCTCTTCACAGGGAGCTGTCCCAAACAGACTGAAAGCAGCTCTGGCGGTTGGAATAGAGATTTTCCAACCGCCAGAGCTGCCCCAAACAGACCCAAAGTCAAAAAAGAATTTGTCAGCTTTGTATTATCAGAACACAAAGGGCAATGAATCCAAGATGAACAATACAAGCAATCAAAAGCATTCTCTAATTAGATGGAAGATGATGCATTTGAGATACTAGTTTTCTTCATCAATGCATTAGTTCACGGTTGTTAATGATATCCTTCCAAGGCTGTCAACCTTTTAACTTTTAATAACATTTAGGTGCTGTTCTATCAAGACACTAACTAACAAGAACTTCCCGCAGTTAATGTAGATAGATATGCTACTAAGCATTGAAAAATTCAATTTTTTTTGCAAGTTACTAAGCTTTGAAAAATTCAATTTTGTTTACATTCTGAGGAAGTAGCATCCCAGCTACCCAAAGCTTACAGCTCATTTCCAATAAACATTGGTAAATAAGAATCGATGTTTTAGCACATGCATTCTAAACATACCTCAGAAAGCATTTCCAATTTCCTTCCAGCAGCAACTTCAAAAGCACATATTTTCATGATACCTGTTATTGCATAAGCCTGCAAAAATATATCAAACACATGAGTTTTGAACTCACAAATAATCAAAATCTAGTTACCCAAATAGTTAGGATAAAGGTAATGATGATTAGGACGAGTCTTGATGTAGTAGGTCAAATAGATCTAGCACACCATCATCTCAAAAAGTCCGTCAACCATAAGAGGGAGAACATGGTAGGAAAGATGGATAATTGATGGATTATAATTCCCTAGGAGAAGAGTTGTGGCTATACATTATAGGTTTTACTTTTCATGCTCCCATAGAAACACAGAGAAAGTAAAGTAGAAGTTATATGGATTACTGTATGTTGATAGTACCAGATAATAGAGAAAGGAAAGAAATTAGTATCCCTTGCTATGTATGTTCCTCTCTGAACAAGTAAAACTGATTTCTGCATTCCCTTAAACCAAACTCAAACCTCACAAATAACAGAAAAAAATCGACATCAACCAAAGGCAGATGTTGCCCAGTAAGTTGTGAATATGCAAATCTTGAAAGTCAAGATGAAAGTTGCCCATCATGACACTATGTTTCAATGACGGAGGCAATGTCTAGAATAGAAGTTTGAAAAAACCATACCTTTACAGCATTGTCATTTAGATGAGCCTCAGCTACATCGCATAACTTTCCAATCATGTAAGCTGCAGAATACTTCCCATCAGCAGTGCCATACTCCCCAAGTACCCAACATATGACCTGCACTTCAACTCCACGTTTAAAAATCTAGAGAAGAAATTTTGGACCCCCCATTGTAAACAATGTAAAACAATAAACAGGCATGAAAACAAAGACCAAGTACTTGTAGGAACATGGATGGAAGTTTAGGCTCCCTAAGTATACCCAAATATGAGTCAACCTGCAGAAAACAAATAAAAATTGGTTTAGACTCCTGATTTAATGCCTGGATTAAATAGGTAACTAGCTTCATAAGACATATTGAGGTAAAAATTGAAGTAAATAAATCATAGCCATCAAATTAGTACCAATATAGCATTGATCCTTATAATTTGATAAAAAAAACATTAGTCAGAATTGTAGCACTAGAAAGAGAAAATAATGATGAGAATGTTTCATAAGTGTAAAGGCACAATTGTCATTGTCCAGTCATGTCCAGCAAATTTCTTGTTTCTCAATTCACACTTGCAGAATGATATGTCGTAGTCGTATCAAGAACGAGAACAAAGAACTTGCATTGTATTAAACAAAAATAAAGATACAATCAAAAAATAACTCCAGCCAAGCATCCAGAGGTTGGGTCCTCCTTGACACTCCACTCTCCAAGAGAGCCAAATATTCAAGACTCAAAAGATAAGAAAGACTTCACCTCTAGAGCTCCTTATATATACGGAGCCCCTCACTACAAGACAAAACACTTAAATAATACAATAAATAAACAAGCCATTGAATGACTCCTGCAAGATGAGGCCAAACGTCCGGCAGTATGCGTGAGACGTGTTCCCCAATGCAAATGTGTATCAACACCCTCGGCTTGAAAATTGGCATTGTCTTCAAGGCCGAGATGGTAAGGATTCCACGAGCACGAGGTGGAGACTCAGAAGGCTCCTCTGGTGGGCGATTCTGGTGAAACATCAGAAGCGGAGAGGCCTAGCGACGGGCAGGTTGCCGCAGATCTGTGATACAGGTGATCGAAACAGGCATATAACTTAGCATGAGACTACCCGAGAGGTGAAACGATGTCATGCCCACAAGAGATTTTATCCCCGAGGTTGAGCGAGGTGCACGCCAGTTGAACCAAGCCCGGGGAGCGGCCAAAATGAGTTGAAAAGTAGGAGAATGAACATGTTAGGGTTGTTAGCGAATTTATGCCCGAGACTATCTATCGTAAAAAAATTGTGGGGATGATAGTTAAATGGTGCTCAAGTGAATCCAAAAATGATGACGGAGGTGGCACGGACGTGCAGATTGCCACAATGATCAACACGTGCCAGATGAGTCAATGCAGTGGTCAGAGCCTAAATGAACAAAAGGACAACTAAGGAAATCGATCGATGACCATTATGATCATTGTAGGGCCGAGAAATACGACTACGAGGCAGAGGCCGCACAAGATGTTATCCTTGGCAGCCGCATTAGGTGGTCGGTATCTATGAAATGAGGCAAAGTGGTGTGAGGTAAGAAAACTTACTTTAATTAAGAGGTGGGGTGTAGGCGGTGCAAAAAAGTGAAATAGTTAGGATTGGGGCATCTAGGGACGTGAAAAGCATGTAAGACAAGGACAAACAAGGCGTCGTATGCACGTTTGTGGGGGGGCATCCAAACACGTGGGATAGAGGATGGAAATAGAGAAGGAAGACGGGGCATCTAGGGGCGTGAGAAGCATGTAAGACAGGGACAAACAAGGCATCGTATGCGCGCTTGTGGGGGGGAATCCAAACACGTGGGATAGAGGATGGAAATAGAGAAGGAAGGCGGGGGGGGGGGGGGGGGGGGGGGGGCTTAAGGTGATGGCGCAATCGAAGAGCAGAGTGTGATGGGTGGGGACCCGAGGAGCTGTCGACAGGCATATGGCATGGAGCAGAAGGGGTGCGTGCCGAGGAGACGAGCAATAAGTCGATATGTGCGGAACTATCAAAGAGGGGGACGTCGGCCGAGGGTTTGGGGCGAGGGATGCGGAAGATAAAGTAGCCGGGAAGGGGGTCTGTGGAGCTCAATGGGCACAGGGCAGTTGCTGGAGACGGGGAAGAGGAGGGCAGGGTGTGCAGGACCGGCAGTGGTCGAGCCGGCTAGCCGGATGCTTCTTCGATAGCAGGGAGAAGATCGGTCGTGGCTAGCATGGACGGCTCGGCTGGATTTACTGCGATGGGGAAGCCGCCCGGAGCTCGTGCACATGTGTCAAGACGTCAAGGTAGGGGGTGGGTGGGCTGCGACGGAGTTGGAATGTCCGTGTACAGAGAGTGGAGCGGCGGCTCGTCGGGGCTAGGGCACAATGACTGGTCAGTTGGAGGAAGAAGTCGACGACAAATCTCGTGTACCATGGCGGAGAGTACATCCATGGCAGCATAGATGCGATCAAAGCGAGCATGAAAGGGAGGGCAGAGATAGGGCCATGGCGGAGGAAACATAGAGTGTGGTGGTTTATGGCGGTCGGAGAGCGGCTAGTCGGAACGATTGATACACTATAGTCATATCAAGAACGAGAACAAAGAACTTGCATTGCATTAAATGAAAATAAAGATACAATCAGGAAATAACTCATGTCAAGCATCCGGGGGAAGGGTCCTCCTTGACACACCACTCCCCAAGAGAGTCAAACATCCAAGACTCAAAAGATAAACAAGACTCCACCTCTGGGGCTCCTAATATAGATGGAGCCCCTCACTACAAGACAAAACACTTAAATAATACAATAAAGAAACAAGTCGTTGAGTGACTCCCACAAAGTGAGGCCAAATGTCAGAGCATATGGATGAGACGTGTTCCCCCATGCAAATACGTATCACAGAAGCTCGCATAACTTGGGTCTTTAGCCACTGTACGTCCAAATAAAATAAAAAAGGAAGGTGTTCTTCAAATTTTTTCCCAACTGTAGTTTGTTTAAAGATGCAGGTTTCATTGGGGACAATATGTTGCCACAGTGCGCAATATGACAAATTAAATCGCCATATGCTACAATGGACAGTGATGGGGTTCCATCAGAGCATGCATCAAGAGGGGTTCATGTTGGTATTACCATGGTGATCTGGAAGTGATCACACATGTGGCTTCACTGTCAACATAATCTGAGCCTATGGGGTCGCACATAAGAGCTCTTGAGAAGTTTGATAGGTTTTGCGTTGGCCTTGCTCATATGTGATATGAGTGAAGGACCAAGCCTATGGCGTTCGGGACGTGGAGGAATTTCATTCCGAAACCTATATTATGAATATGGGTCATCAGGTTAGTGATCGGTAGATTCTAAGGGGGATTCGTCGAGTATGGCTAAGTGATTTTGTTGAATGGTATGAATTCGTCGAATATTGTCGTGACTGCTCAACGCCTCCATCTCAGATTCATCGAGCATCGTCGCAAGGTCTCAACGATTCGTCGAGTATCATTGGGATGACTTAATGCCTGTCTTGAATTCGTCGAATATTGTCATGTATGATTCGTCGAATTGGATCCTGATTCGTCGAGTATCGGCTTGGCACTTGGACGACTTTTCCTAACTCGATTCGTCGAATATGTCTGTGTTATCTCGACGAATAATTCTCATTCTTCGAATATCACAAGATGCTCGACGAATTCTGTTACTGCCGGTTTATTTCCTCTAAGTCCGGTTCGGCTTGTCTGCGGTTTATTGGGCTGGTTCAATAGCCTGTATAAATAGGATTTATACGGACAGCCTTGTATGCAACTGTTCATTCCCGACCTAATCTCGCGATGGCCTTTTCTTCCAGATGACAACGGAAGTGTTCCGCAAGTCGTTGACGCCACTCGCCGAGCCTCTGCCTTCGCCGGAAAAAATTTCTTGTGCGTCGGATTCGTCACAGCTACCTCTCCTTGAACGGATCTAGCAGTCCGTGGAGACGTTGAGGGCAAACCTAGTTCCGACCTAGATCTTGTATGACAAGAGTCTAGGGTTCTCCTTGCTCGTGTGGATATCCGTAGAGGCATGGACATTATTCTACGCTCGGAACTCCAGCCGTTGCCGTTTGTTGGACTTCGTCAAAGCATCTTGGTTGAGCATAAACTCAATCCCTCAAAGGTAATTTTGATTACAGCATGTTTTACTTCTTGATTCATGAATTTTGCCAGATCCGAACTTTTGAGTTTTTCTTGTTCTTCTAATTCCGCTGCGCGCACAAGTGTTGTGTCGTCTAGTAAAACCCAACAGTGGTATCAGAGGGAGGTTCGCCGATAATATTCATTGTTTCAGAAGTGGCGTGTAGATTTAGAGATTTTAGAAGTGTTCTAAAAGGCCATAATCTATTATTGGAATCTCATCAAGAACGCATGTGATTTCTTTGTTGTTACTCTTTAACAGTAACTGTCACTTTTGTTGGTTTGTGAAGCCAAAGATATGGTAGATTTTGAATCTCACACATAAAGTGATGAGATTGTCTATTGTGTAAGTGGAGTTTGTGTTGCTCATGTCCTATGCATATACATCTGAAGATTTAGAAGTGTTCTAAATGTTCAGATTTAGCTCAGTTCATAAAGTGTTGATGATGTTCCTGTGCACATCTGTGATGCATTTGGATTATGTTGTTGTTTTGGTTATTTGTGGATGTGCGCATTGGTTAAGTGTTAATCATGATTAAAGAGTTAATCAAGTATCTAAAAATCCCTAAAGTAATATTAAGTATTCGGATGTCTTCTGATGGATGACACTCTTCCTGCCTCGATCGATGAAGTGTGGGCTTGTCAAAGCAAGGTGCATTAATCTATCTTGGTAAGGGTACGAGCGGATAAATGTGATATCTCACTATCGACATCGGGTCAAACTTAACTGGGTGACCTCAAAGGTTGAGTGTCCAGAGGCATGGGGTTGGCATGCACCATATGATGGATGTGAATAAGGAGTTATTCACCAACCATACATGAATTGCATTGTGATGCAATTGGCAAGCGTTGCCTACCTAAATAGCTGCATTGTGAGAGAAAAGTCAAAGCTGACTCATAGTGTTAGTGAAATATGGATCTTGTCCATTAAAAGAGTTACTCGCTTAAACTCTTCGAATTGATATCAAGGGTTATCAGTTTGATAAAAATAGTGGGAGTTATTTTGATTAAAGTCTTAATCGAAAGAATAAATTATATTTTGAAATGCAGTACTAATTTTACTTTGCATTGATCCTTGTAGAATTTCCATGGCAAGTGGTTCACATTCCACCCTGTCCCTCCGAGCGATCCTTGAGAAGGAAGAGTTGAGCGAGACGAATTATCTAGACTTGTACAGGAACTTGAGAATTATTCTCAGGCAAGAGTGAAAGCTCTATGTTTTGGAAGAGGTAACCCCTGATGAGCCTGCCGGGAATGCACTCCGTGCTGATAAGGATGCTTACAAGAAGTACCTTGACGACTCCTTAGACGTCAAATGTCTCATGCTTGCGACCATGAACTCTGAGCTCCAAAAGCAACACGAGAACATGAGTTGCAAGGAAATTGACGAGCATCTCAAGAAAATATTTCAAGGGCAAGCTCGCCAAAAGATATTCGATGTCACTAAGGCGTTGTTCCAATGCAAGATAGGAGCTCGGGACCTAGTAGGGACTCACGTACTCAAGATGATTGGGTATATCGAGAATCTTGAAAGACTAGGGTTCCCTTTGGGCCAAGAGTTGGCCACAGAACTGATCCTGCAATTGTTGTCGGACAATTATGAGCAGTTTGTCTTGAACAATAACATGAATGAAATAGACAAGACATTACCCGAGCTCCTAGGTATGTTACGAATTGCCGAGATCAATATGAAGAATGTCAAGTCTGCTAACCCCATACTGATGGTGCATAAAGGCAAGGGCAAGGCCAAGGGCTTTAAGAAGACAAAGGTGGGACCTAAGTCTGCCTTAGAGCTCAAGTCTTCTGTACTGAAAAAGAAAGGTTCAGGGAAGGAGGGAAAGTGCCACCACTGTGGCAAGGCCGGTCATTGGAGGAGGAATTGTCCTTCGTACATTGAGGGTCTGCAAAAGATGAGGGGAGGTATGACTTTCACTTCAGGTATATATGTTATAGAGATAAACTTTTATGCTCCTTCATCATGGGTATTGGATACCGGATGTGGTTCTCACATTTGTATAAATGTGCAGGAACTGGGAAGGAGAAGAATGCTGAGTAAAGGAGATGTGGACCTGCGTGTTGGCAATGGAGCAAGAGTTGCTGCTGTCGCCGTAGAAGTTTAACGACTTTCTTTGCCCAATGGACTTGTAATTGAATTAGATAACTGTTATTTTGTTCCTTCCATAACTAAAAACATTATATCCATTTCATTTTTGTACATGGTGGGTCTTTCTTTTATTATTAAGAACAATTGTTGTTCAATATTTAAGAATGATGTTTGTTATGGTGTAGCCCAAATGTTTAATGGTTTATATGTTTTGAACTTAGACCATCAGATCTATAACATAGAAAATACTAAAAGACTAAGAAAGAATGACTCAAGCCTTACGTATCTTTGTCATTGTCGTTTGAGTCATATAAATGAGAAACGTATATCCAAGCTCCATAGAGATTGACTATTGGACTCATTTGATTATGAATCATTTGAGAGATATGAATCTTGTTTATTAGGCAAGATGATTAAAGTTACTTTCACTGGAAACAATGAGAGGGCTGGTGATCTTTTGGATATAATACATAGTGATGTATGTGAACTCATGAGTTCTATGATCAGAGGTGGGTATTTCTACTTTGTTACATTTACTGATGATTTCAGTAGATACGAATATGTGTATCTTATGAATTGCAAATCCGAAACTTTTGAAAAGTTCAAAGAGTTTAAAAACGAAGTAGAAAACCAGCTGGGTAAGAAGGTTAAAGCACTCTGATCTGATCGAGCTGGCGAATACCTAAGTCGAGTTCCGTGATCATCTGAAAGAGTGTGGTATTGTATCACAGCTCACTCCACCTAGAACACCACAGCATAATGTTGTGTCTGAGCGGAGGAATCGTACTCTGTTATACATGGTACGATCGATGATAAATCATGCAGATCTGTTTGTTTCCTTTGAGGTTTTGCTCTACAAACTGCTGCTTTAACATTAAATCGTGCTCCAACGAAAGAGATTCTAAAAACACCATATGAGATATGGACTGGGAAGCGTCCGAGTATGTCGTTCATTAAAGTTTGGGGTTGTGAGACTTACGTGGGACGTCAAATGCCTGACAAGCTGGAACCCAAATCAGATAAGTGTTATCTTGTGGGGTATCCTAAAGAAACTAAAAGGGTACTATTTCTACCTACCGTCTGAGGGCAAAGTGTTTGTCGCAAGGACCGGTGTCTTTCTTGAGAAAGAGTTCTTAGGTAGAAAGACAGTCAGGGTAGAATTTGAAGAAGTTCAAGAACCACAAACTGTGAATGGACCGGAATTGGAACCTGGGCCGGGACTACAAGTTGTTGTAGCTGGAGAACCTGCTCAGGAAACACAACTTCCACGTAGGTCTGGTAAACCAAGGTTTGAGCCTGAGAGATATGGATTTCTCGTATCTCAAATAGGTAATGTGTTGCTTATGGATCATAGTGATGAGCCTGCAACCTACCAAGAGGCTATAAGTGGACCGGACTCTGAGAAGTGGCTTGAGGCCATGAAATCTGAAATGGACTCCATGTATGAAAACCAAGTTTGCACCTTGGTGGAACCACCTGAAGGGGTACGACCCATAGGGTGCAAGTGAGTCTTCAAGAAGAAGACCGACATGGATGGGAATGTACAGACATTCAAAGGGCGACTTGTGGCTAAGGGTTTCAAGCAAATTCATGGTACTGACTATGATGAAACTTTTTCCCTTGTTGTCATGGTCAAGTTCATCAGAATTCTGTTTGCTATTGTTGCGTATTATGACTACGAGATTTGGCAGATGGATGTCAAAACGACTTTCCTAAATGGAAACCTCCTTGAGGAAGTGTGTATGACACAACCTGAGGGTTTTATATCTCCGGGTGAAGCCGCTAAAATATACAAGCTGCAGAAATCCATTTATGGATTGAAACAGACTTCTCGAAGTTGGAATCTTCGTTTTGATGAAAAGATCAAAGAGTTTGGTTTTATTAAAAACGAGGATGAACCGTGTGTTTACAAACGGATTAGTGGAATCATAGTTGCCTTTCTGATTTTGTATGTGGATGACATACTACTTATCGGGAATGACAAACCGACCCTGCAAGTTGTTAAGAACAACCTAGGGGACTGCTTTTCAATGAAGGACTTGGGTGAAGAGACTTATATACTAGGTATTAAGATCTATATAGATAGATCGAAGAAGTTGATGGGTTTGACCCAAGTGCGTACATTGACAAGGTGTTGAAGCGGTTCAACATGCTTGAGTCCAAAAGGGGATTCTTGTCCATATCTCATGGTGTGAGTCTCTCTAAGGACCAGTGTCCTAAGTCTTGTGAAGATAAAGACCGTATGAAGTTGATTTCATATGCTTCGGCAATTGGGTCAATCATGTCTGCAATGATATGAATTAGACCTGATGTTTCTTATGTTTTGAACATGACTAACAGGTATCAGTCTGATCCCGGTGAAAGTCACTGGATAGCCGTCAAGAATATCCTGAAATACTTGAGAAGGACTAAGGATACATTATTGGTGTTTGGTGGAGAGGAAGAGCTCGTTGTAAGGGGTTACACGGATGCTAGCTTACAAACTGATAGGGGCGACTCAAAGTCTCAGTCAGGTTTCATATTTTGCCTTAATGGAGGTGTTGTTAGCTGGAAAAGTTCCAAGCAGGAAACGGTTGCCGATTCTACAACTGAGGTCGAGTATATCGTCGTTGCAAGTGCGGCGAAGGAGGTTGTATGGATTAGGAAATTCATCGGCAAGTTAGATGTAGTTCCTAGCATTGTTCATCCTGTAGATCTCTACTGTGACAAAAACGGTGCAATTGCACTTGCTTCGGAACCTAGATCTCATCAGCGCTTCAAGCACATACTTCGGCGATTCCATCTTATTCGAAAGATTGTCGATCGAGGAGATGTGAGCATTAGCAGAGTACCGACTGAGGAGAACATTGCGGATCCACTGACAAAGCCTCTCGCACAGAGAAAGCATGATGATCATGTTAGATCTATGGGTATACGATACCTGAATGATCAACTCTAGTTAGAGTCTTGTGGATTGTATGTTTGTTGGCTGTAACTTTTCATTTGATGAATAATGTATTGTATGCATTTCATTTTATATATTTTGACAAGTTCTTTTATTGTGTTATTATTTCTATTGTGATAGAGTAGTTAACTAAATAAATGCTTTTAGAATGCTTGCTTTTATAGGTCAAGTAGTGACTTAAATGTGAGAACCTATGTTATTATAAGCTTCATTCTTTAAGGTCTCTGGTCGTTGTATCATCTTAGAAGCTAAGGGCGATGATGATACCTTTAAGACTAGCATGTGCGTTGACTGTTGACCCGTCCTCACAGGTCATGATATTGTGATATCAAGTCGTCACATGGGTACTTGTTATGAACAAGTTGTACTGGACAGACCCACCGTGAGAATACTTTGTGGATTGTTATATGAACGTGTCACAAGTATAGCTCAAGTGGCAATGGTGTTTGTGGTCCTTTGACCTGAAGTCACAACATTCATCGAGTGAGAAAGAGTGTGTTTTGATGTCATCAAAAGTCCAGTCTTGAGAAAGTTGGATGATAAAGGTGGTTATTGGGAACATTACGAGTCATTTGGGTGTTTACGTGTGAGCAGAGATGAGATTTGTCATCCTATATGACAGGAGTTGCATCCATGAGCCCCTTGATGGAATGAGACTGAGAAATGCATGGTCATGCTTGGTTAAGTCAATATTTGATATTGGGCTCACAAATTTCTGAAAGTCCATTCTAGATCAGGAAACTATGATTGAACGATTATGAGGGTGGCACGGTTTATACCTCTAGTTCTATCCGGATGTAAGGGACGAAGGGGCATGACAACACTGATATATTGGTCACAATGGCTTTTGAGTTTCAAACTCTTATTGTTTGGGGAGCAATGATGCATTGCTAGATATCGCTCGTTGTGTGTGAAGCTTTTGTTTGATACTTTCAAGATCAAGTGAGAGACTGTTGGTATTACCATGATGATCTGGAAGTGATCAAACATGTGACCTCACTGTCAATGCAATTTGAGCCTATGAGGTCGCACAAAAGAGATCTTGAGAAGTTTGATAGGTTTTGTGTTGGCCTTGCTCATGTGATATGAGTGAAGGACCAAGCCTATGACGTTCGGGACGTGGAGGAATTTCATTTTGGAACCTATATTATGAATATGAGTCATCAGGTTAGTGATCGGTAGATTCTAAAGGGAATTCGTCAGGTATGGCTAAGTGATTTCGTCGAATGGTATGAATTCGTCGAATATCGTAGTGACTGCTTAACGCCTCCATCTCAGATTCGTCGAGTATTGTCGCAAGGTCTCAACGATTCGTCGAGTATCGTCAGGATGACTCAACGCCTGTCTTGGATTTGTCGAATATTATCATGTATGATTCGTCGAATTGGATCCTGATTCGTCGAGTATCGGCTTGACACTTGGACGATTTTTCCTAACTCGATTCGTCGAATATGTCCGTGTTATCTCGACGAATAATTCCCATTCGTCGAATATCACCGGATACTCGACGAATTCTGTTACTGCCGGTTTATTTCCTCTAAGTCCGGTTTGGCTTGTCTGCGGTTTATTGGGCTGGTTCGGTAGCCTGTATAAATAGGATTTATACGGAAAGCCTTGAATGCAACTGTTCATTCCCGACCTAATCCTGCGACGGCCTTTTCTTCCCGACGATGACGGAAGTGTTCCGCAAGTCGTTGACGTCGCTCGCTGCTGCCGACCGCCGAGCCTCTGCCTTCGCCGAAAAAATTTTCCTGTGCGTCAGATTCGTCACTGCTACCTCTCCTTGAACGGATCTAGTACTTCGTGGAGGCGTTGAGGGCAAACCTAGTTCCGAACTAGATCTTGTGCGACAAGATTCTAGGGTTCTCCTTGCTCGTGTGGATATCCGTAGAGGCGTGGACATTATTCTACGCTCGGAACTCCAGACGTTGTCGTTTGTTGGACTTCATCGGAGCATCTTGGTTGAGCATAAACTCAATCCCTCAAAGGTAATTTTAATTACAGTATGTTTTACTTCTTGATTCATGAATTTTTTTAGATCCGAATTTTTTGGGTTTTCTTGTTCTTCTAATTCTGCTGCGCGCACAAGTGTTGTGTCGTCTAGTAAAACTCAACAGTTCACTGCAAGGAGGGACCCACGTTCGTGTACTCACGCATGAGGCTTTGATCAGATCGTCGATCCGACTCTGTGGATGCGTCCGGATTCGCGTTCCAACACAATGATGGGATGCCCTAGTATTCTCTTTATTATAAATATAGTGGTAAGGAACTGTTTAGGGCATTAAAAAATTTGGAGACAAAGAATCCCGGATTCCTACGATCACCCCACGATACCTACTCTGTGGAACCCTAGGTCACGACTCCTAGGTGCTCTTCTTCCCTCCAAAGGTACTATCTAGCCCTAGCCACCTTCTTCCACCTCCAAAATCATCTATTGCAGCCCCTATCGTTGTATTCTGCTACCGCCTCACCTTCAACCACTGTTCTCCTATTCCCGTGATTTCCATGTCGCAGTTTCTCAGCTACCGCCTCCGCACCCTCGAGCTACCGCCGCCACACTCTCTATTACCGCTGAATTCTCCATTTCTGTTGCCACCAGCCACGCCCAACCTCCACCACATGTTGGTGGATCCACCACCAGCCGCTCCCCCATCATATTCGTCGTTGTCCAGCCCCTCCCCCATCATATTTGTCGCTGTCCGGCCCCTCCCCCATCATATTTGCCGCTATCCAAACCCTCCCCCATCATATCCGTCGTTCTCCAACCCCTCATCTGTCAGATCCGTCGTTCTCCAACCCGTCCCCTGCTAGATCTGGCTCCACCCAACCCTTCCCCCACCAAATCTGACGTCGCTCAGTCCTTACCCCGCAAGATCTACTCCCTACCAGCTGCATATCACCAGATCTGGCCTTCCCCAGCCGCCTACCATCGAGTCCAGTCAATCCCCTTTCCCGCCTTGTTGTTGCCGACCCAGTCCACCTCCAGATCCGCCATTGTCGCCCTTTTCCCACCCCACAGCCGTTGCCGCCTCAGATCCAGCCATCCCCTACAACATACCACCTCCGGTTTCACTGTTGATCGCCATCAAAGCGCATTGTCTCACGGGATATCCATTGCCTTGGACAAGCCCCTTACTTGGTGAGGTATTCATTGTATGGGATTGCACTTTCTTGCGCATTTTGCCTTGGCCCTCCGAGCGGAGAAAAGCCATTATTTGTTTCATTAACTAAATATTTTCTCGTTTAAGTATTATTGTGTGGGTTGATCATCTTTGTTTCTCGTGTTGGTTTGTCGTCTTCATTATCGATTGCAATGCATATAAAACAGCGTCAGCGTATCTAGTTATCATTTTCACTCCAGTAGCCCCAGATTTGCATACCATGTAGCATACCCTACATCAGGTTGGCTCTACAAGTTCAACTCTCATGAGAATGATGACATATAGGATGTGCAACAGCAGCACCAGGATTTACACAGGATTATGGGCACTGTCTTGGTGCTCTATGTATTCTCCAAACACCTTTGCATAAAACTGGCTGTCTTCGGTTTTGCTTCAAGAGACACCAATTTTTATATGATTTCCACTGGTATTCCTACAATATAACATCAATGGATGTTGTGCCTCATTTAATTTTGCCTTTGTTTATTTGTTCCGTTCAAATTTTAGTAGTTTCTTTGAACCCAATATTAAACGGTACTGCCTCAGATGGTTTTTACTATAAAAAAAAGATGGTGGATTCAACTATGGAAGGTGCTGGAGTGGGAAAAAGCTCAGTGGATAATAAGTGAGATATGCCTAATTGTTCAAGCAGATGTCAATTTTACCTGGCTTCCAATTGGGAGAGTATAATATAGTGGTAATTCTCCATCTAAGGCTCTGTTGGCTAGGATGCAACGACGGGACTAGCAATGGTGGAAAAATCTATTGTTCTACAGAGTGGTAGGAAAATCAATAAAACTGCTTGGCAAAACAGCTGTGTAGTAAATTTTGCAACTATTATAGCAAGTTTGTGGCAAGTAGAAAACAACTCGATTATGCACCCTACTAGAACTAACCCTTATCATAACATGTAAAAATAATTAGTAAACTATGCTTGCGAATTATACATCAATCTTCTCCATCTTGTGACGGTCGTCAACCACCACGGTGGCATCTTTTAGCTGGAATGCGACCTCGGATCCACCTAGATGACTTTGAAGTTTGTTAGAACTAATGGCCGAATTGAAGAAAAACAAACAGATCAGGGCAAAAATCGAGATGCAGGATTACCTCAGCGAAGCATCCTAGGCGCGCAAGGGGTCGGATATGTCAGCTCGGACGGCATCAAATCCTTCTTGTGCACAACCTTGCAGAAGATCGAGTAGGTGATGTAGTTGACATCTTCTTCGGTGACGCGCTCCAGCTTTTCCACATGACATTGTCCCCCCTTCAGCGATGCGCTCTGCTCGGTTAGGTTGAAAGGGGAGAAGCGAAGAAATTGTTCGGGGTGTAGCGCAGTGGCAGAGTCGTGATATTTTTTCATGACTATAAAACATTCTAAAACAACAACACGATCGTGGGGGTTGTTCACACAGTTGGGCCTGCTTTTTGAGTTTGGCAGAGCGGCAGGAAAAACTGCGACACACCACAAGTGTGTCGCTCAGCCAAATAGAGTCTAAATCGTTTATAGAAGCTTTTAAACACAATATCTTTACCTGATATTAAAGATCCTTGCTTTTTTCCATGGGATTTATGTGGTTGTATATGGAAAATTCATTTCAGTGAGTATGTGTTCTTAGTGAATGCCTAAATTAGAAGTTATCTGAAATTTTTTGCTGATTTAAAGTTGAGAGGAGCATATTAAGTCAGTGATGAGAATCGTGGATCGAGTGTGGGCCGACACTTCTCGAAACCAGCACGAGTCTACAATGCCAAAAGCGGGGACAAGATCGTCGAATAGATAATCCGAGCGGTAGTCATCTTCAGAGCAACGCCGACATATTTTTATATTTTTTTTGTATTTTTATTTGGTCATCCGTAGTTGGCTCTAAGTCTATAAATAGAGATTTAGGGGTTATTTCCAGACATTGCAAAATTTGAAGAGAATTTCCAGGCTCTCCCGGTCTTCCATGGTGCCGATTCCATTGACTCTTGGTGCCGAAATCATGGTAACTTCCTTCCCACTACACATAATTACCTTTCCCCACTGGTAACCACCAATAACCACCACAATTTATGAAAAATTTCCCATTATCTACAGTAACCACAAGCCTAGAAATAGTTGCTTTTCAGTTATTAGCCTCCCCTAGCCCAATCAACACTCCCATCACTAATTGCCTAGAACGAAAACCTCTTGGCTGCTAATTCCCTTTTTTGCTTTTCAGTTATTAGCCTCCCCTAGCCCAATCAACACTCCCATTCTAATTGCCTAGAACGAGAACCTCTTGGCTGCTAATTCCCTTTCCCCACATCTGTATAAACATTCCACTTGTGATCCCCACCATATATCAGCCCATCTCTAGCACAGGCATGTCTCCCTTCCCTTGCAACAACAAATCGTCATTTTCCAGCAATTTCAGCACATACTCGACTCCAGCAGCCATCCCGTTGCATTCCCTCCCAACCCCACTGCTCTCCTAACATCACATCCACCCCATTCCACGCTCACACCTCTTTACTGCTGCAGAAAATTCAATTCAAAGTACTGAATACAATGGAGGCTGCAATAATCACACCATCCAGTATTCTAAATCAGCTCCTTACGACTCCCATGAACTCCGATTACTTGGGCAAGTTCTAATATGAAGTTATTATTACTTTGTTATTTCTTCGGTGAAGAAACATATTGTTTGGGATCAACATTCCTACAAATTTGCTCAATTTTAATTCTACCTGAAAGGCGTATTCGCCAAACTTTTAATTGAAGCACACTCTCTTTAATTTTAATTGGATCTTGCTTGTGCAATAACATCTAATCTCTAGTGTAAAATTTTGTGGAAGATATTAATAAATTCTGAAATTGTTGTAATTAACCATTGGAGAACTTCATGTCCATTGCACCATTCTAAATTTCTGTAACACTCCATGAACACTCAGTCATTAGAGTTTACTACGGCGCAATTGCGCATTCACACCACATTTTTCCAGCGTCAGTCAGACTGTTAGATCAAGGTATTTGTATAAAAACATCCAAGGACTACTGTATGCTCATGGTATTATGTTAATAGGTTCCCACAAAAATTTTTCAAATGGACCCATGGTAATGATCTTAAGAACCCTTGCTTATACCTATCCAGAATGCATTCCCCCAAATACGAATATTCACCATTAATCAGCTACTCATAGGGATCCATTTGTGGAAAACTCATAAAGTTGAAGTGCAATTGCATACTTTCCCGGCCTTCTGTATAGAAATTAATTTTAATTGAATACTTCATCTAGTCATGATGAAGGAAATAAAGGAATTTTGTGGCTTACGTGTTTTTTTAATAAGATACTGAAGTCAAAGAGGATGTCGGACCAATGAAGAGAAAGTATCTTGGTACCTTTGTATAAGAATAAAGGGAATATACAAAATTGTGTTAATTACAGATGAATTAAATTGATGAGTCATATCATAAAACTATAGGAACGAGTAATAGAAAGACGATTAAGACGAGAGACTAACATCTCCGAGAATCAATTTGGATTCATGTCAGGGAGGTCGACCATGGAAATTATACATCTCTTGAGGAGACTCATTAACAACTATCGAGAAAGAAAACAAGATTTGCATATGTTGTTTATTGATCTTGAGAAGACTTATGATAGAGTTCCAAGAGAGATCTTATGGAGAGTCTTAGAAAAGAAAGGTGTAAATATATCATATATTGGCACAATCAAAGAGATGTATCAAATTTCAGTGACAAGGGTGAGGACTTCTGGAGGATTAACACAGGAATTCCCTATCACTGTTGGCTTACATCAAAGTTCATCTTTAAGCCCTTATCTCTTTACCCTTATCTTAGATGAGCTCACCAGACATATCCAACAAGTAATACATTGGTGTTAATTGTTGCGGATGATATCGTTTTGGTTGATGAGACGCGCGAGGGTGTAAATGCAAAACTTGAATCTTGGCGAGATACTTTAGAAAAGAAGGGTTTTAGGTTGAGCAGGGCAAAGACGGAGTATATGGAACTTAAATTTAGCAGTACAAGAAGGATAGATGACTTCATTATTAAGTTGGGTGATCAAGATATTTCTCGTAGTGAGTGTTTTAAATATCTTGGATCGATAGTTCAAAAAGACGGAGGTATTGATAAAGATGTGACACATAGAATCCAAGCGGGTTGGTTGAAGTGGAGAGGCGTGTCAGGGATCTTATGTGATCGTAAAGTACCACTAAAACTTAAGGGCAAGTTTTATCGAACTGAAATTATACCCGCGATGCTCTATGGTTCTGAGTGTTTGGCAGTGAATTGTGTACATGAGCAAAAAATGGGAGTTGCGGAGATGAGAATGCTTAGGTGGATGTGTGGAAATATGAGATTGGATAAAATTAGGAATGAAAGTATCGGGGATAAGACAGGAGTAGCACCAATTACAGAGAAGATGTGAGAAGCTTGTCTAAGATGGTTTTGACATGTATGTGAGAGTCTAGTCACTAGACATGTTAAACGAGGGAGGGGCAGACCAATAAAGATTTGGAATGAAACTTTAAGGAAAGACATGATGTACTTAGGAATTACTGAGATTATGACAAAAGATCGGGCACAATGACGACAAAGGATCCATATAGCTGACCCCACTATAGTGGGATAAAGGCTCGAGTGTTGTTGTTGTTGTACTTCAGATAGTCATGATAATACTTTGGGTTGGGAACCGTGAATAATGGTATGGACACCGGTTGTGTATAAGAAATGGAGGTTTCAGCTAAACCTGCTAATGACAATGCGTCTCTTTACATTTTTCATCTTGAAGAGGAAAAAAAATCTGCATCAAATAAGGAGAATAGAGAATCTAGTTCTAAATTGGATGAAGATACTCTTGCTTCTTTTTTTGGGATTAAGAAGTGTTGTAGGGTAGGCTATGGGGGTGCACAAAATCAAGGCTACTAGGGGCGGAATGCAAATGCGACACACAAACTCTAATCTAAATGTAATGCAATCGTCGATGACGGCGACGAATAATTCAGAGCAATGAAAATATTAACATCACGCAAAATAATTAAAGAACAAACAAAAAACATTCAATTTAGCAATTACATAATAGCTTTCCTCCGTTCGGTAGACCAAAGCTAAGCGTGCGACGAATAGGTCCCACCTACAAATTATAATCAAATCACAACAAATTTCTACAAGCATGAATCAAAGCAAAGCACCATAATCAACTAATAATAATGTCAAATCAAATGTTCCAATACAACGAGAGACTCGCCAAAGTAGCGGGCTGACCGAGGCACTGTAGATCCCGGAGCCGGATGTATAGAATGGCGATCAAACGTGGAACCGGTGGCAGAACGATGGTAGCGGAGGCTGCCCTCGGCAGAAAGTGGGGAGATCAGATCGGAAATGGATAGATCCAGCCACGAGGAGGGAGATCCTGGCGGGGAAAGGTAGATTCGATATTTTGGGGATCGGATCCGGGCTAGGGGATGATGCACGGAGGTGGGAATAATGGATCGGGGTGCTAAAACTCTAGATCTGGACTGATCTAGAATTTTAGGGCTGTTTGGGAGGTAGGGGAGTGGTCGGTGGGAGTTGCTGAAGTAAGAGGGGTAGCGGCCAAGAGATAGGTGGGCTTCAGGAGGGGGAGAAGTAGGCGGCGGATTGGGAGGATTTCAGCCCACTGGTTTCACGGGAGAAAAAACTATAGGGGAGGAATAGTCAATTTCATTTTTGAATAGTGAACTGAAAAGGGGAAATAAGAATTCTGGACAGATATCCAGGGGCTGGTTTTGGAGGCTATAGGGGGGCTGGGGAGGGTTTCGGAGGGGAAAGAAGGATTCTAGGGTTAGAGGATACCTTGGGGAGGAAGCTACAAGCCTACGAGTCATCACCTAGAGTTCCACGGAATCGGTACCGTGGAGGGATAGCGGAAATTCGGGAATTTTCTTCTCCAAATTCTGCAAGGCCTAGACCAGCCCTCTATCACATCTATTTATAATAAAATAAGGATTAGGGCATCCTCCATCAACGACTATGATTGGACGGAGGTGAGGCTACCCAAATACATCAAAATAAATGCAAGCATAGTAAAATAATATATCAAATCGATTCGCAGCGCGAATCCGGACACATCTGCGGAGTCTGGTCATTGTCGATCTGGGCACATCATATATGTTAAGTCGCCAAATAGGCCCGAACAAGCCCAAAACTCGTCCTCGTCTCTGCTCTGCATCAATCTCCACGGCTTGAAAGAATTCATCTCCCGATGAATTGGGATCGGAATTCTCTCGATGAATGATAACACTCGAAGAGGTCCATCGGAATTCGTCCAATTGTCGTCGGCGGAAGAATATCCTCGCCAATCAACTCTCCCTGACTGAAAAGCTATCATCTTCAGTGAATGGAGACGGTTGTGCTGAAGTCGAAGTCCAGCGCGAATTGATCAAGCTCTGTTGCAAGTATCCAGTGTCATCTGCATCGGGATGGCCCCACCAATGTACCAAGTAGAGACAGCGCGACCCATCTGAGGTAGGAAAAGCTGGTGGGATTTGAACTCTGTGATGCTCTCATCCCTCATCTCTCGAGTGGTGGATCCCGGTGCGATCGGCGGTGTCGTCGATGAAACCAGAGAAGACAAATCCCTAGGTTGGTGGGTGTCAACAGTGGGTGGGTTGTAGTGGCTATCAGACATAGGTGGAGTATGAGAGTGTAAGGCAATGAAAGTGGGGGTGGGGACGACTGGATATCTCCACTGCTCAGGTCCACATACTCGTGAGGCTCGTAGTACGGCGTCAGATTCTCGACATTAAATACTGGATGGATCCTCATACTTGCTGGAATATCGAGTCGGTAGGCGTTTGTCCCAATACGACTAATAATAGAGTAGAGGCTCATTCGCCTGGCGCTTAACTTTTTGGCAGGCCCTAAGGAGAGCCTCTCAGGGCAGACTCGCACCATTACTTTCTCGCCTTCATTAAACACTTGTTCTCGCCTTCGCTTATCTACATGGGTTTTATAGTTTTCATTGCTCGTTATTATTTGTCCACGAATCGACTCATGTAATGCATGCAAATGATAAACAAGTAACCCGACCGACTCATACAAATGAAGCGAATGATGCAAATAGAGCACAATACTCAACACACTTCCTAAGGGAAGGCCTGACAATGAATTGGATATTACTAACATGGGGTGTCCTATCAGGAGGCTTACCGGGTGGTCGATAGAAAAAACCGACGTGACCGAGGACATCACCCATGGGGACGATGTAGATGGTGACAAAATAGTGCGGAACACTGGTGTGATGGGTGCCTCTCGAATTATATAGCCCATCAGGTGGCTCACCAAGGGGTTTATACCAAAAGTCATCATCTGTGAGATGATCACTCGTGCGGATACACTATCCATCACTAAAGTGTAGGAGAGAAATCTTGTCAAATGAGCCTCTCGGGGACTTAATCCCAAGGAGGTCGATAATGATAGGATATTCCACCACGAGGACACCAACAACAGTAGTGTCTGTGGGAGCAAGTAGGACACCCACAACAAAGTCAACGCTAGCCTCCTGAACCTCCCAAGGGAGTAGTGGCTCATCAGGAGAATTATATGGAGGTTCAACGATGAGGCCATTAATAATGGGAAGATCCCTCAAATGAGTATCGCTGATAGAGGTCGTGTCCTCGTAAGTGAGTGAAGTAGCCACTATGAAGTCAACACTATACTCTCGACTCTCAGTAGTAAAGTGTCTCAAGATAGCACTAAGGGAAGAGTATGGGGTGTCCAAACTTAAGTGTGGGTCAATCGATATAGTGTCGAGAACTATGTATTTGTTCAAAGGTGATGTAACCCGGTATGGTACTAACGACCCAACAACGTCCTTCCCGAGAGAGTGGGGACTACGATAGCTTGCTCTCTACTTAAGACGATTTTGGCTTTGATTATTCCAGCGTTGGCAGCTAGCGTGTGTTTTAGTTATCCCGCAAACTGACAGCTCTAACATGCGGCAAAGTCTCACGAGCTTTTGGTGGATAAGCAGTAGAAATACGTGTTTAGTTTGCAAGCGCTGACAATACGATCACTTAATTAAATGCATGTGAAAATTGCTAACGTTAGGGAGCTGAGAGGTGTACCTGCAGAGTTTTCCAGGGCGAAAAGTTTTCCACAGGTGCAGAGGGGGGCTGAGCTGCGGGTGACTGGGACGAGATGGCTGTAGGAGGTGGCCGGTCGGGATTTTGACGTACAAGGCTTTGGCGAGTGGGGGGGTAACAGGATTGGAGTTGGAGGGTCGAGATGTTGGCGGTAGGGAAGGTGCCGGAGGAGGAAGAGTTGAACGGTCTTGGTTGCTGGAGTTCCGGGCGTCGACCCTGTCGGAGAGGAAGGAGACGCGGTAGGGCGGAGACGGGGGAGATCGGGAGAGTAAGGTCGTCGTCGACCGATCTTCCGGGGACGGCGGCGCTGGACACTACTTGAGTAGGCGGTGGGCTTGAAGGAACTGGAGGCAGTAGGAACGCCGGCCTCGATCGATTCCAGAGTCGTGGCGTCGGACAGAAAGGAGAAGTCGGGCGGTGGGAAATAGAGGAAGGCGTGTTGGGCGGAACCGGGAGAGAAAAAAAAGTCTCTCTCGATTCTTTTCTGCCAGCCCCCTCGTGAACTGGTGGAGGAACAATTAAATAGGAGGAATAAAAAGGTCGGTTACATATTGGTAAGATGATAAAAGGGGGGTTTTAATGCCATGAATAGAGATAAATGAGGGGGGTTTCAATGTCATGAATAAAAGAGGAGTTTTGGAAAACAAAGAGGTTCTTAAATCTTAACTCCCGAAATTAATTTCTGATTTAATATTGTAACTTTTCTCATGAAATTAAATTAGTGTCGCTTAAAATATTGTCGCGCCTGCATCCCGCCACCTTAGACTACCAGACCTATTTATTAATGGTCATGTTGGCCGGTCAAACCAACAAGCCTTATCACACAAAAAAAGTGTGGTACAACGACATATGATGACAACACCCATACAATAATAAAAAGACGAATGACGACAAGAAAGAAATCACACACACACACACAATCGAGCAAAGCTCATCTGGATGCGACTGCGGATGCATCAATTCCCCCAAGGTTGAAAGAACTCGACCCCGTCGAGAATTTGCAAAAACTCGCAATAGCAAGATCAGGACGGAGACGACGAAGCTCGGCGGCGCTTATCCATGAACTGTCTGATATATTCCTGTCCTTCCATGAAAAGAGGTAGCGCTGATATGTACCTGCACGCGTTTGAAACTCACGAACATCCAACACCTGCTCAATCTCCTCAATGGTGGGTGTAGATGGGGCTAAAGTTGGTTGTGTAGTGGAAGATGGTACGAGAGTGGGTGGTTCAGTGATGGCTTCAGGAAGTTCACCAAAAAATGGTACAAGGTCAGCAATGTTAAAAATGGGGGAGGTTCCAAACTCGGCGGGGAAGTCTAAAAGATAAGCATTTGTGTCAAGACACTTTTGAATTTTAAATGGCCCAAAACGCCTTTGTTGTAGCTTGTGATAGGTGCCCACGGGAAACCTCTCTTTCCTTAAAAAAACAAGAATCCAATCTCCTTCTGAGAAATACACCTCGCGGCGATGTTTATCTACCGCAACCTTATATTTCTCAGAAGATGCTCGCAGACTGTTAGCAATCAACTTATGCAAAGATTTTAGATGATCAATATATGTTAGCGAATCAAAAGAACTTCGTTCAAAGGAAGGAAGAGAATGTCGATCGAGTAACAATGGGACGGGGTAACCATAGACTACTTCAAAAGGAGATTTAGTGATTGAACGATTCTTTGAGTTGTTATAAGCAAATTCCGCTTGCGGTATAACTAAATCTCATTGCTTCGGATGCTCTCCCGCTAGACATCTAAGAAAATCGCCCAAGCTTTGACTCACTACCTCAGTCTGCCCATCCGTCTGTGGGTGATATGCGCTACTAAATTCGAGCTTAGTCCCAAGTTTTCCCCATAAATTTTTCCAAAAATAACTCAAAAATCGAGTGTCACGGTCGGAAGTGAAAGAGCGGGGAATCCCGTGTAAACGTACGATATCCCGAAAAAAGAGATCGGCAACATGCGTGGCATCGGTTGTTTTACTACAAGGAATAAAATGGGTCATTTTCAAAAAACGATCAACCACGACAAAGATTGAATCCACTTTTCGTTTGGTTTTGGGTAATCCTATGATAAAATCCATAGAGACTTCATCCCAAGGACGCTCAGGAACGGAGAGAGGCGTGTACATACCGGTATTTTGGGCGTATCCTTTAAACAATTGGCAAGTCGTGCAGGTCCTAATGAATTTGACAACATCCTCCTTCATCTTAGGCCAATAAAATCGGGAGTTGGCGAGGTCCAGAAGTTTGTTTTGCCCAACATGTCCTCCTAATCCAGAAGAATGAAGCTCTCCTAGTATGATCTCCTTGAGTGGCCCCTCACAAATACAAAGGTGAGTTCCCTTAAATAAAAAACTCTCACTCAAAATATATTTTGTGGTGGGATCGGTGCCACTAAATTGACACGCATCCCAGATTTTGCCAAAATATGGATCGGAAGGATAAAGACCGTTTTGCTCATCGAAGTCGAGGATACGCGGCTGAAGGCTGACTAAGACAAGCGACCTACGGCTAAGTGCGTCTGCTACCCTATTTGAAATGTCTGGCTTATGCTTTAAATGGAAGGTGTACTCCTGAAGGAAGGCGGCCCATTTGGCATGCCTACGCATCTCCTTCTGGGAGTTCAAGTGTCGAAGAGTATCATGATCGGTATTAAGGATGAACTCACGTTGAATCAAGTAGTGACGCCAGTGACGAAGCGCTTGGACGATGACGTAGAATTCTAGATCATAGGTGGAATAGCAATTTTTGGCCTCATTAAGCTTCTCACTAAAAAACGCGACGGGTCGACCCTATAGACTCAAGACAGCTCGTATTCCAATAATCGAAGCGTCGCAATCTACCTCAAATATTTTCTCGAAGTCAGGAAGTGCTAGCACGAGAGCACTAGTCAACTTTTCCTAGATAAGAGAAAAGACACATTATGTTTCGGTCGTCCAAATAAAATGACCCTTTTTAAGACCGTCGGTCACAGGCGAAATGAGAGTGATAAAGTTTCTAATAAACCGACGATAGAACGAAGCTAATCCATGAAATCCGCAGGCTTCAGTGATGGTTTTTGGACTTGGTCAAACCCTAACTGCTTGGATTTTTTTTGGACCAACCTTAATTCCATCGGCCGACACAATATACCCTAAGATGGTCAAAAATACGCACTTCTTAAGGTTCACGTAAAGCTTGTTCTCCAAAAGGATTTGAAGGACCTGACGCAAGTGCACAAGATGTTGGTCGGGGTTGTCGCTATAAATCAAGATGTCATCGAAGTAAGCAACCACACATATCCCCATCAAAGGGCGGAGAACTTGATGCACGAGTCGCATAAAGGTACTAGGGGCATTGGAGAGGCCGCAAGGCATCACAAGCCACTCGTAGAGTCCTTCCCTGGTCTTGAAAGCAGTCTTCCATTCATCCCCGGGTCGGATCCGGATTTGATGGTAGCCGCTTTTCAGATCAATCTTGGAAAAAATATTGGACCCACTGAGCAAGTCGAGCATGTCATCCAATCGAGGGATCGGAAAACGATATTTAATGGTAATTTTGTTGATGGCTCGGCTATCCACACACATTCGCCAAGTTTCATCCTTCTTAGGGACGAGGAGTGCAGGAACTGCGCAGGGACTCATACTCTCCCTAACATGACCCTTTTTAATTAGGTCGGTGATTTGACGGTGGAGCTCCTCGTGCTCTTTAGGACTCATACGGTAATGTGGTAAGTGGGGTAGGCTAGCACCAGGGATAAGATCAATACAATGTTGTATATCTCGCATGGAAATATGGAAGGAAGATGATCGGGTGTTCATTTGGTATAACCGCATAATAGAAGAAAAATCAGAAATAAGTGGACGCACTAAGCTAGGAATCTCTGTGGTCTCTCGACTGGAATCTAGGCCAGCTAACATATGAACAACTTCACTCGTCTTCATCTCCTCCTAGAATTGGGAACCAGATAATAGCATGTGGGCTGAAGGAAAGGAAATTGTTGTGATATGAGACGTCGAGGTGCCACTAGGCGGGGGATGTTCCAAGGGCTTAGGCAAGGGCCCGTTCTTTTGGGGAAGAAGAATGCTCTTGCGCCCATTACGTTCAAAGGTGTAAGAATTCCTTGCCCCGTCATGAACTACGCGCTTATCAAATTGTCATGGACGCCCTAACAAGATGTGACAAACCTCCATGGTCGCAACGTGACACCAAACAGAATCCTGGTAGGATGCCCCTATGGAAAACTCTACTAAACAACGATGTGTGACTGGGATAGTCACGGAACTAGTGACCCAAGACAAACTGTAGGGTTTTCCTAAAGGTTCGGTTCAGAGCTTAAGCTTCTCTACCATACGCTGCGACACAAAATTTTCCATTCTCCCGCTATCAATGATGATGGAGCAAAATTGCCCATATGCGTGCGGTTGTACGGAAAATGTTATGTCTCAACCACTCGTCCTCTGCGGAAATCTTGGAGGTGAGGAGACTATGATGCATGACACAAACTAGGTGCTCTGCATGCTCTCCTTCTACTTCGATTTCGTCTACGACGCTCGCGTCCGATTGGGAGTCTGTAAGGAAGACCCCGTACTCAGGCTCTTGATCTTCCTCGGGTTCAACAACAGCTACAAACTGCCTACGAGGGCACTCAGAGGACTTGTGTCCCGGTTTCATGCACTTAAAGCACCGAAAAGTTCCCGGGTTGGGTCGGGAACCTACAACCTCTTTACCTTTAGTATAGGCAGGGGGCGCAGTAGAGCCACTAGTGGACCCGGGAGGGTGACTCTAGCTGAGAGGTTTGGGTGAATTCGTGTTAGGAAGTCTCTCAGAGATCCGAGGGCCGGTCGCTTTTTTTTGTAGCGATGCTTCTACAAATCGGGCCCTACTGAAGATCTCCCCTAGGTCTCGAAAGTCATGAAGCTCTACTTCCTCCCGGATTGCATAACGTAAGCCATTTAGATAGCGAGACAAGGTCATATTGTCCTCCTCTCGAATGTCTAACCTGGACGGGAGAATAAGGAACTCGTTGGTATAGTCGTTAAGCGAGAGTTTATCCTGTCGTAGGTTGTGAAATTTGCGATACAAGTTTTGAAGATAATCCGGGGGAACATATCGCTTCCTCAACTAGTTTTTAAACTCGACCCATGTCGTGATCGGGGTCAAACCCAAGGTGAATCGGGTACGCTCTAATTGGACCCACCAGACTAGTGCGGGACCCTTAAGCAGAAGGGTGGAATACTCGACTTGGCGATTCAACGACATCCGTTTCCAAGCCATAAATCGCTCCATACGCTCGCACCAATCTAAGCAACCCTCGGGTTCTACTCGGCCCTCAAAATCTCCTACATCCAACTTGACGCCTGTATCCCATCGTGGTGGGTTTTGGGGATAAAGTGGCGGCAGCAAAGGTTCATCTCCCTAGGATTTGGTGGTGGTTCCTGATTTAGACCTAGGTGTCGAGCGGCTTCTAAGTTGTTGACGGAAGTTCGTAACTCATTGACGACTTGGGTAACATCTCCCACTTGGAGAGTGAGTGTTTCCATCATTTGCATGAGGTTTCCCATGCGTTGATTTAAGTCATCGACGCTTGCCTCGAGTTTATCCGTTCTACCCTCCATTTTTTTTTTGAAAAAACTGAAAATTTGTTTGTTTTTTTTTGTTAAAAAGAAAAATTATATTATAGATATATATTTTAAAGAAAAATAAACTCACCTCTTTTTTTTTGGTAAAGATTTTTTTTTTAAAACAATTTTTTTTCTTTTAGAAAACAATTTAGGGAACGTCGGATCGTTCGATTCACAATAGGAGTGAATCGAACCTCCTTTGATACCAAATTGATGTAACCCGATATGGTACTAACGACCCTGCAGCGTCCTTCCCGAGAGAGCGGGGACTACGATAGCTTGCTCTCTACCTAAGACGATTTTGGCTTTGATTATTCCAGCGTTGGCAGCTAGCGTGTGTTTTAGTTATCCCGCAAAAGGACAGCTCTAACAAGCGGCAAATTCTCATGAGCTTTTGGTGGATAAGCAGTAGAAATACGTGTTTAGCTTGCAAGCGTTGACAATACGATCAATTAATTACATGTGAAAATTGCTTACGGTAGGGGAGCTGAGAGGTATACCTGCAGAGTTTTCCAGGGCGAAAAGTTTTCCACGGGTGCAGAGGGGGGCTGACTGGGACGAGATGGCTGTAGGAGGTGGTCGGTCGGGATTTTGACGAACAAGGCTGTGGAGAGTGGGGGGGGGGGGTAACGGGATTGGAGTTGGAGGGTCGAGATGTTGGCAGTAGGGAAGGTGCCGGAGGAGGAGGAAGAGTTGAACGGTCTTGGTTGACAGAGTTCCGGGCGTCGGCCCTGTCAGAGAGGAAGGAGACGCGGTAGGGCGGAGACGGGGGAGATCGGGAGAGTAAGGTCGTCGTCGACCGATCTTCCAGGTACGGCGGCGCTGGACACTACTTTGAGTAGGCGGTGGGCTTGACGGAACTGGAGGCAGTAGGAACGCCGGCCTCGATCGATTCCAGAGCCGTGGCGCCGGACAGAAAGGATAGGTCGGGCGGTGGGAAATAGAGGAAGGCGTGTTGGGCGGAACCGGGAGAGAAAATAAAGTCTCTCTCGGTTCTTTTCTGCCAGCCCCCTCGTGACCTGGTGGAGGAACAATTAAATAGGAGGAATAAAAAGGTCGGTTACATATTGGTAAGATGATAAAAGGGGGGGTTTCAATGCCATGAACAGAGATAAATGAGGGGGGTTTCAATGCTATGAATAAAAGAGGAGTTTTGGAAAACCAAGAGGTTCTTAAATCTTAACTCCCCAAATTAATTTCTGATTTAATAATATTAAATCAGGAATTGTAACTTTTCCCATGCAATTAAATTAGTGCCGCTTAAAATATTGTCGCGCCTGCATCCTACCACCTTAGACTACAAGACCTTGCTGGCCGGTCAAACCAACAAGCCTTATCATAAAATAAAAAGTGAGGTACAACGACATATGATGACAACACCCATACGATAATAAAAAGACGAATGACGACAAGATAGAAATCACACACACACAATCGAGCAAAGCTCATCTGGATGCGACTGCGGATGCATCAAAAGGGGACACTAGGTCTAGGTGTAGGGCAAGGTGAGGTGAAAAGGATGGGTATACCATCACAGCGTCACTGGGTCGCTCGTCCTCACCCACGTGACCACGCTCACTAGGCATTCTAGTATCACTCTCCATCTGTATCATAAGGACATGATCAGATTCAACCTCACGATCACATGCGCATTGAATCTCATCAAACTGAGAAGGATCAAAACCATGTGTCGGGTCTCTTATCTCGGTGGGAGCACTACTCGCCGCATCGGTGGCTTGACCTAAATCCCTAGGCTTTCTTTGTAATGTAGATCTTAGGTGATCAAATTGAGCTTCTAAGAGATCAAAGCGGTCAAGAACTAATCGCAGAAATTCAGCGTCAGGTAACTCTATTGGTGGAACACTAGGAGGGTTTTGACATGTATTGTGTTCCTGCCGATGGTGACCTTTATAAGGTTCCTGAGGGTTTGTCTAGACAGTAGTTCCTAACATAATCAGATTGTGCTCGTGGGTGCGTATGGGCCCTGTAAACGTGCAGTGGAGGTCGTTCATATCCAAATTCAGGTTCCTCTCCTAGAGGAAATGTGTAGCGGCGATGATCTGAACAATATTCAATTCTATCATCATGGAGTCGCGGAGAGGTGTAATGATGAAGACGTGAGGACCTCTTGTCGTGGTGATCGCCTCTAGCATAATGAAATTGTGTTGAGGGATCGACACGATCTCTAGGAGTGGTGTGCGGGGAACGATGATAATCATAATGATAACATGAAAGTTTCTCTAAAGGGGCTCTATGAGGTCGGGTATAGGTAGACTCAGAATTTTCAGATAGAGGAGACGAACGACAACGATAACTAGACATAAATGAACCCAAAGATTATTTAAAACCTACCACTACGAATATAAATGTGGCCCAAACCTTGGGCTCTTATACCAATTGATGTCGGGTAGGTTATGGGGTGCACAAAACCAAGGCTACTAGGGGCGGAATCTGGGCAGCAGGTGGGCTGGAATTGGGAGGAGTTGGGTGGTTGTGGGAGAGGATTTGGGAGGGGGAAAAGAGGGCTAGGGTTAGGGGGTACCTTGGGGGGAAAGATCCAAGCCTAGGAGTCGTCACCTAGGGTTCCACGGAGTCGGCACCATGGAGGGATCGCGGGAATCCGGGAATTTTCTTCTCCAAATTCTGCAATGCCTACACCAGCCCCTATAGAATCTATTTATAAAAAAACAAGGATTAGGGCATCCCCCATCAACGGCTATGATTGGACGGAGGTGAGGCTACCCAAATACATCAAAATAAATGCAAACATAGTAAAATAATATATCAAATCGATTCGCAAAGCGAATCCGGACACATCTGCAGAGTCAGATCGTCGATCCGGGCACGCCATATATGATAAGTCGCCAAATCAGCCCCGGACAGGCCCAAAACTCATCCTCGTCTCTGCTCCACATCAAGAAGGATGCTGGTAAATATGTGATCAACGGAAAATGGGTCATGAAAAATTTTATTCACCTAAAAAATTGTATGCTGATGGAACTAGCAAATCTGGAATAACTTTGGGAGCTAAATCTGGAATAACTTTTGGAGCTAAATCTGGAATAACTTTGGGAGCTAAATCTGTCGAGCTCAATATTGTTTTCAGTATGATGATAATGGCTTAAATAAGAATGGTCTAATGGAGCTTGCCAAAAATCCTGCTTTAAAATGCTTGTGATTTTTAGCTGTAAAATGAACCATTAAGGGATAGAGTGATGGATGATAAGCTTGGACACACCATGATTACTGATGTTCCTGTTGGGAAGCTCTTTGTGAGATTGAATAATACTTGGTCCTTACTACATCATTGTATGGAGATGTCTTAGACATGAAGGTACTTGAACTATCAAAGCTTGATATATCTCAACATAATGTAGAACCTAGGTATATCATCAATCCATTTCATCTATACTCTCCATTGAAATTGTACCCTGGATAAAATTCTAAGGACTTATCTGATTTATCTAAATAAATTGGACATAATTTTGCTGTTGAGAACCCTGCGATTCCCGCCTAGTTATAATTCTGTTTTTGATGTGCAACCACGTATTTTGACTAGGACAGAATCCATGGAGATTGATGCCTTTGTCTATGAGGATGGATTTATTAGAGTGGGAAGGGAAAAAGGTAGAAAGTGAAGGTGGATGATAAGTTTACTGTATTTCCCTATAAACTACAATTTATGATTGTCTTTGTACTCCATATTAACAGAGGTATGGTAATTTGGGTATGGTCATGTAGAGACGGATTTCCCCTCCTAGTTCATCTTTTGAGTGCAATGTGGTGTGCTCTGGTATTTAAATGTACTAGAAATCAATCTGCATCAATTGGTATTAGAGAATACAAGAGCAAATTTATTTTGAATTTGGGGTTGCAACCAACTTTGCCTCATTTAGTATCAGAGCCAAGGTATAGGCTGCTAGGATTGTGTAAAAATATATATATATATTTTAATTCTAACAAACATAAAGTTCTAAAGGGTCGCACAAAAGAACGAGAGGAAATTAGAGTATTTGCTCGTATTTGTTTCTGAAATCAAGTTTTGAATGGACATATATGATATGTTGTACGGTAGTTGAGGCACACAAACCGAGGCACACACCCATGTGTCAAGGGCGTGTGTGTTCAAAATGGTGGGATAACGGTTGGCGGCAGTTCTGGACCAAAAGGCACGACTTTCGAAGGCAGACGCCCGTGTACCAAAGGCGTTAGTGCGGTTTTCCGTTACATAGTCATGAGGTATCGTGTCAGCATGAACCGACACAACTTTTGGGATACACGCCCGAGGCACGCGTCTGTGTGCCAAGGGCGTGTGCACCCCAAATTTCATGTGCAGGTTCATGTTTATAAATATGTTTACTTATCCTAAAGAACTAATGTCGTTCTCGGAGTTCTTCATACCGTAAAACTACCAAGAACACGTTTCTACCAAATCGAAACTAGCATTTTGAAGGAGAGAAAAAGTGATCATCTTTCAGCCCCGAGTTTGTTGGACTGACTGCGCGGTGTTTCCGGTATTTTTGTGGACACCTCTAGAGACATGGATATTATTCTGCGCTTGGACTCAAACACTAGTTATTTTTCTCGATATCTGATTTGTACACGGGTATAAACTTCTTTCATGATTTAGTGTGTTTCTCATGGATCCCATTGAGGGTTTCCCGTACTTTCGCAGCAAATTTGATGCCCTTGAAACTCAACACATCCTGTCTCAGCTTCGCATGGGAAAATTCCATACTGTTAAGGTAGGTAGTGGCAAGGTTTTTTCAAGTAGATAATATGTTTGTTGAAATGCCGCACTGATGCAAATTAGATCCAATTGAAAAAAAAAATCTATTAATGAATCCAAAATATTTATTTAAAAATTGTGCTTGAGCTTTAGTGACGCATACTGATCCCGTGGCATCCAACTCAAGGTCCAATCAACGCTTTCAACAAATGATGATATTTTTGGTCGTAAATGGAAGAATTTGAGCTCCCAAATAAAAATCATTGTACACTTTTTAACAGCCCAACATTTTTGAAAATGTTAATAGTAATTTACTATCTAATATTTTCAAAAGTTAAAATTTTAATAGTAAATTTACCATCTATAATTTTCAAAACTGATAAATTCTATGAAAATCATAGTATGCTTGATCTGCAACCATCTCTCAGCTTGACGCAAATTGTTGTTGATGCATACTAAAAATCTGTAATTGATTTTAAAAAATAATTCTGTGGACCGATTTAAATTATGCGGCAAATCAAGACAACAAGAGACCTAACATGTGATAATTTTGTTCAAGATTTAGTAAACTCGCACAGGTGGCTAACATTTCTCCGTTTCAACAATATAATTAATTCGTCCACAAGAATCACGAAATGGGTAACAAATTAACGGCAAAATAGTAATAAGGTTAAAGTTGGGCAAGCAAGCTCTGAAAAATATTAAACCTCATCATGCATTTGCGAATAGTGGACTAAAAGTTAATCGAGATACGAGAAGAGAGAGGATCATACCATCGACTTGTGCGGAAGACAAAGGCCCGGCTGTGTACAGAGGGGTGGAAACAGTGAAACTCTGGACAGGGACCGGTCGGTGGAGGGCTACAGGGATGAAGGGGCTCGACCAAAAACTTAGTCTAGAGGAGGAAGACGTTGTGGTAGGCTAGAGGTGAGCCGGTGAGGGTTCTGGAGGTGGTGGCGACCTGGGACATGGGCTTCGCAGCAGAGAACAGCGGAAATCCTTGTGGGGGCTGGGTCCGGGCGCAGCGTCGCCAAGTTCAAGTGGAAAGGCAGTTGATGGTGACGGAGAAGGCTTCAGGAGGCATCGATGGGGGCGAGGAGCTCAGTCGACGGGCGGAGAGGTGTCGCCGGGGCCGGAGGAGGCTTCTGGCGGCGGCTGGCTCTAGTGTAGGTCGGCAAACAGCGGGAGGCTAGCTTGGACGGGCGAACGGGAAAATATCGAGCAGAGGAGTTATTCTCTCTACCCAATTTCTTTTCCCCTCTCCTATTTGCGTGAAGGAGGCAGCGACATATAAACAGATTAGGGCTTTAATGGGGATTAAATGAAAAAGGCCTTAATGATATCAGTTTTCAAAGAGAGGAAAGGAAAAACAGACCAGCCTTTTAATCACATTAAAATAGGAGAAATTTAAGAGGGCCGGCAGTTTTAGGCTATTGAAAAGACTAGGAGGAATCCAATGGATATTAATGAGGAAATGTCAAAAGTTTGGAATATAAAAACCTGAAATTACATTAATATTTTGAGATAATAATTTCAGATTTGAAAAGATAATTAATAATTTTGTTGTCTGCTTGCCCAAAATAACCCTAGTCTCAATGTGACGGACCAATATATTTAAGATCCTACTGGCCGGTCACACCAAAAAGTCGCACGAAGATTACGCAAACACGGCGTAAAACACACAAATACACGAAATAAAAGACAAACTTGCGCGACGACATGCGCTACAAAATATTTAAATAAAATGCGATAAAATAAATTAACGATGCACTTCAGGCTGCATCAGTTGCTAATTACACATTGTTGCTTTACTACTTTATGCGTCGTTGTTGCTTGGTGCAGCTTGCTCGGTCGTTGTGGGCTCACCCGCAATTACTCAGATTGATGCCAACCAGTTACAATGCACCATTCCCAAAGTGTGAATTCCCTTGCTGCTTTGTCGTGTCCGCCTCCAAAAAGCTAAACTCGAAAACCCTTCCCCCTCCCTCTCCCGCTTGTGATTCACCCTATTCCCAACATAGGACAAACTGTCGCAGTTTGCCATCCTCCTCATCTGAGAGAGACACGCATCTGCTAACCTAATAGCTTTTTGTATGCTTGCAGGAGTCTGGTGCAAACCGTGATTTCATTCCCTAACTTTACTCGACTAGATCCACCACGCAGGGAACTACCTCAATTCCTCCTCTCTCCCGCGACCTTTCCTTCATCTGACAACTACAAATACTGCAGGTTTCTATGCGTCATGGAGAAGGATTAGCGTGCAATCCCTTCTTTTTGCTTGGTGCACTTGATGGACGATGATTTCAGAAACCCTATCATGGTATCAAAAAATTGTTTAAGTAATAGAAAGCACAACTCACTCCTACGAAGTAAAACTCAATGTTCTCTTTCTCTGTTTTTTATTCATGTCTCTGTGATGCATGTTATCTGGCATTAATTTTTTGTGGAAGTTGTTTGATTCTCTTTCCTGTGTTTTTGTTATATGAAAAAAATTGGATTCTCACGTATATGGACATGAAACTTCAAAGTGAGTTTTGCTTTTTGATTTGTTGTAGTGATTTTTTCTTTTCTTTTATCATTATTTGTTCGATTGAAGATATGAATGCTTGAGGATGGAGTTGAGAAAATAGAGGGTTGCAACTGAAAATATCATAATAATCAACAACACAACCTTGTTGCCTGGAATATGAGTTCTTTTAAAAATTTTAAAATCACCTATTTTGTTAGCTCTTGATATCTGGGTTATAATAATTTATAGTTTACCCAACTAATGATTGTGATGGAGAATGGAGATCGGCACCGGACTACAAGTCACCCGTCGGCGGGGCCAACATTTGAATAATCACGAAAGAGGTGCTGATCGGATCAGCGATTCGAGACCGCGAGCATGCCTAAATCGTCCTTTTAGTGGGATAGGAGGTCGGGCGTAACGACCAATCATAGTTGTTGACGCCTGATGCCCAACTGTCCCCTCATGTTATAAATAGTGGTGGACAATTCATTTACTATTATGGTTTAATTTGTGAGTGAATCCAAAATCGGTAATCATTCATGGTGCAACATCGCGAGACCCGGGGTGGAACGTCCCAGTTTCCTTTTAAATTTATCATCTATTTTCAATTATTACCCTATTCATCTGAACAAACAAACCTATGCCGGTCCCAAGACCGGATGAAAAATGATGAGGGTTGTGTTAGGTAAACGGCCAGCGTAAAATTTAGTCACCCTTATGAATATGGAATTATGGATCATTTGAGAATTTGTGCAAAAGATAGGTTGTTCCCCTTAAGGAACGTGTCGTATGGTCCGAATGTGGCATCTTGCAAGGACCGCTGCATCTCCAGGATTTGGGTGTAGTGTTAAATATGCAAGAGTAATCGTCGTATGGTCCAAATGCGGCGTCTTGGCAAGTACCTCCAAGAGGACTTGGGTGTAGTGTTAAATAGGCAAAAGTTCTCACATATTAGACGTCTTGGGGAAGCATGTCGTAGGAATTGTGATCGACTTAGGTTTGAAAGTTCGAATATAGGTACGCTAACGGGGAAAGCGATGGAAGTAATGGATACGGTGATTAGGAGAAGAATAAATATTTTATGTCTGCAAGAGACTAGATGGGCGGGTGAGAAAGCTAAATTTTTAGATAATTCAGGTTTTAAATTATGGTACACTGGAAAAAAACATAAGAAACAGTGGAGTAGATATTATTGTGGATACTACTTGGAAGGATGAAGTTGTTGAGTTAAGTAGAAAATGTGATAGAATCTTAGATCTTAAATTTTTCATAGGAAAGGAAACTATTAATGTGATCATTGCTTACGCGCCACAAGTAGGATTAAGTGAAGTTATTAAAGTGCAATTTTGGGAAGACTTGGATGATTTAGTAAGAAAAATCTCACAAAATGAAAAGATTTTCATTGGAGGGGACTTAAATGGATATATAGGGAAGTAAAATGTAGATTACACAGTCATTCATGGAGGATATGGATATGGAGAAAGAAATGAAGGACAAACAATTTTAGATTTTGTCGTAGCACATGAGCTAATTGTATCAAATACGATTTTCATAAAGAGGGAAGAACATTTAATTACGTTTAAAAGCGAACCAAATAAGTCACAAATTGAATATTTTATGACTCGCAAAATGGATAAAAAAATTTGTAAGGATTGCAAAGTCATACAAGGAGAAAGTTTGACAACACGACATAGGTTAGTGGTGTTAGATGTACAAATTAAATATAATAAATTTAAGACAAGAACAAAAATATTGCAAAAAAATCGGTGGTGGAACTTGAATATGGAAAAGCAGGTTGCTTTCAAGAAGACAGTTATGCAACAACTAGTTGATGACCCTTATGTTGATCCTAATATCTCATGGGAAGTTATGTCTTCACATTTAAAGATAAGTGAAAAGAACATACTTGGAGTATCAAAAGGTCGTGCACCCTTAAATAAAGACTCTTGATGGTGGAAAAAGGAAGTGCAAGACAAAGTGAGGGTCAGCTATAAATCACTATACGCTTGTAGGAATGATGAAAACTTAGTCTGCTCGACGCTCCTGCTCCTGATCCCGTCGCCGCTCGTCGTTCCTCGCTCCTGCTCCGGCTCCCATCGCCGTTCCCCGCTCCGACTCCTGTCCGGCTCTGGCTCCGGCTCCCGTCGCTGCTCCGGCTCCCGTCTGGCTCTGGCTCCGGCTCTCGTCGTCGCTCCTGCTCTGGCTCTTCTTCTTCTTCAAATTAATTTGCGAATGTGTTGATGATTTGATGTACGTGCATAGTAATCTACGCTTATTATCGAGGAGAAACGAAATCTACAGTCAAGGAAGGAGTAGAATGTGAGACATAGGAGGAGATGCATGGGCAAATCCTTTTGATGGAGTTGACATACTTACGGTTGCCAACTTGTCTTTAGATGAGCCTGGAATTGAAGATATCTTGATCTCCAACAATATGGAGGAAGATGAAGAAAATGAGTGATGAACATCGTTTTATTTGAATTAAGTATGAATAGCTTATGTCTAAGTACTTCATGTTATATTGCATTAGTTATGTACTTGTACTTCAATTGATTATTTATGCTTCATGTTTTATTGTTTTGAGAATTTATAGTTGTATTTGTGATATATACATATATATTTATTAAATTTAATACAACGTATCACACCGTACTCGTATCCTTAATTTTGAAATTTTGTCGTACCATCGTACAGGATACGTATCGTACCCGGTACCCGTACCCGTATCGGTGTTTCCTAGGCAGTAAGTAAAGCAAAAATTCAAACTTATGAAAAAATTTATAAACGACTAGATATCAAAGATGAAGAGCGTGACATATATAAAATTGCTCGAGGTAGAGAAAGAAAGACAAGAGATTTAAGTCAAGTAAAATGCATAAAGCATGCGACAGATACAGTTTTGACGGATGATGTGGATATTAAAGAGTGATGGAAAAGATACTTTTATCAACTCTATAATGAAACAAAAAAAATGAATTGAACTTGATAGAGTTAAGTAAATCAGAGGAGTTTAACAACATAAAGTTTTATCATAAAATTCAAGTATCTGAGGTAAAAGATGTTTTAAATAAGATGAAAAATGAAAAGGCGGTTGGGCTAGACGATATACCCAATAAAATATGGAAATGTCTAGGAAATGAAGGAATTTTGTGGCTTACATATTTTTTCAATAAAACACTGAAGTCAAAGAGGATGTCAGACCAATGGAGATAAAGTATATTGGTACCTTTGTACAAAATAAAGAAGATATACAAAATTGTGTTAATTACAAAGGAATTAAATTGATGAGTCATACCATGAAACTATGGGAACCAGTAATACAACGAAGATTATTGTAAATTGTAGGGTCGAGTCGCGACGGATTTTGACCGAGACAGCGCGTCGTCGAGGTACGTTGTTCTATGATAAAATCGCGACTGTTTATTTGAGAATGGGTGTGCCGATAGCCGTGTTTTAGGTTGTTTTTGGGTGGAGTGAGGTGCCAATAGTATTTCCCTCCCTCTCTTTTACGGTTAATAAGAAAATGAAACCGCTAGCAGCCCGATAAAAAAAACCCGCACACCTCTTCTATCGGGAGAAAAACCGCAAGTCGTTCCGCCTTTTTCCCGTCTCCCGCAAGCGACGAGCTCGGCGTCCTCCTTTCCGCGACCAGCCGCCTCTCGCAGCCCTAGCCGGCGGCAGATCCCCCTCCAGCAGCCCTTTTCGACCACTCCTCCCTCCTCTGCAGGCGCCAGCAAGCATTCCTCTTCCTTCCTTGGCCGTGGAGGTACCGGGTTTCAACCCTAACCGTAGGAGTTGAGTTTCGTTTTGGTTCCAGTGAGTCGTTTCCTCCCTTACCTCGATTTCCTCTTGAAGATCCTTCATTTTGGAGGTAGACTAAACTAATTTTCATTCCTTTTTGCCCTAATTAGGTTTTGGGGTTCGAGTTTCACCGCGGAATTCGAGTAGGACGCATTGAGAGCCCCAATTTCTCCGCATAAAGGTAATATACGAAGCTAATACGCGTATTTTTGCAACCTTAGATGACTTGGAATTTTTCCACCGAAAACCCTAAAGCGAAAAATTATGAGTTTAGGTTGCCTTGAATTGCAGGACTTTGGTGGGGTTCGGGGCAGCGTTCTGAAGGTCCCCAGTAGTAGGTTTTGCCTTCAGAAGAGAAGATGTCGCCGCGCAGAGTCTACGAGCGCCGCAACACCGCTGTAAGGAAACCTAACTTCTGCTAATTAGACATAGTAAAAAGTATATATATTTTGTATACACATGAGTAGATTTATTTCAATTAGCATGTCCATGCATAGAAAGATGTGGTGATAGGAAAACGGTTACGAAAAATGTGTAGGGTGACACGATTTCCCTAAGACCCAAGTAGTCGGGTCATGATCAGAAACATAGAGTACGAAAGCGTTAGCCGTGTTCGTAGGTTTGGAATTTGTTCCGAACCAGGGCGTGAATGTCCCTTCAAGTCGACCACATGAAAGTCAAGGGTCGCTTAGTAGTACACCAGAAAAGATATCCCCTGCAGAATAGCGTCAGACCAAAAAGGTCAGCCAGCACACAGAGTTTCTTCCGTGCTAGGTAGAGGCGCACTACCTTTCTCATAAGGCACATGGAACCTTATGAGTAGTACAGACTTGGGAAGTGTCTTCCCTTGAGCCAGCTAGTAGATTCGAGACCGTGTCCGCGTGACACTAGAACAATTGGGTTCGTAAGATGGTCTCGGGTCGTCAGTTTCAGTTGCGCGTTAGGAGCTACTCTGCCTAGAGCCTTCCTAGTAGATGAGCAGGTTAGAAGCCATCTAGAACTCAAGTATAGACCTGACGTGAGACAGTATGCTAGTTAATAAATGCCAGGTCTTGAGTTAGAAAAATAAGAGTCACGTGCTTAGTACGAGTAGATGTTTGACCAGAGAATAGTGCGAAGGCATGCATAGCACATAGCATAAAAGTTTTTAATGCATAAAATTATTTTTCAAAGGCATACATGCATTCATATGTAAAACTGAGTTTTAGTGTCACTAGGAGGGGTTATTTTTCCTTACTCTGACCCTTCGTGGGCACTGTTTTTCAGGTGACCCAGGTGGGAAACTGCGTCTAGGATGAGCTTTATGGTGACGTCAGTTTGTATTGTTTATCTTATTCAGTTTACTCTATTTTTCAGCATGTACTTGTAGATGAGAACATTGTAACAGATTAATGTTTTTATCTAGTTTGTATCAGACTATTTATGGTTAACCAGATTTTCAGTTAATTCAGTTCTTTATCCTGTTTAGTGGCTCTGTGAATCCGGATATCAGGTATGTGGTTACTCTTAGTTTACTTTTTAAACTTCCGCTGTAAGTCTTAAATTGTTTAGTATAGATTTTATTACCTGCTGCTACTAGTTTTAATACTGTTTCCTAGTTTTCTTTATATCGCTGACCCGGCCGGACGGCTGATTTCTAAAATACTGGGAAGGGGTGTTACAAATTGGTATCAGAGCCAGGTTTAGGATCCCTGGACCCTAGAAAGAATTCACAGAGCCATAGGAGCGTTTAAGAGTAAACTCTTGTTAGTAAAGTACTTTAAGTTGCGATTAAGCCTTAGTGTTCGCTAGAGTACAAATAAGTTGCTAGACCAGATTTCTTAGATGTTTGTTAAATAATCAGATTTCCTTTATATATTCTATCAGGCACCACGAGTTAGTGAACCAGGTGAATCTTCACGCCAGAACCCGATTCCTAATGCGACCATGGGAGACGCTGCCGTGCCACAGGTACCACCAGTTTCAGCAGCTCCAGAGGGCACTGACATAGCGTCTCAGATTGCCAAGGCGGTTACTGTTGCCTTGATGGAGTTTCAGAGAGGACTGGCTGCAGGGTTTCCAGCTCCAGTTCAAGTACCAGTCCCTGCGCCAGCTCCTGCAGCAGCACCTGTGGAGATGACCCTGGAGCGCTATTTGAGAAATTTCAGAGAACTTCAGCCTTCGAACTTCAATGGGGATGAGACCCCGATGGATACAGATGATTGGATAGCTAACACCAGAGACCTGCTGAATGTTTTAGAGTGCCCGGAGAATAAGAAAGTTCCTCTGGCAGCTTTCCTCCTCCGGGGAGAGGCAAAGGTCTGGTGGGACAAATACCGGGCAGATGATCCTGCAGGTAAAGTGTTATGATCAATTCCTGTATCTTAGAAAGTAATGTTTTAATTTTAATATGGTATGATCGTATTTTTGTTTGGCCAGGCCGTACCCCAGACATGTTCACTTGGGGCGAGTTCTCTAGAGCTCTTGCTAGTTGGTTCGTGCCTCCTTCCGCACGACGAGGTCTCCAGGAGAAGTATCTGAGGCTTTTCCAGGGGGACAGGACAGTTACTGAGTATGAGCGAGAGCTGACTCATCTTGCTCGATATGCGGGCGTGATGCAGGGGGATCAGACTGAGAAGTGCAGTCGCTTTGTGGATGGTTTGCGTGACTCGTTGAGACAGCCGCTGATGACTATGGTCAACGCTGATTACAGGAGCTTAGTGGATACGGCTCGCAGACTGGAGGCTGACCAGCAGAAGGTTCAGAAGCGAAGTAGTTTCCGTGCGAAGCGATCTCAGGATTCGCATCAGCCGCAGCAGAGCAGAAACGATCAAGGAAAGAACTGGAGAAAGAAGTCGAAGCCCGATGCTAAGAAGAATGGTCAATCTGGTGACCGAAGCAAGGACTACCCCACGTGTCCCCAGTGTCAGCGTCGCCATTCAGGAGAGTGTTTGGCCAGTGCAGGCGTATGTTACAAGTGCCGACAACCTGGACACATAGCTCGCTTCTGTCAGGAAGCTGGGACAAATCAGGTAATCAAGGTCCTTTTGTATTGATTACATTTATGTAATTACGATAGATTTTTTTAATGTAATTTATTCCTGCAGTCGAAATTCGAGGTTGGTGGCTCTAGCAGGGTAGATAAGGGCAAAACGTTGATGCTCACTGATGGGAGACCATAGCAGGGTCGAGATTTAGTGCAGCCCAGAGCTTATGGGTTGGGTCAGCAGGAGGCGAAGGATCAGGAGGATGTTGTGACAGGTAGGTGTTGTTTGCTTAACAAGTTGGTTTTAAATCCTCCGTAGTGGCACATTAAATTTTTCATCCTTCATAAATCATTCATGTAGGCATCCTTATGATTCGTAACTTACCCTCTAAGATTCTGTTTGATACGGGTGCCTCGCACTCGTTTATCGCGGAATCTCTAGTGCGTAAGTTGGATTTAGAAGTCTTCCCGGAGTCAGTACCGCTGGAAGTCATGATGCCGAATGGATCCCTTCTATAGACCAGAGACAAGTGCAGGGTACCAGTGCAGTTTAGTGATGTTGAGATTATCGTGGAAGCTTTGCTGCTACCTATAGCAGGATTTGACTTGATCTTTGGAATGGACTGGCTTTCAGCAGTCAACGCCAGGATTGACTGTAGGGAGAAGCAGATTCAGTTCGATGGCCCCAACCAGACATCTTTCTCTTTTCAGGGACTGAAGGGAGTAGTGAAGATGATCATATCTGCAGTCCAAGCGAGAAGGTGCATCAGTAAAGGTTGTGAAACCTTCGTAGTACTGATGAGCGCAGAGTCTAAGGCTGATTTGTTAGAGGTACCAGTGGTGCAGGAGTTTCCAGATGTTTTCCCGGAAGAGCTCCCTGGTGCCCCTCCAGATAGAGAGATTGAGTTCCCGATAGACTTGCAGCCTGGGGCTACACCGGTAGCCAAATCTCCCTATCGGATGGCTCCAAGGGAACTAGCAGAGTTGAAGAGCCAGTTGCAGGAGCTGCTTGATTTGGGTTTTATACGCCCTAGTACTTCGCCTTGGAGTGCTCCAGTGCTTTTTGTGAAGAAGGATGGTAGTCTGAGATTGTGCATAGACTACCGTGAATTGAATAAGCTGACCGTAAAGAACAAGTACCCGATTCCCAGGATTGATGATTTGTTCGACCAATTGGTGGGATCGAACACTTTTTCCAAGTTAGATCTGAGATCAGGCTATCACCAGTTGAAGATTCGTGACGCGGATATACAGAAGACTGCATTCAGTACCAGATATGGACACTTCGAGTTCGTGGTCATGTCGTTCGGGCTGACCAATGCCCCTTCAGTATTTATGGACCTGATGAACAGGGTATTTCGGGAGTATTTAGATCGTTTTGTCATCGTATTTATAGATGATATTTTGGTGTTCTCTAAGAGTGCAGAAGATCATGCAGCACACCTCAGAATTGTTTTGAGCACACTCAGGAAGAACCAGTTGTTTGCCAAGTTTTCTAAGTATGAGTTTTGGCTTTCAGAGATTGCATTTTTAGGCCACATCATCAGTCAGAAAGGGGTTAGTGTTGATCCGAAGAAGATAGAGGCTATTAAGAGTTAGCCAAGACCGTCGACAGTTTCAGAGGTTCGCAGCTTTTTGGGTCTTGCTGGATACTACAGGAGATTCATCAGGGATTTCTCGAAGATAGCCTTACCACTGACTTCCCTCACTAGGAAGGGAAAGGGCTTGGTGTGGACTGTTGAGTGCGAGTTAGCCTTTGAGGACTTGAAGGACAGATTGATGACCGCACCGATTTTGAGTTTACCTTCAGGACCAGACGGATTTCAGATCTATAGTGATGCTTCAGGTCAGGGTTTGGGTTGTGTTCTCATGCAGCATGGAAAGGTTATAGCATATGCCTCGAGACAGTTAAAGGTTCATGAGAGGAACTATCCAGTACATGACTTGGAGCTTGCAGCAGTCATTCATGCTCTGAAGATATGGAGACACTACCTTTATGGAGTGCGTTGTGAGATCTTCACTGATCATAAGAGCCTCAAGTATATCTTTGATCAGCGAGAGCTCAATTTGAGGCAGCGTAGATGGTTAGAGTTTCTTTCAGACTACGATGTAGACATTCAGTACCACCCAGGAAAGGCGAATGTGGTAGCTGATGCCCTTAGCCGTAGAGGCTCGTGTTTTTATCTTCTCACTCAGCAGGAGGAGTTAGTACGAGAGCTGGAGAGACTGGACATTGTCGTTGTGCCCCGTTGCAGTTTTGGTTCAGCTTGGTTGAGTTGGATGGAGATTTCGTGCGATATTAGAGATAGGATCAGGACAGCTATACCGTTGGATCCAAAGATGGCAGAGATTTGGATCTCAGTGCAGTCAGTCAGTCAGAAAGAGAGGTTCTCTATTCAGGATGAGTTATATATTGCATGATGGCAGAGTGTGCATCCCAGATGTTAGTCACCTTCGTGAGGACATTCTTTTCGAGGCACACAATTCCAGGTATTCTATACATCCTGGTAGCACGAAGATGTATGCAGATCTTAAGATGACAGTCTGGTGGCCAGGTTTGAAGAGTGATGTTGCAGTTTATGTAGGGAAGTGTGAGACATGCAAGTTGGTTAAGGCCGAGTATCAGAGGCCTGGAGGCAAGTTGCAGCCACTTCCCATTCCTGAGTGGACTTTTGAGGATATCCATGGATTTCATTCATGGTTTGCCGAGATCGCAGAGTGGGAATGATTCCTTGTGGGTTATAGTAGATAGACTTTCTAAGGTTGCCCATTTCATTCCTCTTAGGAAGACGGATCAAGGTCCGAAGCTGGCCCAGTTATTTTTAGACGAGATAGTACGACTTCACGGTGTGCCCAAGGCTATAGTTTCAGACCGAGATGGCAGATTTACCTCCAGAGAGTGACGATATATTCAGGAGCGGTTGGGTACCAGGTTACACTTCAGCACCGCTTTCCATCCTCAGACCGACGGACAAACTGAGCGCACAAATAGGACGTTGGAGGATCTGCTACGGATGTGCATTCTAGATTTTGGAGGAAAGTGGGAGAAGTATGTTACTCTTGTGGAGTTTTCCTACAATAACAGTTTTCAGGCGAGTATTGGGATGGCACCGTTCGAGGCCCTCTATGGTAGACGTTGTCGGACACCGTTATGTTGGGCAGAGAGTGAGGAAAGATCTTCTATCAGAGAGTCATGGATTGATAAGACCACTGATAGGATTAAGCTCATTCAGGAGCGTATGAAGACAGCTCAGGATCGTCAGGCCAAGTATCATGATCAGAAGCACAGGACAGTAGAGTTCAGTGTTGGAGACTACGTTTATCTGAAGGTCAGACCAGTAAGAGGAGTCTCTAGAATAAAGCGGATGAAGAAATTGAGCCCCAGATTCGTTGGTCCTTTTGAGGTACTTGAGAGAGTTGGTGAGGTTGCATATAGGTTGGCCTTACCTGAGGATTGGCCTACTGAGGAAATGTGTGGTGTACATGATGTATTCCACGTCTCCTATCTGAGGAGAGCAGTCAGAGATCCCAGTCAGATCATCAGTACCGAGGAAGCACCAATTGAAACAGATCTTAGTATTGGAGTTAGACCAGTCAAGATAGTGGACACAAGGATTCAGAAGCTCAGGAATAGAGAGATTCGCATGGTCAAAGTCCTTTGGATGAACTGTGGCCGTCCAGAGTATACTTGGGAGCGAGAGGATGAGCTTAAAAGCAGTGCAGACTATTCTTTTCTCTTCGATTCAGGTATGATTTCAATTTTCGAGGACGAAAATTTTTGTTAGGAGGGGAGATTTGTAACATCCGTAAATCTGACACGAACATTTATTGTAAATTGTAGGGTCGAGTCGCGACGGATTTTGACCGAGACAGCGCGTCGTCGAGGTACGTTGTTCTATGATAAAATCGCGACTGTTTATTTGAGAAAATGGGAGTGTGCCGATAGCCGTGTTTTTAGGTTGTTTTTGGTGGAGTGAGGTGCCAATAGTATTTCCCTCCCTCTCTTTTTACGGTTAATAAGAAAATGAAACCGCTAGCAGCCCGATAAAAAAAAACCCGCACACCTCTTCTATCGGGAGAAAAACCGCAAGCCGTTCCGCCTTTTTCCCGTCTCCCGCAAGCGACGAGCTCGGCGTCCTCCTTTCCGCGACCAGCCGCCTCTCGCAGCCCTAGCCGGCGGCAGATCCCCCTCCAGCAGCCCTTTTCGACCACTCCTCCCTCCTCTGCAGGCGCCAGCAAGCATTCCTCTTCCTTCCTTGGTCGTGGAGGTACCGGGTTTCAACCCTAACCGTAAGAGTTGAGTTTCGTTTTGGTTCCGGTGAGTCGTTTCCTCCCTTACCTCGATTTCCTCTTGAAGATCCTTCATTTTGGAGGTAGACTAAACTAATTTTCATTCCTTTTTGCCCTAATTAGGTTTTGGGGTTCGAGTTTCACCGCGGAATTCGAGTAGGACGCATTGAGAGCCCCAATTTCTCCGCATAAAGGTAATATACGAAGCTAATACGCGTATTTTTGCAACCTTAGATGACTTGGAATTTTTCCACCGGAAAACCCTAAAGCGAAAAATTATGAGTTTAGGTTGCCTTGAATTGCAGGACTTTGGTGGGGTTCGGGGCAGCGTTCTGAAGGTCCCCAGTAGTAGGTTTTGCCTTCAGAAGAGAAGATGTCGCCGCGCAGAGTCTACGAGCGCCGCAACACCGCTGTAAGGAAACCTAACTTCTGCTAATTAGACATAGTAAAAAGTATATATATTTTGTATACACATGAGTAGATTTATTTCAATTAGCATGTCCATGCATAGAAAGATGTGGTGATAGGAAAACGGTTACGAAAAATGTGTAGGGTGACACGATTTCCCTAAGACCCAAGTAGTCGGGTCATGATCAGAAACATAGAGTACGAAAGCGTTAGCCGTGTTCGTAGGTTTGGAATTTGTTCCGAACCAGGGCGTGAATGTCCCTTCAAGTCGACCACATGAAAGTCAAGGGTCGCTTAGTAGTACACCAGAAAAGATATCCCCTGCAGAGTAGCGTCAGACCAAAAAGGTCAGCCAGCACACAGAGTTTCTTCCGTGCTAGGTAGAGGCGCACTACCTTTCTCATAAGGCACATGGAACCTTATGAGTAGTACAGACTTGGGAAGTGTCTTCCCTTGAGCCAGCTAGTAGATTCGAGACCGTGTCCGCGTGACACTAGAACAATTGGGTTCGTAAGATGGTCTCGGGTCGTCAGTTTCAGTTGCGCGTTAGGAGCTACTCTGCCTAGAGCCTTCCTAGTAGATGAGCAGGTTAGAAGCCATCTAGAACTCAAGTATAGACCTGACGTGAGACAGTATGCTAGTTAGTAAATGCCAGGTCTTGAGTTAGAAAAATAAGAGTCACGTGCTTAGTACGAGTAGATGTTTGACCAGAGAATAGTGCGAAGGCATGCATATCACATAGCATAAAAGTTTTTAATGCATAAAATTATTTTTCAAAGGCATACATGCATTCATATGTAAAACTGAGTTTTAGTGTCACTAGGAGGGGTTATTTTTCCTTACTCTGACCCTTCGTGGGCACTGTTTTTCAGGTGACCCAGGTGGGAAACTGCGTCTAGGATGAGCTTTATGGTGACGTCAGTTTGTATTGTTTATCTTATTCAGTTTACTCTATTTTTCAGCATGTACTTATAGATGAGAACATTGTAACAGATTAATGTTTTTATCTAGTTTGTATCAGACTATTTATAGTTAACCAGATTTTCAGTTAATTCAGTTCTTTATCCTGTTTAGTGGCTCTGTGAATCCGGATATCAGGTATGTGGTTACCCTTAGTTTACTTTTTAAACTTCCGTTGTAAGTCTTAAATTGCTTAGTATAGATTTTATTACCTGCTGCTACTAGTTTTAATACTGTTTCCTAGTTTTCTTTATATCGCTGACCCGGCCGGACGGCTGATTTCTGAAATACTAGGAAGGGGTGTTACAAGTCATACCATGAAGCTATGGGAACGAGTAATACAACGAAGATTAATACGAGAGACTAATATCTCAAATAATCAATTTGGATTCATGTCAGGGAGATCGACCATGGAAGTTATACATCTCTTGAGGAGACTCATTGACAACTATCGATAAAGAAAACAAGATTTGCATATGTTGTTTATTGATCTTGAGAAGGCTTATGATAGAGTTCCAAGAGAGATCTTATGTAGAGTCTTAGAAAAGAAAGGTGTAAATGTATCATATATTGACATAATCAAAGATATATATACAAATTCAGTGACAAGGGTGAGGACATCTGGAGGATTAACACAGGAATTCTCTATTACTGTCTTAGCTATTAAAGACGCAAGGCGCACCAAGACACAAAGGAGTCTTAGAGCCTAGGCGTAAGGCTCAAGGCGCAAGCGCGAGCCCGAGGAAGGCAAGGCGTAACTACATTCATTTTAAATAATCAACATCAAACATACGTTCATTTTCTTGAACAAATTATTCATATATTCTACTCATTAATCATTCATTACTATCATTTATATCTTATAAAAAATAAAATTAGTATGGTCGTTTATATCATATCTAAGTCTCAACGGTCGATAATATTTCAAAAACACTAAAACATATAAAAATTATTGAGTTCTTTGCATTATTTTTTTCATTATTTTGAAAAAAAAAGTTTATAATAAAAATCACACTCAGGTGCGTCATTAATGGCCAAAGGCACACGAAGGCGCAAACCTCTGAGCCTAGTGAGCCAGGAGCCTTAGGTGCGCCTGAGGCGCTCCTTTAACACATAATTTATTGTTGGATTACATCAAGGTTCAGCTTTAAGTCCTTATCTCTTTACCCTTATCTTAGATGAGCTCACCGGACATATCCAACAAGCAATACCTTGGTGTTTATTGTTTGCGGATAATATCGTTTTAGTTGATGAGACGCGTGAGGGTGTAAACGCAAAACTTGAATCTTGTGGAGATACTTTAGAAAAAAGGTTTTAGGTTGAGCAGGGCAAAGACGGAGTATATGGAGCTTAAATTTAGCAATACAATAAGGTCAGATGACTTCGTTATTAAGTTGGGTGATCAAGATATTTCCCATAGTGAGTGTTTTAAATATCTTGGAATGATAGTTCAAAAAGATGGAGGTATTGATAAAGATGTGACACATAGAATCCAAACGGGTTGGTTGAAGTGGAGAGGCGCGTCAGGGATCTTATGTGATCGTAAAGTGTCACTAAAACTTAAGGGCAAGTTTTACCGTACTGCAATTAGACCTGTGATGCTCTATGGTTCTGAGTGTTGGGCAGTGAATTGTGTACATGAGCAAAAAATGGGAGTTGCGGAGATGAGAATGCTTAGGTGTATGTGTGGACACACGAGATTGGATAAAATTAGGAATGAAAGTATCAGGGGTAAGACAGGAGTAGCACCAATTTCAGAGAAGATGCTAGAAACTCGTTTAAGATGGTTTGGACACGTACAAAGGAGACCATTAGAGGCACCTGTTAGGCGTTGTGAGAGTCTAGTCACTAGGCATGTTAGACGAGGCAGGGGTAGACCAATAAAGACTTGGAATGAAATTATAAAGAAAGACATGATGCACTTAGGCATTAGTGGAATTATGAAAAAAGATAGGGCATAATGACGACAAAGGATCCATATAGCCGACCCCACTATAGTGGAATAAAGGCTTGAGTGTTGTTGTTATTGTTGTACCCTATTCATGTGAACCCCGCACTATTTACCCCGCAATCCTCTGTATTAATTGCTACTATTCATTGTCGCTCCCAACGTGTAACTGCGCGAGCCCGTTCCTATTCATCTCTTCCCTCATGCTGTTCACGCCACTACTGGTCACGACCTGCACTCCTCTCCTACACGTAAACATCGCCATTGCCAAGGCCGCTGTCCATCTTCTTTCCTGTCGATTGTTAGCCACCCATTTCTCCGACAGACACAGTTCATCACCTCCTTCACGGGAAACGTAGGACGCCCTCCCTTGTACAAACTACAGACACACCTTCGTTTCTCCACAATATTTCTTCCTCCCGCTTGTCGCTAACCCTAACCAACCTCTTCCAGTTGGTAATACTCCCTCCCAAATCTCAAGTGCTCGGCCCTAAACCACATGTGGAACAACCAAAAGCCCCTCTATTCTTCTTCCACCTCTTCCTTTCTCTGTCGTGGAACTACCATCAATGCCGACAATAGCCATACCACCTGTTTCCTGAATCCGACACAGCCATACTTCTCATTACTTCTCAGCAAGGAAAATCCCATCAGCCAAGTCAATTCTAAGCGCAGCACCAACTCGACATCCTTCTTGTACTGCTAAATTTAAGCTCATATACTCTATCTTTGCCCTGCTCAACCTAAAATCCTTCATTTCTGATGTATCTCGCCAAGATTCAAGTTTTGCGTTTACACCCACGCGCGTTTCATCAACCAAAACGGTATCATCCGCAAACAATAAACACCAAGGTATTGCTTGTTGGATATGTCTGGTGAGCTCATCTAAGATAAGGGTAAAAAGATAAGGGCTTAAAGCTGAACCTTGATGTAAGCCAATAGTGTTGGGGAATTCCTGTGTTAATCCTCCAGATGTCCTCTCCCTTGTCACTGAATTTGTATGCATATCTTTGATTATGTCAATATATGATACATTTACACCTTTCTTTTTTAAGACTCTACATAAGATCTCTTTGGAACTCTATCATAAGCCTTTCAAGATCAATAAACAGCATATGCAAATCATGTTTTCTTTCTCGATAGTTGTCAATGAGTCTCCTCAAGAGATGTATTACTTTCATGGTCGACCTCCCTGGCATGAATCCAAATTGATTCTCCGAGATGTTAGTCTCTCGTCTTACTCTTCTTTCTATTACTCGTTCTCATAGTTCCATGGTATGACTCATCAATTTAATTCCTTTTGTAATTAACATAATTTTGTATCTCTTTTATTCTTATACAAAGGTACCAAATTACTTTCTCTTCATTAGTCTGGCATCCTCTTTAACTTCAGTATCTTATTGAAAAAATATGTAAGTCACAAAATTCCTTCATTTACTAGATATTTCCATACTTTGATGGGTATATCGTTTGGCCCAACCGCTTTTCCATTTTTCATCTTATTTAGAGCAACATTTACTTCTGATACTTGAATTTTATGATAAAATATTATGTTCCTATACTACTCTGATTTACGTAACTCTTTCAAGTTAAATTCAATGTCCTTTGTTTCATTATAGTGTTGATACAAGTATCTTTTTCATCATTCTTTAATATTCACAATATCCGTCAAAACTATATTTGTCTCATCTTTTATGCATTTTACTTGACTTAAATCTCTTGTTTTCCTTTCTCTAGCTCGAGCAATTTTATAAATAGCACGCTCTTCATCTTTGGTATTTAGTTGCTTATAAAAATTTCCATAAGCTTGACTTCTTATTTTACTTACTGTCTGTTTAGCTTTTTTTGGCGACTTTATATCTGGATAAGTTTTCATCATTCCTACAAGCGTATAGTGATTTATAGTTGACCCTTTTTGCCCTCACTTTGTCTTGCAACTCTTTCCACCACAAAGATTCTTTATTTGGGGATGCATGACCTTTTGATACTTCAAGTACGCTCTTTCCACTTATCCTTAAATGTGAAGATATAACTTCCCATGAGACATTATGATCAATATAAAGGTCATCAACTTGTTGTTTCATAGCTTTTGTCTTGAAAGCAACCTGTTTTTCTATCTTCAAGTTCCACCACCGAATTTTTTTCAACATTTTTGTTCTTATCTTAAATTTATTATATTTAATTTGTACATCTAACACCACTAACATATATCGTGTTGTTAAACTTTCTCCTGGTATAACTTTACAATCCTTACAAATCATTTTATCCATTTTGTGAGTCATAAAATAATCAATTTGTTTCGTCCTTCTTCATTTCTTTCTCCATATTCATATCCTCCATGAACGGCTGTGTAATCTATATTTTCTTTCCCTATATGTCCATTTAAGTCTCCTCCTATAAAAATCTTCTCTCTTTGTGGGATTTCTCTTACTAAATCATCTATGTTTTCCCAAAATTGCACTTTAATAACTTCACTTAATCCTATTTATGGGGCGTAAGCACTTATTACATTAATAGTTTCCTTTCCTATGACTAATTTAAGAGCAAAGATTATATCACTTTTTTACTTACCTCAATAAGTTCATCCTTTCAAGTAGTATCCACAATAATATCTATTCCACTAATTTTTTATTTTTATACCATAATTTAAAACATAAATTATTTAAAAATTCAGTTTTTTCACCCACTCATCTGTCTCTTGCAAGCATAAAATATTTATCCTTCTCCTAATCATCGTATCCACTACTTCTATCGTTTCCCCCGTTAGCATACCAATAATTTTTTAAATTATATCAATTTATTAAAATTTTAAAAAAAATTAAAAAACAGTTAAAAAAATGCGTTCGCGGATACCGGCACCGTTGCCGCCAACCTGCCCGGCGCCCCCCGGTCGACTCGCCGGACCGCGGCGAAACCGTCGAGGGTAATTCGGCGGCGCTCCGGCCGGCGGCGGTAACCGTAAACAGAAAGGTTTTTTTTATCGGGATAACGTCGGGTTTAGGAGGGGCTGAGATTCTTTGGCGCTATTAGCAGTCCACCTTCCTCTCTAATCCAAGGGTTGAAATTTTCTTATTGAAAGATCGAACGGTTCAGATTTGTTCATCGACCGGGTTACACGGGGATTTCTTTATATATAGTATAGATAATCAAGTGCCAGAGTTTTATTTATCCAAAATAACATTTTGGAGATTTACTTTTTGTGGCGGGGGTACGGTTCGGTCGGGGTACTGTTGCGGTCACACAGGGGCCTCCGTGCGCTGTCACTATGATTTCCTAATGTGCTCAGATCACCCCGAGTGTTGGGAGTACTGTCGTATGAAGCTCGTGGGTCTAAGAGCAGGCGAGATGGGTGAAGGTACTGTCGTGATAAAGCTAATGTCGCGGCCGCAGGCCCCCCCCCCCCCCCCCCCGTACACCGTCACTCATTTATATATATTAAAATATGGTATTTTTAAAATCTTTGTGATATGTCCTTTGCAATCGGATATCTGAGATTTCAAATTCAAACTGAGATGAACTTGACGCCCGTCATATGGAACCTTATCTCAAATCCACGAGGTTGCCTCCAACAAATGTGCAATACCTAGGAGTGAACTGTTTAGTAATCAATGAACCTGTCTGGTCTACATCGATATATACCTCAATCCTGAGTAAATTCTGATGCAGGGCCAGGAGTCCACCTATCTGCCACCCCGTAGTCCACTGGCGGTCCACCTTGGAGTCCACCAAGGGGTCTTATCAGGTCCGCGGACCGTACACCCCAACCAACTCTCTGCCACGAAGTCCACCAGGCAGCAGGTTGTTGAGGCTAGGGCTTGATCCCCAGACCTCCTTGATTAGAGGTCATCACCAGCGCTCTCATCAACAACTGATCTGATGCCCTCTTATCAAGGAGGTCTGGGGATCGAGCCTCAGCCTCAACAACCTGCCGCCTGGTAGACTCCGTGAAGGAGAGTTGATTGAGGTGTACAGTCTGCGGACCTGATAAGGCCCCTTGGTGGACTCCAAGGTGGACCCCCGGTGGACTCCGGGATGGCAGGCAGGTGGACTCCTGGTCATGCATTACAAAAGCGCGGATCAGCTGGTGATGAGAACTCGCATGAGAGTTCTTTATCAAGGAAGTCGGGGGATCTAGCCTCGGCCTCAACAACCTATCAGCTCTGTTGTGGGGTCGGGGATGGGTTGGGGTGTACGGCTCGCGGTCTTGATAAAGCCGCCATGGTACGACGCCATGGTGGGCCTCTGGTGGGACTCCAGAGTGGCAGGCGGGTGTGACGTCTGTCCTGCATCATAAAAGTGCATTTTATTATGCGGGACCAGGAGTCCACCTGCCCACCACCCTGGAGTCTATCAGGGCCCACCTTGGAGTGCACCAAGGGGATTTATCAGGCCCGCGGGCCGTACACCCCAACCCATCCCCGACCCCACAACAGAGTCGATAGCTTGTTGAGGTCGGGGCTAGATCCCCTGACCTCCTTGATAAAGAGCTCTCATGCGAGCTCCCAGGAGAGCTCTTTATCAAGGAGGTCGGGGGATCTAGCCCCGGCCTCAACAACCTATCGGCTCTGTTGTGGGGCCAGGGATGGGTTGGGGGTGTACGGCCCGTGGGCCTGATAAAGTCGTCATGGTGCGACGCCATAGTGGGCCCCCTGGTGGGACTCCAGAGTGGCAGGCGGGTGTGACGTCCGTCCTGCATCAAATTCTGGGAGAGAATAATAAGCTTCTGTTTCTGGAATAGTCTTTACAGATTTGAAGATTCTATGAGCATGCTATATTTTGAGGAACGTGTTAAAGAATAACAAGGTTAAGGTGCCATTTTATTGATTATGCAATCGTTTTGAATAGGGATATCATATAAATTAGGAAAATTGCACAAAAGGGAAAATTGAAGTGAGAAAGCAAAAAATCATAAAAGTGAAAGTGAATCGCTGATACGTTCCGGGGAAATCCCGGAGAGGAATCTGGCAAGGGGGAGGGCCGGCGGTGGAGAGCGAGAGGAAGGAGGAAAGAACAAGAGGAAAGGTTAGGGAGCAACCTTAATTCTCATACATCTAAAACATAACCCAAAAGAGTACAACCCCACCCCTTATAAGTGCGAGGTGTGACAAAATAAGAAATACAACATAAAGGAAAAAAAATAAATGTGTAAAACCAAATAGGAAATAATGAAATAGGAAATAGCGTCTTCGGTCTCTCCTCCTGCAGACAGACCCATCGTCATCTTCCTCCGCGTGCGGACCCGCCACGGTGTCTCCTCGGCGTGTGCGTGTCCCGTCGGCATGCGCAATCGTAACAATCGCATTGATAAGCTAGGTTGATAAAATTTAGACAGTAAGTTTTACTTTACAATGTTTGTTTTTCAGAATCCATAAGTTCACTTAAAGCATCTTAACCAACTAGAAACTTATAAAGCTTATATTAAAATAAGAACAAGGATATGATTATTTTCAGTACTTTCTGGTCCATGCAACACATTCTTTATCATGATTAATGAAGTAGAAATATTCAGTGCAAAATAAGTTCATTGTCTAAATTGAAGGCAGAAAAATCATAAAATACGCACAGCGGACGATCTTAATTGGCTATCTGCCCCTTCATCATCTTCTCCAAACCCTTCAGCAATGAGCCTCATTAGATTGTGTGCCACTTTTACATTTACAAGATCACCAGCATGCTCAAAGACCTTATTCATAGTCTGGAAAATCAAATTGATTAGTGAGCAAGTAATAGTTCAGAAGGATTAAGAAATAATATAACATCAATAGGGCCACCTGGATAAACCATTTGTTGCTTGGAGCAAATTGTTCGGCAAGCTCAACACAGCGTGAAGCTATTTCAGTTTTATAATGATTATCATTGATACTAATCATGTAATTAATCATCCGATCAACTATGACTTCAACGTTGTTGGACTTTGTCATCTTATAAAGTAATTCAAAAGTCTTCCTCTTCAATGTATCATCAGGATCCTAGTAGCAAAGAAAATATAAGTTCATCACAAAACCGGTATTACAGACAGCAGAAATTATATGGAGAAGGATAAAACGACATCCAATAATTTGAGGGTGTGTTTAATCAAAGCTTTTTATAGTTTAAGCATAGAGGAAAGACAAAACTTTTATAACCAAATAAATTCGAAATCGTAAAGGCTTGCACATAAAGTAAAAGCAGGTAAGCAAAAAACTTGGATACAAATAGTAAACAAAGACTTGAACTAGCTAAACATAGCATCGCTTGCAACAGGCACAGAACAGAGTCAGTTGGAATACAATTAATGATTGTATGTTGGCAATGATGCTAAATGGTGGAAAAAGTAATACTAATAATAAGAATGAATATGGCATGACCCCATTTTTGCACAGTTCAGCATAATGCGAGGTTTAGTCTTATACTGCAAGATTACCTACCCACAAAATGTGATTACATTCCGCTGCTTAAAAAGAAAGAAATTAATACTCTATTTGGGATAGTTGTGATGTTACAACAATAGAGGTGTGAAAATGTAATAGTAAACGAAATGTTGGCAATTTGTAAGTTTGGAATCTGTGGTTAGCATTTCTGGCTCAAACACCATCTTTGAGAATCTGGGCATTCACGGCCACTAACACAGGAAAGCACATGGATGACTATAGTGGTGTTCTGACCCAAATGCCATTTTGTGATATAGTAATCATGACTGCAGCTAGCCAAATGTTTTTCATGATTGCTATCATAACAGACATTGCTCTCTCAAACAGAACCTAAGTTAACAAAGTACACATACCTGTACTCAATCACCCGATATTGGTTTACAAAATACACTACTTGATGTATTTGTTTGATCACAAGGTTAACATTCTTTCCCAAATGACAACTATTTTAAGCATCATTGAATTATGCTAGAGCGAGAACAAATGCTTGCTTACAATCCCTCATTGAGTTCAGGACATGCATGAACTCTGAAAGTACCTTAATGTTGGCAATTTGCAAGTTTGGAATCTGTGGTAGCATTTCTGGCTCAAACTCCATCTTTGAGAATCCGGGCATTCACGACCGCTAACACACGAAAGCACATGGATGACTATGGTGGTGTTCTGACCCAAATGCCATTTTTGTGATATAGTAATCATGACTGCAGCTACCCAAATGTTTTTCATGATTGCTGTCATAACAGTCATTGCTCTCTCAAACAGAAACTAAGTTAACAAAGTACAAATACCTGTACTCAATCACCCAATATTGGTTTACAAAATACACTACTTGATGTACTTGTTTGATCACAAGGTTAACCTATTTTTCCCAGAAGACAACTATTTTAAGCATCATTGAATTATGCTAGAGCGAGCACAAATGCTTGTTTACAATCCCTCATTGAGTTCAGGACATGCATGAACTCTGAAAGTGCCGTAATTTTATCCAGAGAGATTAGGAGGTTAGAAAATGACAAGAATCATCTAGGTATCATGATGGGGATGATGTCGCACGGGCCTTAAGGTCTGCACACACCGACCAAGGAAGCGCTAGTAACTATTGACACCATTCAATTTAAGTGCATCGTCTATCTAAGAATTTAAGTATTTCAATTGTGTTTTATGATTTGTATTTAGTATGTTTTGAAAATTTTCATTACCCTTATCTTAGATGAACTCACCAGACATATCCAACAAGCAATACCTTGGTGTTTATTGTTTGCGGATGATATCGTTTTGGTTGATGAGACGCGTGAGGGTGTAAACGAAAAACTTGAATTTTGATGAGATACTTTAGAAAAGAAGGGTTTTAGGTTGAGCAGAGCAAAGATGGAGTATATGGAACTTAAATTTAGCAGTACAAGAAGGACAGATGACTTCGTTATTAAATTGGGTGATCAAGATATTTCCCGTAGTGAGTGTTTTAAATATCTTGGATCGATAGTTCAAAAATACGGAGGTATTGATAAAGATGTGACACATAGAATCCAAGCAGGTTGGTTGAAGTGGAGAAGCGCGTCAGGGATCTTATGTGATCAAAAAGTACCATTAAAACTTAAGGACAAGTTTTACCGTATTGCAATTAGACCCGCGTTGCTCTATGGTTCTGAGTGTTGGGCAGTGAATTGTGTACATGAGCAAAAAATGGGAGTTGCGGAGATGAGAATGCTTAGGTGGATGTGTGGACACACGAGATTAAATAAAATTAGGAATGAAAGTATCAGGGATAAGACAGGGGTAGCACCAATTGCAGAGAAGATGCGAGAAGCTCATCTAAGATGGTTTGGACACGTACAAAGGAGACCATTAGAGGCACCTGTTAGGCATTGTGAGAGAGTCTAGTCACTAGGCATGTTAAACGAGGGAGGGGTAGACTAATAAAGACTTGGAATGAAACTGTAAGAAAAGACATGATGTACTTAGGCATTAGTGAGATTATGACAAAAGATAGGGCAAATGGCGACAAAGGATCCATATAGTCGACCCCACTATAGTGGGATAAAGGCTTGAGTGTTGTTGTTGTGTGTTTTGAAAGATTTCATGATCTGAGAATTATGACTACTCATGTCCTCTGAGTCTATAAATAGAGGTAGAAGGCTCATTTGATAAGTATTGAAAGCTTGAGAGAAATCACTTTTTTGATCAGTATTGCCACAAAGTGGAAATTCAAGCATGAAGCTTGGAATATCACCCCCTCCCCCTCCTTAGCTGACCCCCTAGTCCCTCCTCCATATGCACAACCAGCCCCCGCTCCTTCCCTCCATCGCCATAGCCAGTCGTCCCCTCACCATAATCCCCTTCCCCACATTGGTCGGTCTTCAAAACCCTCCTTTTTCATCTATGGACACCTCCAGCCACCATCACCACCTCTGGTCACTACCACCTTTGTACATCACCTCCCCGGTTACCTCCCCCCTCCCCCGAATTAAGGGAAAAGTCAAAACCACATCCATCATCCCCATTTCTTCTCACTAAGTCCTGGACTGGTTTCCAAGTCCCCCGACTACTCCTAGACAACAGCCAGACACCTTCTCTCCCCCTTTATTTCTTCTCAGCAGTTATCCAGGGAGCATTCCAGCCCTCCAGACCAATTAAAGCCACTCGTTCCACCTCCTAGCATCTCTCCATACCTACAGAAATCCTTTTCCATCACAAACAGCCCCCTCCAACCCCCTGGGCTCTACCAACATCCCCTACAATCCCTTCCGGAACAATTACCACCCAGCCCGGTAATAACCCTATCCATCCAAATCCCCCTCCAAACCGCTCCATCTCCGATCACCAGTGACTCTTCGGACACTTACCAATCCTTCTACTTTGAAATTTTTGCGAGTTTATTGTTTGCTTGCAGTTATTTTGTGTTGAATCTCATGTTAATTCACTGTTTTAGGGCAATACTACTAAGTGCTGCCACAACTTCTCTTGTAATTTGTTGGAATTTATTAGCTTGGGTGATTGTTTTCCCAAATATACAACATTACTTTCTTAATTAATTTGAAATTATACTTGATTGTGGCTTGTTTGTTGATGAATAGTATTTATACTTATTTTTAGTATAATATTTATTATAGTTTTAACTAGAAATGATAGTATTGTGTCTATTTTGCTTTATAAAACCTTTGTTTTTATATTTCTTTGCTAATTTAAACTTTAATTTCATTTTGTAGATATTTCTGCAAATTTCAGGGCAAGTTGGACAAATTTAACAGTAAACTCCCGTGACCGAGACCGTGTCGATTTAATCTCGTGGAGAAATGCCCAGAATAAATGGAAATAATTGAAAAAGCTTTATTAATCTTTTTTCTATCACAAAATACATGACTTTGTACACTTAAATAGGAGAGAAAAGGGAATAGGAAATCCTATTTTACAATGTGGAACTAAAACATGAAATGACCCTAAACATGGGCCTTAAAATTGGGCTCTTTTACATATTTCTTCAACACTCCCCTGCAAGCTGGAGCATAAAAATCATAGGCACCAAGCTTGAACATAAACTGATAGTATAAGAATCTTGGTAGTGCTTTTGTGAGAATGTCAGCAACTTGCCCGATAGCAGGAACATGTTGTAACTTCCAATTTCTTCAATTGAACCTTCTCCCGAATAAAGTGACAGTCAACCTCGATATGTTTGGTTGGCTCATGGAACACGGGACTCTTGGCGATATGTATAGATGTTTGACTATCACACAATAGAGTTGCAGGTGAGGGAAGTTTGACCCCTAAATCACGAAGAAGACTTTCAAGCCAGGTGAGTTCTGATACAACAGAGGTCATTGCCTGACACTCTGCCTCAACAGACGAACGCGCAACAATGGATTGCTTCTTGCTACGCCATGTAATCAGGTGTCCTCCAAAGTAAGTGCAAAAACCAGTTGTGGAGTGTCGATTATCTAGCGAACCAGCATAATCATCATTACAGTAGGCAATCAGATATAGGGAGGAAGAAGAATTTGGTTTGTATACGAGCCCTTGTATAGGCGTTGTCTTCAAGTAACTGAGGATGCGCTCAACGACTTGAAGATGAGAGGTCTGTGGAGCATGCATAAAATGACTGACAACTCCAACAGCAAAAGAGATATCAGGTCTTGTCATAATGAGATAAATCAGTTCCCAACAAGTCGACGATAATACTCCGGATTTGGAAGTGGCAGATTCTGAATTAGAGCCCTGAGTACAGAGTTTGTGGTTGACATCCATGGGAGTGTCAGCAGACTTGCATCCCAAGTAGGCAGCATCCTAGAGAAGATCAAGGCAGTATTTTCGTTGAGAGTGGACAAGATCATCAGAGCGACGTGCTACCTCGAGACCAAGGAAATACCAAAGATTCCCCAGATCTTTAGCTTGAAATGCAGAGTTTAAGTGTCGCTTAATCATCTATATTCTCGCAGAGTCATTTCCTATGATTAGGATATCGTCAACGTAAACTAAGAGAATAACAGTGATAGTTGGTCAATGACGGGTTGTAACAACCCAAAATTGAGATAAATCATATAATGGCGTTTTTTGTAATTTCTTGAAATCTCCCCCTCTTACAATTATAAATCGAGCGGGCCCCCTTCTCCCCCGATTTATACCAATCGTCCTAGGGTTTTCCACATCCCGCTCTATTCTCCCGTCCCGATCCCGCCAAGCTGCAACCCCCCCCCCCACTCCCAGCCGCAAGAGCCAATCTTGCCGCTCGCCTCCTTCTGCTCCAGGCGTCGACGCTCCTCCTCCTGCCAGGGCCGACAGAAGCTCCGCCTCCTCCCCGAGCAGCCGACGACAACATCTCTCCCCCATCTTCTATTCAAGGCCAGCAATTTTTTTCTCTCCTCCTAGAGGCCAGCAATCATTTCCTCCTAATGGCCGACAGCAACCTCCTCCCTCTTCTTCGTCAATTTGGTCGAGATTTGTGAGAAAGTATGTCTAGGGTTTGGTTCTCTCTCCTCCTTGAGCCCAGATTTGACTTCCTTTGGGGTAAGATTCCTCCTCCACCCTTATTCAGATTTGTTTTATAACCCTAATGTTTTATTTGTGCCCCTTTTCGCGATCTATAATCTTTGCCCCCTTTTGTGATCGTCTAATCCCGTATTATTTGTGATTTCCAGTGCCTCTCCTCGACTCGCATGATGGAATCTCTCAGAATCTCTCTCCAAATTAGGGTTTGCCCAAGGCTAAGCGCTGTCAAGTCTCCGTCTCCGCATGGAATCTCTTCTCCCCTCACTCGTGAGGGAGGTAATTCTCTAACCCCTCTCATGTTTAGGTTATTTGATAATCATGCTTATGTTAGTGCAGTGTTAATTTGCTATGTCGCTTTCATCGTTCTTGTACAGGTCCAGTTAGGGTCTCTGATTTCGCTTGCGCCGCTTAGCCGTCGCCGTCAGATTCAGCCTCCTTCAGACAAGTAGAGATCTCTCTCTTACAATCATTGAACTTCAATTACTTGGTCTGTTCTTATGATTATATGAATTCACCTTTGATTGTATGTGTTGTCAAATGAATTAATGTATCGAATATCTAATCCGGCAAGTAATATCTTAAGGTTAATATATTTGGAATGTCATGAAATTGTGATCATAGATAATTTTATTTGAATATTTACTTAGATGAACAAATTTCTTGTTTGATGTATAATTCGAAGTATGCTGGGTTTTTTTTTGCAATGATTAACAAATATCATAATGAGAATCATTAGGAATTGTATGAATTGTATTATTTGGATTCACACGTATATGAATAGTATCTTCCTTTGATGAATTTCGTCTCTTTTGATGAATAATTTGAGAACCAGTAAGTTTGAGCACGAGCATTAATAAATTTGAATGATCATCGTTAAAGCTCTCGGCTAGCGATTAAATAATTGGTGGGTTATGTCACGCTCGTACCGTACACACATTTGAATTGAAAGATAATAATTGTAACGAATTCTGAATAACAAATACATGTTTGGTGTTTCTACATCATGCTCGGTAGTGAACACATGTTTACTTGGAAGATAACTGTGTCCTAGAATTGTTGAACCTAGACGAGTACTCGATGTCTCTGATCCGACACATGTCAACTTACCTCTACAATATACTCGATAAATATTCTTGTTATTATGACCTTAACCTCTCGAACTCGTGAAGCTCAAAACTCACTGTTTGGTTCCTTCTGTGTCGTCAAATCTGGTTTTGTATGTCTGTCTGAGTAAAACCTATTCTTGGTCTGATCGTTCACTTAAAGTGTTTTTGTTTCGATTAAATCACTACATTGTGAATCATGTAACTCATAATATCATAAGCAAACATTGAAACGTGTTGGGGTCACTTAGGTTGCAGCCTTCACGGTGTCAGTTGGGACCCACTAAGCATCCTTGAGCCGGGCCTGGGTCGTGACGAGGGTCACGACAAGCAGGAAGTTTCCTAATAAGACTTGTATCCGGACTGAGTGTGAACCATGCGCACCACTCAAAACACCCACACACTTCATTGATTACAGCTTATGATATTACTTGTTCTATTATATGTTATGCTCTGGGATACGCTTAATTTAGTCATTTCTGTTTGACTATTCTACTTGTCTATTTTGGTAGCATCGCTTCATGAAAACTGGTACGTGTAGGTTTCTGTTTCTACTGTTTTGTACTTTACTTTGCTCACTCTGCTTATTTCATTGTTCTGAGGCTTTTTCTTTCTGTTTTGGAATTGCCTTAGCGTTCGTGCAGCGCCGCCAGGTACTCGAGCCCGATCAGCATTAAATTCCAGGTTGTACGTTTACATTTCATTTACTGTCAAATATTTCTATGTAATAATTGCAATCAGACATTTTCTCTAGTATCATGGACAACTGCTAGGCTATTTAAATACTTTATGTACTTGAATTTGATATTAATGTCTGTGTATCCTCTTGTGAATCATAATTGCATAAAATCTGTAGCGGTACCTGTAAAACATGAATTTTACAAAAGAAACATGTGCACTTAAAATTCTTACTGTTTTAGACTCTAACAACTTCCGCATATATTTTTCTTCAAATTAACTATTTTCAGCATTCTCTGCATCCGCCTTAGCAGCCATAGTTTTCTTTCCGCTCATGCCTGTGACATTACGACCCGCACGAAGCTCACTCTGACTTATGTCGAGATGGGTCGTGACACAGGTGAAGAGAGAGAAATCAGCTGAGCTTCAAGTGAATCAGACATCCTGAACAAATTTGCTGAATTTTTCAAACCATGCACAAGAAGATTGTTTGAGACCATAGATAGATTTCTTAAAGTGACAAACACGTGACTTCCCCGGGGTCTCAAACCCGGGAGGTTGATGCATGTAGACAGTTTCTTGATTGAGAAACGCATTCTTAACATCCAACTGATAGAGTGGTCAGTGACGATGAACAACCAAAGAGATCAAGACCCAAACAGTATTCATCTTAGCAATAGGTGAGAAGGTTTCATCGTAGTCGAGGCCATGTTGCTGAGTCAAGCTGCGGGCAACAAGCCGAGCTTTGAGGTGGTCGACAGTACCAACCGAAGCATATTTGATGGTATAAACCCACTTACATCCAAAACAGGTCTGGCGGGAGTAAGTGAGACAAGATTTCAAGTCTGGTAAGCTTAGAGGGCAGTCATTTCTTTCATCCATAGCAGCACGCCACCCAGGATGTCGAAGAGCCTCCTGTAAAAAGTTAGGTATCGAAATTGAGGAAAGAGACAATGCCAATTTGAGGAGGGGAGAAAAGAGGTGATGCAAGGAGACACAGTTCGCCAAGGTATGAGCCGTGGAGGAGGAAGTTGGATCATCTGGCCGCACAAGAGCATCAGTAGATGGCACCTGCTGATGGGCGTCAGATTTGGGAGGACGGCGGGTGTACACACGAAGAGGTGGTTTAGGTAGTGGTGGTGGTGTCAGTGATGGTAAGGGAAGAAGCGGTGGAAGAGATGTAGCAGGGACGGTGGGACGGGGTAAGGGGGAAGGTAGAGGAGGAGTTGGAGGAGAGGAGTGGAAAGGCAGGTCCTCGATAAAGCTGACATCCGCCGAAACGACAATTTTGCGGGTGTCGGGAGAGTAGCACACATAGCCTTTCTGAGTGCGGGAATATCCAACAAACATATATTTAGTCGCCCGAGGAGCCAATTTGTCGACGGAGGGACCAAGGTTATGGACATAATAGTACAACCAAAGACACGAGGCACGAGAGCAAATAGTTGTTTGGAAGGAAAAAGAAGACTAAATGGTGTTGCAAAGTTAAGGAGGGAGGAGGGCATTCGATTGATGAGGTGACTAGCAGTAGAGACAGCGAAATTCCAGTAAAGAGATGGAACCTGCATTTGAAACATGAGAGATCGAATGACGTCAAGAAGATGACAATTTTCTAATCGATCACACAATTTTATTGAGTATACGGGCACGAAGTTTGATGAATGATTCTAAACTCAATACACATTGTAGAGAAGGTACGGCTAGTATATTCGCGCGCATTATCTATACAGAGAACTTTAATATTTGCGGAAAACTGAGTATAAGTCTCAGTAATGAAAGCACAAAAAGTAGAGGCAATTTCAGAATGATCTCAAAGTAAATATAAACAGGTCATGCGCGAGTAATCATCAATAAATATAATAAAATAATGATAGTCATAAACACTCGAGACCTTATATGGTCCCCAAACATCTGAGTGGATTAAAGAAAAAGGAATATCACTCTGAGTACAATGAGGTAAAAAAGATACACTGTGTTGTTTGTCAAAGATACATAATTCACAAGTAAACTTTTGAAGAGATACATCAAGAAGAACCTTCTTGAGGATCAGAAGGGGGCATGCCGAAGACGGCGATGTCAATCAACAGACGTAACAGAGGAGAGAGAAGGAGGAACATCCAAAAGATATATCTCATTAGATAGCCGTCCTTTTCCAATAATACTCTGCAAATCCGTCGATCCTGCACAACAAAGGCGGTAGGTGAGAAAGTGATGTTGCAATACAGATCATTAGTAAGACGGCTAATAGAAAGCAGGTTAAAAGGCGAGCCCGGAACATGCAGAACCGAGGAGAGGGTAAGAGTCGAAGTCAAGGGAAATCAGCAGTGCCAGAGACCGGGGTGGTGTCACCATTGACCACGGTGATGAACTTAGGATAAGCAGAGGGCAAGTAGTGAGATGGTTGTTGCGGAGTAATGTGGTGGGTAGCACCAGAGTCCACAATCCAGTGGGAGCTGTGGGAGAGACAAGAGATACCTTCATTGGAGATCAACGCAACAGAACCAGAGGAGTGAGTGACTACCCCTTGGAGATGTTGGAGCTGAGTGCGCAGAGCAGTGATGTCATCACGGGTTGAGGAGGTAGGCTCGACAACAGTAGAGACATTGAGATGAGAAGGCAGACCATGCTTGCGATAGCAAGTGGCCTCAAAGTGACCGTCCAGACCACAATGAGAGCATTTAGGGCGAGGTCGCCCAATACGTCCCCGTCCCCGAGTGTTGGTGCGACCCCCACAAGCCGGAGCAGAAGGGGCGGTGAAGGGCTGCTGGAGAAGAGTCGGAGCAGGAGAGAGTAAACATCATGGCGATCAAGACAGCTTCTTTTTGGGCCCGCTGCACAGTTAAATCCGATGTAGGAGGCTGATGTTGTATTCAGGCTTCGACAAGCATCTTGGAGCGCGCAACAAAATAAGTTAAGTCACCTGTCGCACCAGGGTCAAGAGTTTGAAAATCAGTGATAATATCAAACAAGTGTTGGAGGTTGTTCTGAACAGAATAGAGATAGTGCAGTTCCGTCCACATAGCCTTTGTCGTCTCATGATACATGCTCATGCGATAGGGCTCAGTGTCCATAGAATTGAGGAGCCATGATTGGAAACGATCATCGTCACGAAACCACTCGTCAGTAACAACAGCAGGGGTGATCATCGTCGGATAGTGGAGGAGCCCTTTAGTCTGCAGGACGTGACGCACAGAGTGCGCCCACTCAAAAAAATATTGCTTGCCACTAAGAGAGATGATAGTGATCTGAAGCTCATCAAGGACATCTGGGAGAGGAGGAGCAGCCCGAGCAGGAAGCGAGGAAGCAACGGTAGAATCCATGTGCAATAACAAGGCAACCAGAGGCGGCAAGATAGGAGGAGCAGCAAGAACCCTGCGGCAAGGAGCAGACCGCGCGAGGTGGAACAACAAGGAGCAGGGGAACTGATAACACCCTTGCAGACAGGCGGCAAGAGAGGGCGGCAACGATCCGGCAGGCTGGCAAGAAGAACTCGGTGGACTGGCGGACTGGCGGCAAGGATGTTGTAGCAGCTGTAGTCAGAAGGGAAACAGCTAGGACGCAAGTTGGAGAAGGTCGTGCGAGCTTAGCAGGAAAACAACAGGAGGCCATAGGAAGAACTGGTGGCCAGGAGAAGCCCAGAGCTGCAAGACTAGCCGCGAGCGAGAAGAGAACGAGGATGCGGCCTGGAGTTGCGACCTGGAGCAGAGGACTAGGGCAGAGAGTAGACGACCTGAGAGAGGCCGCCTGGAGCACAGAGGTAGCGGCCTGAGGAGAGCTGGCATCCTGGAGAAGAAAGCGGCGGCCTGGAGCAGAGAGATGGCGGCGTGGAGAGGCGACCTGAGAGAGGCGACCTGGAGCAGAGAGCTGGCGGCCTGAGGAGAGCTGGTGGCCTGGAGCAGAAAGTCGGCGTCCTGCGGAAACCGCGGCGAGCAGAAAGGAGGTAAGGGCGAGACAAAAAACCCGCAGTGAGCAGAGCTTGCGGCAAGGTCCGGAGAACTCAGTGAGAAGGAGGGATTGGTGGACCCCACTAGCCAGGGAGGGAAGCTATAAAAACTAGGGGCAAGGAGGGAAGGTATGAGGTGGAACCACGAAAGAAGGAAGGGCGGGGGGAAAAGGAGTCCGCAAAGGAGCGGATAGGGAGGATGTGCAAGTAGCGGGTAGGGATTTTTTGCGGGTAGGGGAAGAGAGGCTGCAGAGAGCGGATAGGAGAGGAACCTGCGGTTAGAATATGCCTAACCGCAGAGAGATGTGAAGAACCGGTGAAGGACCGCTGGCTCTGATACCACATGGAGAAATGCCCAAAATAAATGGAAATAACTGAAAAAGCTTTTTAATCCTTTTTCTATCACAAAATACGTGACTTTGTACATTTAAATAGGAGAGGAAAGGGGATAGGAAATCCTATTTTACAATGTGAGACTAAAACATCAAATGGGCCTAAACATGGGCCATAACATTGGGTTCTTTTACATATTTCTTCAACATATCCCAGGTTCTAGTTGTTTGACATGTCTGAAAAATTGAAGAGCACGCCCATGACATTCCCTGTTCATGGCCGTTTAAACCTCATCCAGATGATATGAAGAGTGTCAAGCCGATTGGAAGCAAGTCAAGCCGATTTGCAAGGTCACGGTCGTGTAATTCAACAGTCGCACTCGTGTTGCTTTAAATCCCTCCTAGACACGCCAATCGTCACGCCTTAATGTTGTCACCACCACATTCAATTTTGTCGCCCAAGTACACCCCCGTGTAAGCTCAAGTCACGACCATGTAACGCCAGATACATCTCCCCAGTTGCACCCCATCGTCTCAAATTTAATGCCCTCCGCCTGTCATACATGTCACACCCTAGGTCCGTCGTGACCTAGACCGTATACCTTCCAAAACACTGCACCCGACTCCATCCCGTCATCTGCCCTGCCAGATACATCCCTCTGAAGTTAACGTCAAGTACACGGGCATGACCTAAGGTATGCAGCATAATTTTTTGCTATGAATAGCCAGCATTTGCCGTGTCTTAGGGTCGGATTTTTTTTGGAATGATCTGGAGTGTTTTAGCTTACTATTATGATGTTTCTAAGTCTTCTCGTACTTCTTTTCTAGTCCACTTGTAATCCCTTAGTTTTTCTACTTGTAATCTTCCTTTGCTAGCAATAAAATCGCACTTTCTTTTTCTATTACGCTCTTTCTTCTTAATCATGCATTTCTTTATGCTTAATATTCCCTTCATCTCAATGAGTAGCTAACTTTCTTTTAGTACTAGATCGAGATGATCCAAGGAATGAAATAATTGTATTTTAATTTATATTTTCTTTTTCTCTTTAGTGAAATGCTTTAGATTTACCCTTGATCTATTTTGAATGGGGTCATATTATCGATATATGATTTTCATTTCAGTTTTCGTACTCCAGCTAGCTGAGAGGCTCGTGCGTACAAATCGATCACTCACGGGTAAAGAGAGTTGCACGCAACCCTTGAGAGAGGACGACGTAAATCTCCCGGATTGGAGTCAAATCCAATAGCGGGATTCACAACGCAAAGCGAGTTTTAGGAGTTTCGATTTTAGAACGAGAGTTCAGTCGATCAACCTAAACTCAGTTGGGCGTATCCTCGAGAGAGGTGCACTCATATTTCGGAAACTTTCACGATCAAAGTGGTTTCGTTAAAAAGAATTAGAGTTGTAGTTGTTTCGATTATTTTCATTCCGAGGTGAGTCGAGTTCGACTGCTAGCCTTTTTAAATATAGTCTAAACCATCCTTTTAATTGTAATTTTTCTTTTATTTGAAAACAAATCCAAAAAACTAATTGATAAGATAATAGTCCGTTTCCTTGAAGTAAAAGTAGTCAACGCGCCCGAAAAATATGACTTTGGCATTTCTAATATCTTATACTATAATCAATAGGTACACTTGCATTTTCGAGTATAGAATTGGAAAAATTCTCTACAGCAATCTTCTAAGTTTTAATAATCATTTGTAATATTGTGTGCAAAGTTCATTATTGCAAATTTATTTGTCGGATACTGCTAGTGCATATAGAGTGTCATTTGGTCTTCATGTTCTCTGTTTAACACAAATAAGTTTTGGCTTATTTTGTCACACTTAACTATATGTAAACAGCATTATCAGAATATCTCTCAAATTATGAAGAATTGAAATGTGAAATTTTTACAGAGCCTTTGTTAGCATATAATTTTCATGTAGTTCAAACTTGTGTGATTGTTTTCTCACTCTATTGCAAATATACTACAATACTTGGTGTCTCTCTGACCAAAACTTGGAGTCATTTGGAATTTATTCGCTTGTGTGATTGTTTACCAACTCTATCGCAAATATACTACATTACATAGTGTCTCTGTGATCAAAATTTGGAGTCATTTGGACTTCATGTTCTCTATTTATCACACAAATAAATTTTGGTTTATTTTGTCACACTTAACTATAAGTAAACAGTATTATTTGAATATCTCTCAAATTATGAAGAATTTAAATGTAAAATTTTTACAGAGCCTTTGTTAGCATATAATCTTTAGGTAGTTCAAACTTGTGTGATTGTTTTCCCACTCTAATGCAAATATACTACATTACTTTTTTCTTTAATTTGAAATTATACTTGATTGTGACTTGTTTGTAATATTGTTTGTAAAGTTCATTATTGCAAATTTAGTTGTTGATTACTGCTAGTGCATATAGAGTGACATCCCTTAGTCCCATTTAGAACACACACACCGTCACTTGGTGAAGCAAGGTAACGAAATGTGAGTGTGGTGAAAACCTAAGGACAATCACAGTTTCTACCACAAGATTGCACATAATAAAACAAATATAAAAGTGTTTGTAGCATAATCATAATCATGATTTGAGGCTAGGAGAAAACTTGTTCAGAATTAGTTTATGCTAAGTGAGAGCGTCATAATTAAGTGTCTAATGATCTAAGCCTTACGTATTTCAAGAGTTCAAGGAAACAAAGATCTCCAAACAACTATCACTAGAATATAAATTCAATTCGTACAATATAGAAAATACAACTCTAAACATAAACTCACATGCCCATAGGGAACCCTAAGGATGGAGACAGAGTATCGAAGGCCCGGTGGTCAAATACTCTGTGAAACAACGGTGTCAACACAATGAGAATGCACAAGAATAGGTGAAGATGGTGGGGAAACAGATGACTGTAGGGATGCTTAGATGAAGAGAGGTGGCTGGACTAGGAGCAATGGAGGGAGAAGTGGGGTTGTATAGGTTCAAGGAGGAATTGCTGGAAGTGGAGTGGGGGCTGCCAGCTTTTGAATGATTTGTGAGGAATTTCGGCAGGCTAAGAGGAAGTAGGGATTGGCCTCGGGGGTTATGGAGCAGAGTTGGGGGCTGGCAAGTGCTTTAAAGGAGCTGTGAGGTAGCTGGAGGGGTTTCGTCTGGTGGGGAAGGTGACTCTTGCGGCTGGGCGGCTGGGCGGCTGGGCGGCTGGGCAGTTGAGCACTTGAGCGGAGAGCAGGAAACGAGTAGTCTAAAGGGGGAATCAAAAGCTTTCATATATACATATATATATATATATGTATGTTGGATTATTATGATTTTTCCTTTGTGTTTTTACATATTATGTTCTCTGGTATTAGGGTGTGGGTTGTAATCCTGTGTATATATACATACGGGAGTCTATTTTATTCCGGTTTTCCTAAACATGGTATCAGAGCCGCATCACTAGGGTTCGGGACAGTCTCGCGCGATCCGCCTCCGTCGTCCGCGCTCGATCCGCCTCGCCCGCGGATTTTTTCCGGGGGCCAAATCGGGGGGCCTAAACGGCTTTAAATCAAAAAGTGTTCAACATGAAAGTTGTAGATATCGTCGAGATCTACAACTTTCATGTTGAACACTTCTCCTGAAAATGAACGTAGAAGACGCAGTTCAAAAAGGCGCGTATCGGGAAGGGGGAGGCGGGCTGCTTCGGCTTTAGTTGGGTGGGGTTTAGAAAACCTAAATTATAAAGGATTATATTTTTGATGGGTGTGCACATAGCCGAAAATGGTGTGCCTTTAACACCACCCTACATATATCTATACATATACATATATATACATATATGTATACGTATATGTATATACATATACATATATATGTATATATATATGTATACATATATGTATATGCATATATAGGGTTAATTACCGGGACCTCCCTGGGAGTTTGCATAATTACAGGTAGCACCCCTCTATCTTTCAAAATTACATTTACCTCCCCTCTAAGTTTCCCCCGATTACAAAAATGCCCCTTCCGTTAGAAATATGGATGGAAAATGATAAAACCGGCCAAATTATTTTATGATATTTCAATGTTATCCTTTTATAATGATTTTAGATTAATTACAAAGGGTAAAACGTAACACACTCATTTCAATGTAGAGTAATTATGAAGGGTAAAATTGAAATATTATAAAATAATTTGACATATTTTATCCCTTTTCATCTATATTTCCAAAGAAAAAGATCACCCCTCACAATGAAGAGTCATTAGAAAGGGTAAAATTGAATATCATGGCATAATTTGATAGATTTTATCCTATATATATATATAATTAACCCTAAATATATAAGGGGAGACCAAAAAACAAACATTCCCAATATGAGATAATAACATAAATATGAAATGTCAACACTCTCCCTCAAGCTAAAGCATATATATTGTATGCATCAAGCTTTACAAATATAGGATATCCTGGGACTTCTAAGTGATTTGGTGAAGATATCAGCAAGCTGATCATTCGAGCTAATGTAGGACGTATTCATTTCTTTGGACATGACCTTTCACGAATAAAATGATAGTCAATTTCCATATGCTTCATTCGCTCAAAAGACAGGATTGGAGTGTGTAAGATTGTCTAATTATCGCATTTGAGGGGCATAGAGTTGAATTGTTGATATTGCATAACTTGAATTCTAAGATAAGTAGTTTTAACCATATGAGTTCACAACTTCACATGTAATTAGTGTCATGGCCTGATGCTCTACTTCATCACTGGATCTAGTGACAAGGGTTTGCTTCTTGCGTTTCCATGAAATGAGGTTTCCTCTGATTAATACACACTATGCAGAGGTTGATCGTCGATTACTAGGACAACCAGCCCAATTAGCATTGGTATAAAAAAATATGTCAGTGTCCTCGATTAACGTAGACAATTCCTTTACCTAGAGATCCTTTGATGCATCGTAATATACGAACAACATCACAATGACAATCGTAAGGTGAGTTGAGGAATTGACTCAATACTAACAACAAAAGAAATGTCGGATCTTGTAACAATTAGATAATTCAATTTTCCAACTAACCATCAATATCTTTCAAGATTTGAGAATGGTTTCCTTTGTTATGGTACAAGTTTAGTATTTGGGTCCATAGGTGTATCTGTGGGCTTACAATTTTTCAACCCAGTTTCTTCCAGGATATCAAGGACATACATCCTTTGAGATATGGTTATTCCATATTTAGATAAAGTCACTTTAATTCTGAGGAAATAACGTAATCAATCAAGATCTTTGATTTGGAATTGGCGAAATAGATTGTTAAAGCACAAGATGACGGAATGAATCCTTGAAAATAAGGACGAGTGGTCAACCTTGGTGTAACCGCATGGTGCTGCTGATCCATTGAAGTCTGGGAGGCCGCCTTGGTTTATCTACCTGATGTTGCTGGACCTATTGAAGTCTGGGCGGATACATTGGTGTAAACGCCTGGTCTGGCAAATCCATTGAAATCTGAGCGGTCACCCTTGGTGTAGCTGCCTGATATGATTGTACATCGTAGTCTGGGCGGTCACCCTTGGTGTAACCACCCAGTGTTGTGTTAATAGCTTATGTTTGGGCAGTTACTTGTATTGTAACCATCCGGTATGATTATATTGTATTTAATCCCACGTCGTCAACTGTATATTATCTCGCCTCCTTTGTTCTATATAAAGAAGGGTGCACTCGTGTAAGATTAAGATATTTGGAAATAAAATTTCTATTATTTTCAAATTCTCAAATGGTATCAAATGGAAAATGTTCTTGTAGACGACTTCTTCTAACCGCACAAACGATTTTGCGCAGATTGCTCTACTGAAGTCGAATACCCTCACCTGAATTTTGAGATTGCCTTCGAGGTGTGTTAGGTATCTTCAGTTCATGCGAATTCCGGTTGTTTAACCACACGCACTTCCTGCTCCTCTGTGACTGTGGATTCTGGTTCTGTTACCGCCCACCTTACCTGCTCCATCTGTTGTGTGTGGTGTCCCTATCTCATGTCAACTTGTGCTCTGATCGGTTCGGGCAAACTCCTTCTTGGTACCCAACCTAACTCATTGTTGTTGTTCACCTTGGAAGGACTTAGGATCTGCGGACTCCAGCTTAATGTCCACGCCTTAATCCTATTCTACCAGGAGCGAACTCCAGACTATAATTGCATAAGCTGTTTGTTGCTCCCCTTGACTCACTTATGTTATGGCCACTCAGCTACCCACTCCACCACCTACCACTATTGTTGTTCCCACCATCTTTCCTAGTGCCTCTGGCAATCTAGGCATGGCGTCTAAGTTGACAGGGCCAAATTATTTTGATTGGAGTGACACATTCACTTTTATTTTGCATTCACAACGCAAACGTCATCACCTCACTAACAATCCTTTGGATCGTGACTCCCCTGCTTATGCGTATTGGGATGCTAGTGATGCTCTTCTACGCACTTGGCTTGCGGATAATCTCTCTGATAAAAGTTTGCCTATCATTCATTATGATGAAAATATGAAGGCGATTTTGGATCATCTTGCGGCTCTTTACTCCAAGGTTGTAAAACCTCTCGCATCTACACCTTGTACTCTGATCTCTTTGCTCGCCCCACTCTTTCTAAAACCATTGTCTATCAGGAGGTTCAGGCTCTTGTAGCAGAGCTTCCCCAACATCGGTCATTCTCTGTCAACCTTACCACACAGCATGGACATTTTCAGAAGCTCCCGGTAGCTTGTTATCTTCTACCCCTATCGAACTCCCGTGATATGATTCGTCAACAGATTCTGGGCGAAGCTGTCTCTCCTATATTGGATGCTAGTGCGACATGCATCTCTGCGGTTATTATTCTTCATAGGTCTCCGCTTGTTTCTGTTGGGTTTTTTTATACGTCACAATACTTGTGCGCAGCGGAAATGGAAAAAGAAAACCCAAAAGAAATACGGATCTAGCGATGAACATTGATCAAGAAGTAACATTACTATAAAATAAATTTTACCTTTGAGGGATTGAGTCAATACTCAACCAAGGTGCTCCGATGAAGTCCAACGAACGGCAACGGCCGGAGTTCCGAGCGTAGAATAGTGTCCACGACTCTACGAATATCCACACGAGCACGGAGAACCCTTGATTCTTGTCGCACAAGATCTAGGTTGGAATAAGGTTCGCACTCAACGTCTCCACGGATTACTATATCCGTTAAAGGAGAGGCGGCGGAGACGAATACGACGCTCAGGAAATGATTTTTGGCGACGTACAAGAACGGCGGATGGTCGGCGGCAAGATCGACTTTCACGACCTAGCGGAACAGTTCCGTCGGGAAGAAGATCGTCTCGCTCGGTATCGTACGATTAGGTCAAAAGGAACAGATACTTGCTCGGTTTACTGTACATATTGTATATATACTGAATACCGAGCCAACTGATACCAGCAGACCACGCCGAACCGAACTTAAAGGAAATAAACCGGAGGAAACAGAATTCGTCGAGTATATACGTCGATACTCGACAAATCAAAAGCTATTCGTCAAAATAACACGTGTATACTCGACGAATCGAGGCAGGACAAACCGTCCAAGCAATAAGGTGATATACGACGAATCAGAGTCTAACTCGTCAAACCCGTCATGACGATACTCTACGAACAAAGTCTAATTCGTCGAGATAACATTACGATACTCGACGAATTCAAACAGACTCGTTGAGATGTCACGACTATACTCGACGAATTCAAGACTATTCGCCGAAACCTTAATACTATACTCGACGAATTTCCCTTGGATTCTTCTGACCACTTACCTGATGACCCATATTCACAATATAGGTCCCGAAATGAATATCCTTCACATCCAGAACGTCATAGGCTTGGTCCTTCACACATATCACATATGAGCAAGGCCAACACAAACCTTTCCAACTTCTCCAATGCACTTATGTGCGACCTCATAGGCTCATATTGCGTTGGCAGTGAGACTACATGTTTGATCACTTTCAGATCACCATGGTAATACCAACAGTTTCTCCTCAACCCTCTAATAGCTTTGCACACTCGGCCAACAGTGGCGCCCCCACGGCCGTGGTGGCCGCATGGGGGCATGGATTTGTCATCTTTGCTCCCATTGCGTGGAGGATGGTCACAATATTGAGTGGTGTTTTGTGAAACATCCTCACCTCCTCCCTTAGGCATGTCAGCTTTATGGAATCCGCAATCTCTCCATCTACCTCTCTTCCGCAGCAAGAATCTGGCAGATGGTTCTCTTCTGCTGACATTGAGGCTCTCATCAACGCCTCCAAACAATCAACCTTCATTGCCACCTCTTTAGGTTGCGCGCAGGTTACTATATAAGGTAAGTAGTTTACCGAATTTAGTGTCACTAATCATATGACTAAGAATTCTCTTGTCTTCTCTTAAAGAAACACAATTGGTTACCGCAACTGTTCGATGATGATGGTTCGCGTGCTCCTGTTTGTGCCACTGGAGTGGTCTAGGCCACTGTCATTCTATGTCTTGACAACACTCTCTACGTTACGAATTTTACTCGCAATTTATTGTTTGTTAGTGCTATCTTCCGACAACTACAATATTATATTTTGTTTACATCTACTGCTTGTTATTTTCAGGATCATCGCTCCAAAAGGTCGATTGCTACAGGAATTGAATGTGGGGGGTCTTTATTTTCTTGATGTTGTTCATGTTCTCTCTGCATCTACCATCTCCAACTCTCTGCTTCAGTGTCATCTTCTCCATGGTCATCCTTTGCTCTGTTTATTGCACCAGCTCCTGCCCTCTTTCAAGAAGGAGGTCTCTACCTTAGATTGTGAGGCTGGTCAATTTGGAAAGCATCATTGTTCTTTTTATTATTCCAAACTATGTAGAACTTTTGTTCGTCTTTTTGACCTTGTTCACTCGAACATCGGGTGTCCTTGTCCTACCAAGTCTGTTGGTAGGAATAGTTTGTATTTTCTCATTTTTCTTGATAACTTTTCTCGTTGTACCTGAGTGGTATCTTCTTAAAGAACGTTTTGAACTTTTTACTATGTTTTTTTCTTTTTATAATGAAATTCGCACATAATTTGGTGCTTCTTTAAAGGCTACTCGCACTAATAATGAAAAAGAATATGTGAGCAACCAATTCTCTTCTTTTTAGCTTGTCTAATCTTAATATTCATCAGACCAGCTGTATGTATACTTCCCAACAAAATGGAGTAGCGAAAAGAAAAATCGTCATCACCTAGATGTTGCGTGGACTCTTCTCTGCCGAATGAATGTTCCCCGCTCCTAGTGGGAATATGAATCATCACTTATAGTTTCCATATCAATCGTATTCCCTCTAATACTCTTCAAGGGAAGACTCTGTTTTTTATCTTGTATTTTGACGCCGCTCCATTCTCCCTTAACTCTCGGGTATTTGGGTGTATTGCCTTCGTTCACTCTCCTGTGAATGGTCGCGACAAACTCTTCTCTTGCGCTATCAAGTGTATCATAGTCGGGTACTACCCGACTCAGAGGAGTTACAACCCTTTTCTCAAATGATAGTTTGTTTCGGCTGATTTTACTTTTTATGAGTCCACTTCATAATTCTCCGCCAATTATACACCTGTCGCCCTAGCAGATCCTCTTACCTCTATTGTCTAAAATGTCCTCCAACATGTCCGACATGTCTCCCGACATGTCATTTTTTAGGGAAAAACGATATGTTTTTCTTTAAAATATAGATTATGTTCTTTTGTAAAATATAGACCGACATGTCCGATTTTTTTCGATATATCGGCCGACACGATTTTTAAATATATCGTCTGCTATTTTATTTTATGTTATATTAGCAGACTAGTAGAATATGTTTAAATCGCCTATATATATTATATTATGTATGTTTTAATCAATTAAACTTATTGTTTCGATTTTTTAACGTTTTATTCTTACAACCAATTTTGTATAATAGTTGCATAATTTTTTAATTTCATATTAAAAAAATATGAAAACATTTAATATATTTATTACTTGATTGTTTGTATGTTTTTAATATAAGTTTATAAATTTGAAAAGAGTTATAGTCAATCAATGATTTTTAACTTATAAATCTTCTTTATTTGCAATCAACTTATTGTTATCAAAATAAAATTATTGTATATTATTAAATATATTTATAATGTATCATTTTGTATTTGTTAATAATATTTTATCTTAGATACTATTCAATTTAATTTTGTAATATAAATGACTCAATTTTTATGCATTTGTCATATTATTTTTCTATTTTTATAACATATAATTATAGTTAGTATACATAAAAAAAATATTTATAAGAAATATAAATCTGATATTTTAAAATTTTCCCGACATGTCTCCGACTTCCGACATCCGACATTTAAAAACTCAATCCGATATGAATGTGATATCCGATATTTAAAACATTACTTCCACTTTTCTCATCATTCATGTTCTCTACCGGACAACCCACCACCACAACCTCTTATTCTAATGTCATCTTCTTCTTCTCATAATCCATTGTTCCCTTCATCTGCTTTGGGACTCCCATTGCCAATTCTCAGGCCAGCTCTATCCTCTTGATGTTTTCATTGCACTCCGCAAAGGAGTCCGAGCATGTACTGAACATTCCATTCATGATCTAGTGTCGTATGCACAACTCGGCGCTTCTTGCAGGGATTTTTTTCTAGCCAACTGATGTAGGGTAGGCTACGGGAGTGCACAAAACCAAAACTACTGGGGGTGGAATATAAATGTGACACATTAACCCAAACATAAATACAATGATACGGTCAGTGATGGAGACGGATTAATTTGAGCAAATGAAATTTCAACTCACGCAGATAATTAAAAGAACAAAAAATAGTATTCAATAAGCAAATAATTAATGGTTTTCCTCTACTCGGAGGGTCAAGGCTAAGCGCATGGAGAATAAATATCACCTGCAAAATATAAGCATATCAAAAACGAATTTCCACAAACACGATTCAAAACAAATGCAGTGTTCAATCCAATAAAAATGTTGAATCAAATAATCCAATACAAGTGACTCACCAAAGTAGTGGGCTGACCAAAACACTGAAGATTCTGGAGCCGGATGCGTAGGGGAGGCGATTGAATGTGGAACCGTCGGCGTGGAAATTGCGTAGGTGGTTGTCCTCGATACTGGAAGGTAGAATCGGACTGAAAATGGATAGAACCGGCCATGTAGGTATAGATCCGGGCGGGGAAGGGTAGATCCGACAATACGAGATCGGATCCAGGCTGAAAAATTCCAAATCTTGGCTGATCCGGAAGGGGAAGAGCTATCGGAGGTGGTTTCACGAGAGGGGTGGCTGTGGGGAGAAGAAATCGGCGGCGGAAATTAGGGCAGGCTGTGGGAGTAGTTTGGTGGGGCGGCGTTGGTCTGGGAAGGAAAGGATGGGGCGGCGGTGGCTCCAGAAGTTAGAGTGGAGGGTAGCGGCTGAGAGAGGGGTATAAGGGGGAGGTGGCGGCTTACTGGAAGAGCAGAGGGGTCGGCGTTTTGATTGGTGGTTGGAGGGTGGTGCGGGTGGAGGAGGGGGAGGCAAAACCTGAGAGGGGCTAACGGTTTGGAGCCTTGGGGGGGACGGAAAGGGGGCTGGAGGAAGGGGGTTTGGGGAAGCCTTGGGGAGGAAGAAACCAACCTAGGAGTCGTCACCTAGGGTTCCACGGAGTCAGCACCGTGAGGTGATCGCGGGATTCTAGTAATGAGTTTTCCAAAATCTGCAATCCCTCAAAACCAGCCACTACTTGACTATTTATAACAAAAGAGAAGATAGGGCATCCCACCATCGACGACTATGATTAGTCGGGGGTGGGGACACTCAAATACAATAAAAATAAACCCAATAATAAAGTAAAATATGAATTTGACTCGCAACACGGATCCGGACACATCCGCAGAGTCGGATTGGCGATCCGATCAAGCCTTCCTGCGCGTATACACGAACGTAGGTCCTGCCTTGCCGCAAACCCCTCCTAGTGCATTATCTGATGGATCCCCATCAACTCCCCCCGACTGAAAAGTCTTCATCTCCGAATCTCCGATGAATAGAGACGATCGTACTGAATTCAAAGTCCAAGGGCGAGTTGATCGAGCTCTGTTGGCAGTATCCAAGCGTCATCTGCAACTGGGCAGCCCTGCCAATGTACCAAGTAGCAGTATCACGGCCCGCCTATGGTAGGAACGAACTAGTGGGATCTGATCTCTGTGATGCACTCATCGCTCATCTCTCGAGTGGTGGATCTCGGTGCGATCGGCGGCGCCGTCGGTGAAACCAAAGAAGACAAACCCCCAAGTGGGTGAGTGTTAGCAATGGGTATACTGTAGTGGACATCAGGCGTGGGTGGACTATGAGGGTGGTAAGGTAACGGGAATGGTGGGGGCAGCTGGCAGTCTCCGCTGCTCGAGTCCACATACTTGCGAGGCTCATAGTATGGCGTCAGATCTTCAACATTAAATACTGGATGGATTCTCATACTTGTAGGGATATCGAGCCTGTAGGTGTTCGTCCCAATGTGACGTATAACTGAGTAGGGGTTCATTCGTCTGGCACTTAGTTTTTTGGGAGGCCCTAAAGGGAGCCTCTCAGGGCGGATTCGCACCATTACCTGTTCGCCTTCTTGAAGTACTTGTTCCCTCTTTCGCTTATCTGCATGGGTTTTATAATTTTCATTGCTCGTTATTATTCGTCGGCGGACCGACTCATGCAAATGGCGTGCAAAAGACTCAGCAGACTCACTAGGGCACGACTCTAGGGGACTAGGGATAAGGTCTATAGGTTTCCTATGGTCATATCCTGACACTACATGAAATGGACTCAACCCAGTAGACATATTGACTGAACTATTATATGCAAACTCCGCGACTAGAAGATCAAAGTCCCAACTAGCTACATACTCGCCCACTAAACACCTCAGTAGGTTTGCTAAGCTGCAGTTTACTACTTCAATCTGCTCATCCGACTGTGGATGATATGCCGAGGAGAACCTAAGGGTAGTGTCAGTCTTGTGTCACAGGGTCTTCCAGAAATAGCTCATAAATCTCACATCGCAGTCTGACACGATAGACTTCGGCAAGCCATGTAGCCTAAAAATGTCCATCATAAAGATGGATGGTACGTGAAGCATCCGCCGTCTTTCGGCACGCAATAAAGTGAGTCATCTTCGAGAACCGATCGACCACCACAACGATGGAATTGTGTCTCCGAAGAGTATGGGGGAGTCCGAGCACAAAGTCCATGTTGATGTCCCCACAAGGGCGGTGTGGGACAGGTAGAGGTATGTACAGACCCATTTTTTGCTTGATGTCTTTGGCTGTCTGGCAGATCAGTGGCGGCGGACAACGCGAGTTACGTCCATCTTAAGGCTGGACCAGTAAAGGCGATCCTCAACAATGGCTATGGATTTATTCCCTCCAAGTACCCAGCGGCTCCACCCGCGTTCAACTCCCAAATAAAGTAATCGCGGTACAAAGTCTGGGGTATGCACCGGCGGGAGCCCCGGTACACATCCCTCAAAGATCTGATAGCCTTCAACAGGGTCCAGAGGGTCTCGGGACAAGGCGGTATAAATCTCGCCATAATCGGGGCATGTCGGATAATTTAGGATCACTCTCTGAAGCCCATATATACGTGCAGTCATTGTCTGTAATAGGGAGACACGGCGACTCAATGCATCAGCCGGCTTGTTCTTAACACCAGCTCGGTGTTTGAGAACGTAATGAAAATCCTGCAAGTACTCGACCCACTTAGCGTGTCGGTGTCCCAACTTGTGTTGCGAATCTAAATATAGTAACACCAACTAATCCGAATAAAGCACAAACTCCTGGAGAAGGAGATAGTTCCTTCAGCAGCGCAGAGATTGGACAATCGCATAATATTCTCGATCGTAATTAGAGTATTTCGGCTTGGCCTCGTTCAATTTCTCACTAAAGTAAGAAACTAGATGTCTCTCTTGGCTCAATAAGCCACCAATACCAACAGCAGAAGCATCCTCGATAGTGTTTGTGATTTGCTCAGTAACCGCTCCTCGTCCTCAACTAGCAGACTTCGCGTGAGGCACTGTGCCGCACATGTCCTCTGCCAGAACATCTATAACACAGAATACCCCCAGATTGTTGGCCATCAGTGGCGACGGCCTTTCCCTTCGTGTTCGCGGGAACACGTGGGGGCACAGCCGTGGTGGTCTGGGGAGGAGCGGGTTTCCTATAAGTCAAAGAATCAGTCTGAGAGGGGAACTGTCTCGTGCTAGAAGATCGTAGGTACTGCTTGTACTCTAAAGCGAGCTAAAATATCTGATCGACGGTCTCAAGATGATGGAGAATCAGCTCTCTAAATCTCAAAACGTAGGTCAGCCTTGAAACGAGAGACAGTGGCAATGGGCTCCTCCGAGATGTCACTCTGAACGACAAGCTCGTCGAAGAGCTATATACTCGGCGACAGTAAGTGACCCTTGTCGTAAGTTCTGCAACTGATCAAGCAACTGATCTCGGTAGGAGGCAGGGAGATACTTTTCTTTCAGCCTCTGCTTTATATCATCACATCGGGTGATAGGATAATAGTCATCTCCCTCAACAGCTCTCTCTACGTTAATCCAAAATACTTTGGCCTGTCCGACCAGCTTCATTTTGGCGAAGTGAACGCAGCGCTCGTCGCTCATGTCATACCACTCAAAGTAATGGTCTATGTCGAGGAGCCAATCACTAAAGGCTTTCGGGTCCAGGCGGCCATCGAATGAAGGGGCATTGAGGCAAATACGACGAGTGATGTTGTAGTGGTGGCCACCTCTCCGTGGGTCAGGATAATCCTCTGGGTAATCATCATGGGCGTAATCATATCAAGAAGGTGGGGGGACCACGCTCTCTCCAACCCGTGGGATAATGCTCATCACAGTGATGGTCGCGGCGACCGTGTGGGGACACACGATCTCTGGGTTCAGGCTGAGGCTGACGGGGCACACGGTACTCATCACGCTGGTGCGGGGGTCTATCACGAGCCAGAGCTTGCCTACACACAATCGCAAGATCGGGATTTCGCCTCGTCAGCGATGTTGGGGCTCGGGTAGGAATATCACAATGGTAACGGTCTACAGGAGGATGACCATCCATCGGACGCTAGTCAAGATGAGGAGAAGCAGCAGGGTCGTCCTCTAGCGAGTCGTCATGCTGTGTTGGAGTGTCTCTGGCATTCTCTAAGTGATCTAAACAAAAGATCACTTCGGCAAGCTCATGACGCACGTCGTCGAACTAGGTACCTAAAGTGTCCAAACGATCTAGGATACAATGCTGAAACACAGCCAAAGCGACACCCGAATTCGAGCTCGCCGCTCGGTCGTTAGTGATCAGTGGATCTGACATGCTTGCTCTAAAAATCCTATCACTACGGAGCATGCAAGCGGCCCGACCTGAGCTCTGATTCCAACTGATGTAGGGTAGGCTACAGGGGTGCACAAAACCAAGACTACTAGGGGTGGAATGTAAATGTGACACACTAACCCAAACCTAAATGAAATGACACTGTCGGAGACGGGGATGGATTAATTTAAGCATATGAAATTTCAACCCACGCAGATAATTAAAAGAACAGAAAATAGTATTCAATAAACAAATAATTAATGGTATTTCCTCCGCTCGGAGAACCAAGGATAAGCATGTGGCGAATAAATCCCACCTGTAACTTATAAGCGTATCGAAAAAGAATTTCCACGAACACGATTTCAAACAAATGCAGTGTCCAATCCAATAAAAATGTTGAATCAAATAATTCAATACAACAAGTGACTCACCAAAGTAGTGGGCTGACCGGGGGACTAAAGATTCCGGAGCCAGGTGCGTAGGGGCGGCGATAGAATGTGGAACCGACGGCGTGGAAATTGCGTAGGTGGTTGTCTTCGACAATGGAAGGTAGAATCGGACCGAAAATGGATAGATTCGGCTACGTAGGTATAGATCCGGAAGGGGAAGGGTAGATCCGACAATACGAGATCGGATACGGGCTGAAAAATTACAGATCTGAGCTGATCCGGAAGGGGAAGGGCTATCGGAAGTGGTTCAACAAGTGGGTGGCTGTGGGGAGAAGAAACCGGTGGCGGGAATTAGGGTCGGCTGTGAGAGGAGTTTGGAGGGGGCGGCGGTGGTCTGGAAAGGAAAGGATTGGGCGGCGGTGGCTCCAGAAGTTGGAGGGGAGGATGGCGACTGAGAGAGGGGTATAAGGGGGAGGTGGTGGCTTGCTGAAGAGAAGAGGAACCGACGGTTTGATTGGTGGCTGAAGGGTGTTGCGGCTGGAGGAGGGGGGCAAAACCTGAGAGGGGATGGCATTTTGGAGCCTTGGTGGCGACAGAAAGGGGGTCGGAGGAAGGGGGAAGTAGCTTAGGGTTTAGGGAAGCCTTGGGGAGGAAAAAACCAACCTAGGAGTTGTGGTTTCACGGAGTTGGCACCGTAGGGTGATCGCGGGATTCCGGGAATAAGTTCTCCAAAATCTGCAATCTCTCAAAACCAGCCACTACTTGTCTTTTTATAACAAAAGAGAAGCTAGGGCATCCCACCATCGATGACTATGATTGGTCGGAGGTGGGGACACTCGCAAAAATAAAGTAATATATGAATTTGACTCGCAACATGAATCCGGACACATCCGCGGAGTCGGATCGGCAATCCCATCAAGCCTTCCTATGCGTATACACGAACGTGGGTCCCGCCTTACGGCAAACCCCTTCTGATGCATGATCTGATGGATCCCGATCACCATCTCTGTCACCATCGTCACGACTACTTATCATGAAGCTCTTGCCTTACCGTGCTGGAAGGTCATTATGGATGAGGAAATGACCTCTTTGACGTCTAGATGTACTTTGAATCTCTGCCCTACCCCTCCTGGAGATGATGTTTTTGCTTGTCCCTAGGTCTTCATTACCAAATATCGCATTGATGGCATAATAGATATATACAAGGGTTGTTTGGTTGTTAAATGGTACACTCAGACATATCGTGTTGATTTCTTCGACACCTCTCCTGTTGCCTATAACAGTACTGTTCGGGTTCTCTTCTATGTAGCTGTAAATAAAGATTAGCCAATATATCAACTGAATGTTACGAATGTCTTCTCTATGGTGACTTGCAAGAAGAAGTCAACATGGAGCAACCTCTTTGATTTATTGCTCGGGAAGAGTCTCAAGTATGCAAGTTAAGGAAAGCTATCTATGGCCTCAAACAAAGCCCTCTTGCATGGTTTGAAAAATTCAGTCAGGTCATCTCTACCATTGTTTTTCTAGAAGTTCTGCAGATCGTTCTCCTTTTATATGGAAGACCACTCACAGACTGGTTGTTCTTACTATGTATGTCGATGACATACTTCTGACTGGAGATGAAATCATCTGGGATAGCAGTGACAAAGAAACACCTGCACGACCATACTTCTGACTGGGTAGTGACATTTGAAAATAGCAAAATTTTTTGGGCATCTCATTGGAATACTTTCTGGCATCAAAATTACAAGAAAGCGAAATTTTGTTGTTATCACCCAACACAAGTATGTGAACGACCTTAGCAATGAAACTGGTATTTTTGGTGCAAAATCTGCTCGATCTCATATGGTTGTAGGAGAGGACAAACTTTGGAATGAGATGTCTCGTCTTCTTTTAGATGTTACTCAATATAGGCGTCTAGTTGGTAAACTCATTTACCTTACAGTAAAGATATGCTACTGGAAAGATCAGTCAATTCACGCAAGCACACAAAGAGTGTCATCTGCTTTAAAAATATTGAAATATATCAAAGTGTCTCCTGGCAAAGACCTATTATTTCAAAAAAAAATATCTACGGATAGAAATTTATTCCAGTGTTCGTTATGCGGATGAAAAAGATCGCAAATCCACCTCAGGATTCCGCATGTTTATTGCACGGACTCTTCTTTGTCAAATGCATGTTCCCCGCTCTTATTGGGGATATGCTATCCTCACTTCTTGTTTCCTTATCAATCGTCTTCCCTCTAATACTCTTCAAAGGAAGACTCTGTTTTCTATCTTGTATTCTAACGCCACTCCATTCTCCCTTACCCCTCGGGTATTTGGGTGTCTTCGTTCACTCTCTGGCGACTGGTCGCAACAAACTCTTTGCTCACGCAATCAAGTGTATCTTCATCGGGTACTCACCGGCTCAGAAAGGATATCGATGTTATGACTCTCTTCTTAAACTGCAGTTTGTTTCAACTGATTTTACCTTCTTTGAGCCCCCTTCATACTTCTACACCAACTCTACACCTGCCACCACAACAGATCCTCCTACTTCTACTTCCTCTTTTCATATCATTCACGCTCCACCGGACATCCCACCACCACAGCCTCTTATTCTACTGTCTCCTTCTCCTACTCTAAAACTCTCATCGCCAATTCCCAGGTCAGCTCTCTCCTCTTCAGAAAGATCCGGCAATGACAGCATCTCGGATCTTGATGTTCTCATTGCACTCCGCAAAGGGGTCCGGGCATGCACTGAACATTCCATTCATGATGTAGTGTCGAATGCACAACTTAGTCATTCTTCTAAGGATTTTGCTCTAGCCATTTCTATCACCGTCGTAGCGACAACTTATCTTGAAGCTCTTGTCTTGCCGTGTTGGAAGGCTGCTATGGATGAGTAAATATCCGCTTTAACGTCTGGGGGTACTTCGACTCTTTTCTCTACCCCTCCTGGAGCTGATGTTGTTGATTGTCCATAGGCCTTCATTACCATATATCGCCCTGAAGGCATAGTGGATAGATACAAGGCTCGTTTTGTTGCTAAAGGGTTCACTCAGACATATGGTGATGATTTCTTCGACAAATTTTCACTCGTTGCCCGCATCAATATATTCGGGTTCTCTTCTCTATAGCTGCCAATAAAGATTGGCCAATATATCACTTGTATGTTGACTTGAAGAAGAAATCTAGATGGAGCAACCTCCTGGGGTATGTTGCTCAGGGGGAGTCTCAAGTATGCAAACTATGGAAAGTATTTATGACCTCAGACAAAGTCCTCATGCATGGTTTGACAAATTCAGTCAGGTCATTTCTACCATTGGTTTTTCAAAAATTATGCAGATCATTCTCTTTTAATACGGAAGGCCGCTCATGGACTAGTTGTTCTTGGTGTGTCTATCGATGACATAGTTCTCACTAGAGATGATTCATCTGGGATAGCAGTGACAAATAAACATATGCATGACCACATTGTCACCAAAGACATGGGTTCTTCAAAATATTTTTGGGCATCAAAAGAGCAAGAAGGCGTAACTCTGTTGTTCTCTCCCAACGCAAGTACGCAATCGACCTTCTCAATGAAATGGATCTTCTTGGTGCAAAATTTGATTGATGACCTATGGCTGTAGGAGAGGACAAACACTGGAGTGAGACGTCTCTTCTTCTTCCAAATGCTACTCAATATAGGCGTCTAGTTGGTAAACTCATTTGCCTTACTGTAAAAAGACTTAACATTTGTTATGTTGCTAGAAAGATCAGTCAGTTCATGCAAGAATCTAGAGAGTTTCATCCGAAGGCAGCTTCAAAAATATTGAAATATATAAAAGGGTCTCCAGGTACAGACCTATTATTTCAAATAACAATCATCTACAGATAGAAGATGATGTAGAATCAAATTAGGGTTTTGAATTACAATATTTTTTATTCGAACAATTTTAATTTTGTAGGTAGGTCGAGCGGGTAAAACCGAAATTTTCGCTCGTAAAACTACTCTTGACAAAAAACTTTTGCAAAACGGTTAATCGTTATTCAAAGGTAACCCCTCGTGCGGCTAACGAGTTGGAACAGAGCGAAATTTGCACACCACAAGTAAAAGTCATAAGTAATAATTTATGGATAAACGACAAATTTAAATAGCGCGAACGTTCGAGGCAAGCTTAGATTAACTAAAATTTGTTGCATAAAATTACGCCAATAAGGAAGCAAAGAGAGGGCGAAGTTACCCACGCATGTGCGAAAACTACGGCGAGGATGAATCCACTACCAAACAGTTGCACGACCCAATAGGTCGGTGCACAGTTCAAGAGGCCTGCTTTTGAAGGAGATAATTCAGAGGAGTGTTGCCTGCAGCGGGCTGGCGGAAGAATCGTCCTAGACGAAGTCTCCCCGGCCCTGGAGTAGAACACCGATGTCGACAGCGATCTAGAGGGGTAGGGGACTTCTCGTCGGGTTGTTCACCGGCAGTAATGGCCAAGAAACTACGCCCTGATGTTGTTGTGGGCGCTGGAGATGGCCGTCGGATGAACGCTCGCTGAAACCGGAGGACTAGCGGTTGACGGAGGAGTTGGATCGATCGACTGGGCTAGGTCGTCGGGCTAAAAAGAGGAATGACTGTTTCGTCATTCTCTGTCTTCTCGGCTGCCTTTCTGTCACAGTGGGAGGCTTCATATAGGAGGAGGAATAAAAACAAAGTTTCCTTTTTTTCCTTTTTATTTCTATTTTTTGTAATATTTCATAAACTGCTTTTTCCATTACACAATTTCATAATTTTGTTTTCAAAAAACTAGCCTCCATTAAAACTTCTTGACTAAAAATATTTTAGAACTCTCGGTTAGATTTTATTCTCCTTTTGATTTTATGTTGTCATTATTAATTTAAGCTTGCCCCTTTCGCCCTAGTTATTCAAATTGTCGGCCTAGTTATTTAAGTTCTCGTCAGGTGGTCAACCCGATGAGCCGGAATTCAAAATAACGTCAGTGCATAGGAAAATTGACAGGAAATACAATAACAAATAATAAAAATATAACAAGTGCGTGATGGTATCATGTGTCCTCAAATGCGACGTTGGATGCATCAATTCCCCCGAGGTTGACAGAGCTCGATTGAAGCGAGAATTTGCAAAATGGGTAACATAGAAATCGACTGCCGTAACTGGCATTAAATCGGGTGGTATGTTTGGGCACTCAACAGGTGGCTCGACGCGCTTCTGAAATTGAAATGGATCATTCCTTCGCAGTAGTTCCTGATATGAGCATGAAGTAAATCTATGCTTGCTGCAAGAAGTAAACGCACAATCTTGCTTTAAAAGGTACAACTCACGGCGATACGACCAACCATGAATTTATAATTTTCAATGGTTGCTTGCAAATTATTAGCAATAATTTTATACAACAACTTGCGCATCGAATGAAAAACGTTCATGGAATGAGAGGGGGTGGCAGTCAAGTGGGTGCAGGGGTATAAAGATCCCATGAATAATCCCGAAAGGAAATTTGGTAGGGGAGCATTTTTTAGAACTATTACACGTGATTTTTGTTTGAGAAAGTACAAGATCTCATTGCGTTAAATCCTCCCCAATTAAAGGCCTAAGAATGCTCTTCAAACTCTAATTAACGACTTTGGTCTGTCCATCGACCAGAGAGTGATAAACGCTACTAAATTCGAGTTTTGTTTTCTTTCAACCCCATAAGATGCCCCAAAAATACGTTAGGAAATATTTAATACAATGGCGCAACTCCACAAATATGCCTATACACAAATGATAGTGAGGTGAAATAAAAGTGCAGCCTCTAAATATGAAGTCGACCGAGTGAGATGTGCAGAATGAGTGTTCATCAAATATAGTACGAAAAAACTGAGAAATATCAGGTGGTATGTCAGACATTAATAAATGTGGGATCGAATCGTGTTCATGTGGGATGAGTGGCACATCTAGGCCACAAGTTACTTCATGGGGTGGGAATTCGTGCGGGAGTGTGGTAAGTAGTAATGTGGTGGGGGTAACAAAAAGTGATCTAGAAGTCGTAGAGGTCCTTCCGTGTGTCCTTGGGATAAGACATTTCTTCTGGGGAAGAAGAATGGTCATGTGTATGTGGTGCTCAAAGGAATGGGAGTTCCTCGTGCCGTCGTGCATGACGTGTCGGCCGTATTGCCAAGATCTTTTTAATAGGATATGACAGACATCCATCGCGGCGACACGACATAACACCATGTCTGAATATGTGCTCTCTATAGAAAACCCTACTAGACAGTAATGGGTAATGGGCATAGCCAAATGGCTATTGACTTTGGATAGGCTGTACAATTATTTTAACGGGTGCGTCTCAAGCCCTAATATGTCAACCATGCATTGAGAAACGAAGTTCTTCATACTACCACAGTGCCACTATCTATGATAATGGAACAAGATTGTCCTTGAATAGTTGTGCGGAAAATTGTGCGTCTCCTATGGTCATCCTTCGTAGACTCGCTAAGGGTAATCAGACTATAGCTTGAGACACAAACTAAGTGTTTGGCGTGTTCACCTTCCACTTCTATGACATCCTCAGACTCATACTCAAGCTCAGGCTCAGGTGAGATTCATTAACGTAAACTCCATACTCAGGCTCTCGACCGTCAATGGAATCGATAACAGCGACAAAGTGACGTCGCGAGCACTCAGACGATTTGTGTCAAGGCTCCATGCACTTGAAGCATCAGAATGCTCCAGTGTTGGGCTTAGTCCCAATAATCTCCTTTCCCTTGGAGGAAATAGTGGATAGGGTCGGAGTCCCGACAATGATGGGAGGGTGTGGGGAATCTGAGATCCTAGAAGTGGTGGTTGTGGTGATGATCAATGTGGATCTTTCAGTAGACCTAGCTCCGGAGATCTGCTTCTGTAAGGACTCCACTCTCCATGCGCTTCGAGACAAGCTTAGATTAATTAAAAATTGTTGCATAAAATTACGCTAATAAGGAAGCAAGGAGAGGGTGGAATTACACACGCATATGCAAAAACTAAGGCGAGGTTGACAAACAGTTGCACGACCCAATAGGTCAGTTGCACGGTTCAAGAGGCCTGCTTTTAAAGGAGATAGTTCAGAGGAGTGTTGTCTGTAGCAGGTTGGCGAAAGAATCATCCTGAATGGAAGTTGCCCTGGCGCTAGAGTAGAACACCGACATCAAGAGCGATCTAGAAGGGGAGGGAAATCTCAGCGGGTTGATCTCCAACAGTAATGGCCAAGAAGCTACGCCCAGATGTCGTTGAGGTGTTGGAGACGGCCGTCGGATGAACACTTGTTGAAACTAGCGGACTGGCGGTTGACGAAGGAGTCGGATCGATCGACTGGGCTAGGTCGCCGGGCTAAACAGAGGAACGACTGTTTCGTCGTTCTCTATCTTCCTGGTTGCCTTTCCCTGTCACCATGGAAGGCTTCATAAAGGAGGAGGAATAAAAACAAAGTTTACTTTTTTTTCTTTTTATTTCTTCTTTTTGTAATATTTCCTAAACTGTTTTTTCCATTACACAATTTAAGAATTTTGTTTCCTAAAAACTACCCTCCATTAAAGCTTCTTGATTAGAAAAATTTTATAACTCTCAATTGGATTTTATTCTCCTTTAGATTTTATGCTGACAGAATTAATTTAAGTTTGCCCCTTTCGCCCTATCTATTCAAATTGCCGGACAATTTATTTAAGATCTCATCGGGTGATCAAACCGATGAGCCAGAATTAAAAATAGCGTCAGTGCATAGGAAAATTGTCAGGAAATACAATATCAAAAAATAAAAATATAACTAGCGCGTGATGGTATCACGCGTCCTCGGATGCGACGTTGGATGCATCAGAAACATATTCTGATGTCAGCTATACGGATGACAAACGAGATCGTAAATCCACCTCAGGAATCTGCACGGTTGTTGTGCGGACTTTTCTCGGTCAAATGAATATTCTCTGCTCCTATTGGGGATATGATATCCTTACTTCTTGTTTCCTTATCAATTGCCTTCCTTCTAATACTCTTCAAGGAAAACTCTGTTTTTATCTTGTATCATGATGTCGCTTCATTCTCCCTTACCCCTTGGGTGTTTGGTATACTGCCTTCGTTCACACTCCTGTGATTGATCATGACAAACTCTTCGCTCACGTTATCAAGTGTATCTTCATCAGGCACTCCCAACCTCCATAGGGATATCAATGTTACGACCCTCTTCTCAAACGGCTATTTTTTTGGCTGATTTTACCTTCTTTGAATCCGCAACATACTTCTCCACCAACCCTACACCTGTCACCCCAGTAGATCCTCCTACCTCTACTTCTTTTCCCATTGTTCATGCTCCTCCACCGGACATCCCACTACCACAGCCTCTTAATTTATCGTCACCTTCTGCTTCTCATAGTCCTTCATTCCCTCAATTTACTCTGGGACTCTCATTGTCAGTTCTCAGGTCGACTCTCTCCTTTTAGGAAGGATTCGACAACAACAACATTTCGAATCTTGATGTTCCCATTGCACTCCGCAAAGGGGTTTGAGCAGGCACTCAACATTCCATTCATGATATTGTGTTGTATGCACAACTTACCCCTTCTTGCAGGGATTTTGCTCATCCATCTCTATCACAGTCGTCACAACTACTTATCATGAGGCTCTTGCCTTACCGTGTTGGAAGGCCACCATAGATAAGGAAATGTTTGCTTTGACATCTATGGGTATTTTGATTCTTCTCCCTACCCCTCCTGGAGCAAATGTTGTTGGTTGTTGTTGGGTCTTCGTTATCAAATATCTCTCTAACGACATAGTGGATAGATACAAAGCTCGTTTGGTTACTAAAGGATTCACTCAGACATATAGTGTTAATTTCTTTGATACCTCTCTTGTTACCCGCAGCGATATTATTCGGGTTCTCTTCTGTGTGGTTGTCAATAAGGATTGGTCAATGTATCAACTGGATGTTAAGACCTTTTTCTCTATGGTTACTTGCAAGAAGTCTATATGGAGCAACCTCCTAGGTATATGTTGCACAGGGGGAGTCTCAAGTATGCAAGTTAAGGAAAGCTATTTATGGCCTCAAACAAAGCTTTGTGCATGGTTTGACAAATTCAGTTGGGTCATCTCTACCATTGATTTTTTCAGAAGTTCTGCAGATCATTCTCTTATATACAGAAGATCACTCACAAACTAGTTGTTCTTGGTATGTATGTCGATGACATACTTCTCACTATAGATGATTCATCTGGGATAGTGGTGACAAAGAAACATTTGCACAAAGACTTTGTCACCAAAGACATGGGTTCTCCAATATACTTTTTGGGCATCAAAATTGCAAGAAGGCGCAACCTTGTTGTTCTCTCCCAACACAAGTATGCAGTCGACCTTCTCAATGAAATTGGTTTTTTTAGCGCAAAACATGATCGATGTTTTATGGCTGTAAGAGAGGACAAATGTTAGAGTGAGACGCCACCGCTTCTTCTACATGTTACTCAATATAGACATCTAGTGGGTAAATTCATTCACCTTACTATAACAAGACCTAACATTTGATATAATGTTTGAAAGATCAGTCAGTTGATGCAAAGCTCCCAGAGAGTGTCATATGAAGTCAACTTAAAAAATATTGGAATATATCAAACGGTCACCGGGAAAAGACCTATTATTTCAAAGAAATAACCATCTGCAGATAAAAGCTTATTCTAATGTCAGCTATGTGGATGACAAAGAAGATCGTAAATCCACCTTAGGATTCTGCGTGTTTGTTGGTGGAAATTTTATCACCTGGAAGAGCAAGAAACAGACGGTGGTGTCCAGCTCAAGTGTTGAAGCAGAGTACAAAAGTATGGCTCAAACCACATGCGAGTTGAAGTGGTTACGAGCACTTCTGATGAACTTAGAAGAAGTTTACAATCATCATTTACATATGTTTTGTGACAATAAAGTCGTTATTTATATATCAAAGAATTCAGTCTTCCATGAACGAATAAAGCATATCGAAGTCGACTGTCAATTCGTCAAAGAGGATTTGAAGAAACAGTTTTGCGCTCCTTTTGTCTCATCTGATAGAGAACTGACTGATATCTTTATGGAACCAGTCTTTTAATCTTTTTTTTATATTTGTGTCGAGCTGGGAATGATTGACATATATACTTCAGCTTGAGGGTGAGTGTTAAAGCACGGGATGGAGTCCTTGCAGTTGATAAGGACGGACGGTCACCATTGGTGTAACTGCTCGGTGTTGCTGATCCATTAAAATTCGAGTGGACACCTTGGTGTAACCGTCCGGTGTTGTTAACCTATTGAAGTATGGGCGTACACCTTGGTGTAACAGACCGGTATCGCTAATCCATTGAAATTCGGGCAGACACCCTTGGTGTAACTGCATGGTATAGTTGTACATTATAGTCTGGGCAGTCGCACTTGATGTAATCGCCCAATGTTATGTTAATAACATATGTTTGGGCGGTTACCAATATTGTAAACACCCGGTATGAATGCATTGTATTTAATCACACGTCATCAATTGTGCATTCCCTTACCTCCTTTATTTTATATAAAGATTGGTGCACTCATGTAAGATTTAGATTTTTTGGAAATAATTTTTTTGTTATTTTCAAATTGTCGCATAGATGTTGTTTGAGATCCATAATTTCTTCATGATTATCTCTTGTAATGACAATGTCATTGTCATAAATCACAAGATAAACATGTTATGGCCCTGATCCGGTTCATTATTTGTCATTAGTTTATATTTTTATTAATGACGCATCGTTGTTAGTTTGTATCACATCCATTATAGCTCGTTCTATAAAAGTCCTTTTATGTAAGTCCAAGTGTAGGACTTATTTACATTAATGCCCCTATAATCTTATTTAAAGGACTCTGTGCCATGAGAAGGAATTCAATAAGAAATATATTCCTTTGTCTTTGGCATGGGATTATGATAGCTTTCTCTCCTAGAGCACACCCTTCCTAATCAATAACGGTTTTGGCTTTACAGTATCTTCCGCCTTCATCATCTATGCATTCGGCCATCCTCCGGTGACACTACATCAATGTAACGGGATAGGCCCATAACAACAATGGTATCAAAGTCTTCCAACACCACATTTCTCTGCCACAGTCCGCTACCACCAAAAAAGCCAAACCCTTTTGCCTTTGATTTTCACGTAACGCCACCACCATCAGCCGATAAAAACCAATAAGACAAAATATGAAGACATCAAACGATCGTCGGCCCTTCCTCCCACACATACAATAGGTGGGCGTTCGTGAACACCTCTCTCTATCGGCAACGCGCTTCCTCAATGAACGGCAAAGCCACTGCCTCCAGGCTGTCAAACCCGCGCCTTTTTGAAGTGATCCTTCCATCGTCACGGTCGCGGTAACACACGAGCCTGCTCTTTCGTCAATGTCACAATCCTGCAGTTCAGTTTGGTATCGATCAGTGCTCGTATCAAGCCTCCTGAGCTCGTCCCTTTTTCGAGCCCTGTGCCATGCAGTCTGTGTTGGGACTCCATGCTAGAAAGCACTGCCCACATCAGCACCTTTTTTTGAGCCCCAAGGTTGTATTATTTTGGAGTATATGCCTTCCTTTTAGCCATCTTATGTCGCTGTTGAATCCCGACACCAAGTAGCACAAGCCCTTCTCAATTATCGAGCTCGATGATTGCCCCACCGCAACCCATGCCGCCACCAACTCTTGTGCGCCTCCTTCAGGCACAACTTTCTTCTTTCTCGTAGTGGATCTCTTTGGATGTGAGCTATGTATCATTCGTTCTACTATCCACCGCCATTCAGCTCCCTTCACTCCATCCAGAGCTCCCGACGGCTCTGAGCCCCGCCCCATTTGTGAGTGTCACTCAACTGGCTCCACCACGTATGACCATTGTGGTCCCCTTCCACATGATAAGGTGTCTGCCTTGATCATCCACAACCGTCAGATACTCATCTTCCTGCGGCTACCAAGCCGCCCCACTCCTCGGAGCCCCCTGTCAATAGTGTCATATGTCGTGACATGTGTGACCATGACATGAGCTTTCATCTTAATGATGTATCTACTCTGACCTTATGCCACAAAGATCCTCTCCTTATTTATTTGTGGATATATGTGATTAATTGTTCATCTACTTATGTTAATTTTATACGTTTATAACATACAGTTATACTTAGTATACATAAAAATAATTTTTTAATAATAAGATATGGAAATCTGATATTTTAAAATATCTCTGACATGTCTCTGACTTCCGACATCTGACATTTAAAATACATTCTGACATGTTGCCGACATCCAATATTAACAACCTTTCTTACAATAGCAAGTGGTCTCAAGATGATCATCCTGAGCACAATGAATACACATGGGATGATTCTGATCGTTGTGACCCCTGCTCTAAGAGCCGGTGCGAGCCCCACGAGCCGGCAGAGGGGGCGGGGTGAGAAGCAGAAGATTGTTGTAGAAGAGCCGGAGAGAGAGTCTCGGGAGCATCCGGAGGCGGTGTCACTTTTAAAGCGTGGAGCACACATTCGAGAGGGAGGGAATGGTGGCAGAAGAAAGGATATTGGCACTGATGTTATGAAGATGTGGGGGGCCACAGGCCATCATCATGGTTAATCACACAAGTTATTGTTTTTCAAAGTTGTTGTTTAGAGAGAGGAGTTAGAGGGTGGAGAAAGAATCACGCAAAGGAATGATAAGGAGCAGGCCGGTTGGAGAGAGAGCATGCTAGCTTAATGACGGAATGGAGAGCACGCGGGCTAAAAGTGGAATGGCGAGCACGGGCTCAAGGCAGAGACGAGAGCGTGAGTTCAATCGAAAAAAAACATGTGGGATTCGTAATGATTCCGATACCATGTGCGAAGTGAGAGTTTAGAGAATAAAGTAAGGAGGCAAATATGCATATGAATCTTCACCTTGAAATTAATTAATTAAACACATGTACAAGATGCTCTTTATATAGAGAGAGGGAGAAGGAGCTAAGAATGAACCCAAGATGTGAGACTAATGGATTTTAAGAGAGGAATGGGGTCAATGGGCCATTACACAAGGGCTAAGTACAATGCATATGAATAAACTAATTATGAGCCTTCTCTAACAAAAGTAAAACATAACGAAGTATGTTACGCGCGTGCGCGTATCTTATTTTATTTTGTATTATTTTTTTTTATGTTTAATGATATGTGAGCCCCCTCCCTATATAAGGAGGTGGTATGGGAGAGTTGTCTTCATCTTTTGTTCATTAGGGTTTTGGGTCTCTATCTTGGAGGAACTAACCTCCAAAAGTTGGGCACGAGTATACCACGTGTTTGTATCTTTATTTTCAATTAGTGCAAGCAATTTTCCCTACCTGTAACATTGGTCCGACCTGCCCTTCCCGCCTGCGGTTCACGTCGATTATATCCATGCTTCACAACCTGCAACTCAGCCAGAACTTTGGGCTTACTACTGCTTCCGCCTTGGGATCCCCCAGCACAGTGGCCCCCGCAGATCCCGCCTTGACGGGATTACCTCCATAGCCCCCACGCCTGGACATCCCCGCAATCAACGGGACTGGCTCCCTTGGGTGGATTGCCCGCGCTGAACAGTTTTTTGACCTTCACTAGGCTCCTCCGACGCAGCAGGTCTCCACCGTAGTTATCGGCATGGAAGGGTCCGCCCTCCATTGGGTTCGCTGGCTCCACCAGTCCTCCCCCGGCCTCACCTGAACAGTTCTCACGAAGGCCCTCATTCAGCGGTATGATCACTGCTAGACCGGCTCCATGATCGAGCGCTTTTGCGGAGTCCATCAGACCGGCTCCATTGATTCGCACGTGGATGCATTTATCGAGCTGGTAACCCATGTTTCAGGTCCTCCACCCGACCATTACTTGGCTTACTTCATGCATGGCCTACAACCCCATATTTGAGCCCTCCTTCGCACCCTTCAACCATTAACTGTTAATCAAGCCATGGACCTCTCCCCACTTGTGGAAGCCGAATTCCTCGCGTTGTCCGAGGACCCTCCTTCCTCATTGTCTCCCTCCAAACCTCCCTAGCAACCATATTTTCCTCCCCCGTCTAAACAACCGCCGCCGCCGCCTCTTCTACCTCGCCCACTCATTATGGTCCCGTGCAACAACCGTCAACTTCCTACTCACCACCTGTCCAACCAAGAGTACAATGACTTACGGAGCGGGGGTTTGTGATTCCGTTGCAAACAACCCTACTCGCCTACTCATGACTGTCCGGTGAAGGAGTTCCACCTTCTCATCGGAGAGGACGTGAACGACATCAACACAGCTGACTTTGATGCTCTTATGATCATGGATGTACCACCGGATGGCGCTCAGGGCACCTCTACAGTTTTCCACCCCCAGGCATTTCACTACTAACGGGAGGGCGGCACTTTGACCTTGAGGGCAAGGTCGATTTTCTGGAGGGGTGTATTGTTATGCATGTGCGCGTAACTTATTTTATTTTGTATTGTTTTGTTTTGTTTAATGATATGTGAGTCCCCCCCCCTCCCTATATAAGGAGGTCGTATAGGAGAGTTGTCTTCATCTTTTGTTCATTAGGGTTTTGGGTCTCCATCTTGGAGAAGGGCTTCTTGGAGGAACCAGCCTCCAGAAGTTGGGCACGAGTATACCTCGTGTTTGTATCTTTATTTTTGTAGAAAGAAGAATGGAAATAGAAAGTGCAATCTTATTCTTCCACATAGGGGCAACATATAGGACTTACATCAAGACACTCAACACCGATAGGCGGTGTGGGACTAAACTCACCAATAAACTATTGCATAATACTAAATCTAACACTCCCCCTCAAGCTGAAGGGGGACCCTACAGCTTGAACACAACATAAAATGGAAGGTAAAAGAAGGTTGGCAACGTGGGACAAAACAACAACCACCAAGGCCCAACCGCGTGTCACTGGGGATACTTCAACCGGGCAAAGGTCACACGATGTTGGTCCGCAAAACCGACCATGATCACGCTGGATACACTCAGAGCGGAAACTATGTCAACACGAAAGACCAAAACAACCCTACCAAATCCAGAGAAAATGACGAGGAGACACAAACAACATACAAAATCGACCTGGGGGCCATGTGTGACTAAGGCATGAGTTTGGAAAGAGGCATCCGAGTCGCCGTTATCACACACACTCCCCCTCACGTGGAATACGTGCATGAAGGCATAAACAATGCCTGGAGGCCGTGACATACACTCCCCCTCACGTAGACCACGTGCACGTGTGGGACCCTCGTCGGGTACATGAACCCAGATCACGTGGAGGAAGGCCGAAATCGCAATGAGACGCAAAGCAACACAACAACTACAAACAACAATAACAACTTTTAAAAAAATTTAAAACTTAAACCCTAAAATAGAGAGTTGTCGGGTTGAATCTGAAGAAGAAGGAAGCAGACGGCCGAGCAGCTGCGGCACGCAGAGCAGCCGGAGAAGAAGAGAGCAGCAGCAGAGCAGCAACGGTACGGAGAGGAAGCAGCGCCTGGCAGCTGGAGAAGAAGCAGCTGCAGCTGCAGCAGGCCTAGGAGCTGTCACTTAAAACCGAAAACCGCAAATCGAACCGGAACCAAACCGGAACCGCAAAGAACCAGACCGAGTTGGCAAATTATTTGGGTTCCGGAATTTTGGAACCGTGAACAACATTGGTCCGGGTGTGGTTCTTACATTTTATTATCCGGACAACCGGAACCGGCAGAGGATCCGATCCGATAGAACCAACCGCAACCCATCTATTATTATTATTATTATATTGTTATTATTTATCTATAATATTTATACTTACTATCACGAGTGAAACTGGTGCGTTTGAACCCATACCGAATCGACTAAAGGTGAGATTTGCTTCACCGCATAAAATCTGAGGGTTTGACATTGGTGTGGTTTAGAGTCAATTTTTGCAGTGCATTTTTTTATTTTTATACAGTTATATATTATATTTTTAATTTTACTTACATATTTTTTTGAAATATTTTATTTAAAAAATATAGAAGATATATTTATTAGTAATCATGAAAGACAACTAATTGTAGGCGATGTTACGGTTGAGCATGTCGATGAGACGTTCGCAAGCAACTAGAATTCGTGCAAGTCTACACGCGTAGGAAGACAATTGATACTATCCCATCGATCGCGGAAAAGACCGTAGAGAAGTGCACAACATAATTATTTCTATTTCGATATTGTTTTGAGTTTTACTATTTGTAACCCGCTTTTATTTCATTCCGCCAAGCTTGACCTTGGTTTTAGTTTGAACCGATTGGAACCGAACAGAACCGATGGAACCGGACCGAACCGATAGTGACCGGTTTGGTTTTGGTTCTTGTTGAACCGTAACCGGAACCGTTGACACGACGGTTCCAAAAATTAAGCTGGAACCGAACCAGAACCGGAACCGATCAAACCAAATAAGGTTTGGTTCTAATTTGAAGAACCGTTACCTTAGTGGTTTGGTTCATGGTTTTAGAAGAAGAACAGTAAGCGAGCCGGAGAAGAAGCAGCGGCAGAGCAGCAGGCGGAGAAAATGAGCGAGAGGGCATCCATGCCGGAGAAGAAGAGAGCTGCGAGGGAGCAGACAGAGTCGGAGCAGAGAGGAAGCAAAGGCTCGGGTCGTCGACGAGAAGAAGCAGAGAGCCGACGGGAGAAAGTATCCAGGCCGGAGAAGAAATAGTCGAGAAGAAGAACAGTAACGAGCCGTCAGTCGCAGGAAGCGGAGTCGACGAGCCGTCGAGCAGAGGCGGAAGCAGCACGGCGGCGGCAATGACGTGGGCAGAAGCAGCGAGGAGCCGACGGGATCGTCGGCTGGAGGCGGGTGGAAGAACCGCTCCCGTCGATGGAGTCACTGATCGATCATGTCGACGGGAGCGGGAGCAGAATAATGGGACGAGGCGCTGGATTGCGGCCTGCGGCTGAGTCGAACCGAGATACTTAGGTCGGGACGGGAGGGGGGAACAGTGGCGGAAGCGGAAAGAAAAAAATATTTTAATTAGGTTTTCAGAACCTGCTCTGATACCATGTAGAAAGAAGAATGGAAATGGAAAGTGCAATCTTATTCTTCCACATAGGGGCAACATATAGGACTTACATCAAGACACCCAACACCGATAGGCGGTTGTGGGACTAAACTCACCAATATTAAACTATTGCATAATACTAAGTCTAACAATTTTCAATTAGTGCAAGCAATTTCTCCTACCTGTAAAAGAGTACTTACATGGTATGAATAAAATATAATATCCTCTACAAAAACATGTACAATTCTGAAATAAATAACCACCACTCATGTAGTTTTCAAGCCACATAAAAATTGGTGTGTTTTTACCTCTAAGCAATCAATAACAGCCAGTTGGTGTTCCTCAGCAATGTCTGGGTTTATTTTAATAAGCCGACCAAGTGCGTCAATGCCCATATATTTGAGATTATGACTATCGCTCTGCCAAACAGAAACTCAAGGAATAAAAATACAAAACAAAACATAGAAAAGACAAATGAAAACAATAACTTCTTGTGGTCTTGATCATCACTATCATATTATACTTCACAGCAACTTTGAAAAACTAACCTTCAGAAACTTTGAAGTTGCATCAATAGCAACACCCAGTAACTTTGTATTTGGATGGATGGATGAAACACAGCATATGCATTCATAAAGCACGGCATTTCCAATATTGCTCGTTGTTTCAATCTTCCCAATAATATGGCCAAGGACAGTGTACATGTGTCCACTTGCTTGCTTATCCCCACTACCCAGCAAAGCCAGAATTTTTAGTAACTTCACCTGTCCTCAATAAAATAAAATGAAATGGAGGTCATAATTATTTTACAAGCTCTTTCTGATTATGGTTCAAGCGCCATAAACAAACACAAAATAAATAGCAAAAAAACAGCGTTCATGTGTTACACTAAAATTGGTATAAAACTAGTTTGAGCTTCTTCTTGTCGACAAGTAACATATCTGATTCATCTTAATCTTGAATCTACATGCTAGTCCAACTTGCATTTCCACGAATGGCTAATATCATGTATGATATTTCATTATGATTTGTATTCAAGCACTTCCAAGTCAGATGAGATTTTTATGAACAGCTTTGAGATCCATGTTTCTAGTCAGCAAAGATGGGAAAAGTTTAAGATGATGTAGACAATACTTGTGCCAATTCCGATGAGGAGAGAGTACTTCATCTTTATATACAAATTGGGACACAGTCAAAAAACTACAAAAACGGTGGGTGCTACAATAAGTATAACACAATGGTTTAAGGAGATTGGATCCCCAGCTTTCTTTTGGAAGCAGCCATAGTTTAAGAACGGTGGGGAGAGATTGTCAAAATCCTTCGCTACAGATTTTCTTATAAATAATTAAATTCTAAGGGGAATACGTCCACCACTGAGTACTAAATGATGTAAGGGAATTCTAAGAACAGCACTAGAATCAATTCACCTGGATGAATGGAGCAGGCATTTGATGGTAATCATATGCCTTTGGAAGCCGTCTTTCAGCAACTTGTTTGAGAATGCTAATAAAACTGACAACCAGGTCCTTGTATGTGTTTGCATCAGCAGTGATAAGATCAAAGAGAGGGCACAATGCTGCACCCATAACTCCAGGATCACTATCAGAGAGCCCCTGCAAGAAGGAAAAAACATGATGCAGTAAAAATCATTTAATTCCAACATCAGTTAGACCAAGAGGGACAGAAGAAAAATGGATAGCAAAATAATAAGCATCACGATCACAAAAAAAAAATCTGAGAAATAAGCTAACATGTTATAATAAAAATATCCTTTTGCAATCTGGAACTCTAATAGTTGATGTCATGTAGTCATATAATTATGTCTAATATATGATGACTGGCATTTGTAGGAACTAAGGCTTGGTTTGGGAGAGCAGTGTCGGAGGCTCCAATGTAACATAGAGCTCCGGTGAGAAATGGAGTCAAAATGGAATTTTTGGCATTTCCCACTACAACAGAGTTATATGGACCCCCGATAGGGATCTTGTTTGTGGACATAAAAGAGAGAAATCTTGAAGGAGGTTGGAGTTCCTCTCTTGGACACACGGGAACCTATAGGGGGCGACGGGGAAGAGCCAGAGACAAAGGAAGAGCATTGGTTGGAGATCGACGAGAGGGGGAAGGCGGCTCTCGAGCGGGACGTGTGAAAACCAACTGCAGACTGCCCTAGTATGGTATTGGGAAAGGAAAGAGCGAGAGAGAGAGAGTGATTTTTTTTAATAACTTGCATACCGTTCATTCCCTTCCAACCCGAGTATAACCGGGTGGCTAAAAAACATCGACAAGTTCCAAAAGTGCCCCTTCACCGGGCTTAACATATGTCAATATAAATATAATAACCAACGAAAAATACTAAAGATAAAAATACAATAAATCGCAATGCTATAAATTAATCTGTGTGCATTCGCATGACGCTGGTATGTGGTGCCCCAACGTGGATTCGTAACATCTTCGTTGTTCAGATCAAGCTTGTCATTCAGCTATGACGACAATTGGACCAAGGTAACAGGTGGAGGCTCCAAGATGAATGGCTTCAGATGGAAGACATGGAAGACATTGTGAATCCGGGCTTCAGGTGGGAGCTAGAGACAGCACGCCACATCCCAAATCAGCTGCAACACTTCAAATGGCCCATAAAATTTTGGGCCCAGATTGTGGTAGGGAATCTTGGTGGCGGATCTCGGGTAGTACAGTCGGCGTTTCAGTCGCACCCACTCCCCAGGTGTGAAGAATAGCTCGCGGTGGCCCTGGTTGTAGGCAGTCTTCATGCATGCCTGAGCCTAAAGAAAGTGCTCCCGCATGAGACTGAGAATATGGTCACAAGTTTGTAGGTCCCTGTCCAAAGCCTTTGAGCTAGCCATGCCGCCAAAGTCATTACGAGAGGGGGATCCCTTTCGTAGATGAGGCGGAAAGGAGTGGTTAGAGAGAAATTGATGGGGATCATAATTCTCAGGTGAGCCAACCCGTGTTGGAGTCGTTCGGGTTTACACTTATGGGAGGAGTTGGGATCGTTGTATGGATGATCTGAGTCAGTAGTCGTATTTGAAGTGTCGACGGGACATTTTCTATATATTTTCATTTTTTGTAAATTATTTACATACCTTTTATGTGTATTTTGTGTCCACCAATCATAATCGTCTGTGGTTTTCCTTTTAGCCTATGCATATGCTAGTTGAAGTTGAATTCAAATTATTACAAAAATTGGAAAACTTTCAGGTTTTATGATCCCTCTGCGGTGTCGAAGCCGTGGAACCTAGGTGTCGAAGTCATGAAACCTAGGTGTCAAAGCCTAGCCCCGCCCCGCCCCTTGCAACCTATTACGTACCCAGGATTGTGATCGCGTGCACGGAGGATGGAGAGGAAAGTCCTGGAGGAGGGAGGAGAATCCCTTCTTAGAACCCTTGGGAGCAATCGTGAGGAGGAGGAGGGAGCGGCCGTCGTTCGGCGTCTCAGGGGTGTCGCGGCGCTAGCAACGCGGGGTGGTGACAGGCGAACGAGGGGTCGGTGGGTTAGGGCACGGGAACGAGAAAAATAAGAGAGAGAGTGAGATAAGAAATTATGAGAGGAGGATTTTGATTTATTTTTTTCTCCCTTTCATTCTTAGTCAAACCACATAATAAAGGATAAGTCCAACCAAAAGAACCAAATCCCCCCCCCCACAAGGCTTAACAAGAAGTGAGGTTAAAAATAACAAAACACATAAAATATTACTATGAGATAGAAAGTTGTTCAGACACGCGCCACTCGTGACTGGCGGCGCTTGTACTTGATCCCCCAATGAGGATTTGTATCATCTCTACCCTGCTCGACATCAAGCTCGTCCTCAAGCTTGTCCTGTGGCGACGGTAGTGGAACCAAGGGTGCTGCTGGAGGGTCGCCAATGAAAGGGCTTCAACTGGGACACGTGAACGACGTCGGGAATTTGAGAGGTGTCGAGGAGGCGGAGACGATAAGCCACGTCCCCGCTGCGGTGCAAAATCTCGAAGAGGCTGAAGAACTTGGGTCTGGGCATCTGGTAGGCTCCCTTGAAGACAGTAGACTGACGGTAGGGGCGGACGACTACCGGGGCGGTGTCCGGACAGAGCCAAATGCGGTGGTCTTGGCGGCGTGAGGGGCCTTGTAGGCGCGGCCATGGTGTCACGGTACCTGTGAAGAAGGGCCGAAGGATCTGGCTGCACGGAGGGATCAGGCTGAAAGGAGAAAATGCAGCCAACGTCCACTGTCGGGTGACCGTGCCAAACCGTCAGGTGGGGTCATTGGCCCCAAGACATCGTCAGGCCCTCCAAATCCCACAAGATAGGGGCGAGGGTACACAACCGGCGCGTCCCTAAGACAGCTTCGAACCCCCGTAAGGCGATGACGAAGAAGTCAACATGAGAGTGATAGTCCTCCACGATGAAAGGAATGTTGTGGAAAACCCCAGTGCAGACCAACGGCGCCATTTGGCACGGCCACGCACAAACGACTGTGACTGGTAATGGGAAGTTGGAGCCGCTGGGTTGTGAGTTCGTTGATGAAGCTGTGTGTACTGTCGGTGTCCATGAGGGCCAAATCACACAAGATAGGGTCAAGGGTACGCAACCAGCGCGCCCCTAAGAAAGCTTTGAACCCCCGTAAGGCGATGACGAATAAGTCGACATGAGAGTGATAGTCCTCCACGATGATAGGAATGTTGTGGAAAACCGCGGTGCAGATCATGGAGGCACCATTTGGCACGGCCACGCGCAAACGATTGCAACTGGTAACGGGAAGCTGGAGTCGCTGAGTTGTGAGGTCGCCGATGAAAGTGTGTGTACTGTCTATGTCCATGAGGGCGAGGAGGCGGTGGCCCGCCACGATGATGGGCATTTGCAGTGTGTCCCCATAGTGGGGGTCTGACATGGCAATCAAATAGACTGTGGGGTCTGGTGACTCGTCATCCCCGACTTCCCCCCCCCCCCCCGGATCGAGCGGTCGACCGCGAGCTTCAGGACCGAGACAAGATTCTCTCCCTAGCACGTGGGCACCTTCTTCAAGCCCAAGAGCGTATGGAGACTGCTTACAATCAGGATCATCTCGAGCTAGCCATTGCCCTGGGAGAGTGGGTGTGACTCAAACGCTGCTCTTACCACCAATCCTAGATCTCCAGACATCATATCACAAGTTAGGACCAAAATTTTATGGCCCATTCAAAATCCTCCAGCACATTGGCAAGGTTGCATACCGCCTCCAGCTCCCACTGGAAGCCCGCATTTATGACTTATTCCATGTCACCCAGTTGAAATATTTCATGGTCCTACCCCTTCGGCCCCCTTTGGTGCACCTCATACTATAGCTACTTGACAAGCTTGGTCTCAATGGGGAGGGGGGAGTTAAGGACCCACACGCTATGGACCCACATTGAGGCGTTACCAACCACCGCCGCAGCAGAACGACGAGCACAGACTATAAAGGATGTCATCTTGTTATCGTTGCGGGATATATTTTGTTTATATGTTATATTTTGCCTCATCTATTTGTATGTCGAACTTTATTTTATGTTGCACTATCATTTAATGTTGCACTTTCATTTAATGTTGCACTTTTTAAATGGACTTGTAACTTTTCCTTCCTACTTAAGAAGGAATGGGGTGAATGAGAAAGCAAGCTATTAATATCAAAAAACACTCTCTCTTTAATTTATCCTCTCTTCCTAAAGTTCTCTTATGACCTAAGCCACCAGACGTTTGCTCGATCCCATGCCGCACTTTGTGCTTCTCCGACGTGCCTCCTCTTGCCAGACTCCTCTGTCTTCAAGCATCTATCATAGGTTCCCGATGATCGATGAAAGGTAACTCCAATCTCCTCCTCGAGTTCCATCTCTCAAGACTACGAACAAGGTCTCAATCCGGAGCTCCTTTCAGTTAACTTACGTGGGCTCCAGCACCTCTCACTCTTAAGCCTCTTGCAAGTCATATGCAAGGAATATCAACATTTTAGTCGGCTAATTTGTAAGCCCTAAATTCTAATTCACTATTTTTGTGGATTGTTCAGACTTTAGAGGTCATGGAATGTGGATACTTTGATTCTCATGATTAAATTTCAAGTTTCCCATTTAATTAGTCAGACTTCAGTTTAGTTAAAACTTTGATGTTTGGCTTTTCATACTTCAAATCATTTATTGTTTTTAATGATTAAATTGATCTCGGTTACGAATGCTTGCTTCTGTGGCTAATGTTTAAATGTCTCACTAATTCAAAGACAGGTCCTAGCCTTTTGTTTTCATTAGAATTTAATTTTTATATATATATTTGTGTGTAACCAACAGATTCATAACCGAACCACACAATGAACCGAAAAGAGGAAAAGTTCAAGGTCGAATCGGTTTGACTGGTTCAACAGAGGTTGAACCGCAGATAACATTATAAATATAAAAAATAATTATAATTATGTAAATAGTTAGACGAGAGACTAGTATCTCAGAGAACTAATTTGAATTTATGTCAGGGAGGTCGACTATAGAAGCTATACATCTCTTGAGAAGCCTCATTGACAACTATAGGGAAAAAAACAAGATTTGCATATGTTGTTTATCAACCTTGAGAAGACATATGATAGGCTTCCAAGAGAGTTCTTGTAACACCCCAAATCCCAATTTGGAGTTCAAGCTAGGTGACACGGCCTGGGACACGGGTGCGTCCCAGGGCGTGTCCAGCTCTGTGAACTCGAGTGAGTCTCGAGTAGGACTAGGTGGGCCTCGAGTGTGTCTCGAGTGAGGCACACGGCCTGGGACACGGGCGTGTCCCAGGGCGTGTCCTTCACTGTGTTGTCGCGAGTTCTCGACGAAGTGCAGTCGACGATCTTCGAGAGGCGACACGGACAAGGACACGGACGTGTCCCAGGGCGTGTCCTGCTCGGATTGGTATCCGGGATGTTTCGGGTGAGGAACACGGTCTGGATCCCAGGCGTGTTCTGGGTGACACGGGCGTGTCAAAGTTGACACGGGCGTGTCAAAGTTGACACGGGCGTGTCAAAGTGACACGGGCGTGTCAAAGTTGACCGGGCGTGTCAAAGTTGACCGGGCGTTCAAAGTCGGGCGTGTCATTGACACGTGTCAAAGTCCGGGCGTGTGTCGATTGAGGGACACGCCCCTCAACACGGGCGTGTACTGATTGACACGGGCGTGTCTAAGCCCGTGTCCTGGTCTGGTTTGAGTCGGTTGTGTGTCGCTTAAGGTACACAGCATGTGACACGGGCGTGTCACAAGCCGTGTCAGCCCAAGGAAGATGCTTTTCAGAGCGAATCGTGGCCGTTCATTTCCTTCAAATTGGATCTAATGGTCCAGGACTCCTTCTGCTGTTATAAGGCTAAGGATTGAGAAGTATTTCTCATTCTATTGTTGGTCATTCTCTTTCTAAAGAGAAGAGAGAGGAGAGCAAGGAAGGAAGAAGGAGAAGGATTCCGGCCGCCGGTGGAGCTTCAGCGATCCGAATCGAGAGCCGAGTTCAGCATTGTGGAGGCAAAGCCGCCGCGGTGATTACCATCCGGCTAGATTTCCATGGCTCCAAAGCGATCGTCAAGGGTAACGATCTCTTTCTTGGACAAGTGAAGTCCTGATTTATGCATGTGCATGGAATCCTCCACCAAAAGGTGGAAAGCGTAAGCGATTCCAGCGGGTTGATAGTTGATATCCCCGGTTGAGTCTGCATCTAAATCCGGAAATGAGTAGTACGAAATAGGCATGCTGTGTGAAGCCCATCCGGGCGGTTAGTCTGGATTGTGATGTTTATATTGCGAACCGGAGAAGACTCCGTGTATGTAACGTGTAGGTTACGGAGTTTGTGAGTTCCTTGAGTTGTATGCTCTGCATGAGCTGTTTGTGAAGTGGTCGTGAGAGCCATTCTTTGGATTGTGAAGCCAGTCCTTGGTGGACAGTGTGGCTATTGTGAGCTGCGAGCTCTTTAAAAAGGCTTTGTGCCGAACAGGAAAGGTGAAACCAACCCGCGCCTGTAAATTGGTCATGAGTACTTTGGTATTCGATGATGGCATGACGACTTGAGCAACGGGGGGTGTGGCTGATCTGTATCTACGTTATGTCCGTCCGACTGGCAGACCTTATAATTGGTCTCGTTGGAACGCATAATGAGAGTCTTAGGCCTGCGCGCCGTTAAGACTAAATGCTCAATGGTGGCCGTAAGGTGAACACCTCTGAGTGGTATGGGAGAGGATGTCTCCAGCATGCGTGTTGTAGTAGACTAGTGTCCAGTCAACAAGCTAATAACCTCTAATCGGTGGTGGGACCCAGGAATGATTCGGTACACCGTAATGTGCGCTGAGTGCACGGATCGTCGGGCCGCGTGGCTGACGGTTGTGATATGTTGATTGTGCGTAAGTGCACTTGTTGTGATATATATTGTGATTGCAATGCATGCAGGGAAGGAACCACTGCCCCGGGTAAGGGGTAGGGTCGTTATAATTGATCAGCTGAATGTTGACCGTTGCTTTGTTTATCACCCTTGGGGTGGACGTTCATATGCAGGTGCTGCCCTTGCTGATGCTGACTTGAATTGAGCGGGCTGAAGCCCTTACTGCTGTTGCATGTAGGCCCTTGAAGACCGTGCGAAGAATTGGATTTCATGTGTGGCCAGTCTGCGTGCCGATGTATGAAACCACCTCTTGTAAAGAGAAACATGTAAGGCTTTAAAGCCGTGAACATTTGTGTATTTGTATACATTTCTGGTGTTATATATAAATGTGTTATTTATATATTTAGTAGACATTCATTGGATGAGTTCTTGTAATATTTAAACTTCCGCTAGAATGCTCTGAGTTAAGATGCGAGTAGAAAGTATTTTGATATTCACACGTGATTCCGCCGTTTGTCTGTGAAATATGGCGTGGGGCCCCGGCCGGACCCTCTGTTATATTCCATGTGACGGATGGAGGCGTTACAGTTCTCATGAAGAGTCTTAGTAAAGAAATGTGTAAATGTATCATACATTGACATAATCAAAGATATGTATATAAATTCAGTCACAAGGGTGAGAACATCTAGAGGATTAACAAAAAAATTTCATATCACTGTTGGCTTACATCAAGGGTCAGTTTTAAGCTTCTATCTCTTTACCCTTATCTTAGATAAGATGACCAGACATATCCAACAAGCAATATCAAGATGTTTATTGTTTGTGGGTGATATTGTTTTGGTCGATGAGACAGTCACATGAGAGGGTGTAAACGCGAAACTTGAATCTTAACGAGACACTTTAAAAAGGAATATTTTTTAGGTCGAGCAGGACAAATACCGAGTATATGGAGCATAAATTTTAGTGCAAGAAAGACGGATGACTCCGTTATTACGTTGGGTGACCAAGATATTTCACGTAGTAACAGACGCGAATCCAAAGGGGGGTCGAGGGGCACTTCCCCTCCCCCCCCCCATTATTTTTCAAAATGGTTAGTGGATTTGGATTACTTTCGTCGAGGCAATAAATTTTGACTACATATACGTCAAAAACGGTGGCCAGATGAGGAAAAACAACTCCGATAAGATGGAATCGTTGGAAAAAAAATGTTGGAGGAAGTTAATGTCTGCCCTCCCCCCCCCCCCCCCGTTAAAATTTCTAGAACTCGGTGTCACATTCTTAGATGAACCCAGTGTCGCATTCTTAAATAAACCCAGTGTCGCATTCCTATAGTTAGCAAATTATTTTCAAATCTGGTCATAGGTTTCTAAAGGTGTGTTTTCTCTATATAACATCATCTATTAAATTGTGTCTTGGATTGTTTCATCTAGTATGTTTAGCAAATTATCTCAATTTTTCTGATTTCAGGGTTCATTTAAGAGTACCGTGTTCACTGCTTGATGTTTGATGCACATTATAGTGGTACTTCAAGAATTTTCTGAAAAAAGTGTTTCTTCAATTTAAAAAGATATAATAAATGTTTGTGTTACTTCATTTTTAAAAAAAATTGTCCACCCTCGTTATCAATTTCCTGGACCCGTCACTGTGCAGTAAGTGCTTTAAATATTTGGGATCGATAGTTAAGAAAATGGAGGTGTACATAAAGATGTAATATATAGAATCCAAGTAGGTTGGTTGAAGTGGAGAGGCGCGTCAGGGATCTTATGTGATTGTAAAGTACCATTAAAACTTAAAGGCAAGTTTTACCGTACTGCAATTAGACCAGCGATGCTTCACGGTTATGAGTGTAGGGCAAAGAATTGTGCACATGAGCAAAAAATGTGAGTTGCGGAGATGAGAATGCTTTGGTGGATGTGTGGACATACGAGACTGGACAAAATTAGGAATGAATGTATCAGGAATAAGACAGGAGTGATACCAATTGTAGAGAAGATGTGAGAAGCTCGACTAAGATGGTTCGGACACGTACAAAGGAGACCATTGGAGGCATATGTTATGTGAGAGTTTATTCACTAGGCATGTTAAATGGTGGAGGGGTAGACCAATAAATACTTATAATGAAACTATAAGGAAAGACATGATGTACTTAGGTATTAATGAGATTATGAGTAAAGATATGGCACAATGGCGACAAAGGATCCATATAGCCGACCCCACTATAGTGGGGTAAAGGCTTGAGTGTTGTTGTAATTATTTAAATAGTATAATATTGATAGTCACATTAAAATATTTGACAAATGAAAATTTATCTTAAATCTAGTGCTATTAAGTTGGCTCAAAAACAAAAGAATGATATAAATTTAAAAATACTTTGGATCAAATCAAGCTCAATAGCCAAAATTTGAGAACCTGTGCAAACAACAACATTCAATATTTTGGAAATATGCAATCTGGAACTCTATACTCAGAAAACTGCTCACATGCACTGCATTATAGAGTAAAGTGGCTTCCGAATCATACCTTCCTGAAATTTGAGAGGAGATGAGATACGGAAGCGGGTGCACGCTGGTAGAACCTGTGCAGTGCCATTATTGCCTTCTTCCTTACAGCCTCCTTGGGATGCCCTAAGAGCTCTACCACCTGCGGAAGGACAGCAGGAATCGTCTCCTCGTTGATGAGCTTACATACCGCTGTCAGAGCCGTGCAAACCACCAAATAGTTGTCAGACTTCAGATCCTTTTGTATCGTGTTCACAATGAGGATTATGAGATCATGATCTTCGTTCAAGAAAAGGGTGACAGCTAGATAACCAGTTCTTTTGTGAGAAACATTGTCATCGTGAGTCATCTTCACAGCGTGAATATGGCCGAAGGAGGCGTCATGACCGAGCATCTCCACATAGACCAAGCGTATAATGTACTCCTTCATCTTGCGGCGAGTAACGTCCGGCTCCGCAATGCGGCGCTTTAATGTATCGATCTCGCGAAGGACGATGCGATCCTCCTCCACCTTCGATCGCGCCTCACCAATGGACTTCACTAGATCCAGGAACTCCTTGGACTGGCCCCAGCCACCCTGGGAGCCCATCGCTAGCTCCCTCCCTATCGTCTTCAGCTGTTCCATGTTTGATATATGATCGAACACTACAGCTTCAAACTGCCGAGATTCAGATCTAAGAGGCAGAATACGAATGGGGCGAAACTTTTCGGGAGTTAAATTCAGTAAACTACAAACGAAACCCCAGATTCACCATCTATCCAACTACACTACCGAATTTCACCGCCAAACTTGTTTCGATCTCAATTACCAAAGAATTCGTCGTCGCGGTTCCATTTTCTTCAACGCAATTACTCCCGTTGATACAACTTTTCTGCTTAATTCCCGTGAACTGATCTCTCCGGTAGCGAGGGTTCCCTGCCGAGATCGCCAACGGAGAGACTCTAACACCGCAAATTCATTCGCCGCCTTAACACTGCCTACAATTTCCTTCCACTTCAAAAAAGTTATCGCCGGCAGCGGTCGTCGGACTTCTGCTGTTGGACGTTGGATCTCTCCTCTCAGCTCTTCTGCCCTAGAGAGATATTAGAAAGAAAATGAGCTGAAACTGGGACGAGTGCTTTGAAGGCAGTTAATGGGTCTGAGTTATTTGTACCATCACTAATGTTGTCACCTAAAACTGAAAATCTTAAATCGAACCCAAAGAATCGGGCTGAACCGTTTGCGAATTATTCAGGTTTCAGGCGAATTATTCAAGTTTCAGGTGAATTTTGAAACGTGAACAACATTAGTCTGGATGTGATTCTTTCATTTTATTATCCGGAGTGAAACCGCAACCGCACATATAAGTCTCAAGCAGTTTCAGGAATTTCAGACCCGATCCAAATCAGATCGAAGCAGAAATGAACCCCGACCCGTTTATTTTTTTTATAATATTTTATTACATGATCGTGATCTTTGAATTTTTGAATGCAGATTGGAGGTTCACGGTTCAGTTCAGACCTTAAGAGTCAGAAAATCAAATTCTGAATATTATTTAATACATGTCAAAGAAGGGCCGAGTGAAAGGATAATACCCAAACGGTTTCTAACATGAATGCCTGCAATCGTTATCTTGGTAGAGTCAAAGAGGAAGTAACCACTAGTCGAAGAGGAGACCACAAAGCTATGGAAGAATGAATGTAACCTGTGCTCGATGCCGATGATTAGAATGTCAGACCCTCTCGAAGATGACGGTACAGAGGATGATTTCAATATGAGTCACTCTCGATGAAGAGAATAAAGACAATAATTAGAGCGTGAGTCCCCCTCAACAAAGAAAATAAGGGTTTAGGTTTAGGAGCTTCTGGTCATCTATGTTCTGAGTTTTCTTAAGGACAGGATAGATCTAAGGGGGGCCGACGCCCCCCAACCCTCAAGGATTTTGGTAAAAGCAGATGATGAATTTGAGTTCTTCTCATCAAGCAAATGAAGATAGACTACTTATACGTTAAAAACGTTTTTCGAATTAAGGAGAAAAGGGCCCGGAAACGTGGAGACGTTAATTTTTTTTTATTATTGGAAGATGAGAGAGCCGACATGAGAGCTAACTGGTTTAATTTATTTCATGGAGATGGCATATGTAAACCTAATTGAAATAGGTGCAACTAATTTTGACCTCATCAAGTCCACCTTCTTTTTTACTCATAGCTTATTCAGAATCTCTGAATGAAACATTATCGTCATCTTCAACACGACATAACGCGACATCTTCTTTATTTAACTCTTGAAATTTTGCTTATTTTACTAGTGTCTCCTTTTTATATCCTAAGAATACATGAAATCAAAGCCAATAAATTTTGACTATGTGTTCTCAAGCTTCTTGTACGGTTTGGACTCCTTTGTTAAAATTCTCATTCTCTACAGTAAGAGCCCGCGTCCACATATTTTTGAGTTCATTTTAATACAAAGTTCTCTTACTTTGAGGAAGAACTTTCATATGCTCTTAGGGGTGTTGACGAATGATGACGGCAATGAGCTCAGTCGAATGTTTAAATACCGATGATAATGCTTTACACTTTTATGTTAACCCATACTTTGTAGCAAGGAGGTCATCTTAAACGTTTTCATTGCAACCAACATATTTTTTTTTAAGATTTATTTACTTCATCATACAAATATTTATTCTGTGTACAACCCCATATTCGCTGAGTGGGACCCAAAGATACCAAAGGCCAGCTTTGGGCTAGCCCCAGACGAAGAAAACCGCTCTCCCCCAATCAGGGTTGAGCTCGACTTTGTCAAGCTCGACTCTCGCCTAGCTGGGTTCGACGTTCGTTGAGAAGGTTCAGAACAGAAGAGCTCTCGCATAGAGCAGGCGAGAGCGCTCGCACTCAGGTAAATAGTTCGTCGAGCAGAGCTCGACGCCCGCCAAGACAGGACGGGTTTCGGCCGAGACATACTCCGGCCCAGGGGTGGGAGAGAAGGCTCGCGCCTCGTGAGGGCGGGAGCAGGCACAACTTGTAGCATTCTTCAATATCCTTTTAGCTCCCGCTTGGTGAGGGCGGGAGAGCTCTCGGCAAGGCGTAAGCGCGAGAGCCTTCAATTCTCGGCAGGAAGGCTCCCGCCGGGTAGGGCCCAGGGTGAAATTACCTGGATGCCCTCAGGTAAAATTACTTGTATACCCCCAGGGTCTGCATTTAGCTCCTCAGACCAGCTGAGTTTGGCTGTTGGCAGACCAGCCAGGGGTAATTTAGTAATTTCAGGTCAACAAAAACTATAAATAGATCCACAGGAGCTCCTCAAAAGGCAAGCTTTCATATTTTCCTAAGATCTTCTAGTGCTTGCTGAGGAGCTCCTAGCCTAGCATTTGGCTTCGGAGGAGAAGCACTCAAAGATCTTCCGGGTTAGAGGTGATACCTCCCAACTGAGGCTTTGGGTCGGTTTCTTGTCCTTTACTGCCAGTCAGAGGTCAGAGCTTGGGAGAAGTAGGTGTTGGCTACACCCCTGATTTCGAACTTTCGTTGAGGTTAAATTTTGGCTTCAACAGTTCTGGTACGGTGAGCGTGGAAGGTAGCCAGTAAAAGAAAATCTTGAGTTGAGTCTCATGGCCGGAGGTGAAGGCGAAGGATCATGCTCGGGAGGTTCCCCTTCTCGGGGAGAGGAGGCGACAAGGAAGATGTTGGAGGAATTCAGGAGAGAGGTCCTACAGACCATCAATATGTCCTTCTTGGCAAGGAGTGAGTGGGCTATGCCTCAGGCTCCAATAGAGACAGTCCCACTCTTAGGCAAGAACGCTCCCGGGCAGCGCCCTGGGAAGGAGGTGCCGGCAGAGGCCGACGAGAGGGATGTAGCTGCGCGAGAGCTCTTTCTCGGGCAAGGCAGCGCAGACCGAGCGAGCCAGTCGAGGCTGCGATATGTGCCTTCTTGGAAGGCAGGGGCGAGAGCCCTTTTAGTGAGCTCATCATCGCGGCTCTGGTTCCAGAGGGGTTCCGGGAGCCCGACATGTCTACTACTCGGGTAAGGATGACCCTATGCAACATGTGTAGTGGTTTGAGGACGTTGTTTCGATTAGACAGATGACGGACGCCTTCAAGTGTCCGCTCTTTGCCATCACATTGAAGGAGAAGGCTCGGGACTAGTTCCACTAGTTGCCGGCAAGCTCGATCTACAGCTTTGAGGATCTGCGTTGAGGGTTCATGTTGAGATTCTCGACATCGAAGAAGCGGAAGAAGGGGGCAGAGTGCTTGTTTGCGGTAAGGCAGAAGTAAGATGAGACGTTGGGTCACTATGTCGATCGGTTTCAGGAAGAGATCCTCCTAGTCTAGGAGGTCCCAGGGTACGCACTGATGCTCGCCTTCACCCTAGGGCTGATGCTGGGATTTTTTAGCATGGAGCTGAAGAGAATGCCCCCCTCTCTTTTGAGGAGCTCATGGAGAGGGTGGTGAAGGAGATAGACTTCGAAAGGGCCAACCCGGCTTTTGTCAAGAAGCTGGCCAAGTTGGCGGAGGACGACGTGAAGGAGCCGGTAGCAGGAAAGCAGAGGGAGCAGAGGGAAGAGAGAAGGAGAGAGGAGCCCCGAGGACAGGGGCAGCAGGGATAGCATTAAGGATGGGGGCCCGGGAGCCAAACAACCGGTTGGGTTGGAGGCCTCAAGAGGGTCGCCCCCAGGGGCAGGGCGGAGGCTTCCAAGTAAGGGACAACTTCCGCGAGTCAAGGAGGATTGATCAGCCGGCGTGGAGGTAGGGACAGAGGGGTCACTTCCCGCCACAATAAGAGGCGATGGAGGTCGGCCGAGTTAGAGGAGGAAGGAGAGGAGTTCGGGGAGGAGCTGGAAGAAGAGGAGGCGGAGAAGGAAGAGGGGGCAGGGTGGTGTTGCCTTTCTGTGACTTCCACCAGGAGGAGGGTCACACGACGACCACCTGCCCAGAGTTCCTGGAGATGAGAGAGGTCAGGGGGCTAGGGAGGCAGGATCCACCGATAAGGATCGTGGAGGTTCAACAGGGAGAAGGAGAAGATAGGTGTGAGGACCGGGCGGACGTAGGAACCTGGGGAGGGATCAGGGTGATCCATGGCGGAGTTGGGATTGGGGCAATCCGTAAGGGGAGCCTTCAGACCATGTTCCGAAGGGGGGTCGCCTCGACCTCCCAGGCTCCCCCTTCGGAGGAGAAAATTACTTTCACATCAGCGAACATGCCAGACTTCGAGGACCCGTTCTGCGATGCCTTGGTGATCCAGATGGCGGTAGAGAACTTCACGGTCTCCAGGATCCTAGTCGACAACGGGAGCTCCGTGAACATAATCTTCTAGAAGGCATTTGACGAGATGAAGTTCAAGGCCAAGAGGGTCTTAGCTTCGGACGGACCATTGTTTGGATTTTCAGGAGAGAGGAAGGAGGTAGAAGGAGGAGTAGGGATGCATGTGAAGTTGGGGGGGCGTGTCACGTAACTATCAGTTTGTCATAGTGGACGCCCCAAGCAGTTATAACGCCATCTTTGGGCGTCCCCTCATCATCTCCTTTCGCTGCGTCCCCTCGTCGTTCCACCAATGCCTCAAGTTCAACAACGGAGGGGTGCAAGTTAGGATCAGGGGGACCCGAAGGTGACGAGGCAATGTTACGTGACGACAGTCAACACTATATCCTGGATGGCAGAGGCGGAGGAGTTGGAAAGGGAGATGGCGGTGCAGGAAGAGGTTGTCGGAGGAGAGGAGGTGAGCCTGGAGGAGGCGAGCGAGGAGATTGCGGAGGAGCATAGAGGAGGAGTTGTGCATGAGGTACAGAGGGACGAAGGGTCGGAGCCGCATGAGGGTCGGCAGGAGGAAGGAGTAGAGGAAGGGCGAGGAGGAGGAGTTGAGATGGAGGCCCTAAGGGGCGTGGAGGTTGAGCAGCATGAGAGCCTGGGGGAGGCGATGGAAGTTAAGGAAGCAGGAGGGGAGGAAGAGTTTGGGCAAGAAGAGGAGGCAAGGGCCGGCTGGGAGCAGTCGCGGCTGGAACCGGCTGAGGAAGTGGTGGAGATGGAAGTCTTCACCAGCGCCGGCCAGGTGCAAAGGGTGCGGATCAGCAGGGGCTTAGGTCCTGAGGATCAAGAGCAGATGCGGGCTTGCATCTAGAGCAGCGTCGACATATTTTCTTGGAGCGCGACTGATATGTCGGGCATCGATGCAGATGTGGCCTGCCAATGCCTGAACCTGGACTCCCGGACGAGCCCCATTTTCTAGAAGATGAGGATCATCACTACCAAGCTGAAGGAGCCTATCCGCGAGGAGGTCAAGAAGCTTCTGGAGGCCGGCTTCATCTCAGAGATCCAGTATCCGGGCTGGATCTCGAATGTGGTAATGGTAAAGAAAGAGGGAGGAAAATGGCGCATGTGTATAGACTTTTCTTTATTAAATAAATCATGCCCCAAGGATTGCTACCCCCTGCCTCGGATCGACGCGCTGGTTGATTCAGCCGTTGGTTTTTTCTATTATGAGTTTTTAGATGCTTTTTCAGGTTACCACCAGATCCGAATGCACCCTCCTGATGTCAAGGATGTCTCCTTCATCACGAGGGAGGGATGCTTCAGCTAAAAAATGATGCCCTTTGGGCTGAAGAATGCAGGGGCTACCTACCAGCGCATGATTGATCGAGTCTTCCAGGGCCAAAGGGGGAGGAACCTGGAGGTCTATGTTGATGATCTCATGGTCAAAAGCAAGGGTGTGGACTCGCACCTACGTGACCTGAAAGAGACATTCTCTACCCTACGGAAGTTCAAGATGAGGATGAACCCCCTGAAGTGTATCTTCAGGGCAAGTCGAGGGAAGTTCCTTGGACATCTTCTGACCCCGACAGGGGTGGAGCCTAACCCAGCCAAGATAAAAGCCATCTTAGAGCTAAAGTCACAACGCAACGCTAAGGAGGTCCAGCGCTTGATAGGCAAGCTGGCCGGGCTAAGCAGGTTCCTCTCCAGTTCGGGAGAGAAATGCTCAACGTTCTTCAAGGTGCTGCGGGGTAATCAAAAATTTGAATGGACCATCGAGTGTGAAGAAGCTTTCCAAGTGCTGAAGTGCCAACTCTCCCAGGCACCGCTACTTCAAAGCTCAAAGGAGGGAGATGAGCTAGCCTTGTATATTGGGGTAGGAGTAGAAGCTGTAAGCTCCGTTCTGGTCAGGGAAGAGGGGAAGAAACAATTGCTTATCTACTATGTTAGTAGGATCCTAAAGAAGGCGGAGCTCCGCTATCTCATTTTAGAAAAGCTGGCGTATGCTTTGATCATTGTAAGAAACGAACTAGAAACAAGCCGGAACGGGTATAACTGAAATTTTATTATCAGAAAAAGGTATTTATTACAAAGGTATGGCCTCCCTTATATAGAATGGAGGAGATGGGAGAGAATACAAATACCCAATGTGGGACTAAAAATACAAAAGACAACATCTACAAAGTTAACCGCCAAACCGCCAAGCAGACCGCCTAACCGTGCGGTTAGTAGGAACTAACCGCCCGGTCACTACTAGAGAACACTCAGCCGACCACCAAGATCCCAGAGACTAGCCGGCAGACCGCCTGGCTACCAAACCGCCAGACCGCCAGACCGCCCGGCTACCAAACCGCCAGATTAGCCGGGCTGACCGCCCGGCTACCAGACCGCCAGTCTTAGCCGCCTGTCCGCCCAGGTCTATACAGCAACACTCCCCCTCAAGCTGGAGCATAGATGTCAATCATGCCTAGCTTGCTGCAAATGTGGAAGAAAGAGGCGGACACAGGTTTTGTGAATATATCTGCCAGCTCTTTCTCCGAGGTAACAAACGGAGTGTAAATCTGGTTCTTCAACACTTCTTCCCGAATGAAGTGACAATCAACCTCTATGTGCTTTGTTCGCTCATGGAATACCGGATTTTTGGAAATGTAGATCGCAGCCTTGTTGTCACAGAACATGGGAAGAGGATAGTTATAGACCTCTCCTAGATCCAGCATGAGAGCCCGCAACCATTTTAACTCACACGTGGTTGAAGCCATGCTACGATATTCTGCTTCCGCACTAGACCTGGAGACGACTGACTGCTTCTTGCTCTTCCAGCTAACCAAGTTTCCTCCAACAAACGTGCAAAATCCGGAAGTCGACTTGCGATCCCCTTTGTCATCCGCATAGCTAGCGTCGGAGTACGCTTCGACTCTTAGGTGACCGTTTTTCTGAAAGAGAAGACCTTTCCCAGGTGCGGACTTCACATACTCCAATATCCTTAGAGCAGATTGAAGATGACATTCCCTAGGCGACTGCATAAACTGGCTGACCTTTCCCACTGCATAGGAGATGTCTGGTCTGGTCACTGTAAGGTAGATGAGTTTGCCAACCAGACGCCGATACCTCGTAGTATCCAATAGAGGAGGTGATTCGTCTGTCCATGTCTTGTCTTCTCCAGGAGCCATGGGACACCGGGCAGGTTTAGCACCCGTCAATCCTGCCTCTTTCAACAAATCAAGAGCATACTTCCGTTGGGAGAGAATCAAGGAACCCGGTTTCCGAGAGATTTCAATTCCCAAGAAGTATTTTGGAGAGCCCATATCCTTCGTGACTAGGTGTTGGCGGAGATGAACCTTCGTCAAGGCTACACCAGCTTGATCGTCGCCAGTAAGAAGAATATCGTCCACGTAAACAGCTAGCACAACCAGACCCGAAGATGTCTTGCGAATGAACAAGGAGTGATCAGCCGAACTCCTGGTGAAACCGATGGCCCCAACGATGCTACTGAACTTATCGAACCACGCCCTGGGACTTTGCTTTAGGCCATAGATGGCCTTCTTCAACCGGCATACTTGAGTCTCCCCCTGAGCAACATACCCAGGAGGTTGCTCCATGTAGACGTCCTCGTGAAGGTCACCATAGAGGAAGGCATTCTTGACGTCCAACTGCGAAATAGGCCAATCCCTGTTGACCGCCACCGATAAAAGGACCCGAATGGTGCTGAGGCGAGCAACTGGCGAGAACGTGTCAAAGTAATCAACACCATAGGTCTGAGTAAACCCTTTTGCAACAAGACGGGCTTTGTACCGGTCCACACTGCCATCAGGACGGAACTTGACGACAAACACCCAGCGACAACCAACCACATCCGTGCCAAAAGGAGGAGGCACAAGGGTCCAAGTGCCCCGGTCAGAGAGAGTAGCAATCTCGTCATCCATGGCAGCCTTCCAGTGAGGAATATCAAGGGCTTCCTGGTAGGTGCGAGGTGTGGTAGTCGCGGAGATGGCTAGGGCGAAGTCCCTGCGAGAAGGTGTTAGCCGATCATAAGAAATAACAACTGCCAGCGAGTGCTGGGTGCACGTCCGAACCCCTTTGCGAAGGGAATGGGCAGCTCCAGGTCCTCGAGTTCCTCAGTCGCCGGTGCATCCGTGGCGGAGATAACTGGCCCGGGAGAAGAGAGAGACGGCCGAGGGGACGAGGGAGAAGGATCATGATCAAGAGAAGGAGCGGCTGGTGGAGGTGGGGATGGAGGAAGCTCAAGAGGAGTGGATGTGGTGGAGAGAATGGGTGGAGAGGTCGAGTCGGTAGGAAGAAGAGGGAGGTTCGATCCATCGACCTGTGGGAGATCAGAAGAGAAGTAGGCGGCATTCTCAAAGAATGTCACATCCGCCGAGACGAACTGCTTGCGATGAACAGGGTCAAAGCAGCAGTAACCTTTTTGAGTTGTGGAGTAACCCAAAAAGATACACTTCGTAGCACGAGGGGACAATTTGTCGCGAGTTGCGGCAGGGCTATGAACAAAGGCAGTGCACCCAAAAATGCGGAGAGGTAAGGGAAAGGGGTCCTTGGAGGGATAGAGGATGGAAAAAGGGGTTTTGCCTTTGAGGACGGTAGAGGGAATGCGATTGATGAGGTAGCAGGAGATGAGGACCGCGTAGCCCCAATAGCTACGAGGAACCTGCATCTGCGTCATGAGAGTGCGAGCGACATCGAGGAGGTGACGGTTTTTACGTTCCGCCACCCCATTTTGCTGGGAGGTATAGACGCAGCTAGTTTGATGAATGATGCCATGTTGCGTACAGAAAGAAGCGAAATCACTACTCAGATATTCTTTTGCATTATCAGAGCGAAAAATTTTGACAGAGGCATCAAATTGATTTTTAATCATATAATAAAATGAAGTCCATACAGAAAAAAGTTCGGAGCGATCCTTTAATAGATACACCCACGTACAACGAGAATAATCATCAATAAAGGTTACAAAATAGGAACTTCCACGCCCGATGGTGAGGGTAGGGGAAGGTCCCCAAACATCCGAGTGAATAAGGTCGAAGGGCTTGGAAGAGCCACGACCTTGCTTAGGAGGAAAGGGGGAACGGTGATGCTTGCCCAGTTGACAAGCATCACAGTTGAGAGGAGAGTCCTCCTGAGGGAGGTGAGGAAACAGCTGGTGGATGAGACGCGAGGGAGGATGCCCCAGGCGAAGGTGCCACTGAAGAAGATCTGTAGAAGCGGGAGAGAAGACGGTAAGAGCAGATACATCATCAAGGAAGTAGAGACCACCCCTCTCAGTCCCAGTAGCAAACGTCCGCTTGGAGTCCGGGTCCTGAAACGAACAAGAAGAAGGAGTAAATGTTACCGAACACTGAAGTTGCTTGCAAAGAGAAGTAACCGACAATAAATTGCACGGAAACTTGGGCACATAAAGAGTATCCGCCAGGCGAAGGGACGGAGTAACTTGAACCATGCCTGTTCCATGCACCGGAGAGGGAGAACCATCCGCAACGAGAACAGGGGGCAACCGATCATGTGTTTCTAGGAGAGAAAAGCACTGAGGATTGCCCGTCATATGATTAGTGGCGCCAGAGTCGATTAGCCATTTACCTTGGGTAACTACGTGGGCACTACCTGAAGTCGTGGCCACGGAGGCAGATGGCTTGGAAGAAGGAGGAGTATCACCAGTGGGACGAAGATGCGGATGATTTGTCTAGTAGCGGTCAACCAAGTGTCCTGGGCGGCCACAATGAGTACAGAGGTAGCGAGAGGGGCCACGCCCGCCAGAGTGGTTACCACGACCACTAAATCCACCACGATGAGCCAGGTGGGCATAGGCATCCGGAGCCGGAGGAGCGGCAAGCAAGGGGCGTTGGAGTAGAGAGGTAACAGCAGCAATGCGGGCAGCAGTAGCATCCAGGGTAGGAGACTCAGCCTCTCCAAGAATTTGCTGCCGGATCATATCGTATGAGTCCGGAAGCCGCAGAAGGTAACAGACCACTAGGAGTTCCTGGAAGTGCTTCAGCTGAGTGGCCACATCTGCCGAGAGAGGACGATTTTGTAGAATCTCAGCTCCAAGGGCTTGGACTTGTTGGTAAGCTGCAGGAGGGGACATGGACTGGCGAGCAAAGAGATCCGCATAGAGAGTATAGATGCGAGATGTTTGTCCCCCCTTGGAGTAGAGAGCGGCCAAGTGATTCCAAGCTTGTTTTACCGTCTCATCGTGACGGATGATAGGAAGACATTCATCAGACAGGCTATTCGCCAGCCAAGTACGAACCAGCGCATCATTCGCATCCCAGTCAGAAAACTGGGCAGAGTCCGCAGGCGGAGGGTCATCGGTAAGATGATGACGCTTGCGTTGAGAGCGGAGAAGAAAAGTGAATGAGACACTCCAGTCGGGATAATTGGGCCCCAAAAGCTTAGAGACGGTGCCAAGATTCCCTGAAGCAGGAGGAGGAGGAGGAGGCGGTGGGACAACGACAGTAGACGAGGTGGAGCCATTAGAATTGGTCATCCTGAAGAGAGGTCGCGCGGTTAAGAGGAGAGACCGGGCGAGCAAAGGAAGGAAGAGTTCGCAGCGGTCACAATTAGACCAGCGGCAAGCAATGCCACGACCAAGCTGCGAAGCACAAGAAGAGAAGCCGCACGGTTAAGAAGGGAAACCGGGCGGGAAGAAAAAGAAGCCGCGCGGATAATGAGAGCGAGAAGACCGCGCGAACAAAAAGCAAACCGCGGCGGGCAGAGAGAACAAGCTGCAACGGTCACGGTGTCAGCACACTAGCGGCAAGAAGGGCAGAGAGGCCGCCTAAACAAGGCAGAACTCGCGCGAACAGAGAGAAATCGCGCGGATAGGAAGAAAAAGATCTGCAGCGGTCACGATGGCAGACACCAGCGGCCAGAGAAGCCACGACCAAGCCGCAAAACCAAACGGAGGGAGAGAAGTCGGGCGGCTAGCAGACAGACCGCGCGAACAGAAGAGGAGGATAGAAGAATTCACTGGAGGAGAGCTCGCGCGAGCTGAAAGACAGACCGCGGATAGGGGGCAGAGGTCGCACGGACAGAAGAGAACACAATCAGGAGGACTAGATCGGGTCCTCTGATACCATGTAAGAAACGAACTAGAAACAAGCCGGAACGGGTATAACTGAAATTTTATTATCAGAAAAAGGTATCTATTACAAAGGTATGGCCTCCCTTATATAGAATGGAGGAGATGGGAGAGAATACAAATACCCAATGTGGGACTAAAAATACAAAAGACAACATCTACAAAGTTAACCGCCAAACCGCCAAGCAGACCGCCTAACCGTGCGGTTAGTAGGAACTAACCGCCCGGTCACTACCAGAGAACACTCAGCCGACCACCAAGATCCCAGAGACTAGCCGGCAGACCGCCTGGCTACCAAACCGCCAGACCGCCAGACCGCCTGGCTACCAAACCGCCAGATTAGCCGGGCTGACCGCCCGGCTACCAGACCGCCAGTCTTAGCCGCCTGTCCGCCCAGGTCTATACAGCAACAATCATTTCGGCCAGAAAGCTCCGGTCATACTTCCAAGCCCATTCGATCAAGGTGGTGACGAACCATCCCCTTCGCAAGATTTTTGAAGGAGTGGAACACTTGGGACGGTTTGCCAAGTGGTCTATTGAGTTGAATGAATTTTACATCTCGATTGTGCCAAGGCTCTCCATTAAGGCGCAAGTAGTGGCTGACTTCTTAGCTGACTACGTTGTTGAGGTTGGGGCCGAGGAGCCGCGACCACAAGGGGGGTGGAAGATGATGGTTGACGGGGCTTCGGGGAAACATTCCCTTGGGGTAGGAGTAGTGTTGATAAGCCCTCAGGGGGTCACTATAGAACAAGTTGTGGTCTTGCACTTCCCGGTCACTAATAACCAAGCGAAGTACGAGAATGTGATAGCCGGCCTTCGTTTGGCAAAGGAGCTTGAGATTCATGATGTGGAGGTATTTACAGACTCATTGGTGGTGGCATCACAGATCCGAGGAGAGTTCGAAGACCGGGAGCCCACCCTTGTGAAATACTTATCCAAGGTAAGGATGATCATCGGAGGGTTCCGGACGTTCTCAATCCAACATGTTCCCAGGGAGGAGAGTGTAGCAGTCGATCGGTTGGCTATGTTTGGACCTCGGGGAGGAGGAACCCTGACCGAGCTATTCCAACCGGCGATCGAGGAAGGAGAGTTGATAGAAGTAGATCTGCGGCCCTCGTGGGTGGATCCATTCGTGACCTTTCTGACCACCGGGGAGCTTCCAGAGAGGACCAAGGATGCGAAGAGCTTCAGGCACAAGGCGGCTCATTACCTAATGCTTGAAGGGGGGTTGCATAGGAAGAGGTTGTCAAGGCTCCTGGCAAGGTGCGTGATAGAGGAAGAGATCCCAAGGATCCTGGAGGAAGTATACTCTGGCGAATATGATAGTCATTCGGGGGGGTAGGACGTTGGAAGCAAGGGTGGTCAGGCAAGGATATTTCTGGTAGACCCTGAGTAAGGATGCGGCCGAGTTCGCGAGGAGGTGTCAAAAGTGTCAACTGAACGCCCCCTACAGCTCTTGCCCGCTCAAAAGCTCTGAAGCATCACGATGCCTTGGCCTTTCGACATTTGGGGTATGGAGTTAGTTGGGACTTTCCCTCTGGCTAGTGGGCAGAGAAGGTTTCTTCTAATCATGATTGACTACTTTTCAAAGTGGCTGGAGGTCAAGGCGCTGGCTAAGGTCACGTCCCAAGTCATCAGGAATTTCGTTTGGGGGGATATCATATGCAGACACTGGTTACCCCAGGCGATAGTGACAGACAATGGTTGTAACACCTCCCCTGTAAAGACCATATAATATGGGTCTGGCCGGGGCCCCACAACATACGGACGCCACAGCTTTAGTATTAAAAGTTGATATGAAAACTACCCAATGTCAAAACTCCAGACAAACACAGCGGAAACAGAACATTAACCGACAGAAGTTATCCACTTAACAAAAGAGTATCAAATGGCCTTAAGGCCTTACACAATATAAGTCCAAATATAAAAGTGCCAAGCACCCCTAGGCTACCTCGGCATGCAAGTCGGACATAGTCAAACAACAGCAGCAAAACAAGGAAAAGAAAATAGTCAAGCACAGCAACACTTCATGAGGCTTAGGGCTTTTCGCCCGGCGCGCTAGCTCCTGCATGCGATCCTTGCCCTATAAGGATATGAAGTAACGTGGGTCAGCAAAGGCTGACCTCTACTGTGTAATAAACACATCTCCTCCCGGCCGTCCCTAACGGACCCCGGGGTACCACTCCACCTGCAAGTTAGCACTTCGTATACCAAAAGAGTATATATAATAAAGCGGTAAAATAGGCTTGGATGTCTCATACAGCATACATGTTCTCTATGTTTTGTACAAAGTGAAAGGGCCTACTATGCAGCATGAATGCAACCCGGGTTTCACCCAAGGCACCCTAGTTCGTATGCATCTACCACAACATCAAACACTGGGTACTTCCGTTTCCCCATTGGCTTAAAGCCGCAAACACAAGGGAACCACCATGTCCCTAACGGCACACACGCCGTCACACGGAACCTCGCAAAGGCCCCACCCGCACAAGGGTCATATACCCCGGGCTTGCCCGCACATTCTGCCTTCGCACGTCAGGGTTCCGTCTCACACCGACCGATTCTAAGAAGCCTTGCTGGACCCCACCCGCTCATGGCCACATTGCCCGGGCTTGCCCTCCGCTCGACATTCTCGTCAGTCCCACACAAGGGGCTAGTCTCGTCGGGACACTTTCCCCACATGACTTGCGCGTCACGGGATGGCCAGCCGACCACGGAGACATAGTCGCGCCTTTGCACAGCACAAACAAAGGTTTCCCCACCCCAATCACCATTCGCACCATATCTTTCCCGTGCTCCAAGGAAACCATCTACCGCAAGAAGCGGAGCTAGCCTTGTCCGGTTCCGACTACGAGTACTCACTCAATTAAAGGGGGAAAACGCATACACACAACGGCGTAACGCCGCCACGGATTTCTACCGAAACCTCACATCTCGCTATGCAACATCACTGGGTCGGACTAACGATCGCGACCACGGCTTCACCCACAATGCCTAATCCGCTAACGGAGCGGATCTCTAATGCAAAGCATGCCGGGATGAACATACTCCACCCGGAGGTTCCTCTTGAACCTAGGCTACACGAATCCCTCTCATGTGAAAGATTCGGTGCTCAAAATACGAAAGGAAGGGGATGCTATTCATGCATCCTAAATCCTAAAAACCGAGAGGAGAAGTGTCGTTACCTTCTGTCCCCTCTTCCTAGCCATGGAGAAGATTTGCTCGGTTGAAAACCACCGCAACGCTCCCACCTTCGCGGATCTGAACTCTGCTCGCGAAACGGACCTCCGAAGCTTCGCCGGCGGCCGAATCTTGGCCTTCTTCCTCCTCCTTGCTCTCCCTTCTCTCTAGAATCAAGAGAGATAAAGATAGGAGAAAAGTGAGGGTTTCAAACCCTATTCCCGAGTTTAATCCCTCAGATCTAGCCCCCAGCCGTTGGATCTCAATCAAAGAAACGGACGGCCACGATTCGGCCTAAAATCACAAAAACTGGGCCGAACACGGGTTGCAACACGGCCGTGTGCCAGGCCGTGTTACCCACTCTCCGTCTCGATCGAGTCGAAAAACCAGCACACGGCCTTTGACACGGCCTCTGACACGCCCGTGTCACCTGCGACACGCCCGTGTCGGGACCCGTGTCACGCCCCCCGTGTGCAATCGACCAACATTTCGCAGTCAGAGAGGTACACGGCCTTGTGACACGGCATCAGACACGCCCGTGTCAAATTTGACACGCCCGTGTTTGTGCCCGTGTCACGGCCCGTGTACCACACTTGCAGAATCCCTGGAGTGACATGGCCTGGGACACGCCCGTGTCCTAGGCCGTGTTCTACAACTCGACTAGCGTCGACCGCCAAAGCGTCGACCGCACGACTCGAGGCCGAACACGCCTGTGTCACGCCCGTGATACGCCCGTGACACGCCCGTGACACGCCCGTGACACGCCCGTGACACCTGCTCCAAAAACCAAACTGGGCTTAAAACATCACCCGTCCCTCTTTTGAGTTTCGGGGTGTTACAACTCTCTCCTCCTTAAAAGAATTTCGTCCCGAAATTTAAAACATGGAAGGTAAACAAAACTAAACAGTACCTGAGGAGAAAAGCTCGGGGTACTCCTCCAGCATGGCCTGCTCTCGCTTCCATGAGAGCTCCTCGCAACCACAGTTTGTTGGTACCCTAGTTTGATTTGAGTTTAGTCTTGCCTTTTTAGTCCCTTGACCCAAGAATTATCTATGGTCATTGATTAGTGGTCTAGCTGTAGAGTCCTCACTTTTCCAGATGAAGAATTTGGTTAAGTAAGTTTTTCGTTCGACTATAGTCGAACACCGCTCGACTATCGTCTATCGGCTGATCGACGATCGTCTATCAGTTGGTCGACGCTCTGTCTGCGTTGATAGTTCGACTATCTGTTGATAGGTCGACTATCTGCTTGGCGTGGTAGTTCGACTATCTGTCCTGATAGATCGACTATCTGATAGTTCGACTATTTGTTGATAGGTCGACTATCTGTTCCGCTTTGATAGGTCGACTATCTGTTGATAGGTCGACTATCTGTTGATAGGTCGACTATCTGTTGATAGGTCGACTATCTATTTTCTGAGGTAGGTCGACTATCTGCTTGATAGGTCGACTATCTGTTTGTGTTTGATAGTTCGACTATCTGTCCAGATAGATCGACTATCTGATAGTTCGACTATCTGCTCTGATAGGTCGACTATCTGCCGGGGTAGTTCGACTATCTTCTTCGATAGGTCGACTATCTGGATCGTTCCACTATCTGCCTGATAGTTCGACGATCTCCGTGCCTCGGTCGACGATCTCCAAGGGTCGTTCGACGTTTTCTGTCTGCCTTTATATTTTGTATTTATTTATTATATTCAATTAATCAATACATTTTCTGGCACGTTGTTTTAGTTGTTTTATGATAAAATTACCAGGCAATATTTGCTCCATCCCTTTTGCCTGAGTCAAATCTTTTTAGATAAAGTTGTTTGTCTTATTAGCTGACATTATATTTTACTTTATCTGCTGTCAGCCCTTTATAGCCGTTAGACTGAAAAGTCTCCTTTTTGCTATAAAGAGTTTGTTTCTGATATGACTTTATTTAGTACTTTATTATCAGATTGCTTCCTGCAGCTTCCTAGAAAAAGGTTTATTCCTTTTATAGAATGTTTCTGCTGCAGAGATTGTTTTGTCTTCTTGATATTTACAGCCCAGGTCTCAAGTTTCAGAAGAAGACAAGTAATTCAAATTGAAGAGAGCCGTTGCTTGTTGCTGATATAAAAAGGATCCTTTGAAGAAGGATTCAGAAGAGCTAACTAGTTACCCAGTTATTCATTTAAGCATTCAAGCCTTCATCAAGATCAAGTTTTCTGCTCTCAGCAATTTCCACCCATCTGAGAAGTGTTAAGCTCTTCTACTCATCTTCAACCTGAGTTCTCCTGCTTCCAGGAAGTTCAAACTCAGAGTTCTTTTGAAGAAGAATAAGAAGACAGCTGCTTGAAGATTGCTAATTTTATTATTTATTATCTTCTTGTAGTTTTTCCTTCAGATTTTTCTGAGGAGTTTTCTGCACTGAAGCAAGACTTCACCTGGACATCTTTGAGCCAGGGGGAGCCTTGATTCTTTAAGAGCTCTCTAGCTCAGTGCAAGTCTTTGTGCTTCTCTAATCTTTGTAAAATAGAGAAGACATCTTAACCTTCTTCCCCCTCCTGTACAGGGTTATTACTCCCTTCAAAAGTATCCCTTGGTGGCAGGGCACCTGATCAAAAACCTGTGCTTGGTTTTTAGACACCTGATCAAAAGTCTAAAGGGTTTCTGGATCTACCTGAAGCAGATCCTGTTGGTGGCAGGGCACCTGATCAAAAACCTGAGTGGATTCCTACCGTGTGGGTAGAAGAGTGGACGTACCCAAGTTGTTTGGGGAACCACTATAAATTTCCTTGTGTCGTCTGGATTCCCTTGTTTAATTCCTGCATTGTGGCTGTGAATAGATATAACTAGGATTGCTAGTTGCTGATTAGGTTTTCCAAGCCTTAACTGTAATTACAGTTAGCTTGAGTTTGTGCACATCACTTGTGTTAGGCTATAGGGTTAATTCTATATCTATAATCTTTTCATTCCGCACTTCACTCCAAGGGAGTTGGGTAGACCATTAAGTTTTGTCTAGTGCAAAATTTGATAACTCTATTCACCCCCCCCCTCTAGAGTAGTATCTATCCCTTCACTTTCAATTGGTATCAGAGGGAGGTTGACTGACTGAATAGGCTAACACCTAAGTCACAAGATCCTGATAGATACCAAAGCTTATAGATATTCACTATCATGGCCCAGTCCAAGGATTATTCTAGCACCAGACCTCCAGCATGCAACTTAGCTAAGTTTGGCATCTGGAAGGCAAGGATAAAATTATATATGAATTCTATTGATGAAAGCATCTTTGCTTCTATTTTGTCAGGACCCCCAAGAGCACCTGCTGCTGCTACTGCCTCATCATCTGATATGAGTGCAGTGCCTCCTCCAGATTACAATGATGAGTACAAGAAGGCAAAGATTGCAGATGCCAAGGTGATGAACATTCTGGCTCAGACAATGTCTGATGAGGTATTCCAGAAGGTTGCTGACTGCTCCTCAGCAAAAGCCATGTGGGATACACTGAATCAGATTGTAGCTGGTTCAGCTGATGAAAGGAAGGACAGAAGGTCCAACCTGATCTCACAGTATGAGAACTTCAAGAAAACTGATGCTGAATCAGTTGAAGCCATGTACACCAGGCTCAGCTCAATCATCAATGAGCTGAGGACCCTGGACAAGGACATATCATTGACAGAGGTCAATGATAAGATTCTTATGTGCTTCCCTAGCACATGGGATCTAAGGATCTGGCCCATCAAGGAAGCCAGAAGTACAAATGAGATTTCAACAGAGGCCCTTCTCGGCAAGCTCAAGTCTTTTGAGCAAGTGCTGAAGACAAGGGAAGCAGAAGCTGAAGCAAAGACCCCCACTCCAACAAGAAAAGAGCAATCTCTAGCTCTTAAGGCTGCTGATGCTTCTGAAGGCAGCCAATCAAATGAGGAACTAATGGCATTGTTTGCCAAGAGGTTTCTCAAGATGGGGAGAAAGGAGTTCAGAAAGAAGTCTTCACGCTATGAAGACAAACCAAGGTATGATCGTTCTCCTGCTAAAGAAATTATCTGTTATGGATGCAGGAAGCCTGGACATATCTTGTCAGAGTGTCCAGAGGAGAAAAACAAAGACAAGAGGAAAGAAAAAGAACAACACAGGAAGCACTTCAAGCCATCTTCCTACAAGAACAAGAAAAAGGAGAGAGGTTTCATTGCTGAAACCTGGAGTGATTCTGATGAAGAATCTTCCTCCTCAAGCTCCAGTGAGGATGAGGAAGAGAAGAAGGCAAAAGAAGTTTGCCTCATGGCAATAGATGCCTGCAGCAACCACTCAGCTGCAGAGAGTTCAGATTTAGATGAAGAGATGCCAACAGAAGATGAGGTACTCTCTTCTTATGACTTCACTTCAGAAGAATTTAAATTAGATTTTAAATCCTTATGCTTAGATTTGATTAGCTCAGAAAAGGAGATAAAAGAACTTAGAAATAAATTAGCTGACTCAGAAGTAATTGCTACAGAAAATATTAGGTTAAAGGAAGATCTCACTACTTGTAGTGAAGAAATTAAATTTCTTAAAATGGAATTAGCTAAGTCTAAGAGGTTAGAAGAATCACTTAATGGTAGAAGCCTTAAGTTGTTAGAAATTACCAGCATGACTAACACTAGGTCAGCTAATAACAAACTAGGCTTAGGAGCTTCTCCCAGTGAACCCCCAGTTCTTCTTAAAAACAATCTTTCAACTCCAGTGAACTTCATTTCAGCTAGTGGAATGAAGAACACTGAGCAAGTAAATCTAGTTAATAAAACCTTAAATAAAGCTAAGAGAGAAAAGAGAAAGAAATTTTTTAAAGAAATGCAAAGAGCGTCGAACGCCGCTCGACGATCGGAAGCTCAATGGTCGAACGAAGGTCGACGATCTGAGCACCCATCGTCGAACGTCGATCAACGTTTTCAATATGATTTTCAAAATCATAATCAGTACCATAGAAACCTAAATGAAAATAGAAACTCTAGGTTTGTTGACCCATCATCTGCATGGAGAATCCCACCTAGGAGATCTCACCCACTAGGTTATCACCCTCAGCCTGCATTTTCATATATTTCCAGTTTTTCTTATGTGAAAAACAAGGGACCCAAGGTTACCTGGGTCCACACTGTCTAATAAATGTCTTGCAGGTGAAGGCCTATCCAATCACTCAAAATAAGTGGTATTTGGATAGTGGATGCTCCAAGCATATGACAGGAAATAAAAATCATCTGTCAAAATTCAAAGCTAAGCTCGGCCCAAAGGTTATCTTTGGAGATTCCAGCTGTGGTCAGATAGAAGGCTATGGCAGGATCACAATTGGAGATGTCACTTTCAAGAGAGTTGCATATGTGACAGGACTGAAGCACAATTTGATCTCAGTCAGCCAGCTATGTGATGCTGGCTACCAGGTTTCATTTTCTAACTTCTCTTGCAATATTACTTTAAATAATAATATTGTTTTAGTAGGCATTAGAATAGGTAATATTTATTTAGTAGATTTCAATTCATCTCATTCTGAAATCTGCCTGTTTAATGAAGTAACACTTAATAATAATTCTTTGTGGCATAAGAGGCTTAGTCATGTTAACCTTAAAAATATATCTAGGTTATCCAAACACAACCTTGTTAGAGGTTTACCTTCTTACCCCTACAAAAAGGAGAGCCTATGCAAGGCTTGTCAGCTAGGCAAGCAAACCAAAAATTCTTTTAAATCTGTAAATAAAAGTGATTCTCCTAGAATCCTGTATCTATTACATTTGGACCTTTTTGGCCCAATAAATGTACAGAGTTTAGGAGGGAAGTATTACACCTTAGTAATTGTAGATGACTTCTCTAGGTTCAGCTGGGTTTTCTTTTTGAGAACTAAGTCTGATAACTTCAAAGCCCTTACAGACTTTCTACTATGTGTGCAGACTGAGTACTCTACTCATGTGGCCTTGATCAGAAGTGATCATGGTACTGAGTTTGACTCTCTTCTCATGCAAGAATTCTGTGAGAGAGAAGGTATCAAACATAGTTTCTCAGCTCCTAGAACTCCCCAACAAAATGGGGTAGTTGAAAGGAAGAATAGAACACTCATTGAAGCTGCTAGTACATTGTTGGCAGATGCTAACATGCCTCTCTCCTATTGGGCAGAAGCTGTTAGTACAGCCAATTATGTCTTGAATAGAAGTTTGATACACAAGCTTAAGTGTAAAACTCCTTATGAGTTGCTTAAGGGAAAGAAACCTAAAATTAATTATTTTAGAATATTTGGTTGTATTGTTTATATTCATAATAATAATAAAGAATATATTAGAAAATTTGAAGCAAAAGCTTCAATGGGAATCATGCTTGGATATTCCCAAGTAAGCAAAGCTTATAGGGTTTATAACAAATCAACCTGTAAAATTGAAGAATCTGTGCATGTATCTTTTGATGAGTCTCAGATGTTTTACAAGGAGAAGGAAAATTCTCCTTCCTCAAGTTCATTGCAGGTACCTGATGCCCCTCAAGAAATTCTTCAACTATCAACTCTTCAGATCACTGAATCAGACAGTGATGAAGACATTGCTGAAGCTGTTGTTGTACCACCAACAGTAGATCAAATTCCTCCTGAGGAATTAATCCCAACTGTTGCTGAAGATCACATCCCACCTGCTGATATTGTCACACTTAGAGATCACCCGACATCTCAAGTGATTGGAGACATATCAGCTGGTGTTCAAACAAGACATCAATTAAGACAGGATGTGATGCACGCTTGTTTCCTCTCACAGGTTGAGCCCCTCACCTTTAAAGATGCAGAGCTAGATCCCCACTGGATCATTGCAATGCAAGAGGAACTCAATCAGTTTGAGAGATGTAAAGTTTGGACTTTGGTTCCATGACCTAAAGGCCAACTGATCATAGGCACCAAGTGGGTGTATAGAAACAAGTTGGATGCAAATGGAATTATAGTAAGGAATAAAGCTAGGCTTGTAGCTCAGGGCTACAGACAGGAGGAAGGTATAGACTATGACCAAACCTTTGCTCCTGTTGCAAGGCTAGAAGCAATAAGGATCTTCTTAGCCTATGCAGCCTTCATGAAGTTTAAGGTGTTCCAAATGGATGTCAAAAGTGCATTCCTAAATGGTGAGCTTAAGGAAGAGGTGTTTGTTGAACAACCACCAGGGTTTGTTTCTTCAACTCAGCCTTCTCATGTGTTTAAGTTGCAGAAAGCTCTTTATGGACTAAAGCAAGCTCCTAGAGTCTGGTATGAGACCTTAGCTAGTTTCCTGTTAGAGCACAACTTTACTAGGGGAGTAGTTGATAGAACCCTTTTTGTCAAGCATCACAAGGACACAATCCTGTTAGTTCAGGTGTATGTAGATGATATTATTTTTGGCTCCACTGATCCCAAACTGTGTAAAAAGTTTTTCAACTTAATGCATTCCAAGTTTGAGATGAGTAGTATGGGTGTGCTGTCTTACTTTCTTGGTCTCCAAGTTAAGCAAGATGCTGATGGTATCTTCATCTCCCAATCCAAATATGCCAAGGAATTGGTTAAGAAATTTGGGATGGCTGATGCTTCAGCAATGCCTACACCCATGGCTACTAATGTAGTTATTGATTCTGATGATCACGGCAAGCCAGTTGATCAAAAGAATTTTAGGGCCATTGTTGGTTCCCTATTGTATCTAACTACAAGTAGGCCAGATATAATGTTTGCTACATGCCTTTGTGCTAGATTCCAGGTCAACCCCAAGGAATCTCATCTGATTCTTCTAAAGAGAATCCTGAGATACCTGAAGGGATGCCCAAATCTAGGACTTCGGTACCCAGCTGAGTCAGAATTTGAATTAATTGGATATTCTGATTCTGATTATGTTGGTTGCAGAGTTGACAGGAAGAGCACCTCAGGAACTTGCCAGTTCCTGGGAGAGAGATTGGTCTCTTGGTTCTGTAAGAAGCAGGCTTCTGTCTCAACCTCAACTGCAGAGGCTGAATATATAGCAGCTGCCAGTTGTTGTTCACAGATCCTGTGGATTCAAAACCAGCTTGTGGATTATGGTTACTCACATAAGAACACCAAAATCATGTGTGATAGTACCAGTGCTATCTCAATTGCACAAAATCCAGTGCACCACTCTAGAACGAAGCACATTGAGATTCGGCACCATTTCCTGAGAGATTGTGTGGAAAAGAACAAGATTTGTCTTGAGTTCATATCCACTGAGTTTCAGAGAGGTGATATATTCACTGATAGTTTAACTTTCAAGGCAGCCTAAACACCTAGAGGGGGGGGGGGTGAATAGGTTCTGCTTCTCTTTCTAAAACTTCTAGGCAGAATTCAATTTAATAACTAATATAATAAACACAGCAATCACAGAAAACAAAACATCACAGATTGCACTATGTTTTATAGTGGTTCCCCAAGGTCTGGGTACATCCACTTTCCCCCTTCACCTATCTAGCAGTATGCTAGATTCGGCCAAACTTCCACTTATCTCAGATCAATAGATCTTACAACTCAGAACCCAACTGGTTCCTACAACTCAGGCACAACTGCCCTACCTCAGCCTTGCCCCAAGGCCTACAACTCAGAGAATATCCTTCTCCTACACTCAGGCAAACAGCCCTACCACTCAGAGTTCAACACTCTTACACTCAGCCTTTATAACATAGGCTTACAACTCAGATCTGTATAAACAGATCCTACAGAAATATAGAAAAGATTGTTTTAATTGTCTTGCCAAAGTTGAGAGAGAAAAGGCAATGACAATTCTTGATCAGCTGATGCAATCAACTGTTTCTTAGCCTTCTTCAAAGCTTCTTGAAAATGTACTTAGCTGAGTTGATTCCAAAAGCTTCTTGAGAATCCACTGGTGGATTCTTTCTTCTTCTTCAAATTCTGACTTGATCTCTCTCTATCCAGAACTTTGAATGATTCTTCTGAATTCTGATTAGAACTCTTCTTAGATCTATCCTTAGATAGTCTTCTTAGATCTCCCGGAGAAGATCTTCTTAAGTGCCTAGCACTTTCTTGAAATGAGTAGAATTGTAATCCTTCTCCACTTTCTGATCCAATGTATTTCAAAAGGTCAGTTCTATATGTTGTTGATTATTTTCTCCTTCTGAATCTGTCTATTTATAGACATTCTTCATGGTAACCGGCTGATCCGGTTTCTAACCGTTTTCTGACAAGTCTGACAACTTCAGTTAACCGGTGACAACCCACAGCTGTCAAGTCTTCAAACAAGTCCTGTGCCTTAGTCTTGAATCACAAGTTATTGAAACAGTCTGTCAGAAAGTGTCGAGACAATCTGTCTATTTGTGTCGACATAATTGACTTTGGTGTCGACACAGTCTTCAGTGATGTCGACTAAGTTGACTTTGAGTCGACACAGCTTCTTCTGCAAATAACTTGATCTTGACTCTTCAGTGTGTCGACACAAGTCCTGTGTGTCGACACAATTGTTGTAGAATCATAACTTTAGTAAGTGTCGACTTAGCCTTCAGGTGTCGACACATTCATTTTTTAACTCTGCTATTATGTGTCGACTTAATCACAATGTGTCGACACATTTTGCTGGTGTCGACTAACTTGAGGTCGACTATTTTCTTCTGTGTCGACACATTCAGATGATGTCGACAATCTTGAGATCAACTATATTCTTCTGTGTCGACACATTCTCCCAATGTTTGAGGTCGACGCTTTTCTTCTGTGTCGACACAATTTCCCAGTATTGTGTCGACTCTTTTCTTCTGTGTCGACACAATTTCCCAGTGTTGTGTCGACTCTTTTTCTGTGTCGACACAAATTCCCAGTGTTGTGTCGACTTACTTCTTCTGTGTCGACACTTTTTCCCAGTGTAGTTGTAGACTAACTGCTATGTGTCGACACTGCTTCCCAGTGTTGTGTCGACTATTTTCTTCTGTGTGTCGACACTGCTTTGTGTCGACTATTTTCTTCTGTGTGTCGACACTGCTTCCTTTGTGTCGACACTTGGACTTAGAATTTTTCTGCATACTTTATCAATTCTCCACCTGCACATGTCAACTTAAAACAACATCAAATACACCTTGATGTATATCATTGAGCTAAGTTGGGCTTCTTCAAATCAGGTACACATTTTCCAATGTACCCAACATTCACCAAGCCCTTAGATGAACAGAAGCATCTGTTCTTTTTAGTTCAACTAGACATGATCAATGGACGAGACTAAGTGTGACTATATCTGCCAATGTTGAAACTTGTTTGAAGATAGTCGAACGACGTTCGAAGATAGTCGATCGGGTCAAGCCCATCGTCGACCTATGGTTGATGAAAGTTTGTCTGATTGAAGATCGTCGACCGGCGTTCGACCATAGTCGAACAAGTCGAGCTCATCGTCGATCTCTGGATGACGACAGCTTGTTGTTTGAGAAGCCAGAAATAGTCGAACGATGGTCCGACTACTCTGCTTCTGGACCGATCGTCGAACGACCGTTCGACCATCGGGTCTAGTATCTTTTTAATAGATCGACTATCTCCGGTCTAATATAAAGCCGATAGTCGATCTAGGTTAAAAGATCTTTTGCTTTATCGTCGACGGAGCGTGACTTTTCGCATTCTGTCTTCCCGCTTGTGATTTTCTGCCGCTTCGTCTCCTTCGTCTTCTCCGTCTTTCTCGCGCTTTCTCCAGCAATTCCATGGCGGTCTCTCCAGCAGTACTAGCAGTTGTGAAGTTCGATGCAGGCTTCAGCGTTGTTTTTGACGCCTTCAGTAGCTGCGAAGCAGGGATCGTGGAAGTTCTTCAGTTGTGCCGGGATCAAGGACTAGAGAGATTAATGTCATCAAGGATTAAGTTAAATATACCCGAGATCAAGGAATGGGCTTTCACGTCGTCCTCCACCGACGATTCGATGACTGGCACCATCGGCGGAGAAGAGGTAATTTTAACTCCGGCCGTTCTGACTGATATTTTTGGTTTGATAAATGGTGAAGAAAATTATGAGCAAGATGCTCAAGAATTTGGAAGAATGTTAGTTGAGCTGGGACATGCAGAGGGCATTCCCACGAAGCTGCTCAAGGCAAATTTCCCTTTCAAGATTAAGTTTCTTGCTGAGTTGGTCGGAAAAGTGCTTCTCGGTAAGCACTCTGCTCATGACAATATAACAAGGCAACAATTTGCACTGATGAGTGCAGTTGTTAATCGGAAAAAGATTGATTGGGCAGGAGTAATGTTTGATTTGATAAGGAAAAAGAATGGTAAGAAGGAAGTTACCCTCGGAAGGGTCATTGGAATTTTCCTGAAGGAAAAGTATCCTCAGCTGCTGGTCTCCGTTGCAACAACAATTAATGCAAGCAAGAAGATGGACCCAAACTTGTTCTCCAAGTGGAAGAGAACCTTTGTGAAACCCGCTCTCACAGGGGTTGCTCCAGCGACATCAGAGAGCACCAGGACTGATTCGGTCGCTCCTCACCCTGTAGAAGCTGGCTCAGCTCTTTCCCTTCCCTCTTCTTCTGCTATGCAGTCTGCTTCAGTTGAAGTTCCATCAACTTCAGCTGAAGTACGACTTTTTCCTTCTCCTGTTAGAGAAACAACCACGGTTGTTCTTCCTTCCCCTCCAGCATCTCCTCTTCCTTCTCATCAGGCTAGGATATCTGCTCCTAGTTTTGATCTGTTAGGATCTGAGAGGATTCCAACACCTCCTCAGTCCCCTATTCATTCTCCAGTTAACACTCCTATTAACTCTCCAGCTCCATCTCCAATTCAATCTCCAGTCCACACCATTCTTCATCCCAGCACTACAACCATATCTGCTGCATCTCCATCCACTACACTTCCATCTTCTTTTGAGATAACCCCTGAACTCATCTCCAGCATTTTGGAGTTGATTACCCCTTCAATCAAAATTATGATTGAAGAGGCAATCGCTCCACTTGCCTCCTCCATTGATACCTTAACCGCTACCATCAAATCACTTTCCAAATCTGCTGAGCCCTCTTCCTCAAGGGGCCTGGTTTCAGTTTCCACTGAAATCAGGCAGGGGGAGATGTTCTGTGAAGATGCCTCAGAGCCTCCTGCCTCCCTTCCAGCAGTAACAGATACTGTGATGACAGTTCAAGTAGTGTCTGCTCCAGCTGAAAAAGAATCAGCCTCTGTGTTATCGGAAAAGGATATATCTGATGCTATTATGCTATCTGAATTTGCTGTGAAAGTTTGCCTAGAAGATCTCACCACTCCCGTGGTTGCCCATTTCCTAGAAGGGATTATTACATCCTACCTAGATGAGTTTTGGGAGTTGGTCAAATATGAAGGTAATTCACTCATTCGCTTTATTGACGAGTCAATTAATTTGCTAGCTAGCGAATACCTAGAAGAAATGATTTTTGCTTATTTAGCAGATCTGTGTTCATAATCTCTACAGATTTTATTAAAGAAGATTTAGCTGCTCAGATTATAGCAGTTGTTTCTGAAGCTGATCCAGTTGTTACTAATAATCAAGTAGATCCAGAATTGGATTCCTTTTTAGATGACATGGAAGATGTATCTGAAAATCAAGAAGAGAAAGCAAGAGTTGCTTGGAACCAAAGAGTTCAATCTCTGATAGAGGAAAAAGAAAAAGAGTTGCAAGTTGAAAAGTCAACTATTTGGGATGATTCACCAGGGTTGGATTTAGACTTCCTTCTGGCTCAGGATGCCATAGAAGAGGAAAGAGAGAAATCTGATCTGAAGTTAAAAGAAAAGGCTGTTTCTGAAGCCTATGATCCTTATGATAATCCTCCATCATCTCACTCTGATGATGAAGATGATTCTGATTTATCTGAGAATGCTAAGAAAAAGAAAGCTGCTCAAAAGAAAAGGAAAGCAATTGCTCCTCCTCCTCCCAGCCGAGACAATGATACTCCATACTACATTCTTAAAGGAATTGACCCCAAATCAAAAGAATTTCAGCATTGGATGTGGTTCTCCAAGAACCAGCAGAAAGAGAGAAAGAGAACTAAGAAATATGACTCTCCGGCTTCCAGATGGACACCCAGAGGTCCTCCTCCACCTCCCAGTGCAGGAGCCTCTGGCAACCTCTCTGCGAATCCATCTGCCTCTTCTGGAAAATCTGCATCTTTTCAGCCTCAGCCAAGGAAAAGATATCAAAGTTCGCAAGGCAGATCGTATTCTGGTTCTCAAAGACAAGTGAAGGAGGTTGTGTTTCAAAGTCCAACTTTTTCCCCTCCTCTTTCTCCAAAGAAAAGAGTTCCATCTCCTATGCCAGTACAGTCTGAGAAAGCTGTTTCAAAAGGTAAGTAGTTTATTTTGTTTTAAAAATTCTAGCAAGAACCTTTTTGCTAAGTCTGCTCCCATGTCTTATCTAGTTAATCAAGATAAAGAATCAGATGCTGCTCCTCTTGAGTCTGTTTATGAAAGTCCTGAGCTTGATCCTAACTTTAGGATGGCTCGTTTTCACGAATTGGTTGGAGCAGCTCAAATAAGAAAAGCAAAAGCAGAAGGAAAAGATACTACTGGTTTAACCACCATGTCTGCATTCAGAAAGAAATAGTTTGAAAAGTTCCAGGTTAATCCTGATGTATTTGACCCCTCAAAATATATGGAAAAGCACCCTGAAGCAGTTATTCCTAGGGCTGCAGAATTGAAGATCATTGATGTGCAGGACTTGAAGCTGTCAAAGAAAGAAGCTGATGATCCTCTAAGGAAAATTCTTTTGTTCCTAGTTCCTCTGACCCTTTGCCAGATTTTGTAGACTCTTAATAGTTTGATTGACTGCTGTGATATATTTGTCTATTATTTATCTATTTGATAACTGCTAGTTAATTGTTAACTATTTCCTGTATTAATTTTATTGCTCTTTAGCTAGCTGTATATTTTTGTTTTTGAGAGACTTAACTCAAATAGGGGGAGATTGTTGGTACCCTAATTTGATTTGAGTTTAGTCTTGCCTTTTTAGTCCCTTGACCCAAGAATTATCTATGGTCATTGGTTAGTGGTCTAGCTGTAGAGTCCTCACTTTTCCAGATGAAGAATTTGGTTAAGTAAGTTTTTCGTTCGACTATAGTCGAACGCCGCTCGACTATCGTCTATCGGCTGATCGACGATCGTCTATCAGTTGGTCGACGCTCTGTCTGCGTTGATAGTTCGACTATCTGTTGATAGGTCGACTATCTGCTTGGCGTGGTAGTTCGACTATCTGTCCTGATAGATCGACTATCTGATAGTTCGACTATCTGTTGATAGGTCGACTATCTGTTCCGCTTTGATAGGTCGACTATCTGTTGATAGGTCGACTATTTGTTGATAGGTCGACTATCTGTTGATAGGTCGACTATCTGTTGATAGGTCGACTATCTATTTTCTGAGGTAGGTCGACTATCTGCTTGATAGGTCGACTATCTGTTTGTATTTGATAGTTCGACTATCTGTCCAGATAGATCGACTATCTGATAGTTCGACTATCTGCTCTGATAGGTCGACTATCTGCCAGGGTAGTTCGACTATCTTCTTCGATAGGTCGACTATCTGGATCGTTCGACTATCTGCCCGATAGTTCGACGATCTCCGTGCGTCGGTCGACGATTTCCGAGGGTCGTTCGACGTTTTCTGTCTGCCTTTATATTTTGTATTTATTTATTATATTCAATTAATCAATACATTTTCTGGCACGTTGTTTTAGTTGTTTTATGATAAAATTACCAGGCAATATTTGCTCCATCCCTTTTGCCTGAGTCAAATCTTTTTAGATAAAGTTGTTTGTCTTATTAGCTGACATTATATTTTACTTTATCTGCTGTCAGCCCTTTATAGCCGTTAGACTGAAAAGTCTCCTTTTTGCTATAAAGAGTTTGTTTCTGATATGACTTTATTTAGTACTTTATTATCAGATTGCTTCCTGCAGCTTCCTAGAAAAAGGTTTATTCCTTTTATAGAATGTTTCTGCTGCAGAGATTGTTTTGTCTTCTTGATATTTACAGCCCAGGTCTCAAGTTTCAGAAGAAGACAAGTAATTCAAATTGAAGAGAGCCGTTGCTTGTTGCTGATATAAAAAGGATCCTTTGAAGAAGGATTCAGAAGAGCTAACTAGTTACCCAGTTATTCATTTAAGCATTCAAGCCTTCATCAAGATCAAGTTTTCTGCTCTCAGCAATTTCCACCCATCTGAGAAGTGTTAAGCTCTTCTACTCATCTTCAACCTGAGTTCTCCTGCTTCCAGGAAGTTCAAACTCAGAGTTCTTTTGAAGAAGAAGAAGAAGACAGCTGCTTGAAGATTGCTAATTTTATTATTTATTATCTTCTTGTAGTTTTTCCTTCAGATTTTTCTGAGGAGTTTTCTGCACTGAAGCAAGACTTCACCTGGACATCTTTGAGCCAGGGGGAGCCTTGATTCTTTAAGAGCTCTCTAGCTCAGTGCAAGTCTTTGTGCTTCTCTAATCTTTGTAAAATAGAGAAGACATCTTAACCTTCTTCCCCCTCCTGTATAGGGTTATTACTCCCTTCAAAAGTATCCCTTGGTGGCAGGGCACCTGATCAAAAACCTGTGCTTGGTTTTTAGACACCTGATCAAAAGTCTAAAGGGTTTCTGGATCTACCTGAAGCAGATCCTGTTGGTGGCAGGGCACCTGATCAAAAACCTGAGTGGATTCCTACCGTGTGGGTAGAAGAGTGGACGTACCCAAGTTGTTTGGGGAACCACTATAAATTTCCTTGTGTCGTCTGGATTCCCTTGTTTAATTCCTGCATTGTGGCTGTGAATAGATATAACTAGGATTGCTAGTTGCTGATTAGGTTTTCCAAGCCTTAACTGTAATTACAGTTAGCTTGAGTTTGTGCACATCACTTGTGTTAGGCTATAGGGTTAATTCTATATCTATAATCTTTTCATTCCGCACTTCACTTCAAGGGAGTTGGGTAGACCATTAAGTTTTGTCTAGTGCAAAATTTGATAACTCTATTCACCCCCCCTCTAGAGTAGTATCTATCCCTTCACTTTCACAGTTGTCCCAACGGACCTTTACGAGTCTGACCTCCTTGTTCCGCAATTGCCAAACCTCTGAGTCTTCTATCCCGATTGGACGAACTCGCGTCCTCAAGTCTTCCTCTACCGGCACCGCCGTCGGCTCAATCACCACGCTGGCTTCTAACAACGCTTTCCTCAGGACGGAGACGTGAAAAACATCATGCAATCCACTTAGCTCTGTGGACAACGCCAACTGGTACGCTGCCTCTCCCACTCGCTCGATGACCTTGAATGGTCCCAAAAATCTCGGACTTAGCTTCTTGAGTCGGCGAATTCGCGAAACGCCTTTGAACGGCTTGATCTTAAGATACACCCAGTCTCCCACAGCGAATTCCACATGCCTGTGGCGAGCATTGAAATACTTCGACTGCCGATCTTGAGCTACCTTCTTGCGCTCTTGGATGGTCCGCACTAGCTCACTAGCGTCGGCTACCACTTCTTTCCCCAAAAGCTTGGTGTCTCCCGCCTCTGTCCAAGACATCGGTGTTCGACACCGCCTCCCATACAGAGCTTCGTATGGCGCCATCTTGATACTAGCTTGGTAACTATTGTTATACGCAAACTCCACCATGAAGAGGTGATCCTCCCACTTCTTGCCGAAGTCGAGAGTACACATCCTTAGCATATCTTCCAAAGTACGGTTCGTTCTCTCAGTTTGCCCATCGGTTTGAGGATGAAAAGCCGTACTGAACTTGAGTTTTGTGCCTGATAGTTTAACTTTCAAGGCAGCCTAAACACCTAGAGGGGGGGGTGAATAGGTTCTGCTTCTCTTTCTAAAACTTCTAGACAGAATTCAATTTATTAACTAATATGAAAACACAGCAATCACAGAAAACAAAACATCACAGATTGCACTATGATTTATAGTGGTTCCCCAAGGTCTGGGTACATCCACTTTCCCCCTTCACCTATCTAGCTGTATGCTAGATTTGGCCAAACTTCCACTTATCTCAGATCAATAGATCTTACAACTCAGAACCCAACTGGTTCCTACAACTCAGGCACAACTGCCCTACCTCAGCCTTGCCCCAAGGCCTACAACTCAGAGAATATCCTTCTCCTACACTCAGGCAATCAGCCCTACCACTCAGAGTTCAACACTCCTACACTCAGCCTTTATAACATAGGCTTACAACTCAGATCTGTATAAACAGATCCTACAGAAATATAGAAAAGATTGTTTAAATTGTCTTGCCAAGTTGAGAGAGAAAAGGCAATGACAATTCTTAATCAGCTGATGCAATCAACTGTTTCTTAGCCTTCTTCAAAGCTTCTTGAAAATGTACTTAGCTGAGTTGATTCCAAACAGCTTCTTGAGAATCCACTGGTGGATTCCTTCTTCTTCTTCAAATTCTGACTTGATCTCTCTCTATCCAGAACTTTGAATGATTCTTCTGAATTCTGATTAGAACTCTTCTTAGATCTACCCTTAGATAGTCTTCTTAGATCTCCCGGAGAAGATCTTCTTAAGTGCCTAGCACTTTCTTGAAATGAGTAGAATGTAATCCTTCTCCACTTTCTGATCCAATGTATTTCAAAGGGTCAGTTCTATATGTTGTTCATTATTTTTATCTCCTTCTGAATCTGTCTATTTATAGACATTCTTCATGGTAACCGGCTGATCCGGTTTCTAACCGTTTTCTGACAAGTCTGACAACTTCAGTTAACTGGTGATAACCCACAGCTGTCAAGTCTTCAAACAAGTCCTGTGCCTTAGTGTTGAAACAGTCTGTCAGGAAGTGTCGAGACCATCTGTCTATTTTTGTCGACACAATTGACTTTGGTGTCGACACTGCCTTCAGTGATGTCGACTAAATTGCCTTTGTGTCGACACATCTTCTTCTGAAACTAACTTGGTCTTTGACTCTGCAGTGTGTCGACACAAGTCCTGTGTGTCGACACAGTTGTTGTAGAATCATAACTTTAGTAAGTGTTGACTTAGCCTTCAGGTGTCGACTATTTTCTTCTGTGTCGACATATTCAGATGATGTCGACAAACTTGAGATCGACTATACTCTTCAGTGTCGACGCATTCTCCCAATGTTGAGGTCGACGTTTTTCTTCTGTGTCGACACAATTTCCCAGTGTTGTGTCGACTTACTTCTTCTGAGTCGACACAATTTCCCAGTGTTGTGTCGACTTACTTCTTCTGAGTCGACACAATTTCCCAGTGTTGTGTCGACTTACTTCTTCTGAGTCGACACAATTTCCCAGTGTTGTGTCGACTTACTTCTTCTGTGTCGACACTTTTTCCCAGTGTTGTTGTAGACTATGTTATGTGTCGACACTTTTTCCCAGAGTAGTGTCGACTTACACCTACTGTGTCGACACACTTTCCCAGTGTTGTGTCGACAACTTTCTTCTATGTGACGACACATGTTCCTTTGTGTCGACACTTGGACTTAGAATTTTTTCCTGTAAACTTTAACAATTCTTTACCTGCACATGTCAACTCAAAACAACATCAAATACAACATGATGTATATCATTGAGCTAGGTTGGGCTTCTTCAAATCAGGTACACATTTTCCAATGTACCCAACAATCTCCCCCTATTTGGAGAAGTCATAACCCTTATAGCCAATGATATACACCATTTATAAATAGTATAAAATGATGATATATGACAATACACAAGGATACTTAATTATAAACAAAATAATAAGAACATCATGGATAAAACAATCTATCACAGATTTTAACAATATTTTGTTTATTACTGGGTAATGTTTGATTACATGGTTTTTCTTTGACTGATCACATTACATCATTACAAAACATTATGAAAGAACTAAAACATTATCAGGATTGATCAGGCTCTCTAATAACAATCCCTTGGCCAGATTTAATTTTAGCTGTCACAGGAGCTTCTGATTCTTCAGCCATCTTTTTTCCTTTAAGATCAGCTTTCTTCTTAGCTTCTTCCTTGAGCCTTTGCCTTTCAAAATAGTGAAAAGGCTTTGGGAAGTATTTGCTTGGCTCCATAGCATCAGGTGGAAGTCTTCCCAGCTTAGCTTTCCTTCTGAATTGTACAATGGCTTCTTGTCTTGCCTCATACTTCTGCCATTCCTGCTCATTGTACCACTTGCCCCTTTCATGAACTTGATCTTTGACAGCTTTCCATGCAGTGAGTATTATATTTCTGGAAGTAGGACTCCACTGCTCAAAATCTGGCTTCAGCTCAGCCTGCTCTCTAAATCTTTTCTTTGACAGTAGAGCATCTTGCTGTTCTTGCAAATTTACCTCAGGCTTATCAACCTTTCCAAAGATGACATTTACAACCTCCTTTGAAGGACTATACATATATTGCACTTGCTGATCCAATATATCAAAATCTGGAGGGGGGTATATGACTTGGGCAACCTCAGGTTGGTCACCTTCAAGTAGTCCTGTTTGTAGACCTGACTCAGCCACCATGTTATCATCACACAATGGTGGATATCCCAATGTGGCTCTTATACTATTGGTCACCCATTTGGCATGCTCAGAGCCTGCATGAATCAGCATCCTCTCCCCCTTTATGGCTTCTCTTGATACATGATCTCTAAGATCTTCTTTCTGGAATCGAATTTGGCCATCCAAATAATTCACTCCCTTCTTGAAAAATGGTCTTAACTTTTGAAGCTTTTCAGATATTTCCTGTTGAGAGGTTGTGATGGCAGTCTTAACAGATGCAATAGCAGCCTGAAAATTCTTATCAAATTCTTCCATTTCTTTGGCTCTATTTGCAGGCATCCCTGGCACAAACTTCTTCACCTCTTGAATGATCTCATTATGAGATTCAGTTAAATTGTCATTCATTCTTATTTGATTTTCCAGAACATAACCTTGCTTCAAAGCAATATCATCCACCTTTGTAGAGATAGCCTGCTGTTGTTTAGCCAGATAAACTACAGCATTGCCACCCTTGTGGAAGCAATCTGTCATTTCAGTTTTATTCAAGTTGACTTGAAATTGGATAGATTTGATATCTTGGGCTAAGTCAAACTGCAGAGTTTTGTTGCTTTCATCAACATATTTCTCAATGGCCACCCTGTGGTCATCCAATTTCACCTGTAAATCCACCAAGAACTTGTTATAATCAACTTCAGGAGGTGGTGGTGGAGGTGATGACTGTAAAGCCTGTTTATAAGTCTTGCTTCTTCTTTTAAATACAACCAGTTTTCTTTTCTTAGCCAACCTGGCTTCTTCAGTTTCAGATTCAGAAGTACTCTCAATGTGAACTCTATCTGCTTCAGTGCCATGTTGCTCAGTTTCAACATGTACTGGCTCCCCCTCAATTCTGTGCTCCTCCTCTACTTCTTGTACTTTTTCAATCTCTTGAACTTTCTCCACTCCTTGTTCTAGCTCTATGTCAAGAGGCTGCTCAACATCTTGGTCCTCTTCTATTCTATCAGTAGCTATGTCATCATTAGGAAATAACTCATCCAGAGTGTATTCTTTTTGAACTGGAGCATCTGAAGATAAGTCATTAGGTGCATCCTTGTGCACATTCTCAGGCAGCTGCATATCTGGAGTAGGAGAAGACACATGCTCCCCCTGAACCTGTGCAGAGAAAAAAAACTTTTAGAAAGTCTTTTATAGTAAAATACATTTGCTCCCCCTACACCTGTACCACTTGTACCTGAGCAGGGGTAGATACATTTTGAGCAGGAGATTGAACTGGCTCCCCCTGCATCTGTGCAGATGTATCTACTTGATGAACTATAGTGGAGGCAGGTTGTTCTTCACTCTGTATCCTAAGTGGGTCCTCTTGTTGTTGCTCAGTCTCGTGAGCTGGAGAAGGGGATTTCACAGGGGTGTCTGGCCTGCTCTCTTCAGGCACATCCTTAGACAGCACCCTTTCCCACCTGAAGAATAGTCTCATGTCCATCCTTCTCATATGATTGATTTTAGATCCTGGCAGTTGCTGCATCACTTCAGGAATTGCTCCATTGAGATATAGACTTATGATCCTAGCCATGTTAGGCTTCTTGATCCCTTCTTTAATCTTGTCAAATAGGATTACTGACCAATCAGTAGGAATTGTAAAGGCAATCCTGGTCATAAGGTTGAACATATAGGCAGAAATCCTATCATGTCCACCTGTCTTGCAGAGAATTACTTTCCCAACTATTTCAGACAAGAACTTTCCTTGCTGATTCATACCCTTCCTATTGAATGCAGCACCAATCTTCATGTTTGAATCCAAACCACACCATTGAAGGGCTTCCCTTGTCTTAGAACTAGGAACCTCTTCTTCATTTTCAACTACATGTAATTGCAAAAACTTTCTCAAACCTCTTTGGGTAATCTTAATCTTAGTCCCGTGAACAATGGACTTGATCTTGAGTTCAGTAGAATGGACTGATGCTGAGATAAAGAACTCATGCACCTCCTTCTTCCAGATCTTGGATGGTTCTGAGACAAGAAATTCTAACCCTGAGTCGGAGAGGAGGGTTATAACCCCTTGAACATCGGGCTGCGCATCTGCAAACGCCTGGCGCACCAACTCATACCCTTCATTAACATTGTCTTCAATCCTTGGCGCCATCGAGTCGTCGAGAAGGCTTGAGAGAGGAGAGAAAGAAAGATTGTCGACACAGGGTTTGAGTCTCGAAAACCTTGAAAGCGTGTCGACAATAAGAGCTTTTGACCTATTTATAGCTTCTGTTGAAAGAAGTTCAAAAGGCGCCAAAAACAGTCTAAATGTGTCGACACAGACGGAATGTGTCGACACAAGCTTCTATTAACTCGACATTTCTTCAGTCTACTATGTGTCGACACCAATTTGTGGTTATGTCGACACCTTGGATACATAGTAGAAAGACAGAAATTCTGTGTCGACACTAAGGACAAGTGTCGACACATATTTTGTAAGTGTCGACACCATAATTCTGGTTGAGTCGACATTACATTTCTGGTTAAGTCGACAATAAAACTCTTAAGTGTCGACACATATTCTCTGTGTCGACACAATATTTCTGACTTGTCGACATAATTTCTCTGAGTCGACACATTATTACTGAATGTGTCGACACATTCTTACTTAGCCAATTTCTGTAACTTCAATGTGTCCTTTTTAACACTTGATTATTGTTGTTACTACTTTTACTTACTTATAAACCATTTCAATAGCATTGTTAATGATTTTGTTTAATACATTAATCAATGGTTAACATACCTAATTCAATTTTGAATTTATTGAATTTGGTTTCATCTAAAGGCTTAGTAAATACATCTGCTATTTGATAATCTGTTTTTACAAATTCCAATGAGATGTCACCTTTTTCTACATGTTCTCTAAGAAAATGATATTTGATTTCTATATGCTTAGTTCTACTATGAGAAACTGGATTATTAGCAATAGAAATAGCACTCTTAGAATCACATAAAAGGGGTATTCTACTTACCTGAATACCATAATCTTTAAGCTGATGCTGCATCCATAATAGCTGTGCACAGCAGCTTCCTGCAGCAATATACTCTGACTCAGCTGTGGAAATTGCCACACTAGTCTGTTTTTTACTACTCCAAGATATTAGTCTTCCTCCCAGGAATTGACAAGTACCTGTAGTACTCTTTCTATCCTCTCTACATCCTGCAAAATCTGCATCTGAATAGCCTGTTAGTTGAAAATCTCTATTCCTAGGGTACCAAAGACCTAGAGTAGGAGTGCCCTTTAGATATCTCAGAATCCTTTTTACTGCAGTATAATGAGATTCTTTAGGGCAGGCTTGGTACCTAGCACAGACACATGTTGCATACATAATGTCAGGTCTACTAGCAGTGAGATATAGTAGAGACCCAACTATTCCTCTATACAATGATTCATCAACAGGTTTACCTGCCTCATCTTTGCATATTGGCATACTTGTGCCCATAGGAGTTCTCATGGAGGAGGATGACTCCATACCATATTTTTTAATTAATTCCTTGGTGAACTTAGACTGGGATATGGGCAATCCATCATCAGTCTGTCTTACTTGGAGTCCCAAGAAGAACTTAAGTTCTCCCATACTGCTCATCTCAAACTTCCCTTGCATAAGTTTGGCAAACTTTTTACAAAGGTTGTTTTCAGTAGATCCAAAGATTATGTCATCAACATAGATCTGGACTAAGATGATCTTTCCTTTGGATTCCCTAAGGAATAGAGTTTTGTCTATCTTTCCTCTTGAGAATTTATTCTCAATGAGGAAGGTAGACAGGGTTTCATACCAAGCCCTTGGAGCTTGTTTTAACCCATACAAAGCTTTCCTAAGCTTGTACACAGAATCAGGTTTAAGAGGATCTACAAAACCTGATGGCTGCTCTACATATACTTCTTCTTTAAGATCACCATTCAGAAATGCTGACTTTACATCCATCTGGTATACTTTGAAGTCTTGGTAGGCTGCATAGGCAAGGAACATTCTGATTGCCTCCAGCCTTGCTACTGGAGCAAAGGTTTGATCAAAGTCAATCCCTTCTTCCTGCCTGTATCCTTTTGCAACCAATCTTGCTTTATTCTTTATTATTATTCCACTTTCATCTAGCTTGTTCCTATAGATCCACTTAGTCCCAATTATGTTGTGGCCTCTTGGTTTAGGAACAAGCTCCCAGACCTTGCACCTTCTGAACTGATTCAGCTCCTCTTGCATAGCATCAATCCAGTGCTGGTCTTGGATAGCTTCTTCAAACTTCTTAGGTTCCATTTGAGACAAGAAACTAGAATGCAAAACTGTGCTTTGATTTCTGCTTCTAGTTTGCACTCCTTGTCTTGGATCACCAATTATCTGATCAGTAGGATGATCTCTTAGATATCTTATAGCTGGAGGTAGATTCCCTTCAGGTTGAGCATCTCCAGCTTCTTCATTCTGCTGTTCCTCTTGGTTTTCATCAGCTTCCATTATCTCTTGTACTCCCCCTGGACAGCAGCCTTCATTTTCCAATGCTCCCTCTTCCTTTGAAGCTTCAGCAATGGAGAGCTTGTCCATCTTCTTGCTTATACCTGTTGAGTCATTTGATCTACAAGACAATTCACAATTGATTAATCTTGTTTCATCAAATACAATATGCACAGATTCTTCAACAACTTGAGTAGTTAAGTTGAAGACTCTATAGGCCTTACTATTTGTGCTGTACCCAACAAATATCCCATCCTGGGATTTGGCAGCAAACTTAGTCAAATAAGACTTACCATTGTTAAGTATATAGCACTTGCAGCCAAAGATCCTAAAATAGGATAGATTTGGTTTTCTGCCTTTCACAATCTCATAGGGAGTCTTCCTGTGGCTTTTGGTGATAGAAGCCCTATTGATGACATGACAAGCAGTGTTAACTGCCTCAGCCCAAAAATATTCTGGGAGAGAGGTGTCACTCAATAGAGTTCTACCAGCTTCAATTAATGATCTATTCTTTCTTTCAGCAATTCCATTTTGCTGAGGTGTTCTAGGTGAGGAGAACTCTTGGAAAATCCCAAAGTCTATACACAAGTTTGTCATGCTTTCAGATTGAAACTCAGTACCATGGTCACTTCTGATTTTGACCACTGTACTGTTCAGTTCATTCTGAATTTGCTTTACAAACTTAAATAATACACTTGGGGTTTCAGATTTTTGTCTCAGAAAGAACACCCATGTAAATCTAGAATAGTCATCTACAACCACTAGTGTGTAGACCTTCCTACCTAGACTGTGAACTGGCATAGGACCAAAAAGATCCATATGCAAGAGGTATAAGCACCTCACAAAATCCTTGTTTTCAAGGCTTTGAAATGAGGTTTTTGTCTGCTTGCCCTTTTGACAAGCTGAGCATACCCCTTCCTTTATACACTTAACTTGAGGCCCATTCCTCACTAGTTCTTTACTAAAGAGTTGGCCAATTGTCTTGTAGTTTAGATGAGCCAATCTCTTGTGCCACTTAACACAATGAGAAGCATTGTCATCAGCTACAAGACAAATGGGGGATGCCTTATTCTCACATTCAAAATTAAGGCAATACACATTTCTCTTCCTATACCCAGTCAATATGATCTCTTGATCACTTGACCTTTTGATATGACATCCATCCTTACCAAATGAAATGTCATATCCTAGATCACTCAGCTGGCTTATGCTTATTAGATTATGTTTCAAACCTTTTACATAGGCCACTTGGGTGATAGTAATTAGGTTTGAAGAGATGTTACCAAATCCTTTGATGACTCCTTTTTCAGATCCACCAAAGATCACTTTATGTCCATCTTTGACAGATGAATACTCCTTCAGCAGCCCCTTTGTTCCAGTCATGTGCCTGGAACAACCACTATCCAAGTACCATATAGGGGCATGGTAACTTGGATTCACCTGCAATACAGAATTACTTACCCTTAGAACCCAAGTAAGTCTTGGGTCCTTGGTTCAGGTTAGCCTTAATAAAGTTATCATAACCTCTTCTAACAGGTAGACTCTTATTCTTTATAACACTTGTGTTATACCAGCAGTCCAATGCAAAATGACCCCTCTTGCCACAGCACCAACATTCAAACTTATTGTATCTAGATCTAGATACATCCTTGTCAGAAGCATTTCTGTTAATTGCTGGTGCTGTTGCAACTTCTCCTACTGGTTTCTTAAGACCATAGGGCTTATGACCATAGGTAGGCCTGCTTGCCTTAACACCCTTGTTCTTCAGAACATTTGTCTTGATATGATCCTGAATGTCTTCATGATCATATATGTTAGAAGGCACTTTCTCCTTACCAAACCTTATGGGGACTGAAAGGTTTAGTGGCTGAATAGGGGCTTTGCCTTTCCTCTTGAATCTGCCAGCCCTGGAGTTACCCTTAAATCCTAATCCAGCCTTACCCTTCTGAGTGACAAATTCATCTATCAAGGGTAAGACAGATTTTGGCTTAGAGTAACTTGCCACTAAATCCCTTTCAATTCTCAGTCTGTCCTCCAGACTCTTCACTTGATCATTAGTATAATTAATTGTGCCCATCTGAATAATAGTTATATTCTTCAGCTTGGCAATTTCAGCTAACTTTTGATCAAGGACTTTTTCTAACTCAGTTGTTGCAACCCTTAGATCAGCAATTTCCTGAGCCTGTGATTTAACCAGGTTCTTGCTTTTCTTAAGGGCCTGCAACAAGTCCCCATACTTGTCTATCAATTGATAGACATCTCCTTCAGATTCAGATGCATCTTCATCACTTGATGCAGATGTAGCTGATTCTTCACTTGTACTACAAACATATGTACTGGAAGGACAGTTTACCTCATTAGGACCAGACTGATTCTGGCATAGGTCCTCTTCTGATCTAGTCATCAAACCCATGCATTGATGTTCATTGATGGAGTCTAGCAACTGCATAAACTCCTCTTCCTCAGATGCAGCATATAATCCAATATATGCTTCAGCTTCAGATCCTGATTCTGAAGTTGACTGGTCTGACAGACTTTTATCTTTCTTTGCTACAAAGGATTTCTCCTTCTTGCCTTTCTGATAAGTCTTCTTCTTTTCTGAAGATTCCTTCCTTTTGTCAGGACAATCAGCCACTACATGTCCAGACCTATTGCAACAATAGCAGACAATCTTTGAAGTAGTGGCTTTGCTGGGCTTTGACCTGCTTTTCTCTTTCCTAGATGACCTTCTTTTCTGATAATAGTCATCTACTTGCTGTGATGAGGAAGGCCTAGACTTCCATTGCTTCTTTTTCAAGAACCTTTGAAATTGCCTAGTGAATGCAGCAAAGTCTGCATCTGAATCACTGCTGACTGAACCCTTATCTGAATTTTCAGAACTACCTTCTTCAACTTCCTTAGGAGGAGATGGTGATTTCCTCCTATTCTTTCTGGTGGCTTCAGCATTAAATGCCACAGTCTTTTCTCTATGCTCTCCTCTTGAGTTTCTTTCCTCCTCCTTCCTTACCATAAGTTGCATTTCATAGGATAGCAACTTTCCAAACAGAGTTGGAGGAGATATCTCTGCCAATTTTGCCACTTCTCTTATGGCACAGATCTTTGTATCCCAATCCTTTGATAAGGATCTTAAGAATTTGTCATTCAGTTCATAGGTACTGAAGACTCTTCCATAGGAAATTAGCTCATTCACAATTCTATAGAATTTCTTATAGCACTCAGTTATGCTATCAGATTTTCCTTGTCTAAAACTTTCATACTCCTGATTTAGCATAGATTTTCTGTCCAGCCTTACTTCTTCTGATCCCTCCATGTAGACAATCAATGTGTCCCACATCTCCTTGGAGGTCTTGCAGTGAATCAGATTCTGAAATGTTGAATCATCTATGGCACTGACAATGATGTTCTGTGCCCTTTTGTCCATGGTTGCCAAGATGATTTCATCCTTGGTCATTTCAGAATAAGTCTTTGGTGTTTGGATATTTGCATCAAGAACAGATATCTTCATTGGTATGAAGGGGCCTTCCTGTACTGTGATGTAAATCCTTGGGTCAGATGCTTCCATAAACAATCTGACTCTTTCTTTCCAGATCCCAAAGATTTCCTTCTTGCATATGGGTAATTTCATTGACCCTAGCTCCTTATGATTCTCTCCAGAACCCATCTTCTTGATTCTTGAATCTGCCTATCAGATCTACCTCAGACTGTTAAGTCCTTTTTGAGGAACCTCCCTCTGATACCACTTGATAGTTTAACTTTCAAGGCAGCCTAAACACCTAGAGGGGGGGGGGGGGTGAATAGGTTCTGCTTCTCTTTCTAAAACTTCTAGACAGAATTCAATTTATTAACTAATATGAAAACACAGCAATCACAGAAAACAAAACATCACAGATTGCACTATGATTTATAGTGGTTCCCCAAGGTCTGGGTACATCCACTTTCCCCCTTCACCTATCTAGCTGTATGCTAGATTTGGCCAAACTTCCACTTATCTCAGATCAATAGATCTTACAACTCAGAACCCAACTGGTTCCTACAACTCAGGCACAACTGCCCTACCTCAGCCTTGCCCCAAGGCCTACAACTCAGAGAATATCCTTCTCCTACACTCAGGCAATCAGCCCTACCACTCAGAGTTCAACACTCCTACACTCAGCCTTTATAACATAGGCTTACAACTCAGATCTGTATAAACAGATCCTACAGAAATATAGAAAAGATTGTTTAAATTGTCTTGCCAAGTTGAGAGAGAAAAGGCAATGACAATTCTTAATCAGCTGATGCAATCAACTGTTTCTTAGCCTTCTTCAAAGCTTCTTGAAAATGTACTTAGCTGAGTTGATTCCAAACAGCTTCTTGAGAATCCACTGGTGGATTCCTTCTTCTTCTTCAAATTCTGACTTGATCTCTCTCTATCCAGAACTTTGAATGATTCTTCTGAATTCTGATTAGAACTCTTCTTAGATCTACCCTTAGATAGTCTTCTTAGATCTCCCGGAGAAGATCTTCTTAAGTGCCTAGCACTTTCTTGAAATGAGTAGAATGTAATCCTTCTCCACTTTCTGATCCAATGTATTTCAAAGGGTCAGTTCTATATGTTGTTCATTATTTTTATCTTCTTCTGAATCTGTCTATTTATAGACATTCTTCATGGTAACCGGCTGATCCGGTTTCTAACCGTTTTCTGACAAGTCTGACAACTTCAGTTAACTGGTGATAACCCACAGCTGTCAAGTCTTCAAACAAGTCCTGTGCCTTAGTGTTGAAACAGTCTGTCAGGAAGTGTCGAGACCATCTGTCTATTTTTGTCGACACAATTGACTTTGGTGTCGACACTGCCTTCAGTGATGTCGACTAAATTGCCTTTGTGTCGACACATCTTCTTCTGAAACTAACTTGGTCTTTGACTCTGCAGTGTGTCGACACAAGTCCTGTGTGTCGACACAGTTGTTGTAGAATCATAACTTTAGTAAGTGTTGACTTAGCCTTCAGGTGTCGACTATTTTCTTCTGTGTCGACATATTCAGATGATGTTGACAAACTTGAGATCGACTATACTCTTCAGTGTCGACGCATTCTCCCAATGTTGAGGTCGACGTTTTTCTTCTGTGTCGACACAATTTCCCAGTGTTGTGTCGACTTACTTCTTCTGAGTCGACACAATTTCCCAGTGTTGTGTCGACTTACTTCTTCTGAGTCGACACAATTTCCCAGTGTTGTGTCGACTTACTTCTTCTGAGTCGACACAATTTCCCAGTGTTGTGTCGACTTACTTCTTCTGTGTCGACACTTTTTCCCAGTGTTGTTGTAGACTATGTTATGTGTCGACACTTTTTCCCAGAGTAGTGTCGACTTACATCTACTGTGTCGACACACTTTCCCAGTGTTGTGTCGACAACTTTCTTCTATGTGACGACACATGTTCCTTTGTGTCGACACTTGGACTTAGAATTTTTTCCTGTAAACTTTAACAATTCTTTACCTGCACATGTCAACTCAAAACAACATCAAATACAACATGATGTATATCATTGAGCTAGGTTGGGCTTCTTCAAATCAGGTACACATTTTCCAATGTACCCAACAGTGCCCAAGCTCTTCTGCACCAACCGCCAATCCTTAGACGTGAAACGTCCATCCCGGTCGCTGACTATACTCTTCAGAATCCCATGGAGTCGTACAATATTGCGGACGTACAACTCCACCAACTTTTCCACACCGTCCTCCTTCCGGTTTGGGATGAAATACGCCACTTTGGTCAAGCGGTCCACAATCACCCAAATGGCATCATTACCCTGCTGCGATCTAGGCAACCCATGCACAAAATCCATGGAGATGTCATCAAATTTCCATTCGGGGATTGGAAGAGGCTTCAAGAACCCGCCCGGCTTCTGACATTCGGCCTTCACCAAGGCACATGTTTGGCACCGACTCACACACAAAGCTACGTCCCGCTTCATCCCAGGCCACCAATAGGACTTCTTCAAGTCCAAGTACATCTTTGTACTACCCGGGTGAATGGAGTACTTAGTGAAGTGGGCCTCAAACATCAACTCCTCGCGGAGCTTGCCGAACTGCGGTACACAAATCCTTCCGCCCTTCCTCAGAATCCCATCAACCATCTCCCAGGCGCTACCCTCGCCCTTTAGAGCTTCCTCCACGAAAGGTTGGAACTCCGCATCTACACGGGTCGCTTCCCGAATACGATCGCATAAGTCACTCTGCATCTCAATCCAATTTAGTCGAGCCACGCTAGACTCGCCTCTTGCCACACATTCCAAACCAAGGGACTCCCAGTCCTGCCTTAACCGCTCATCGTGAGCTTCAATCTAATTTCCTTGCCCCGAGTATTTCCTACTCAAAGCATCTGCCACCACATTGGCTTTCCCTGGCGTGTACTGAATCTCCACCTCGTAGTCCCCAAGGAACTCGACCCACCTACGCTGCCGCATATTTAGGTCCTTCTGATCTAGGAGATACTTCAGACTCTTGTGGTCCGTGAAGATCTCCACCTTTGCACCATAAACGTAGTGCCTCCACAACTTCAAAGCAAAAATTACCGCCGCCAACTCCAAATCATGGACGGGGTAATTTATCTCATGAGGCTTCAGCTGTCTCGACCCAAAAGCTATCATACTACCATGCTGCACCAACACGCACCCTAACCCGCATCCGGATGCGTCGCTGAAAATCTGGAACCCTTCGGTCCCCTTTGGTAGACTTAGGATCAGCGCCGTCATTAGCCTTTCCTTCAGGGTTTCAAACGCCTCGTTGCACTCTTGAGTCCATACAAATTTCTGATCCTTGCGAGTTAGTGAAGTGAGGGGTAGAGCTATCCGCGAAAAGTTTTCCACAAACCTTCGGTAGTACCCGGCTAGTCCAAGAAAACTTCGGACTTCCGCCACGGTCCTCAAAACTGGCCACTCTCTGATGGCTTCTACTTTTGTTGGATCTACCGCCACCCCATCCCCACTAATCACATGGCCTAGAAATGCCACTTTCTCCAACCAGAACTCGCACTTGGAGAACTTCGCATAAAGCTGGTTCTCTCTTAATACTTGCAACACTGTCCGCAAGTGCGACTCGTGCTCCGCTTCCGACTTGGAATACACCAATATGTCATCGATAAAGACGACTATGAACCAGTCCAAATATTCGCGAAACACTCGGTTCATCAAGTCCATGAACACGGACGGCGCGTTCGTCAGCCTGAACGACATCACCGAGAACTCAAAATGACCATACCTCGTACCAAACGCGGTCTTGGGTATGTCTTCGTCACGAATCCGCAACTGATAATACCCAGACTTCAAGTCCAACTTGGAGTACACCACCGATCCCACCAACTGGTCGAAGAGATCGTCTATCCGAGGAATCGGATACTTATTCTTGACAGTCAATTTGTTCAACTCTCGGTAGTCTATGCACAGACGCATACTACCGTCCTTCTTCTTTTATAAATAACACCGGCGCACTACACGGTGAAGAGCTGGGCCTGATATACCCTTGCTCCAAAAGCTCATGCAACTGAACCTTGAGCTCGGCCAACTCCTTTGGTGCCATCCTAAAGGGTGGTCGTGACACCGGCCTAGCCTCGGGCACTAATTCGATGGAGAAATCAATCTCCCGCCGAGGAGGTGCTCCTGGTAGCTCCTCAGGGAAAACATCTCCAAACTCCGCCACCACGGGCACTTCTCCAAGAGAAAGCCTGGAAAGGCTAACCTCCAACAACGCTACTAGAGCTACAGCCCCTTGGTTAACAGCTCGCACTAGATGAAGTGCCGAAACTAGGGAACATGCCACTCCATGCAGGCCCTCAAACTTGACTTCTGCTTGCCCCACGCTCCTCAGGGTTACCACCTTGGACAAATAGTCGATACTGGCACGCTGCTCCGCTAGCCAATCCATCCCCAAAATCACATCGAACTCGGACAACGGCAAGATCGCCGCTACTAATATGAAGTCGACTCCCTCAAGACTCCAACAAATCCGCCCTTTAGTCCTGGTTGTCATAGACGACCCATTGGGCATGCGCACTTTCAACTCTGAGTCCGTTGCAAAGGACTCAACTCCGATCCTCCGGGTGAAACTTTCCGCAAGGAAGGAGTGCGACGCTCCCGTATCAAAAAGTACTCTAGCGGGGTACCCAGATACCACTAGAGCTGTTACTTAAAACCGAAAACTGCAACCCGAACCGGAACCGCAAAGAACCGGACCGAACCGTTCGCAAATTATTCGGGTTCCGGTTTGAATTTTGGAACCGTGAACAACATTGGTCCGGGTGCCGTTCTTACATTTTATTATCCGGACCGAAACCGGAACCGGAACCGCAACATACAAGTCTCAAGCGGTTTCAAGATTTTTAGACCCGATCCAAACCGGACCGAGGTAGAACCGAACCGCAACCCGTTTATTATTATTATTATATTGTTATTATTTTATAATTTATCTATAATATTATACTTACTATCACGAGTGAAGCTGGTGCAGTTTGAACTCAAACCGCAATCGCACTAAAGATGGTCGATTTTGGACCGAACAAAACTTCATCGCATAAAAACCGTATGGTATGATTTGACATTGGTGCGGTTTGAAGTCAATTTTTGCAGTGCATTTTTTATTTTTATACAGTTATATAATATATTTTCAATTTTACTTACATATTTTTTTGAAATATTTTATTTAAAAAATATAGAAGATATAAAACTACTATTTATTAGTAATCATGAAAGACAACTAATTGTAGACGGTTGTTACGGTATAGCATGCCGATGAGACGTTCGCAAGCCAACTAGAATTCGTGGCAAGTCTACACGCGTAGGAAGGAAATTGATATATACTATCCCACCGATCGCGGAAAAGACCGTCGAGAAGTGCGCAACATAATTATTTTTATTTCGATATTGTTTTGAATTTTACTATTTACAGCCCGCTTTTATTTCATTCCGTCAAGCTTGATTTTTGTTTTAGTTGGAACCGATTGGAACCGGACCGAACCGCATGGAATCGGACCGAACCGATAGTGACCGGTTTGGTTTTTGTTCTTGTTGAACCGTAACCGGAACCGTTGACACGACGGTTCAAAAAATTAAGCTGGAACCAGAACCAGAACCGGAACCGGCCAAATCAAATAAGGTTTTGGTTCTAATTTGAAGAACCGTTACCTTAGTGGTTCGGTTCATGGTTTTAGTAGAACCGGAACCGAACCGGAACCGAACCGGAACCGAACCGGAACCGTGACAGCTCTAGATACCACTACAAAGCCTACACACATGCAACAAACATAAAGGTTTGAAAGACAGGAATCTAAGGTGCAGGTTGAACTCTCGTACCTGTCACCACATCAGGTTGACGGATTGCTTCTTATTGCCCAAGGTTGTAGGCCCTTGGCTGCACTGGTTGAAACCGAGAAGCACTCGACTCCGCCATTTTCCCCTTCTCTGCTGCACTGGGTCCGGAGCGTACGGTTTGCTCCTGCCTTGGCTCTTGCTCAGCGCCCCCTTGGGTACAAAATCTTGCTATGTGGCCTGGCTTGCCACAACTGTAACACGTCTGCGGTCCCTTAGAGCGTGACCCTCCGGACGTCCAATTACTTTTCTCGCCCGACTTATATGGGGAAGGCTTCTTCTTCCATTGGCTCCCTTCCGTCTTTCCATGGGACTGAGCAGGCTTCTTCTCCTCCCCCTGCTTGGGTGTGAAACCCTTGCGACGCTGGGATCGCTCCATGTCACTCTCCAAAATTCGGGCCGCCTCCACCAATTCGTTGAAACCCGCACGTTTCATCGATATGAGGAGTTGTCTTAGATTCTTCCTCAATCCATGATAGAAGAGATTGTCCCTCTCTTCATCGTCTGCCATGGTCGTCCCTGCATAACGACCCAAGCGAGTAAATTCCTGAACATACTCATCCACTGACTTGTCTCGCTGCACCAGATGTAGAAACTGCCTCTAGAGGGCCAACCTCGTTGAGGCGGGAATGTACTTCTTCAGGAAGGCATTCCCAAACTCCTCGATGGACGGTGTGCGTCCTAGAAACTGCCGGCCACTGTGGCTCACCCACCATAACTTGGCATCTCCCTCCAACATAAAGGCTGCGAACTCTGCCTTTTTCTCATCTGCCGCCTCTGCCGCCCTCAGAAGCTCCTGAATTCTAGCCCACCAATCCTCTGCATCTGTGGGCGTGCCGATTCCCTTGAAGGTTGGAGGGTGGAAAGTCAGAAAGTACTTCATTTGCCGGTCCCCATGCCCGACAACCACTCTCTCGGCCCGCGGCTCTGCCCGCCTGGCTTCCTCAACCGGCACGGTCGCTGCCGTGACCGGGGTAGCAGGAGTTGCTACTTGAGCAACGGGAGCTGCTACCTGAGCTGTCGCTGCAGCTTGGGCCGCCACCATCGCTTCTGCAAGCATACGACAGAAGTCGGCCAGTGTGACCCCCATCCCTAGCGGACCTTGCGCAGTCGCACTACTTGCCGAGAGCTCTTCTCTTGGCCTCGAGGTCCCAGCCTCGTTGCTTGCACTCTAAACACAAGCAAGAAAACGCAAATCAGTCTTTAATTACAAGACTCGAACACAAGGACACTAATGGTCCCGCGATACTCCTATGTGGATAACTTCTTATACGCGACTTGACTTATACTTTCGACCGCGAATCTTCTCATTGGAACGCTAACCTCCCTCTGATACCAAATTGTAACACCTCCCCTGTAAAGACCATATAATATGGGTCCGGCCGGGGCCCCACAACATACGGACGCCACAGCTTTAGTATTAAAAGTTGATATGAAAACTACCCAATGTCAAAACTCCAGACAAACACAGCGGAAACAGAACATTAACCGACAGAAGTTATCCACTTAACAAAAGAGTATCAAATGGCCTTAAGGCCTTACACAATATAAGTCCAAATATAAAAGTGCCAAGCACCCCTAGGCTACCTCGGCATGCAAGCCGGACATAGTCAAACAACAGCAGCAAAACAAGGAAAAGAAAATAGTCAAGCACAGCAACACTTCATGAGGCTTAGGGCTTTTCGCCCGGCGCGCTAGCTCCTGCATGCGATCCTTGCCCTGTAAGGATATGAAGTAACGTGGGTCAGCAAAGGCTGACCTCTACTGTGTAACAAACACATCTCCTCTCGGCCGTCCCTAACGGACCCCGGGGTACCACTCCACCTGCAAGTTAGCACTTCGTATACCAAAAGAGTATATATAATAAAGCGGTAAAATAGGCTTGGATGTCTCATACAGCATACATGTTCTCTATGTTTTGTACAAAGTGAAAGGGCCTACTATGCAGCATGAATGCAACCCGGGTTTCACCCAAGGCACCCTAGTTCGTATGCATATACCACAACATCAAACACTGGGTACTTCCGTTTCCCCATTGGCTTAAAGCCGCAAACACAAGGGAACCACCATGTCCCTAACGGCACACACGCCGTCACACGGAACCTCGCAAAGGCCCCACCCGCACAAGGGTCATATACCCCGGGCTTGCCCGCACATTCTGACTTCGCACGTCAGGGTTCCGGCTCACACCGACCGATTCTAAGAAGGCTTGCTGGATCCCACCCGCTCATGGCCACATTGCCCGGGCTTGCCCTCCGCTCGACATTCTCGTCAGTCCCACACAAGGGGCTAGTCTCGCCGGGACACTTTCCCCACATGACTTGCGCGTCACGGGATGGCCAGCCGACCACGGAGACATAGCCGCGCCTTTGCACAGCACAAACAAAGGTTTCCCTACCCCAATCACCATTCACACCGTATCTTTCCCGTGCTCCAAGGAAACCATCTACCGCAAGAAGCGGAGCTAGCCTTGTCCGATTCCGACTACGAGTACTCACTCAATTAAAGGGGGAAAACGCATACACACAACGGCGTAACGCCGCCACGGATTTCTACCGAAACCTCACGTCTCGCTATGCAACATCACCGGGTCGGACTAACGGTCGCGACCACGGCTTCACCCACAATGCCTAATCTGCTAACGGAGCGGATCTCTAATGCAAATCATGCCGGGATGAACATACTCCACCCGGAGATTCCTCTTGAACCTAGGCTACACGAATCTCTCTCATGTGAAAGATTCGGTGCTCAAAATACGAAAGGAAGGGGATGCTATTCATGCATCCTAAATCCTAAAAACCGAGAGGAGAAGTGTCGTTACCTTCCGTCCCCTCTTCCTAGCCATGGAGAAGATTTGCTCGGTTGAAAACCACCGCAACGCTCCCACCTTCGCGGATCTGAACTCCGCTCGCGAAACGGACCTCCGAAGCTTCGCCGGCTGCCGGATCTTGGCCTTCTTCCTCCTCCTTGCTCTCCCTTCTCTCTAGAATAAAGAGAGATAAAGATAGGAGAAAAGTGAGGGTTTCAAACCCTATTCCCGAGTTTAATCCCTCAGATCTAGCCCCCAGCCGTTGGATCTCAATCAAAGAAACGGACGGCCACGATTCGGCCTAAAATCACAAAAACTGGGCCGAACACGGGTTGCAACATGGCCGTGTGCCAGGCCGTGTTACCCACTCGCCGTCTTGATCGAGTCGAAAAACCAGCACACGGCCTTTGACACGGCCTCCGACACGCCCGTGTCACCTGCGACACGCCCGTATCGGGACCCGTGTCATGCCCCCCATGTGCAATCGACCAACATTTCGCAGTCAGAGAGGTACACGGCCTTGTGACACGGCATCAGACACGCCCGTGTCAAATTTGACACGCCCGTGTTTGTGCCCGTGTTACGGCCCGTGTACCACACTTGCAGAATCCCTGGAGTGACACGGCCTGGGACACGCCCGTGTCCTAGGCCGTGTTCTACAACTCGACTAGCGTCGACCGCACGACCCGAGGCCGAACACGCCTGTGACACGCCCGTGACACGCCCGTGACACCTGCTCCAAAAACCAAACTGGGCTTAAAACATCACTCGTCCCTCTTTTGAGTTTCGGGGTGTTACAATGGCCCCCCAGTTCGCTAGTGAGGAGTTTATCAGCTTCTGCACCCAACTAGGGATAGACCTTAGGTTTGCCTCCATCCATACCCCAGGAGCAACGACCAGGTGGAGGCGGCAAACAAGATCATCGTAAGCTTGCTCAAGAAGAATGTGGAGAACTTGAGGGGGAATTAGGTGGAACAGCTCCCCTCAGTGTTGTGGGCCTTGCAGACAACCCCAAACACGGCCGCCGGCGAGACCCCCTTCAAATTTTCCCATGGGTGTGAGGCGGTCCTGCCCGTGGAGTTTGAGGTTCGATCCCCGTGGGTTATGGCCGCGGGTGAAGGAGATGAGGTTTGGAGGTTGGAGAATGAGGAGTTACGTATTTTGTTGGATATGGTGGAAGAGCTGTGCGATATCGCAACTATTAGGCAGGAGGAGATCAAACGGTGGATGGCGAAATAATTTGACAAGCATATCAGAATCAAACAGTTCACGGAAGGAGATCTAATGTTAATTAAAGTTGATGCTGCGGGGAGATCAGCCCCCGTGAGGAAGATCAACTCAAACTAGGAAGGGCCTTACATTGTTGAAAGGGCCTTACATTGTTGAAAGGGCCTTGAGAATGGGAGGTTACCATCTCCAGGACATGGAGGGGAGGTCCATGAGCCACACCTGGAGCGATGACGACTTAAAACGCTTCTACCCATGAGGGGGGAAGGTGAAATTGTATATTCAAAGTCAAGTTTATTATATTACATTCACTAACTTGTTTTTTCTTTACCTATTGTGAAATTCTGATGGTAAGGAGATTAGATGTTTGCACTACCCCGAGTCTGGCTCGGCCCCAGGTAGACCCGCTGTGCAGGCTCTCACTAGCTGGCAGGTCCAAAGGCTCGTCTGTGGGGGAAAGGGATACCCTGAGTGCTGCTCGGCCCCGGGTAGACTCACTGCTCAGGATCTCATTAGCTGGGCAGGGCGGTAGGCACACCTGGGTAAAAAGGACTTGGTCTTGGAAATGTTCTTGGAGATGCTTCGGCTTGGAAACTTTTGCACCACCCCGAGCGAGGCTCGACTCCGGGTAGACTCGCTGACCGGGCTCTCGTTCAACCGGGCAGGACAGGAGGCACACCTGGGAGGCAGAGGAAAGAGTTTGAGAATCTCTTTGAGTAGGAGGGTCTCGTCCAAGAGGTTCTTGGCAAAGGGAGTTCTCGGCAGGGGGGCCTTCGACGGGAAGCTCTTGTCCAGACAACGAGAAGTTCTCGACGAAATTTCGCTTGTTTGCGTAATGCGAAGGGGCGGCGAGTATCTCTTAATAACCTACGGTCGGCGCTTTCGGTAAAAGGTTCTCGGCGGAAGGCACTCAGCAAAAACACGCTGGGCCTTGAACTCTCGGCAGGGTTCCACCTATTAATCTATCACTAAGAGGTGCGACTCTCCTAAGGAGGCCGAGGGCCTCGGCGAGAATGCACTCGAGAAGCATTAGAAACAATATAAATTGCTTTTATAAGAAGACGAGAAGTAGAAAACCGATCATATATATCAATATACGAATGTGTTCACAAAAAATGATTACATGCGAGAACATCTCGCGCATTCAAAAAGAAAAAAAAAGAGTCCGCAATAAGAGGAGCGGCAAGGATCTTCAGGGGGCCCCGGATTCCCTGCTTGAGCTCTCGCCAGAACTCCCGCCTGAGCTCTCTTCAGATGTCTCGCCAGCTATAACGGGAGGCTTCAAGACATCCGAGGGCGGGGAATCAGTTGCTCCCAGGGGCTTGGGGACAGGCTCGAAAAGCCATGGGAGAAGCCTGCTGGTAGCGATGGTCTCGCCGCCCTCATTCAGACACCCCAAATCTCGCAGCGTCTTTATCATTAGCCTGGCCGTTGCCTGGGCGTTGACCTTTAGCAGCTTGTCGATGCCGTACTTGGAGTAGTGGAAGCTCCTCAGCCTCTCGTCCAGCGAGGGAGGAGGCAGGATCGCAGCCATAGCCGCTTCGGCGCGCTGGAGCTGGGCCTTCAGCAGGACGTTCTCGCATTCCAGACCGGCCAGCTTTGCGCGAAGCATCATGCTCTGGGCGGAGTCCTATGTGCATAAGAAAGCTCGTCAACACATAAAGAAGGAAAGGGAAAGCGAATTATGAACTAAGGGGGGAGTGAGAAGCCTTGGAGGATCTCGCTTACCTCATCCGTCGGGCGCAGAGATAAAAGCCGCTGGGCATCTGCCAACTCGAACTTCGGGGCGGCTGTGTTGGCCGCCGCCTCGTCTCTCGCCTTATGCATATCAGCGAAGTTGCGGTCTATGGTGATGCTTCAACGCACACACATATGCGCGAGCTCAATCCCGCGCATCAAGGCCCGGATGGAGTCGAAAGCCAAGAGCCGGGTGGGCAACGGGTCGAAGTGGTTGGCATCCTCGCGACTGTAGAGACCGTAGGCCAGCACGAAGGCATCGCCGGTGACTTCGTCTTGCTCCTTCCAGCTGGGAAGGAGAGTGGAGATCGAAGCCCGGTTGGCTTCGGGATCCAACTGAATCAAGGGCTTCCCCTCCGCATCCAAGAACTTGTCGTCGTAGCCAAAGTTCTGATGCCCTCTCGACATCGGCTTGGGGGGACTTGGGCAGAAGTATCGGCGGCCGCCCTCTCGGCATCAGCTCCAACTGCGGCTGACAGGTTCTCGGCAGGAGCCCTGACGATAGCCTCGACAGTAGTAGTCGCCCCGCTCTCGGCAATAGCTCGAGCGGGAGATGCCATCACGGACTTGCCCTTATCCACAACGGTTGGCTTGGATCTTTTAAAAGGGGCGGAGGATAAGGCGCTGGGCTTTCGCTTCCTGGAGTCGGACTTGGAGGGAGGAGCCAGCTCATCTCGGCAGGTGAGAGCTGTGGATTTCGCGAGGGCCAGGGGGTCGGTCCTGAAAGTATCTAGTGTCGACTAAATCCACCTATGGGGGGGAATAGGTGATGTGCAGTCTTTTGCAGAATTTAAAATACCTGCACAAATAAACAAACACAGCACAAAAAAGCACACAAGCAGTTATAGTGGTTCCCCGATATGGGTACGTCCACTTTCCCCTTCGACCTATCTCCCACCAAGGGATGACTCGGTCACTTCACCAACCGAATTGAAATCCAATCCTCACATTATAGAAGGAACCCTTCCAACCAAAGGAGTCACTACTCCTCCACCACGTTTTTCACTCAACCCTTACAACTAGGAATCAATATTCCTTTACAACAAAACAAAATTAGAATGTACAAGAAATACAAACTACACTTATGGAGAACCCGATGTCCCTCTTTGTTCGTTGAAGCGTTCTTGAAGGAGACGAAGAGTCCACGAATGGAGTACTCTCTTGGAGAGGATCTTGCCAAGATCGGCGGTGGCAAGTGATTGCGGCGGCAATGCTTTGTAGATCCAAACTTCTTGACCAAGCAAGCAAGGTCTACCAACGATCTCAATCAGATCAGTCGTCTCAATCGATTTCGAATGAAGAAATAACCTCGTTCAACAAATCGAGAAACAAGAGATCTCGAGAGAGAAGCGTAAGACGCTAGACTTGCCTCGGTTCTGTCGCCGGAAGATTAAAGATGATCTGAGATCTGCAGCGGCGACAACTTTACGAGCGGCGACGGCAAGCGGTGGAGTTCTGCGATCGGCTAGGTCACGCACGGCTGCTTTTTATTTTCCGTGAATCGCTACCTTGTAAGTTCAAAATACGCGAGTATATATGCAGTAGAACAACCCTAAATGATCGTTGTGGGGCCCACAAGAAGAAGCCCTAGTTCCGGTCAAAACAGCGCACAACTTCTTGATTCGGTCCAGCGAACAGAGCAAATTTGCCTAAGGCAAATTCGGCAAGAAACATTGGTGATTCTCGACGAAGTCGGCGGGAATCACTTAGCATTCCTATCGAATTTGCCTTGGCAGAATTCCAGTTGGAAATCTGGTCATCCGGAGAAAATCGGCGGGAATGCAAGGTGATTCTCGTCGAATTGGCAAGAATCACTTGGTGATTCCCGTCAATTCTGCCTTAGCAGAATTCTTGTAGAAGGACAGTCAACTGGATGAAGTCGGCGGGAATCACTGACTGATTCTCGACGATTCAGCGAGAATCACTAATGATTCTGGTCGAATCGGCGAGAATCACTTAGTGATTCCCGTCGATTTTGACTTAGACGTTTTTTCTCTTCCTTCCTATGAACTTGGTCTTTGACCCATCTTTGCTCCTCTTCTGCTCTTGATCTATCTCGACCCTGTACTTGAAAGTAAGTACACTTCAATAGAGAGAGCACACGTAAGTCAACACATTGATCTGCTCAATGAGGGATTACGTTGCGCAGACTCGTGTATATTGACCCACTGCACCCTAACATTGGTGTGTACTTAGCATGGAATAGCTGCAAGCACAACTTGATAGAAAATCATCAAATACATTGTCAATTCAACTTAGCTTGTCCAGGGGCTTCTTCAAATCAGGTATATTGTGGATACAATACCCAACAATCTCCCCCTATTTGAAGAAGCCTAAACCCTACAAGCTAAGGTGAATAGAACAGATGGGAATGAAAATCATACGTCGAATATTTAGTTGAGAGTGAAATTCAATACCATTTTCCTGAGAGCATACTTAACATTGGCAATCACCTACTTAACAACCTACTTAACATTGACAGCCACCTTAGCCTTAGCCGAGAGAGTAATCTCCCCCTTTTCGGCTTCTGTAAATCTGGGACTTCACTTGGAGCCAAATGCTCCCCCTCAGTTCTTGCATCCGTGCTCAATCTTTAGTTCCTTGCTGATGCTCCCCATTGATCCAAGAGCCTTGAGCCCTTCAGTCTTCAATCTTCATAGTTCAGCATGTCGAGTTCAGTTTTGAAGAGACTGAACTTGGCCTCGTCTAGGGGCTTTGTGAAGATATCTGCAACCTGCTTATCCGTGATGACATATCAGGGAGAGATATCTTTGTTTTTCACATGCTCCCGAATGAAGTGATAGCGCCTTATATCTTTTTCCAAATTCCTTGTTCCAGAGCAAGCCTGGAACATCTCTTGTCTAGGTCTCATCATGTTCATGGGTACCTAGACTATCCTGTAAAATAGAATTACCTTACCTTAGGAACCCAATAGGCATTGGGTCCTAGGTTCCTTGTTAGCACACTCCCCCTCGGGTGGTTAAACCTACGAGTGGTCGGCCTCACATTGCCAACATGAGGAGTCTCATTGTTCCTTGGATTAAACCAGCAATCCACGACAAAGTGACCAACTTTGCCGCAGCACCAACAGTCAAACCTGTTGTACCGCATCCTAGGCTCCATCTTCACCCTTGGAACGGTGGGTCCAACCGGGGCCTTGGATCTGGAGGTGGAGGCATCATGATGACAGCAGTCACACGATTTCTTCACTTCCTGTTCCTTTAGTATAACAGGCTTGGCCTTTGGTGACTGCTTCCTATTATGGCCGCTAGAGAAGTGGCCATAATTCTCCACTTGGATTTCCTCATAAGGTGCCTTGAAGACACTCTCACCGTAGTTGCGGGGGAAGGCCCAACCATCATACCGGCTCTTGGGCTTTTCAACCGAGGGCCGAAATAAGTGGCTATAGGTTGACTCAAAGTCCTGCTCATTGCAAGGAAAGCCAGGCTTTCTGAATATAACAGGATCGAGTGGGGCCTTTCCCTTTTCTGCAGCATAGGCCTTCTTAGCAGCCTTATTTTTCCTCTGTTTTTTGTTTCTCCTGGATGATTTACCAGGCACACCCACATACCCTAAGCCAGCCCCTTTAGCCTGAGCAGAGAATTCATCAACCAGAGGAAGAACGGTCTTGGGCATGGAGAAGCTTTTTACAATCTTCCTTTCAACCGCTAGTTGTTCTTCCAACTTGTTGATTTCTTCCTGTTTCTGGTCAAGGAGCCTTTGAGACTTAGAGTGCTCAGAAGTCAGGTTCAGGTGTTCCTGTCGGAGAGAAATCAAGCTAGTGATCTCTTCTCTTAGGGACACACCCTCAGCCTTAAGGAATTTGACTTCCTTTTTCTGAGCTCTCAACCTCTTGCGGCATTCCTGAAAGGTATTGAGCAGAAGCTCATACTTTTCGAGGAGCTCAGCTTCACGGGCAGATGGGCTGTCCTCGAGATCATCATCAGGAGACTCAGAGTCAGAGTCAGAGAAAGGGGTATGATTTTTTACCTTCCTAGTAGATGGGGGTAGTCTCCTTCTGAGTCAGAGCGACCCATTAGCCCGAAGTAGGCTTCCTCATCATCACTGGAGTCTGATGAATCAGACTCACTCAGTGTCTTTGTCTTTTTGGCAATATAGCTCCTCTCCTTCTTCTTATCTCTAGAGGACCTGTGCTCCTCTCCCTTCCCCTTGTCTTTCTTGCTTTGGTGGCAGTCAGCAACGACATGACCTGGCTTATTACATCCAAAACAAATAATGTCAGCAGAGCGATGTTTGTTCTGTTTAGGTTCATACCTGTCAGAAGAGTAATTCTTCTTCTGATGTTTGGAGGAGGAGCCGTCTCTCTTTCTTTGATTCCTCATCTTGAGGAACTTCTTGAATTCTCGAGTGATGAGGGAGAATTCTTCTTTAGATAGCTCTGAGTCAGAAGAGCATGGCTCAGAGTCTTCTTCCTCATCCCTTTTCTAAGAGCGGGACGAGGCTGCACCCTTGCCTTTCCTTGAGTGATTGGCTTTCAGGGCTACAGTCTTTTCTTTGACAGCGGCTTTGTCGGCTTCTTCTTCAACTTTTCTGGTGTTCAGCTGAAGCTCATAGGACATAAGCTTCCCAAACAGAATCTGGGGATCAGTTTCTGCCAGCTTGCCAAATTCTCTGATGACGCAGATCTTGGTGTCCCATTCCTTAGTAAGGGATCTAAGGAATTTGTCATTTAATTCACCATCGGTGAATATTCTGCCATAGCCCTTTAGGACATTGATGGTCTTCAGAAAGTTCTCGAAAGTCACTCCGATCTCTTCCTTGGGACCTTGCCTGAAGGCCTCATACTTTTGGTTCAGAAGGGATCTTCGATCATCCCTTATTTCATCTGTGCCTTCCATCAGGATGATTAGGCAGTGCCATATATCCTTGGCAGTCCTGCAGTTGAAGAAAATCTGCATCATGGAATCATCGACGACGCTTACTAGAATATTCTGAGCTTTCTTGTCAAGTCCGACAAGCGCCATCTCATCCTTATCCATTTCGAAAAGTTTCCTGGGCACTTTCTTGGTTGGATCAATGGTGGAGGCCTTAGTGGGGATATAAGGTCCCTCCTCCACTATCATGAAGAGTCGGGGGTCGACTGCTTCCATGTAGTACCTGATCCTTTCCTTCCAGATAGGAAAGTCCAGCTTGGTGCACACTGGGATCTTCCCTGAATACTTGAGTCCTTCCATTTCAGAGATCTTCTTTCTTCTTGACACTAGACACGGGATCTTACTCAAGGTGTTAACCTTATTGATGAGTAACCTCCCTCTGATACTACTTGAAAGTATCTAGTGTCGACTAAATCCACCTATAGGGGGGGGGGAATAGGTGATGTGCAGTCTTTTGCGGAATTTAAAATACCTTCACAAATAAACAAACACAACACAGAAAAGCACACAAGCAGTTATAGTGGTTCCCCGATTTAGGTACGTCCACTCTCCCCCTTCGACCTATCTCCCACCAAGAGACGACTCAGTCACTTCACCAACCGGATTGAAATCCAATCCTCACACTACGGAAGGAACCCTTCCAACCAAAGGAGTCACTACTCCTCCACCACGGGTTGCACCCAACCCTTACAACGAGGAATCAATATTCCTTTACAAAAAAACAAAATTAGAATGTACAAGAAATACAAACTACACTTGTGGAGAACCCGATGTCCCTCTTCGTTCGTTGAAGCATTCTTGAAGGAGACGAAGAGTCCACGACCGGAGTACTCTCTTGGAGAGGATCTTGCCAAGATCGGCAGCGACAAGTGATTACGGCGGCAATGCTTTGTAGATCCAAACTTCTTGACCAAGCAAGCAAGGTCTACCAATGATCTCAATCGGATCGGTTGTCTCAATCGATTTGGAATGAAGAACTAACATCGTTCAACAAATCGAGAAACAAGAGATCTCGAGAGAGAAGCGTGAGATGCTAGACTTGCCTCGGTTTGTCGCCGGAAGATCAAAGATGATCTGAGATCTGCGGCGGTGACAACTTTGCGAGCGGCGATGACGAGCGGTGGAGTTCCGCGATCGGCTAGGTCACACACGACTGCTTTTTATTTTCCGTGAATCGCTACCTTGTAAGTTCAAAATACGCGAGTATATATACAGTAGAACAACCCTAAATGACCGTTGTGGGGCCCACAAGAAGAAGCCCTAGTTCTGGTCAAAACAACGCACAACTTCTTGATTCGGTCCAGCGAACAGAGAAAATTTGCCTAAGGAAAATTCGGCGAGAAACATTGGTGATTCTCGACGAAGTCGGCGGGAATCACTTAGTATTCCCGTCGAATTTGCCTTGGCGGAATTCCAGTTAGAAATCTGGTCATCCGGAGAGAATCGACAAAAATGCAAGGTGATTCTCGTCGAATTGGAGGGAATCACTTGGTGATTCCCGTCGATTCTGCCTTAGCAGAATTCTTGTAGAAGGACAGTCAGCCGGATGAAGTCGGCGGGAATCACTAACTGATTCTCGACGATTCAGCGAGAATCACTAATGATTCCGGTCGAATCGGCGAGAATCACTTAGTGATTCCCGTCGATTTTGACTTAGACGCTTTTTCTCTTCCTTCCTATGAACTTGGTCTTTGACCAATCTTTGCTCCTCTTCTGCTCTTGATCTATCTCGACCCTGTACTTGAAAGTAAGTACACTCCAATAGAGAGAGCACACGTGAGTCAACACATTGATCTGCTCAACGAGGGATTACGTTGCGCAGACCCGTGTATATTAACCCACTGCACCCTGACATTAGTGTGTACTTAGCATGGAATAGCTGCAAGCATAACTTGATAGAAAATCATCAAATACATTGTCAATTCAACTTACCTTGTCCAGGGGCTTCTTCAAATCAGGTACATTGTGGATACAATACCTAATAGGTCCTAGCCTTAGTGACATCGAACGACTGGTGCAGAGGGATTTCTCGCTCACCTGCGAGATCAACAACAATTAACTCTCTACATCTTAAAGTATAGAATCGCACGGTAAAGGCGAGATCATACCTTCATCGGGAGGTACAGGATGAAGGGAGTCGATGTCCTGCCTGAGGAACTGGACATCGAAGTCCTTGGTCCCAAAGAACTCAAGGATGACGCTCTCGCGCGACCCAAGAGCGGCCGGCTTATAGGAGGCATCTCCATACTGGACTGGCGCGAGAGGAACGTTGTCGAAGTCTCCTCAGACGTAGATGAACTACTCGCTCCAATGATTGTTCTTGTTGGCGAGGCCGCAAGTCTTGAGCAGCTGCCCTGAGAAGAAGACCACCCCACCGCTCTTGTCCCGAAAGATGAAGAGCTTCCGGAAGATGGGTAGGCTGAAATTTATCCGCTCTGTCTGCATGTAGCAGATGAACGCTACCAGGATGGAGACCGAGTTGGGGTTGAGTTGTGCGGGAACCACCCCATGGTATCGGAGGGCTTGGCGCATCTCCGGCCAGAGGGGGAGGCGGAAGCCCACCTCAAAGTGTTCGAGGGGGATGGAGAGCTCCCCCTCTCGCGCAAGATTGAACCTGTCATTATTGCCCGGGTTTCTCGCATTGATCCTGACGGGGATGAAGTTGGTGGTTATCAGTTGGTATTCGTCTAGGGTCAGGCGGTAGGGAGGAAACTTGTGCTTTAAGAAGGCTTGCACGCAGTTGGAACGGCCTTCGCTCTCTCCCGGCATCAGGATTAAGGGGTTCAAGGCGAGAACTATTAGGAAGAGGGAGAGAGCGAGAGAAGGTGGCGAAAGCAAGTGAAGGTGTAGAGAGGCGCGAGAGCGGCAAGGAAGGAGGCAAGGGTATCAGATCAGAGAAATAAATGTGGTAGGTGGATCAGTCTATTTATAGAAAAATCGTGGTAATGATGTTTTTTTCCAAAAAGACGGCGAGGGTACGATCATCAAGTCCCGAGGAGTGGGCGCCTCGCTTTCCGCTCTAACACGCCTCGGTTGCCTAAGCCAACAGTGGGGGGGGGGAGAAACCCCTAGGCGAGACCCCGACCCAGAGATAAGATGGTGATTAACAAACAGGAAGCTAGTATTCGCGCAAGCACCACAAAAATAAAGCATGAAACAAAAAGCAGAAAGCAAAGCAGAAGTGAAAAAGGGGGGCCTCGCCGGCAGAGAGCCACATGATAATAATAATAATAATAATAAAATAATAAATAATACAACATTAGTTATTGACCAAACAAACAATTCAAGACGGGGTACATAGTGAGAAGGGTAGGCCGAGAGATGGGTAATGGGGGAGGATAGACGTCATTGTTCAGTATTGCTCCCAGATCCATCGTCCCCGGTCCCGCCTTCCCGTCCTTGGAGGAACCCAGGGGTTGAAATAAGTCGTCAGGGCGGTGCACCTGAGGTTAATCAGGCATGCTTGGTCCCGAATCCGCACAACATACCGCCCTGGGGACGTTTCGACGGTAAGTGTATCCTGCCGCTCTATCTCGCCAAGGAGGTGGGTGTAGTCCCGCTCGATGACCTCCATTCACCGCTCCACCATCCTATGGAGGTTCTTCACTGCAGAGGAGTTGGCCCGCTCCCGCCGCGCGAGCTTCGAGAAGAGCGCCACCACCCTCTTTTGTTGTTTCCTACCGTTCCCGGAAGTGTCCAGAAACTCTTCCATCTCATCAGAAGAAGGGAAGGGGGAGCTCTCGACATCTTCCCTTTCCTCTTCATCTTCGTCTTCATCTTCCTCCTCTTCGGCTCCCGCCCGGGGCTCCGTAACCCCTGGTAAAAGAAAGATGGTTTCAGTCATTGTAAGGGAGGAAGCAGAAGAAGTTGTGAATTCTCGCGTACCTGCAACATGGCGAGAGCCATCAACTGATGACGGGCGAGAGGTTCCAGGCTCCCCCCGGTTTCCTTCCCAAAGAGGAGGTGGAGCGGCTTGCTTCGCCCCGGGCGGAATGTCTTACACGTGACAGTCCCGACCTGGCCAGGAGGAGGAGGGAGACGTTCTCCCTCACGGGAGGGAGAGGCCCCTGTGAAGGCGCGGGGGGTTCGATGGCCACTCCTCCCGCCGGGAGGGCGAGATCGGCCGCCAGGGTGACAGGGTTGACGAGCACGATTTCGTTTCCCCAGGTGGCGAGACCCGGGCTTGCAGGAGCGGGCGCTGCGGGAAGTCAATTTAGTAGAGTAGAACAAATCGATTGGAATGAAAAGTTGGGGTAAAGGGTTACTTAGGGTTCTTGGAGGGTCAGCCGGAGGAGTGGCCTCCGAAACCCGTGGTGGATCCCTAGGGAGGAGAGGCGCCGACTCCAGGGGCACTAGCGGGGACCCGGTACCGGCATCTTGAATCGCCTCCTACGAGTAGTACGACATATCAGTCATCGATCATTCTCTTTATACAATAGTTCACAGTTCTTGATAGCCAGCTAATCGGGGAGACATACCTTCTACAAGCGAGAAGGATTATCCGCGCGGCTTGGGGTCGGGGTAGGCAAGCCCCGGTCCTTGCTCAAAAGATCTTGCCTGACAAACTTCACCCTCTTCTTCTTCCTTTTCTTAAGCTAAGGGGGCTCAGTAGCCGGCTCCTTTCTCGCTAGCTAGGGGGCCACCGGGGAGCTGTTGGCACGGGCTCGCGCCTGTGCCGCGTCAATGCGGTCTTGCAGTCCTTGTGAGAGTGGCTTCTCGGCGCGTTCAAGGTGCATTGCGAGATCGTGCGAGGACTCAACGTGGGGACTGCAGCGGCAGGGATGGAATTTTGACTATCAACAGATTTATATATATATAGTCGTGGGGTTGCCCACCAAAATATTCCTTTTCAGGACAACACTTGATCAACGAATATAAAGGGTTGGACGTGTCTTTTCAAGTGCAGGGCTAGCTCGAAAAGAGCTTGGATTGTGTACAATCCCATATTCGCTGAGTGGGACGCAAAGATACCAAAGGCTAGGTTTGGGCTAGCCCCAGGCAAAGAAAACCGCTCTCCCCCAATCAGGGCTGAGCTCAACTTTTGTCGAGCTCGACTCTCGCCGAGTTGGGCTCGACGTTCGTTGAGCAGGTTCAGAATAGAAGAGCTCTCTCACAGAGCAGGCGCTCGCGCTCGTGCTCAGGTAAATAGTTCGTCGAGCAGAGCTCGACGCCTGCCAAGACAGGACGGGTTTCGGCCGAGACATACTCCCGCCCAGGGGCGGGCGAGAAGGCTCGCGCCTCGTGAGGGCGGGAGCAGGCACAACTTGTAGCATTCTTCAATATCCTTTTAGCTACCGCTTGGTGAGGGCGGGAGAGCTCTCGGCAAGGCGTAAGCGCGAGAGCCTTCAATTCTCGGAGGGAAGGCTCCCGCCGGGTAGGGCCCAGGGTGAAATTACCTGGATGCCCTCAGATAAAATTACCTGTATACCCCCAGGGTTTGCATTTAGCTACTCAGAACAACGGAGTTTGGCTGTTGGCAGACCAGCCAGGGGTACTTTAGTAATTTCAGGTCAGCAAAGACTATAAATAGACCCACAGGGGCTCCTCAAAAGGCAAGCTTTCATATTTTCCTAAGATCTTCTAGTGCTTGCTGAGGAGCTCTTAGCCCAGCATTTGGCTTTGGAGGGAAACGCTCAGAGATCTTCCGGGTTAGAGGTGAGACCTCCCAGCTGAGTCTTTGGGTCGGTTTCTGGTCCTTTACTGCCAGTCAGAGGTCGGAGTTTGGGAGAAGTAGGTGTTGGCTACACCCCTGATTTCGAACTTTCGTTGAGGTCAAATTTTAGCTTCAACATTCTGAACACCTTGTTGGAACCCTTGTATCCCCTCTCTTTCACACATGAACAATCAAATCAAATTGGAATTGTTGTTACTCTTTATATTCCCACATTTTAAATTATTGTAAAGTTAATATTATGTATACTGCAACAAAAATCAGATCAGCATCACACAACATTTTATTTGTTCTGAAAGATGATTAAAGATTGAGTTCAAATGTCTTTAAATAGATAACCTGCAATAGGAAATAAATTTTTTGTGACCCAACTGTGATATCTCTATATGTGCAAATTTTGTTGTAGACACGGATCATAAAAAAATTTCCTTCTTCTTTTAGTTGGGCTCCCCTTGTCAAACTTCCTGGATCCGCCCTACTTAGGGAGAAAAAGAGATCTGAAGTCAGGGGGGATAACAAACAAATAGGTCAAATGAAATTAGTGAACTCCCTTAGTGTTCTATGTTCTCTTAGGTTTACTTTTCCCCTTCGGTATTTTATTTTTGTCCTCTCACATTCATTCATCCAAGTTTAGTTTTGGTTTTGGCTGAAACCGATTAGAATCGGACTGAACCGCATAGAACCGAACCTAACTGTTAGTACCTGGTCTGATTTTGGTTCTTGTTGAATCATAACTCGAACCGTTGACACAACGGTTCCAAAAATTATGTTGAAACTGGAACCAGTTAAATCAAATAAGTTTTTGAAGAACGATTACCTTTGCGGTTTGGTTCACGATTTTAATAGAACCGGAACCGAACCGGAGCTGTGACAGCTCTAAGCATGACACTCAATATTTATATTTTAGAAAAGAGACATTTGATTTTTTATGAGTTTTAAAATGATTGTTGTAATTCTTAATTTTTTTTTTATAATAGAGACATTTGACACATTTACATTAAAATTAGTATGGATTAAATGTCTCATTTATGAAAAATTAGGGATTACATCAGTGTTTTTAAATTTTACATGAGTTCAAATATCTTTTCTCTATAATATATGAGTGTCACATGTACTTTATCCTATTTTTATTGTAACAAAGGCTCATTTAGTTGCTTATATTGAGTTTTAGATTAAAGTAGTATTATTTGTGAATTAAAAAAAATCATTTTTAATTAAAATTTAATATATTTTTAATTAAATTGAGTATTAAAAACTAAATATAACCAATTATATAGTCACAATATTTGCTAAGGGTCGGTTAGCGCTCCCACGATGCGAGAAAATAGATCGTCTTAGCTCGAGAGTGAATTAAGCGCCCAAATAATCAAAAAGAAAACCAATAGTGGAAACATGAAGACATTTTATGTGAAAAAAATCTGAAAAGGAAAGAAACCCGAGTTCAGAACCAGTTCTGACAATATTTACTTGTTATACTCAGTTACAAGAGTTTGAGTTCGTAGGGGGTGATAGGTCTTTGCTCCTTTTTACAAGTAACTTGAGAGAAACAACTAAATCTTCAACAACACTCATGGGAGCAATCTTTGGATCAGAACTATCGCAAGTTAAGTAGACATTGAACAGGAGGATGAACAATGAGTCAAGTCTTTGTCGGAAAACCTCAGAGCTCTTCCTTCTCCTGTTTCCCTATTTGAGTTTTTCTGCATAAGCTTGGCTCACTCTAGAGCTAAAATGACATGTTTTTACCCCCTGTGAGACAGATGTTCCCAAACTTTGAATAACTTCTAAAGATAGTACTCACTCAATAGAGTACTCTTGACTGACAACAATGGCAAGAAAAAGTTCCTACGCAGCCAACAGGGCGGTCCCTGAGGAATGCACCAACCTAACCCTTGCTAACTCTCCTGCTAGCAACATGTTGCTTCTCAAGGAAGTCGTATCTATACCAACAATATCAGTAGAAGAGCGGGTGCGCCTAATAAAAGAGTGTAAGACTGAGACTCTTACCCTACTAAGTGATCTAGGGGCCCATCATGCCCCCAACCCTGTCGTCACTCCAAGTGGTCGATAGTCGTTGGCCGTCACTCGCTTCAAAGATCCTACTACATATGAGTTATTTAACATTTTCAGCTCCATGCGTACCGCACTACCCGATTGGATTTTCGAACATGTGCAGTGCAACCCCGTCCTGTGGGAGAGGATGTTGGACACGTCGACATAAGGATCACTCGCGAGTAAGTGAGAAACCTGATTGAAGAGGAGTACAATGTGATGAACGACGGGTCACATGTGAGCGGCAACCTATTCATCATGACTCTCCGCTTGTAACACCCCACTTGTAATTACCCCATGATATGAGTCCGGTCGGCTAGACTATTAGAAGCACGTACAAGTAAGTTATTATAAGTTGATATGATCAAAGAAAACATCTTGATAAACAACACAAAATATGATAATGTGCAATTGAGAGTCCAACACAATTAATGACATGAATAAGAGAATGTCCACATCTAAATAACCAAGAGTAATCAGCCCTTAAAGCTTGCAAGGCTCTTCATATGAACTATACAAATAACTAGAGGAAAAAGGGGTGCAGGTACCCAAAAGCTCATGACACACATGTCTGCTCGACATAACTAAACTGAACAAAATAAGAAAACCAATACTACTAACTAGCTTCCCCAGCAATCTGTCGCCTCTTTTCTGCATCCTGCAACCATCACAACAAAAATTGTGCACAAAGAGGGTTAGTTACATGTTGACCACAACCAAACAACAAAACTACTCCCCCGACAGACCAAACGATCCTTGAGAGAGAACATCCTGCAAGTCAACACATCACAGATATATATATATATATATATATATATATATATATAAAAGCATGTATAAAGCAGTAAATAAGAGAGCAATCCATAATTAGAATGTCTATCACAACAATTTAGTTGTTAAGTATGTTATTATACCGTTCAGACATCTATGAGAGAGATTCTCGAGTCATCAGCTGCAAGGGCATCATCCAACCCTTGAGTCAAGGGTGAGACACTCCAACCCCAATACATATGATATAAGAGGAAACTTATTCCCACTGTTAGAATCCATAGGTACTAGAGTTGTATAATCCTCTTAAATCCACAACAACAAGAGTTGTCTAGCCCTCTTGAGAGTTGAGACCACAACTACAAGAGACAAATACATCTCTTGAGTCTAAGGTTTCCAATGCACAAAGGTTTAACTACCTGGGAGATATCGTCGACGGTAACTCTTACTATTGGGCGATATCTTCCCAAAAATGAGAAATCAACTACGCACAACCTTCACAAGGCTATAAAAATACATCTACATTTTACCAAATGGCTCTAAAGCCTCCAAATCATCACTATTTCGCCTCCACTCAAATCTAACGCGGCTGCATCATCAGATTGAGCCACACACCACGATTTTGGCTTTACATAAGTGCAACCAAAAGGGAAAATACCAAGAGAAAATGTAAAAGTTAAATAAGTGTTCAAAAGACTAGGAGGAGAAATTTGTTACCCTTGGAGCGAGGAGCAGAACAATGAAAACTTGCGAAGCTTAGGTGGAGTAGAACCACAATGACCCAAGGACTTCCTTTCTGGCAACGATGCTTCGATCCAAGCGATGGACCTCCGACAACACTTTCTTCTTCCTTAAGGGTGAGGAGCACCCTCTCTTTTCTCCCTGTCTTGACTTAGATCCAAAAGTAAGAAGGGAAAGGAGAGAATGACTTAATAGGGTTCAACATCCCTATTTAAAACCCTCAGGTGCACGCAATGTTCTAAATATCAGATGTCGGCTACATATCAGATTTAGTTTTTAAATTTCGGATGTCGAAAGTCGGAGACATGTTGGGAATATTTTAAAATATCAGATTTTAATGTCTTATAAATAATTTATTTTTTTATGTATACTAATTATAATTATATATTATAAAAATAGAAAAATAATATACAGATAGATAAAAGATGAGCCTTTTACATTACAAAATCAAATCAAATAGTATCTAAGATAAAATTTTATTAACAAATATAAAATAATATATTATAAAATGATATATTATAAAATGATATATTATATAATATATTTAATAATATACAATAGTTTTATATTGATAACTCTAAATTTATTGCAAATAAAGAAGATTTAAAAGTTCAAGATTCTTTTGATTATAAGTCTTTTCAAACCTATAAATTTATATTAAATATTGCAAACAATCAACTAATAAATGTATTAAATATTTTCATATTTTTTATAATATGAAATAAAAAATTGTGAAACAATTATATAAAATTTGTTATAAGAATAAAACGTTAAAAAAATCAAAATAATAAGTCCAATCGATCTACATATATAATATAATATGTATAGGTGATTTGAACATATGCTGCTAGTCTACTAATATAACATAAAATAAAATAGCGAGTGATATATTTAAAAGTTGTGTCGGCCGATATATCAGAAAAAATTGAACATGTTGGCCTATATTTTATAAAAGAACATAATCTATATTTTTTTAGAAAAATGTGTTTTACCCCTAAAAATGACATATCGTAAGACATGCCAGACATGTCGAGGGCATTTAAAATAATGGGTGCACCATAATGGCCTTTCGATCAGGCCTTGCTGGAGATCAAACAACTAAAATTATGGGATTAATGTCCATCCGCTATCGCGTTGCGGTAGGCACTACTATATTGCAGTATCGTCCTAGCTCATTGACATGATCGAGGCTTGGAGACATGATAGAGCTACCACACCGCGGTAAGCACTACCGTGTGGCAGTATCGTTGTTGACTACTACTCTCGTCGACCATCCATCGCCGATAATAACTCTTACCGCTCGGTGGTAGTCACCCAAGGTTTCCAACCCTCTAGAATTTGGGGAGTTACACTGCTCACCCCGTAAGTTGTGGCATATCTTATTCGATGCGGGTTTAAGTTGCACAACTTCGAAACTTTTGATGGGATGGATGATTTATTAGGGCACATTGCGACAATCATGTGAATCTATAACGCCCCTAATCAGTTCTTGTGCCTAGTGTTCTTGGCAACTCTAAATGGGCAGACTCGCACATGTTTCCATTCTTTGAAGGAGTGATGGATCTGTAACTTTGTATAGCTAACTTAGTTATTTACATCTACTCGTGCTATATCATTTATCCGTGTCTGTCATCCGCGCTTATAAAGAGTTATTATAACAATGAATAGAATCTAATCCCTATTAGCATCAAGTGTAGTAAATTTCTTGTAAGGGAGGTGTTGTTTAGACTTCAATTGGGTCGTGACAGTCTTACGACCACCTACATACTCAGTACCAACATGCATACAGCCTCAAATCCATGTGGTTTTATTTGTTTCGAACGGGTTATCCTTCCAGATCGTCCTTCATGTAGGTTGCTTCAAAGTATAACTCACTAGTCATTTGATATTCTCCCATGACACATTTCTCAAAGACACATTTTATTCTCGAAGGAATATTTCTTAAAGGCACATTTTATTCCCGAAGAAATGTTCATTACAACAAAGTAAAAATATAGGGGCATTTTTTGCGACATTTTTGAAAGCACCACGATAAGTTTTTAGCTTTGTTGGTGCTTGTACTACAAAATGTCGCTAATATAGTTTATTAGTACTTGGCTGTGTTTTTTTATATAAAAAACGCTGCAAAACACAAACTATTTTCCCATTTTTTTAATAAAGAAAAAGTCGCATAAAGTTTTCCCCTAAAAATTTAGGGAAATTTTGCTTCCCGCCTTCCGTTAGATTTACTTTTTTTTTCAATAGAATAATGTGGGTGTTGGGGTTTTTTATGAAACATCATACAATGTGGTTTTTTTGGTTTGTTTGCGTGGAGCTTTGGTGCGATAAAGAGATATGGAGCCCTAAGACGAGGAAGTGGAGATGATTGTGGGCTTAGAGAATTATACGATCCTTTCCGGTTAACATCTAATTACCGTTATTTGTTTAAAATATTATGTTTGAATGGGTAGTTATGCAAGCGGGAGTTTTAAACCCATAAATGGGGGAACGGTTAAATTAACTGATGTGTTTGTAATGCCATATAATGGCTGAACTCATGTTGTACGAGGTGATATTTTGGTGATTGTGTTACCTTCCTTCTTCTGATTGTTCTACCGCAGGGGTACGTCGCTGCTTTTCTTTTTCTTATTCTTCTCATTCTTCACCTAACCTGCAAGAATTAGTGTCTATCAGTAGTATTGAAGCATACCTGGGCCACAGAATATCACTAATGGGCGTCTACAACACACATACTCAGGAAATCCGCAAGGAAATGGATTCCATGAATAAAGGAGGCCTTGAGGGATTCAGATGAGAAAATCACAGTGATTGATTAGCGTATGGCTACAATCTTAGATGAAATGCGCCACATGCTCTCTACTTTAACCAGCAATAAGTTCAGTGAAGCCACATCTTCCAACATCAACCTGTAAACTGCAGAGGCCCTAAAGTGCCCTCTTACACCTATTCCCACCTTTCAAGTGGAAGTAGCTAATGGAAAAAAATTAGCTAGCAAATACATGTGTGAAAAATTTCAAAGGAATATTTATGGAACTTCCTTTGAAGCCAACATGTTTCTATTACCTTTGGGGGGATGTGATATTGTCCTCGACATTCAATGGTTCATCACTTTGGGCACAATTCAATGAGATTTTCTTAACTTAAAGATGGAATTCCAACATGTGAGCAAACCGATCATATTACAAGGCAGTAGGAATGTGGGAAGTGCAATGATTAATAAAAGAAAATTGTCTAAATTATTGCAGAAATATGGACAGTTGACCATGATGAAGTTATGTTGGGTGAAATTGAATTTCATAACTCAGGCTATGCCATCCAATATCTCCTCAGTTAAAATTGAAAAAAGTAAGATGCACATTCCATAGAGCTATTTGCATTACTAAATAAATATAAGTCACTTTTTGAGGCCCCAAAGGAACTGCCATCAATCAGAAGCCATGACCATCAAATCCACCTCAAGGATCAGGACTCATATTCAAATACCAAGCCTTACAAATACTCTTATATGCAGAAGGCTGAGATAGAAAAACTCGTTAAAGAAATGTTGGAGGCCGACCTAATTAGTCATAGTAAGAGTTTTTCTCTTCACCATTGTTCTAGTCAAGAAAAAAGATGTCTCGTGGAGGATGTGCATAGATTATAGGAAGTTAAATGCAAATACAATCAATGACAACTTCCCTATTCCAATTATTGAGGAACTTCTAGATGAATTGCATGGTTCCACTATGTATTCTAAACTAGATTTAAGGGCAAGGTACCATCAGTTAAGGATGACACCACAGGATATTGAAAAAACAGCCTTTAAATCTCATGAAGGTCATTACGAGTTCTTAGTAATGCCGTTTGGCCTTAAAAATGCACCAACAAATTTCCAGAGCCTAATGAATCAGGTTTTTCATTCCTACCTCTGCAAATTTATATTGCTTTTCTTTGATGACATTTTAATATATTGTGCCACTTGGGAAGATCATATGATGCATTTAGAACAAACCTTCCAAATTTTATCAAAAGAAAAGCTATTTCCCAAGCAAAACAAATGTCTGTTTGGAGTATCTAGGCCATATAATATCAGCCAAGGAAGTTTCAACATATCCAAAAAAGATAGAAGATATAAGAGCATGACCTTCTCCAACTACGCTGAAGCAATTAAGAGGGTTCCTGGGCCTTACTGGTTATTATCAAAGATTCATATGCCATTATGGAACAATAGCCCAACCCCTTACTAATCTTTTGAAGAAAAAACAATTTCAATGGAGTGAAGTGGCAGACAAGGCTTTCCATGATCTCAAAAAAGCTGTAATGACTCCACCTGTCCTTGTCATCCCAGATTTCCAAAAGCATTTTGTTTTGGAAACAAATGCATCTAACTAGGGGATATGGGTTGTTTTACTTCAAGAAGGACACCTTATTGCCTTCTATAGCAAAACTTGAACCTATGACATCAAATACTTTCTACCCATGAAAAGGAACTTTTAGTAATTGTACTAGCTGTGAAGAAATGACGACATTATCTTGTGAATACTCATTTTGTGATTCTCACAGATCAACAAAGTATAAAATTTCTCATGGAGCAGCAACGGACAACTCCCGTGCAAGAAAAATTATGACAAAACTAATGGGATATGACTACTCCATCAAGTATAGAAGGGGGATATATAATGTCACCGCTGATGCTTTATCTAGGAAGGGGTAACCAGATGAAGGAAGCATAAACTCCTTAGTAATATTACAAATGGAGGTAGAGACCCAAATTAAGGAGGTGCAACAACCGGATGCTAAACTGCAACAAATAATTCAGGACAAAGAATAAAATCAAGAGCTACACCCGCATTATCAATACTCCAATGGGTGGTTGCGCAGAAAAGGACGTCTGGTCATAAGAGATAATGAGAAACTTAAAAAGCTTTTATGCCATAATTATCATGACTCAAGTGTGGGAGGACACTCTGGAGTATATGTGACTTGTCATAAAGTTAAACAACAATTCTACTGGAAGAACATGAAGGAATATCTCTATTCCTATATCCAACAGTGTTCAATTTGTCAACAATGAAAAAATTCAATTGATAAAACTTATAGGCTCCATCAACCCTTACCAATACCGGAAGAAATCCGATGGGATATTTCTATGGACTTTATAGAGGGATTATTTGTTGGATAGTGTGACCAACCTTAGAGTGGAGGGGGGGGGGTGAATAAGATTTTGAGCATTAATTAAAAATTCAAAATATTTTTGTCTAAAAAAACTAGTTCTGGAAGCTACCGCAGGGCGCTAACTTGCTAACACGTGGCGGTAGGTCATTGACCTCGTTTTCCTGGGCAAATTTCTTCTTAGAGAGATATACCCCCTTCGAAGATCCACTAGAGAACAACCAGGATGATATACGCAAAAATAAGAACACAAGAAAATTTATTCAATCAAAATCAAAAGGTGTTTTACAATTGCAAATGTTTGAGCTCCGTGACGCCAGAGATCGGAGGCGGTGAATATCAAATCTCTTTTGTTTTTTTTTATACCGACCCACTACCCGGACCGGTTGGCTCTCTCCATTTCCCTCCAAGAAAGGTCTTCGAGCCGGCTCTTCAACTTCACGCTGGGAAGTGTCTTAGAGCCCTCGCTAGATCACCCGATCTAGACGTCCCTTCCCCGGGACGATTTCTCACGGAATCCTCCCTGGATTCTGACGATCTTCACCGGTTGATTTTCCCCACCACAAGAACGCAAAAAAAGAGAAAAGTACAGAAAGATTAAAGAAGAATTTAGGATTGAATCTCCCTCAAAAGATTTCTCCGTTGAGCAATCCATTACCAGTGTTAGCGATCTTCGTTTGGTTGCAACCGATCAACTCCACGTAGTTGTTGACGTCCTTGGCTCGCCGAAGATCTTCGTGCGTGAATGGGAGAGAGGCGGTTTTCCTTTCCATCGACGGAGACGACATTTCGGTGCTTTAGAGGAAGCACACGAACCCTAGGCTTGAGAATATGTGTCTCTCCTTTGTCTGGAATAAAATACGAAGCCTTTTATACGTTTTTCGAAAATAGACTACCGCCAGTGGTAGGGCCAGTGCCCGACGGTCAGTCGACGCGCTTGATGATGAGAGCTGTCCTGCAAATTTGGAAAAATATTCAAAAAGAATATTTTCCCCTTTTTCTTGCTAGCACTGCGCGGTACTATGCCATCGCCTTGCGGTAGCTCAGATGTTTTGACGAATCTGTCTCGACAATCGTTGAGTGAACTAGCGCTGTACGGTTAGAGGCTAGCGTTGCGCAGTAATACCCTGAGCGCCTAATCAAAATAAATCCTCGGGATAGCGCTGGCAGTAGCGCTAGCGCTATGCGGTAGGATCCCAAATGCCCGGTCTATTTAATTCAGGCTACCTCCCGGCGGTAGCGCTTAGCACGCGACGGTAGGTGCAGAAGAGAGTTCTTTGCTTCGCTTGGACCTATAAGCTTGCAAACTATACCAAACACAATATGTGTTCAAATACAACATGAGAATTGATATTATCAAACTAAGGAAATGTGAACTGTCATCTCCAACAAACTCTCCCTTTTGATAATATCAAAGTCCATTCATGAGATATAACAATGAGATGCATGATACAACGCATATAAGATACAATCATTAATAAAGTCAGGTTTCAGGTTACATATAACTTCCCCTACACACATGATCCCCCTATATACATGTTCTACGCGCTCCCCTATCTATGAGTTTTACGCGCTCCCTTATCTATGCACACACAGTGTAACAAGCCCCCTACACTTGACCTTCCCTAACCTATGACTCATGAACATTTTGTTCTCCACCTTTGATATTATCGAAAGGGGTGGGTGAGATCAAAAGAAACCATACACATGTACGAGAAAAAAATGCAGTGTATGATAAGCGTGATAGAAATAGCAAACAGTGCACTATATAAAGCGAAACACGTGGTGAAAATAGTAGGGGTGACCAAAAATGTAAATCAAAGAATAAGAACCATATATGTCAAACAGATGAGCGAAGTACACAAAAGCAATTTAAATGAGGGTTCAGAGCAAAAAGAATTAGACAACACAGGTTAGACTAAGCACACAATGATTTAGAGAATAATGCTAAGAGATTTATAGAACTAATACAGTGGAACATTGTACACGTCAAGAATAGAAATCATGTACTAGTACTTCTGTGCTATAGACATACAATGTAGTTTCAGTCCAATTCTTATGCATAGAAGCGTTAGACAGAGCAATGACGTGTGAACTTGTAGCATCAAAAGAGAAAACACCATGTAGAAATAACATTTATTACATGTTTTATCTCAATAATTCAATATGATATCACGAGAGGAATAGAGTTAAAAATCACGTCACATTTCTATCTACGTCATACCAAGACTAAAATAAGGGGAACTATGCTTAAGGTTTAGTCTTTGCACAAGATCAAAATGATTTTTTTGACCAAGGTGCTCACCCTCACAATGCTCATGAAGACTTATCAGGAGGAGTGAGTAGTGCTTGGGGGGTATCCTTGACACATGATTCGATAGCATGCATAGTTTTTTTTCATGTATTTGCTTTGTACTATCAATAATATAGTTTTTATTTCAAGGATCCCGAATCAATTGAAATTTATCCACATAGATAGATACACTTTAACTTGTATACACAAGACTTGACCACTAGAGATTTGGCCCAAAGTTCTAACTTTTATATAAACACATGTATATTGTGACATTGATTTTTCAAGTTATTCCTAAGATGTTAGACACAATATCACGAGTTATAGCATGTAAGCATATATTTTCTACATGAGTGCTCCTTCTAGGGATGTGTAAACAGTGTAAAGTCATCACGCTACCTAAATACTCACACATACCTAGAGGCATATTCAACATACACTAACATGTCTAGTCACACTCAGTAGCTAAGCACCTATTGATTTGACACATCATGACAAAAATAGACAATGTTCATAGAGATTAGCGATCCTAAATCAAACATTGCACGTAATCATTGTGCCCTAGGTTCAAGCCATGTGTGTCCTAAGAGTGAAGACTCCATAGTTTTTTTTGTTTTTATTTATTTTGTGTTTTTTTAGGTTTTTTTTCTATTTTAAAAAGAAACAATCCAACAAAACAAATTAAAAACAACGAATAACTAGTGTAACGAAAAATAAATAGGACAACACGATAGAGTAGTATGCATGATATTGACGAACATAATAATGAGACATGAAATACCATTCGTGCTATGTATATGGACAATTAAGAGAATACTGAAGACACAAATGACCAAAGTAATATGTCAACACCCTAGCCCCGTACTAAGTGACGGATGGGCATGAGGAGCTGCACAAGTGTCGTAGGGTGGGGTGTTAATCCCATATGCCTACACAAGAACCCGCTCAACCTAACACTCTTTCCCTCCAGCGTCACACAAGGACCTACTGAAACTCTTCCCCGGTTAAGGACAAGACGTGAATTACAAGCTAGTATTTCTTATGCACACGAACCTACGCCCCCGCTATTGTGAGACACATTACAATAAGTCTTGTGTTTTATTTATATTAACTAAGAAGCACTGAAGATACCAGCGCTGATCGTCTGGAATCAGCACGGGAAAGAGTCCTACCGTTGGCGGTAGAGGTACTACGACGCGGTATCCCTATAATATAAAACTGACGGTTCAGGCCGAATTCTTCATTTCGGCTCGTTCACTCTCTCACCTCCGCATACAGTGTTTCCGTCGACGCTTCCGAGATCTAGGTAATCTCCTTCCCCTTTTCTCTTTAGTTTCAAGTGCGATGAGTTTAGAAGTGTAATTTGTATAGTCCTAGTCGTTTTGGACATGATCCGTGGTGGTTTCATGAAGTCTTTTAGTTGGTTTTGAGATTTTTCACCACAAAACTTCCCCAATTTCACGGATCTCCTTCTCCTTAATGTTTTTTGAGTGAAATTTGTGGAAAAATGGGTTTTTGGGGGAGATCAAACAGAAGAAGACGAAGTGCAGTCCGTCATGCTACCGCGCGGCGGTAGCAGATTACCGTTCCGCGATAGCCTCTAGAAAACCATTTGTTTGACTTTAATGAATAAATTTTTTTCTTCATGGTCTTCCAACTTATGGCCTCCTCCAGCTTCCAACCACCACGACGAAGTTTCTCAAAGCGGTCTCGAGTGCCTGCGTCCACATTCCCCACAATAGACGAGGAAACTGTAAGCGTACCGATGGTCATCGATATTGATGAACGCTATGCTCACATCTACAGTTACCTAGATCATTCAAGAGTTCTATCCACGATTTCGACCGGTGCTCCTTTCTCGTTAGTGCTTACTTGTGAGTTCTACAATAATCTCAGGGATCAAACCCACATATAGCTGGGTGGAGGAGTGCAATTGATAGTTTTAACTTCAAGACAACCTAAACACCTAGGGGGGGGGGTGAATAGGTTCTTTTCCTTGTTTTAACTTAAGGCAGAATTTAACTTCAGTTCTTTAATATAAATCAGATATCTCTATAGTTAACACAGCACATGCAATCACAGAAACTAAAATAACACAAGCATCACAGATTGCACAGATATTTATAGTGGTTTCCCAAGGTCTGGGTACATACACTTTCCCCCTTCACCTATCTAGCAGTGTGCTAAATTTGGCTTAACTTCTTCCTTCTTCTCAGATCCACAGATCTTACAGCTCAGAACCCTGAAAGGTTCCTACAACTCAGAACCCTATAAGGTTCCTACAACTCAGGCTAACAGCCCTACCTCAGCCTTGCCACAAGGCCTACAACTCAGAGATCAAAATCTCCTACACTCAACCTTTATAACATAGGCTTATAACTCAGATCTTTGAAAAGATCCTACAGAATTTGATAAGTAATTTGATGGTCTCTTACCCTTGTTGAGAGAGAAAGGATAAGAGGATTCTTGATCAGCTTCTTGATGAAACTGAAGACTAAAATCAACCTGTGTTTAGCTTTCTTCAAAGCTTCTTGAATCTGAACTTACTTGGGTTGATCTCCTTTGAAATTGACTAACTGCCAGCTTCCTTCTTGGATTCCAGATATGGATCTGGATCTTCTTAGTAGATTAGTTCTGGATCTACTTCTTAAGAGACTTATGATTGTCTCCTTCTTGACCTCAAAATAGCTGGAGCTCTCTCTCCCCAAATCTTCTGAAGTTTCTTCTGAATTCTGGAATGAATTCTCCTTAGACAAAATCTGAGTGGATGAACACTACAGAATGTCTTCTTAGATCTTCTCACGAAGATCTTCTTCCGTGACTTGCACTTTCTTGATCAGAAATCAATCTCACAATAGTTGTGTTAGTTGTGTGTATATTCTCAAATTCTTCTTCTGAATCCATCTATATATAGACTTCATCCATGGTAACCGGCTGATCCGATTTCTAACTAACTTCTGACAAGTCTGACAGCTTCAGTAAACCTATTGTAACTCATAGCTGTCAAGTCCACAAATAGTTCTTGAGCCTTTGTCTCTGTCAGCAAAGCGTCGAGACTGACTGTCTTAAAGTGTCGAGACAATTTGTCAATATGTGTCAACACAAGTGACTTAAGTGTCGACACAGACTTTGGCGATGTCGACATAGCTGCCTTGATGTCGACACAGCTTCTTGACACTGCATCTTGAGAATGTGTCGACACTGATTATTTGTGTCGACACAATCACTTCTTCACTCTACAGCAATCAACTATGTTGAAACTCTGCTGTGTGTCGACACAAGTCCTGTGTTTCGACATAGTTGTTGTAGACTAAGAATTCTGTGTGTCAACACTGCCTCTAGGTGTCGACACAGTTGATGTCAACTCTGCTTCTGTGTATCGACACTACCTCCCGGTGTCGACACAGTTGATGTCGACTAAGCTTCTGTGTGTCGACACAGCCTTTTCCAAGTGTCGACACAAACTTGCTGAAGTGTCGACAAAGCTTCCTCTGGTGTCGACACATGGACTTAGAAACTTTTTCCTGCATTTTAGCCAATACTTAACCTGCACATATAGACTACAAATAACATCAAATACACCTTGATGTATATCATTGAGCTAAGTGAGGCTTCTCCAAATCAGGTACACATTTTCCAATGTACCCAACAATCTCCCCCTATTTGGAGAAGTCATAACTCTTTTATCAATGATATACACCACTTATGATAAATAAACATGATGATGTGTGTAAGCATTTTTAATAGGGTAACTTATGAACAAAACAAATAATAAACTATCATCACAGAATAAGGATGCAAATTAAATGAACATGAAATATTGTTTTGTTTATTATCTCAAAAAGTTTCTTAACACTGATTACATAGATTTCTTTAAAACTAAGAATTACATAGTTCTAGAAACATCTAGTAAAACTAAACTAAGGCTGGGCTGGCTCCTTGATGACTATTCCTTTTCCTGATTTAATCTGAGCCTGCACAGAAGGTTCTGTATCTTCAATGAGCTTCTTGCCTTTCAACTCAGCCTTCTTTTGTGCTTCAGCCTTAATCCTTTGCCTTTCAAAGTAATGAAAAGGCTTAGGAAAATACTTGCTAGGCTCCTGTGCATCAGGAGGTAGCTTCCCAATCTTGGCCTTCCTTCTGTATTGAACTATGGCTTCTTGTCTATCCTCATACTTTTGCCACTCCTGCTCATTATACCATTTACCCTTTTCATGAACTTGGTCTTTGACAGCTTTCAGGCAGTTAATATGATATTTCTAGATATGAGGCTCCATTGCTCAAAATCAGGTTTTAACTCTGCCTGCTCTCTAAATATTTTCTTTGATAATTGAGCATCTTGCTGAGCTTTCAGACCTACTTCTGGTATATCTACCTTTTCAATAATAATATTAGTAATTGGTTGAGGAGGGTTGTACATAGACTGAACTTGTTGATGTATCATCTCAAGATCTGCAGGGGGGTAAATAACTTGGGCTACCTCAGGTTGAGCACCTTCAAGTTGAGCTGGTTGCACACCTGACTCAGCCACATTATCATCATCACATAAGGGTGGATATCCTAGAGTGGCTCTAATGATGTTGGTTACCCATTTGACATGATCAGAGCCTGCATATACTAACACCCTCTCCCCCTTTATGACTTCTCTGGTCACATAATCTCTCAAATCCTCTTTTTGAAATCTGATTTGCCCATCCAAGTAATTGATTCCATCTTTAAAGAATGGCTTTAACTTTTGAAGCTTATCAGAAATTGTTTGCTGAGAGGTAGTAATAGCTGTTTTAAAGGAATCCAAAGCTTCCTGTAGCTTCTTATCAAATTCTTCTTTCTCCTTATTTCTTGCTTCAGTCATTTCAATAACTATTTTTCTTATTTCAGTGACTATCTCATTGTGAGATTCAGTCAGATTGTCATTCATTTTTATTTGATTTTCAAGGACATAGCCTTGTTTGACAACAATATCATCCACTTGTTTCTTTATTTCTGCTTGTTGTTTTGCTAGAAATACCACAGCATTGCCCCCCTTGTGGAAGCAATCTGTCATCTCTTTCTTATTCTGGTTTACCTCAAATCTGATGGACTTTATTTCTTGGGCTAGATCAAATTGAAGAGCCTTATGGCTTTCATCCACATATTTTTCAAGAGCCAATCTCTGCTCATCAAATTTCACTTGTAAATCAACCAAGTATTTGCTATAATCAATCTCAGGGTCTGGTTGTGAAGTAGTTGCTTGCAAAGCCTTCTTATAGTTATGGCTTCTCCTCTTAAAAACCATCAGTTTTCTTTTCTTTAAACTTGCTATCTCCTCATCCCCAGAATCAGAGGAACTATCAATATTTACTCTTTCTTTGGGACTAGGAGGCATTTCCTTTTCACTCATAAGCTCCACCTTCTCAAGGTTAACTTGCTCCCCCTCAACTGCTGCTCCCTCTATGTCAGGAAACAACTTTTCTAGAGTGAACTCTTATTGATTGTGAACTGGTGATACAACTGTCTCAGGAGCATCAGCAACTACAGATGTATCCTCCATGATCACATCTAGTGCTGGACTGTTGATATAAGGGGACAGAAGAATAGATTGTGAATCTATTTCACTTGCCAAGTGAATTCTTTCTTCCCCTTGAACTTGTGCAGAAACTGACTCCCCCTGCACTTGTGCATTCTCAGCATTGTCCTGTACTTGTACACTTTCTAGCTCCCCCTGCACTTATGCACTAACTGTGTCCTTCTGCACTTGATCAAGATCAGTACTGTCATGGACTGGTGATTTAGCTGTAGTCTCTTGGGAATCCAAGTCAGGTGTGTCCTTGGAGAGGACCCTATCCCATCTGGATATGATCCTGATGTCCATCCTTCTCATATAATTTATTTTAGATCCTGGAAGCTAATGCATTACCTCTGGAATTGCTCTAGGTAGGTATAAACTCATTAATCTAGCCAAATTGGGCTTCTTGATACCTTCTTTTATCTTCTCAAATAGAACTGCAGACCAATCTGTGTTAATCTTGTAGATTATCCTTGTCATCAGACTGAACATATAGGCAGAGAGCCTATCATATCCTCCTGGTTTACACAAAATCACCTTCCCCACCACTTTAGATAGAAATTTGCCTTGTTGATTCATCCCTTTTCTGTTTATGGCTGCTCCAATCTTCATGGTTGGATCCAATCCACACCACTGAAGTGTCTCTCTTGTCTTTGAGGCTGGGACCTCTTCTTCATCCTGAATTCTTGGTAGGTGAAGAATCTTTCTTAAACTTTTTAGATTGAGTTTGACTCTATTACCATGAACTGTCGATTTGATCTTCAGTCCAGTGGAATCCACTGTTGCAGCTGCATATAATTCAAATACTTCTTTCTTCTAGATCTTTGTAGGTTCAGAAACAAGAAACTCTAACCCAGAATCAATAACTAGGGTAATGACCCCTTTAATCTCTGTCGCCGCATCATCAAAAGCATTGCGCACCAGCTCGTAGACTTCGTTAATGTTATCTTCAATCTTTGGCGCCATTGGAAAGGAGAGAAATCTTGAATTGAGAGAAGAGAGTTTGTCGACACAAGGGTTTAGTCTCGAAAATCTGGTGAGCGTGTCGACAGAATACTTTCTCGACCTATTTATACCTTTTTAAACAAAGAAGGTCAAAAGGCGGGCAAAAAAACTCTCTAAATGTGTCGACACTGTTGGAAAGTATCGACACATACTTCTATTGTCTCGACCACGGCGATGACTACTATATGTCGACACCAACTGATGATATGTCGACACAGGACATACTTAGTAGTTCATCAGAAATTCTGTGTCGACTCTTATTGCAAGTGTCGACAAAATTTCTGGAGGTGTCGACACCATTACTCTGGTTGTGTCGACACTACTTTTCTGGATGAGTCGACACTTTGTCCCTTAGGTGTCGACACTACGATACTGTGTCGACACAATTTCCCTGAATTGTCGACACAACTCCTTTGTGTCGACACATTATTACTGAATGAGTCGACACAATTTTACTTAGCCACTTATGTTAATCTAACATATGGTCAACATTCCTAATTCAATTTTAAATCTATTGAATTTGGTTTCATCTAGAGGCTTAGTAAATACATCTGCAATTTGATAATCTGTCTTAACAAATTCTAGTGAGATGTCCTCTTTCTCTACATGTTCTCTAAGAAAATGATATCTTATTTCTATATGCTTGATCCTACTATGTGAAACATGATTATTAGCAATAGAAATAGTACTAGTAGAATCACAACATAAAGGTGTTCTACTTACCTGAATACCATAGTCTTCTAGCTGGTGTTGAATCCACAACAGCTGTGCACAACAACTTCCTGCTGCCACATATTCAGACTCAGCTGTGGAAATTGCCACACTAGTCTGCTTCTTACTGCTCCAAGATATCAATCTTCCTCCTAGAAATTGACATGTACCTGTAGTACTTTTTCTATCTTCTTTGCAACCTGCAAAGTCTGCATCTGAATATCCTGTTAGTAGAAAATCTCCATTCTTAGGATACCAAAGGCCTAGATTAGGTGTGCCCTTTAGATATCTCAAAATTCTCTTTACAGCAGTGTAATGAGATTCTTTTGGGCATGATTGGTACCTAGCACAGACACATGTTGCATACATAATGTCTGGTCTACTAGTAGTGAGATATAGTAGAGAGCCAATTATTCCTCTATACAAAAACTTATCTACAGGCTTACCTGCATCATCTTTGCATATAGACATACTTGTTCCCATAGGAGTTCTCATGGTGGAGTGTTGGAACACCCTATTACTAATTTGGGCAAGAATCACTATGTTATTAGGAAATTGGTTTGACCTAGTTGTATAGTTGAAAAGGTCAACTTAGAATGAGTCTAAGGCTTAGAACTTAGGTTTGAAGCTGCCCCAAGACCATTCAAAGATCAGGATTCATTGCTGAGACAAAGACAATTTTCGTCGAGCTCAGGTCGACGAAATGTCAAACTCAGTTCGACGTTCTCTGAGCTCAACTCTGCAAGTCATCGAACTCCGGTCGACGATCTTCGAGCTCAGGTCGACGCTCTGTCTTCAGCTATTTTCCAAGTCGCTGAGCTCAGTTCGACGATCGTAGAGCTCAGGTCGACGTTTTCTGTCTCTAGTATAAATCCAATCTCTGAGCTAAGTTCAACGATCGTAGAGGTCAGATCGACGATTTCTGTGAGAGATCGACGCTTTCAGATTTCAAATTCAAGAACAGTTATGGAATTCATTCAGATTCATTCAGAGTTATTTCCTGCATTTATTGTAAAGGATTTTCTAGCCGTTTCAAGCAATCTAATGCAAGTTTCAAGGAAGGCTAAAAGGAATGTTACTTAGGACTTTCCCCAGAGACAGTTGTCATTTATGGAAGTCATTTATGACTGAGTAACGACCATCTAAGTCAGAATCTGATATACTCCTATAGAATATGTTTTTGAAAATAATAACAGATCAATACAACAAGATAGGCAAGACATATACAGGATAATTGGATTAAGAAAAAGAGTTACAGAAGAGAGATCAAAATATATTCTGATCAAGAACTCATCTTCTGGAACATACAGATTCACTGAGTCAAAATCTTCAAGAACACAAGAAAGTTTTCTGTGGAGGAAATCATCTGCTACTCCAAATCCTCAAGTGTTCAAAAGCTTCAACATCAAAGACTCCAGACATCACACATTTCAGCATCTGCTGAAATCATCTTTTGTTGGAGATCTGAAGCACCTGAAGACCTATCACCATAGCAAAGCTCACCTTCCTGAACCTTACAGATCTCAGGGGGAGCTTTAGCTTCATCTTCCACTTGTCTTCTCTCAGACTGTTGACAGAGAAGGATAACTCAACTTTTTCTTTCTTTTTTCCTTTCCCTCCTGTAAAAGGGTTTTTCAAAACTCCCTTCAAAAGTTCTGAGACTGGTTTCTGAGATCTTGTCAAAACTCAGTGGTGGCAAGACACCTTATCAAAAAATCTAGTTTTGATTTTTGAGCACCTTATCAAAAACTCATTGGTGCCCAGGACACCTGATCAACTATTCCTGCAGTGGATTCCTACCAAGGGTGGTAGAAGAGTGGATGTACTCAGGTTGTTGGGGAACCACTATAGATCCTTGTGTCATCTGGTTGCTGTGTGTTTGACTTTGCTGTGTGCTGTGTGTTTTTTTAGTTCTTGCTTTAGTTTTTATTTCATAACAAGCACCTTACACATATACATAAATTAAGTCTTCCACTGCTTTATAGTTTTAATTGTAAATTATTTAAAAAAATACCCTATTCACCCCCCCTCTAGAGTTAAGGTAGATCTTTTCCTCACTTTCAATTGGTATCAGAGGGAGGTTGGTTATTCAACATCTTAATCTTCAACAGGTTGGTTATTCAACATCTGAATCTTCAACAGATTGGTTGAACAGGCTAACACCTGAACCAAAAGATCCTTGATAAGATAAACCTTCTATAGAGGATAGTTATTACTTTTTGTGTTATATTTATTTTCAAACAAAACCATGGCACAAAATAAAGATTATGCTAGCACCAGACCTCCAGTGTGCAACCTCTCTAAGTTTGCACTTTGGAAGGCAAAGATTAAGCTTTACATGAATTCTATTGATGAGGACATTTTTAATTCTGTTTTGACAGTTTGTCCAAGATCCCCAATGATCACAAGTACAAGTGCTGTTCCACCTCCTTCAGGAACAGATGCAGAAATAAAGAAATGGAAAGTTGCAGATGCAAAGGCTATGAATATCCTTGCTCAGACCATGTCTGATGAGATATTCCAAAAGGTGGCTGAATGCAGTTCAGCAAAAGATATATAGGACAAGTTATCTGAAATTGTCTCAGGATCTGCTGATGAAAGGAAGGACAGGAGATCCCATCTCATATCTCAATATGAGAATTTCAAGAAAGGAGAAGCTGAGTCAGTTGCAGATATGTACAACAGGCTCAGTCTGATAGTTAGTGAGTTAAAAACATTGGATAAGGAGATCACACTAACTGAACTAAATGACAAGATCCTAATGTGCTTCCCTAGCACTTGGGACTCAAGGATCTGGCCAATCAAGGATGCCAGAAGCCTAACTGAGATTACTACTGAAGCTCTTTTGGGCAAGCTCAAGTCTTATGAGCTGCTCATCAAGAACAGAGAGGAAGAACAAAAGACTGCTTCTCCAGCCATCAGAAAGGAGAAGACCACAACATTCAAAGCTACAGAAGATGTGCCTGAAGACAAGGTCACAAACAATGAAGAATTGATGAGTTTGCTGGCCAAAAGATTCTATAAGATGGCCAGGAAAGATTTCAGAAAGAGGTCATCCAGAGGGCATGAGAAGCCAAGGTATGACAAATCAAATAATAAAGAAATAATCTGTTTTGGATGCAGGAAACCAGGCCATATTGTGCCTGACTGTCCAGAAAATCAGAATAAGGACAAGAAGGATAGGAAAGATAGGAGAAAAGACAAGGACTCCAGAGAAACAACAGCAACAAATCCTCCTCTAATAAAAATAAACATACAAGGAAGGGGTTTGTAGCTGAAAGCTGGAGTGATACTGAAGAGGAATCAGAAGCCTCATCAAGCTCAAGTGATGATGAGGATGATGCTGAAGAAAAGAAATTCTGCCTGATGGCTATCAATGCCTCTCAGAAAAATTCTGATGCAGAACAAGGATCAGACTCAGAATCTGAAACTCAAACTGAAGAAGACCAGGTAATAGACTCCTTTGACTTTGACTCAGAGGACTTTAGGTCTGAATTTAAGGCACTTTGTTTAGACCTGTTAAAATATGAGAAAGAGATTATTTCTCTCAGAAATCAATTGTCTGAACATAGCACCTTAAAATAAGACAACCTCAAACTCTCTGAGGAGTTAGAATGCTGTAGGGAGGAGATAGCTTCACTGAAAAGTGAGTTATCCCAGGCAAAGAAGTTTGAAGAATCCCTTAATGGGAGAAGCATCAGACTGATGGACATCACAAGCACAGTGAACTCAAGATTCAACAGTACACTGGGCTTGGGTGCTTCATCCAACCAACCTATAGTATTAACAACCCCAATTAAATTTATTTCTGATAAAGGAAAGGGTGTTGTAGAGGTAGCTAGGAAGAATCCAGATTTACCTAAGGAAAATCAAGTTCAACAGAAAACGTCGAATAGAGCTCGACGATTGTCGAACAGAGCTCGGTGATCCAAGGATGGATCGTCGAACTCAGATCGACGACTTCTGAACTCTGAACTCTGGTATAGTCGATCTTCAAACGGAGCTCGACGATCTGACCCAAGATCGTCGAACTCAGGTCGACGATCGTCGAACGGAGCTCAGAGCTTTGAACCTTCTTTTAGAGGTAAATCTCAAGTCAATCCTAAAAGTCCCTTATCCCAAAGCTTCAACCCTTATACTGAATGGATAGTATCTCCTAGGAGATACCATCCTAAAGGATATAAGAGTCAGCCAGGGATGTCTTTCATTTATGAATTTAAAGGTTATCAACCTAGACCCAAGGTAAACTAGGTCAAAAACATATAAATTATTTATGTGCAGGTGAAGACCTATCCAGCAATGAACCAACAATGGTATCTGGATAGTGGGTGCTCAAAGCACATGACAGGGAGTAAGGACAATCTCACATCCTTCAAAGCCAAACTTGGACCCAAAGTGATCTTTGGAGATTCAAACTTTGGTCAAACAAAAGGATATGATGCTGTTCAGATTGGATCAGTCACATTCAAGAAGGTGGCTTATGTGGAAGGACTGAAGCACAACCTAATCAGCATCAGTCAACTCTGTGATGAAGGATATCAAGTGACATTTAACAAATCCTTATGCAAGATCAAGTCAGAGGATAACACAACAGTGTTAACAGGTAAAAGGAAAGGTAATATTTATCTTGTAGATTTCCTTTCAACCAACTTAGATATCTGCTTATTTAATTCAGCCTGCAAACCAAATGATTTATGGCATAAGAGACTAGGACACTTAAACCTTAGAACCATTGCTAGGCTGTCCAAGGACAACCTTGTTAGAGAACTACTTTCTGGCCCCTACAAGAAGGAACGACTCTGCAGGGCTTGTCAATTAGACAAGCAAACTAAAAACAGTTTTAAGTCACTTAATAAGAGTGATTCACCTAGGATTTTGTATCTATTACACATGGATCTTTTTGGACCCATTCAGTACAAAGCTTAGGAGGGAAATCTTACGCTTTAGTGATTGTAGATGACTTCTCTAGATTCACTTGGATATTCTTTCTGAGGAAGAAGTCTGATAACTTTAAATGTTTGATAGATTTTCTCAAATGCATACAGATTGAGTTCAATACTCACATTGCCCTGATCAGAAGTGATCATGGGACAGAGTTTGATTCTCTTCTCATGCAAGAGTTCTGTCAGAGTGAAGGGATCAGACATACTTTCTCAGCTCCTAGAACTCCTCAACAAAATGGGGTAGCTGAAAGAAAAAATAGAACCTTAATTGAATCTGCTACTATATTGTTGACAGATGCTCACCTTCTTTTATCTTTTTGGGTAGAGGCAGTGAACACCTCCAACCATGTGTTGAACAGAAGTTTGATACATAAAATGAAGGGCAAGACTCCCTATGAATTGCTCAAAGGGAAGAAACCTAAAGTAGACTATTTCAAAATTTTTGGCTGCATTTGTTATATTCACAATAATGACAAGAAGTATTTAGCAAAATTCCAAGCTAAAGCTGATGAAGGAGTGTTTCTGGGATACTCTATGATCAGTAAAGCTTATAGGGTTTATAATAAAACTTCTCTTAAAATTGAAGAATCTGTTCATGTATCTTTTGATGAGACTAACATGTGTTACAAGGAGAAGTCTACTTCTACCATATAACCATTGCATGTACACTCTCTTTCAGAAAATTTGGATAGGTTACACATTGTAGAAAAGGATTCAGTACATTCACCTATCCAACAAAGAGCTGAAATCAGTGAAGATGAAGAGGATACTTAACATCTTGATGTTCAACATCTTGGAGAAAACCATTTTGAAGAGCCAGTTGTTGTTCCACAAGAGGAAACAACAACACAGGTTGATGAACAATCAACACCCCCTGTTGATTTAGTAACAACAAGAGATCACCCAATCTCCCAAGTGATTGGAAACATCTCAGCTGGTGTGCAAACCAGAAATCAGGTCAACCAGAACCTGATGCACACCTGCTTTTTATCTCAAGTTGAGCCTCAATCCATTAAAGATGCAGAGCAAGATCCACACTGGATCATTGCTATGCAAGAGGAACTACATCAATTTGAGAGGAACAAAGTTTGGGAGTTAGTAACAAGGCCTAAGGATCACTCAATTATTGGAACAAAGTGGGTGTTCAGAAACAAGTTGGATGATCAAGGAGTTATTGTAAGGAACAAGGCAAAGCTAGTTGCTCAAGGTTATTCTCAAGAAGAAGGGATAGACTATGACCAGACCTTTGCACCAGTGGCAAGGTTAGAGGCCATAAGAATATTCCTTGCTTATGCATCTCACAAAGGATTTAAGCTCTACCAAATGGATGTGAAGAGTGCATTTCTCAATAGAGACATCAAAGAGGAAGTCTATGTTAGACAACCTCCAGGTTTTATCTCTCAACCTTATCCTGACCATGTTTTCAAGTTGCATAAAATATTATATGGTCTCAAGCAAGCTCCTAGAGCATGGTATGAGACCTTAGCATGTTTTCTTCTGAAAAATGATTTTATAAGGGGTCGAATAGACCAAACTCTCCTTATTAGAACCCATAAGTCCCATACCCTACTAGTACAAATATATATAGATGATATCATATTTGGTTCTACTGATTCAAATTTGTGCAAAAAGTTTTCCAACCTGATGCACTCTAAATTTGAAATGAGTAGCATGAGTGAGCTTTCCTTCTTTCAAGGATTGCAAGTCAAACAACATGCTGAAGGCATATTTATTTCTCAAACCAAGTATGCAAAAGAATTGGTTAAGAAATTTTGTATGTCTGAAGCATCTTGTATGAAAACACCTATGCCTACCAATGCTGTATTAGATACTGATGAATATGGTAAACATGTTGATCAGACAACATATAGAGCAATGGTTGACTCTCTACTGTATCTTACAGCTAGTAGACCTGATATAATGTTTGTTACATGTATATGTGCTAGATTCCAAGTAAGCCCTAGAGAGTCACACCTAACATTAGTTAAGATGATTCTTAGGTATGTGAAAAGTTGTCCAAATCTAAGACTCTGGTATCCAAAAGACTCATGATTTGAATTAACTGGATTTTCAGATGCTGATTATGCTGGATGTAGAGTAGACAGGAAAAGCACCAGTGGAACTTGCCAGTTCCTTGGTGACAGACTTGTCTCCTGGTTCTGTAAGAAACAGACATCAGTGTCCACTTCAACTGCTGAAGCTGAATACATGACAGCAGGCAGTTGCTGCTCACAGATTCTGTGGATTCAAAACCAGCTCCTAGACTATGGCTATAACTTAGAAGGATCAAAAATATTTTGTGATAACACTAGTGTTATCTCTATAGCACAAAATCCATTCCTCCATAGTAGGACAAAACATATAGAGATTAGGCATCACTTTCTAACTGATTTGCAAAGGGGAGATATTTTCACCAAACCTTTGGATGAAAAGAAACACACCTTCTTCCTAAATCAGTTAGGAATATTAGATGGAGGAAGTTTAAAATAAACCCCAAGATTTTGAAAATCTAAAAATAGACCAATACTAGGCTAAAAAAACTTATTTTTTCTAGTATCTGTAGGTTCTGTTTTGTCTCTGAACTGCGCTCGACATTTTCCCCAAAAATCATCGAACGTAGATCGACGTTTTCCTAAATCGTCGACCGGAGTTCAGTGCCGTCTGTTAGCTTTTAGCTATCCTTCTTTCTGTTCATCGATCGTCGAGCGGAGCTCGACGTTCTCCAGTATCGTCGAACAGAGATCGACGTTATTGAAGACTCTTCAGATTCCATTAAGAAGCCTAGATCGTCGAACGGAGTTCAACGATCCTTCCTTTCCGGCATCGAACCCTAATATAAAAATCATTCTTTCGCCGTCGTTCTTCTTTTGCTCTTTCATATTCTCTGCAAATTCTTTCTTTCCCTCCAAACTCTACTACACTTGGTTGTGTTTGTTAACTTTTTGCAGGTATACAATGGCTGTGAATGTTGTCGCTCTTGCAAAGATGAAGTTTGATACTGGATTTGATATCGATATGGATTCGTTTGACGGCAGCGATCAAATCTTCAAAGACATTCTGGAACTATTCAGAGAACAACAGTTGGTGCATATTATGTCTACCAGAATGAAGATTGCGTCCGATGAGATAAAGGAATGGATATTTACAGCAAATAATCTGGATCAAAATACTATAGTCGGTACTATAAGCGGGACTCAGGTACCTTTATCACCTACTCTACTGACTGAAGTATTCCATTTAAGTACTGGAGATGATTTTACTGAAATGTCTGGAGAGGAATTTGATTCAATGCTGGATAGAATGGGTCACTCTGCAGCAAACCCTAACAAGTTATTGAAAAAGAACTTATTTATTGAATTTAGATTTTTAGCTGATGTTGTGGGGAAAGTGCTTCTGGCAAAGCACTCAGCTCATGATACCATATCCAGGTATCAGTTCTGTCTGATGGGAGCCCTAGTGGACAAGAAACACTTGAACTGGGGAGCAATTTTCTTTGATTTGATAAAGAAGAAAATAAACAAAAGCTTTGTGAATTTTGGGAGGATTTTAGGGGTATTCCTTCACTCCAGGTGCCCAGAACTGCTAGTCTCAAATGGGATGCACATCAATGCATCAAAAAGACTGACATGTGCCCTATTTGGTAAGTGGGATAGGCAGATAATCAAACCATCCAGGACTACCATGGCTTCAGGCACAAGGACTCTTGCAGTCACTTCCCCTCAGGCCTCTGCCCTCATGGAAGAGTTGCCTGCCTCCACCTCTTCTCCTCCTTCTCCACAACTTGTTTCTACCTCCACCTCCACTTCAACTACATCAACCATCTCCACATCCATCTCTCCCCCCATTACCATTTCATCACCAATCTCACCTCCAGCCACCTCAGAACAATTCCATCCACTCCACTACTATCCACCTCTTGACATACCCTCTTTCAACATCTTGGAAGATTCCTTTATGGATGATTCCACTTCCTCCCCTACTGAGCCTCCTTCTACCTCATCATACCAACAACTCCTTCATGACATTCTCACCCAACCATCCTTCACACCATCCATCTCCACACCCATATCATCTATCTTCACCATCCCAATCTCTTAACCAACCATCCTACCATCCACAATACCATCTACCACAGTTCATCCATCACCAGCCCAAAACATTCCCTCCTCCACCTCTACTCAAGTCACACTTGAGCAAGTGGATCTATCAGCTTTGACAGATAAGCTATATGGGATACTGGCCCCCAAGCTAGTAGCCCTGCTGGAGACCTCCATGGCTCCACTCCTGCAATCAATAAAGGAGTTATCTGACAGGCTATCCTCTCTCTCCTCTCCTCAGGCCATCCCTTCTGTGGGGTGCCTTGATCCAGTCATCACTGAATCAAGGCAGGGGGAGATGCCCTATGAAGCTGAGGTAGTGCCTGCTGCTCCTAAGGAATTGCTGCTGCCAGAGATTTCTACCCCAGTACCAGTACTCACAGTGGACTTCAAGTCACTGTTGTCTGAATTTGATCTTCTTCACATAAGCTGCTTACCAACTCTGGGAGTTGAAGACCTTACTAAGGCCATTGTGCCTATTACTGTTTGTGATCCCAGCCTGATTATCTCTTATATCAATTCTCTTAAGGTTGTGGAAGTTTCTGATTGTGTTGCTGCTGTTGCTGCTGAAGGTGCTGAATCTACTGATATTGATATGTTGCCTACTGATCCTGTTGATGCTGCTGCTGCTGTTGATCTTACTGTTTTTCTAGAAGAACCTATTGTTTCTGAGGTTCCTGCTGCTCCAGAAGTTCCTTCTGGTCCTGAAGTTCCTTCTGCTCCTGCTGCTACTACAATTGTTTCTGCTCCTGTTCTGTCTGCTGAGAAGTCTAAACAAAGAGAAGAGTATATCAAAAGCATTGATGATCTATATGACAGACCCCAGAGTTCAGAAAATGATCAATTCAACACTGACTCTGATGATTCTGCTGGCACCATTACCAGGAAAAGGAAAGCAAGAAGCAAAGTAATGATGAGAGTCCCTCCTGCTAAAGCCAAAGATGTCAATGACATACCATATTACATTTTGCATGATTGTCAGATAACAGAGCCTTGGATGCAATATTCTAAGAATCAGTTAAAGGCTATGAAGAAAAGAAGAAAACTTGACAAATATGAGAAAGGATCTTCTCAGTCTCATCCCCTCCTCCAGATGCTGGTACTGGTGGAGGATCTGCTTCTCAACCTGAATCTACTTCAAAGCATAGTTCTTCTCAATCTTCTTAAAGATATCAACCCAGAGGTCAACATAAAAGAGGCTATCATTCTAGAAGAGGTCAGTACAGAGGAAATCAGAGAGAGTACAGAACTTATTCCAGACAACAAAGGGAAGGACAAGGTCCTATTGATTCTACTCAAGGTCCTTTACCTTACAAGCTTAGAGATTCAGTTGTCACCAGGACTCCTACTGATTCAGAATCTATCAATAGATATGAACCTCCAGTCCCTTTTGAAGATCCTGAAAACAACCCAGTTTCATGGACTGCCAGAATGAAAGAGCTTGCTGCTCTAGATCAAATGAAGAAGGCCAAGGAGAAAGGTAAAGATATTTCAAACATTACAACTCTATCAGAACAAAGAAAGACAGAATTGGAGAGATATTCTTCAAGAAAGTTCTTTGATCCAGAAGATTATATGAAGCTGCATCCTGAGGATGTAGTCCCAAGGCCAAGATCCCAAACATCCTTAGGTGCAGATGATGACAGAAGATCAAAGAAAGATGCTCTCAATCTTAACAGGGAGATTCTATTTAAGAAAGGCAATGAGAAGAAATGATTTCTGTAAGCAGACAGTACATCTATATCTCTGAATATTGCTGATATTCTATATGAGTTCTGCAATGCTGCTATGTTTTTCTTCTGCATTGTTGGTTTAGCTTTTGTTTTTATATGTATGCTTTTGTATTTCCTATTGTGTCCTGTAAATAGTAATCCTAACCCAAATATGGGGAGATTGTTGGAACACCCTATTACTAATTTGGACAAGGATCACTATGTTATTAGGAAATTGGTTTGACCTAGTTGTATAGTTGAAAAGGTCAACTTAGAATGAGTCTAAGGCTTAGAACTTAGGTTTGGAGCTGCCCCCAAGACCATTCAAAGATCAAGATTCATTGCTGAGACAAAGACAATTTTCGTCGAGCTCAGGTCGACGAAATGTCGAACTCAGTTCGACGTTCTCTGAGCTCAACTTTGCAAGTCGTCGAACTTCGGTCGACGATCTTTGAGCTCAGATCGACGCTCTGTCTTCAACTATTTTCCAAGTCGCTGAGCTCAGTTCGACGATCGTAGAGCTCAGGTCGACATTTTCTGTCTCTACTATAAATCTAATCTCTGAGCTAAGTTCAACGATCGTAGAGGTCAGATCGACGATTTCTATGAGAGATCGACGCTTTCAGATTTCAAATTCAAGAATAGTTATGGAATTCATTCAGATTCATTCAGTTATTTCCTGCATTTATTGCAAAGGATTTTCTAGCCGTTTCAAGCAATCTAATGCAAGTTTCAAGGAAGGCTAAAAGGAATGTTTGGAATTTCCCTAGAGACAGTTGTCATTTATGGAAGTCATTTATGACTGAGTAACGACCATCTAAGTCAGAATCTGATATACTCCTACAGAATATGTTTTTGAAAATAATAACAGATCAATACAACAAGATAGGCAAGACATATACATGATCATTGGATTAAGAAAAAGAGTTACAGAAGAGAGATCAAAATATACTCTGATCAAGAACTCATCTTCTGGAACATACAGATTCACTGAGTCAAAATCTTCAAGAACACAAGAAAGTTTTCTGTGGAGGAAATCATCTGCTCCTCCAAATCCTCAAGTGTTCAAAAGCTTCAACATCAAGGACTCCAGACATCACACATTTCAGCATCTGCTGAAATCATCTTTTGCTGGAGATCTGAAGCACCTGAAGACCTATCACCCTAGCAAAGCTCACCTTCCTGAACCTTACAGATCTCAGGGGGAGCTTTAGCTTCATATTCCACTTGTCTTCTCTCAGACTGTTGACAGAGAAGAACAACTCAACTTTTTCTTTCTTTTTTTCCTTTCCCTCCTGTAAAAGGGTTTTTCAAAACTCCCTTCAAAAGTTCTGAGACTGGTTTCTGAGACCTTGTCAAAACTCAGTGGTGGCAAGACACCTTATCAAAAAATCTAGTTTTGATTTTTGAGCACCTTATCAAAAGCTTATTAGTGCCCAGGACACCTGATCAACTATTCCTGCAGTGGATTCCTACCAAGGGTGGTAGAAGAGTGGATGTACCCAGGTTGTTGGGGAACCACTATAGATCCTTATGTCATCTGGTTGCCGTGTGCTGTGTGTTTTCTTAGTTCTTGCTTTAGTTTTTATTTCATAACAAGCACCTTACACATATACATAAATTAAGTCTTCCACTGCTTTATAGTTTTAATTGTAAATTATTTTAAAAATACTCTATTCACCCCCCTCTAGAGTTAAGGTAGATCTTTTCCTCACTTTCATGGAGGATGATTCCATACCATACTTCTTAATTAACTCCTTGGTGAACTTAGACTGGGATATGGACAAGCCATCATCAGTCTGTCTTACTTGGAGTCCCAAGAAGAACTTAAGTTCCCCCATACTGCTCATTTCAAACTTCCCTTGGATAAGTTTAGCAAACTTTTTGCAAAGGTTATTTTCTGTAGACCCAAATATTATGTCATCTACATAAATCTGGACTAAGATTATCTTACCTTTGGATTCTTTTAGGAATAGAGTTTTGTCTATTTTCCCTCTTGAGAATTTGTTCTCAATAAGGAAAGTAGACAGGGTTTCATACCAAGCCCTTGGGGCTTGCTTTAACCCATACAAAGCTTTCCTAACTCTATAAATAGTATCAGGTTTGAGAGAATCTACAAAACCTGAAGGCTGCTCTACATAGACTTCTTCTTTTAGATTTCCATTCAGAAATGCTGATTTTACATCCATTTGGAATACTTTGAATCCTTGATATGTTGCATAGGCAAGGAACATTCTGATTGCTTCCAGTTTTGCTATTGGGGCAAAGGTTTGATCAAATTCAATACCCTCTTCCTGCCTGTACCCTTTTGCAACAAGTCTTGCTTTGTTCTTCATAATAATTCCACTCTCATCCAATTTGTTCCTAAAGATCCACTTTGTTCCAATGATATTGTGGTCTTTTGATTTAGGAACTAACTTCCAGACCTTGCACCTTCTGAACTTATTTAGCTCTTCTTGCATGACATTAATCTAGTGTGGGTCTAGGATAGCTTTTTCAAACTTCTTTGGCTCTAATTGAGATAGAAAGCTTGAATACAGGGCTGTGTTCAAATTCCTGCTTCTGGTTTGCACTCCATGTCTTGGATCACCAATTATCTGATTTACTGGATGATCTTTTAAGTGTCTAACTGCCGGAGATAGTCTCTCTTCAGGCTGAATACCTTCTGTTTCTTCAATGTGTTCCACCTCTTGGTTTTCTTCAGCTTCTAGAGAATCCTGTACTCCCCCTGGACAGTATCCATAATTTTCCATTTGTTGATCTGCAGTTGAATCTTCTGTAATGGAAAGCTTGTCCATTCTCTCTTTTATACCTGTTGGACTGCATGAATTACAAGGCAACTCACTGTTGATCAATCTTGTTTCATCAAATACAATATGTACAGATTCTTCTACAACTTGAGTAATCAAGTTGTAGACTTTATAAGCCTTACTATTGTTGCTGTACCCAACAAATATCCCATCTTGTGATTTGATAGCAAACTTAGTTAAATAAGACTTGCCATTGTTAAGGATATAACACTTGCAACCAAAGATCCTAAAATAGGATAAATTTGGTTTTCTACCTTTCATAATTTCATAGGGAGTCTTTTTGTGTCACTTAGTGATAGAAGCCCTGTTGAGCACATGACATGCAGTGTTTACTGCCTCAGCCCAGAAATATTCTTGGAGAGAAGTGTCACTCAATAATATTCTACCAGCCTCAATCAATGTTCTATTCTTCCTTTCAGCAATACTATTTTGCTGTGGTGTTCTAGGTGAGGAGAACTCTTGAAAAATCCCAAATTCTTCACACAGTCTTGTCATACTTTCAGACTGAAATTAAGTGCCATGATCACTTCTGATTTTGACCACTGTACTGTCAAGTTCATTATGGATTTGCTTGACAAAACTATGAAAAATACTTGGGGTTTCTGATTTTTGTCTCAGAAAGAACACCCAGGAATATCTAGAATAGTCATCTACCACCACAAAAGTGTAGACCTTCCTACCTAGACTATGAACTGGCATAGGACCAAAAAGATCCATATGTAAGAGGTATAGACACCTCACTGAATCCTTGTTTTCAAGGCTATGAAAGGAGGATTTTTTTTTTCTTGTCTTTTTGACAAGCTGAGCATATCCCATCCTTTATACACTTAACTTGAGGACCATTCCTCACTAACTCTTTGCTAAAGAGTTGGCCAATTGTTTTGTAGTTAAGATGGGCCAGCCTCTTTTGCTATTTGACACAATGAGAGGCTCTCTCATCAGCTACAAGACAAATAGGAGAACCTTTGTTCTCACACTCAAAATTGAGACAGTACACATTCCTCTTTCTATATCCTGTCAAAATGATCTTTTGATCACTTGACCTCTTGATATGACATCCATTCTTAACAAATGGAATGTCATATCCTAAATCACTCAGCTGACTTATGCTTATAAGGTTGTGTTTCAAACCCTTCACATAGGCCACTTGAGTGATAGTAATCTGGTTACTAGAAATGTTACCAAATCCTTTGATAATGCCTTTTTCAGAGCCACCAAAGATTACTTTAGGCCCATTTAAGATAGGCAAGTACTCCTTCAGCAATCCCTTTGTACCAGTCATGTGCCTGGAACATCCACTGTCCAAGTACCATATAGGGGTATGATGACTTGGACTCACCTGCAACAAAGAATTACTTTCCCTTAAAACCCAAGTAAGTCTTGGGTCCTTGGTTCAGGTTAGCTTCATGCTTACCAAATCTACCTGTAGCTCTTCTAACAGGTAGACTGTTGTTCTTCCTGACACTAGTGTTGTGCCAACAATCTATGGCATAATGACCTGTCTTGCCACAGCACCAGCATTCATACTTGTTGTATCTATTTTTAGATACATCAACTCTTTTGTATTGTGCTGGTACTGCTGCAGCTACACCCTCTGTTTTCTTAAAAACATGGGGTTTATGAACATGGGCTGCCTTATTGACATAACCACCCTTGTCATTCAGAACTTCAGTCTTACTATGACCTTGAGTATTCTCAAAGTCATACTTGTTAGAAGGCTCATGCACCTTTCTAAAAACTACAGGGACTTTAAAATTCAGTGGCTGGACCGAGGCTTTTCCTTTTCTCTTAAAATTAAAGCCTATTCCAGCCTTACCCTTTTGAGTTAACTCATCTATTAAAGGTAAAACTGATTTTGGCTTGAAATAACTAGCCATTAAATCTTTCTCCTTTTGAAGTTTGACTTCCAGACTTTTAATTAGATCATTTTTGTATACGATTATGCCCATTTGAATAACAGTTATAGTTTTCAGTTTGACAATTTCATTCAATTTTTGATCTAACTCTTTCTCTAAGTCAGATGCAGCCATCTTAAGATCTGCAATATCCTTAGCCTGAGTTTTGGCCAGGTTCTTGCTTTTATTTAGTGCTTGCAACAAGTCCCCATATTCATCTATCAGCTGATAAATATCTCCTTCAGATTCAGACCCATCCACATCACTTGATGCAGATGTAGCTGACTCTGTACCAGTGCTACAATCAGAATTTCTAGAAATACATTGTACCTTACTAGGACCAGGCTGATCCTGACATTTGTCTTCTTATGATACAACCATCAGTCCAATACACTGATGGTCTTCTTGTTCATAGATGGAGTCCAGCAATTGTATAAACTCATCTTCTTCATCAGCTGCATAAAGACCAATATATGCCTCAGCTTCAGATTCAGACTCTGAAGTTGTTTTGTCTGTCAAACTTTTCTCCTTCTTAGCAACAAAGGATTTCTCCTTCTTGCTCTTTTGTTGAGTCTTCCTTTTATCAGCAGACTCCTTCCTTTTGTCTGGACACTCAGCTACAACATGTTTAGGCTTATTACAGCAGTAGCAAACAATCTTTGATGTTGTAGATTTGCTAGGCTTATACCTGCTCCTGTCCTTCCTTGATGACTTTCTCTTTTGATAATAGTCATCAACTGGATGTGATGTTGAGGGCCTAGATTTCCACTGCTTCTTCTTCAAGAATCTCTGAAACTGCCTTGTAAAGGCAGCAAAATCTGCATCTGAATCACTGCTATCTGAATTTTGGTTGTCTGAATTATCTGAGGTAATTTCAGCAACTTTCCTAGGAGGTGATGGAGACATCTTCCTATTCTTTCTAGTGGCTTCAACCTTGAAGGCCAAAGACTTTTCTCTATGCTCCCCTTTTGCATTTCTTTCTTCCTCTTTTCTAGTCATTAGTTGCATTTCATAAGACAGCAACTTTCCAAATAAAGTTGGAGGTGAAATATCTGCAAGCTTGGCCACTTCCCTAATGACACAAATCTTGATGTCCCAATCCTTTGTCAAGGATCTTAGGAATTTATCATTCAGTTCATATGTACTGAAGACTCTTCCCTAAGACATCAGCTCATTTACAATTCTGTAGAACTTCTTATAGCACTCAGATATGCTATCAGACTTCCCTTATCTTAAGCTTTCATATTCCTGATTTAGCATAGACTTTCTATCTTGTCTAACTTATTCAGAACCCTCCTTGTAGACTATCAAAGTGTCCCACATTTCCTTGGAGGTCTTGTAGTGAATTAAATTCTTAAAGGTTGAATCATCTATGACACTTACTATGATATTCTGAGCTCTTTTATCCATAGTTGCCAGTATAATCTCATCCTTAGTCATCTCAGAAAAATCTTTGGGAGTTCTCTGGTTTGCATCTAGAACAGATACCTTCATTGGAACATAAAGACCTTCTTTTACTATAATATAGATCCTTGGGTCAGAAGCCTCCATAAACAACCTAAACCTTTCTTTCAATATACCAAATATCTCCTTCTTGCATATGGGTAGTTTCATAGAACCTAGTTCCTTGTGATTTTCTCCAGAACCCATTTTCTTGATTCTTGATTCTGCCTTAGGGATCTAACTCAGACTGTTAAGTCCTTCTTTGAGTTACCTCCCTCTGATACCACTTGATAGTTTTAACTTCAAGACAATCTAAACACCTAGAGGGGGGTGGGGTGAATAGGTTCTTTTCCTTGTTTTAACTTAAGGCAGAATTTAACTTCAGTTCTTTAATATAAATCAGATATCTCTACAGTTAACAAAGCACATGCAATCACAAAAACTAAAATAACACAAGCATCACAGATTACATAGAGATTTATAGTGGTTCCCCAAGGTCTGGGTACATCCACTTTCCCCCTTCACCTATCTAGCAGTGTGCTAAATTCGGCCTAACTTCTTCCTTCTTCTCAGATCCACAGATCTTACAACTCAGAACCCTGAAAGGTTCCTACAACTCAGAACCCTATAAGGTTCATACAACTCAGGCTAACAGCCCTACCTCAGCCTTGCCATAAGGCCTACAACTCAGAGATCAAAATCTCCTACACTCAGCCTTTATAACATAGGCTTACAACTCAGATCTTTGAAAAGATCCTACAGAATTTGATAAGTAATTTGATGGTCTCTTACCCTTGTTGAGAGAGAAAGGATACGAGGATTCTTAATCAGCTTCTTGATGAAACTGAAGACTGAAATAAACCTGTGTTTAGCTTTCTTCAAAGCTTCTTGAATCTGAACTTACTTGGGTTGATCTCCTTTGAAGTTGACTAACTGCCAGCTTCCTTCTTGGATTCCAGATATGGATTTGGATCTTATAAGTAGATTAGTTCTGGATCTACTTCTTAAGAGACTTGTGATTGTCTCCTTCTTGACCTCAAAATAGCTAGAGCTCTCTCTCCCCAAATCTTCTGAAGTTTCTTCTGAATTCTGGAATGAATTCTCCTTAGACAAAATCTGAGTGGATGAACACTATAGAATGTCTTCTTAGATCTTCTCACGAAGATCTTCTTCTGTGACTTGCACTTTCTTGATCAGAGATCAATCTCACAATAGTTGTGTTAGTTGTGTGTATATTCTCAAATTCTTCTTCTGAATCCATCTATATATAGACTTTATCCATGGTAACCGGCTGATCCGGTTTCTGACTAACTTCTGAAAAGTCTGACAGCTTTAGTAAACCTGTTGTAACTCACAGCTGTCAAGTCCACAAACAGTTCTTGAGCCTTTGTCTCTGTCAGCAAAGCGTCGAGACTGACTGTCTTAAAGTGTCGAGACAATCTGTCAACATGTGTCGACACAAGTGACTTAAGTATCGACACAGACTTTGGTGATGTCGACATAGCTGTCTTGATGTCGACACAGCTTCTTGACACTGCATCTTGAGAATGTGTCGACACTGATTATTTATGTCAATCACTTCTTCACTCTACAGAAATCAACTATGTTGAAACTCTGTTGTGTGTCGACACAAGTCCTGTGTGTCGACACAGTTGTTGTAGACTAAGAATTCTGTGTGTCAACACTGCCTCCAGGTGTCGACACAGTTGATGTCGACTCTGCTTCTGTGTGTCGACACTGCCTCCCGGTGTCGACACAGTTGATGTCGACTAAGCTTCTGTGTGTCGACACAGCCTTTTCCAAGTATCGACACAAACTTGCTGAAGTGTCGACACAGCTTCCTCTGGTGTCGACACATGAACTTAGAAACTTTTTCCTGCATTTTAGCCAATACTTAACCTGCACATATAGACTCAAAATAACATCAAATATACCTTGATGTATATCATTGAGCTAAGTGAGGCTTCTCTAAATCAGGTACACATTTTCCAATGTACCCAACAATAATCATGTATCAGGACTGAGATTGTGACGATACATCACGAGGATCTTGATCGGAAGTACGTCTGGACCCCTAATGGGCCGCACCTCTACATCGTTGAGTCCTTTAGATCTACCCGGAACTGGGGAGAGGTAAACAAGGTTCTCCATGGTGTGGAGGGACATCGAGATCTCATCAGTACCTGATGTTCAAGGCCAGTAATACCAAGAAGATCACGACCCAGCTTTATATGGTGACGTTCTATATCATAACTAAAAAGGACTTCAGCATTTCTGATCTCATCCTATCAATGATGCACTACACCTATCGACTCAAATCTCCCGACCGTCAGCGGATGAACACACTGCCTTTGGGCGGTGTGATCTAGAGTATCCTCATGGGGAAGTAGCCTGCCATCGACTGGTTGGCATACCCTATTGACAGCTGCCCCCAAATCTACAGAGTAGGTGAGATTCCTACTACATCATGAGCACGACCACTTGCTGCACACCTCTGTGTAACACCCCTATCCGTCGCATAGCATATAGCAGTAGGTCCGGCCGGGGCTCGACGCCATATACTACGGACAGACCGGTTGGTTACGCGTTGAAACGATTCAACCAATCATGTCGTCCTACACAACACCTAGCGAAAGCAATTTATTAGGTTGCAAAAGAAATAAGAACCCAGCCACAACAGCATGAATGTACACTACAAACTCAGGAATGTATACATACACCAAAAGAGAAATGGCCTTAAGGCCTTACACTGTTCACTTAACAAAAGTAGTGTTTTCATACTTCGGCTCGCAGGCCGGCCATACATGAAAAACGGGAAAGAAACATAAGCAATTAGGCCTTCGAGGGCTGGCACAGCAACAAGGGCTTTAGCCCGCTATTTCCCGCTCTGCTCCGCAGCACCTGCAAGCCACAAACCACCGCCCGGTGGCGAACAATAGCAACGGTCAGCAATGCTGACCAAATTATAACGATTCCGCCCCCAAATCGGGGCGGCAAAGCTTCTTCCATGCACTTGTTAGCAAAACAAGCAACACAGTAAAACAAGCATCTCATCATAGGTGCACGCTCTCACGGCCGTACACCCCGTGCTCTCAGGGCACTTACTCGGCAAAGCCAGTCCGAACCCCGTCCGGTCCTTGACTCCACCACCACCCCCAGGGTGGCAATCTTTGTGAGCATTTAGTCTTCTCAGCCGTAGCCTAGACTCGATCTCCAAACCTCGGTAAGTCCCACGTAAAACTTTAGGTCGCTTTAACCGAGTAGGTGGAGCGGGTAGAGGGCTACTAGTCCGTTGCTCACTCCGCCACTGCCATTCGGCCCTTTGGCGCAGACTAAGCTTTCCCCAGTCCCAAATAACGATCAAACACGGTACATAGCCCCGCTAAGTACCCGGTTGGCTCCCAGGACACCGCTATGACAGAACTGCATTTCCGTCTAAAATTTCCGGGTGCACCTCGGGTTTCATCCCCAAGGCTCCCTGCTGCAATCAAAACATGATACATAGCCCCGCTATGTTCCCGGCTGGCACCCAGGCCACCGAGATGGCAGAACTTCATTTCCGCCCAGATTTCCGGGTGCACCTCGGGGTTAATCCCCAAGATTCCCTGATGCATTCTACCGCATAGCAACCCGAAAACAACCACAACGCTCGGAGTCTTCTCCGGCTAAAATATGCATAGCAAAACATCACCGATCCGGAAAACACGTCCGGGTAGGCTTCACACACCATGCCTATGTCCGTACTACGATTCCGGACTCTAACAAGGGGGACTTTACATATCTACCCCAAGGAATACCACGATCTCGCCGCACACTCGCGGGAGAGGGGTTTTCCCATGCAAAGGAAGAAGAGATTCACATGCTCAAGAAGAGAATCATTACCCTTTCGCTTTTCCGCGGCGCCATCGAAAACTATGCGGTTGGAAAGCACCGCAACGGCGTCACCTCCGCGGATCTGGACTCGGATCGCGATTCGGAGCTCCAAAGCTCCTCCGGCGGCCGGATCTTGGACTCCTCCTTCCTCCTTGCTCTCCCTTCTCTCTAGGATTTAGAAAGAGAAAACCCAAGTGAAAATGGGGTTTGCAAACCCTATTTTTGGGTTTAAGCTGCCAGCAATCACTCCCAGCCGTCGGATCCCAAGCCAAGGAAACGAACGGCCACGATTAGGCCTCAAAATACAAAATCTACGCCGAACACGGGTTCCAACACGGCCGTGTGCCTGGCCGTGTCACCCATTCGCCGTCTCGATCGAGTCGAAAAACCAGCACACGACCTTTGACACGGCCTCCGACACGCCCGTGTCACCTGCGACACGCCCGTGTCGGGACCCGTGTCACGCCCGTGTCGGGACCCGTGTCACGCCCCCCGTGTGCAATCGACCAACGCTTCGCAGTCAGAGAGGTACACGGCCTTGTGACACGGCATCCGACACGCCCGTGTCAAATTTGACACGACCGTGTTTTTGCCCGTGTCACGGCCCGTGTGCCACACTTGCAGAATCCCTGGAGTGACACGGCCTGGGACACGCCCGTGTCCTAGGCCGTGTTCTACAACTCGACCACCGTCGACCGCCAAAGCGTCGACCGCACGACCGTGGCCAAACACGCCTGTGTCATGCCCGTGACACGCCCGTGTCACGCCCGTGTCACGCCCGTGACACGCCCGTGTCACGCCCGTGTCACGCCCGTGACACGGCCGTGTCACGCCCGTGACACCTGCTCCAAAATTCAGACTGGGCTTAAAACATCACCCGTCCCTCTTTTGAGTTTCGGGGTGTTACAACTCTCTCCCTCTTAAAAGAATTTCGCCCACGAAATTACTAAAGGAAAAGAAAACAGAAAACCAAGAGCGATACCTGAGCGAAATAACTCCGGGTACTCTTCCAGCATGGTCTGCTCCCGTTCCCAAGAGAGCTCCTTGCTATCGCAATAGTCCCACCGGACCACGACTATACAAAACTCCTTGAGACAAAGTCGCTCGACTTCACGGTCTCCAAAACGAACGGGTTTGACCCTAGTCGTCAACCTTTCGTCCACCAATGCTTGACCACTCACGATCAAGTTCGAAGGCTCTTGCGCCACCTCACCAAACCGCTCTAGGAATCTCAAGTGGTCCAAGGTATACCGGGCTCAGCTTCCCCGAGCGTCGCTCCCGTGAAACCCTCTTGAACGACTTTAACTTCCAACACGCCATCCGATAACCCATCAATCCGTTACGTAGCGTTAAAAGACTTGGTCTGCCTTTCCTGAGCGATTTAGTAAAAGTTCTCATATGGTTCGCACCAAAAAGGGTAGTGTTTACCACTTCTTACTTTAAATACAACTTCGTGTCACCAGTTTCTAGCCTCGACAACGACAAGCAACGACTTCTACCAAAAAGGGCCTCGAAGGGCGCCATTTGTATGCTCGCTTGGTAGCTAGGGTTATACACCAACTTTACCACAATAGATTACCTTCTACTGATTCCCGAAGTTCAGAACGCACATGCGAAGCACGTCCTCCAACGTCCTGTTGACCAACTCAGTTTGCTCATCCGTCCGCGGTTGTAAGACTGGACTAAACTTCATCTTAACCTCCAGCACTTTCTGCAACCACTTCCATTCATTGGACGCAGAATGCCCACCTCGATTGCTCGCAAAGTTGCGGGGCGCACCGTGCCGTCTAATGATGTTATCCATAACCATTTACCAGCTACTCCACAGAATTATCCTTCCTATGCGGAATGAAGTGCGATGCTAGTGTCAACACAACTACGATCACCCAAACGACATCGTTAATTCACTGTGACTTTGGCAAACCATGCCCACAGTCTAGTCGAACTTCTATTCCGAACTAGGCAAGGATTCAAGAATCCCCCGACACTAGACACTCTGCCTTTACTAAGGCGCAAGGCTGATTTGCCACATATAGTGCCACGACTTTCTAGAGTTCTGGCTACCAGAGCACTTCTACAGATATCGGCTCAACTTGTGCCTCCTAAGCGAGTTGAGTACTTGATATAATGTATCACAACTCCACCAATAGATTACCCAAGCTTGGGCCGCACAAACGATTGTATTTCCTTGGTAGCCCACCTACCACCATCGATTTGGGATTTTGACCCATCGAGCCGCACCCATGATTTCCTTCATGCAGCTACACAAACCATGGCCTGCCAAATACGATCAGCCAGGTCATACTAAACCTCCGTCCAGTTCAACAATGCTTCGGCGCTAGTCTGCTTGTCAACACAACGGATCTCTAACGCTTCTAATTCCTGAACTAGCCTCTCAACATGTACCAACAACCATTTGGCTTGGGCGGGAGCCCTGCGACTCAACGCATCCACACTGCGTTGCCCTCGCCGGGTGCATGATGAATCTTGAACGTATAGTCCCCCAGGAACTCCTTTCATCTCCGCTGCCTCAAGTTCAGGTCCTATTGATCCAACAGATATTTCAGGCTCTTAAGGTCGGTATGAATATCGACCTAATCGTCGTACGAGTAGCGCCTCCATAGCTTAAGCGCAAATATCACGGCCGCCAACTCCCAGTCGCGGACCGGATAATTCCTTTCATGCACTTTTAGCTGACGCGAACCATAGGCTATCAAGTTCCCATGCTGCACCAGCACGCAGCCCAAATCACTACCCGAAGCGTCACTAAAAACCTCGAAGCCCTCGGTCCCACTCGGCGAACTAAGCACTGGCGCCGTGGTCAACCGACTCTTCAGCTCTTCAAAAGCTTGCGCACACTCATGCGCCCACACAAAACTCTGATCTTTCCTTGTCAAAGTCATGAGAGGTAGCGCTATCCGCGAGAAGTTCTCCACGAAGTGCCTGTAAAAGCCGGCAAGCCCCAGCAAACTCCGGACTTCCGCTACCGAAGACAATACAGGCCACTTTCGTATTGTAACAGTCTACGCCGGATCCACCGCAACTCTTCCCTACTGACTAAGTGACCAAGGAACGTCACTGAGGATAACCAAGACTCGCCTTTGGAGAACTTTGCGTATAGCTCGTTCGTCCTTAGCGTCCCTAAAACCAAACGCAGATGCTTGAAGCGATCTTCTTCGCACTGCGAGCACACCGATAGGTTGTCAATAAAGACGATCACAACATGGTCTAAGTACTCCCTGAACGTTCTGTTCATCAGGTCCATGAACACCGATGGCGCATTAGTCAGCCCGAACGACATGACCGTAAACTCGAAATGCCCATATCTTGTGTTGAACGCTATCTTTGGGATATCACTTTCCCCGATTCTCAGCTGATAGTAACCAGACTTAAGATCCGACTTTAAGTACACCGACGACCCAACCAATTGATCAAACAGATCGCCATACCTTGGGATCGGGTACTTGCTCTCTTTTATCGACTTGCTCAGTTTTTCATAGACGATTCAGAGCCGCAAACTCCCGTCCTTCTTCTACACGAAGAGGGCCGGTGTGCTCCAAGATGACAAACTTGGACGCACAAGACCTTGATCCATACACTCTTCAAATTGAACTTTAAGTTCTGCCAACTCATTAGGCGTTAGCCTATAAGGAGAGCATGACCCAGATTTGGCACCTGGCGCCAGCTCACTCGCGAAATCGATCGCTCGCTACGGAGGGACTCTAGGGAAACACATCAGGATATTCGGATACACCCGAGATACTACCCAATGTAGGCTTAGGCTTCAAAGCCTCCCATGGTGGCAGTAACGACGCTTACACGTCGAATCCCTGACCCCTAAACCGTAACCTTGCAACACAGAATCTCTTTTCGCGCGCATTGAACATCCGTAACGCCACAACGCATCCAATTTGTCCTTTGCCATCAAAGAAGGTACTTCAATATATGATATAAACCCCTTGGACAAAAGGTGCGCGAAGCTCCCGTATCGAACAATGCTCTCGCCGGATTGCCAATAATCCAAACAAAGCCTAGAACCTCCAGTCCTAAGCTAACACGCAAAAGGTAGCAAGTATAAGAAGCTAAATTGCTATCAATTAAACCATACCTGTCTTCCCGATAGTCGGTCACAAGGCCTCCTGCTGGCCAAGGATGTCCATTCCCAGTTGTGCCGGAGTAAATAGCGGTGCGGTAGACGCCACCGCCTTTCCTTTCTCCTCAAAAATTGCCCCCGACTTCTTTTTGGACATTGGGCGTCCAAACCAACAATCTCGGGCATAGTGCCCCGACTTTCCACAAACAAAGCATTCATCCAGGGTTTGGACTGTAGTCGCTCCGGATGTGCTAGAGGAAGGGAGTAGACCCGACCTCCTAGCCTTCTTGTACCACCTACGGTACCCAGATTTTGAGGTTGTCCGCTTGACCACCGAATCTTTTGCCACAGAATCTCCGACTATTCCTGCCAAAACTTTCCTTGTCTTCTGAGCACTCTCCCAACACTCTCTGGCGAGGTGCCCTTTCTTGCCACAAGAATAACATTTGACGGTAGTTTGGGTAGTAGATGACCCAGCCTCTTCTCTCGGCATCTTTCGATAAGCAGTCCTTATAGGATCTGTAAGGTTTGGTACCCTATTCACCGGTACTCGGTGAGTTTCCCCCAACTCCACTTCCAACGCTCTGGCCGATTCCACCAAAGCTCGGAATCCCAATAACTTTGGTCCTAGCAGTAGGATACGCAACTCGCTGCGCAGACCGTTATAAAATCTATCCACTATAGATTGCTCGCTTTCCCATTCAAAGCCTGGGTAGCGCCTTACCATAAGGAACGTCTGCAAATATGTGTCCACCGAATGCGCTCCCTGCGCCACAGTCATGCTCCTCTGCTGCTCTACTTGACCCCCAAATGCCCTTTGCTCCAACATACCACCCGATGTTGGGGCCAACTCAGGGACAAATGGTTGCACATTACTCCCATGATGTGCGTTGGTCACAGCGAACACCACTTCAACCACCCTTCTTATGGTTTCCAAAGACGTAGGGGTCTCCAGCACGTCGCTGGGTGCATTACTTTTCTCAGAAAGTGCGCATTCAGACTGCCACGCGCCACTCTCGGACCCCTACAATCGTACAGAACACCAATAAGGGACCGAACAAAATTGCAAAAAGCAATTATAGGAACACGCAGGTTCCCCAAACATGTGTATTTTCATTCCTAAGTGGACATTCATGGGTTCTTTTCATGTTATAACGATGACGCACATACATGTGCTCACCACCCCTTAAAGTGAATTTGCCCACGAATTCATTTAAGCTTGACCGAAACCAGTAGTCTGATACCAATTTGTAACACCCCTATCCGTCGCATAGCATATAGCAGTAGGTCCGGCCGAGGCCCGACGCCATATACTACGGACAGACCGGTTGGTTACGCATTGAAACCATTCAACCAATCATATCGTCCTACACAACACCTAGCGGAAGCAATTTATTAGGTTGCAAAAGAAATAAGAACCCAGCCACAATATCATGAATGTCCACTACAAACTCAGGAATGTATACATACACCAAAAGAGAAATGGCCTTAAGGCCTTACACTGTTCACTTAACAAAAGTAGTGTTTTCATACTTCGGCTCGTAGGCCGGCCATACATGAAAAACGGGAAAGAAACATAAGCAATTAGGCCTTCGAGGGCCGGCACAGCAACAAGGGCTTTAGCCCGCTATTTCCCGCTCTGCTCCGCAGCACCTGCATGCCACAAACCACCGCCCGGTGGCGAATAATAGCAACGGTCAGCAATGCTGACCAAATTATAACGATTCCGCCCCCAAACCGGGGCGGCAAAGCTTCTTCCCTGCACTTGTTAGCAAAACAAGCAACACAGTAAAACAAGCATCTCATCATAGGTGCACGCTCTCACGGCCGTACACCCCGTGCTCTCAGGGAACTTACTCGGCAAAGCCAGTCCGAACCCCGTCCGGTCCTCGACTCCACCACCACCCCCAGGGTGGCAATCTTTGTGAGCATTTAGTCTTCTCAGCCGTAGCCTAGACTCGATCTCCAAACCTCGGTAAGTCCCACGTAAAACTTTAGGCCGCTTTAACCGAGCAGGTGGAGCGGGTAGGGGGCTACTAGTCCGTTGCTCACTCCGCCACTACCATTCGGCCCTTTGGCGCGGACTAAGCTTTCCCCAGTCCCAAATAACGATCAAACACGGTACATAGCCCCGCTAAGTACCCGGTTGGCTCCCAGGCCACCGCTATGACAGAACTGCATTTCCGTCCAAAATTTCCGGGTGCACCTCGGGTTTCATCCCCAAGGCTCCCTGCTGCAATCAAAACATGATACATAGCCCCGCTATGTTCCCGGCTGGCACCCAGGCCACCGAGATGGCAGAACTTCGTTTTCGCCCAGATTTCCGGGTGCACCTCGGGGTTAATCCCCAAGATTCCCTGATGCATTCTACCGCATAACAACCCGAAAACAACCACAACGCTCGGAGTCTTCTCCGGCTAAAATATGCATAGCAAAACATCACCGATCCGGAAAACACGTCCGGGTAGGCTTCACACACCATGCCTATGTCCGTACTACGATTCCGGACTCTAATAAGGGGGACTTAACATATCTACCCCAAGGAATACCACGATCTCGCCGCACACTCGCGGGAGAGGGGTTTTCCCATGCAAAGGAAGAAGAGATTCACATGCTCAAGAAGAGAATCGTTACCCTTTCGCTTTTCCACGGCGCCATCGAAAACTATGCAGTTGGAAAGCACCGCAACGACGTCACCTCCGCGAATCTGGACTCGGATCGCGATTCGGAGCTCCGAAGCTCCTCTGGCGGCCGGATCTTGGACTCCTCCTTCCTCCTTGCTCTCCCTTCTCTCTAGGATTTAGAAAGAGAAAACCTAAGTGAAAATGGGGTTTGCAAACCCTATTTTTGGGTTTAAGCTGCCAGCAATCACTCCCAGCCGTCGGATCCTAAGCCAAGGAAACGAACGGCCACGATTAGGCCTCAAAATACAAAATCTGCGCCGAACACGGGTTGCAACACGACCGTGTGCCTGGCCGTGTCACCCATTCGCCGTCTCGATCGAGTCAAAAAACCAGCACACGGCCTTTGACACGGCCTCCGACACGCCCGTGTTACCTGCGACACGCCCGTGTCGGGACCCGTGTCACGCCCCCCGTGTGCAATCGATCAACGCTTCGCAGTCAGAGAGGTACACGGCCTTGTGACACGGCATCCGACACGCCCGTGTCAAATTTGACACGGCCGTGTTTGTGCCCGTGTCACGGCCCGTGTGCCACACTTGCAGAATCCCTGGAGTGACACGGCCTGGGACACGCCCGTGTCCTAGGCCGTGTTCTACAACTCGACCACCGTCGACCGCCAAAGCGTCGACCGCACGACCGTGGCCAAACATGCCTGTGTCACGCCCGTGACACGCCCGTGTCACGCCCGTGACACGGTCGTGTCACGCTCGTGACACCTGCTCCAAAATTCAGACTAGGCTTAAAACATCACCCGTCCCTCTTTTGAGTTTCGGGGTGTTACACTCTGTTACCCAGTGCAGGATCCCTTAGGTAAACCAACCAGGACATATACGGTATGGTGGAGGATCAAGGTCGGGAGATTAGGCAGACAACAAAGGAGGTGAAGGGTGCGAGGAAGATGCTTAAGAAAGTTATGAGCAATCTCAACATTTCGCCGACTTCTTTTGAGGAGTAGCTTCCTATGGTATTTTTTTTTATTTTTATGTTGTACTAAAACAGGTTGAACACATTTACTAGTTGTTAGTATCTATTATGCGATTAGTTTTATTTCATTTGATTAGCTTTGTGTTAACACCCTGCCTATCATGATTTTCTAGCGTTTGCCATATTTTTATGAAACTATCTATTGTGCTAGTTCAACCATATACTAAAAGTAGAACAACGTAGTAGAATAGAAGACTAGAGAAAAAATGAAACTAGTGAGCATAACGTGAAGTAAGACATAATGGTGTTCGTTTTGAGCTTACTTCACGCAATGGGTGGATGTTATCTGAGGAAAGATTTAGGTATCCAAGTGAGATCGTTTGTGGTAATCTTCTTGGGTACCCAAACACTGCGTGTCAGCTTATGTGATTGTAATGATAGATGTGTCCTTTCAAGTAGTATATATGCGTTATTTTTAACTACGGACCTCCATTCATGCTTCGTTTTAAGTTTCTGTTTATATTGCAGATTCCTGTTAAGATTTCTACGAGTCTTTCTATGATGATCTTCAATTGAATAGTATTGTGTTAGAGGTTTAGATAAATTGAAGTTGTTTTCCAAGTTAGAAGTCTTTGACTCAGCATAAGGACTCATAGTGTAGTGATCGTTTAAATGAGATTTACATTTATTATCTTTTAGGTAAGGAGTAGTTTGTTTTCACCCGTGAGGGTTGAAAGTCTTTAATTTCAAGGTAGCTAATCACGTAGAGGGGGGGTGAATAGGTTTTTGGTATTTTAAAATTTTCCCTCTACTTATTGTGTTGTGAGTGAGTTATATATTGCTTCCAAGACAATACACAAAGCACACACAAGGTTTATAGTGGTTCCCCAGATTATGGGTACGCCCACTTTCCCTCCCACCTTTCTAATAGTGTGTTAGATAAGGAACTTCTCCAAAACTCAGCTCCTAAGATCTTACAACACAGATCCCGCAGGATCTCTTAGTCTCCTCCAAAACTTTCAACTCAGGCACAAGGCCCTACCACAAAGCAAACTGCTCCTACAACTCATTGATCAACAGACTACCTATCTCAGCCTAAATCAATAAACCTATAGCTCAGGCTATAGAGGTTAGCCCTATAACTTAGAGAGTAATACTCTCATACCTCAGGGACAAAGAACCTACCTCAGGAACACATTCCATACACTCAGATCCACACTTGGATCCCACCTCAACCTTTATAAATCAGGCCTGCTGCTCAGTTCCAAAAGGATCCTACAATAAGAAAAGAGTTTGTTGTGGTATATTTGACACCAGAGAAATTTCTCTGTGCTTTCCTCCTGAGCTAAGTTTACCTCAGCCATATCTTCTTCTTAGCAGCAAGAGAATGATCTTCAATAAGTTGGAGCTTGTGTTGGAAGTAACTCAGAAACTTGTTTTTGAACTTGCTGAAGAAGACTGAAGATTTGACAGTTCTTGTGTTTTTCAATCAGCTAACATGCACCTGCAGAAACTTGAAAGCACTGCTCCTTCTTTATCAGAACCTTATCTTAACTTGCTATAGCAGAAGAAATTACTACAGCTAACTTGAAAGAACTTTTAGATCAACTGATTTAACTTCAAGCTTCGAGCTCAGCAATAATGGTGAGAAAGAAGAAGTTCAGCCACAACTTTTTGAAATGAGAAAACTCTAAAAGTTAAAGTTCCTTTAGTCCATCTTGTCCCTTTTATCTTTCGTCGATTAACGACTCCAAGAAGTAGTGGGGACCACCTGTGGTTGGTAGCTGCACCTTGCTTTAATGGAAGAAGACGTACAGTAGAACTCCAACGCTATTTGTCGTGTTCTGTAGCTTTCCCACAACTAATTTGAACTATGTTGAATTTTGTTGACTTTGGATGACGTCAACATTTGTGGACTTAGCCAAATTTTCAGATTCAATCCAGGCGTTGAGTGCGTTGAGTGAATGACCTTCACTCAACAAATTTGGACTTACTCAAATTCTCTACACCATCTGGCATTGAGTGCGTTGAGTGAACTGGCTTCACTCAATGCCTCTGTACTTGGCCAAATTATTCTACACTGTCAAGCGTTGAGTGAATCTTCATCACTAAACGCCCCTAGACTTAGCTGTAACTTTCTTTATCTGCTAGACGTTGAGAGCGTTGAGTGAGTCTTCATCACTCAACTCTTTTGTCCTTAGCCTCTTCTCTGGTCTGCCAGCTTGCTGATGCGTTGAGTGCATTGAGTGAGCTGTCCTCACTCAACGCTTTTAGACTTAGACAGATTTTCCTGTCTATCTCTTCTTGAGCTTTAACATCACACGACGCTTTCTTCTCTGGCATTTAGTGAGTTGTATTCACTCGACGATTCTGGAATTAGCCAGATTTCTGGATAGAATCTTCAACTTCTTGAGCTTGACTCAACGCTTCTTTCATCAGGCATTGAGTGAGCTGTCCTCACTTAACGATTCTGGACTTAGTCGATTTTTCAGCTTGTCAATACTAAGGCTTTGATATACTCAGCTATACTCGACGCCTTTTGATATATGGCATTGAGTGAACTGCCTTCACTCAACAGCTGTGGACTTAGCAGTAGAATTGCTTTTCAGACTGCTGGGCTTTGACTATCCACACCTTACTCAGTGCTTTTTGGCATCTGGAATTGAGTGAACTGGCTTCACTCAACGCCTATGGACTTAGGCGATTTTCAGCCTTTCCAGCATCCTTCCTTAACATCTGGCTTTGAGTGAACTGGCTTCACTCAACGCATGTAGACTTAGACAGATTTCTGTCTCTCCACTTCTCTACCTTATGATCACCTGTCACAACCACTTGGAATACCTGTCCAATCAATGTGACAAGGACCAACCTGCATGTATGATCTTTAACATACATCAAATACAACTATATGTGTATATCATTAACTTGTTTGACTTCTACAAATCTGGGACATTGTTTGCAATGGACCCAACAATCTCCCCATATTTGAAGAAGTCAAAACCCTCAAACAAAAGTCTGAATCAATGATATACACTAACATATGCAGCAATAACACATTAAATTGGACAACTTATAACAAGAGAACAAAAGTATAAAGTTATAGGTTACCACACTTTCCATGTCTGCAGGGTGAACATCATCACTTCCTACTCCCCCTATTTTGGTTCTCCCTGGCCTTGATCATTTCCTTCTCCCCCCCTTTTGACTTCTATAAATAGTCAGAGAGGTGTTGGCCTTTGATTATCTTTTCCCCCTTTTTGAGTACAGATAATCAACTATTGTAGCAGCTTGCTCCTTCTCTATATGAGACTAAATATATCCCTGCAAGTACTGGACTTGCTCCCCCTCAACTGAGCATCTTCTATCATCCTTCCTGGTAGACACTTTAGTCTATTCCAATCTGGATATCACTTGAACCAATTGAAAAACTTGATACCAATGAAGGTATACCACTTGAAAAATCTTCATACCACTGAAGGTCTTTTCCACCTATAAGAAGTAGTATAACCTACAACAATAACAATACAAGGAGCAACTGAAGCTATACCAGGTTCAACATACCCAACTCAAACTTTAAGGTGTTGAACTTTGCTTCATCTAGTGGTTTAGTGAAGATGTCAGTCACTTGCTTGTCTGTAGGGACAAACTCAAGACTGATATCTTCACATTCCACATGCTCCCTAATGAAATGATACTTAATCTCAATGTGCTTAGTCTTGCTATGAGAGATAAGATTCCTAGCAATTGAGATTGCACTAGTAGAATCACAATACAAAGGAATTCTACTTATCTGGAGGTTATAGTCCTGGAGCTAATGATAAACCCACAACAACTGTGCACAACAGCTACCTGCTGAGATGTATTCTGACTAAGTTGTTGAGATTACAACACTGGTCTGCTTCTTGCTGCTCCAATACAGTAGTCTTCCTCCCAAAAACTGATAGGTGCTTGAAGTGTTCTTTCTGTCCTCTCTGCAGTCTGCAAAATCTGCATCTGAATAGCATGTTAGTTCAAAATCCCTATTTCTAGGGTACCATAGGCCAAGGGTGTGCCCTTAAGATACCTCAAAATCCTCTAGCAGTAGAGTAGTGAGATTCTTTAGGGCTAGCCTGATACCTAGCACAAACACATGTATCATACATGATGTATGGTCTACTTGTAGTAAGATATAGAAGGGAGCCAATTATCCCTCTATACAAAGTTTCATCAACAGGTTGCCCTGCCTCATCTTTGCCTATAAGCATACTTGATCCCATGGGAGTTTTCATGGTTGAGGCATTCTCCATAACAAACTTTTTGATCAACTCCCTGGTGAACTTAGACTGATATATGGATAATCCATCATCAGTCTATCTTACTTGGAGGCCTAAGAAGAACTTAAGTTCACCCATACTGCTCATCTCAAACTTCTCTTGCATAAGTTTGGCAAATTTCCTGCAAAGGTTGTCATCAGTAGATCTAAATTATGTCATCTACATAAATTTGGACTAGGATGATCTTTTCCTTAGATTCCCTTAGGAATATGATCTTGTCTATCTTCCCCCTTGATAATTTGTTCTCAATGAGGAAGCTAGATAATGTCTCATACCATGCTCTAGGGGCTTACTTTAACCCATATAGAGCTTTCCTAAGTCTATAAACAAATTCAGGTGAGTTAGAATCAATAAAACCTGAAGTCTTTTCAACATAGACTTCTTCCTTTAAGTCACCATTCAAGAAGGCTGACTTCACATCCATCTAGTAGACTTTAAATCCTTTGAATGCATCATATACAAGGAAGAGTCTGATGGCTTCCAATCTTGCTACAGTGGCAAATGTTTGATCAAAGGCAATACCTTCTTCTTGTCGGTACCCCTTAGCTACTAGCCTAACATTATTTTTGATTATAATGCCATTTTCATCAAGTTTATTCCTGTAAATCCACTTGAATCCACTGATATTATGTCCTTATGGTTTGAGAACCAACTTCCAGACCTTGCATCTCTTAAACTGGTTCAATTCCTCTTGCATAACGACAATCCAGAATTGATCTATGTTGGCCTCTTCAAATCTCTTGGGCTCAACCTATAATAGGAAACTTGCATACATTGCTGTATTAAGGCTCTTGCTTCTTATCACCACTCCTTGGTTTGCATCATCACCAATTATCTGGTGTTTTGGATGATCTCTTAGATGCCTGACAGCTGGAGGCAATCTTCTTTCAGCATCAACTTCAGTAACAACTTATTGCTGATCTTCTTCCACTTCAAGTGTTCCTTGCAGTTCTTCTGGAATATCCACTCCATCTTGGATTACTGGAGCAGCTTCCTTGATGCTTAGCTTGTCCATCATTATCTCTGTATCTGTAGTACTAGAAGAGGAGCTTGACATCTCACTGTTAATCATGGTATACTCATCAAAGAATACATGCACAGAATCTTCTATAACTTGGCTTTTCAAGTTGTAGATCCTATAAGATTTACTGTGATTGTTGTACTCAACAAAAACCCCATCATAGGACTTGGCAGCAAACTTAGTCACATAGTACATAGCACTTGCTACCAAAGATCCTGAGATAGCCTAGGTTTGGTTTTCTGCCCTTCAAGATCTCATAGGGAGTCTTCTTGTAGCTCTTGGTGATAGAAGCTCTGCTAAGGACATGACATGCATTACTTACTGCCTCAGCCCAGAAATTTTCTGGGAGAGTTATGTCATTCAGCAAGGTCCTTCCAGCCTCTATGAGAGTCATATTCTTTCTCTCAACAATCCCATTTTGTTGGGATGTTCTTGGAGAAGAAAATTCTTGATGAGTCCCTTGCTCTTCATAAAAACTTATCATGCTTTCAGACTGAAATTCAGTCTCATGTTCATTTTTAATTTGACCACAGTACTGTCTAGATCATATTGAATTTGTTTGACAAATGTTTTGAAGACATCAAGGGTTTCAGACTTTTTCTTGAGAAAGAAAACCCAAGCAAATCTAGAATAGTCATCAACCACCACAAGGGTGTAGACTTTCCTACCTAGACTATGAACTGGCATAGGATCAAACAAGTCCATATACAAGAGGTATAAGCACCTCACAGAATCCTTGGTCCCAATGCCCTTGAAGGAAGCTTTGGTCTGCTTGCTCTTTTGGCATGCTGAGCAAATGCCTTGCTTGGTGCATTTCATCTTGGGACCATTCCTAACTACCTCTTCACTAAAGATCTTGCCAATAGTCTTATAATTCAAATGAGCTAGTCTCTTGTGCCATTATACACAATATGAGACTTTCTCATTTGCAACTAGACAAATAGGAGAGTCTTTATTAAGACAAAGGAAATTTAAGCAATAAAAATTTCCACTCCTAGTGTCTGTCAAGACGACCTCTTGGTCACTTGATCTCTTAATCTGGCACTCATCCTTATGGAAGGAAATGACCTAGCCAAGACCACAGATTTGGCTTATGCTTATGAGGTTGTGTTCCAATCCCTCAACATAAGCCACTTTTGAGATTGTGACTATGTCATTGGTAATCTTACCCTAGTATCTTATCACTCCTCTATCTGAACCACACAAGATAACTTTGGTTCCATCCTTCACTGGAGTGTACTCCTTTAAGTTTCTCCTTGTTCCATTCATGTGCCTGAAACAACCACTGTCCAAGTACTATATAGGGGTATGGGCACTTGGATTAACCTACAACACATAGTTTACCTCACCTTAGAACACCAATAATTATTGGTTCCTAGGTTCTGATTAGCCTGAAAAGGGAACTGTCTTTCTGCAGATTTTCTGATAGGAGGACTAACATTAGCTCCGGGCATAGTAGGATTGTGCCAGCAATCTAAGACAAAATGCCCCACTTTCACACAACACCAACACTCATGGATATTATATCTTTTTTTTCTATGCAGGCCTTGCAGTTTGGTTAACTGCTGTCTGAACAGAAGGAAGAGGTGCAACAACCTTCTTCAAGTTCCTTTCAACAAGGATCTGACTAAATGTAAGTCTTCCAGCAGGCCTCCTTGACTGGCTCTGACTGCCATTTGCAGCAGTCTTCTTTGTAGATGATATATTGTTTATAGCATCGGAGATAACTAGATTTGGCTTGCTAATAAACTTACCCTTGGTCTGAACCTTTGCTGGATGGCCTCGAGTGAAGGCAACTGCCTTGTTCTTGAGAGTGGGGGCTGGAGTACCAAAAACAAATGGTCCAGGCCATTTGAATTTCCTCATGGGGAGCCTTAAAAGCGCTCACTCCCTTACTGTACCTTCCACCATAGCTGTGAACCTCTTTGTTCACACTAGTGGATCTGTCATTCATCTAGTGACCATATATATTTTCTTGGTCATACCTGTTTGAAGGCAACATCACCTTCTTAAAAGAGATGAGAGGCTTGGAAGCTAGAGGCTGGACTAGAGCTTTCCATTTCCCTTTGGAAGGGGCAACGCTAGTGTTTCCCTTAAACCCCAACCCATTCTTACCCTTCTGAGAGGAGGAGTCTATCAAGAGCAACACTGTATTGGGATTAGAGTTGTAACACTCCTATCCGTCGCATGGCATATAGCAGTAGGTCCGGCCGGGGCCCGACACCATATACTACGGACAAACCGGTTGGTTATGCGTTGAAACCATACAACCAATCACCAACGTCCTACACAGAGTCATTCTAGCGGAAGCAATTTCTTAAGTTGCACAAATAAAAGAACCCTGCCAAGCACGAATGTCCACTACTTAGATCAAATAGGAATGATTAATACAAAAGTACCGGCCTTATGGCCTTACAATAGTTCCCTCATACAAGAGTGTCTTTCATACTTCGGCTCGCAGGACGGCCATACATGAGATAAACGGAAAACATAAAAAGGGTAGGCCTTCGAGGGCCAACACTGCAATATGGGCTTTAGCCCGCTATTTCCCGCTCGGCTCCGCAGCACCTGCAAGCCACAATCCACCGCCCGGTGGTAAACAAAAGCAACGGTCAGCTATGCTGACCAAATTATAACGATCCCGCCCCCGCAATCGGGGCGGCGATGCTCTTTCCCTGCACTTTATTAGTATAACATCAATATAGAGTAAACACACTTCAACACAGGCATAGGCTCGCACGGCCACACACCTCGTGCACACAGGGCACATTCACGGCGAACCGGCCAACGTCACGTCAATTCAAGCCATAGACGTTCCCGTTCCACCACTGCCCCTTGGACGGCCAATCACATGAGCATTATGTCTTCCTGGCCTTGGTCACGACAATTTAAGCCATAGATCGCCGAAGACTCTCATCTATGCCAATGGTCCCACCGAACGACATAGATCGGGTACGGTTCCGCCTGACCCGTGCTCATACCGCAATGACAATTTAAGCCATATGCGCAGGTCAAGACTCACCGAGTCCCGTTTCCGCCACAACAATCACATAACCCGGTTATGTTCACGTTGGCTCCCCAACCATCGTGTTGGCAAAACCCGCTTTTGCCCAGTTTTCCGGGTGCATCTTGGAGTTAACCCCCAAGGCTCTCTGCTGTAATCTACCACGTAGAAAACCCGAAAAAACGCCCAAACACCCGGAGTATTCCCCGGTTCATATGCAATGCAACATCACCGATTCGGCTCTACTTGTCCGGATAGGCTTCACACACAATGCCTATGTCCGTTTTCGCATACAGACTCTATACAAGGGGGACTTTACATATCTATCCCAAGAAACGCTCCAACTCTTCGCTCACTCGCGAGAGAGGGCTTCCTATGCAAAGGGAAAAAGGGCTTCACATGCCCACGGATGAGAAATCGTTACCCTTGCATTCTTCCGCGGTGCCATGAAAATCTACGCAGATGAAAAGCACCGCAATCTCCTTGCCTCCGCAGATCCGAAGACGGATCGCGATTTGGAGCTCCGAAGCCCCGCCGGTGACCGGATCTAGCTTCTCCTTCTACCTCCAAGCTCTCTCCTCTCTATAACTTTAGAAAGAGAGTCAACCAAGGGAAATGAGGGATTCTAAACCCTATTCCCGGACTTAAGCCCCTTAGGACCAATCCCAGCCATCGGATCCCAAGACAAGAAAACAGACGGCCACGATTAGGCCTAAAATACAAAATCTGGGGCCGAACACGGGTTGCAACACGGCCGTGTGCATGGCCGTGTCACCCATTCGACGTCTCGACCGACTCGATAACCTGCACACGGCCTTAGACACGGCCTCCAACACACCCGTGTCGCATGCGACACGGCCGTATCGCGACCCGTGTCACGCCCCGTGTGCAACGACCACAAATCTCAACCCGAGAAGGACATGGCCTGTGACACGGCACCAGACACGCCCGTGTCGTAAGTGACACGCCCGTGTCTATGCCCGTGTCATGGCCAGTGTGCACCAAACTCGACGAGTGATTGACACGCCCTGGGACACGCCCGTGTCCCAGGCCGTGTTCAGCTTCTCGACGATCGCTGATCGCCAAACGTCGACCACATGACCTGTGGCCGAACACGCCTGTATCACGCCCGTGACACGCCCGTGTCACACCCGTGACACGCCCGTGACACGCCGGTGTCACGCCCGTGACACCTGCTCCAAAATTCAGACTGGGCTTAAAACGTCACCCGTCCCTCTTTTGAGTTTCGGGGTGTTTCAACTCTCTCCCCCTTAAAATAATTTCGCCCACGAAATTTACTAAAGGAAAACCATAGGAACTTAAAACTTTTAATGGTACCTGAGCGGAATAATTCCGGGTACTCCTCCAACATAGTTTGCTCCCGCTCCCAAGAGAGTTCCTCCCGACCGCAATTGTCCCACCGGACCTTGACCATTCGGATCTCCTTATTACGGAGCCTCTTGACCTCAGAGTCTTCGATACGAACGGGCTTGACCCTAGTCGTCAACCCTTCGTCCACCGGTACTTGATCCACTGCGATCACTAGCGAAGGTTCTTGCACCGCCTTCCGCAACACAGAGATGTGGAACACATCGTGTAGCCCACTCAACTCCTCTGATAGCCTCAAACGGTATGCTGCTTCGCCGACTCTCTCCAGAACCTCAAAAGGTCCAAGGTATCTTGGGCTCAGCTTCTTCAAGCGTCTCACCCGCGAAACCCCCTTGAACGGTTTCACTTTCAAGTATACCCAATCGCCTACCGCGAACTCCACGTTCCGGTGCTTGGCATTGTAATACTTCACCTGCCTGTCCTGAGCGATCAACAAGCGCTCCCGAATGATCCGCACCAACGAGGTAGCACTCTCCACCTCCTGCTTCTTGTACAACCTTGCCTCACCCGTTTCTAACCAAGACAACGACGTGCGACATTTTCTACCATATAGGGCCTCAAAGGGCGCCATTTGGATACTCTCCTGGTAGCTATTGTTGTACGCAAACTCCACCAAATACAGGTGGTCCTCCCAATGCTTCCCGAAGTCTAGAACACACATGCAGAGCATGTCCTCCATCGTCCTATTGACTCTCTCGGTCTGCCCATCCGTCTGCGGATGGAAGCTGTGCTGAACTTCAAATTTGTCCCCAACATCTGTTGCACCAACCTCCAATCATTGGACGTGAAACGCCCATCACGATCACTCACAATGCTGCGAGGCACACCATGCAGTCTAACTATATTGTCTACATATAGCTTCGCCAACTTCTCCACCGAGTCATCCTTCCTATGCGGAATGAAATGCGATACCTTAGTTAACCGATCTACGATCACCCAGATGATGTCGTTCCCCTTCTACGACCTTGGCAACCCATGCACAAAGTCCATAGATATGTCGTCGAACTTCCACTCCGGTATAGGCAAGGACTTCAGAAATCCTCCCTGCTTTTGGCACTCCGTCTTCACAAAGGCGCACGTTTGGCACTTAGCCACAAACAACGCTACGTATTTCTTAAGCCCCGGCCACCAAAACAGCTTCTTGAGGTCACGGTACATCTTTGTGCTCCCTGGGTGGATCGAGTACTTGGTATGATGAGCCTCGTACATCAACTCCGCCCGTAGGTTACTCCCGCTTGGGACGCACAACTGATGATCCTTCCTTAACAACCCATCTTCCACTGAAAATTGGGAATTTGACACATCCAACGCTGCCTCCATAAGCTCCTTCATGGAGTCATCTAACTCCAATGCCTGCCGAACCCGGTCAGCCAGGTCATACTGGACCTCTGTCCAGTTCAACATTGCTTTGGCGCTCGTCTGCTTGTCAATGCAACAGATCTCAAGCTCCTCCAACTCCCGTATCAGCCGCTCATCATGCACCGACAACCAGTTGGCTTGGGCGGGAGCCCTGCGACTCAACGCATCAGCAACTGCATTGCCCTTCCCGGGTACATAATGAATCTTGAAGGTGTAGTCCCACAGGAACTCCATCCACCTCCTCTGCCTCATGTTAAGATCCTTCTGATCCAACAGGTACTTCAGGCTCTTGTGATCGGTATATATATCGACCCTTACGCCGTATAGGTAGTGCCTCCACAGCTTAAGTGCAAATATCACGGCCGCCAACTCCAAGTCATGTACCGGATAGTTCCTTTCATGCACTTTTAGCTGACACGATCCATAAGCTATCACGCTCCCATGCTGCAACAATACACAACCCAACCCACTACCCGAGGCGTCACTATAAACCTCGAAGCCCTCGGTCCCACTCGGCGAACTAAGCACTGGCGCCGTGGTCAACCGTCTCTTCAGCTCCTCAAAAGCTTGCACGCACTCCTGCGTCCACAAGAATCTCTGATCTTTCCTTGTCAACTTCGTGAGAGGTAGCGCTATCCGTGAGAAGTTCTCTACGAAGCGCCTGTAATATCCGGCAAGCCCGAGAAAACTACGGACTTCCGCGACAGAAGACAATGCAGACCACTCCCGTATCGCAACGATCTTCGCCGGATCCACCGCTATACCTTCCCCACTAACAATGTGACCAAGAAACGCTACTAAGGGTAGCCAGAACTCGCACTTGGAGAATTTCACATACAGCTCATTACTCCTCAAAGTCTCCAACACCAGATGCAAGTGCTTGAAGTGATCTTCTTCGCACTGCGAGTACACCAATATATCGTCAATAAAGACGATCACAAAGCGGTCCAGGAAATCTCGGAACATCATGTTCATCAAGTCCGTAAACACTGATGGCGCATTCGTCAGTCCAAACGGCATGACCGTGAACTCGAAATGCCCATACCTTGTGCTGAACGCCGTCTTCAGAATATCACATTCCCTTATCCTCAACTGATAGTACCCCGACTTCAAGTCCAACTTAGAATATACCGACGATCCGACTAACTGATCGAACAGATCATCAATCCTCGGGATCGGGTACTTGTTCTTCTCCGTCAGCTTGTTCAACTCTCTGTAGTCGATACACAACCGCATACTCCCGTCCTTCTTTTTAACGAAGAGGACCGGTGCGCTCCAAGGCGACGAGCTTGGACGCACATAACCTTGCTCCATCAGCTCCTCTAGCTGAACTTTCAACTCTGCCATCTCCTTAGGTGCCAACCTATACGGAGCACGTGACACCGGTTTGGCCCCCGGTACGAGCTCGATGGTGAAATCAATCTCCCGCTGCGGTGGGGCTCCGGGAAGACTATTCGGGAACACATCGGGGTATTCAAAAACCACGGGGATGCTATCCAACGTGGACTTTGGCTCCACAGCCCCCACTATTGTGAAGAACAGCTCTGCACCAGCACGAACTGCCTTTACCACCTGAAAAGCAGACATCAGCGTCTTGCTCGACCCCTTGAGTCCCTCGAATGTTGTCCCCCTCCAAACACCTAGCTTGACCTCTTTCCGATCGCAGTCAATCCAAGCTTTCTGCTCCGAAAGCCAATCCATCCCAAAGATAACGTCGAACTCTACTAGCGGCAGCAATGACGCTAGCAAGTCGAACTCTTGGCTCCCAATGTGAACCTTTACGGCGCACACTCTGTCCGCATGCATCGAGCACCCATTTAGTAGCAGCACATCCAACTTGTCCTTCGCCATCGAAGAAGGGACTCCGATGCGTGATATAAAATTTTCGGACAAGAAGGAGTGTGAAGCTCCCATATCGAACAGTGCCCGTGCCGGACTATTGCTAATCAAAACAAAGCCTATGCAAACCATATTAGGCTAACAAGCAATAAACAACAGTATCTAAATTAACTTGCTATAAATTAACTCGTACCTGTCACCACATCCGCTTGTTTAATAGCCTCCTGCTGCCCCAAGTTGTAGAATCTAGGCTGAGTCGGAGCATAGTGGGACGCGGTTGACTCCAAAACCTTGCCCTTCTCTTCGTAAGTAGCTCCTTGTTTTCTCTCGGACTTTGGGCGTCCGCTCCAGCAATCGCGGGCAAAGTGCCCCGTCTTTCCACACGTGAAACAAGCGCCCGGGGTTCAATTGGTAGTTGCCCCCGAGGCACCTGTAGAAGAAGCTGGACCTGACGTCCTAGCCTTCTTGTAGAATCTTCGATAGCCCGACTTCGACATAGTCGGCGCCTTGAACTATGATTTCTTCCCACCAGATTCCTTCTTAGCTTGCAAATTTCTCATGTCCTTCTCCAAGGACCGGGCCGAGTTGACCAAGGTTAGGAAGCCCTACGCCATGGGCCCTGACAGTAGCAACCTCAGCTCATCTCTTAACCCTTCATAGAAGCGGTTAGTCTTGCGCTCCTCATCGGCAAAGGTAGCGCCAGCATATCTCCCCAACCGAGTAAACTCGTGGAGGTACTCGTCTACAATGCTATCTCCTTGCACCAACTTTTGGAACTCGTTCTCTAGTGCGATCCTCTGCGCTGAGGGGAGGTATCGAGCCATGAACAGTCTCAAAAATTCCTCCATAGATACTTCGGCCAATGGCCTTCCCCTCAACTGGTGCAGCTCTAGACCTTCCAACCATAACTTTGCGGCCCCATCCAATAGGAACGTCGCTATTGTGGTCTTCTGCCACTCTTCCGTTTCAGTTGCTGTCATCACCCTATTGACTCTTGAGAGCCAATCTTCAGCCTGGGTCGGGGTTCCCGTTCCCGAGAACACCGGTGGGTGGAAGCCCATCACATGCTTAAGCTGTCTCTTAGTTGCTCTTCGAGGCAACTCCGGCTCCACCGCCACCTGCTCAACCCTTCTAGGCTCCGCCGCTTGGAGCGGCACTTGCTCCTCCGCAGGAGCAGGCTACTGCACCTGTAACACCCCTATCCGTCGCATAGCATATAGCAGTAGGTCCGGCCAGGGCCCGATGCCATATACTACGGACAGACCGGTTGGTTACGCGTTGAAACCATTCAACCAATCACCACGTCCTACACAACACCTAGCGGAAGCAATTTTAAACAGTTGCAAAGAGAACAAGAACCCTGCTACAAAGCATGAATGTCCACTACAAACTCAGGAATGTAATCATACACAAAAGAGAACTGGCCTTAAGGCCTTACATTGTTCACTTAACAAAATAGTGTTTTCATACTTCGGCTCGCAGGCCGGCCATACATGAAAAACGGGAAAGAAACATAAGCAACAAGGCCTTCGAGGGCCGGCACAGCAACAAGAGCTTTAGACCGCTATTTCCCGCTCTGCTCCGCAGCATCTGCAAGCCACAAACCACCGCCCGGTGGCAAACAATAGCAACGGTCAGCAATGCTGACCAAATTATAACGATCCCGCCCCCACACTCGGGGCGGCAATGCTCTTTCCCTGCACTTTATTAGCATAGGCAATTATATAAAGTATTTGCACTTCACCACAGGCGTAGGCTCGCACGACCACACACCCCGTGCACTCAGGGCACATTCTCGGCGAACCGGCCAACATCACGTCAATTCAAGCCATAGACGTTCCCAATCCACCACCGCCTCTTGGACGGTCATCCATATGAGCATTTTGCCTTCCTGGCCTTGGTCACGACAATTTAAGCCATAGACCGCCGAAGACCCTCATCCATGCCAACGGTCCTACTGAACGACATAGACCGGGTACGGTTCCGCCTGACCCGTGCTCACACCGCAACGACAATTTAAGCCATATGCGCAGGCCAAGACTCACCGAGTCCCGTTTCCACCACAATAATCACATAACCCGGTTATGATCACGTTGGCTCCCCGGCCACCGTGTTGGCAAAACCTGCTTTTGCCCAGTTTTCCGGGTGCACCTTGGAGTTAATCTCCAAGGCTCCCTGATGCAATCTACCACGTAGAAAACCCGAAAAATGCCCAAACACCCGGAGTCTTCCCCGGTTCATATGCAATGCAACATCACTGATCCGGCTCTACTTGTCCGGATAGGCTTCACACACAATGCCTATGTCCGTTTTCGCATACGGACTCTACATAAGGGGGACTTTACATATCTACCCCAAGGAACGCTCCAACTCTTCGCTCACTCGCGAGAGAGGGCTCCCTATGCAAAGGAAAAGAGGGCTTCACATGCCCAAGGATGAGAAATCGTTACCCTTGCATTCTTCCGCGGTGCCATCGAAAACTATACGGATGAAAAGCACCGCAATCTCCTTGCCTCAGCGGATCCGAAGACGGCTCGCAATTAGGAGCCCCGAATCTCCACCGGCCGCCGGAGTTGACTACCTTTTTCCTCCTCCAAGCTCTCCCTTCTCTCTAGGTTTTAGAGAGAGATTGGCCAATGGAAAATGGGTTTCTAAACCCTATTTCCCGACTATAACCACCCAGGAGCAGCCCCCCACCGTCAGATCCAAAGCCAAGGAAATGAACGGCCCGGATTAAGTCCAAAATCATAAAATCTGTGCTGAACACGGGTTGGCACACGACCGTGTGCCTGGCCGTGTAGCTCATTCGCCGTCTCGACCAAGATTGAAAACCAGCAACACGGCATGTGACACGGCCTCCGACACGCCCGTGTTGCCTGCGACACGCCCGTATCGGGACCCGTGTCACGCCCCCCGTGTGCAATTTATCAACACTTCGCAGTCAGAGAGGTACACGGCTTGGTGACACGGCATCAGACACGCCCGTGTCAAACTAGACACGCCCGTGTTCGTGCCTGTGTCATTTCCCGTGTACCCAACCGCACAGCCCAGGTGTGACACGGCCTGGGACACGCCCGTGTCCTAGGCCGTGTTCCACCACACGACCATCGTCGACCTGCACTGGTCGACGACACGGCCAGCTCGACGGCTCGAGCTCGACACGCCAGACACGGCCTCTGACCGCCCGTGTCGGGGCCCGTGTCACCTGCACCAAAAATCTTTCTTGGCCAAATTCGATCCCCGTCGCTCCTACAACATATTGGGGTGTTACAATTCTACCCCCCTCAAAGAATTTCGCCCACGAAATTAATAAAGGAAAAACAGGGCTTAACGTAAAACAGTACCTGAGCGGAACAATTCCGGGTACTTCTCGAGCATAGTCTGCTCCCGTTCCAAAGAGAGCTCCTCACGCCCGCAATTATCCCACCGGACCTTAACCATCCGGATCTCCTTGTTACGGAGTCTCTTGACCTCAACATCTTCAATACGAATGGGCTTGACCCTAGTCGTCAACCCTTCGTCCACCGGCACTTGGTCAACCGCGATCACCTGCGAAGGCTCTTGCACCGCCTTCCGCAACACAGAAATGTGGAACACATCGTGTAACCCACTCAACTCCACCGATAGCTTCAAACGGTATGCAGCTTCGCCGACTCGCTCCAGAACCTCAAAAGGTCCAATGTATCTTGGGCTCAGCTTCTTCAAGCGTCTCACCCGCGAAACCCCCTTGAACGGCTTCACTTTCAGGTATACCCAATCGCCTACCGCGAACTCCACGTTCTGGTGCTTGGCATTGTAATACTTCGCCTGCCGGTCCTGAGCGATCAACAAGCGCTCCCGAATGATCCGCACTAACGAGGTAGCACTCTCCACCTCCTGCTTCTTGTACAACCTTGCCTTACCCGTTTCAAGCCACGATAACGGCGTGCGACACTTCCTACCATACAGTGCCTCGAAGGGCGCCATTTGTATACTTGCTTGGTAGCTGTTGTTGTACGCGAACTCCACCAAATACAGGTGGTCTTCCCACTGCTTACCGAAATCCAGAACACACATGCGTAGCATGTCCTCCATCGTTCTATTGACCCTCTCGGTCTGCCCATCCGTCTGCGGATGGAAAGCTGTGCTGAACTTTAACTTTGTTCCCAGCATCTGCTGCACCAACCTCCAATCATTTGACGTGAACCGCCCATCGCGATCACTCACAATGCTGCGGGGCACACCATGCAGTCTAACAATAATGTCAACATACAACTTTGCCAGTTTCCCCACTGGATCATCCTTCCTATGCGGAATGAAATACGACAGCTTGGTTAGCCGATCTACGATCACCCAGATGGCGTCGTTACCATTCTGCGACCTTGGAAACCCGTGCACAAAGTCCATAGATATATCGTCGAATTTCCACTCCGGTATAGGCAAGGACTTCAGAAATCCTCCCGGCTTTTGACATTCCGCCTTCACCAAGGCGCACGTTTGGCATTTTGCTACGTACAACGCCACATCTTTCTTGAGCCCCGGCCACCAAAACAACTTTTTGAGATCACGATACATCTTCGTGCTCCCTGGGTGGATTGAGTACTTGGTATGATGAGCCTCGTACATCAACTCCGCCCGGAGGTTACCCCCACTCGGGACGCACAACCGATGATCCTTCCTTAATAAACCATCTTCCACCGAGAACTGGGAATTTGACCCATCCAGAGCGGCCTCCATAAGCCCCTTCATGGAGTCATCTAACTCCAATGCCTGCCGAACCCGGTCAGCCAGGTCATACTACACTTCTGTCCAGTTTAACATTGCTTTGGCGCTCGTCTGCTTGTCAACGCAACAGATCTCAAGCTCCTCCAACTCCCGTACTAGCCGCTCATCATGCACCGACAACCAGTTGGCTCGGGCGGGAGCCCTGCGGCTCAGCGCATCCACAACTGCGTTGCCCTTCCCGGGTACATAATGTATTTTGAAGGTGTAGTCCCCAAGGAACTCCATCCACCTCCTCTGCCTCATATTAAGGTCCTTTTGATCCAACAAGTATTTTAAGCTCTTGTGATCGGTGTATATATCGACCCTTACACCGTAAAGGTAGTGCCTCCACAACTTGAGTGCAAATATCACGGCCGCCAACTCCAAGTCGTGCACCGGATAATTTCTTTCATGCACCTTCAACTGACGCGATCCATACGCTATCACGCTCCCATGCTGCAACAACACGCAGCCCAAGCCACTACCTGAAGCATCGCTATACACCTCGAAGCCCTCGGTCCCACTCGGCGAACTAAGCACTGGCGCCGTGGTCAACTGCCTCTTCAGCTCCTCAAAAGCTTGCACGCACTCTTGCGTCCACCAGAATTTCTGATCCTCCCTTGTCAACTTCGTGAGAGGTAATGCTATCCGCGAGAAGTTCTCTACGAAGCGCCTGTAATATCCGGCAAGCCCGAGAAAACTACGGACTTCCGCGACAGAAGACAACGTAGGCCACTCCTGTATCGCAACAATCTTCGCCGGATCCACCGCTATACCTTCCCCACTTACTATATGACCAAGGAACGCTGCTGAGGGTAGCCAGAACTTGCACTTAGAGAATTTCGCATAAAGCTCATTCCTCCTCAGAGTCTCCAACACCAGATGCAAGTGCTTGAAGTGATCTTCGCACTGCGAGTACACCAATATATCGTCAATAAAGACGATCACGAAGCGATCCAGGAAATCTCGGAACATCCTGTTCATCAAGTCCATAAATATGGATGGCGCATTCGTCAGTCCAAACGGCATGACCGTGAACTCGAAATGCCCATACCTCGTACTAAACGCCGTCTTCGGGATATCACACTCCCTGATCCTTAGCTGATAGTACCCCGACTTCAAGTCCAACTTGGAGTATACCGACGATCCGACTAACTGATCAAAGAGATCATCAATCCTCGGGATCGGGTACTTATTCTTCTCCGTCAGCTTGTTCAATTCTCTGTAGTCGATACACAGCCGCATACTCCTGTCCTTTTTCTTAACGAAGAGGACCGGTGCGCTCCAAGGCGACGAGCTTGGACACACATACCCTTGCTCCATCAGCTCCTATAGCTGAACTTTCAACTCTACCATCTCCTTAGGCGCCAACCTATACGGAGCACGTGACACCGGTTTGGCCCCCGACACGAGCTCGATGGTGAAATCAATCTCCCGCTGCGGTGGGGCCTTGGGAAGACTATCCGGGAACACATCGGGGTATTCGCAAACCACGGGAATGCTATCCAACGTGGACTTTGGCTCCACAGCCCCAACAATTGCGAAGAACAGCTCTGCACCAGCACGAACCGCCTTCACCACCTGAAGAGCAGACATCAGTGTCTTGCTCGACCCCTTCAGCCCCTCGAATGTAGTCTCCCGCCCTACACCCAGCTTGACCTCCTTCCGGTCACAGTCGATCCAAGCCTTCTGCTCTGACAGCCAATCCATTCCAAATATAACGTCGAACTCTACTAACGGCAGTAATGACGCTAGCAAGTCGAACTCTTGGTTCCCTATGTGAACCTTCACGGCGCACACTCTGTCCGCACGCATCGAGCACCCATTCGGTAGTAGCACATCCAACTTGTCCTTCGCCATCGAAGAAGGGACTCCGATGCGCGATATAAAGCTTTCGGACAAGAAGGAGTGTGAAGCTCCCGTATCGAACAGTGCCCGTGCCGGACTATCACTAATCACAACAAAGCCTATACAAACAATATTAGGCTAACAAGCAATAGATAACGGTATAAAAGCTAACTTGCTATAAATTAACTCGTACTTGTCACCACGTCAGCTTGTTTGATGGCCTCTTGCTGGCCCAAGTTATAGACTCTAGGCTGAGTCGGAGCATAGTGGGACGCGGTCGACTCCACCGCTTTGCCCTTTTCCTCGTAGGTAGCTCCTTGTTTCCTTTCGGACTTTGAGCGTCCACTCCAGCAATCACGGGCAAAGTGCCCCGTCTTTCCACACGTGAAACAAGCGCCCGGGGTTCGATTGGTAGTTGCCCCCGAGGCACTGAAGAAGCTAGACCCGATGTCTTAGCTTTCTTATAGAATCTGCGGTAGCCCGACTTCGACGTAGTCGGTGCCTTGAACTCCACTTTCTTACTACCGGATTCCTTCTTCGCTTGGACATTCTTCATGTCCTTCTCCAAGGACCGGGCCGAACTAACCAGGGTCATGAAACCCTGCGCCTTGGGCCTCGACAGTAGCAACCTTAAATCATCTCTTAGCCCTTCATAGAAGCGGCTCGTCTTGCGCTCCTCGTCTGCGAAGGTAGCGCCGGTATATCTCCCCAACCGAGTAAACTCGTGGAGGTACTCATCAACGGTGCAATCCCCTTGCACCAACTTCTGAAATTCGCTTTCTAGTGCAATTCTCTGCGCCGAGGGGAGGTATCGAGCCATGAATAGTCTCGCAAACTCCTCCATCGGAACTTCGGCCAACGGCCTTCCCCGCAACTGATGTAGCTCTAGGCCTTCCCACCACAATCTTGCGTCCCCATCCAAAAGGAACGTCGCTATAGTGGTCTTCTGCCACTCTTCCGTTTCCGTCGCAGTCATCACCCTGTTGACCCTTGAGAGCCAATCCTCTGCTTGGGTCCGGGTTTCTACCCCCGTGAATACCGGTGGATGAAAGCCCATCACGTGCTTCAGTTGTCTTTCAGTTGCTCTCCGAGGCAACTCTGGCTCCAAAACTACTTGCTCAACCCTCCTTTGCTCTGCCGCCTGAAGCGGTACTTGCTCCACAGCAGGAGCAGGCTGCTGCACCTGCCTTGCAGGCTGCGCATTGATCATTGCCATGACCGCTTCTTCCACCAACCTAATGGTCTCGGCAGACGGAGGTGTTGCAGGCGCATCGCTTGGCGCACTGCTCGCCTCAGAACCTGGCCGTTCAGACGGCCCAGCACCACTTCTGGTCACCTATAATCGTGCAAAACACCGATAAGCGACCATAAATTATTGCAAACAACAATTATAGGAACACGCAGGTTCCTCAAACATGTGTATTTTCATTCCTAAGTGGACATTTATGGGTTCTTTTCATGTTATAACGATGACGCACACATGTGCTCACCACCCCTTAAAGTGAATTCGTCCACGAATTCATTTAAGCTTGACCGAAACCAGAAGTCTGATACCAATTTGTAACACCCCTATCCGTCGCATAGCATATAGCAGTAGGTCCGGCCGGGGCCCGACGCCATATACTACGGACAGACCGGTTGGTTACGCGTTGAAACCATTCAACCAATCACCACGTCATACACAACACCTAGCGGAAGCAATTTTAAACAGTTGCAAAGAGAACAAGAACCCTGCTACAAAGCATGAATGTCCACTACAAACTCAGGAATGTAATCATACACAAAAGAGAACTGGCCTTAAGGCCTTACATTGTTCACTTAACAAAATAGTGTTTTCATACTTCGGCTCGCAGGCCGGCCATACATGAAAAACGGGAAAGAAACATAAGCAACAAGGCCTTCGAGGGCCGGCACAGCAACAAGGGCTTTAGACCGCTATTTCCCGCTCTGCTCCGCAGCACCTGCAAGCTACAAACCACCGCCCGGTGGCAAACAATAGCAACGGTCAGCAATGCTGACCAAATTATAACGATCCCGCCCCCACACTCGGGGCGGCAATGCTCTTTCCCTGCACTTTATTAGCATAGGCAATTATATAAAGTATTTGCACTTCACCACAGGCGTAGGCTCGCACGGCCACACACCCCGTGCACTCAGGGCACATTCTCGGCGAACCGGCCAATGTCACGTCAATTCAAGCCATAGACGTTCCCAATCCACCACCGCCTCTTGGACGGTCATCCATATGAGCATTTTGCCTTCCTGGCCTTGGTCACGGCAATTTAAGCCATAGACCGCCGAAGACCCTCATCCATGCCAACGGTCCTACCGAACGACATAGACCGAGTATGGTTCCGCCTGACCCGTGCTCACACCGCAACGACAATTTAAGCCATATGCGCAGGCCAAGACTCACCGAGTCCCGTTTCCACCACAATAATCACATAACCCGGTTATGCTCACGTTGGCTCCCCGGCCACCGTGTTGGCAAAACCCGCTTTTGCCCAGTTTTCCGGGTGCACTTTGGAGTTAATCTCCAAGGCTCTCTGATGCAATCTACCACGTAGAAAACCAGAAAAACGCCCAAACACCCGGAGTCTTCCCCGGTTCATATGCAATGCAACATCACCGATCCAGCTCTACTTGTCCGGATAGGCTTCACACACAATGCCTATGTCCGTTTTTGCATACAGACTCTATACAAGGGGGACTTTACATATCTACCCCAAGGAACGCTCCAACTCTTCGCTCACTCGCGAGAGAGGGCTCCCTATGCAAAGGAAAAGAGGGATTCACATGCCCAAGGATGAGAAATCGTTACCCTTGCATTCTTCCGCGGCGCCATCGAAAACTATACAGATGAAAAGCACCGCAATCTCCTTGCCTCCGCGGATCCGAAGACGGCTCGCGATTTGGAGCCCCGAATCTCCACCAGCCGCCGGAGTTGACCACCTTCTTCCTCCTCCAAGCTCTCCCTTCTCTCTAGGTTTTAGAGAGAGATTGGCCAATGGAAAATGGGTTTCTAAACCCTATTTCCCGACTATAACCACCCAGGAGCAGCCCCCCACCGTCGGATCCAAAGCCAAGGAAACGAACGGCCCGGATTAAGTCCAAAATCATAAAATCTGGGCCGAACACGGGTTGGCACACGGCCGTGTGCCTGGCCGTGTAGCTCATTCGCCGTCTCGACCAAGATTGAAAACCAGCAACACGGCATGTGACACGGCCTCCGACACGCCCGTGTCGCCTGCGACACGCCCGTGTCGGGACCCGTGTCACGCCCCCCGTGTGCAATTTATCAACACTTCGCAGTCAGAGAGGTACACGGCTTGGTGACACGGCATCAGACATGCCCGTGTCAAACTAGACACGCCCGTGTTCGTGCCCGTGTCATTTCCCGTGTACCCAACCGCACAGCCCAGGTGTGACACGGCCTGGGAAACGCCCGTGTCCTAGGCCGTGTTCCACCACATGACCATCGTCGACCTGCACTGGTCGACGACATGGCCAGATCGACGGCTCGAGCTCGACACGCCCGACACGGCCTCCGACACGCCCGTGTCAGGGCCCGTGTCACCTGCACCAAAAATCTATCTTGGCCAAATTCGATCCCCGTCGCTCCTACAACATATTGGGGTGTTACAGCACCTGTCTTGCAGGTTGCGTATTAATCATCGCCATGATAGCTTCTGCCACCAACCTAATGGTCTCGGCAGACGGAGGTGTTGCAGACGCTTCACTTGGCGCACTGCTTGCCTCAGAACCTGGCCGTTCTGACGGCCCAGCACCACTTCTGGTCACCTATAAACATGAGAAACACCGATAAGCGACCAAATACTATTGCAAACAACAATTATAGGAACACGCAGGTTCCTCAAACATGTGTATTTTCATTCCTAAGTCGACATTCATGGGTTCTTTTCATGTTATAACGATGACGCACACACATGTGCTCACCACCCCTTAAAGCGAATTCGACCACGAATTCATTTAAGTTTGACCGAAACCAGTAGTCTGATACCAATTTGTTACACCCCTATCCGTCGCATGGCATATAGCAGTAGGTCCGGCCGGGGCCCGATGCCATATACTACGGACAGACCGGTTGGTTACGCGTTGAAACCATACAACCAATCACCAACGTCCTACACAGAGTCATTCTAGCGGAATCAATTTCTTAAGTTGCACAAATAAAAGAACCCTGCCAAGCACGAATGTCCACTACTTAGATCAAATAGGAATGATTAATACAAAAGTACCGGCCTTATGGCCTTACAATAGTTTCCTCATACAAGAGTGTCTTTCATACTTCGGCTTGCAGGCCAGCCATACATGAGATAAACGGAAAACATAAAAAGGGTAGGCCTTCGAGGGCCAGCACCGCAACATGGGCTTTAGCCCGCTATTTCCCGCTCTGCTCCGCAGCACCTGCAAGCCACAATCCACCGCCCGGTGGAAAACAAAAGCAACGGTCAGCTATGCTGACCAAATTATAACGATCCTGCCCCCTCAATCAGGGCGGCGATGCTCTTTCCCTGCACTTTATTAGTATAGCATCAATATAGAGTAAACACACTTCAACACAGGCATAGGCTCGCACGGCCACACACCTCGTGCACACAGGGCACATTCACGGCGAACCGGCCAACGTCACGTCAATTCAAGACATAGACGTTCCCGTTCCACCACCGCCCCTTGGACGACCAATCAAATGAGCATTATGTCTTCCTGGCCTTGGTCACGATAATTTAATCCATAGACCGCCGAAGAATCTCATCCATGCCAACGGTCCCACCGAACGACATAGATCGGGTACGGTTCCGCCTGACCCGTGATCATACCGCAACAACAATTTAAGACATATGCGCAGGTCAAGACTCACCGAGTCCCGTTTCCTCCACAACAATCACATAACCCGGTTATGTTCACGTTGGCTCCCCGACCATCGTGTTGGAAAAACCCGCTTTTGCCCAGTTTTCCGGGTGCACCTTGGAGTTAACCCCCAAGGCTCCCTGCTGCAATCTACCACGTAGAAAACCCGAAAAAAATGCCCAAACACCCGGAGTCTTCCCCGGTTCATATGCAATGCAACATCACCGATCCGGCTCTACTTGTCCGGATAGGCTTCACACACAATGCCTATGTCCGTTTTCGCATACGGACTCTATACAAGGGGGACTTTACATATCTACCCCAAGGAACGCTCCAACTCTTCGCTCACTCGCGAGAGAGGGCTTCTTATGCAAAGGGAAAAAGGGCTTCACATGCCCAAGGATGAGAAATCGTTACCCTTGCATTCTTCCGCGGCGCCATGAAAATCTATGCGGATGAAAAACACCGCGATCTCCTTGCCTCCGTGGATCCGAAGACGGCTCGCGATTTAGAGCTCCGAAGCCCCGCCGGTGACCGGATCTAGCTTCTCCTTCTACCTCCAAGCTCTCTCCTCTCTCTAACTTTAGAAAGAGAGTCAACCAAGGGAAATGAGGGATTCTAAACCTATTCCCGGACTTAAGCCCCTCAGGACCAATCCCAGCCATCGGATCCCAAGACAAGAAAACGGACGGCCACGATTAGGCCTAAAATATAAAATCTGGGGCCGAACACGGGTTGCAACACGGCCGTGTGTATGGCCGTGTCACCCATTCGCCGTCTTGACCGACTCGATAACCAGCACACGGCCTTAGACACGGCCTCCGACACGGCCGTGTCGCATGCGACACGGCCGTGTCGCGACCCGTGCCACGCCCCGTGTGCAGCGACCACCAATCTCAACCCAAGAAGGACACGACCTGTGACACGGCACCAGACACGCCCGTGTCGCAAGTGACACGCCCGTGTCTGTGCCTGTGTCATGGCCCGTGTGCACCAAACTCGACGAGTGACTGGCACGCCCTGGGACACGCCCGTGTCCCAGGCCGTGTTCAGCTTCTCGACGATCGCCGATCACCAAACATCGACCACATGACCCGTGGCCGAACACACCTGTGTCATGCCCGTGACACGCCCGTGTCACGCCCATGACACGCCCGTGTCATGCCCGTGACACCTGCTACAAAATTCAGACTGGTCTTAAAACGTCACCCGTCCCTCTTTTGAGTTTCGGGGTGTTACAAGAGTAACTAGCCACAATTCTCTTCTCCCTCTGGATCTCTAATGAGACTATCCTTGTACTTGATGGTGTAAATCTGGATGAGAGTAATATTCTTGAGTTGGCTGACTTCCCTAGCCTTCTGATCCAGTAAGGATGCTGCCTCAGCCTGCTGGGCAGCAGCTAGCGGAAGAGAGGCAATCCTCCACAGCTTGCTTTTTGGCCAACTTCCTGCTCCTCTTGAAGGCATCCAGAAGTTCACCATTCTTATCAATCAGTTGATTGACATCTTACTCAGATTCTGACCCATCATCACTACTGGATGATGATGCCTCATAATTTGGACTAGTCTCATAATCTGACTCAGGAGATGAGCTAGATAGAGAGTGTACCTTTACTGGACCAGGCTGATCCTGGATGGATTCTTTATCAGACATTGCCATCAATCCACATCAGTTGTAGGCATATTCATCCTCATCATCCTCCTTTGAGTCACAGTCTTAATATGACAGAGGGGCCCTATTACCTATCCTGACATTAGGACATTCTTCAGCTTCATATGCAATTGCAGCCAACATCTCAATGAGGGCTTGTTCTTCTTCAGACTCTGATGAAGATGAGTCAGTCTAGCTCTTCTCCTTCTTTGCAATGAAGGACTTGTCCTTCTTGCCCTTGTGTTGGTGTTGTTTCTTCTCATCCTCCTCCTTTCTCTTGACTGGGCAGTTAGTTATTACATGCCCAAGTTTGATGCAACAGTAGCAAACAACTTCAGAGGAAATATGTTTATTAGGCTTAGAGTCATACCTGCCTCCCTTAGAGTGCTTCTTCTCTGCCTTCTAGTAGTCCTCCTTGTGATGAGAGGAGGAGGACGGTCTGCTCCTCCACTGCTTCCTCCTCATTAATTTTTGAAGCTGCATGGAGAAGGCAATAAAGTCTTCATCTGACATGCTGCTGTCAGAAGAACTTGGCCCTGTGCTGTCTGAGTCACCAGACCTACTTGGAGGAGAGTCAATCCTCTCCTTGCTCCTCTCGGTGCTGTCTGCTCTAAAGGCCAAAGACTTTTTCTTAGCTTGGGATTTGCTGATGGTCTCCTACTCTTTCCTGACAACCAGCTGCATCTTATATGAGAGCAGCTTTCCAAACAGAGTATGGGGAGGAGTATCAACTAGCTTGACCACCTCTACGATGGAACAGATCTTGGTGTCACAGTCTCTAGCGAGAGACCTAAGAAACTTGTCATTTAGATCATAATGGCTGAAGACCCTCCCATAGGTCTTCAGCTCATTCACTATCGTGAAGAATCTTTCATAGCAGACAGCTATGCTCTCTCCCTTAGACTGCCTAAAAGCCTCATACTCCTAGTTGAGCATGAAATTCCTATCATCTCTAACTTCTTCAGTTCCCTCCATGTAGATCACTAGAGTGTCCCTCATCTCTTTGGTGGTTTGTCAGTGAACCAGATTCTGAAAGGTAGAATCATCTATGCACTAGCAATTATATTCTGTGCCCTCTTGTCCAATACAACCACTATGACCTCATCCTTGGTCATTTCTGAATATGTTTTTGGAGTCTGGACTATTTCATCCAGAGCTGAGACCTTCATAGGGATGAAAGGTCCCTCCTTGACTGTCACAAAGATCCTTGGGTCAGAGGCTTCCATAAACAGCATGACCCTGTCTTTCTAGATTCCAAAACTCTCCTTTCTATAGATGGGAAGTTTCATAGAACCCAGATCCATATGGTTCTCTTCTGAACCCATAAGTATAGTTTTTCAGCTACCCTTTGAGATCTACTCTAACTGTTAAGTCCTTCTTGAGCAACCTCCCTCTGATACCACTTGAAAGTTTTTTAATTCCAAGATAGCTAATCACCTAGAGGGGGGGGGGGGGTGAATAGGTTTTTGGTCTTTTAAATTTTTTTGTCTACTTAGTGTGTTGTGGGTGAGTTATATATTGCTTCCAAGACAATCACACAAAGCACACATAAGGTTTATAGTGGTTCCCCAGATTATGGGTACGCTCACTTTCCCTCCCACCTTTCTAACAGTATGTTAGACAATAACTTCTCCAAAACTCGGCTCCTAAGAGCTTACAATACAGATCCCACAGGATCTCTCAGTGTCCTCTAAGACTTACAACTCAGGCACAAGGCCCTACCACAGAGCAAACTGCTCCTACAACTCAGTGATCAGTAGATCACCTACCTCAGACTAAATCAATAGTCCTACAGCTAAGGCTATAATGGTTAGCCCTATAACTCAGAGAGTAATACTCTCCTACCTCAGGCACAAAGGTTCTACTTCAGGTACATAGGTACTAAACTCAGATCTACACTTGGATCCTACCTCAGTCAGTATAATTCAGGCCTACTACTCATATCCAAAAGGATCCTACATCAAGAAAAGAGTTTGTTGTGGTAGATTGGACACCAGAGAAATTTCTCTGTGCCTTCCTCCTGAGCTGAGTTTACCTCAGCCCTATCTTCTTCTCAGCAGCAAGAGAATAATCTTCAATAAGTTGGAGCTTATGCTGGAAGTAACTCAGAAACTTGTTTCTGAACTTGCTGAAGAAGACTAAAGATTTGACAGTTCTTGTGTTCTTCAATCAACTAACATGGACCTGCAGAAACTTGAAAGCTATACTCCTTTATCGGAATCTTATCTGAACTTGCTATAGCAGAAGAAATTACTATAACTAACTTGAAAGAACTTTTAGATCAGTTGATTTAACTTCAAGCTTCGAGCTCGACAATAATGGCGAGGAAGAAGAAGTTTAACCGCAACTTTTTGAAATAAGAAAACCCTAAAAGTTATTCCTTCAGTCCATCTTGTCCCTTTATCTTCCGCCGATTAACAGCTCCAAGAAGTAGTGGGGACCACCTATGGTTGGTAGCTACACCTTTCTTTAACGGAAGAAGATGTACAGTAGAACTCTAGCGCTATTTGTCGTGTTCTTTAACTTTCCCGCAACTAATTTGAACTTTGTTGACTTTGACTGACGTCAGCATTTGTGGACATAGCCAAATTCTCAGATTCAATCAAGGCGTTGAGTGCGTTGAGTGAATGACCTTCACTCAACGAATCTGGACTTAGTCAAATTCTCTGCACCATCAGGCGTTGAGTGCGTTGAGTGAACTGGCTTCACTCAATGCCTCTGTACTTGGCCAAATTCTTCTGCACTGCTAGGCATTGAGTGCGTTGAGTGAATCTTCATCACTCAACTCACCTGGACTTAGCTGCAACTTTCTTTATCTGCTAGGCATTGAGAGCGTTGAGTGAGCCTTCATCACTTAACGCTTTTGTCCTTAGCCGCTTATCTGGTCTGCTAGCTTGTTTAGGCATTGAGTGCATTGAGTGAGCTGTCCTCACTCAATGCTTCTGGACTTTGATAGATTTTTCTGTCTATCTCTTCTTGATCTTTAACATCACATGAAGATTTCTTCTCTGGCATTGAGTGAGCTGTATTTACTCGACGATTCTGGACTTAGCCAGATTTTTGGACAGAATCTTCAACTGCTTGAGCTTGACTTAACACTTTTTTCATCAGGTGTTGAGTGAGCTGTCTTCAATCAAAGATTCCGGACTTAGTCGATTTTTTAGCTTGCCAATGCTGAGGCTTTGACAGACTCAGCTATACTCGACGATTTTTAATATATGGCGTTGAGTGAACTGCCTTCACTCAATGCCTGTAGACTTAGCCGCAGAATTGCTTTGCAGACTGCTGGGCTTTGAGCGTCCACAACTTACTCAATGCTTTTTGGCATCTGGCGTTGAGTGATCTGGCTTCACTCAACGCCTGCAGACTTAGGTGATTTTCAGCCTTTCCAGCATCCTTCTTTGGCATCTGGCATTGAGTGAATTGGCTTCACTCAATGCCTGTGGACTTAGATAGATTTCTGTCTCTTCACTTTTCTATCTTGTGACCACTTGTCACAATCACTTGGAATACCTGTCCAATCAATGTGACAAAGACCAACCTGCATGTATGAACTTGAACATACATCAAATACAACTATGTGTATATCATTGACTTGTTTGACTTCTACAAATCTAGGACATTGTGGGCAATTGACCTAACAAGGGGAATTTCTATAATTAAAAATTTCACTTACTTTACCCAGAGGTTTCATACTCTCTTTGAGTGACCTAGTAATTACATGATGGTTCAGGTTCAACTTGCTCTCGGGTTTTGCATGAAGCTTAGAAGTTGTGTTCAGTGAGTTCTTAACTATAATTTATTTGTGCATGTTGATTTTTGTAACTAATTCTTTATTTTTAGTTTTGAAATTATGTCTAGAATTATTATACGTGATTGTGCTATTTTTGAGAGTGAAGACTATAGATTCAATGTGGGCATCGTATTTGCTCCTGAATTCATCAAAAGTCTCATTCATCTCCCCAATTTCAACTGTATAATCAACACATCTAGCACAGTCACTTTTTAGTGATGAATTTTCTAAACATAATTTCTCATTTCGCTCTTTTGCTAAAAAACACTCTTTTTCAAGATCTTTGTATTTTTCTTGTAGTTCAGTGCAATTAGTATAAGACATGGAATAATTATCTAAAGAGCATGTAAGAGAGCTAAGCACGTCACTAGAAGATTCTACATTGTCATTTGCTTTCAACTTCTCATTTTCTAAACGTAGCTTTGAGTTAATATTCATCAACTTCTTAATTCTACGTTTAACATTGTTTAGCATGCGCAATATAGAGATAAAATTACAACATAGAGGAGAATTAGACTGCCTTACAATGCACTTGGATGCGGCAAGATCGGAGCATTGAGTGTCTTTGACTCCTTCGTGTATTGCCTCATCCATGGTTGAGATTTCCACTTCTCTTTCCCGTGATGTGGTTGTCATATCTTTCTGCAAGGGCAAGTCTCCATTTGGTTCTTCACTTGGATCCACGAGAAATTACTCAGACTCGTCATCTGCATAAAGAGAATTATAAGTAGACTCAAGAAATTTCCATATATCATAGACAGTGGGAAGCGTGTAGATGAGTTTAAAAATTTCTTGACCAAGCCCACAAAACAAATTGTTCATAGCTTTAGCGTTTATATGACACTCATAGTTAGTTAATTTATTTGGGGGCTTGATACAAGTTATGTTCCATACTTCTATGTCTAGTAGAATAAGGAATCTTCTCATAAGTGTCCTCCATTCGTTGTAGTTCACTCCTGTGAATAAGGGTGATACTAATGAATTTTTTGTATATAGCCTTTCATTCCCACTAGTCGATTCAAGATTAGGGTTGACCATTATTACCGGTGGTAAACCATTTTGGAATAACCTGCATCTGATACCACTTGTTGGATCGTGTGACAAACCTTAGAGGGGGGTGAATAAGGTTTTGAGCGTTAATTAAAAATTTGAAATATTTTTGTCCAGAAAAACTAGTTCTGGAAGCTACCATGGGGAGCTAGCTTGCTAGTGCGCGGAAGTAGGTCACAGATCTCGTTTTCCTGGGCAAATTTCTTCATGGAGAGATATACCCCCTTCGAAGATCCACCAGAGAACAAACATGATGATATACGCAGAAATAAGAACACAAGAAAATTTATTCAATCAAAATCAAAAGGTGTTTTACAATTACAAAAGTTTGATCTCCGTGATGTCGGAGATCGGAGGCGATGAATATCAAATCTCTTTTGGTTTTCTATACTGACCCACTACCCGGACTGGTTGGCTCTCTCCCTTTCCCTCCAAGAAAGGTTTTCGAGCCGGCTCTTCACCTTCACACAGGGAAGTGTCTTAGAGCCCTCGCTAGATCACCCGATCTAGGCGTCCCTTCCCCGGGACGATTTCTCACTAGATCCTCTCCGGATTCCGACGACCTTCACCAGTCAATTTTTCTCACCACAAGAACACGGAAAAAGAGAAAAGTACAAAAAAAATTATAGAAGCATTTAGGATTGAATCTCCCTCAAAAGATTTCTCTGTTGAGCAATCCATGACCGCTGCTAGCGATCTTCATTTGGTTGCAACCGATCAACTCCACATATTTCTTGATGTCCTTGGGTCGCCGGAGATCTTCGTTCTCGAATGGGAGGGAGGCAATTTTCCTTTCCTTCGACGGAGACAATATTTCGGTGCTCCAAAGGCATCATACAAACCCTAGGCTTGAGAATAAGTATCTTTCCTTTGTCTGGAACAAAAAACAAAGCCTTTTATACGTTTTTCAAAAATAGAATACCTCCAGCGGTAGCGCTAGCGCCCGTAGGTCGATGCGCTTGATGCTGACAGCTGTCCTACAAATTTGGAAAAAATATTCAAAAGGACTATTTTCCTCTTTTTCGTGCTACCGCCGCGCGGTACTATGCTATCACCTCGCGGTAGCTCATGTGTTTCGACGAATCTGTCTTGACGATCGTTGAGTGAACTAGCGCTGCGCGGTTGGAGGCTAGCGCTGTGCGGTAATACCCCGAGCGCCTGACCAAAATAAATCCTCAGGCTAGCGCTGACGGTAGCACTATCACTATGCGGTAAGATCCCGAGCGCCCGATCTATTTAATTCAGGCTACCGCCCGACGGTAGGTGCCAGAAGAGAGTTCCTTGCTTCGCTTGAACCTGTAAGCCTGCACACTATACCAAACACAAGATATGATCAAATAAAACATGAGAATTGATATTATTAAACTAAGGAAATGTGAACCGTCGGCTCCAACAACCCTTACCAATGGAAAAATCCAGAGCTACACCCGCATTATCAATACTCCAATGGGTGGTTGCGCAGAAAAGGACGTCTGGTCATAAGAGATAATGAGAAACTTAAAAAGCTTTTATGCCATATTTATCATGACTCAAGTGTGGGAGGACACTCTGGAGTATATGTGACTTGTCATAAAGTTAAACAACAATTCTACTGGAAGAACATGAAGGAATATCTTTATTCCTATATCCAACAATGTTCAATTTGTCAACAATGGAAAAATTCAATGGATAAAACTTATAGGCTCCATCAACCCTTACCAATATCGGAAGAAATCTGACGGGATATTTCTATGGACTTTATAGAGGGATTACCCATGTCAAATGGCTATTAAGCAATCATGGTGGTGGTGGATCGACTGGGTAAGCATGCCCATTTCATACCTGATAGTTTAACTTTCAAGACAACCTAAACACCTAGAGGGGGGGGGTGAATAGGTTCTACTTGTTTATAAAAACTTTTAGGCAGAATTCAATTTAATGGCTAACACAATAATCACAGCAATCACAGAAAATAAAACATCACAGATTACACAATGTTTTATAGTGGTTCCCCAAGGTCTGGGTACATCCACTTTCCCCCTTCACCTATCTAGCAGTATGCTAGATTCGGCCAAACTTCCACTAATCTCAGATCAACAGATCCTACAACTCAGAACCCAACTGGTTCCTACAACTCAGGCACAACAGCCCTACCTCAGCCTTGCCCCAAGGCCTACAACTCAGAGAAGACCCTTCTCCTACACTCAGGCACACAGCCCTACCACTCAGAGTTCAACACTCCTACACTCAGCCTTTATAACATAGGCTTACAACTCAGATCTGTGTAAACAGATCCTACAGAAATATAGAAAAGATTATCTAACTGTCTTGCCTAAATTGAGAGAGAGAAGGCCAAGACAATTCTTGATCAGCTGATGAAATCAACTGTATCTGAGCTTTCTTCAAAGCTTCTTGAATATGAACTTAGCTGAGTTGATTTCCAAACAGCTTCTTGAGAATCCACTGGTGGTTTCTTTCTTCTTCTTCAAATTCTGGCTTGATCTCTCTCTATCTAGCACTTTGAATGATTCTTCTGAATTCTGATTAGAACTCTTCTTTGATCTATCCTTAGATAGTCTTCTTAGATCTTTCGGAGAAGATCTTCTTAAGTGCCTAGCACTTTCTTGAAATGAATTGGATTGTAATCCTTCTCAACTTTTTGATTCTCAACAATGTATTTCAAAAGGTTACTTTCTCCTTCTGAATCTGTCTATTTATAGACTTCCTTCATGGTAACCGGCTGATACGGTTTCTAACCGTTTTCTGACAAGTCTGACAGCTTCAGTTAACCGGTGGCAACCCACAGCTGCCAAGTCTTCAAACAAGTCCTGTGCCTTAGTCTTGAACCACAAGTTGTCGAGACAGTCTGTCAGAAAGTGTCGAGACCATCTGTCTATCTGTGTCGACACAATTGACTTTGGTGTCGACACAGTCTTCAGTGATGTCGACTAAGTTGCCTTTGAGTCGACACAGCTTCTTCTGAAATAACTTGTTCTTGACCCTTCAGTGTGTCGACACAATCTTCTTTTAACTCTGCTGTAATGTGTCGACTTAATCACAATGTGTCGACACATTCTGCTGGTGTAGACAAACTTGAGGTCGACTATATTCTTCTGTGTCGACACATACTGCTGGTGTCGACAAACTTGAGGTCGACTATATCCTTTTGTGTCGACACATTTTCCCAATGTTGAGGTCGATGCTTTTCTTCTGTGTCGACACAAATTCCCAGTGTTGTGTCGACTTACTTCTTCTGTGTCGACACACTTTCCCAGTATCATTGTAGACTAACTGCTATGTGTCGACATACTTCCTCTGTGTCGACACTTTTTCCCAGTGTAGTTGTAGACTAACTGCTATGTGTCGACACTGCTTCCCAGTGTTGATGTCGACTAATTTCTTCTATGTGTCGACACATCCTTCTCTGTGTCGACACTTGGACTTAGAATTTTTTCTGCATACTTTATCAATTCTTCACCTGCACATGTCAACTCAAAAACAACATCAAATACACCTTGATGTATATCATTGAGCTAGGTTGGGCTTCTTCAAATCAGGTACACATTTTCCAATGTACCCAACAATCTCCCCCTATTTGGAGAAGTCATAACCCTTATAGCCAATGATTTACACCATTTATAAACAGTACTAAATTGATGATATGTGACATAACAGGAATACTTAATATAAACAAAAACATAAAAAACAATCCATCACAGAATGAACATTATAATATGCCAATCAACATTTTGTTTATAACTGGGTAATGTTTGATTACATTGTTTTACATTTAATGATCACATCACAACATTACAAAAACACTATGAAGGAACTAAAAACATAATCAGGATTGATCAGGCTCTCTTATGATAATCCCTTTGCCAGATTGAATTGTAGCTGTCACAGGAGCATCTGATTCTTCAGCTATCTTCTTTCCTTTTGATCAGCTTTCTTCTGAGCTTCTTCCTTGATCCTTTGCCTTTCAAAATAGTGAAAAGGCTTTGGGAAGTACTTGCTTGGCTCCTTAGCATCTGGTGGCAGCCTTCCCAGCTTAGCTTTCCTTCTGAATTGTACTATTGCTTCCTGTCTTGCCTCATACTTCTACCATTCTATCTCATTGTACCACTTCCCTCTCTCATGAACTTTGTCTTGTACAACTTTCCATGCAGTGAGTATTATGTTCCTTGAAGTAGGACTCCACTGCTCATAATCTGGCTTGAGTGCAGCCTGCTCTCTGAATCTCTTCTTTGCTAATAGAGCATCTTGCTATTCTTTCAGAGTAGCCTCTGGCTTATCAACCTTCCCAATGACAATATTAGTAACCTCCTTTGGAGGACTATACATGCCTTGAACCTGCTGATCAATCATGTCAAAATCTGGAGGGGGGTAAATGACTTGGGCAATCTCAGGTTGATTGCCTTCAAGTAGATTTGTTTGTATTCCTGACTCAGCCACCATAGCATCATCACACAATGGGGGATATCCCAATGTGGCTCGGATACTATTGGTCACCCATTTGGAGTGCTCTGAGCCTGCATGAATTAGCATCCTCTCCCCCTTTATGGCTTCTCTAGATACATGATCTCTTAGATCTTCCTTTTGAAATCTGATTTGGCCATCCAGATAATTCACACCCTCTTTAAAAAATGGTTTTAATCTTTGAAGCTTTTCAGATATTTCTTTTTGAGAGGTAGTGATTGCAGTCTTAACAGAAGCAATGACAGCTTGAAAATTCTTATCAAATTCTTTCCTTTCTTTTGTTTTATCTGTAGGCAGGCCAGGAACAAACTTCTTGACTTCCTCAATGATCGCATTATGAGATTCAATTAAATTATCATTCATTCTTAACTTATTTTCCAATACATAGCTTTGCTTCAGGGCAATATCATCTACCTTTTTAGTAATAGCCTCTTGTTGTTGAGCTAGATAAACCACAGCATGGCCTCCCTTTTGGAAGCAATCTATCATTTCTTTCTTATGCATATTGACTTGAAACTGGATGGACTTTATATCCTGAGCTAAGTCAAACTGAAGTGACTTGCTATTTTCATCAACATACTTTTCCAGAGCCATCCTTTGTTCATCCAATTTTACCTGTAGATGTACCATAAATTTGTTTTGATCAAAGGCAGGAGATACTTGTTGAGGTGTTGTCTGTAAAGCTTGCTTATAATGCTTGCTTCTTCTCTTAAAGACAACAAATTTTCTTTTCTTGGCCATTCTGGCTTCTTCAGTTTCAGTATCAGACGAAGTATCTAGGTGAATTCTTTCTTGAGGAGGATGAAGTGTATCTGTCCCAGTGACCTGTTGCTCAGTCTCAACATCCACTGGCTCCCCCTCAACCTGTGGCTCAACTTCAGCTTCCTGATCAATGTCCATACCTATGGACTTCTCAATTTCTGGTTCTCCTCCTACTTTATCTGTAGTAGTATCAGCATCAGGGAATAACTCCTCCAGAGTAAATTCCAGTTGAGCTGTAACTTCAGCAGCAGTTTAAATCTTGAGATAAGTCTAAATGTGCTTCCTCTTGCACTTGTACTGACAACAGCTCCCCCTGAACCTGTGCAGTAATAAGAATATGAGCAATGTCTTTTATAGTAAAACACATTAGCTCCCCCTACACTTGTACCTGATCAGGAGTGGATACATTTTGAGCTGGAGAGTGAACTGGCTCCCCCTGTATCTGTGCAGGTGTTGACACTTGCTGTAGTATAGTTGAGTCAGGCTGTTCTTCAACCTGTGTCCTGAGTGGGTCTTCTTGTTGTTGTTCAGTTTCTTGAGTTTGAGAAGGGGATTTCACAGGGGTGTCTGGCCTGCTCTCTTCAGGCACATCCTTGGACAGCACCCTATCCCACCTAGAGAACAGTCTCATATCCATCCTTCTCATATGATTAATCTTAGTCCCTGGCAGTTGCTGCATCACTTCAGGAATCACTCCAGTGAGATATAAGCTCATGATTCTAGCCATGTTGGGCTTCTTGATTCCTTCTTTGATCTTTTCAAAGAGTACTCCTGACCAATCAGTAGGAATTGTAAAAACAATTCTGGTCATAAGGCTGAATATATAGGCAGAAATCCTATCATGTCCACCTGTCTTGCAGAGGATCACTTTCCCAACAATTTCAGACAAGAACTTCCCTTGCTGACTCATACCCTTCCTGTTGAATGCAGCTCCAATCTTTATACTCGAGTCCAGTCCACACCATTGAAGGGCTTCCCTTGTCTTAGAACTAGGAACTTCCTCTTCATTCTCAACTACTTGTAATTGAAAGATCTTTCTTAAACTTTTTGGAGTAATCTTCACCTTAGTCCCTTGAACATTGGACTTAATCTTGAGGCCATTTGAGTGGACTGATGCAGAGATAAAGAACTCGTGCACCTCCTTCTTCCAGATTTTAGTCGGTTCTGAGATTAGAAATTCTAACCCTGACTCGGAGAGGAAGGTGATTACCCCTTGAACATCTGGCGTCGCATCTGCAAAGGCCTGGCGCACCAACTCATACCCTTCATTGACGTTGTCTTCAATCCTTGGCGCCATCGATACGTCGAGAAAGCTTGAGAGAAGAGAGAAAGTTTGACTGTCGACACAGGGTTTTTGTCTCGAAAACCTTGGAAGCGTGTCGACAGATAGAGTTTTTGACCTATTTATACCTTCTGTTGAAAGAAGTTCAAAAGGCGCCAAAAACAGACTAAATGTGTCGACACAGACGGAATGTGTCGACACAAACTTCTATTGTCTCGACATTACTTCAGCCTACTATGTGTCGACACCAGTTTGTGGTTATGTCGACACCTTGGATACATAGTAGATAAACAGAAATTCTGTGTCGACTCTAAGGATAAGTGTCGACACATATTCTGTAAGTGTCGACACCATTATCCTGGTTGAGTCGACATTACATTTCTGGTTAAGTCGACAATATAACTCATAAGTGTCGACACATATTCTCTGTGTCGACACAATATTTCTGACTTGTCGACATATTTCTCTGAGTCGACACATTATTACTGAATGTGTCGACACATTCTTACTTAGCCAATTTCTGTTGGTTCAACACCACTTTTAAGTGTTACTTCAATGTGTCCTTTTTAACACTTGATTATGTTGTTATTACTTTTACTTACTTACATACCACTTCAATTGCATTGTTAATGATTTTGTTAATACATTAATCAATGGTTAACATACCTAATTCAATTTTGAATTTATTGAATTTGGTTTCATCTAAAGGCTTAGTAAATACATCTGCTATTTGATAATCTGTTTTTACAAATTCCAATGAGATGTCTCCTTTTTCTACATGTTCTCTAAGAAAATGGTATTTGATTTCTATATGCTTAGTTCTACTATGAGAAACTGGATTATTAACAATAGAAATAGCACTCTTAGAATCACATAAAAGAGGTGTTCTACTTACCTGAATACCATAATCCTTAAGCTGATGCTGCATCCATAATAGCTGTGCACAGCAGCTTCCAGCAGCAACATACTCTGACTCAGCTGTGGAAATTGCCACACTGGTCTGCTTCTTACTACTCCATGATATTAGTCTTCCTCCCAGGAATTGACAAGTACCTGTAGTACTTTTCCTGTCCTCTCTACATCCTGCAAAATCTGCATCTGAATAGCCTGTTAGTAGAAAATCTCTATTCCTAGGGTACCAAAGGCCTAGATTATGAGTGCCCTTTAGATATCTCAGAATCCTTTTGACTGCAGTATAATGAGATTCTTTAGGGCAGGCTTGGTACCTAGCACAGACACATGTTGCATACATAATGTCTAGTCTACTAGCAGTGAGATATAGTAGAGACCCAACTATTCCTCTATACAATGATTCATCAACAGGTTTACCTGTCTCATCTTTGCATATAGGCATACTTGTTCCCATAGGAGTTCTCATGGTGGAGGATGACTCCATACCATATTTCTTAATTAATTCTTTGGTGAACTTAGACTGGGATATGGACAATCCATCATCAGTCTGTCTTACTTGGAGTCCCAAGAAGAACTTAAGTTCTCCCATACTGCTCATCTCAAACTTCCCTTGCATAAGTTTGGCAAACTTTTTATAAAGGTTGTTTTCAGTAGATCCAAAGATTATGTCATCAACATAAATCTGAACTAAGATGATCTTACCTTTTGATTCCCTAAGGAATAGAGTTTTGTCTATCTTTCCTCTTGAGAATTTATTCTCAATGAGAAAGGTAGACAGGGTTTCATACCAAGCCCTTGGAGCTTGTTTTAACCCATACAAAGCTTTCCTAAGCTTATACACAGAATCAGGTTTAAGAGGATCTACAAAACCTGATGGCTGCTCTACATATACTTCTTCTTTAAGGTCACCATTCAGAAATGCTGACTTCACATCCATCTGGTATACTTTGAAGTCTTGGTAGGCTGCATAGGCAAGGAACATTCTGATAGCCTCCAGCCTTGCTACTGGAGCAAAGGTTTGATCAAAGTCAATCCCTTCTTCCTGCCTGTATCCTTTTGCAACTAACCTTGCTTTATTCTTCACTATTATCCCACTTTCATCTAGCTTGTTCCTATAGATCCACTTGGTGCCAATTATGTTGTGGCCTCTTGGTTTAGGAACAAGCTCCCAGACTTTGCACCTTCTGAATTGATTCAGCTCCTCTTGCATAGCATCAATCCAGTGCTGGTCTTGGATAGCTTCTTCAAACTTCTTAGGTTCCATTTGAGACAAGAAACTTGAATGTAATACTGTGCTTTGATTTCTGCTTCTAGTTTGCACTCCTTGTCTTGGATCACCAATTATCTGATCAGCAGGATGATCTCTTAGATATCTTATAGCTGGAGGAAGATTCCCTTCAGGTTGAGCATCTCCAGCTTCTTCATTCTACTGAACCTCTTGGTTTTCATCAGCTTCCATTATCTCTTGTACTCCCCCTGGACAGCAGCCTTCATTTTCCAATGCTCCATCTTCCTTTGAAGCTTCAGCAATGGAGAGCTTGTCCATCCTCTTGCTTATACCAAACCCTTTGATGACTCCTCTTTCAGATCACCAAAGATCACTTTAGGTCCATCTTTGACAGATGAATACTCCTTCAGCAGCCCCTTTGTTCCAGTCATGTGCCTGGAACAACCACTATCCAAGTACCATATAGGGGCATGATTACTTGGATTCACCTGCAATATATAATTACTTACCCTTAGAACCCAAGTAAGTCTTGGGTCCTTGGTTCAGGTTAGCATTAACAAAGCTATCATAACCTCTTCTAACAGGTAGACTCTTATTCTTTATAACACTTGTGTTATACCAACAGTCTAATGCAAAATGGCCTCTCTTGCCACAGCACCAACATTCAAACTTATTGTATCTAGATCTAGCTATATCTTTGTCAAAGGAATTACTGTTCATTGCTGGTGCTGTTGCAACTTCACCTACTTATTTCTTAAAACCATTGGGTTTATGACCATAGGTAGGCCTGCTTGCATTTACACCCTTGTTCTTCAGAACATTAGTCTTAATATGACCTTGAATGTCTTCATGATCATATTTGTTAGAAGGCACTTTCACCTTACTAAACTTTATGGGGACTGAAAGGTTTAGAGGCTGAACAGGAGCTTTGCCTTTCCTCTTGAATCTGCCAGCCCTGGAGTTACCTTTAAATCCTAATCCAGCCTTACCCTTTTGAGTGACAAATTCATCTATCAAGGGTAAGACAGATTTTGGCTTAGAGTAACTAGCCACTAAATCCCTTTCAATTCTAAGTCTGGCCTCCAGACTCTTCACTTGATCATTAGTATAATTAATTGTGCCCATCTGAATAATAGTTATATTTTTCAGCTTGGCAATTTCATTTAATTTTTGATCAATAACTTTTTCTAACTCAGTTGTAGCAATCCTTAGTTCAGCAATTTCCTGGGCCTGAGATTTAACCAGGTTCTTGCTTTTCTTAAGGGCCTGCAACAGGTCCCCATACTTGTCTATCAATTGATAGACATCTCCTTTAGATTCAGATGCATCTACATCTGTTGATGCAGATGTAGCTGATTCTTCACTTGTACAACAAATAGAGGTAATAGAAGGACATTGTACCTTATTATGACCAGACTGATTTTGGCATATGTCCTCTTCTGATCCTGCCATCAACCCCATGCATTGATGTTCATTGATGGAGTCTAGCAACTGCATAAACTCCTCTTCCTCAGATGCAGCATATAGTCCAATATATGCTTCAGCTTCAGATCCTGATTCTGAAGTTGACTGGTCTGACAGACTCTTATCTTTCTTTGCTACAAAGGATTTCTCCTTCTTGCCTTTCTGATAAGTCTTCTTCTTTTCTGAAGATTCCTTTCTCTTGTCAGGACAATCAGCCACTACATGTCCAGGCCTATTGCAACAATAGCAGACAATCTTTGAAGTAGTGGCTTTGCTGGGTTTTGATCTGTTCTTCTCTTTCCTTGATGACCTTTTCTTCTTATAATAGTCATCAACTTGCTGTGATGGGGAAGGCCTAGACTTCCACTGCTTCTTCTTCAAGAACCTCTGGAATTGTCTTGTGAATGCAGCAAAATCTGCATCTGAATCACAGCTTTCAGAGCCCTTGTTGAACTTTCAGAACTATCTTCTGTAACTTCCTTAGGAGGAGATGGTGATTTCCTCCTATTCTTTCTAGTGGCTTCTGCATTGAATGCCACAGTCTTTTCTCTATGCTCTCCTCTTGAGTTTCTTTCCTCCTCCTTCCTCACCATAAGTTGCATTTCATAGGATAGCAACTTTCCAAACAGGGTTGGAGGAGATATCTCTGCCAATTTAGCCACTTCTCTTATGGCACAGATCTTTGTATCCCAATCCTTTGATAAGGATCTTAAGAATTTGTCATTCAGTTCATAGGTACTGAAGACTCTTCCATAGGATATTAGCTCATTCACAATTCTATAGAATTTCTTATAGCACTCAGTTATGCTATCAGATTTTCCTTGTCTAAAGCTTTCATACTCCTGATTTAGCATAGACTTCCTGTCCAGCCTTACTTCTTCAGATCCCTCCATGTAGACAATCAATGTATCCCACATCTCCTTGGAGGTCTTGCAGTGAATCAGATTCTGAAATGTTGAATCATCTATGGCACTAACAATAATGTTCTGAGCTCTTTTATCCATGGTTGCCAAGATGATTTCATCCTTGGTCATTTCTGAATAACTCTTTGGAGTTTGGATATTTGCATAAAGAACTGATACCTTCATTGGAATGAAGGGGCCTTCCTGTACTGTGATGTAAATTCTTGGGTCAGATGCTTCCATAAACAGTCTGACTCTTTCTTTCCAGATACCAAAGATTTCCTTCCTGCATATGGGTAATTTCATAGACCCTAGCTCCTTATGATTCTCGCCAGAACCCATCTTCTTGAATCTTGAATCTGCCTTTCAGATCTACCTCAGACTGTTAAGTCCTTTTTGAGGAACCTCGCTCTGATACCACTTGATAGTTTAACTTTCAAGACAACCTAAACACCTAGAGGGGGGGGGGGGTGAATAGGTTCTACTTGTTTATAAAAACTTTTAGGCAGAATTCAATTTAATGGCTAACACAATAATCACAGTAATCACAGAAAATAAAACATCACAGATTGCACAATGTTTTATAGTGGTTCCCCAAGGTCTGGGTACATCCACTTTCCCCCTTCACCTATCTAGCAGTATGCTAGATTCGGCCAAACTTCCACTAATCTTAGATCAACAGATCCTACAACTCAGAACCCAACTGGTTCCTACAACTTAGGCACAACAGCCCTACCTCAGCCTTGCCCCAAGGCCTACAACTCAGAGAAGACCCTTCTCCTACACTCAGGCACACAGCCCTACCACTCAGAGTTCAACACTCCTACACTCAGCCTTTATAACATAGGCTTACAACTCAGATCTGTGTAAACAGATCCTACAGAAATATAGAAAAGATTATCTAACTGTCTTGCCTAAATTGAGAGAGAGAAGGCCAAGACAATTCTTGATCAGCTGATGAAATCAACTGTATCTGAGCTTTCTTCAAAGCTTCTTGAATATGAACTTAGCTGAGTTGATTTCCAAACAGCTTCTTGAGAATCCACTGGTGGTTTCTTTCTTCTTCTTCAAATTCTGGCTTGATCTCTCTCTATCCAGCACTTTGAATGATTCTTCTGAATTCTGATTAGAACTCTTCTTTGATCTATCCTTAAATAGTCTTCTTAGATCTTCCGGAGAAGATCTTCTTAAGTGCCTAACACTTTCTTGAAATGAATTGGATTGTAATCCTTCTCAACTTTTTGATTCTCAACAATGTATTTCAAAAGGTTACTTTCTCCTTCTGAATCTGTCTATTTATAGACTTCCTTCATGGTAACCGGCTGATCCGGTTTCTAACCGTTTTCTGACAAGTCTGACAGCTTCAGTTAACCGGTGGCAACCCACAGCTGTCAAGTCTTCAAACAAGTCCTGTGCCTTAGTCTTGAACCACAAGCTGTCGAGACAGTCTGTCAGAAAGTGTCGAGACCATCTGTCTATCTGTGTCGACACAATTGACTTTGGCGTCGACACAGTCTTCAGTGATGTCGACTAAGTTGCCTTTGAGTCGACACAGCTTCTTCTGAAAATAACTTGTTCTTGACCCTTCAGTGTGTCGACACAATCTTCTTTTAACTCTGCTGTAATGTGTCGACTTAATCACAATGTGTCGACACATTCTGCTGGTGTAGACAAACTTGAGGTCGACTATATTCTTCTGTGTCGACACATACTGCTGGTGTCGACAAACTTGAGGTCGACTATATCCTTTTGTGTCGACACATTTTCCCAATGTTGAGGTCGACGCTTTTCTTCTGTGTCGACACAAATTCCCAGTGTTGTGTCGACTTACTTCTTCTGTGTCGACACACTTTCCTAGTATCATTGTAGACTAACTGCTATGTGTCGACATACTTCCTCTGTGTCGACACTTTTTCCCAGTGTAGTTGTAGACTAACTGCTATGTGTCGACACTGCTTCCCAGTGTTGATGTCGACTAATTTCTTCTATGTGTCGACACATCCTTCTCTGTGTCGACACTTGGACTTAGAATTTTTTCTGCATACTTTATCAATTCTTCACCTGCACATGTCAACTCAAAAACAACATCAAATACACCTTGATGTATATCATTGAGCTAGGTTGGGCTTCTTCAAATCAGGTACACATTTTCCAATGTACCCAACAATACCCCTAAGGTATCCAATTACCTCAGTTAGAGGCCCAAGTTTTCATGGATAATATTTTTAAACTTCATGACATGCCCCAATCAATTGTCTCAGATAGGGATGTGGTGTTTGTAAGTAAATTTTGGCAAGAGTTATTTAAGAATTTGAATGTAAAAATCCAAACATCCACAGCCTACCATCCACAATTCGATTCTCAAACGTAAGTGGTTCATATGTGTTTGGAAAATTACTTGAGATGTGTAGCTTCCAACAAACCAAAATCTTGGAGCCAATGGATATCTCTGGCAGAATGGTGGTATAATACCTCTTACCACAGTTCTATCCATGTGACTCCCTATGAAGCAGTGTATGGCCAACCCCCACCAATCCTTGTACCTTATATATCAGGAGGGGCAGCAATGGAGATAGTGGATAGAACCTTGCGCACTAGAGAAGGGGTAATCAGACTTCTAAAGCATCACCTGTAGCTAGCACAAAACCGGATGAAACAGATAGCTGATAGTAAGAGGAAAGAAAATGAAATTCTCGAAGGAGATTGGGTATATAATTGTCCTCTTCCATATAGACAAACCAGTATGCGCCTGTTGAAATACAACAAAATATCCCCTCAGTATTTTGGGCCCTTTCAAATTATCTCCAAGATAAGCCCGATTGCTTACCGTCTGCAACTTCCACCTACATCAAAAATCCATAATACCTTTCATATTTCTCAACTGAAGCAACATGTAGGAGCGGCACCAACATCAAGTACTCTACCTGAGAGTATCGAAAAAGATTCTAGATCGGCGGCTTGTGTAACAAAAAGGTATGCCGACAACACAAATCCTGGTTCAATGAGCGAACACTAACCCAAAAGAAGCGACTTGGGAGGATTATCAATCAATACGGACTGCCTTTCCAGATTTCAATCCTTGAGGACAAAAATCTTCTTAGGGCTTGTTTGGGAAGGCTTTTCAGAAAGGAGAAGGAGCGGTGGCAAAAGGATGGTAGGAAAAGGAGCTTTTGGAAAATGTCTATTAGAAAAGGAGAACTGCTTGGGTGAACTTCTTTTGCAGAGCTTTTCAAAAAGGTGACACTTTATAAATCGTTTGACAAATCTCCGTTGCGGTAACTTTTTTTATTAAAAATGTGCGTCCGGGGAAAAAGACGCAATTATTTCGCCAGGGCAGGTTTTTTTCGCCCGGGAGCGAATTTTTCACCGGGTGATGGTTTTTCTCGCCCGGGCGTGAATTTTTCGCCCGGGCGTGAATTTTTCGCCTGCGCGCGATATTTTCGCCCGGGGCCGATATTTTCGCCTGAGCGCAAATTTTTCGGCCAAACCCTATATTTTCGGTCGGGCCCCAATTATGCGGCCGGGTGTCAATTTTTCGGACGGACGCAAATTTTTTGAACGGGCGCGAATTTTCCGGATGAGAAGGAATTTTTTCGGATGACGGCAAATTTTTCGGACGGACGTGAAATTTTCGGACGGCCACCAAATTTTAGGCTATGCGGGAAAATTTCGCCCGGACGCGAATTTTTTGCACGGATGAGAATTTTTTGCACGGACGCGATATTTCCGCTCGAAAGCGAAAAAATAGCTTACAAGCTAAAAAAATACACGACCGGGCAAAAAAATCACGAACGGGCAAAAAATAAAGTCAAGGCGAAAAATTCGCTCCCGGGCGAAAAACCGCTCCTGATAAAAAAAATCGCGCCCGGGTGAAAATATCGCGCCCGGGCAAAAAATCGCGGCCGGGCGAAAAAATCGCGCCTGAGCGAAAATATCGCCCCCGGCCGAAAAAATCGCGCCCGTGCGAAAATATCGCGCCCGGGCGAAAATATCGCGACCGGGCGAAAAAATCGCGACCGGGCGAAAAAACCGCGACCGGGCGAAAAAATCGCGACCGGGCGAAAAAAACGCCCCCGGGCGAAAAAAACGCGTGCGGGCGCAAAAATCGCCCGCGGGAGAAAAATCACGCGATGACAAAAAAATCGCGCCGGTGTAAAAAAATCGCGCCCGGGCAAAAAAATCGCCCCGGTGAAAAAATCACGCCCGGCGAAAAAAGCGCGTCTGGGCAAAAAAATCGCCCCCGGGCAAAAAAATCGGCTCGGTCGAAAAAAAATCGTGCAACGACAAAAAATGGCACCCGGATGAAAAAAATGCACCCGAGTGAAAAAATCACGTCGGACGAAAAACTGGCTCGGGCGAAACATACACGCTCGGGCGAAAAAAAAATCATGCACGGGCAAAAAACCGCACTCGGGCGAAAAAAACTTACCCGGGCGAAAAACCGCCCGCCTGGGCGAAAAATTTTTGCAACAAGATTTTTGCTCCCGCACGCGTTTTTTTCGCCCGGGGGCGTTTTTTTCGCCCGGTCGCGATTTTTTCGCCCGGTCGCGATTTTTTCGCCCGGTCGCGATATTTTCGCCCGGGCGCGATATTTTCGCACGGGTGCGATTTTTTCGGCCGGGGGCGATATTTTCGCCCAGGCGCGATTTTTTCGCCCGGGCGCGATTTTTTGCCCGGGCGCGATTTTTTTTATCGGGAGCGGTTTTTCGCCCGGGAGCGAATTTTTCGCCTTGACTTGATTTTTTGCCCGTTCGTGATTTTTTAGCCCGGTCGTGTATTTTTTAAGCTTGTAAGCTATTTTTTCGCTTTCGAGCGGAAATATCGCGTCCGTGCAAAAAATTCTCATCCGTGCAAAAAATTCGCGTCCGGGCGAAATTTTCCCGCCTAGCCGAAAATTTGGTGGCCGTCCGAAAAATTCGCGTCCGTCCGAAAAATTTACCGTCATCCGAAAAAATTCCTTCTCATCCGGAAAATTCGCGCCCGTTCAAAAAATTTGCGTCCGTCCGAAAAATTGACACCCGGCCGCATAATTGGGGCCCGACCGAAAATATAGGGTTTGGCCGAAAAATTTACGCTCAAGCGAAAATATCGGCCCCGGGCGAAAATATCGCGCGCAGGCGAAAAATTCACGCCCGAGCGAAAAATTCACGCCCGAGCGAAAAATTCACGCCCGGGCGAGAAAAACCGTCACCCGGTGAAAAATTCGCTCCCGGGCGAAAAAAACCTGCCCTGGCGAAATAATTGCGTCTTTTTCCTCGGACGCACATTTTTAATAAAAAAAGTTACCGCAACGGAGATTTGTCAAACGATTTATAAAGTGTCACCTTTTTGAAAAGCTCTGCAAAAGAAGTTCACCCAAACAGTTCTCCTTTTCTAATATACATTTTCCAAAAGCTCCTTTTCCTACCATCCTTTTGCCACCGCTCCTTCTCCTTTCTGAAAAGCCTTCCCAAACAGGCCCTTAATCTAAAACATTCTTATTTATCTCAGTCAATTTCTTATTCTAGAGAGATTTTGCATATGCAGTAAGTTTTTTCCACTTGTTCTTTCACTAAGCTCTCCCCCTTTCTGATTTCTACACAAAGCTTTGCTATGGTGTCTTCTTTGAATGTACCAACTTCCTCACAAATCTTTATTACATGTTCTTGAGCTTTCTTTTCCAACTGAATTTGATTATTTGCCAGTGTGACAGACTGGTCCATGACCTGACCAATACTGGTAATGGTGTGGTCAATGGCTTTGCCACCAATTCTGAACAGCTCTTTAAGAGAATCTGTATTGTGTTGGATCTCTTCAGATCTTCTGCTCATTTCCTTTTCTAGAGAGGTGACCTGATCTTTGACTGACTGGAGAAATTCATCAAAATATTGCCTTTGGGCAACCAGCATACCTTCAATCTTAGATAAAATATCTGAACTTACAGTTTCAGCAGCAGCAGCAGCAGGAGTGGCAGAAATAATGACAGTATGAGGGGTACTAGATGTAGCAATCTGAGGTGGAGGAGGTGCTTTCCATGGAGGAATTTCTTCTATGACCACAGAGCTCTGGGCTCTTATAGTGTGAGACACTGTATCAACCTCCTCATCAACAAATCTTGAGAGAGAGAAGTCAAGGTTCCTGAGAGGGGCTTCCACCTCTTCAGGTTCTAGCTCATCCTATTCTGTGAGAAGGATGGTCTCTGGTGGAGTAGATGCTTTCCTTGGAGAGGGAGAAGGAGGTGGAGTAGCTTGAGTTGAGGGTGGTGGAGAATGTTCTTTTGATGGTTCTGCAGAGGTTTCTTTGTGAAGGGGAGGAAGTGGTTCATCTGAAATGAGTTCTTCAATCATGCTGTCAATTGCTGCACTTGTGTCCTTGAGGGTTTCCTGTCCTGGAACATTTGATAGGGTGGCATCTGGAGAATCTGCCACAGGGCTCCTGATTAGAGATCTCATTGGGCTTCTGAGAGGAGATCTGCTAGCTGATCTGGCTAGAGAGGAAGGAGTAGGTCTGACAGCAGGAACAGAGGCTGCAGGCTCCCCTTCAATTGCTGCACCAGAATGTTCAGCAACATGATGAGAGGAGGGAGATGGGGTCCTGACCTCAGAGGCAGAAGCTGCAAGTTCTTTAGCTAACTGCTTGGAATTCTTCAGCTTGAGTTCCCATCTTTGGATGGAGGCCAATGAAATCTTCTTCAAGTGATGAACTGGAGTGCCTTTGGAAATTTTAAAAGTGTCTGAATCAATCTCACTCAGCAACAAAGAGATTATCCTTACAAACTTGGGATCTTGAATGCTGTCCCTGATCATCTTAAATACCATCATGCCATATTGAAATTTCTTCCTGCAGATTATAACGTCATAACACCAAATAGGTCATTAGTTATGAAACTAATGGACCCTGTTCTGCACCATAAGATTTTTCCAATTAAATCTACCAGAAACTTTCCTACATCATTGAAGAGATTTCTCCTTAAAGAGATGTACTCCTTAGAAACTCTACAGAAGGAGTAAGTTCTGTCATAATCTTCAAGTGTTAGGTCATCCTCTTCATCCACAACAGGCATCTTCAGAAGCTTTGAAACTTTGGTTTTATCCAACTTGATTTTGATCCCTCTGACTTTAGTTTTCAACACTATACCATTTCGCCTCACCTTGGCATTCCAGAAGAATTCCCTTACATATGGAAAAACAATCTTGCAGGGTTCTGAGAGAACGAACATCAGTCCGGCTGTGTCTAGGAGAAGGAGCAAGTTCTGAAAATCATCTGAAATGTCTGCAATCCCTGCGATGACAAGTTCACTGCCGACTCCTATCTTCGAACTCTGTGCCATGGATGCTGACGGCGACGACGGATGGAGAGCTAGACAATGGCTGCGACGAAGCTTTCTGTCGGTGGAAGACGAAGAGTTTTTGAGAAGAAGAAATTTGAAATGTCGGTTGATTATTGATTTCTAAAACTTTATATATATATAATTCTAATTTTGATAATTAAATGTCTAATTAATCTAATATAAGCATTTTAATAATTCAAAAAATAAATCGGTTTGCGCAAAGACAGAATTGGAAAAGACGGGGCATTTATCGATGGGTAGGGTTAGTTTTCGAGAAGTGTCGTATAGTTCTCGAGAAGTAAGGAAATAAGTTCTCGAGAGCTGATAGTAGACTTCTCGAGAAGTAGCGCCTAGTTCTCGAGAGCTTTCAGAGTACTTCTCGAGAGGTAGAGTTATTAGTTCTCGAGAACTTAAGGGACTTCTCGAGATACAGATTTTTGTTCTCGAGAAGTTGAGTAAGTTTTCGAGAACTAGTACTTTGCTTCTCGAGAAGTAGGTTGAGTTTTCGAGAACAAGCTTCCTCTTGAGAGATTTCTGACCTTTTTGAAAAGTCCTAGATTCTTGAGCCTTGAACTGTTCCACTTTGGTCTATTCTTCTTTGTTCAGCAGCCCAAGTTCAGTTTTGACGAAATTGAACTTGGTCTCGTCCAGTGACTTTGTGAAAATATCTGCAAATTGCCGATCTGTTGGCTCGTACTGCAGATCCACATCCCCTTGCTCCACATGTTCCCGGATGAAGTGATATCTGAGCTCGATGTGCTTTGTCCGGCTGTGCGATACTGGGTTGTTTGCGATTGCGATCACGCTGGATGAGTCGCAGAACAATGGAATGTCTTTGACCTTCATATTGTAATCTTCTAGCTGATTCTTGAGCCACAACAACTGTGCACAACAACTTCTGGCAGAAATGTATTCTGACTTGGCCGTTGAGATTGCGACACAATTTTGCTTTTTGCTGCTCCAAGATATAAGCCTTCTTCCTAGGAACTGACATGTCCCGGAAGTGCTTTTCCTGTCATCTTTGCTACCTGCAAAGTCTGTATCTGAAAAACCAATTAGTTCATTATCATTACTTCTTGGGTACCATAAGCCAAGATTCGGTGTACCTTTAAGGTATCTCAAAATCCGCTTTGCAGCAGCATAGTGAGTTTTATTACAGTTCACTTGGAATCTGAGCACAGACACATGTAGAGAACATTATGTCTGGTCTACTGGCAGTAAGGTAGAGCAAGGATCCAACTATGCTTATGTACTTGGTTTCATCAAAAGGTTTCCCTTTCTCATCCTTGTCCAGAGATATAGCTTAGGCCATTGGAGTCCACATAGAGGTTTCCTCTCCATTCCGAATTTCTTAATCAACTCCTTGGTGAACTTAGTCTGAGAGATGAAAATTCCATCTTTAGATTGTTTCACCTGAAGTCCTAAGAAATACTTCAACTCTCCCATACTACTCATTTCAAACTTTCCTTGCATAAGTTTAGAAAATTTTTTGCAGAGGTTGTCGTCTATAGAACCAAAAATAATGTCATCGATATAGATTTGCACTAGCAAAATCTTGCCTTTAATTTACCTAAGAAATAATGTCTTATCTATCTTTCCCCTTGTGAACTTGTTCTCGAGGAGAAAGGTAGATAACGTTTTGTACCAAGCTCGAGGAGCTTGTTTCAAACCGTACAGTGCTTTTGATAATAAATAAACATACTCAGGAAAGTTAGGATTAATGAAACCTGGGGGCTATTCCACGTAAACCTCTTCCTTTATGTCACCATTCAGAAATGCGGACTTCACGTCCATTTGGTAGACTGTGAAGCCCTTCAGTGCAGCATAAGCTAGGAACCGTCTGATGGCCTCCAGTCTTGCCACTGGAGCGTATGTCTGGTCGAAGTCAATCCATTCTTCTTAACGATATCCTTTGGCGACGAGTCTTGCCTTGTTATTTATGATCATCCCATCCTCGTCCATCTTGTTCCTATAGACCTACTTCGTTCTAATGACATTCTTACCTTTGGGTCTTGGAACAAGCGTCCAAACTTTGCAGCGCTTGAACTGATTCAATTCTTCTTCCATGGCCAAGATCCATAATGCGTCTGAGTTTGCTTCCTCAAAATTATTAGGTTCAACCTGTGAGAGAAAACTTAAATATAAATTCTCGTTAGTTGTACCTCAACGAGTTCTGACACCATCCCGGGGATCTCCTATGATCTGGTCCATTGGGTAATCCTTCAGATGTCTGAGCTCTAGATTCCTCGCATCTGGAACTTCTTCAGCCACTGGAGTGACTTCATCAACTTGGACAATATTTTCATCTTGATCCTCTACCTCTCCAATAGGGGTTGGAGAGGTGATCTTGATGAACTTTTCATCTTTACCTTCGGTCGATTCATCCAAGCTGATCTCTTTAAGCCTTGTACCTGCAGCTTCAACAAGCACACTAGACAATTTGCCTTACAGCAAGCTCGTCTCATCAAATACAACATGCATGGATTCCTCTACAACCAGAGTTTTTCTATTGAAAATCCTGTATGCCTTACTATGGCTACTATATCCTACAAAAATACCTTCAAAAATTTCTCACTAAACTTGGTAGTATGATACTTACCATTGTTAAGTACGAAGCATTTGCAGCCAAAAATTCTAAAGTATGAGACAGTCAGTTTCCTGCCTTTTAGAAGTTCATAAGGTGTCTTATCATGATTTTTGTTTATGAGGGCTCGATTTTTGCACGTGGCATGCAGTGTTGACGGCTTAAGCCCAAAAGTACTCTGGTAGTGAAGCATCACTCAATATAGTCCTGCAGGCCTTTATGAGTGTTCTATTCCTTCTCTCAGCTACTCCATTTTGCTGTGGAGTATGAGGAGAGGAAAACTCATGAAAGATACCTAGGCTTTCACAAAATTCTGTCATGGCCCCAGATTTAAACTCCGTTTCATTGTCACTTTTGATTTTGACTACGGAATAGTTGTATTTATTCTGGACCTACCTGACAAAATTTGTAAAGATATCGAAGGTATCTGACTTGTGTTTCAGAAAGAACACCCACGCAAAACGTGAGTACTCATCAACAATAACCAATGTATAATCCTTACCTCCTAAGCTTCTAAACACCTATTAGAGTTTTTGCCTATTATGCTTTTAAAGGTAGCCCTTGTTTGCTTGCCTTTTACGCATGCATGAAAAGGTCTCTCTTTGACGTGCTTGACATTTGGGGCATCACGTACTAAGTTCTGGGAGAATAATTTATTAATAGTTTTAAAATTAATATGTGCTAGCCTCTTATGCCATTGGTCACCATGAGACGCACTATCTTTAGCCAAAAGACACACTGGTGTAGAAGAATCTATACATATGAAATTTAAACAAAATATGTTCCTGCTTCGAGTGCCTGATAGAATTGTTTCCATATTATCAACAGACTTTATCAAGCACTTGTCAGCGTGGAGCTCAACTATGTATCCTTTGTCGCATAGTTGACTTATGCTTATGAGATTGTGTTCCAATCCCTCCACATAAGCTACATTCGAAAATGATACATTACCGTTAGTGATCATACCGTAGCCTTTAGTTATCCCTCAGTCTGAACCTCCAAAGATGACCTTTGGTCCGTTGCAGACTAGAGTGAAATTCTGGAGTAGGCTTCTTGTCCCAGTCATGTACCGAGAGTATCCACTGTCCAAGTACCAGATTGGCATTTTGGTAACCTTTGGACATACCTGCATTCATGATCACTTTGCCTTAGGAACCCAAACATGTTTGGGTCCTTGGTCTCGGGTTAGAACACTCCCCCTACGAAGATTAACATTCTGAGTGGTCAATCTCATGTTGCCAACTTGAGGAGTAGTGACCTTCCTGGTATTAAACAAACAATCAATGGAAAAATGACCAATTGTGCCACAACACCAACAGTCAAACCTGTTGTATCTTTGCCTTATGTCCTCCTGCTTGACCTTTTGAGATGGTGGTCTAGCAGAGGTAGCATTCTTAGAGGAGGAAGCTTCATGGTGATGGCAGTCACATGATTTCTTCTCCTTCGGAGGCCTTTCCCCAACGGGCTTTACTTTAGGTGCTTTCTTGAAGTTGTTGCCATGATTATAAGGACCATAGCCCTGAAGAATCACTTCTTCATAAGGTGCCTTAAAGACACTCTCACCAAAGTTCCGAGGGAGAGTCCATCCTTGGTACCGAGACTTTGGCTCTACATAAGTAGGCCTGGTCAAGTGACCATAGGATGAGTCCAGATCAAACTTATTTGTTGGAAAGATAACTTTCTTAAAGACAGTCTGATCCATAGGGGCTTTCCCTTTTTCTTTGGCCAAGGCCTTCTTGGCGGCCTTATTCTTCCGTTGATCCTTGTTTCTCCTAGAAGATTTACTAGAAGCGTCACCATGGTCTAGTCCAGCTCCTTGGGCCTTAGCTGAGAATTCAGCAATGAGTGGAAGAACATTCTTGAGCTTGGAGAAACTTTCAACAAGTTTCTTTTCAGCTTTGAGTTGTTCTTACAACTCTTTGATGATTTTCTCTTTAAGGTCGAGGTGCTTAAGAGCTTGATTGTATTCTTAAATAGCAAGATTGAAGTTCTCTTGAAGAGAGTTAGTCTTAGAGACTTCTTTTCTCAAGCTGCTCTCAATAGCCTTTAGAGACTTAATCTCTTTTGCCTGAGTTTTCACGACTCAGCGACATTTGTCGTAAGTCATGATCAACTCCTTGTACTGGGACATAAGTTCAGACTCATCTTCAGAAGAGCTGTCCTCATGATCATGCTCAGAACTTTCAGATTCATAGAGAGGAGTGTGAGATTTTACCTCCCCAGTAAACTGGGGCTCTTGTTCGTCATCTGATTGAGCCATGAGCCCAAAGTAGGCTTCCTATTCTTCACTCGACTCAGATGAGTTGGAGTCGCTTAGAGTCTTGCCCTTCTTGTCCAATAGGCTCTTCTCTGTCCTCTTCTTGTTGTATGCGAACTTCTTTTACTCTCTTCTGCCACCCTCCTTCTTCTTGTGGGGGCAGTCAGCTATGACGTGACCTGGTTTGTTGCAGCAGTAGCAAACAATGTCAGTAGAAATCTGTTTGTTCTGTTTAGAGTTATACCTGTCATGGCTACTCGAGCCTTTCTTTCGCTGATCACCGTCATGTCGTGATCTTGTGTATGAGGCATCCTTGCCTCTCCACTACTTCTTCTTGTTCAAGAATTTCTTGAGCTGCCGTGAGAGCAAAGAGAACTCTCCTTCAGATAGTTCTGACCCCGAGGTGCTTGGCTCAGAGTTTTCTTCTTCACTCACTTCTTGAGCAGGTGCTGGTGAGACAGCTTTGCCCTTCCTTGAACTGTAAGCCTTTAATGCAATAGACTTATCTTTTGAAGAGACACGACTTTTATCTTCTTCAGCTTTTCTGGAATTGATCTACAGTTTATAGGACATCAGCTTCCCAAATTGATTCTGTGGGTCTGTCTCAGCTAGTCTGCCAAACTCATGGATGGCACAGACTTTGTTGTCCCATTTCTTTGTGAGAGACCTCAGAAACTTATCATTCAACTCCCCATTAGTGAAGACTCGACCATACACTCTTAGGCCATTTACTATCTTGAAGAAATTCTCAAAGGTATCTGCAATGGTCTCCTTTGACCCTTTCCTGAAGGCTTCATATTTCTGGTTTAGTAAGGATCTTCTATCATCCCTCACTTCTTCAGTACCTTCCATCAAAGTTACTAGAGACTGCACATCTCCTTAGCCGATTGACAGTGAATCAGATTCTGCAGCATCGAGTCATCGACTGCACTTGCTATAATATTTTTAGCTTTCTTGTCCAGAGAGACAAGTGCAATCTCGTCCTTATCTAGATCCATCAATTTCTTAGGAACCTTCTTGGTTGGATCTATAGTGGAGGTAGTCATTGGGACGTAAGGACCTTCTTCAACAATCATGAAGATTCGGGGGTCCACAGCTTCCATGAAAAATTTGATTCTCTCTTTCCACATGGAAAAGTTATTCTTTGTGCACAGGGGAAGCTTGGCAAAATCTTTGACCTTGTCCATTGCTTGAATAACCAAATGACAACTTTCGAGAGGAAATTGATCAAGGTGTTAAACTTTTAACGACCAACCTCCCTCTGATACCAATTGAAAGTGTAAAGTTGTCAACCTAAATCACCTAGAGGGGGGGGGGGTGAATAGGTGAATCATGCGTCTATTTGCGGAATAAAAATTTTAACGATCTAGCACAAGAAATCAAGCAATCACAGAAAGACAAGAAGATTTATAGTGGTTCCCCAATCTTGGGTACATCCACTTTACCTCACCGATCTAGCAAATCACTAGACTCGGCTATCTCAGATTGAAAACAATCCTACGCCTAAGAACCAAGTTCCTACAAACTCGATCCAAATGGATCTACACTCGGAAGATAAACAAAACTTCCTACAACTCGGAGAACAACGGTCCTACACTCGTAGAATAATCTCCTACAAGATAACAACAAGATTTGGAAAAATATAAACAGAGATTTCTAAGATCTGGAAAAATTCAGCCCTAGGTCTTCTTCTTGAATTGGCGGCTCTTTCAGAAATGGTTGAAGAAGACTTGACGATCTGACCTGAGAAAGCTTTAACCTACTCGATCAAGGAGAAGATGATGATCCCTTAATAACAAGTTTTCTTTGATCGAAAGCAAAAAGATCGATCTACTCGTGAGCAGCGGCGGCGGCTTCAGAACGTGTTCTTTTGGAAAGAGAAGGCCGATCCAGAAATTTAGAATGTACGGAAATCCGCTCCTTGTAATTGTTAGGGTTTTGTCTTAACGAAAAGACTTTATATAGGATTACCCTTAATGGCTAGAAAAGACTGTTGGGGCTGCGGTCCGGAATCGCCCCCGCATTGCGGCGCTATGCGGTAATGGCTTAACTGGCTGCCCCGTGGATCCGTCCGAGGACCTTTGATATAAAGATTAGTATGCGCCTTTGACCTTCAGGCCGGTCTTTTGGTGCAGTTGGTAGCGCTAAGTCCTCTCAATTGGTATCAGAGGGAGGTTGCTCATCAAAGGGGTTAACACCTCGAGTAAGTTCCTGCATCTAGTGTCAATAAGAAGATCAGACTCAAGCATGGAGTTGGATTATGATGTCCCTCCTCTAAGACTCCCCTCATGTACAAAGGAGTACTATCCTGTATGGAAGATGAGAGTACTATTTCATCTGGAGGCCATCGACCCTCGAGCATCACTCATTCTGGAAGAGGGTCCCTTCATTCCCATGAAGGCCTCCTGCTCTGGAAAGGATATGCAGATCCCCAAGGAGACTACTGAAATGTCTGAGATTGAATTCTCTCTTTTCAACTTGGATAAAATGATTCGTAAAATCATCCTGGATGTCTGGACTGGACCTTCCCGGTCAAGACTTGAAAAGTGTAAGACGGCCAAGTCCTTGTGGCAAACTGTATCAGACCTCATGGAGGGATCAGACAGAACAGGGATAAGTCGTCAGCAAGAGGATGAGGCATATATAGGGGTCAGCATTTCTGAAGAAGAAAGTGATGACCAATTTCTCAGTATCAGGGCTCCTGTGTCCTTATCAGAGACTGAGGAGGAAGTTGATGAAGACTACTCAGCTGAGGATGACTCAGCTGCCCCGGTCAGTCCTAACACTATTCCTGATCAGCTAAGTCAGGAACAGGTAACTTCTTCACCTTGCCCCTCTCTTCCTCATGTTCCTGAAGACAGGAATATTTTAGATGATTGCCCTCCAGTAAATCCTGATGCCCTGAAGAGTGCCCTTCAGAAAAGCAACCTGATTGTTGAGGAGCAAGCTCAGGAGATTGCTCGGCTGAAAATCTTATTGGTTCTCCAATTGGCATCCAATAAGGTTAAGGACTCTAAAATCTCAGATCTAGAGAGTAGTCTAAAGAATGAGAAGAGGATAGTATCCAACTTTTCCAAGGTTGATGCTATCAAAAGAAAGGAAGAAAACGGGTGGATCTCCCGAATTATCAATTCATGGAGAAATGGGGAAACGGTATTTAGACCCCCCACTCCAGGAAGGAAAGGTACTCATCATGCCTACAGGTATGATCACAGGAACAACCGTGGTCACTGCAAGGGTGATCTGCCCTCATGTGGAAACACCCATAATGCAAGGGCTGTTATGGCCACCCTTGAGAGAATGCCTAAGGTTCATTCTGAACCCTTTGTATTCTCGGCCACAGCCCCAACTCTACATGAATCTGCTGATATCAGCTCTCAATGCTCCTCTCACCACCCTAGGACACAAAAAAAGGGGGGTTAGAAGTCATGCAGTTAGTGCTCATGGGGCCTCTGAAAGGGTGCTGACTGAAAGGAAGGCACCACCTCCCAGGCCTCATGACACTCACTACATGCCTTCCTTCCACCCTTCCAAGTGTCACGATGGAAGAGGCAATTTTGAGAGCAGATCCGGCTCTATCCCGTTTAGACCTAGGTCCTTGACTACCTCAGTCACCGGGTCAGGTCAGAAATGGAGATACAACATTCACACATGTTGGTATTGTGGCAAGGTGGGTCACTTTGCCATAGATTGTTGGCATAACCCCTCTGTGTCAAGGGCAAGGGCGTTTCCACCCCCTCTGGGCAGAGGTAGTCTTCCTGACAGGATTTCTGAGGGAAGGCACTCGTGTTTTTATGCTGACAAGAACCTAGGACCCAATACATATTGGGTTCCTAAGGAAAGGTAATTCTTTTTTTCAGGATAGTCTAGGTACCCAGGTACATGATGGGACCTAGACAAAAGATGTTCCAGGCTTGCCATGGAACAAGATTGAGGGAAAAGAGATAACGCTAACTATGGTGAAAGGCTTGAACAACTAAGTTTAGATGAGACTGCTAAAGGTGCAACTCCCAAGTACGTCAAGGTTTCCACCTCGACGTCAGCTGGAGAAGTTGACGAGCAGGATGGAGAAAATCTTCCGGAAGAAGGAGAAGCCCGAGAAGATGTCAAAGCTCCAGATGCCAGACTCCTAGAGCTCCGACACGTGAGGGATCATCCTAGAGAACAGATCATCGGAGATCCTCGTGACGATGTCAGAACTCGAAAAGGACGCAGGGATGACAGGAAAAGCACTTCCGGGACGTGTCAATTCCTCGGAAGAAGGCTTATCTCATGGAACCGCAAGAAGCAGAATTGTGTAGCAACTTCCACAGCAGAGTTTGAGTACATTTCGGCTGGGAGCTGTTGCACACAACTTCTATGGATCAGAAATCAGTTAGCAGACTATGATCTCCAGTTTAAGGAAGTACCAATGTACTGCGACTCCTCCAGTGCAATTGCTATTGCCAACAATCCGGTATCGCATAGCAGAACGAAGCATATTGAAGTGCGTTACCATTTCATTCAGGAGCACGTGGAGAACAAGGACATCTCTCTCTGCTATGTTCCCACTGACAAACAAATTGTAGAAATCTTCACAAAGCCTTTGGACGAGGCCAAGTTCAGTCTTTTCAAAACTGAATTGGGGATGCTAAACCATGAGGAATGAAGACCACAGAAGCTCATGGCTCGTGCATCTAGGGGGAGCATCTGTCAGGCACTCAAGTGCAAGCATAGGTGCAAGAACTGAGGGGGAGCATGGGGTCATATGCACCATACCCCGATTTGCAGAAGCCGAAAAGGGGGAGATTACCCTCTCGGCTAAGGTTAAGGTGGCTCCAAGTTTTGCTCTCAAGTAATTGGTAATGAATATCTCTCTCAACTCAATTTTAAGTTTATGAGTTTTATTCCTATATGCTTTATTCACCTTAGCTTGTAGGGTTTAGGCTTCTTCAAATAGGGGGAGATTGTTGGGTATTGCATCCTCAATGTACCTGATTTGAAGAAGCCTCTGTGCAAGCCAAGGTAAATAGACAATGTATTTGATGAAATATTTTTTAGTTGTGCTTGCAGTTATTCCATGCTAAGTACACACCAATGTCAGGGTGTAGTGGGTCAATATACACGGGTCTGTGCAACGTAATCCCTCGTTGAGCAGATCAGTGTGTTGGCCTACGTGTACTCTCTCTATTGGGGTGTACTTAATTTCAAGTACAGGGTTATAATAAAGCAAGAGCAGACAAGGAGCAAGGATGGGCCAAAGACCAGCTCACGGGACGAAAGACGAAAATCGTCTAAGTGTAATTCGTCGAGAATCACTAGGTGATTCTCACCGACTCGTCGAGAATCACTAGTGATTCTCTACGAGTCGTCGAGAATCACTAGTTGATTCTCGCCGGGTTGGGCCGGCTGTCTTGATATAGACAGGAAAATTATCTAAGGCAGAATCGTCGAGAATCATTATGATTCTCGCCGATTCGTCGAGAATGACCTTGCATTCTCGACGATTCGGTGAGAATCAAAAGTGATTCCCACCGGCCCCTACAACCTGTGTTGCCTGAATTCACCAAGTAGAATTCGGCGAGAATCGTAGGTGATTCTCGCCGATTCGTCGAGAATCACCTTCGATTCTCGCCGATTTTGACTTGGCAAATTTTCAGAAAATTCTGGACCGGTCCACGTTACCTGCAGCTGTTTGAACCGGTCTTTGGTCCATCCTTGCTTCTTGTCTGCTCTTGCTTTATTAAAGATTAGTATGCGCCTTTGAGAGGACTTAGCGCTACCAACTGCACCAAAAGACCGGCCTTAAGGTCAAAGGCGCATACTAATCTTTATATCAAAGGTCCTCGGGCGGATCCACGGGGCAGCCAGTTAAGCCATTACCGCATAGCGCCGCAACGCGGGGGCGATTCCAGACCGCAGCCCCAACAATCCCCCCCGGAAACGACCCCGGGGTTTCGAACCCGCGACCCCCTCTGATACCAATTGAGAGGACTTAGCGCTACCAACTGCACCAAAAGACCGGCCTGAAGGTCAAAGGCGCATACTAATCTTTATATCAAAGGTCCTCGGGCGGATCCACGGGGCAGCCAGTTAAGCCATTACCGCATAGCGCCGCAACGCGGGGGCGATTCCGGACCGCAGCCCCAACAATCCCCCCCGGAAACGACCCCGGGGTTTCGAACCCGCGACCCCCTCTGATACCACTTGAAAGTCCACCTAGTGTCAACTATCTTCACCTATGGGGGGGGGGGATAGGTGTCTTTGCAGCGTATTTGCGGAATTAAGATTTTACCTGCACAAGAAAACAGAACAACCAAGCACAGAAAATACACAAGCAATTTATAGTGGTTCCCCAATTTGGGTACGTCCACTTTCCCCCTTCGACCTATCTCCCAACCAGGGACGACTCGGTCACTTCACCAACAGGATTGAAATCCAATCCTTGCACTAACGGAAGGAACCCTTCCACACATAGGAGTCAACACTCCCACAACCCGGGTTGTACCCAACCCTTACAACTGGAGACCAATCGGTCCGTTACAAAGAAATTGAAAATAGCTTGTAAGAAATACAAACGACGTTTGGAGACTAAGGTGTCCCTCTTCGTTCGACGACGTGTTCTTGAAGTCAACGAAGAGTCCACAACCCTAGATCTCACTTGGATTGAATCTTCCCGAAACCGGCGGCGGCTTGGAGCGGCGGCAAGGTTCTCGGAATAAGCGGCGGCGACGGAGAGCTGCTGCAGTGCTATCTTGATTCAACCTTCGTAGCAAAGGAAGCAAGGTCTTCCAACAGTCACACTAGGATCGGTCGTCTCGATCGATTCGGAAGGGGAAGGATTTTCCCGATCAACGAATCAAGAGACAAGGGATCTCTAGTTAGACGCGTGAGACGCTATGCTAGCCTAAGCTTCTGTCGCCGGAGATCTGGAAGAACTTGAGATCAACAGCGACGACAACTGCTCGAACGGCGGAGACGATCGACGGAGCAAGATCGGGGATTTAGGGCTCGACGGCGGCTTGTCCTTTTTGAATTCGCGTTTTTCGTCTTTTTTCTGTTCATACATACGGGGTATATATATAAGGTCAAGAGATGACCGTTGTGGGTCCCACAAAGTAAAGACCAAAGACCGGTGCAGTTGATATAAAGATTAGTATGCGCCTTTGACCTTAAGGCCGGTCCACGTTACCTGCGCTAAGTCCTCTTAATTCCGCAAATACGCTGCAAAGACACCTATCCCCCCATAGGTGAAGATAGTTGACACTAGGTGGACTTTCAAGTGGTATCAGAGGGGGTCGCGGGTTCGAAACCCCGGGGTCATTTCCGGGGGGGGGGGGGATTGTTGGGGCTGCGGTCCGGAATCGCCCCCGCGTTGCGGCGCTATGCGGTAATGGCTTAACTGGCTGCCCCGTGGATTCGCCCGAGGACCTTTGATATAAAGATTAGTATGCACCTTTGACCTTCAGGCCGGTCTTTTGGTGCAGTTGGTAGCGCTAAGTCCTCTCAAAGACATTAATGACGACACGTGGACCAATCACGTCAAGTCATTTGAAAAATTTCGGCTGATCTGGACTTAACATAATTTCTGAAAAATTTGACTTACAGTTCTCGAGAAGTAACTTTAGTTCTCGAGAACTAAAAACTGAGTTCTCGAGTGCTATCGGGACTTCTCGAGAACTATACTACTTAGAAGATGTCTGGACTTCTCGAGAACAAAAGGCTGAGTTCTCGAGAACTAATTGACTTCTCGAGAACTAACACTTAAGAGAGATTTCTGAGGCAACTTTGACTATTCGAGAAATAGGGCTGGCAGTTCTCGAGAACTTAAGCCAAGCTTCTCGAGAACAAGATAGACTTCTCGAGAACTATAATTGAGACTTCCCGAGAACTGGCCAAGACTTTTCGAGAACAAAGAAGACTTCTCAAGAACTAAGAAGACTTCTCGAGAACTCTGACTTAGAAAAATTCTTGAACCTGTCTAGACTTCTCGAGAACCAAAAGCTGGGACTTCTCGAGAACTCTAAGGACTTCTCGAGAACTAAGAGGCTAAGCTTCTCGAGAACACTAAGCACTTCTCGAGAACTTTGAAGCTAAGCTTTTCGAGAACTCTAAGGACTTCTCGAGAACTAAGAGGTACTTCTCGAGAAGTGGACTTAGAGAATTTTCTGAACTTTAGAAGAAATCTTTCTCTTCTCTTCAAGAGTCCAATCTTCATTCCATGATCCAAGGTTTGAATATGAAGTGTATCCCAATAGAGAGGTTACACATGAGTCAACACCTTGGATTAAACAGTGAGGGATATCACTTTATGGTCCTGTGTTCATGACCCACTATAGACTGATATTGGTCTACACTTAGCAATAGTAATCTGCAAACACAGCGCTAAAACAAGGACATCAAATACAACTTAATTCATCTTAGTTCAAGGGAGACTTCATGAAAATCTGGGCTATTGTGGATGCAATACCCAACACCTCCTGACTCCAACCATCGGGAAAACTTTAAGAAATACCAAGTCCCCTACAGCAAACTCCAAATCAGATCTGCACCGGTTGGCGTTCTTCTCATAACGTTTTTGGGCTATCCGAAGCTTCTCTCGAATAAGCTTCACATCAACTTCCATTTCTTCAAGCGCATCCGGACCCAGCAAAGATCTATTGCCAACCTCAGTCCAAAATAGGGGAGTTCTGCAGCGTCTCCCATACAGAGCTTCGAAAGGAGCCATTTGCAAGCTTTCTTAATAACTGTTATTTTAAGCAAATTCCATAAGCCTCAAACGCCCATCCCACACTCCTCCCTGGTCTAAAATATAACATCTGATCATGTCCTCCACAATCTGATTAACTCGCTCTGTCTGACCATTGGTCTGCGGGTGGTATGCGGTAGAATACCTCAAATCCGTACCCAAACCTTCTTGCAAACTCTTCCAGAAGCGAGACATAAACCTGGAGTCTCGATTTGATATAATACTTACAGGAACTCCATGCAACCGGATGACTTCATTCATATACAGCTCAGCTATTTTCTTCATAGGGTAGTCAATCTTATAAGGTACGAAGTGAGCACACTTCATCAATCTGTCCACAATAACCAAGACTGAATCATGCCCTCGAGGAGATCTCAGTAAACCTGTGATGAAATCCATTGAAATACTCTCCCACTTCCAACTCGGAATTTCCAAGGGAGTCAACTTTCCACCCGGCCTTCCATGATCGGCCTTAACACGCCTGCAAGTGAAGCACTCAGAAACAAACTTGGCTATATCATCTTTCATTCCATACCACCAGACGATCTTCTTCAAATCCTGATACATCTTAGTAGAGCCTGGGTGGTAGGCAATGCTGGAACCATGCACTTCTCTGCACAACTTAACTCGGATATCCATAATGGCAGGGATACAAAATCTGCCGCGGTACCTCAAAGTACCCACATCATTAATAGAGAAATCTGGTAACTCCCCTTTCTCAGTTCTAAGATGCAAGTGCAGTAGATCCGGATCATCCTTCTGATGTAGCCTTATAAGTTTAATACAAGAAGGCTTTGCTACTACCAAACTACTCTGCAAGCCACAGCTCCCCACAAAAATATTCATCAAGAGGAATTCTTCTACTAACAGCTCGACGGAGAGATTAAAAATCTTCCCCGTCTTTCGACTTAGGGCATCAGCTACCACATTAGCCTTGCCCGGATGGTATTAGATCTCAACCTCATAATCGACAACATATTCCAACCATCGCCGCTGGCGCAAATTCAATTCTTTCTGGGTGAAGACATACTTTAAGCTCTTATGATCGATAAAAATCTTGCACTGCGCGCCATAAAGCAGATGCCTCCACAGCTTCAAGCCATAAATCACCGCTACGAACTCTAAATCATGCGTAGGGTAATTTATTTCATGAGTCTTTAACTGTCTTGACCCATACGCAATCACCTTGCCTTCTTGCATTAATACGCATCCAAGCCAACCATGTGATGCGTCAACATAAACAACATAATCCATTCCTTCTGTAGGTAATGCCAAAATCGGAGCAGTGCACAATCTATTCTTGAGCTCTAGAAAGGCTTCCTCGTACTTCTCGCTCCAAACAAAGGCTGCATTTTTCTGGGTCAATTTAGTCAATGGCGCAGCTAGGGTAGAGAAACCCTCCACAAATCTCCTGTAATAGCCGGCCAAACCTAAGATGCTCCTAATCTCTTTGGGTATGCCAAGCCTACTCCATTCCATCACAACAGCTATTTTCTCTGGGTTGACTTAATTCCCATTCTTATTAACCACATGACCCAGAAACGAAACCTGAGGCAACCAAAACTCGCACTTGCTCAAATTGGCGAACAACTTGTGGTCCCTCAAAGCTGATAAAACTAATCATAGATGATGTTAACGCTCCTCAACATGGGAATATACCAGAACGTCATCTATAAATATGACCACAAACTTGTCCAGGAAGTCCCTGAACACACGGTTCATCATATCCATAAAGGCTGAGGGCGCGTTAGTCAAACCAAACGACATTACCAGAAATTCAAAATGCCCATGCCTAGATCGAAAAGCAGTCCGTGGGATGTCTGACTCACGGATCCTGAGCTGATGGTAGCAAGAACAAAGATCAATCTTATAATACACCGCGCTACTGCACAACTAATCGAACAAATCATCTATCCTCGGCATGGGATACCGGTTCTTAATAGTGACCTTATTTAGCTCTCTATAATCGATGCAAAGCCTCATCGATCCATCTTTCTTATTAACAAATAGAACAGGAGCACCCCAGGGCGACGAACTCGGCCTTATAAAACTCTTCTCTAACAACTCATCCAGCTGGATACGCAACTCCTCCAGCTCTTACGGGTTCTTCCCCGCCGATGACCTCCCAGACGAGTACTCGCAGGCATACTCATCAGTGATGAGTCATTTTAAGAGGGGGAGGATTGATGGAGCTGACTCCCCACGATATGTCGCCAAGGAGCGTCCTCCATCTGATGATGATGGTGACCCGATTGATGGAGCCGACTCCCCACGATATGTCGCCAAGGAGCGTCCTCCCTCTGATGATGATGGTGACCCGATTGATGGAGACGACGGCCCACAACATTTTAAAGACGGCGATGGCGTGCTTACGGATGTTCATGTGGAGCATCGTCATAATACCCGTCATGAACGCAAGCCAACATATTAATAATAATTAATAATTATTATTAATAAATAATTATTAATTAATTTTTATGCTTTGTTTTATTTTTGCAATGTTATTTAATTTCATGTTTTTAATTTCCATTTCATGTGTAATGATGGGTGCGTATAACCATCATGTAGTATTTTAATTATCTCATTTCATGAATTATGATGGGTGCATATAACCATCATATGTTCAATTTGAATTTTGAATTTTGAAGTTTGTTTGGAGGGAGATTGAGTGGTGTAGCCTATATATAGGCATGTATCCTTCATGTTTTAATTAGTGAATGAATGAAAAGAAAATCAATTTCAAGAATTGAAATCCCCCTCCTCTCCAAGGCAAGTTTCGGCCCTCCTCCTTCTTCTTCCTCTTTGGCCACCAGCCACCTCTCCTCCCCTCTCAATCTCGGCCTCCCTCCTTCTTCCTTTCCTCTACTCCCTTGCAAACCCGACCCCTCCTCCAACCTCCAAGCCGCCACCTCCTCTCTCACAAAAACGGCCACCACCAAACTCCAACAACCCGAGCCCCTCCCTCCACCACAAAATATTAGCCGCCAACCACCAACACCAACAAGCCCGACCCCTTCCTCATCCCCGTCCTAAATCCAAATATCACTTTCCAAATTAAGCTCTTAGCCTACCATACTAGAAATATTTCATTCCTTAAATATTTCTCAATCCACCACCTTTTCTCTCTCCTGCCTTATTTGGAGATATTTGTTTCCATATTTAGAAGATTCCGCCGGGACTTTTCCAAATACAGCGTGACATGAAGAAGGCGACGAATTTCTCTCCCTCCAGCGTATCTCTGGTGGTGCCGTTGAGGAACGATTCTAGTTGAGCGTAACCGGATTCATCCAATCCGGTTGGGTAACGAAAATCTCTACTTAACGTGTTTCTCTTCCTTAGATAAATCTTGTGGCTTTGGCAAATTGCGCATTTTGTGTAACGCTTGATTTTTTCGTGGTTTATTTTATTTTAGTTATTGTCTTGTTTATCGTATTTTCGTTTAAGTTCATGAGGCGTGGCGGCCCTCGTTTGTATTTTGTTGGGAGAGAACCACCCTTACCCGAATCTTTTGTTTTCGGTGGTTTCTCTTTTGGTACAACACGCTCGATCGAACCGTGTGAGTTCTTTTTGCTTGAGAGGACCTTGACCTATCGCCTTGGTACTATCTTGAAGGGCTTTGCGAACCCTCCGTAATTGTTGTTTAGTAATTATATTAATTAAACCGCTGCGACGTTAAGTGCTAGAGTGTAACGTGAGAATTATTCGAGAGCGTCGCGTTAATTTGTCGGCCACCAAAACGCTCGAAAGAGCGGGCCTACATCAATTTGGTATCAGAGGGAGGTTATTGTCGATTTCCTAATCGGCACCATCCTTCTATTTTTATGTAGGCTAAAGAAAATATAAATTTCAAAATTTCAAATTCAAAATTTCAAAATTTAAAATTCAAATTTCGAATTTCAAATCTCAAAATTCAAAATTCAAATTTAAAATTTCAAATTTCAAATTTCAGATTTCAAATTTCGAATTTCAAATTTTGAATTTCAAATTTCAAATTTCAAAATTTCAAATTTCAAAAATTTGAATTTTGAATTTCAAATTTCAGATTTCAAATTTCGAATTTCAAAATTTAAAATTCAAAATTTCAAATTTCAAATTTCAAATTTCAAATATCAAAATTTCAAATTTCAAAATTTAAAATTTAAAATTCAAATTCAAAATTTCCAATTTCAAATTTCAAATTTCAAATTTCAAAATTCAAAATTTCAAATTTCAAATTTCCAATTTCCAATTCCAAATTCAAAATTTACAATTTTTCTCAAAATTAAAAAAAATAAAATTCTGGAAATTCTCTATCTTATTTTTAATAAGAAATCAAAAAAAATTATTTTTCATTAAGTCATTATTTTTATTAAGTTATTTTAAAATTTAATAGTTGGTCTGCAAATAGCGACCTTAAGAAAATTTTAATTTTCTTAAAATTTAAAATTTAAAATTTCTGGAATTTATCCATCTAATTATTAGTAAGAAAATAAAAAAAAAAATTATTTTTCATTAAGTATTTATTTTTATTAATAAATTTGAAATTTAGTATTTGGTGTGCCAATAGTAGCCTAGATTTTTATTTTCTTAGTAAAAAAAATCCAGCAAAATTTTTTAATGATCCTCATATTTTTCCAGCAAAACCCCTATTTTATCATATTTAAGACCCTAGTGGTTAAGCGGGAACAATTCCATCTTCGTTAGAGTTAAGTTGTCCTAGTACCCTTTTCCTTGCACATGCACTAAGTCCGGGTGAATTTTCTCCCCGGTTCGCGCTAATATGGCTTATGACGTACATGCTACTCATTCCCACACTTATCCTCCCATGTTTAGTAGGACCCCCACGTATGACGGTTTAGGGTGTCCTAAAATTTTTAGGGATTGGCTTAAGGGTATAGAATTTTATTTTAATTGTCACTTTTGGGATGACTACGAGAAGATTAACTTTTCCCGAGAGCGATTAGTTGGTCGAGCCCGATTATTTTGGTTAAACGAAGAGCGTCGTGTTGGTAGCTATCGTTATGCTTGGCCGCACATGCGTAGCCTCCTCTCGGATCAATTTGATCTCGCCTACCTGCGCACTAATAGCACCACACCCGTTAGTATGAATAGTTACGACACTAGACCCGTATCTGCTTATAGGAGTGACCCTACGCCTCAGGATAGATCATATCCCCAGAGAGGTAGTAATACCCCAAGTGTGTCTTGTCCCACCTATAGGGAACATAAGCCATTTGGACCCCAAAATTTGAACTCGAAAGAGGTTACTATTAGGGTGTTTGCTTCGTTAGCCTCGACATCTAAGCCCTCTGATATAGTGACTGATACCTCTGAGGATTTCTATGTGGATATAGAATCTCTGGATGATGAAGTTAATCAGCTAGGTGAGAGTCTTCCTTCACTTACGATAGTGTCTGACTCTCCTGTTGAACCTGAGGATGTGATTAGGACTGAGCCTGTCACTGAGGACGAGGCAAGTTTCACTGACGCTTTTAGTGACGATGAGGATATTGGATATCCAAGTGATTTGGATGAGGATTTCTCCCCTGAGGAATCATCTCCAATCCCCTTCGATGATATTTTAGTCATGGAGTCTTCTGATGACCCTGATTCAGAAGACGTTCCAGCAGAGTCGGTAGAGTCATCCGAAGCTGAGAGCGTACCTGTTACTGAATTAGGTGATGACTTGCTAGGACCCGACATTATTAAGGTTGACCCAGGCTTATTAGATATTTCTACGGTATTGGAAGAGTCACCTTGGGATGAATGTTCAGTTTGGGATAAGCTTAGTGTTATACATCCGGGAGTTAGTCCTTTGACGTTATCATCGCTGCTTGGGATTCGAGCTAATTTTTATACTCCCCTGGATTCGATTTGCCAATCCCCTATTGCTGACTTAGACGATGTCCCCACCTCATGGGAAGAATTGGTCGACATAGAATGTGAAGTTGTAGTAGATTTATCCCGCGAGGAAATATTATCTTTGGATGACGGTAGCACTGAGGGCCCGATAGATTTTTCTTTGATGACAGCTCCTTTGCCTGAGGCCCAAGGTAGCTTAGAAGTTTTATCGGATATAAATTTGCCTACCTTAGGGACGATCACTGAAGCTAAATTGAATAAAATATCTAATGCGTTAGAAGACATGTCGGCTGATTTGGTGGATTCATTCTGTGGTGAAAAGTTAACTGAGGATGAGATTTTAGTGAGGATGAATCCACTATTCGAGTTTACTTTTGATTTTAATGGCTTTCAACCAGAGGCGTTATCCTGGACACTTAATCCATGTTTTGACGTTGAGTGTGACTTGGTTTCCCCTACGGAGTCAACCCTGTCGACTCTCCCTCCGGTACCCTTAGCTCGAGTAGATGAGTTCATCATTTTTAGCCCTCTATATTTAGAGAAGTTTATTATTCCCACCTTCCCGTTAGACTCACTTATAAAGATGTGGGTGAACGTAGTTGGTGACGAGCGTTTTCTGAAAGCCTATTATTATGATATTTTTAAATCTAATTTTAATACCAAATTTAAAACGATAACATTAGGCTCCACTGATTTGATTTTTGAACTGAAAGAGCCCGTGCCACCTGACTTAATTCCGTTATTTTCTACTATTAATTCCATTCATGTTGCACATGGGTTCTCCCCTCATGGTTTTAATTTAATTAGGCACATTTTTCATTTCTTGATCCTTCTAAATGTGTCCATTAAATTACTTGCTATGTTGTATCAAATAATCTTCCACCGCTATATGAAAGATTTGGTTTTGGTTTGTCTCACCCCCGAACGGATGCCCCCGGGCACCTTAGAAATATTAATGAATCGGCTAGTCTACTTTTTACGGATTTTATGGAAATATGGTGACATGACGTTTCTATTAAAATTTTCCACTGATTGGGGCATAGCTCCTATTTTCATCGTTACATATTTTACGCTTTATGCTTTAATGCCACTTGAAATGTCTACCTCTCCGTATATATTTTCCACTATGTTTTCTATTGGGTTGGGTGGTGATAGTTTTCTAGGATCGTTCTCCTTCTCGGTCTCCATCGGAGGTATGTTGGTGGATGTTGTTGAAATTATTTTTCCTTTTTGGCTAATGCATATTTGAGGTCTTTCCAAGACCACCTTGTGTCATACAGGTTCTTCTTCCCCGCCGATGACCTCCCAAACGAGTACTCGCAGGCATACTCATCAGTGATGAGTCATTTTAAGAGGGGGAGGATTGATGGAGCTGACTCCCCACAATATATCGCCAAGGAGCGTCCTCCCTCTGATGATGATGGTGACCCGATTGATGGAGCCGACTCCCCACGATATGTCGCTAAGGAGCGTCCTCCCTCTGATGATGATGGTGACCCAATTGATGGAGACGACGGCCCGCAACATTTTAAAGACGGCGATGACGTTCTTACGGATGTTCATGTGGAGCATCGTCATAATACCCGTCATGAACGCAAGCCAACATATTAATAATAATTAATAATTATTATTAATAAATAATTATTAATTATTAATTAATTTTAATGCTTTGTTTTATTTTTGCAATGTTATTTAATTTCATGTTTTTAATTTTCATTTTATGTGTAATGATGGGTGCGTATAACCATCATGTAGTATTTTAATTATCTCATTTCATGAACTATGATGGGTGCATATAACCATCATATGTTCAATTTGAATTTTGAATTTTGAAGTTTGTTTGGAGGGAGATTGAGTGGTGTAGCCTATATATAGGCATGTATCCTTCATGTTTTAATTAGTGAATGAATGAAAAGAAAACCAATTTCAAGAATTGAAATCCCCCTCCTCTCCAAGGCAAGTTTCGGCCCTCCTCCTTCCTCTTTGGCCGCCGACCACCTCTCCTCCCCTCTCAATCTCGGCCTCCCTCCTTCCTTTCCTCTACTCCCTTGCAAACCCGACCCCTCCTCCAACCTCCAAGCCGCCACCTCCTCTCTCACAAAACCGGCCACCACCAAACTCCAACAACCCGAGCCCCTCCCTCCACCACAAAATATTAGCCGCCAACCACCAACACCAACAAGCCCGACCCCTTCCTCATCCCCGTCCTAAATCCAAATATCACTTTCCAAATTAAGCTCTTAGCCTACCATACTAGAAATATTTCATTCCTTAAATATTTCTCAATCCACCACCTTTTCTCTCTCCTACCTTATTTGAAGATATTTGTTTCCATATTTAAATGATTCCGCCGGGACTTTTCCAAATACAGCGTGACACGAAGAAGGCGACGAATTTCTCTCCCTCCAGCGTATCTCTGGTGGTGCCGTTGAGGAACGATTCTAGTTGAGCGTAACCGGATTCATCCAATCCGGTTGGGTAACGAAATCTCTACTTAACGTGTTTCTCTTCCTTAGATAAATCTTGTGGCTTTGGCAAATTGCGCATTTTGTGTAACGCTTGATTTTTTCGTGGTTTATTTTATTTTAGTTATTGTCTTGTTTATCGTATTTTCGTTTATGTTCGTGAGGCGTGGCGGCCCTCGTTTGTATTTTGTTGGGAGAGAACCACCCTTACCCGAATTTTTTGTTTTCGGTGGTTTCTCTTTTGGTACAACACGCTCGATCGAATCGTGTGGGTTCTTTTTGCTTGAGAGGACCTTGGCCTATCGCCTTGGTACTATCTTGAAGGGCTTTGCGAACCCTCCGTAATTGTTGTTTAGTAATTATATTAATTAAACCGCTGTGATGTTAAATGCTAGAGTGTAACGTGAGAATTATTCGAGAGCGTCGCGTTAATTTGTCGGCCACCAAAACGCTCGAAAGAGCGGGCCTACATCAATGGAGCTGCGGGCACTGAGCCTTTATATGCCCTTCTTGACCACATAGAAAACAACCTCTTGTCTTATTCTTTCACCAACAATGAGAAACATCATGCCCTATCCGTTTACATGCAGAATAGACTAAATCTTTCCTGGAAATGCTTTGTATCGCATGAACCTACTCTTTCTTCTGAGCTCCAATCCTTTTGTAACATCTTTCCAAAGGGTGGCCCGGTCGGCCACAAAAACTACATACTTCCTTACCCTTCTTCCTTAAAGTAGCACCGAATGGCTGGGTGCACTTACCTTCAATGGATTTCCTTTTATCACTTCTCATTTTCTGGCCTCTATTCTTAGCATTTTCGATTGCCTCGACCTTCAAGGCAGCTTCTACCACACCGGTATAACTCACTGCTCCATAAGCACCAGCTAGATGCTGGATGTCACTTCTTAGACCACCCAGAAATCGTTTAACTCTATCTGCTTCAATGCTCACCAATCAAGGAGCAAACCGACTTAATTTGCTAAATTCAATCTCATACTCACTAACTGTGAGTTGCCTCTGCTTTAAATGTAAGAAGTCATTCATCAGACGGTCCCGCTCGACCGAGGGCAGAAACTTTCCCAGTAGCATCTCCTTAAAAGATTCCCAAGAGCATCCTTCTTTCATGCTCTCCTTCTCCCTTAGCCACCAGCTTTTTGCTAACCCTTTGAGCTCGTAGGCGGCAATCATCACTCTCTGATCGTCAGTAACTCCGGAGTAGGAAAACATCTCCTCGATCGATATAATCCAATCATCCAAGATCATGAAATCTACCTTTCCATCATAAGTGGGAGGTCTGAGTCACTGAAACTGCGAGATAAACGTCATCTCTGGTGGAACCACTACCGGAGGCACCAGAGGAACAGGAGGGGCAGGAACAGCTCGACCCTTGGCAGGGTCCTGCACTCTCGGAGCTAGCCCAGACACAACTAATAACAGAGACTGGATCTGGGACTGCACATCCACAATTTGCCTCGACAAAGCTTCATTACTCTGCCGCAGACTTTCCATCATCGCATCGTTTTGTGCTCCTGAAGACTCACCCTCAGATTGTGGAGTCAACCTCATCGAAGGACGCCTCAACATTCTATTAACATACAAACAACTTGTCAGAACCTAGCCCAACCGCTAGAACTAGACAACCTAGTTCAGACAAAACATACTTAAGTATGAGCTTCAACTGCTAACTTGCTCTGGGATTTTTTTTAAATAATGATGTTATGCTTAACCTAGGATGATTCTGTAACGTCCCAATTCGCGCTAGGCCCCTCGCATGAGTTTTGAGTCAAGAGACTTGACTCGGGCTCGGGGCACACTGGCAAAAGGTATCAAGTGCGTTGGATGGAGTGTAGGGTTGAGTGATATCCAACGGATCGAAAGGGAATGTCCTAACGGAAAATCGTCGAGAATGCCTGGTGATTCTCGCCGATTGTCGAGTATCAATGAGAATACTCAACGCTCTCAACGCCAGATTTCCGATAAGTATGGCCCAAGGGAAAATCGTCGAGAATGCCTGGTGATTCTCGCCGATCGTCGAGTATTGATGTGAATACTCAACGCTCTCAACGCCAGATTTCCGATAAGAATGGCCTAAGGGAAAATCGTCGAGAATGCCTGGTGATTCTCGCCGATCATCGAGTATCGATGAGAATACTCAACGCTCTCAACGCCAGATTTCCGATAAGTATGGCCCAAGGGAAAATCGTCGAGAATGCCTGGTGATTCTCGCCGATCGTCGAGTATCGATGAGAATACTCAACACACTCAACGCCAGATTTCCGATAAGTTAGGCTAAGGGAAAATCGCCGGGTATCATTATTGATACCCGACGAATTCATCGAGAATGCCAGACGATTCTCGCCGATCGTCGAGAATGACAGATGATTCCTGCCGAATTTGACTTGTGTGTTTTCTTCGCCCAGGCAGATTCGCCGGCTTGTACAGGCAGACCGAACCGGATTTCAGTATTCACGCTGGATGGTTCCTTGGACCGGGTCACTTCAATATGACCCATTCTGGGCGGTCCAATGGGGCGTTGACACGTGGCAGAAGATGTAACCTAATACATTGGCTTATAAAAAGGGAGTTAAAACCGAACCGTAGCTTTTGCGTCGATTGACCCTTGCCATCATCATGGATCTCGCGAAACTGACGGAGCTGGCGGAGCTCTTGGAGGCGGCCTTCTTTCTCTCTCTCCCTCTCCTTCCTTTGCCGTGAAGAACAACCGCACCAAGCGAGAGATGCCGTAAAGGAGAATGACTAGATCCATGGCCGGGAACGGTGGTACCGTTGGAAATGATGTGAGCTTCCTCCCCTCTCCCTTGGTGCTAGATCTGTAGATATATTCTAGGAGAGATATCGACTCCATAGAGTCTTGATGGTGAGGAGGAGATTTCCTAGGAAAGCCATGCCTAGGTTTGTTTTCTAGGCTTTAGCCCCCTCCAACCTCTTCATCCTTCAAAGTGAAGATGAGAGAAGAATTCGTGGAGAAATATGGCTTCGTGAGGGTGAATAAGGGTGGACAATTTTCTGGAGGAGATTTTGGGAGTTTGGTGCAAGGAGGAAGATGAACGGACGCCGTTCATCTCTCCTTAAGATGCGTGTAGAAATCTGTTTTCTGCACGCAGCGACCTTCGTGGCCAATTTCGGGGGTGTTCTGGTCATATATGGGTTTTCGACTAAACACGAAAGTTGTAGCCCTCAAAATTATCTTTCCAACGAGTGGTTGTACGTTCCCAGGATATACCTGTAGCCACGGGAAAGTCTGTTCGAATATGCTCCAGTTGGGGGAAATTCCACCCAGGAAATTTGTACCCTGTGCGCAGCAGGCTTTGAGTGGATTTCTGGTGTGATGCGATCAAATCTGGGCTTTCGACTAAACACGAAAGTTGTAGCCCATGAAATTATATTTTCAACGAGTGGTTACACACACTCGTCGGATTTCTGAAGCCTCAGGAATCCTTGGTCGAGTGGCTGCCCGGATTAAGGCTGCACCTAAATTCTGGGCTTGTGTAACGTGGAATGCGATGTGGTGGAATTTAATGTTGCGATCCAACTCGAGGCTTGGGTGGACTCTTTTGACATAATCATCATAGTGACGTGATAAGTTGAGGTTATGAATCTAAATTCATATAACGAGTTGTGGACAAGTTTAATTGAAGGAAAGAACCCGATATAATTGGGTAGATATAATAGGATAAATGTATAAAGGATTTAACTATGGCCATGATACATGTTGGGTGGATAAAAGGGAATTAGTAATCCAATGCTTAGAGTGTCGTCTCCTTACGGGTAGCATTGTGGAAGTAACAAGTACGGTGTTGACTGTCACTAGTTGGAATGAGATTGAGATGAGTAAAGTTGGACAGTTGGGCTTGGCCCTCGTGTTCATGTCCCGAGGCTCCTTCCATGCCACGATATTGTGAAATTGCATGTGGTGTGAGTCAACACACGGTGTCATAATCTCGGGTTAAGGATAGTGTGGCAGGTCTACGAGCTCGCCAATCATCACACCGATGGGAGTCGACAACTAGACCTTGGACGGTTGGGCTTGGTCCTCGGTGTTCATGTCCCGAGGCTCCTTCCGTGCCAAGTGAACGGTTGGGCTTGGTCCTTGTGTTCATTTCCGAGGCTCCTTCCGTGTCACGCATAGGCCAGTTCGGGGCTAGGATCTTGGTGCTCACTTACCCAAGAGAACCCGCTGAGCCGTAGTACGCATGTGAGCTCTGCTGTTGTGTCCTTAGCATTGAGGCGTACGGAAGCCTAGGCCAGGTTGTGTGGAGACCAGCCTAGTAGTGGAGATACCTGCTCTACTGTCACCGTTTGGCCACGACGGTTGACGACTGAGAGGTTAGCTACCTGCTCGAATAGTGGGAACTATAAGTCTGTGTCGACATAGCGATTGCATGTGCTTGATCATGGGTGTGTCATTGCATTGCATTCATAGCATTACAGTTCATTGCATACTTAAGACCCTCATCGTATAAGTTCGTATGGGCACTCCTATACGATGAGTTACTTATTGCTGAACGACCCTCATCTTATATGCTTGTATGGGCATCCATATAAGTTGAGTTACTTACTATTGTAGCTATATACTCTCTTGCTGCTGTAGATAGTAGATTTGTAAAATAAGAGCTTGTTTATTATACACTACTGCTGTCGCTGCTTATGATATGTATACTCACTTCACCTGTTGTACTACTGTTATTTATATATTGTACCCGTTTCTTTCTTCGCCCGGTGCCGAGGAGTCGCCGGGGGAGCGGATGTGAAGCCACTTAGTCTTTATGACTAACGGTTGCTACGTCTTCCTTTTTAGGAGGAAACCCCGCAGGTGGAGCAGCAGGCTATGCAACTGGACAGCCAGGCCAGGACGACAGGGCCTGAAGGGACGGTACCGTCGCTACCTTCGGTTACAGATGTGAGTGAGAGAGATTTTGTTGTAGCCCTTCGAGGCAAATATATTCACGTACTCTGATTATGTAGAAGCTTGTTAGCTTCTCTTTTGTTATGCTTATGGATATATGCTTAGTGTGGATTGACTTTCTTATATTATTATGGTTGGGTTGGCAATTATGTGTTGATATTGGTTGTTGTCGGTAGAATAGGCATCTTGTGGTACAGGCTAGCCCGAGTCCTAGTGTTACCACAAGGCGGCTGTTCTGGGTATAAGACCCCTCTCGTGTTGTGTCTTGTGTTCCAGGAGGGGGGTCTTACAAATGGTATCAGCTTGCTACGATCCTCCAAGGTGAAAGTCACTTAACAATGGGGCCACCCCCATTTGATTAGTCAGTTTGAGGACAAGCTGACTTAGCGGAAGCAGTGGTGTGCCCATATGTAATTCACACTAAGTTGTCCATCTTTAACCTTAGATTAGCCAACCTAACCCTAGGTTTGTACCTTATGTGTAGATCTCAGCACATGCTGAGCCAGTAAGGGGCACCCCCGCCCCGTCCGTACCTACACAATTCCAATAATCAGAGCTGGGGAAGACGCTCACAACTATTCTGGATGCCTTTAGGTCCCAATCTCAGCAGGCACCTGTACAACAACAGGGTCCGGGATCTAGTTGGTTAAGCGTTTTTCGAGCTCTCTCCCCTCCTACTTATATTGGGACAGAGTCGGCAGTGCGTACGGAAGAGTGGCTCGACACTATACAAGAGTTGTTGGCAGGAATAAGATATCCAAACAACATAGCGGTGACCCTTGTGGTGACACTCTTAGAGCTGCACGCCAAAAGGTGGTGGAAGTCCCTCATGGGCTCAACTTTTCGTGGAAGAGTGTACACGGACATTAGTTAGAGCGAATTCTCCGAAGCCTTCTTAGAACATTTCATCCCCTCGGCCGCTCGGGATGGCCTGGAAGAGAGATTTTTGCAACTAAAGCAAGGGTCCATGTCGGTGACGGAGTACCAACGGGAGTTTCAGCACCTGGCTAGATTCGCTGACTCCTATAAGCTGGATGATAGAGGGTACTCCAAACGATTCTACAAAGGCTTGCGAGATCCCCTAAGGCAAGCCCTTTTGTTTATAGTGGACTCTAGTCTGGCGGAGATTATTGATATGGCGAAGAGATTGGAAGCAGACAACTTGGGAAGTGGTAAGAGGCCAGCAGAGGGAGTGATGGAAGCCGGCCCCAGCAACAGAAGGAGATTCGACAATAAAAGAGAAAGAGGATATCGGAGGGGTGGCAGGCATTTCCCCCAGAACTTTAGAGAGGAGCGCCCGGTTCCGCAACCGCCAGCATTACCTCCACCTCCACAATTTCAGCAACACGGTGGAAGGCAGGAATGGGTGTGCTTTGAATGCAACCAACCGGGCCACATTCGACACTACTGCCCGCAACTGTTTGGAGATGCGCCTTTCGCTCTCCCTCTAGCAGCCCCGCGGGGGAGAGGGTATGTGCGTGGTCGAGGACGAGGACCACGAGGAAGAAACCCCGGACCCGCTCGAGATCAGGTGTAAGCCTTGGACATGACTCAAGAGCGGAATCCTCAAGAGATGATTGCAGGTACGATTTGAATTAGTCATTTTACTTCTATTAATATTCTCTAGTGGCTTAAGATATATATTAGATGTCTAGCTTGAGTATTATTAAATGACACTTAGGCACCGTGATGGTCGGGGGGAAACCGGCTTATACGTTATTTGACACCGGCGCCTCACATTCTTTCATGTCCGAAGACTTCATCAAGAATATACCCGGAGTGCAATATTTCACTGGTATTGCCCGAAGAGTACGCCTCCCAGACGGATCTGAGATGACGGCAACCACGAAGTGTGAGTTAGAGATAACCATTGGGGGAAAGACCTTTGATACCCCTGCCACAATTTTGAGAATACCAGAATTCGACCTCATCCTGGGTATGGCGTGGCTGGATTGGCACCATGCAAGAATCGACTGTGCGGAGAAGCGCGTCTATTTGAGACATGGGGATACTGTTCTAGTCTTCCAAGGTATAAGTTTCGCACCACGAATATTGTTATCCTCAATCCAGACCTCGAAAGCTCATATGAGAGGGGATGAAGTCTACATGATATGTTTCGAACTAAAAGAGATGAAGGTAGATGTGAAGGATGTGCGGGTAGCATGGGATTTCCCTGAGGTATTTCCTGAGAAATTGCCAGGGTTACCCCCACATAGAGAAGTGGATTTTCAGATTAAGCTTGTACCAGGAGCTAAGCCTGTCTCCAGGACCCCTTATCAGATGGCCCCAAAAGAACTCGTGGAGTTTAGAGTTCAAATGCAGGAGCTGGTAGAATCAGGGTTTGTTCGCCCCAGCTCATCACCTTGGGGAGCCCCTGTTCTATTCGTCAAGAAGAAAGATGGAACCCTGCGTTTATGTATAGAATATCAGGAACTCAACCGACTGACAGTACGGAACACCTACCCGTTACCTCGGATCGATGAGTTGTTCGACCAACTAGTGGGAGCGCATTGGTTCTCCAAGTTAGACTTGCGCTCGGGGTACTACCAATTAAGAATACAGGAGGATGATATACAGAAAATGGCTTTCAGCTCAAGGTACGGCTTATATGAGTTCACAGTGATGCCGTTTGGACTCACAAACGCCCCATCGGCTTTCATGAGCTTGATGAATAAAGTGTTTGAGGCCTATCTAGATGTCTTCGTCATTGTGTTCATTGACGACATCCTAGTCTACTCGAAGATGGAGGAAGAACATGCCAGACATTTGGCCTTAGTTCTGAAGAAGCTAAAAGAGCATGCCCTGTTCGCCAAGTTTAGCAAGTGTGAATTCTGGCTTAGGGAGGTGGCTTTCTTGGGTCACGTAATCAGTGGGGCTGGACTAGCCGTGGATCTGGCCAAGGTGCGTGCCGTGAAGGAGTGGTCGCCTTTGAAGTCGGCGGCCGATGTGAGGAGTTTTCTTGGACTTGCCGGATACTACCGCAAGTTCGTAAAAGGATTCTCCAAGATTGCCCTTCCGCTTACTTCCTTGACAAAGAAAGGAGTTCCATTTGAGTGGACACCCCAGTGTGAAGCGGCATTCTAGTAATTGAAGGATAGACTTACCTCCGCCCCCATCCTTGTCCTTCCGTCTGGGAAGGAAGGATTCCAAGTTTACACGGACGCGTCTTATCAGGGGTTGGGAGCGGTGTTGATGCAGCACGGGCACGTAATTGCTTATGCTTCAAGACAATTGAAGAAGCATGAAATCAATTACCCGGTGCATGATTTGGAGCTAGGAGCGGTGATGTTCGCCTTGAAGGTATGGAGGCATTATCTATACGACGTCCACTGCGAAATCTTCTCGGATCATAAAAATTTGAAGTACGTCCATACCCAGAAGGAATTGAATTTAAGACAACGACGGTGGTTAGAGTTTCTATGCGACTATGAGTTCACCTTGAACTACCACCCCGGAAAAGCAAACTCGATAGCCGATGCGTTGAGTGGGAAAGTACCCGGCTCGAGCCCAGAATCTTGATTGATGAGCATGGAGTTGGCACAGATGATCGAGGAGATGGACATCACCTTAATATTTAAGGCTTCTTCGGAATATACAGAGTACCTGTCCAGCATGAGCATAGTTTGTGATATCCGGGACCGGATCTGAGTGGAGCAAGGATTGGATGCGGCTTTGGCCCCGACATTAAAGTTAATCTAAGATGGGACTACCGACGAGTACACACTAAAGGACGGCCTCATTTACTTTCGCGGCTTGCTCTACATTCCCAAAGGTGGCAGAATCCGGGAGGATATTATGAGAGAAGCACATTGCTCTCAATATTCCGTGCACCCAGGAATTTCAAAGATGTACGCCGACTTACGGAAGACGATGTGTTGGCCAGGAATGAAGAAAGATGTCCGGTACTTTGTCACGCATTGTGAAGCCTGCCAAAGAGTGAAGACGGAATGTAGGAGCCTCGGTGGCCTGTTGCAGTCGTTGCCAATCCCCGAATGGAAGTTCGAGGATATCTCCATGGACTTCGTACATGGGCTACCTCGCTCCCGCTAAAGAAATGATTCAGTGTGGGTGATCATTGACCGCCTAACGAAAGTTGCCCGGTTCATTCCTATGAAGAAGGAGGCTCATGTGGACATCTTAGTATGTCTTTTTGTGGAACAGTTTGTACGGTATCACGGCGTACCTAAGACGATAGTTTCGGACCGTGATGGTCGTTTTACCTCCAAGGAGTGGAAGGCGGTACATGCATATTTGGGCTCGCGCCTTACTTTCAACACCGCATTTCATCCACAGACGGACGGGCAGTCTGAGCGGACCATCCGAACATTAGAGGATCTGTTGAGGTTGTGTGTGATATATAGGGGAGAGCCGTGGGAAAGACTCTTGCCCTTAGTGGAATTCTCCTACAAAAACAGCCATCAAGCTAGCATTGACATGGCACCCCATGAAGCCCTATATGGAAGGAGGTATAGAACCCCCTTGTCTTGAGTGCAAGATGAAGACCCGAAGACTTTGGGTGTTGAATATATAGATGACACGAATGCAGTGGTTAGGTTGATACATGATCGTATGTTAGAGGCTCAAAGTCGGCAGGCGAAGTATTACAACGCTAAACACTGGATGGTGGAATTTCAAGTGGGAGACAAGGTTTTTCTGAAAATCCAACCGATGCATGGAGTATCGCGAGTACGAGGAGTGAAGAAGCTCAGCCCACGGTATGTTGGGCCCTATGTCATAGTGGAAAAGATTGGCCCTTTGGCCTATCGGCTGGAGCTACCGCCCGAGTTAGAAAATCTCCACGACATGTTCCATGTCTCGTCGCTTCGGAAGGCGCTGTTGCGGCCCGAATAATACATCCCCACGACTGATGGTGCTGTGACGTCTGACAGATCTGTGCGACTGGAGCCGGTACGAATCGTTGATAATGAGATAAGAACCCTGCGCCGCAAAAGTGTGCCGCTGGTAAAAGTGTTGTGGTCTAATCATGGGAAGGAAGAATTTACTTGGGAGCCGGTGGACTTGATGCAGAAGCGCTACTCGGAGCTGTTCTCCCAAGGTAACATTTTATAGCGCATATTATTTAGTACTTGCATCCCCATAGCCCTAGCCTGATTTCGGGGACGAAATCTTTTATTTTGTTTATAGGATTTGTAACGTACCAATTCGCGCTAGGCCCCTCGCATGAGTTTTGAGTCAAGAGACTTGACTCGGGCTCGGGGCGCACTGGCAAAAGGTGTCAAGTGCGTTGGATGGAGTGTAGGGTTGAGTGATATCCAACGGATCGAAAGGGAATGGCCTAAGGGAAAAATCGTCGAGAATGCCTGGTGATTCTCGCCGATCGTCGAGTATCGATGAGAATACTCAACACTCTCAACGCCAGATTTCCGATAAGTATGGCCCAAGGGAAAATCGTCGAGAATGCCTGGTGATTCTCGCCGATCGTCGAGTATCGATGAGAATACTCAACGCTCTCAACGCCAGATTTCCGATAAGTATGGCCCAAGGGAAAATCGTCGAGAATGCCTGGTGATTCTCGCCGATCGTCGAGTATCGATGAGAATACTCAACGCTCTCAACGCCAGATTTCCGATAAGAATGGCCTAAGGGAAAATCGTTGAGAATGCCTGGTGATTCTTGCCGATCGTCGAGTATCGATGAGAATACTCAACGCTCTCAACGCCAGATTTCCGATAAGTATGGCCCAAGGGAAAATCGTCGAGAATGCCTGGTGATTCTCGCCGATCGTCGAGTATCGATGAGAATACTCAACACACTCAACGCCAGATTTCCGATAAGTTAGGCTAAGGGAAAATCGCCGGGTATCATTGTTGATACCCGACGAATTCGTCGAGAATGCCTGACGATTCTCGCCGATCGTCGAGAATGACAGATGATTCCTGCCGAATTTGACTTGTGCGTTTTCTTCGCCCAGGCAAATTCGCCGGCTTGTACAGGCGGATAGAACTGGATTTCGGTATTCGCGCTGGATGGTTCCTTGGACCGGGTCACTTCAATATGACCCATTATGGGCGGTCCAATGAGGCATTGACACGTGGCAGAAGATGTAACATAATACATCGGCTTATAAAAAGGGAGTTAAAACCGAACCCTAGCTTTTGCGCCGATTGATCCTTGCCGTCATCGTGGATCTCGCCAAACCGATAGAGCCGGCGGAAGCAGGTGGAGCTCTTGGAGGCGGCCTTCTTTATCTCTCTCCCTCTCCTTCCTTTGCCGTGAATAACAACCGCACCAAGCGAGAGATGCCGCAAAGGAGAACGACTAGATCCATGGCCGGGAACGGTGGTACCGCTGGAAACGATGTGAGCTTCCTCCCCTCTCCCTTGGTGCTAGATCTGTAGATATATTCTAGGAGAGATATCGACTCCATAGAGTCTTGATGGTGAGGAGGAGATTTCCTAGGAAAGCCATGCCTAGGTTTGTTTTCTAGGCTTTAGCCCCCTCCAACCTCTTCATCCTTCAAAGTGAAGATGAGAGAAAGATTCGTGGAGAAATATGACTTCGTGAGGGTGAATAAGGGTGGACAATTTTCTGGAGGAGATTTTGGGAGTTTGGTGCAAGGAGGAAGATGAACGGACGCCGTTCATCTCGCCTTAAGATGCGTGCAGAAATCTGTTTTCTGCACGCAGCGACCTTCGTGGCCAATTTCGGAGGTGTTCTGGTCATATCTGGGTTTTCGACTAAACACAAAAGTTGTAGCCCTCAAAATTATCTTTCCAACGAGTGGTTGAACGTTCCCAGGAGATACCTGTAGCCACGGGAAAGTCTGTTCGAATCTGCTGCAGTTGGGGGAAATTCCACCCAGGAAATATGTACCCTGTGCGCAGCAGGCTTCGAGTGGATTTTTGGTGTGATGCAATCAAATCTGGGCTTTCGACTAAACACGAAAGTTGTAGCCCACGAAATTATCTTTCCAACAAGTGGTTACACGCACTCGTCAGATTTCTATAGCCTTGGGAATCCTTGGTTGAGTGGCTGCCCGGATTAAGGCTGCACCTAAATTCTGGGCTTGTGTAACGTGGAATGCGATGTGGTGGAATTTAATGTTGCGATCCAACTCGAGGCTTGGGTGGACTCTTTTTACATAATCATCATAGTGACGTGATAAGTTGAGGTTATGAATATAAATTCATATAACGAGTTGTGGATAAGTTTAATTGAAGGAAAGAACCCGATATAATTGGGTAGATATAATAGGATAAATGTATAAAGGATTTAACTATGGCCATGATACATGTTGGGTGGATAAAAGGGAATTAGTAATCCAATGCTTAGAGTGTCGTCTCCTTACAGGTAGCATTGTGGAAGTAACAAGTGCGGTGTTGACTGTCACTAGTTGGAATGAGATTGAGATGAGTAAAGTTGGACGGTTGGGCTTGGCCCTCGGTGTTCATGTCCCGAGGCTCCTTCCATGCCACGATATTGTGAAATTGCATGTGGTATGAGTCGACACATGGTGTCGTAATCTTGGGTTAAGGATAGTGTGGCAGGTCTACGGGCTCGCCAATCGTCACACCGATGGGAGTCGACAGCTAGACCTTGGACGGTTGGGCTTTGTCCTCGGTGTTCATGTCCCGAGGCTCCTTCCGTGCCAAGTGAACGGTTGGGCTTGGTCCTCGTGTTCATTTCTGAGGCTCCTTCTATGTCACTCATAGGCCACTTCGGGGCTAGGATCTTGGTGCTCACTTACCCAAGAGAACCCGCTGAGCCGTAGTACGCATGTGAGCTCTGCTGTTGTGTCCTTAGCGTTGAGGCGTACGGAGGCCTAGGCCAGGTTGTATGGAGACCAGCCTAGTAGTGGAGATGCCCGCTCTACTGTCACCGTTTGGCCACGACGGTTGACGCCTGAGAGGTTAGCTACCTGCTCGAATAGTGGGGACTATAAGTTTGTGTCGACATAGCGATTGCATGTGCTTGATCATGAGTATGTCATTGCATTGCATTCATAGCATTGCACTTCATTGCATACTTAAGACCCTCATCGTATAAGTTTGTATGGGCACTCCTATACGTTGAGTTACTTATTGCTGAACGACCCTCATCTTATATGCTTGTATGGGCATCCATATAAGTTGAGTTACTTACTGTTGTAGCTATATACTCTTTTGCTGCTGTAGATAGTAGATTTGCAAAATAAGAGCTTATTTATTATAAACTACTGCTGTCGCTGCTTATGATATGTATACTCACTTCACCTGTTGTACAACTTTTATTTATATATTGTACCTGTTCCTTTCTCCGCCCGATGCCGAGGAGTCGCCGGGGGAGCGGATGTGAAGCCACTTAGTCTTTATGACTAACGGTTGCTATATCTTCCTTTTTAGGAGGAAACCCCGCAGATGGAGCAGTAGGCTATACAGCTGGACAGCCAGGCCAGGACGACAGGGCCTGAAGGGACGGTACCGTCGCTACCGTCGGTTACAGATGTGAGTGAGAGAGATTTTGTTGTAGCCCTTCGAGGCAAATATATTCACGTACTCTGATTATGTAGAAGCTTGTTAGCTTCTCTTTTGTTATGCTTATGGATATATGCTTAGTGTGGATTGACTTTCTTATATTATTATGGTTGGGTTGGCAATCATGTGTTGAGATTGGTTGTTGCCGGCAGAATAGGCGTCTTGTGGTACAGGCTAGCCCGAGTCCTAGTGTTACCGCAAGGCGGCTGTTCTGGGCATAAGACCCCTCTCGTGCCGTGTCTTGTGTTCCGGGAGGGGGGTCTTACAGATTCACCATCATCACACTAACTCTTGTGCTTAGACCATGAATGCATGAATTTATATTCCCTTTGACTCAAAACCATTTGTGTACATATGTCATCAAGTAAATCTTTAACTTGACACATTGTGCTTATGCTATGTTATGCTATGCATGTCGTGCTATGCATTCTAAAAAGGCCTTAATACATGTTATGAGCGGCGTATACATGCAAATGTTATGCATCCCATACTACATAACATTGCATGCAATGAAAAGAGAAAACATGCTAATGGGAATTCATGTGGTGAGGTTATGCATCCCATACTACATAACCCTCACATGTTGCCACCTATGGTGGATCCATATACAAACACATATTATGCATCTCATACTACATAATATGCCACGTATACTCCTTATCAAGCTTATGAGTGTAGTGTTCATGCTTCAGCCAAGTCATACTGATGACACATCGGTGTGTGTATGATATGATACTAAACAACTAATACAAAACAAGGGAAAGGTTCCCGACCATTTGTCAAGCAACCTCCCTCTAATACCAACTGTCACGACCCACCTTTCCTCATTAATAAAATTATATCAGAGTAGGGGAAAACACACACCGTGATGCCACGCCGTGCAGGGGATAACTGCAGATGCTCAGGCAAAACTCAAGACTCTAAGGTTTAATCAAAAATCATAGTTTATTATGAAAGAAATCCAATTAAGTTGGATGGCCGTATCCCTCGGCACAGTGGATCAACTAGTCCACAAGTAAAATATATTTATACACTGTGGAAAATACCTTGGTTAAGGTGATTTGACATCCTACATGAGTGTAAACGTCCCCGAAGGACAGCTCATGAAATGCAGGACTCTAAATTTAGTATAATTTGAAAATAGTCTTTACGTTACTTTGGAAAATAGTACTTTAGGTTTAGAAATATGACATGTATGAAGTACATATAGTAATGCTTTTATAAGTTAAAATACCTAACATGCATCCTAGCATAAAGCATTCCCAGAGAGCAAGTAAACAACCTTCTTAATGGCAAAAATAACAGTTTAAGTCACATACTTAGCATCACCAAAGAAAACCATCAGCGGGCGTCAACAACTTGACACGAATCCACTAGTGAGTATGCCTGTCTAAACAGAAGGAAATAAGAAAAGATCTACCTCACAGGCTGAGAAGAGGAATCTCAACAACCCAGGAGATCACTAGCAAGCCCAAAAGAAAACTAGCCGCTCAGCCGGCTACTGCTCTGAACCTGGGGCATTCAAAGAAAGAACACCTTAATAAGAATATAATCAAATAAAAATGGAGCATTAGATCATAAGCAATGAAAAAAGGGGTTTACCAAACCCTACAATAGAATGCTGTCAAACTCAGCAAAAGGAAATAAACGAGACATAAAAAATAAGACACTGCCCAAGGAATAATCAAAGCGCACCAAGTGCGAGAAATCAGCAACATGCCCTGCTAAAAAAACCCTGTAGCAGCAACAAGACAATCATATGCTAAAATAGCAATTTTTAAAGGGAAAGGAACTAACAATCCTAACTTGTGAATCATTAGTAGTGGTAAAACCATGGATCTAGGTTGGTAACCAAAAACAGCCCTCATCCAAACAACCAGATCCAAACAACTCAGGGGCTACCAGTGCAGCCTTGGGGTCCAACACACCAACCTAAACTGGGGCTAAAACAGTGGTGGCCACGATTCTACACCCAAACATCCTTGTCAAGAAAAAACAATTTAACCACCTGCCATGATTCACGATTCGGCCTTCAAAACTAGCTGAAAACATCACCAAACCGAAATAAAACCCATACTAACAATCTCGGGAGAAAACACCAGCCTAAGGAAAAAGTGTCGAGTCCACTCGACGCCGCGTTGAGTGAGTACCACTCACTCAACGCCAAACACTAAGCAGGGAAGGCGTCGAGTTTACTCGATGCCGCGTTGAGTGAGCTCCACTCACTCAACGCCAAAGACTTAGCCGCAAAATCTCTCGCTGGACGACGACGTTGAGTGAGTTCAACGCACTCAACGCTAAACACTAAAAAGCCAATGGCGTTGAGTGAGTTCACCACACTCAATGCTTTTGACTTAGAACTAAACAAGGCCGACGGTGTTGAGTGAGTCCAGCTCACTCAACATGGACTAACTAGACATATTCTACCCTAACAGTAGGTTAACCGAAGCCAAAACCTACAACCTACTAAGACTAAGCCTGGACGAGCTATACAGCAGCCCAACTCTTGACAAGATTAACAGCAGCCCTAAGTTCTAAGAAGAGAACAAAACAAAATAGCTACCAAAAAGGAATCAGATGATTAAAATCGGATGAACAAGGAATCAGATGAATAAATTCCAGGAATCAGAAATCAGATGAATAACAATTCAACTTGGCAAGGAAAAAGAGTACCACTTGCCTCTACTTTCCAGGAATCGACACTACTCTCCTCACTCGGCACCTGCAGCAAGATCAGCCACCTAAGTGAAGATTTGGAGCTTTTTAGAGGGAAGACAAGCTAACCCGCAAAACCCTAGCTACCAAGACCAACCTAGAACTTGAAATACTTTCCCTTGGGAGGTAGATCCGGGCATGAGCAGTCCAGATCTGCCTTCGCACGAGAAATCCGGACTCTAACTAGCAAGAAATTGGCGGCCGGAGGCTCCAGAGTTTTTCGTCGCTTGTTTTCTTCCGCAAGAGGCTAGCCGTTGGGTTTTGGGGAAAATGAATAGGGATAAGACCAAAATATGCTATATATAATATCTATTATAATATAATATATCAGCCACTAGCTATATATAATATAATATCATAGGCTATACCATAAACCATATCATATATAATATCAAGCTAACAACACATAGCCACAAACAAGCCAACAACACAAACAATAATCATTAGATAATATTATATCAGTTAACTAAAATAAAACGCCAAAAAGACGCGAAAATAAACGATCTCGAAATTCGACGAAATTCCCACCATAGCTAAATACCCATACTACGAAAACATCGACGAAGTCGAAATCAACATCCGACGAACAAAACTCAGGCGAACACCTCCCGAAGACAAAACACAAGCATTCCCGAAGAGGCTCCACCGAGTCACCAAAACATGCTCCGGCTCGCTAGGGAATCTTGCAACAGGCTACAAAATAAGCCACTCAGAGAACCTAAAGAGCTAAGACCACGCTCTAACAACAACAAAGGCTGAAAATGCGTCAACGTAACGCCAAACAAAGATTAAATAATCACAGAAAAACCGAGGGCATTATAACATCCGAGATGAAGTGCTCCAGAAAAGCCTATGAAAACTCCCCTCACGGGATAGTGCTCAACGGCCGTCCTCTGAACGTCGAGCGGCTAGATTCTCTCCAGCAGTCTCTAGTATATCCCTATAACAAGGTCACCACTAATGATACTACAGGTACTACCGGCCACATCATTCCTACCAACAGCTCCTCTATACGCTCAACCCATTTCTCTTCCTGTATGGCAGTCTCTGTGCCTCTGAAGGTGGGATGCCTTAGCCCCCGAAAGGTTGTCAGTAGGCCAGTGGGTACCACCAACTGCTGTGGTGGATGTGCCAAAGCCGTCCGAAATGTTTCCAAAATAGCTGTCAACGTTTGCCCCAAGTCTGTCTCGGCGAACGGTACAGCTACAGGGGCAACCGGGTCTATAGGTGGGGTGGCAGGGACATATCCTCGATCTGGAGAAGGATCTCCCGTTACTGGACTCTGTTATCTAGAGAAGTAACAGGAAATGAGTGTCAGCATTTTACAAAAATAGGGGAATTTGCAAAAGACTAACAAAGAGGAAACGAAGGTGCGTGGGTGTGCTATCATATAGTCCAAAATCCCTAAGCCTCTACTCTAGGGTCTACCAAGCTTCCACTGCATGGTTCGTCCCGAACCAAAGAATGAAGCGAGGGATGGAGGGATCCTGAGACTGCTCCACCAGGTCGGATCATGATCACTCTGATCCATTTATAGGACCCCCCAACCTTTTCCCGTATTGGGCCGGAGGGGATCTTACTTGCCCAAGACGTCCACCCAATGCTCCTTAAGGGGTAACAACCCACACTACTAAGCATTAGTTGGCCGCTTTGCTTGGCTTGAATCACAACATTCACATCTCATCACAGAGTATTGTGGAGCATTAACATGAAGCGACAACACACACACATACAGATATATATATATATATATATATATATATATATATATATATCAATATATATTTAAGGGGAACACAAAGGCCGTAGCCACTGTTCACATACAAAGCCCGTAGGCTATACAGTTTTATAGTTAATTACTCCTCTCTTTCTGACTCTACTAGCTAACACTCATGTCTCAAAACTTGGGAGACGACGGGGGCGCTTCTGCTCGGGCAGTCCTATCAGCTGGCGTATCATCCTACAATAACTGGTCTCTACAATGCTCTATTTCCTGTGAATGGTTATTAAGATAACCGTTAGTCATAGAGCTAAGTGGAATCAAATCTCTTCCCTGGATCCATACCCTGGTGACGAGCGCACACACCCAACAAAATAAAATAGCCGAAGCAAGAGAGGGTTAGCACAGTAGTTCATGAATGAGCTAAGAGCAACTAAAAGAAGAACAAGATGTTATAACTGGACTAACAACAGTAAAATACATCAGTTATAATTTAGGCTCCACTAGCATAGCTGCATAGTAGGTATCCAAAACCTGAACGAACTTCGCAGGACTTCAATCCACGCACGTATCATAGGTGTACAACCCCATATTCACTAAGTGGGACCAAGAAAAACCAATGGCCAGGTTTGGGCTAGCTTTCGGCTAGCCTTGGGTGAAGAAAAACTGCTCTCTCCCAATCAGGGTGGAGCTCGAATCAACGCTTCTATTCATATTTCACCGAGCTCAACTCAGGCCTCATCGAACAGGTTTAGAATAGAAGAGATCTCGCATAGGAGCAGGCGAGAGTGCCCATACTAAGGTAAATAGTTCGTCAAAGCAGAGCTCGATGCCCGCCAAGATAGGACGGGCTTCGGCCAAGAAATACTCCCACCAAGAGGCGGGCGAGAAGGCTCGCGCCTCGAGAGGGCGGGAGCAGGCACAACCTATAGCATTCTTTAATGTACTTTCAGCTCCCGCCTGGTGAGGGCGGGAGAGTTTTCGACAAGTAGTAAGCGCGAGAGCCTTCCATTCTTGGCAGGAAGGCTCCCGCCGGGTAAGGCCCAGGGTGAAATTACCTAGACGCCCTCAAGAAGAATTACCTATATACCCCCAGGGTTTGCATTTAGATCCTCAGAACAGCAGAGTTTGGCCGTTGGCAGACCAGCCATGGGTAATTTAGTATTTTCAGGTTAGCAAAGGCTATAAATAGACCCGTAGGTGCTCCTTAGAAGGCAGTCTTTCATATTTTTCGAAGTTCTTCTAGTGTTTTCTGAGGAGCTCCTAGCCCAGCATTTGGCTTTGGAGGGGGAAGCTCTCAGAGATCTTTTAGGTAAGAGGTGGTGTACAACCCCGTGTTCGCCGAAGGGACTCAGACAAGAAGGCGGGTTGAACCTGGCCCACGCCTCCAAGGGTCGCCCAGGAGGGCCAGCCTGGCCCGCGCCCTCCCAGGCGGGTCACCCTCCGACCCGTGCCTCTTAGGCGGGTCAGCCCTGCCCGCCTCTCCTAGGCAGGGTCGGCCCTTGGTCGCCCTCCGACTAGTGCCCTCCCAGGCGGGTCAGCCTCGGCCCGCGCCTTCCCAGGCAGGCCGCCTCCAACCCACGTCCCCTAGGCGAGCCAGCCCCAGCCCGCGCCTCCTACCGAGTTGAGGCATTGAAGGGCTACTCGCCCAGTCCCCAGTGGGGGGGGGGGGGATTCCTTACCATTTTGACCCTACAGGCCTGACCTTAGCCAGCTAGAAAGACGGAGTCTCGCTGTTGGCAGACCTGGGTGGACTGCGCATAGCTGGTCAGGACAGCGGAGTTTGGCTGTTGGCAGGCCAGCCCAATGGGCTTTCAGTAATTTCAGGCCAGCAGAGGTTACTTATTTGCAGATCATCTTCGAAAATCTATAAATATGACCCAAGGGGTACCTCAGGGGGCAGGTTTACTTATCTCCCAGTTTTCTAGCGCCTTCTGGGGTACCTTAGCCCAACATTTAGCTATGGAGAGGAAGCACTTAGTGATCTTCCGGGTGTGTGGTGGGACCTCCGCGCCGGGCCCTTGGTCTAGTCCTTTGCTCTTTTTTCCTTGGTTTTTTTTCTTGCAGGAGCGAAGTAGGTGCACGACCACCCCTTCCCCAAGGGTGAACTCCACAAGAGACCGATTTTCGGTTTCAACATTTTGGTGCGGTGAGCGTGGAGTTGGTCAGCACAAAAAAACTTCAGCGAGCACAATGATCGGAGGAGAAAGACAAGGATCTGACAGGACCGACTCACCACCCCCTCCCCCTCTCTCCACCCTGGGGATGCTTGAGGATTTTAGGAAGGAGGTTCTCGGCATGGTCCGATTCGCGCTCGACGTGCGTGCCGAGAGCTCGACCCCGGCGATTCCGGTTCTCGCGGATCCGATGCTCGATGAGGTTGCGCCCTCCAGGCGAGCTGGGAAGGAGGTCATCGGGGAAGGTCAGGGTGCCGAGCTCCCCGGGCGAGTGCTCTTCCCAGGTTCAGGGAGCAGTGGCAGGTTCGGCGAGTTGGGGGCGCGAGACCCTCCAGCTCTACCGGTGGGCGGAGATAGTCCCTTCAGCGAGTTGGTCTCCTCTGCACCCGTCTCAGATGGGTTCAGGGAGCTCGAGATGTCCTACTACACCGGGAAGGGGGACCTGGTCTAGCACATCCAGTAGTTTGAGGATGTGGTCTCAATCTGACAGATGTCGAATGGCTTCAAGTGCAGACTCTTTGCCATCACTCTGAAGAAGAAAGCGAGGGAGTGGTTTCACCAGCTACCAGCCTATTCCATCTACTACTTCGAGGACCTACGCCGGGGGTTCATGTTGAGGTTCACAACATCGAGGAGGAGGAAGATGGAGTCGGAGTCCCTATTCTGCATCAAGTAGGGGGTGAATGAAACCCTGGGAAGCTACGTCGATCGCTTCCAGGAGGAGGTCACCCAGGTTCAGGAGATGCCGGGCCACACTCTGATGATGGACTTCACCCTGGGGTTGTAGTAGAGTTTCTTTCGAATGGAGTTGAAGAGGATCCCACCCCTCTCCTACGAGGAGTTGATGGAGAGGGCGGCGAGAGAATTTGACGGGGAGGCGTCGAACCCGGAGTTTGCCAGGAGGCTAGCCAGGTGGGATACAGAGGAGGAGAGGCCTAGAGGGGGAAGAGTTCAGGAGGAGAGGAGAGCTGAACTCCTGTAGAGGGAGCAGCAGCAACAGCCAAGGTGGGGGCGTTAGGAGCCGAATCAACGGCTAGGGTGGAGGCTGGAATGGCAGGATCAAGAGGCGAGAAGAGGGTTCCACGGAGGGGACCGTCGCCAGAGAGGCCAAGGGCAATTTTATCCTCTGGGAGGGAGGCAGGCCCAAAGGCCGCCTCTCCCCTACCAGGAGCAGGCTATGGAGATAGCCATGGGGGAGAGAAGAAGGGGGGCAAGGAGATGGAGAAGGGACGTCAGGGTGGAGCTGCCCTATTGCGACTTCCACCAGGAGGAAGGGCACTCCATGACCACGTGCCCGGAGATTCTCGAGTTCTGAGGAAATAGGGAGCAACAATGACAGCAGGAGCATCAGGAGGTGTGGATCGAAGAGGTCGTGCCATGCTCGGATGAGGACCTATGCGAGGACCGGGCGGATGTGGGGACCCGGGGAAGGATAGGGATGATCCATGGAGGGGCAGACGTCAAGGCTTCCCACAAAGCAAGCCTCCATACCATGTAGCAAAGGAGCGTCGCCTCACGTCCCGGACCCCACCCAAGGATGAGAAGATCACCTTCTCGAGGAAGGACATGCCGGATCACGAGGATCCATTTTGTGATGCGCTGGTCATCCAGACAGCCATCGAGAATTTCACCATCGCCTGGATCCTCGTCGACAATGGAAGCTCGGTCAACATCATATTTAAGAAGGCATTCGATGCGATGAAGGTGTAGGCCAAGAGGGTGATGGCCTCGGACAGGCCCTTGTTTGTATTCTCAGGGGAGAGGAAGGAGGTAGAAGGTGGAGTAGGACTCCATGTCACGCTGGGGGGGGGGCAGTCCCGCACTTGCAAGTTCGTCATTATGGACACTCCCAGAAGCTACACCGTCATCTTCGAGAGGCCCCTCATCAGCGCCTTTCGCTGAGTCCCCTTATCCTTCTACCAATGCTTGAAGTTCAACATTGAGGGGGTCCAAGTCCGGGTCCGGGGGACCCTAAGATAACAAGAGAATGCTATGTCATTGCCGTGAACTCCATCTCATGGTAGGAGGGTGCCGAGGAGATGGGGCTAAGGATGGAGGAGGCACGACAGGAGGCTGGCCAAGAGGAGATGGAAGTGGAGGTGACCCGCTCTCGGGAGGAGGAGATGGAGGAAGTCTAGGAGCCGGCCAAGGCGATGGCCGTGGAGGAATTCGAGGAAGAGGTCCTCACCCCCGGAGGAGGGGATGCTGAGGAGTGGGGGGAGCAGTCTCGTCTGGAGGTGGCAGAAGAGGTGGTGGAGATGGAGATCCTCACTCTCGGAGGCAGGGCGGAGAAGGTCCGCGTTAGCAGAGGACCGACCCCGGAGGCTCAGGGCAGGGTGCTGGTGTGCATCCAGAAGAATGTGGATATCTTTGCCTGGAGTGCCGCAGAGATGTTAGGGATCGACTCGGACGTGACCTGCCATCGCCTCAACCTGGATCCGGAGGCTCACCCCATCCAACATGAGAAGAGGCCCACGACGGACAGGTTGGCCGAGCGAAATCGGGAGGAGGTGGCTAAGCTCCTTAAGGCCGGATTTGTATCCGAGATCCAATACCCCGGCTGGGTCTCCAATATTGTAATGGTTAAAAGGAGACGGACAGTGGTGTATGTGTGTTGACTTTTCATTGCTTAATAAATCATGTCCCAAGGATTGTTATCCCTTGCCTCGGATCGACGCGCTGGTTGACTCAGCCGTCGGTTTCTCCATACTGAGTTTTTTAGATGCCTTTTCAGGTTATCACCAGATCAGGATGCCCCCCCCCCCCCCCCCGACGTCAAAGATGTCTCTTTCATCACGGGGGATGGATGCTACCGCTATAAAATGATGCCCTTTGGGTTAAAAAATGCAGGGGCGACCTACCAAAAGATGATGGACAGGGTCTTCTAAGAGCAGAAGGGACGACATCATGATCAAGAGCCTGGACATCGATTATCACCTCCAGGACTTGGAAGAAACTTTTGCCACTTTCCGTAAGTACAGAATGAGGCTGAACCCCTTGAAGTGCATCTTCGGGGCGAGCAGGGGGAAGTTACTGGGACATCTCCTCACCCCTGCCAGTGTAGAGCCTAATCCTGACAAGATGAGGGCGATTGTGGAGTTGGGGTCACCACGGAACGCCAAGGAAGTGCAACAGTTGACGTGGAAGTTAGCAATGTTGAGCCAGTTCCTCTCCCGGGCCGGGGAGAAGTGCTCTCCCTTCTTCAAGACCCTGAGGGGAGGTCGGAAGTTTGAGTAGACCTCGGATTACGAGGAGGCATTTCAGGCCTTGAAGAGGCAGCTGACTCAGGCCCCCCTGCTCCAAGGGCCAAAGGAGGGGGAGAACTTGTTCTTGTATCTAGGGGTCGGGGCGGAGGCCTTGAGCTCTATTTTGGTTCGGGAAGAGGGGAAAATATAATTCCCCATTTATTATGTGAGTAGGGTGTTGAGGAAGGCCGAGCTCCGCTATCCTATTTTGAAGAAGCTGGCCTTCACTCTAATCATCTCGGCTCGGAGGCTCCGACCTTACTTCCAGGCACACTCAATCTGAGTGGTGACTGACCACCCCCTCCGCAACATCTTTGAGGGGGTGGAGCACTCAGGGCGATTGGCCAAATGGTCGGTAGAGTTGAGCGAATTCGACATTCTTTTGTCCCTCACCTCTCGATCAAGGAACAAGCTATGACCGACTTTCTAGCTTATTATGTAGAGGAAGTGGCGGAGGTGGAACTCCCCCACCCAGTCCCCTGGAGGGTGATGGTGGACGACGCATCGGGAAGACATTCCCTGGGAGTGGGGGAGCAAACAGTAGTGGTGAATTTTTCCATTACCAACAATCAGGCCGAATATGAGGCTGTGATTGTAGGCCTTTGCCTGGCCAGAGAGATGGGCGTGCATAATGTGGAGGTACTCATTGACTCCATGGTGGTGGCCTCCTAGATCAACAGGGAGTTCGAGGCAAGGGAGCCGACTCTGCAGCTCTACTTGGCAAAGGTAAAGGGAGTCATCGGCACCTTCCAGACTTTCTCCATCCGACACATGCCCAAGGAGGAGAACGAACAGATATATCAACTGGCAAAGCATAGTCCCCGGGTGGGGGGGGGGGGTACAATCACAGATCTCTTCCGCCCATCCATCGAAGAGGGGGAACTGATGGAGGTGGAGCAGCACCCCTCGTGGATGGACCCATTCTCAACTTTCTTGTCCACTGGGGAGTATCCTGAAGGGATGGATAGGAAGAAGCTCAAGAACAAATCAGCATACTATCTCATGCGAGACGGCCAGCTATACTGGAAGACCCTATCCGGGATGTTGGCACGTTGCGTGGCCGAGAGGGAGGTCCAGAGGATCTTGGAGGAAATTCACTCTAGGGAGTGTGGGAGCCACTCTGGGAGTCGGACCTTAGAAGGCCGAATCATAAGGCAAGGATATTTTTGGCTGAACCTGGGCCAAGACGTGACAAAATTCACAAAGGAGTGTCATAAGTGCCAGCTATTTGCTCCCCTCTAGCGCAACCGGCCCAACACCTCAGGAGTATCACAACACCCTGGCCATTTGCGATCTGGGGAATGGACTTGGTCGGACCCTTCCCTCAGGCCAGTAGCCAAAGAAGGTTTCTACTAGTCATGATCGATTATTTCTCCAAATGGTTGGAGGTTAAGGCGTTGGCCAAAGTAACCTCTCAAGTCATCAGGAACTTCGTGTGGGGGGACATCACCTGCCATCACGGGTTGTCCCAGGACATTATCACAGACAACGACCCTCAGTTTGCCAGCGCCGAGTTCATTAGCTTTTGCGGGAAGCTCGGGATCGATCTCAGGTTCGCCTCGATTCATCACCCCAGGAGCAACATGCAGGTGGAGGCGGCGAACAAGATCATTGTTAACCTCCTCAAGAAGAAGGTAGAGAATATGAGAGGAAGCTGGGTGGAGCAGCTCCCTTCGGTCCTCTGGGACCTTAGAACCTCACCCAACACGAACACAAGAGAGACTCCTTTCAAACTCTCCCATTGGTGCGAGGCGGTACTTCTGGTAGAGTTCGAGGTCCGAACGCCTCGGGTGGTCGAGGAAGGATTGGGCAGAAAGGAATTGAGGGCCGAGAATGAGGAGGAGCTGCAACTCTCACTCGACATGGTTGAGGAACTGCGAGACCTCTCTACCGTCAGCCAAGAAAAAGTGAAGAGAATAATGGCCAAATACTTTGATAAGCACGTCAGAGTCAAACAATTCGCGGAAGGAGACTTGGTCTTAAGAAAAGTGGATGCCGCAGGGAGGTCAGCCACCGTGGGGAAGCTCAATCCCAACTCGGAGGGACCATACATTGTACAGGAGGCATTGAAGTCAGGATGGTACCGCCTCCGGAATATGGAGGGCGAGAACCTAAGTCTCACCTTGAGTGGTGATGACTTAAAACGTTTTTTTCCCTAAGTCATGTAAATGACGTTTCAATTTTTAATAAAGCTTCTTTTGATGAACTTGTGCCCTGATGAAGAAAAGTGCAAATGCAAGTCTACCTCAGACCCCGAGCAGATTCCGCTGCCAGGCTCCCATCAAGCTGGTAGGGCTGGAAGTCACTCGGAGGAGTCTACCTCAGACCCCGAGAAGATCCCGCTGCCAGACTCCCATCAAGCTGGCAGGGCTGGAAGTCACTTGGAGGAGTCTTCCTCAGACCCTGAGGAGATCCCGCTACCAGGCTCCCATCAAGCTGACAGGGCTGGAAGTCACTCGGAGGAGTCTGCCTCAGGCCCCGAGCACATCCCGCTGCCAGGCTCCCATCAAGCTGGCAGAGCTGGAAGTCACTCGGAGGAGTCTGCCTCAGACCCTGAGCAGATCCCGCTGTCAGGCTCCCATCAAGATGGAAGGGCTGGAAGTCACTCAGAGGAGTCTGCCTCAGACGCCGAGCAGATCCCACTGCCAGGCTCCCATCAAGGTAGCAGGGCTGGAAGTCACTAAGAGGAGTCTGCCTTAGACCCCGAGCAGATCCCGTTGCCAGGCTCCCATCAAGTTGGCAGAGCTGGAAGTCACTCAGAGGAGTCTGCCTTAGACCCCGAGCAAATCCCACTGCCAGGATCCCATCAAGCTGGCAGGGCCGGAAGTCACTAGGAGGAGTCTGCCTCAGACCTCGAGAAAGTCCCGATGCCAGGCTCCCATCAAGCTGGCAGGGCTGGAAGTCACTCGGAGGAGTTGACTTGAACTCCAGGCAGAACCAGCTGACAGGCCCCCGCCGAACAACCAGGGGTTGGATGTCGCTTTAGGAGTTCGCCCAGACCCTCCCGCTTCCCGACAAAGGCGGGGCGCCTCGATTGGAACGACGCATGAGGGAAGGATCTAGCCGCCCTAGTCACGAATAATCGAATCAACGGGTCGACAAGGGGACTTCAGCGAGCCAGCAAGTGGAGAGTGCTGGTCCTAGCCTATAAATCGGTGAGCCCCGGGGAGGGGTATAGGCGGCAAGAGATCGGCCGGGCCAAGACCTTCGGAAAGGCCGGCCCACACGAAGACTTTTCGCGCACTAGCTGGGTTTTTCTCGTCCGATCTACGATGTAAGTGGAGTGGCGAGCGCGGACGGAGGATGGAGTCGCCTGCTTGCATCACGGCTAACTAACGTCCCCTCGCTCCTAAGTCTAAGTTTTGGATCTCGAACGAACAGACGACCTCACTCGCTTGCAGCAATAAAGTCAAAAAGAAAAGAATCCAAGGCAAAGTATAAACCGCGAGTGCGAGAAAGAAAATATTTTCATTACAGTAAAAAGAAAAGCAGAGTTCTTGAAGTACATTCCGAGCCATCAAAAAGGGCGACCATTACAAAATCCGGGCTTTTGCCCGCAACACTGCTTCGACAAAAGTTAGGCGAGAGCAAGCCTCTAGCGAGGTGAGCCCCGAGCCGCAAGCCCCTTATATATGGTGGTAGGAGCCGTCGCCCGGCTTTAGTACCGGAAGGAACAGCTCCGGTACCACCTCGCTCATGAGAAGCTTGGCACCGTCGCCCCTGAGGAGGTTGGCCCGCTGCAGCGTCTGGAAGGTGTACTTCGCCGTACTGGCCGCATTCTTCTGCATCATCACCTCTATCTCGTGATCACTGTAATGAGCGAGCTGGCAACCACTTGTAGACGATGGCGGGGCAGCCGCTGCAGCCTCCAATGCGTCCATCCGCTCCTGAAGTGCCTGCTTCTCCTATTGGAGGGTGGCGATCTCGGTGCCCAGTTGGCTAACCGTCGCCGCGTCCTGAGAAAGGGAGAACCACCAAATTAAGTCGCGTAGAAGGGAGAAAAGGCTGAGGCGAGTTGAGAAACCTTCCGCTCCACCTAAGTATTGAGCGAGAGCGGCCTCGGCTGTGTCGGACCGCTTCCTTTTCTCGTCCGCCTCCTCCTAAGAGAGCTTGCGGGCCGCCTCCTTCTCGTCAATCAACTTGTTGAGGGATGGGGCGTTCTTGTCCAGTCGAAGGCACCGCCGGCCGACCATATGGGCCAGCTCGAGGCTGAGAAACTGGGCCTGCGCACTTTCGTAGATTAGCACCCACGTCGCCTCCTTGTTGTAGACATCGGCGTCCTCTCGCCCGAAGATGCCGAAGGAGAGGTTGTAAGCGTACCCCTAGCTGGTGTCCTGCTCTAGCCAGCTCGGCAGCAGCAAGGATATGAAGACCCGGTTGGTCTCCTTGTCCCATTAAAGCAGCGGGACTCCAGACTCATCCGCGGGCCCCTCACCGTAGCCAAAGTTGCGGTGCCCCCGGGGGACTGGCTTCTCGGCGGGCTAAACCCCCTCTTGCGGCTGCGATGTGCCTGCCTCTCCGTCAGAAGATTTGACGGCCGGAGAAGCCGCGGGGGTGGGATCGGTGGATGCTTGGCTCGCAGGGGCCTTGCCTTTGTCGTGAGCCAGGGGAGCCACTTTGCCCGTTTTCTTCGATTTCTTGGATGGTGGCAGATCCTGAGGCCGCTCGCGACTGGGTCGCTTCGGGGGGGGGGGGACAGGGATCGATAGCTTGCAGTGGGCGGCGGCGGCCGCCTGGGCCCGGCCGAGCTCGGCGGAAGAGAGTCACGCTCTCTCTTAGGGAGGATGGAGGGGGATGTCGCGGTCGCCTGTAAAAGCGTGGGACTTAGAAAATATTTGACGAGTTTAAGAGAGCACAAATGGGCGAACCACTTACCTTCACCGGGTGGGACGGGGCCGAGGTCGTCCAGATTCCTACGGAGGTAGGTCACCTCGAAGTTCTTCCCGATGAAGAACCTGAATAGCCCCACTTCATGGCCCCCCAGGCTAGGGGAGGTAGCTCGCCTCACCGAGTTGGACTGGCAAGAAAGGGACGTTGTTGATGTCCCCTTTGACGAACAAGAACTTCTTGAGCCAGTTATGGCTCTTATTGACCGTCTCACGCACCTTGGCATGTGTGTTGGTGAAGCAGGCGGTCCCATCTTTATTTGCGTGAAAAGAGAACAGCTTGTGGAACACCGCAAGACTGAACTCGATCCTCTCCTCTCGTAGAAAGCAGACGAACCCTACTATTACAGCAACAGAGTTTGGAGTCATCTTCCCAGGGACAAATCCGTAGTATTTGAAGACTTGGCGGACTTTCGGCCATAGGGGTAGCCGGAGGCCCGCCTCAAAGTGGGCCGTCGGGAAGAGGAGCTCATCGGCATAGAGCTCGTTGATTCGCTCCTTCCCGGGCTGCCTCGCCTCAAAGCCTGGTGGGATATAATTACCGACAGTATCTACAAACTCCCTCTCGGTAAGGGCGGCGAGAGGGAAATCGTGCTCGGAGAAGGTACAAGCACATTTGCTCCTCCCCTCCGCCTCGCCTCTACCACCACCCATCCTTCAGAAATCTTGCCGAGCGAGACAGGGGGTTTCTCGCAAAAAAGCTTAGGGAAGGAAGAAGTCTTAAATGGGGTAGGTAAAGAGTGAGTCGGCGGAGGCCTATTTATAGAATCAGAAAAGGCGGGAAAAAGTCCCAATGGCAGGAAAGGTGCAGATAGCAAATATGACCCCGACGTTTCGACTTCTGAACCCGACCCGGATCCACATCAACTCGCCAGTCGGCCGCGAGCCGCCCGCACCCGCTCCCGCATGGGAGCAGAACAACCGGAGATGCGGGCCCCGCCGGGATCAGCGTGCGAGTCCTTTGATAAGCGACCCGCGAGCAGTCGGACCGCCCCCGCTAGAGCAGGTACAGCTAGGGCTACGTGAGTCACCTCCGCGATGCCTAGCCCGCTAGAAAGAAGAACCGGCCGAGCCAGTTAGCCTCGCCCGTATCTCCCCAAAAGGTCGAGACTTTTGGTACCCTAGTTTGTTTTGAGTTTAGTCCTCTCCTTTGTGCTCCTTGACCCAAGAAATATCTATGGTCAATGGTTAGGAGTCCAGTTGTAGAGTCCTCACTTTTCCAGATTAAGAATTTGGTTAAGTAGGTTTTTCGTTCGACTATAGTCGAACGCCGCTCGACTATCGTCTATCGGCTGATCGACGATCGTCTATCAGTTGGTCGACGCTTTGTCTGCGCTGATAGTTCGACTATCTGCTTGATAGGTCGACTATCTGTTCTGCGCTGATAGTTCGACTATCTGTTGATAGGTCGACTATCTGTTCTGCGCTGATAGTTCGACTATCTGTTGATAGGTCGACTATCTGTTCTGCGCTGATAGTTCGACTATCTGTTGATAGGTCGACTATCTGTTCTGCGCTGATAGTTCGACAATCTGTTGATAGGTCGACTATCTGTTCTGCGCTGATAGTTCGACTATCTGTTGATAGGTCGACTATCTGTTCTGCGCTGATAGTTCGACTATCTGTTGATAGGTCGACTATCTGTTCTGCGCTGATAGGTCGACTATCTGTTGATAGGTCGACTATCTGTTTTCTGAGGTAGGTCGACTATCTGCTTGATAGGTCGGCTATCTGTTTGCGCTTGATAGTTCGACTATCTGTCCTGATAGATCGACTATCTGATAGTTCGACTATCTGTTCTGATAGGTCGACTATCTGCCGGGGTAGTTCGACTATCTTCTTCGATAGGTCGACTATCTGGATCGTTCGACTATCTGCCCGATAGATCGACGATCTCCGTGCGTCGGTCGACGATCTCCGAAGGTCGTTCGACGCTTTCTGCCTGCCTTTATATTTTGTATTTATTTATTATATTTAATTAATTAATACATTTTCTGGCACAGTATTTTAAGATGTATGATAAAATTACCAGGCAATATTTGCTCCATCTCTTTTGCCTGAGTCAAATCTTTTTAAGATAAAGTTGTTTGTCTTATTAGCTGTCATTATAAATTACTTTATCTGCTGACAGCCCTTTATAGCCGTTAGACTGAAAAGTCTTCTTCTTTGCTATAAAGAGATTATTTCTGATGTGACTTTATTTAGTCCTTCTGTTATTTGATTTAAGCCTGCAGCTTCTTTGAAAGAGGTTTATTCCCTTTGTAGAATGTTTTGCTGCAGAGATGTTTCTGTCTTCTTGATATTTACAGCCCAGGTCTCAAGGCTCAGAAGAAGACAAATAATTCAAATGGAAGAGAGCCGTTGCTTGCTGCTATTATATAAAGAACCCTTTGAAGAAGGATTCAAGCTAGCTAATAGCTAACCAGTTGTTCATTCAAGCTTTCAAGCCTTCTCCAAGTTCAAGCTTTCTGCTCTCAGCAAACTCCATCTAACTGAGAAGTGTTAAGATCTTCATCTCTTCTTCAACCTGAGTTCTCCTGCTTTCAGGAAGTTCAAACTCAGAGATCCTTTGAAGAAGAAGAAGAAGAAGATAGCTGCTTGAAGAGATTTAATTTTGTTATTTATTTTCTTCCTGTAGCTTTTCCTTCAGAACTTTCTGAAGAGTTTTCTACACTGAAGCAAGACTTCACCTGGACATCTTTGAGCCAGGGGGAGCCTTGATTCTTTAGAGCATTCTAGCTCAGTGCAAGTTTCTGTGCTTCTCTAATCTATTGTAAAATAGAGAAGACATCTTAACCTTCTTCCCCCTCCTATACAGGGTTATTACTCCCTTCAAAAGTATCCCTTGGTGGCAGGGCACCTGATCAAAAACCTGTGCTTGGTTTTTAGACACCTGATCAAAAGTCTAAAGGGTTTCTGAATCTACCTGAAGCAGATTCTGTTGGTGGCAGGGCACCTGATCAAAAACCTGAGTGGATTCCTACCGTGTGGGTAGAAGAGTGGACGTACCCAAGTTGTTTGGGGAACCACTATAAATTTCCTTGTGTCGTCTGGATTCCATTGTTTAATTCCTGTATTGTGGCTGTGATTAGATATAACTAGGTTGCTAGTTGCTGATTAGGTTTTTCCAAGCCTTAACTGTAATTACAATTAGCTTGAGTTTGTGCACACCACTTGTGTTAGGCTCTAGGGTTAAATTTATATCTATAATCTTTCATTCCGCACTTCACTCCAAGGGAGTTGGGTAGACCATTAAGTTTTGTCTAGTGCAAAATTTGATAACTCTATTCACCCCCCCTCTAGAGTAGTATCTATCCCTTCACTTTCAATTGGTATCAGAGGGAGGTTGACTGACTGAATAGGCTAACACCTAAGTCACAAGATCCTGATAGATACCAAAGCTTATAGATATTCACTATCATGGCCCAGTCTAAGGATTATTCAAGCACCAGACCTCCAGCATGCAACTTAGCTAAGTTTGGCATCTGGAAGGCAAGGATTAAATTATATATGAATTCTATTGATGAAAGTATTTTTGCTTCTATTTTGTCAGGTCCCCCAAGAGCACCTGCTGCTGCCACTGCCTCATCATCTGATATGAGTGCAGTGCCTCCTCCAGATTATAATGATGAGGACAAGAAGGCCAAAATTGCAGATGCCAAGGCAATGAACATACTGGCTCAGACAATGTCTGATGAGGTGTTCCAGAAGGTTGCTGATTGCTCTTCAGCAAAGGCCATGTGGGACACACTGAACCAGATTGTAGCTGGTTCAGCTGATGAAAGGAAGGACAGAAGGTCCAACCTGATCTCACAGTACGAGAACTTCAAGAAAACTGATGCTGAATCAGTTGAAGCTATGTACACCAGGCTCAGCTCAATCATCAATGAGCTGAGGACCCTGGACAAGGACATATCATTGACAGAGGTCAATGATAAGATTCTTATGTGCTTCCCTAGCACATGGGATCTAAGAATCTGGCCCATCAAAGAAGCCAGAAGTACTAATGAGATCTCCACTGAAGCTCTCCTCGGCAAGCTCAAGTCTTTTGAGCAAGTGCTGAAGATAAGGGAAGCTGAAGCTGAAGCAAAGACCCCCACTCCAACAAGAAAAGAGCAATCTTTAGCTCTTAAGGCTGCAGATGTTTCTGAAGGCAGCCAATCTAATGAGGAACTTATGGCACTGTTTGCCAAAAGGTTTCTCAAGATGGGGAGAAAGGAGTTCAGAAAGAAGTCTTCACGCTATGAAGACAAACCAAGGTATGATCGCTCTCCTGCTAAAGAAATTATATGTTATGGTTGCAGGAAGCCTGGACACATATTGCCAGAGTGTCCAGAGGAGAAGAACAAAGAAAAGAGAAAAGATAAAGAACAGCACAGGAAGAACTCCAAGCCATCCTCCTACAAAAACAAAAAGAAAGAGAGAGGTTTCATTGCTGAAACCTGGAGTGAGTCTGATGAAGAATCCTCCTCATCAAGCTCCAGTGAAGATGAGGAAGAGAAGAAGGCAAAAGAAGTTTGCCTCATGGCAATAGATGCCTGCAGCAACCACTCTGCTGCAGAGAGTTCTGATTCTGATGAAGAGATGCCTACAGAAGATGAGGTACTTTCTTCTTATGATTTTACTTCAGAAGAATTTAAGTTAGAATTTAAATCTTTATGTTTAGATTTAATTAGCTCAGAAAAGGAAATAAAAGAACTTAGAAATAGGTTAGCTGACTCAGAATCAATAGCCTCTGAAAATGTTAGGTTAAAGGAAGAACTCACTACTTGTAGTGAAGAAATCAAATTTCTTAAAATAGAGTTAGCTAAGTCTAAGAGATTAGAAGAATCCCTTAATGGTAGAAGCCTTAAGTTATTAGAAATTACCAGCATGACTAACACTAGGTCAGGTAATGATAAACTAGGCTTAGGAGCTTCTCCTAGTGAACCCCCAGTCCTTCTTAAAAATAATCTTTCAACTCCAGTGAACTTCATTTCAGCTAGTGGAAAGAAGAACACTGAGCAAGTAAATCTGGTTAATAAAACCTTAAATAAAGCTAAGAGAGAAAAGAGAAAGAAGTTTTTTAAAGAAATGCAAAGAGCGTCGAACGCAGCTCGACGATCGGAAGCTCCATGGTCGAACGAAGGTCGATGATCTGAGCACCCATCGTCGAATGTCGATCGACGATTTCAATATGATTTTCAAAATCACAATCAATTCCATAGAAACCTAAATGAGAATAGAAACCCTAGGTTTGTTGACCCATCATCAGCATGGAGAATCCCACCTAGGAGATCTCACCCACTAGGTTATCACCCTCAGCCTGCATTTTCATACATTTCCAGTTTTTCTTATGTGAAAAACAAGGGACCTAAGGTTACCTGGGTCCACTCTGTCTAAATAATTATCTTGCAGGTGAAGGCCTATCCAATCACTCAAAATAAGTGGTATTTGGATAGTGGATGCTCTAAGCATATGACAGGAAATAAAGATCTACTGTCAAAGTTCAAAGCTAAGCTCGGCCCAAAGGTTATCTTTGGAGACTCCAGCTGTGGTCAGACAGAAGGCTATGGCAAGATCACAATTGGAGCAGTTACTTTCAAGAGAGTTGCTTATGTCAATGGACTGAAGCATAATCTGATTTCAGTCAGCCAGCTGTGTGATGCTGGCTACCAGGTTTCATTTTCTAATTCCTCTTGCAACATTACTTTAAATAATAATATTGTTTTAGTAGGTATTAGAATAGGTAATATTTATTTAGTAGATTTCAATTCATCTCACTCTGAAATCTGCCTGTTTAATGAAGTAACCCTTAATAATAATTCCCTATGGCATAAAAGGCTTAGTCATGTAAACCTTAAAAATATATCTAGGTTATCTAAGCACAACCTTGTTAGAGGTTTACCTTCTTGCCCCTACAAGAAGGAGAGCCTATGCAAGGCTTGTCAGCTAGGCAAGCAAACCAAGAATTCTTTTAAATCTGTAAATAAAAGTGATTCTCCTAGGATCCTGTATTTATTACATTTTGACCTTTTTGGCCCAATAAATGTACAGAGTTTAGGAGGGAAGTATTACACATTAGTAATTGTAGATGACTTCTCTAGGTTCAGTTGGGTTTTCTTTTTGAGAACTAAGTCTGATAACTTCAAAGCCCTTACAGACTTTCTACTTTGTGTGCAGACTGAGTACTCTACTCATGTGGCCTTGATCAGAAGTGATCATGGTACTGAGTTTGACTCTCTTCTCATGCAAGAATTCTGTGAGAGAGAAGGTATCAAACATAGCTTCTCAGCTCCTAGAACTCCTCAACAAAATGGGGTAGTTGAAAGGAAAAATAGAACACTTATTGAAGCTGCTAGCACATTGTTGGCAGATGCTAATATGCCTCTATCCTATTGGGCAGAAGCTGTTAGTATAGCCAACTATGTCTTAAATAGAAGTTTGATACACAAACTTAAGTGTAAAACTCCTTATGAGTTGCTTAAAGGAAAGAAACCAAAAATTAATTATTTTAGAATTTTTGGCTGTATTGTTTATATTCATAATAATAATAAAGAATATATTAGAAAGTTTGAAGCAAAAGCTTCAATGGGAATCATGCTTGGATATTCCCAAGTAAGCAAAGCTTATAGGGTTTATAACAAATCAACCTGTAAAATTGAAGAATCTGTGCATGTGACTTTTGATGAGTCTCAGATGTTTTACAAGGAGAAAGAAAATTCTCCTTCCTCAAGTTCTTTGCAGGTACATGATGCCCCTCAAGAATTTCTTCAACTTTCAACTCTTCAGATCACTGAATCAGACAGTGATGAAGACATTGCTGAAGCTGTTGAAGCTGTTGTTGTTCCACCAACAGTAGATCAAATTCCTCCTGAGGAATTAATCCCAACTGTTGCTGAAGATCACATCCCACCTGCTGATATTGTCACACTTAGAGATCACCCCACATCTCAAGTGATTGGAGACATATCAGCTGGTGTGCAAACAAGACATCAATTAAGACAGGATGTGATGCATGCTTGTTTCCTCTCACAGGTTGAGCCCCTCACCTTTAAAGATGCAGAGCTAGATCCCCACTGGATTATTGCAATGCAAGAGGAGCTCAATCAGTTTGAGAGATGTAAAGTTTGGACTTTGGTTCCAAGACCTAAAGGCCAACTGATCATAGGCACCAAGTGGGTGTATAGAAACAAGCTAGATGCAAATGGAATTATAGTAAGGAATAAAGCTAGGCTTGTAGCTCAGGGCTACAGACAGGAGGAAGGTATAGACTATGACCAAACCTTTGCTCCTGTTGCAAGGCTAGAAGCAATAAGGATCTTCTTGGCCTATGCAGCCTTCATGAAGTTTAAGGTGTTCCAAATGGATGTCAAAAGTGCATTCCTGAATGGTGAGCTTAAGGAAGAGGTGTTTGTTGAACAACCACCAGGGTTTGTTTCTTCAACTCAGCCCTCAGATGTGTTTAAGTTGCAGAAAGCTCTTTATGGACTAAAGCAAGCTCCTAGCGCCTGGTATGAGACCTTAGCTAGTTTCCTGCTAGAGCACAACTTTACTAGGGGAGTAGTTGATAGAACCCTTTTCGTCAAGCATCACAAGGACACAATCCTGTTAGTTCAGGTGTATGTAGATGATATTATTTTTGGCTCCACTGATCCCAAACTTTGCAAAAGGTTCTCTGACCCGATGCACTCTAAGTTTGAGATGAGTAGCATGGGTGTGCTGTCTTACTTTCTTGGTCTCCAAGTTAAGCAAGATGCTGATGGTATCTTCATCTCCCAATCCAAATATGCCAAGGAATTGGTAAAGAAATTTGGGATGGCTGATGCTTCAGCAATGCCTACACCCATGGCTACTAATGTAGTTATTGATTCTGATGATCACGGCAAGCCAGTTGATCAAAAGAATTATAGGGCCATTGTTGGTTCCCTATTATAGCTAACTGCAAGTAGGCCCGATATAATGTTTGCTACATGCCTTTGTGCTAGATTCCAGGTCAACCCCAAGGAATCTCATCTGATTCTTCTAAAGAGAATCCTAAGATACCTGAAGGGATGTCCAGATCTAGGACTTTGGTACCCAGCTGAGTCAGAGTTTGAATTAATTGGATATTCTGATTCTGATTATGCTGGTTGCAGAGTTGACAGGAAGAGCACCTCAGGAACTTGCCAGTTCCTGGGAGAGAGATTGGTCTCTTGGTTCTGTAAGAAGCAGGCTTCTGTCTCAACTTCAACTGCAGAGGCTGAATATATAGCTGCTGCTAGTTGTTGTTCACAGATCCTGTGGATTCAAAACCAGCTTGTGGATTATGGTTACTCACACAAGAACACCAAAATCATGTGTGATAGTACCAGTGCTATCTCAATTGCACAAAATCCAGTGCACCACTCTAGAACGAAACACATTGAGATTAGGCACCATTTCCTGAGAGATTGTGTGGAAAAGAACAAGATCTGTCTTGAGTTCATATCCACTGAGTTTCAGAGAGGTGATATATTCACCAAGCCTTTAGATGAACAGAAGCATCTGTTCTTTTTAGTTCAACTAGGCATGATCAATGGACGAGACTAAGTGTGACTTTATCTGCCTATGTTGAAATCTGTTTGAAGATAGTCGAACGATGATCGAAGATCGTCGAACGGATTAAGCCTATCGTCAACCTCTGGTTAATGATAGCTTATCTGTTTGAAGATCGTCGATCGACGTTCGACCATCGTCGAACAGGTCGAGCTCATCGTCGATCTCTGGATGACGATAGCTTGCTGTTTGAGAAGCCAGAAATAGTCGAACGATTGTCCGACTACTCTGCTTCTGAGCCAATCGTCGAACGACCGTTCGACCATCGGGTCTAGATCTTTTTAATAGACCGACTATATCCGGTCTGATATAAAGCCGATAGTCGACCTAGGTCAAAAGATCTTTTGCTTTATCGTCGACGGAGCGTGCCCTTTCGCATTCTGCTTTCCCGCTTGCGATTTTCTGCCGCTTCGTCCCCTTCGTCTTCTTCGTCCTTCTCGCATTTCTCCAGCGAATCCATGGCGGTCTCTCCAGCAGTTCTGGCCGTCGTCAAGTTTGATGCAGGATTTAGCGTGGATTTTGATGCTTTCAGCAGTTGCGATGCAGGAATCGTAGAAGTTCTCCAGCTATGCAGGGATCAAGGATTAGAGAAGTTAATGTCTGCAAGGATTAAGATCAACATTCTAGAAATCAAAGAATGGGCTTTCACGTCGTCTTCCACAGACGAATCGATGACTGGTACCATCGGCGGAGAGGAGGTAATCCTGACTCCGGCCGTCTTATCTGATGTGTTTGGTTTAGTTAATGGTGACGAAGATTATGAGCAAGATGCTCCGTAATTCGGAAGAATGATAGTTGAGCTAGGACATGCTGAGGGCATTCCCACGAAGTTGCTCAAAGTGAATTTTCCTTTCAAAATCAAGTTTCTGGCTGAGATAGTAGGAAAAGTGCTCCTGGGCAAGCACTCTGCCCACGATAATATAACAAGGCAGCAATTCGCACTCATGTGTGCAATTGTTAATCGGAAAAGGATCAATTGGGCAGCAGTGATGTTTGATTTAATAAGGAAAAAGAATGGCAAGAAAGAAGTCACCCTAGGAAGGGTTATCGGTATTTTCCTGAAGGAAAGGTATCCCCATCTGCTGAGTTCAACTGCAACTACAATCAACGCCAGCAAGAAGATGGATCCCCATCTGTTCTCAAAGTGGAAGAGAACGTTTGTGAAATCTGCTCCAGCAACATCTGAGGACACAAGGACTGTATCAGTCACTCCTCACCATGGTGAAGCTAGCTCAGCTCTTCCTTCCTCCTCCTCTGCATTGTTGCCTGCCTCAGTTGAAGTTCCATCAACTTCAGCTGAAGTACGACCCTCTTCCTCTGCTGCTCCAGAAACAACTATGGTTGTTCCTCTTTCCCCTCCAGCCTCTCCTCTACCTACTCATCTGGCTAGGATATCTGCTCCTAGCTTCGATTTGTTAGGATCAGAGAGAATTCCTACTCCTCCTGTATCTCCCGTTCATTCCCCAATTCATTCCCCAATTAACTCTCCTGCTCCATCTCCAGTTCGATCCCCTGTCCACATCATTTCTCATCCCAGCACCTCTCCCATATCTGCTGCAGCTCCATCCACTTCACATCCTTCATCTATTGAGATCTCTCCTGAGCTTATCTCCTGCATTGTGGAGCTGATTACCCCGTCAATCAAAACCATGATTGAAGAGGCAATCGCTCCCCTTGCAGCTTCCATTGACCTCTTAACTGCCTCCATCAAATCCATTTCAAAATCTGCTGAGCCATCTTCCTCTAGGGGCCTGGTTTCAGTAGCCACTGAAATCAGGCAGGGGGAGATGTTCCATGAAGATGTCTCAGACCATCCTGCCTCCCCTCCAGCCATAAAATATGCAGTCATGTCTGCCCAGGAAGAATCTGCTCCTGCTGAGATAGAATTAGCTCCAGTTTTGTCTGATAAGGAAATAACAGATGGAATCATGTTGTCTGAATTTGCAGTTAAAGTCTGCCTGGAAGACCTTACCACTCCTGTGATTGCTAGATTCTTAGAAGGAATTATAACTTCATATCTGAATGAATCATGGGAGATGGTTAAATATGAAGGTAACTCATTTATTCGTTTTGTTGATGAGTCGATTAATTTGTTAGCTTGTGAATTCCTGGAAGGAATGATTTCTGTTTATTTAACAGATCTATATTCATAATTCTACAGATGATATTAGAGAGGATTTATCTGCCCAGATAATAGAAATTGTTTCTGTAGCTGCCCCAAGTATTCCTGATATTCAAGTTGATCCTGAACTAGAATCTTTTCTAGATGATAGAGATGAATCTGAAAATCAAGATAAAGTCAAAGAAGACACTCCCGTTCTGAGTGTGGAAGAAGTTCAAGCAAGAGCCTCCTGGGTTTTAAGAGTACAATCTTTGTTAGAAGAGAAAGAAAAGGAATTGCTAGTTGAAAAGTCAACCATCTGGGATGACTCCCCAGGGTTGGACTTAGATTCCCTTCTGGCTCTGGATGCCATGGAAGAGGATAGAGAAAAATCTGCTCTTAAGCTTAAAGAAAAGGCTGTTTCTAAAGCCTATGACCCGTATGAAAATCCTCCATCATCTCCCTCTGATGATGATGATGATTCTGATGTTTCTGAGAAGTCAAAGAGAAGGAAAGCTGTTTCAAAGAAAAGGAAAGCTGTTGCTCCTCCTCCTCCAAGAAAAGATAATGACACTCCCTATTATATTCTGAAGGGCATTGACCCTAAATCCAAAGATTTTCAGCACTGGATGTGGTTTTCAAAGAATCAGCAGAAAGAAAGAAAAAGGACTAAGAGGTATGACAGTCCTGTCTCAAGATGGACTCCCCGAGGTCCTCCTCCTCCTCCTCCAGGTGCAGGAGCCTCTGGGAACCTATCAGCTAATCCTGCTGCCTCTTCTGGAAGATCTGCTTCTTTTCAGCCCCAGCCAAGACAAAGTTATCAAAGCTCGCAAGGCAAATCGCTCTCTGGTTCTCAAAGACAAGTGAAGGAGGCTGTGGTTCAAAGACCAACCTTTTCCCCTCCTCCTTCTCCAAAGAAAAGAATTCCATCTTCAATACCAGTTCAGTCTGAGAAAAGTGATTCGGAAGGTAAATAGTTTATTTTGTCTTAAAATTTCTAGCAAGAATCTTTTGCTATGTATTCTCTAATATCTTATCTAGATAAAGTATCTGAGGCTGCTCCTCCTGAGCCTGTTTATGAAAATCCTGAGCTTGATCCTAATTTTAGGATGGCTCGTTTCCAAGAACTAGTAGGAGCAGCTCAAATTAGAAAAGCTAGAGCCGAAGGAAAAGATACGACAGGTTTAACTACCATGTCTGTTTACAGAAAGAAAGAGCTTGAAAAGTTTCAGGTTAATCCTGAGGTTTTTGACCCATCCAAATACATGGAAAAGCATCCGGAAGCAGTAGTCCCAAGATCTACAGAGCTGAAGATCATTGGTGCGCAGGACCTGAAAATGTCAAAGAAAGAATCAGATGATCCGTTAAGGAAAATATCTTTTGTTTCTAGCTCCTCTGTATCTAAGCCTGACTCTGTTGATCCATAGTTTGATTAACTGCTGTGCTATATTTGTTTATCTGTTTGATAATCTGCTAGTCCATTTCCTGTATTTTTTTAGTGTTCTATAGCTAGCTGTTTGTTTTAGTTTTTTGAGAGACTTAACTCAAATAGGGGGAGATTGTTGGTACCCTAGTTTGTTTTGAGTTTAGTCCTCTCCTTTGTGCTCCTTGACCCAAGAAATATCTATGGTTAATGGTTAGGAGTCCAGTTGTAGAGTCCTCACTTTTCCAGATTAAGAATTTGGTTAAGTAGGTTTTTCGTTCGACTATAGTCGAATGCCGCTCGACTATCGTCTATCGGCTGATCGACGATCGTCTATCAGTTGGTCGACGCTTTGTCTGCGCTGATAGTTCGACTATCTGCTTGATAGGTCGACTATCTGTTCTGCGCTGATAGTTCGACTATCTGTTGATAGGTCGACTATCTGTTCTGCGCTGATAGTTCGACTATCTGTTGATAGGTCGACTATCTGTTCTGCGCTGATAGTTCGACTATCTGTTGATAGGTCGACTATCTGTTCTGCGCTGATAGTTCGACTATCTGTTTATAGGTCGACTATCTGTTCTGCGCTGATAGTTCGACTATCTGTTGATAGGTCGACTATCTGTTCTGCGCTGATAGTTTGACTATCTGTTGATAGGTCGACTATCTGTTCTGCGCTGATAGGTCGACTATCTGTTGATAGGTCGACTATCTGTTTTCTGAGGTAGGTCGACTATCTGCTTGATAGGTCGACTATCTGTTTGCGCTTGATAGTTCGACTATCTGTCCTGATAGATCGACTATCTGATAGTTCGACTATCTGTTCTGATAGGTCGACTATCTGCCGGGGTAGTTCGACTATCTTCTTCGATAGGTCGACTATCTGGATCGTTCGACTATCTGCCCGATAGATCGACGATCTCCGTGCGTCGGTCGACGATCTCCGAAGGTCGTTCGATGCTTTCTGCCTGCCTTTATATTTTGTATTTATTTATTATATTTAATTAATTAATACATTTTTTGGCACATTATTTTAAGATGTATGATAAAATTACCAGGCAATATTTGCTCCATCTCTTTTGCCTGAGTCAAATCTTTTTAAGATAAAGTTGTTTGTCTTATTAGCTGTCATTATAAATTACTTTATCTGCTGACAGCCCTTTATAGTCGTTAGACTGAAAAGTCTTCTTCTTTGCTATAAAGAGATTATTTCTGATGTGACTTTATTTAGTCCTTCTGTTATTTGATTTAAGCCTGCAGCTTCTTTGAAAGAGGTTTATTCCCTTTGTAGAATGTTTTGCTGCAGAGATGTTTCTGTCTTCTTGATATTTACAGCCCGGGTCTCAAGGCTCAGAAGAAGACAAATAATTCAAATGGAAGAGAGCCGTTGCTTGCTGCTATTATATAAAGAACCCTTTGAAGAAGGATTCAAGCTAGCTAATAGCTAACCAGTTGTTCATTCAAGCTTTCAAGCCTTCTCCAAGTTCAAGCTTTCTGCTCTCAGCAAACTCCATCTAACTGAGAAGTGTTAAGATCTTCATCTCTTCTTCAACCTGAGTTCTCCTGCTTTCAGGAAGTTCAAACTCAGAGATCCTTTGAAGAAGAAGAAGAAGATAGCTGCTTGAAGAGATTTAATTTTGTTATTTATTTTCTTCCTGTAGCTTTTCCTTCAGAACTTTCTGAAGAGTTTTCTGCACTAAAGCAAGACTTCACCTGGACATCTTTGAGCCAGGGGGAGCCTTGATTCTTTAGAGCATTCTAGCTCAGTGCAAGTTTCTGTGCTTCTCTAATCTATTGTAAAATAGAGAAGACATCTTAACCTTCTTCCCCCTCCTGTACAGGGTTATTACTCCCTTCAAAAGTATCCCTTGGTGGCAGGGCACCTGATCAAAAACCTGTGCTTGGTTTTTAGACACCTGATCAAAAGTCTAAAGGGTTTCTGAATCTACCTGAAGCAGATTCTGTTGGTGGCAGGGCACCTGATCAAAAACCTGAGTGGATTCCTACCGTGTGGGTAGAAGATTGGACGTACCCAAGTTGTTTGGGGAACCACTATAAATTTCCTTGTGTCGTCTGGATTCCATTGTTTAATTCCTGTATTGTGGCTGTGATTAGATATAACTAGGTTGCTAGTTGCTGATTAGGTTTTTCCAAGCCTTAACTATAATTACAGTTAGCTTGAGTTTGTGCACACCACTTGTGTTAGGCTCTAGGGTTAAATTTATATCTATAATCTTTCATTCCGCACTTCACTCCAAGGGAGTTGGGTAGACCATTAAGTTTTGTCTAGTGCAAAATTTGATAACTCTATTCACCCCCCCTCTAGAGTAGTATCTATCCCTTCACTTTCAGAGACCAACACAGTCGAAAGAAAAAGTGCAGCAAATAATCGCCCGTGGCAGGCGAGAGTGGTCCTGAATTATTACAAATGCTCAGATTGTTCGTAGCAAAGAAGTCAGCGCTCTAAGCATTTCAGCCGCTGCATGCGGAGGCGATTCGGACCCGGCGGTTCACAACTTGCGGGGGGGGGGGGGGGGGGGGGGCTCAATACTGGATCCACTTCCACCTATCTCCCCTTCCCGCGCTAGTTTGGGGTGGTACGCAAGGATAGTCATACTCGCGGACCGCCGACAGCTCCCGCTGGGTCCGATCAATCTGCTCCAAGGCATGCCTTAGTCGCCCCTCGGCTCGTGCAATATATACCTTCGGGGAGGTCGCCCCGTCCTCGTCAGCTGGACATCTCGCTCCTTCCAAAGACATGAGTCGCTACTCCGTCTCGGCCTTGTCCTTCTCCACTCTATTGAAAACCTCCCGTAGCAACAACGTGTGCTTCTGGAACAGTCGCATCACTTGCGTTTTCATCTTCTCGGCATCGAGCGGGTCTCCTAGGTATTCCAAGATGCAGTCCATGTCGGGGGGAGGCGAGTACCCCTCGCTCATCTCGACGTCGGAAGAGGAGATCACGTTATAGCATGTAGAGATAAGATCAGAAAAAGCGGGCAATGGTAAGCGGGCTAAAGCCAGAGGATTTACCTGGTGTTGGCACGTCACCCGCAACATCAGCGGGCCGAGAGGTGCCCGGCCGACCCTGGAAGGGTTCTCCTCCAAGAGTAACGAAGGGTTTCCCCAGACCATGGGGCCTTGGCGACGGAGGCGTCGCAGGAGGGATATGCGCCTGTGAAAAAGGACTAGCGACCCGATCGGCCGCCACCAGGGCAGAGCGCCCAGGTTCTCCCTCATCTGCCCCATCCCCACGAGGCGTCTCCTACTAAAAGAAAAGGAAAATCAGAAAGTCGAGTGGTGGATCAAATAGGAGAATCATATATACCTCAGGGGTGACCTCGGCACTGCCGACTGAGCTGGAGGCGGGGTCATCGCACGCCGGAGACCGCCGAATGATCATCCCCTTATTTGGCTTGAATAGGGGACCGGGCGATCCGCGCGCCAGCCACAGGGCAGCTTCGAGAGCCGTATACCGGGCACCCTCCCTCGCAGCCGCCAAACAAGCCCGTATCTCCTCAGACATAGGCATCTTCCGACTATGAATTGCAGAAGAGGGCAAAGAAGAGGAGTTATCCTAGAGGTTCGACAACTTATTTATAGCTTAAAGGTGGGCCCCCCACCAAAAGATTCCCTCCAGCTCAGCAGGGTTTTCGCCGAACACGTGGGTTTGGATGTTTCTTTCCGAGCCTTTGCAAAGCTCGCAAAGAGCAGGGATTGTGTTCAACCCTGTGTTCGCCGAAGGGACTCAGGCAAGCAGGCAGGTCAACCCCGGCCCACGTCTCCAAGGGTCGCCCAGGCGGGCCAGCCTAGCCCGCGCCCTCCCAGGCGGGTCACCCTCTGACTCGCGCCTCTTTGGCGGGTCAGCCTTGCCTGCCTCTCCTAGGCGAGTCGGCCCCCGGTCGCCCTCCGACCAGTGCCCTCCCAGGCCGGTCAGCCTCGACCTGCGCCTTCCCAGGTAGGCCACCTCCAACCCGCGTACCCTAGGCGAGCCAGCCCCGGCCCGCGCCTCCCACCAAGTAGAGGCATTGAAGGGCTACTCGCCCAATCCCAAATGGGGGGGGGGGGGATTCCTGTAACACCCCAAAAATCATAACAGGTCGATTTGAGTTGCAGGTTATTTGACACGGCCTGGGACACGGGCGTGTCCCAAGGCGTGTCGGGGGTACACGGCCTGGGACACGGGTGTGTCCCAGGGCGTGTCACTCAAGAAAATGCCGGATTGAGTCAGAAGATTACACGGCCCGGAACCAAGCCTTGAACACGGCCGTGTCAGATTTGACACGGGCGTGTCCGATGCCGTGTGCCTACCCGTGTACTGCTTGTTGGGTTTGGAGCTCGGTACGGCAGGAGGGACACGGGCGTGTCACATGACTGATACGGGCGTATCAGGTTCGACACGGGCGTGTCGATGCCCGTGTTCTGGTAAAGTTCAGTCGGTACGAGTACCGCGTGTGCCGCTTAAGGGTACACGGCCTGTGACACGGGCGTGTCACAGGCCGTATCAGCCAAAAAATTGGGATTTTGGGCAAATCGTGGCCGTTCCTTTTCTCTATTTGGATCCAAAGGCTCAGGTGATTCCTTGCTGGAATAAGTCACCAGAAGCTTGATTCATTCTTCATTTGGCTAAGTGAAGAGAGAAAGAGAGAGGAGGAAGAAGAAGGAGGAGGAGATCAAGCCACCGGCGGAGCTCCCGTGGTTCGATTCGAGATCCGAGGCCAGCGCTGTGAAGGCAAAGCTGCTGCGGTGCTTTCTCACCGGCTAGATTTCGATGGCTCCCAAGAGATCATCAAGGGTAACGATCTCCCTTCTTGGACATGTGAAGTCCTTCTTTTCTGCATTGCATAGGGAAAACCCTTCCCCGCGAGTGTGCGGTGGGTTGTGGTGTCCCTTGGGGTAGATATGTGAAGTCCCCCTTGTTAGAGTCCGGAATTGGAGTACGGATCTAGGCATGCTGTGTGAAGCCCATCTGGACATGCTGGTCTGGATTGGTGATGCTTGTTTGCATATCGGAGAAGACTCCGTGGTTATGGCTTGTTTGCCTTGTGCCTACCTGTTGCTTGGTGCAGCAGGAAGTACTGGATGACGTCCAGGAAATGAAGAGGGTTGGATGCAACTCTTGTGGCCGTGCGTTGCCACTTTGTGTGCGGTTGAGCCGTTGGGCTGCAACTCGATGAAAAGGCAGATTGCCGAACAAGAAAGGTGAAACCGACCCGCGCCTATAAATTTCCATGGATACTTCCGTATTCGAGGTGGCACGGCGACTTGAGCAACGGGGGGGTGGCTGATCCGTACCTGCGTTATGTCCGTCCGACTTGGAAGCCTGGTTATAGGTTTAGTTGGAGCGCATAATGAGAGTCTTAGGCCCGCGCGCCAAAAAGACTAGAATGCTCAATACCGTGTAAACGGTGGTGTTGACCCTGGTTTTCCGGTGCACCAAGAATGTGCCCTGAGTGCACGGACTGTCGGGCCGTGTGGCTGACGGTTGTGATGGCTTGAATGTGCCTGCACGCACATAGTTGCTATTGTTGATACCATGTTGTGCAGGGAAAGAATGCTACTGCCCCGAGAAAGGGATAGGATTGTTATAATTGGGTCAGCTGAATGCTGACCGTTGCCGTGTTTACCACCGTTTTGGGTGGATTGTCCCTATGCAGGTGCTGGAGAGCCAAGTGGTAAATGAAGGGCTGAAGCCCTACTACTGTTGTTGCTGCTGCTGCGACTAGCCCTTGAAGGCTGAGCGAATGGTTTTGTTTGTTTTGCTTTCACTCATGTATGGCCGGCCTGCGCGTCGATATTTGTAATCCATGTTGTGTGGAAAGAGGAACTGTAAGGCCTTAAGGCCAACCTTTCAACTTTGTTGTACATTCCGTGGCTGTATATATAACTGTGGTTTATATATTGGACATTCCTGGTTAGAGTTCAATTTACAACTTAAAGCTTCCGCTAGCATGCTCTGAGTTAGGATACGTGTATGGTTTGGTATTATTCTGTGACCTCACCGTCTGTTTGTGGCATATCGTGCGGGGCCCCGGCCGGACCTTCTACGATACGTCATGTAATGGATGGGGTCGTTACATTTTGGTATCAGATTCGTTTGGTCTTCCTCTTTCGAATTCGTGGTCGAATTCTTTTGTGGGGTGGCGAGCGCGTCTTTGTGCGCCCTGCTATAACGCTAATGAACTCTGGAATGTCCACTAAGGAATGTACAAAATCTTGTTTGAGGAATCTGCGCGTTTCTTTTCTGTTGTTTTGCTTGCATACGATCGCTAATGTGTGTCTTGTCCACCTATAGGTGACGCGTAGTGGTGCTGGGCAGTCTGAGCCCCAGCGCTCTGATGAGAGTGCGACACCAGCTGAGGTGCCAACACCTCCTCCATCTGCGGAAACTGTTCGCTTAGTTGCTGAGGCTCTATTTGCCATGATTCAGCCGACCGGGCAAGCACAGCCGACAGTAGTGCCAGTTCGTGTTGAACCCGAGCCGGTTGAGGCTGTCAATCCACGAGCAGCTGACCGACAGTTGAAGCAATTCATGAGCTTCAGTCCGCCTATGTTTACGGGACTGGGATCCCCAACGCAGGCAAAGGATTGGTTATCGCGTGTCAAGCGGATAATGACAGCGATCAGGGCGGAGGAAACTCTAAAGGTCACCTTGGCCACCTTCATGCTCGAAGGAGAGGCGCGGTTGTGGTGGGACGAGGTTGAGGTACACCATTTGGCGGGCAGGCAATTAACGCAAGTATCAATTGAGGAGTTCTCTCGAATATTTTTGGCGAAGCATGTCCCAGCGGCGCAACGCATTGCCATGGAAAATGAGTTCCAACGGTTAAAGCAAGGAGAAGATAGCGTGGATACCTACCTGCATGAGTTTACCAGGTTGGGGCGGTATGCGGGAACAATCTTCGCGGATGACCATAGGAAAACGAATAGGTTCTATGAAGGATTGCGGGATGAGTTGAGGTTCCTGCTTTCGAGTTCAGTGAACCAAGGGTTTCAGGCGTTGGTTGATACTGCATGTGCGTTGGAGAAGGACATGCGACAGGTGCAAGGGAACAAGGGCTTGGTTGTGTCAAAGCCCGAGGTTCAAGCACCTCGCCCTAGCAAATCGTTCTACCAGAAGAAAGGGGGCAAGAGGTCTAAGCCGTCTGGGCAAGTGACTACGACCGTTGTGTCGGGGGCGACATCAAGGCCGGAGTCTCGTACATGCTATAACTGTGGCCGGGTGGGGCATATAGCCCGTGACTGTCGGGTTGTTCAGCCCAAAGGGGAAAAGAAGACGGGTGCGTCTTATGCTGAGAAGGGCAAAGCGGTGGTTGATTCCTCTGTGTCCCAGGCACAGCCCCGAATCTATCACCTTGGCCAGCAGGAGGCGATTAAGCAAAGTGACGTCGTCACAGGTACGAGTGAATATAGCTTAATTGCTTAAGTGCTATTACTTTTGGTTATGTATCGCTTGTGCATGATGTATGTGTGCTGCAGGCTTTGTCCTGATTCGGAATAATCTGGCGAGAGCCCTGTTTGATACGGGTGCTTCGCATTCTTTTCTGTCTGAGGACTTCGTATCTCGTATTGGGGTGCCGAGTCATGTGACGGTTGATAGTACAAGGGTGCTATTGCCGAATGGCCGTGTGATGCTTGCGGATAGGGCTTGCGATGTGGATGTTCAAATAGGAAGTCGGGATTTCGGTTTGAGTGCAGCTGTGCTACCGTTATCGGAGTTTGATGTGATCTTTGGCATGGACTGGCTCTCGGAGCAGCGTGCTTTTATTGATTGCAACTCCAAGGAGATCACACTGGGCCAGAATACCGGACTTGTGACGAAGTTCGCTGGTATGCGAGGAGTTGGCGGGACTTTGTTGTCTGCGCTCCAAGTCGTCAATGCTGTTCGGAAGGGCGCGGAGTTATTCTTCACGCTAATTCAGGCTGTTGAGCCAAAGGCCAGTGTCGGTGAAGTTCTGGTTGTGTCAGAGTTTGCCGATGTGTTTCCTAAAGATCTTCCTGGGTTACCACCCCAGCGGGAGATTGACTTCTCTATTGAGTTGGTGCCAGGTGCTAAACCTGTGGCCCGCTCACCATATCGCGTCGCGCCAAAAGAGATGGCTGAATTGAAAGTCCAATTGCAAGAGTTTTTGGAGCAGGGATACATACGCCCAAGCATGTCACCTTGGAGCGCGCCTGTTCTATTTGTGAAAAAGAAAGACGGTAGTTTACGGTTATGTATTGACTACCGCGAATTGAATAAGCTGACGGAGAAAAACAAATATCCGATTCCACGGATTGATGACCTTTTTGATCAGCTGGCAGGATCAACGGTCTATTCCAAGTTGGATTTGAAATCGGGATATTATCAGTTGAGGATTCGGGAAGGTGACATTCCCAAGACGGCGTTTGGAATACGTTACGGTCGTTATGAGTTCACGGTAATGCCGTTTGGCCTATGTAATGCGCTTTCGGTATTTATGGACCTAATGCATCGAACGTTCCGAGAGTACTTGGATTTGTTCGTGATTGTGTTTATCGATGACATCTTAGTATACTCTCAGTCGGAAGAGGATCATGCAAACCATTTGCGGTTGGTCTTGCATACCCTGCGGAGGAATAAGCTTTATGCCAAGTTCTCAAAGTGTGAGTTCTGGCTCTCTTCAGTAGCCTTTTTAGGCCATGTGGTAAGTGGAGAAGGTATCACGGTGGATCCGTTGAAGATAAGTGCCATTCGAGATTGGCCAGTGATGTCTTCGGTGGCCGAGGTCAGGAGCTTCCTTGGGCTTGCGGGCTACTATAGACGGTTTGTGGAAAACTTCTCACGGATTGCTTTACCTCTGACCACGCTGACGAGAAAAGATCAAAAGTTCATTTGGACGCCGGTGTGCCCGCGAGCTTTTGAAGACCTGAAGAGTCGTTTGACCACGGCGCCTGTGTTGACATCGCCATGTGGTACAGATGGCTATGAGATCTATAGTGATGCTTCCGGGAGCGGCTTAGGCTGCGTTCTTCTGCAGTTTGGTAAAGTGATTGCTTATGGCTCGCGCCAGTTGAAAGTGCATGAGCGGAATTACCCCGTCCATGATTTGGAGTTGGCGGCGGTAATCTTTGCGCTCAAGTTGTGGCGGCACTATATTTATGGCGTTAAAGTGGACATCTATACAGATCACAAAAGCCTAAAGTACTTGGTAGATCAGAAGGATCTGAACATGCGACAACGAAGATGGATGGAGTTCCTTGGGGACTACACCTTCGAGATTCACTATACACCCGGGAAGGAAAATGTGGTCGCTGATGCTTTGAGTTGGAAGACTCCGGTACGGGCAAGCTGGTTGCAAAGGCATGATCAGCGTTTAATCCAGGAATTGGAAGCATTGGAGATATCTTGTGTTGACAAGGATTCTTCGACCGATGCATGCTTGAACTGGACGGAGGTTCAATATGACCTTACGGACAGAGTTCGGCGAGCAACGGAGCTTGATGAAAGTCTCCAGCGCTATGCTAAAGATGGGCCGGATGACCAGTTCTCTTGGGATAACGGTTTGTTACGAAGAAATGGTCGAGTGTGCGTTCCGAGTGTGGGTAAATTGAGGGAAGAGTTGATGTACGAAGCTCACTTTGCAAAGTACTCAGTTCACCCAGGAAGCACAAAGATGTACAGAGATCTGAAAAAGCTATTCTGGTGGCCCGGACTAAAGAAAGATGTAGCACGTTATGTGGCGGAATGCCATACTTGTGCATTGGTGAAAGCGGAATGCCAGAAGCCTGGCAGTTTCCTGAAGTCGTTACCCATTCCGGAGTGTAAGTTCGATGACATTTCAATGGATTTCGTGCACGGGTTGCCGAGATCTCAACGCGGTCATGATTCAATCTGGGTGATTGTGGACCGGTTGACAAAAGTGGCGCACTTCCTTCCAAACAAAAGAGACGATTCAGTGGAAACCTTGGCCAAGCTCTATGTGGAGCAGATTGTTCGACTGCACGGTGTTCCTCGGAGCATCGTCAGTGATCGTGATGGGCGATTCACATCGAATGATTGGCGGCTAGTTCATCAAATGTTGGGTACAAAATTAGCGTTTAGTACGACCTTTCATCCCCAAACGGATGGCCAGACTGAACGAACCAACAGGACGATGGAGGACATGCTCCGCATGTGCGCCCTCGATTTTGGTAAGAGGTGGGAAGATTATATTTTTCTTGTAGAATTTGCCTATAATAATAGCTACCAAGCGAGCATCGGTATGGCACCATTTGAGGCTTTGTATGGTCGTAAATGCCGTACACCGTTAGCTTGGGCAGAAGCAGGCGAATCTAAGCTGAGTGGGAAAAAGGAAGTCGAAGAAGCTACCTCACTCATACGCTCTATTCGGGAGAGGCTATTGATAGCCCAAGATCGTCAAGCAAAGTACTACAATGCCAAACACTGGAACGTGGAGTTCGCGATGGGTGATTGGGTATATTTGAAGATCAAACCCTTCAAAGGCGTATCTAGGATTCGGCGTTTGAAAAAGCTAAGTCCGAGGTATCTTGGTCCATTTGAGGTGGTGGAGCGAGTTGGGGAAGCTGCTTATCGACTAGCACTTTCGGCAGACTTGGGTGGATTACATGATGTATTTCACATCTCAGTACTTCGTAAGGCTGTTAAGGATCCAGCTCAAGTAGTAGAGAATGATCGGGTACCAGTCGAGTATGGGCTAATGACGAGGGTTCGACCCATTCGGATCGAGGATCGAGCCGAGAAACAGTTGTGGAACAAAGTGATCGGGATGGTCAAAGTCCGATGGGACAATTATGGCCGTGAAGAGCTAACATGGGAGCGAGAGAATACCATGCGAGCTGAATTTCTCGAGCTGTTTGTATAAACTGTAGACCGTGTACCTTTTGTTATAACAGAGTTATCAAGTTATAGCATTGTATTTGCTTGTTTCCTTACCGTGTCAAATTTCGGGACGAAATTTTGTTAAGGGGGGGAGGATTGTAACACCCCAAAAATCATAACAGGTCGATTTGAGTTGCAGGTTATTTGACACGGCCTGGGACATGGGCGTGTCCCAGGGCGTGTCACTCAAGAAAATACCGGATTGAGTCAGAAGATTACACGGCCCGGAACCAAGCCTTGAACACGGCCATGTCAGATTTGATACGGGCGTGTCCGATGCCGTGTGCCTACCCGTGTACTGCTTGTTGGGTTTGGAGCTCGGTACGGCAGGAGGGACACGGGCGTGTCACATGACTGACACGGGCGTATCAGGTTCGACACGGGCGTGTCGATGCCCGTGTTCTGGTAAAGTTCAGTCGGTACGAGTACCGCGTGTGCCGCTTAAGGGTACACGGCCTGTGACACGAGCGTGTCACAGGCCATGTCAGCCAAAAAATTGGGATTTTGGGCAAATCGTGGCCGTTCCTTTTCTCTATTTGGATCCAAAGGCTCAGGTGATTCCTTGCTGGAATAAGACACCAGAAGCTTGATTCATTCTTCATTTGGCTAAGTGAAGAGAGAAAGAGAGAGGAGGAAGAAGAAGGAGGAGGAGATCAAGCCACCGGCGGAGCTCCCGTGGTCCGATTCGAGATCCGAGGCCAGCGCTGTGAAGGCAAAGCTGCTGCGGTGCTTTCTCACCGGCTAGATTTCGATGGCTCCCAAGAGATCATCAAGGGTAACGATCTCCCTTCTTGGACATGTGAAGTCCTTCTTTTCTGCATTGCATAGGGAAAACCCTTCCCCACGAGTGTGCGGTGGGTTATGGTGTCCCTTGGGGTAGATATGTGAAGTCCCCCTTGTTAGAGTCCGGAATTGGAGTACGGATCTAGGCATGCTGTGTGAAGCCCATCTGGACATGCTGGTCTGGATTGGTGATGCTTGTTTGCATATCGGAGAAGACTCCGTGGTTATGGCTTGTTTGCCTTGTGCCTACCTGTTGCTTGGTGCAGCAGGAAGTACTGGATGACGTCCAGGAAATGAAGAGGGTTGGATGCAACTCTTGTGGCCGTACGTTGCCACTTTGTGTGCGGTTGAGCCATTGGGCTGCAACTCGATGAAAAGCCAGATTGCCGAACAGGAAAGGTGAAACTGACCCGCGCCTATAAATTGCCATGGATACTTCCGTATTCGAGGTGGCACGGCGACTTGAGCAACGAGGGGTGGCTGATACGTACCTGCGTTATGTCCGTCCGACTTGGATGCCTGGTTATAGGTTTAGTTGGAGCGCATAATGAGAGTCTTAGGCCCGCGCGCCAAAAAGACTAGAATGCTCAATACCGTGTAAACGGTGGTGTTGACCCTGGTTTTCCGGTGCACCAAGAATGTGCCCTGAGTGCACGGACTGTCGGGCCGTGTGGCCGACGGTTGTGATGGCTTGAATGTGCCTACGCGCACATAGTTGCTATTGTTGATACCATGCTGTGCAAGGAAAGAATGCTACTGCCCCGAGAAAGGGGTAGGATTGTTATAATTGGGTCAGCTGAATGCTGACCGTTGTCGTGTTTGCCACCGTTTTGGGTGGATTGTCCCTATGCAGGTGCTGGAGAGCCAAGTGGTAAATGAAGGGTTGAAGCCCTACTGCTGTTGCTGCTGCTGCTGCGACTAGCCCTTGAAGGCTAAGCGAATGGTTTTGTTTGTTTTGCTTTCACTCATGTATGGCCGGCCTGCGCGCCGATGTTTGTAATCCATGTTGTGTGGAAAGAGGAACTGTAAGGCCTTAAGGCCAACCTTTCAACTTTATTGTACATTCCGTGGCTGTATATATAACTGTGGTTTATATATTGGACATTCCTGGTTAGAGTTCAATTTACAACTTAAAGCTTCCGCTAGCATGCTCTGAGTTAGGATACGTGTATGGTTTGGTATTATTCTGTGACCTCACCGTCTGTTTGTGGCATATCGTGTGGGGCCCCGGCCAGACCTTCTACGATACGTCATGTAACGGATGGGGTCGTTATAATTCCTTACCATTTTGCCCCTATAGGACTGCCCTTAGCCATCTAGAATGGTGGAGTCTCGCTGTTAGCAGACCTGGGTAGACTGCGCATAGCTGGTCAGGACAGCGGAGTTTGGCTGTTGGCAGGCCAGCCCAAGGGGTTTTCAGTAATTTCAGGCCAGTAGAGGTTAATTATTTGCAGATCATCTTCGAAAATCTATAAATAGGACCCAAGGGGTACCTCAGGGGGCACGTTTACTTGTCTCCCTATTTTCTAGTGCCTTCTGAGGTACCTTAGCCCGACATTTAGCTAAGGAGGCGAAGCGCTCAGTGATCTTCCAAGTGTGTGGTGGGACCTCCGCGTCGGGCCCTTGGTCTAATCCATTGCTCTTTTTTCCTTGGTTGTTTTTCTTGCAGGAGCGAAGTAGGTGCACGACCACCCCTTCCCCAAGGGTGAACTCCACAAGAGACCAATTTTCGGTTTTAACAAGTGGGACCTCCCGGGTTAGGCTTTGGGTCGGGTCTTGGTCCTTACTGCCAGTCAGAGGTCGGAGCTTGGGAGAAGTAAGGGTCTGTTTGGTTGGGCTGTTGCTGATGGAAAGCTGCTGATGAACTGTTGCTGATGGAATAAGTGTTGATTCTGGAAAACAGAGTTTTGTAAAAAAACTGTTTGGGTGAAACAGAGTTTACAAAACGGAGTTTCCAAAAAGTTGTTTGGATAGAAAACGGAGTTTTGATTTAAATTTTTTTTCCCCAAAATTTAACACAATATAAAACTTCATTCATACACACATACATATATATATATACACACACACACACACACAACCACATATACACACACAAATACACACACACATACATATATACACACTCACACATACACACTCACACATATACAAATATATACACACTCACACATATACAATATATACACACTCACACATACACACACATACAAATATATACACACACACATACTCATATGCACACACACAACCACATATATACACAAAAATACACAAACACACACATACATATATACACACTCACACATATATACACATTCTCACAATATACACACACAAATACTCCTGCTGCGCTCTAGAACCCAGACGAAGCTCTTGGATGCTATCACAGAAACCGGAAGAAGAAGCTTTCGGCATAGGACTATAACGGAGCAGAAATATGGTGCTGGCTCTTGGATGCTATCACAGAAACCCGGAATTACTACTGCTGCGCTCAAGATAAACCCTAACCGGGACTGGGTGGTGCATCGAGGAGGACCAGGGGAGAGGCGGATCGATTCGTGGACGGGAAAAGCTTCCGATGTGCGCCGGCCTTCTTCGTGGACGGGAAGCAAAGGAGAATCGCCGGCCGTCGGTGGAGAGGGGCGGATCCTGTCGTCGATCGTGGAAGAAGTACTGCGCGGGACTCCGCTCGACTCCGCTCTAGGTTATCGGGAGGAGAAGCAGCGGTTGGACGTGAAAAATAACCCCGGCTGAGCGATATACATAATACGCGGCTGCACCCAAACGGAGTTTCTAAAACAAGCCGCGCCAAACGGCGCTTATTGCCAAAATTGCGGTGCGTCTGAACCGCTCCGCAGAGCATAAGCCGCGCCAAACGCCCCCTAAGTGTTGGCTAAACCCCTGATTTCGAACTTTCGCTGAGGTCAAATTTTGGCTTCAACAGTTCTAGTGCGGTGAGCGTGGAAGGTAACCAATACAAGAAAATCTTGAGTTGAGTCCCATGGCCGGAGGTGAAGGTGAAGGATCAGGCTCAGGAGGTTCCCCTTCTTGGGGAGAGGAGGAGACAAGGAAGATGTTGGAGGAATTCAGGCGAGAGGTCCTACAGACCATCAACTTGGCCTTCTCGGCAAGGAGCGAGTGGGCTACGCCTCATGCTCTAATAGACGAGGTCCCTATCTTGGGCAAGAATGGTCCCGGGCAGCGCCCTGGGAAGGAGGTGCCGACATTGGTCGGCGAGAGGGATGTAGCTGCGCGAGAGCTCTTCCCCGGGCAAGGCAGCGCAGACTGAGCGAGCCAGCCGAGGCCATGAGATGTGCCTTCTCGGCAGGCAGGGGGTGGGAGCCCTTTTAGTGATCTCATCATCTCGGCTCCAGTTTCGGAGGGGTTCCGGGAGCCCGACATGTCCTACTACTCGGGTAAGGATGACCCTGTGCAGCATGTGCAGTGGTTTAAAGATGTTATTTTGATTAGACAAATTATGGAAACCTTCAAGTGTCGGCTCTTTGCCATCACGTTGAAGGAGAAGGCCCGAGACTGGTTCCACCGGTTGCCGGCAAGCTTGATCTACAGTTTTTTGGATCTGCGGTGGGGGTTTCTGTTGAGATTCTCGACATCAAAGAAGCGGAATAAAGAGGCGGAGTGCCTGTTCGCGGTGAGGCAGAATCAAGATGAGACATTGGGTCACTACGTTGACCAGTTTCAGGTCCAGAAGGTCCCAAGGTATGTACTGATTCTTGCCTTCACCTTGGGATTGAGGCCGGGATTCTTTAGCATGGAGCTAAAGAGAATGCCCCCTCTCTTTTGAGGAGCTCATGGAGAGGGCGACGAAGGAGATAGATTTCAAAAGGGCCAACCCAGCTTTTGCCAGTAAGCTGGCCAGGTTGGCGGAGGATGACGTGATGGAGCCGCGAGCGGGAAGGCAGAGAGAGTAGAGGGAAGAGAGAAGGAGAGAAGGAGAGAGGAGCCCCGAGGACAGGGGCAGCATGGGCAACATTAAGTGTGGGGGGCCTGGGAGCCAAACAACCGGTTGGGTTGGAGGCCCCAAGAGGGTCGCCCCTAGGGATAGGGCGGAGGCTTCCAGGGAAGGGACAACTTCCGCGAGCCAAGGAGGTTTGATCAGCCGGTGTGGAGGCAGGGGTAGAGGGGTCACTTCTCGCCGCAAGAAGCGATGGAGGTCGGACGAGGTAGAGGAGGAAGGAGCGGAGTTCGGGGAGGAGCTGGAATAAGAGGAGGCGGAGAGGGAAGAGGGGGCAGGGTGGCGTTGCCTTTATATGACTTCCACCAGGAGGAGGGTCACAGACGGACACCTGCCCGGAGTTCCTGGAGATGAGAGAGGCCAGGGGGCTTGGGAGGCAGGACCCACCGATAAGGATTGAGGAGGTTCAGTAGGGAAAAGGGGAAGACAGGTGTGAGGATCGGGCGGACGTAGGAACTCGGGGAGGGATCAGGGTGATCCATGATGGAGTCGGGATTGAGGCAACCCGCAAGGGGAGCCTTCAGACCATATTACTAAGGGGGGTCGCCTCGACCTCCCAGGCTTTCCCTCCGGAGGAAAAAAATTACTTTCTCATCGGCAGACATGCAAGACTTCGAGGACCCATTCTGTGATGCCTTGGTGATCTAGACGGCGGTGGAAAACTTCACGGTCTCTAGGATCCTTGTCGACAACGGGAGCTCCGTGAACGTGATCTTTAATAAGGCCTTCGACGAGATGAAGGTCGAGTCCAAGAGGGTCTTAGCTTCGGACGTAACGTTGTTTGGGTTTTCAGGAGAGAGGAAGGAGGTAGAAGGAGAAGTAGGGCTGCATGTGAAGTTGGGGGGCATGTCGTGGAACTGTCTGTTCGTTATAGTGGATGCCCCAAGAAGTTATAATGCCATCTTTGGGCGCCCCTCATCAGCTCCTTTCACTGCGTCCCCTCCCTATTCTACCAATGCCTCAAGTTCTACAATGGAGGGGTGCAAGTTAGGATTAAGGGGGACCCGAAGGTGGTGAGGCAATATTACGTGACGACGGTCAACACCATATCTTGGATGGCAGAGGAGGAGGAGTTGGAGAGGGATATGGCAGTGCAGGAAGAGGTTGCTAGAGGGGAGTAGGTCAGCCTGTAGGAGGTGAGCGAGAAGATTACAGAGGAGCAGATAGGAGGAGCTGTGCATGAGGTCCAAAGGGATGAAGGGTTGGAGCCGCAAGAGGGCCGGCATGAGGAGGAAGTAGAGGAAGAGTGAGGAGGAGGAGTTAAGATGGAGGCCCCAAGGGGCATGGGGGTTGAGCAGCAGAAGTGCCTGGGGGAAGCGATGGAAGTTGAGGAAGCAGGAGGGGAGGAAGAGCTAGTGCAGGAAGAGGAGGCAAGGGCCGGCTAGGAGTAGTCACGGCTGGAGCCGGCTGAGGAAGTGGTGGAGATGGAAGTCTTCACCAGCGCCGACCAGGTGCAAAGGGTGCAGATCAGCGAGGGCTTAGGTACCGAGGACCAGGAGCGGATATGGGCTTGCATCCAGGGTAACATCGATATCTTTGCTTGGAGTGTGACTGACATGCCGGGCATCGATGCAGATGTAACTTGCCACCGCCTGAACATGGACCCCCGGACGCGCCCCATTCGCCATAAGATGAGGACCATCGCTACCAAGCTAGAGAAGCCCATCCGCGAGGAGGTCAAGAATCTTCTGGAAGCTGGCTTCATCTCAGAGATCTAGTATCCGGGCTGGATCTGCAACATGGTAATGGTAAAGAAAGGGGGCGGAAAATGGCGCATGTGTATAGACTTTTCTTTATTAAATAAATCCTTCCCCAAGGATTACTACCCCCTGCCTCGGATCGACGCACTGGTTGATTCAGCTATTGGTTTTTCTATTATATGTTTTTAGATGCTTTTTCAGGTTACCACCAGATCCGAATGCATCCTCCTGATGTCAAGGATGTCTCCTTTATCACGAGGGAGGGATGCTTCAGCTATAAGATGATGCCCTTTGGGCTGAAGAATACGGGAGCTACCTACCAGCGTATGATGGATCGAGTCTTCTAGGGCCAAAGGGAGGAGGAACCTGGAGGTCTATGTTGACGATTTTATGGTCAAAAGCAAGTGTGTGGACTCGCACCTATGTGATGTAATGACTCGATTCGAGCTAGGCCCCTTGTGCGCACTTTTGAAGTTAGGAGAGCTGATTTAGGCTCAGGAGGTGTAGGCGATCGGTTGCGCACTCGTGGGGAAAAGGAAATAAGTTGAGTACCTGTGTTGAGTATGACACGGGTAGGGACACAGGTGTGTCCTTACCCGTGTTTAGTGGCGTTGAGTGATTTTGGCACGGCGTTGAGTGGACAGTCCCGAGGAGGACACAGGTAGAGACACGGGTGTATCCCTACCCGTGTTCCATGGCGTTGAGTTCCATGGATTTGAGTGGCACGACGTTGAGTGGACTGTCATGAGGAGGACAAGGGTAGAGACACGGGCGTGTCCCTAACCGTGTGCCGTGGCGTTGAGTGCCATGGCTTTGAGTGGCATGTCTTTGAGTGGCAGACATGGCTGACCAGAGAAGGACACGGGTAGAGACACAGGCGTGTCCCTACCCGTGTTCTCCAAGGCAAGCAAAACAAGAAGTGTCCTGAGCAGGACACGGGTATCGACACGGCCAGAACCACGGCCGTGTCACCTAGACACAGGTACAGACACGGGCATGTCAATACCCGTGTATGAGAACGAAACGACAGTCAAACCGTTGATGATGTTTCGCCAGAGCAGAACACGAGTAAGGACACGGCTGTGTCCCTACCCGTATCACTTCTGTATAAAAGAGAAAAATTAAACCCTAGCCGTCTTATTCTCTTCAAAACCCTATTTTCTGGAGAGGAACTTTTGAAGGAGATAGATCTTGCTGGAGCCAACCAACCCCGTGAGGAAACGCCACTGCAGTCAAGGGAAAAACGATGCAAACGAGAAGGATGACAAGATCCATGGCCGGAAATGGAGGAACTGCTGGAAATAAGGCGAGCTTCCCCCCTCTCCCTTGGTGCTAGATCCATAGTTATTCTTAGGCGAGACATCGACTCAAATGAGTCTTGATGTGTGAGGTGAAGGTTTCTATGAGGGCCTTTCTAGAACTTGTGTTCTAATGTTTAGTCATATTCAACCTCCCCTTCTTCAAAGTGATGATGGGGGTGAATTCGTGAAGAGGAATGGCCTAAAGAGGGTGAATAAGGGTGGAAGAACTTCTAGTTGTGATTTGGGAAGGATTGGCATGAGGAGGAAGACGAACCGATGTCGTTCATTTCGCCTCAAAATGCGTGCAGAAATCTGTGTTCTGCAAACAACGACCTTTTTGGCTATCTTCAGGCAAGATATGTTAAGATCTGGGCTTTCTACTAAACACGAGAGTCGTATACCTTGGAATTACCTTTCCTACGAGTGGTTACACGCCTTCGGGTGAAGTCTGTAGCCACGAGAATGTCTTATCGGAGTAGAGGGCATTCAGACTAAGCATGTAGAAATTGTATTCTGTACGCAACAGGCTTTGGAGACAATTTCATGTGGGATACAGTTCGATTTAGGTTGCGGACTGAACATGAAAGTTGTAGCCCATGGAAAGACCTTTCCATCGAGGTGTTACATGCACTCACCGGATTCCTGTAGCCATGAGAACCTTGAGTTGAAGTTGCTGTCCAGCAGGATTCTGCACCTGAATTCCTGGGTTAGTTATATAAATGAATTGGGACTTGGAGGAGGTCTTGTAATAATTCGACATTAAGCTGTAGGTGAATCATTATATGTACACTGTGATATTTCAATGCATGTTGATAGTATTGGAATAGACCCCACGTAAACAAAGGGTGAATGATATGCCGTTGAGCGAAACAACTTGGTGGGGATTAGTGAACGAATGTTATTTAGTCATTTAATAACAGTGATTACTAGAGCTTGGGTAATTACTCAGTGTTGATTGATATAAACTTGTGTGTTAATTATCGGATGAGTAACTCATGTGCTCATGAGTAATTAAGTTGGTAGAATAAATGTTGTTGGTGTCGTGAGAAGAGTCATAAATTGGACGGCTGGGCTTAGTCCTCGATATTTATGTCCCGAGGCTCCTTCCATGCCAAGTGGTCGGTTAGGATTGGTCCTCGTGCTCGTTTCCGAGGCTCCTTCCGTATCACAATGTGGATATAATGCATATGGTGTGAGTCGACACGCGGTGTCGTAATCCCGGGTCAAGGATAGTGTGGCAGGCTTACGGGCTCACCAATCGTCACACCGATGGGAGTTGATAGCTAGACCTTGGGCGGTTGCGCTTGGTCCTTGGTGTTCAAGTCCCGAGGCTCATTCCATGCCAAGTGAACGGTTGGGCTTGGTCCTCATGCTCATTTTCGAGGCTCCTTCCGTATCACACCTTAGGACAGTTTGGGGCTAGGATCTCGATGCATCTACCCGAGACACTCGCTGAGCCGTAGTACGCATGTGAGCTCTGCTGTTGTGTTCTTAGCGTTGAGGAGTACAAAGGCCTAGGACAGGTAGTGTGGAGACCAACCTAGTAGTGGAGATGCCCGCTCTACTATCACCGTCTGGCCACGACGGTTGACGCCTGAGAGGTTAGCTACCCGCTCGAAAAGAGGGAACTGCAAGTCTGTGTTGACATAGCGATTGCATGTGCGTGATCATGGGTGTGTCATTGCATTGCATACATACCATTACACCTCATTACATACACAAGATCCTCTAAGTTTGTATGGTCACTCCTATACGATGAGTTACTTACTACTAAATGATCCTCAACTTATAAGTTTGTATGGGCATTCATATAAGTTGAGTTACCTTCTGTTATATCTTTATTCTTATGCTGTGGTAGATGGTAGAAATGCTAGAACTACATGTTACTTGTTTATACACTACTTTATATACATAGTGATATACCACCTGCTTGAACCTATGATTTATATATAATGTACCCTATTCCTTTCTCCGCCTGGTGCCGAGGAGTCACCGGGGGAGTGGATGTAAATCCACTTACTCTTTATGACTAACGGTTGCTACGTCTTCCTTTTTAGGAGGAAACCCCGCAGGTGGAGCAGCAGGATATGCAGCTGGATAGCCAGGCCAGGACGACAGGGCCTGAGGGGACGGTACCGTCGCTACCGTCAGTTACTGATGTGAGTGTGAGAGCCTTTTATTGTACCCTTTTTGGGAAAACTATTTACGTACTCTGACATTAGAAGCTTGTTGTAGCTTCTCTACTGTTGTTATATTATGGACTATATGCTTGGTGTGGATTTGACTTCTATTCTATATTCTAGTTAGGTTGGCAATGAATGATATTGGTTGTAGCCGGCAGAATAGGCGTCTTGTGGTACAGACTAGCCCGAGTGTTAGTGCTACCACAAGGCGGCTGTTCTGGGCATAAGACCCCTCTCATGCCGTGTTTTGTGTTCCGGGAGGGGGGGGGGGGTCTTACAAATGGTATCAGCTTGCTTCGATCCTGAACTGAAGAAGTCATTTAACAATGGTGCCACCCCCGTTTGATTAGTCAGTTTGAGGACAAACTGACTTAGCGCAAGCAGTGATGTGCCCATATGTAATTCACACTAAGTTTGTCCAACTTTGACCCTACGATTAGCCAACCTGACCTTAGGTACGCACCTTTGTACGTCGATCTCCTAAAGTCTGGATGACCCCAGGAATGTAAAGCTATTGTATAAAGTCTTGCGAGACCCCTAGGGCAAGCAATTTTGTTTATAGCAGATTTTAAACCTAGCGCAGATAATAGACATGGAAGATTCCCTAGGGAAACCACTTTTGTTTATAACAGACTCGAGCTTGGCGGAGATAGTAGATACTGTAAAGTGGTTGGAAGCGGGTCTTTTGGGTGTTTAGACATGCGTTAAGAGACTCGCTGAAGGAGCAATTAAAGCAGGACCAAGCTCCACGATAAGGGCTACGAGGAAGAAATTCATACGTTATAAGCATTCGTCCTTAGTCTGCCTAAGTTTGTTCTAGGAATCTGGCTTGAGCCTTCATAATTTGATGCTTAGGCACCGTGATGGTCGGAGGGAAATCGGCCTATACGTTATTCGACACCGGTGCCTCACACTCTTTTGTGTCTAAAGACTTCATCAAAGATATAGATGGAGTGCAATACTTCACTGGTATTGCTCGAAGGGTGTGCCTTCCAGATGGGTCAGAGATGACGACAACCACGAAGTGCGAGTTTGAGGTTCTCCTTGAAGAAAGCTCTTCGACACCCATGCCACAGTCTTGGGAATGCCAGAGTTCGACCTCATTTTGGGCATGGTATGGTTGGATCAGCACTATGCGAAGATTGACTACGCGCAGAATAGGATCTCGTTGAGACATGGAGATTCGGAGGTCATCTTTCAAGGTATTAACTTCGCGCCCCGTATGATGTTATCTTCAGTCCGGGCTTTAAAAGCCCACATGAAGGGGGATGAAGTTTTCATGATTTACTTTGAGCTAAAGGAGTTGGAGTTGGATATCAAGGATGTGCGGGTGGTGCGCGATTTCCCCGAAGTATTTCCGGAGAAATTGCCAGGATTACCCCCACACAGAGAAGTAGATTTTCAAATCAAGTTAGTACCGGGTGCCAAGCTTGTCTCCAGGACTCCTTACCGAATGGCCCCGAAGGAACTTGCCGAGTTTAGAGTTCAGTTGCAAGAGTTGGTAGAATCAGGGTTTGTTCGCCCCAGCTCATCACCTTGGGGAGCCCCTATTCTATTTGTTAAGAAGAAAGATGGAACTCTGTGATTATGCATAGACTATCAGGAGCTCAACTGATTGACGGTACGGAACACCTATCCGTTACCTCGGATCGATGAGTTGTTCGATCAACTGGTGGGAGCACACTGGTTTTCCAAGCTAGATTTGCGCTCGGGGTATTATCAATTTAGAATACAAGAGGATAATATTCAGAAAATGGCTTTCAGTTCAAGGTACGACTTGTATAAGTTCATAGTGATGTCATTTGGGCTCACAAATGGCCCATCAGCTTTCATGAGCTTGATGAACAAAGTGTTCGATCCCTATCTAGATGTCTTCGCCATTGTTTTCATCGACGACATCTTGGTCTACTCCAAGACGGAGGAAGAACATGCCGGGCATCTGGCCTTAGTACTGAAGAAGTTAAAAGAGTACGTCATGTTCGCCAAGTTCAGCAAGTGTGAATTCTGGCTTAAGGAGGTTGCTTTCTTGGGTCATGTAATCAGTGGGGCTGGACTAGCTGTGGATCCGGCCAAAGTGCGTGCCGTGAAGGAGTGGTCGCCTTTGAAGTCAGCGGCCGACGTGCGGAGCTTCCTTGGACTTGCCAGGTACTACCGCAAGTTCGTAAAGAGATTCTCAAAGATTTATCTTCCTCTTACTTCCCTAAAAAAGAAAGGTGTGCCGTATGAGTGGACACCCCAATGTGAAGCTGCGTTCCAAGAACTAAAGGACAAACTTACATCCGTACCCATCCTAGCCCTTCCATTCGGTAAGGAAGGATTTCAAGTTTACACGGACACATCATATCAAGGAATGGGAGCGGTACTGATGCAGCACGGACATGTGATCTCCTATGCTTCAAGACAACTGAAGAAGCACGAAATCAACTATCCAGTACATGATTTAGAGCTAGGAGCAGTAGTGTTCGCCTTGAAGATTTGGAGGCACTACCTATACGATGTACACTGCGAAATCTTCTCGGATCATAAGAACTTAAAGTACGTCCATACCCAGAAGGAATTGAATCTAAGACAGCGGCGGTGGTTGGAGTTTTTGTGCGATTATTAATACACCCTGAACTACCACCACGGAAAAGTAAATTCCATAGCCGATGCTTTGAGCAGGAAGGTTCCGGAAACAAGCCCTGAGTCCCGGTTGATGCATATGGAGTTAGCTCGGATGCTTGAGGAGATGGAGATCACCTTGGTGTATAAGGATCAACCTGACGGGTATACGGAGTACTTGACCACTATGAGCATAGTGTGCGATGTTCGAGACCGGATCCGGGCGAAGCAGGGAAGAGATGAGGCTCTGGCCCCGGGAATAAATACAATTGAAGATGGGACAACCAACGAGTACTCTCTAAAGGACGGCCTTGTTCATTTCCGTGGCCGGCTTTACATTCCCAAGGGCGGTAAAATTCGGGAAGATATCTTGAGAGAGGCACACTGCTCTCAGTATTCTGTGCATCCTGGAATTGCTAAGATGTACGCCGACTTGCGGAAGACCATGTGTTTGCCAGGGATGAAGAAAGACGTCAGGTATTTTGTTACGCATTGCGAGGCCTGTCAAAGAGTGAAGGCAGCATGCAGGAGCCCTGGTGAATTTTTGCAGTCATTGCCTATCCCCAAGTGGAAGTTCGAGGATGTCTCCATGGAATTCGTCCACGATTTGCCTCGCTCCCGTTCAGGGAATGATTCGATATGGGTAATCGTTGATCGCTTGACGAAGGTAGGCCGATTCATACCTATGAAGAAAGAAGCACACGTGGATGTTTTGTTAGCCTTTTTGTGGAACGATTCATACGGTATCATGGCGTGCCAAAGACAATCGTTTCTGACCGGGATGGTCGGTTTACCTCTAGGGAATGGAAAGCTGTGCATGCATATTTGGGTTCACGTCTTACCTTCAGCACAACGTTTCATCCTCAGACCGATGGGCAATCTGAAAGGACTATCCGAACATTGGAAGACTTATTGAGGTTATGTGTGTTGGATAGAGGAGAGCCGTGAGAAAGGCTCCTACCCTTGGTAGAATTCTCATACAACAATAGCCATCAAGCTGGCATCGGGATAGCGCCCCATGAAACCCTTTACGGAAGAAGGTATAGAACACCCTTGTCTTGGGTGCAGGATGAAGATCCGAAGGCTTTGGGAGTTGAATACATAGATGATACTGATGCGGTTGTGAGAATAATACGGGACCGCATGCTCGAGGCTCAAAGTCGCCAAGCAAAATACTATGATGCAAAGCACTGGATGGTGGAATTTCAAGTGGGCGATAAGGTATTTTTAAAGATCAGGCCGATGCATGGAGAATCTCGGGTACGTGGTGCAAAGAAGCTCAGCCCAAGGTATGTTGGGCCCTACGTCATATTGGAAAGGATTGGCCCTTTGGCCTATCGGTTGGAGTTACCACCGGAGCTAGAGAATCTGCATGACGTGTTCCATGTGTCGTCACTCCGAAAGGCGTTGTTGTGGCCCGAACAATATGTCTCAATCACTGATGGAACAATTGCGACTGATCGGTCGGTGCGACTGGAGCCTGTGCGGATAGTTGACAGCGAGACGAGGATTTTGCGCCGCAAAAGTGTTTCTCTAGTAAAAGTGTTGTGGTCCAATCATGGGAAAGAGGAGTTTACGTGAGAGCCGGTGGACTTGATGCAAAAGCGCTACCCGGAGCTATTTCATCAAGGTAACCTTTAAAAGCATGTTTTAATTCATGTTTATTTTATGCTTTTCTCTCCCCGTACCCTTAACCTGATTTCGGGGACGAAATCTTTTATTTTGTTTATAGGATTTGTAATGACCGGATTCGTGCTAGTCCCCTTGTGCGCACTTTTGAAGTTAGGAGAGATGATTTAGGATCTGGAGGTGCAGGCGATCAGGCGCGCACTCGTGGGGAAAAGGAAATAAGTTGAGTACCTGTGTTGAGTATGACACGGGTAGGGACACGAGCGTGTCCCTACCCGTATTCAGTGGCGTTGAGTTACCGTGGCGTTAAGTGATTTTGGCACGACGTTGAGTGGATTGTCCCGAGGAGGACACAGGTAGAGACACAGGCGTGTCCCTACCCGTGTGCCATGGTGTTGAGTGCCATGGCTTTGAGTGGCAAGGCGTTGAGTGAAATTTCACGAGGAGGACACGGGTAGAGACACGGGCGTATCCCTACCCGTGTGCCGTGGCGTTGAGTGGCATGGCTTTGAGTGGCATGGCTTTGAGTGGCAGACATGGCTGACCAGTGAAGGACACGGGTAGAGATACAGGCGTGTCCCTACCCGTGTGCTCCAAGGCAAGCAAAATGAGAAGTGTCCTGAGAAGGACACGGGTATCGACACGGCCAGAACCATGGCCGTATCACCTGGACATGGGTACAGACACGAGAGTGTCAGTACCCGTGTATGAGCATGAAATGGCAGTCAAACCATTAATGACGTTTCGCTAGAGTAGAACACGGGTAAGGACACAGCCGTGTCCCTACCCGTGTCACTTCTGTATAAAAGAGAAAAATGAAACCCTTGTCGTCTTATTCTCTTCCAAACCCTATTTTTTGGAGAGGAACTTCTGAAGGAGATAGATCTTGCTGGAGCCAACCAACCCCGTGAGGAAACGCCACCGCCGTCAAGGGAAAAACGATGCCAACGAGAAGGATAACAAGATCCATGGCCGGAAATGGCGGAACCGCATGAAATGAGGTGAGCTTCCCCCCTCTCCCTTGGTGCTAGATCCATAGTTATTCTTAGGCGAGACATCGACTCAAATGAGTCTTGATGTGTGAGATGAAGGTTTCTAGGAGGGCCTTTCTAGAACTTGTGTTATAATGCTTAGTCATCTTCAACCTCCCCTTCTTCAAAGTGATGATAGGGGTGGATTCGTGAAGAGGAATGACCTTAAGAGGGTGAATAAGGGTGGAGGAACTTCTGGTTGCGATTTGGGGAGGATTGGCTTGAGTAGGAAGACGAACTGATTCCATTCATTTCGCCTCAAGATGCGTGCAGAAATATGTTTTCTACACGCAGCGACCTTCTTGGCTATCTTCAGGAAAGATATGTTCAGATCTGGGCTTTCGACTAAACACGAGAGTCATAGCCCTTGGAATTACCTTTCCGAAGAGTGGTTACACGCCTTTGGGTGAAGTCTGTATCCACGGGAATGTCTGATCGGAGTAGAGGGTTGTAGGACTAAGCGTGTAGAAATTGTATTCTGTACGCAGCAGGCTTTGGAGCCAATTTCATGTGGGATACAGTCCGATCTGGGTTGCGGACTGAACATGAAAGTTGTAGCCCATGGAAAGACCTTTCCATTGAGGTATTACACGCACTCACAGGATTCCTATAGCCATGGTAACCTTTGGTTGAAGTTGCTGTCTAGCAGGATTCTGCACCTGAATTCCTGGGTTAGTTATATAAATGAATTGGGACTTGGAGGAGGTCTTGTAATAATCTGACATTAAGCTGTAGGTGAATCATTATATGTACACTGTGATAATTCAATGCATGATGATAGTATTGGAATAGACCCCACGTAAACAAAGGGTGAATGATATGCGGTTGAGCGAAACAACTTGGTGGGGATTAGTGAACAAATGCTATTTAGTCATTTAATAACAATGATTACTAGAGCTTGGGTAATTACTCAGTGTTCATTGATATGAACTTGTGTGTTGATTATCGGATGAGTAACTCATGTTCTCACGAGTAATTAGGTTGGTAGAATAAATGTTGTTGGTGTCCTGAGAATAGTCATAAATTGGACGGTTGGGCTTGGTCCTCGGTGTTCATGTCCCGAGGATCCTTCCGTGCCAAGTGGTCGGTTGGGCTTGGTCCTTGTGCTCGTTTCCGAGGCTCCTTCCGTATCACGATGTGGATATAATGCATGTGGTGTGAGTCGACATGCGGTGTCGTAATCCTGGGTTAAGGATAGTGTGGCAGGTCTACGGGCTCGCCAATCGTCACACTGATGGGAGTTGACAGCTAGACCTTGGGCGGTTGGGCTTGGTCCTCGGTGTTCACATCCCGAGGCTCCTTCCGTGCCAAGTGAACAGTTGGTCTTGGTCCTCGTGATCATTTCTGAGGCTCCTTCTGTATCTCACCTTAGGCCAGTTCGGGGCTAGGATCTCGATGCACATCTACCCGAGATACCCGCTGAGCCGTAGTACGCATGTGAGCTCTACTGTTGTGTTCTTAGTATTGAGGCATATAAAGGCCTAGGCCAGGTAGTGTTGAGACCAGCCTAGTAGTGGAGATGCCCGCTCTACTGTCACCATCTGGACACGACGGTTGATGCCTGAGAGGTTAGCTACCTGCTCGAAAAGAGGGAACTGTAAGTCTTTGTCGACATAGCGATTGCATGTGCGTGAAGATCGTCGAGCATAGCTCGACAAAATTCATCGAGTTCCACTCGACTATCTTCCATTGAGTAAAATGCACGATCTGTAAGAAAGCGTGTGCTAAGGAAACGCACGACCGTGCGTTTTTCACAAATCAAAATTCCTGCCTTGGGGAAAACGCGCCACCTACACAGCAAAAACCAAAACAGGAGCTCCAGCTCCCAACACTAATACACAACATAAAAACTAACAAATCCTCACGTGGAGTACCCCAGTACTTACCCCGACTATAGAAAGTGCAATTGTACACCCTTGGGCCAAAGTAGTGCACAAAGTGGTCCTTGATCGATCGAAGCAAATATAACCGATTTCGGGTAAAAAAGCAGTGCACGAGTGAGAATACATGCCCAGATGAGTCCAAAAAACCCTATATAAATCGGACTCATCACACCACCAGACTTAAATATTTGCTCTTCCCGAGCAAATCATCACTCCGTGGACTAGAAAATAGTTAGCTGGCTTAGTAATTTCCAAATAAAGTATTGAGAGAAATCAAATACATCATGGGCATAGAAAATATAATAGACAAACTTTTTAATTACACTACAGAATTTATACTTTTCGACAGGCGTAAATAAATATTGTATCTACTCAAAAATAGAATTCTGGAGAATCGTTCGGTCATGCGTAGGAAGAAAGTAGGCTGGCCACTCTAGTGAGCATTGCCAAAGACCAGGGCTCAGGATCACCTCCAAAGAAATCCATCAATGTCAGAGACCATACGCTTATAAATTCACACTCTCTCCGTGGTACTAGTTTGACTCAAGTATGAATCCATAGGACTTTAGGATAATCATGGGGCTTGGGTGTATACATAGGTAAGGATGCGTCGTTTGAGCTTTCTTGAAAATTATGTTAATAATATAATATATATATATCCTTATAAACCGAAAACCCTATTCATCGGCTTCTAAAACCAACAAACATAGTGAAGTGCGGAAGAAGAAGATGGCGCGTCGTTGCGGAGTCTTTCAGCCACTGCCGAACGGAGATTCGATGCACGATACCTTTGACAGAGCGTAGATCCGGAAATCTCTCACCGAGATCTTCACGTGCATGGTAAGATTTTTCCGTTTCGGGGATTTTTGATGTTAGGGTACTTGACCTTAATCCTTGTTTTACCCCAAAAAGTTTCAGAAATCGTAGAAGAGTTCTTGCGGCCGATCCTTATAGCGGAGCGCTTGAGAGGCTGATTTTTGGAAGATTTTGAGGCAAGTGGTGATTCCTCCCCTTTTGTTAGTTCCTTTGTTCTTGTCTCCCCTCTTTTCTTTCCATCATAGAGTGTAGGGGTAGTGTAGGGTTCAACCAAGTCCGGATCCATCGAGTAGGGTAGAATTTCTACTGAGTCTTGAATTCGTCGAGTAGAGTAGTGTTCGATCTAAGACCATGTTCTCTTCATCAAGTAGTCTCGACGAATTCGTCAAGTGAAATGTCGAGTGATCCTGTGAGATTGAGTCTTTTTTCGTCGAGTATAATTCATCGAGTATTCTCGACGAATTCGTCATGTATCCTTAGGCTTTGCCTAAACTCATCGAGTCAAATTCGTTGAGTAAAATTTGTAAGTAGATTATAAGTAAAATTTGACGAGTGGCAAGCCCTTTTCATTGAGTAGGACTCGTCGAGTATCGTTGGATTTTGACTGATTTCGTTGAGTCTATCTTGAATTCGTCGAGTGTCGTTGGATTTTGACTGATTTTGTTGAGTCTATCTTGAATTCGTAGTGTATCATTGAATGCATTAAATTTTACTAGGTCTTATTTGTCGAGTTTAACCGTCGAACAAAGTTATATTCGTTGAGTGAATCGAGAAATCGCCGAGTGCTTTCGACGAATCTGTTTGAACTTAGAAATTTTTTGACGAGTGACCTTCCTATTTGTCGAGTATGCCTTAGAGAAATTTTGGGATTTTTTTCCTTCCCCTTCGTCGTTGAGGAATTTCAATGCTAAGTTTTGGGTTTTATCTGTGTCTTTGATGTTTTATTGTGGATTTTGGTTGACAGTGGATAAAGTACTGCCACCTCAATGCCGGTTTGTGAACCATTACACCGGGTGCATTTTCTTCTCTTCTTTTGGACAGTTGGGTTGTTGGACAATGTGGCCACCACCATAGTGACTTTTTGAGATGTTTGGTCTGATAGGTTGTGTTGGACAAGGTGGCCACCAACTCAGAACCATTTTTACCATGTTAATGATTCACATGTTTGAGCTGAGCAGTCTCTTTCATTTTATATACATACATATGTTCATATGCATACTCTTGCAGATATTATTTGTACAACCCCGTGTTCTCCGAGTGGGCCCACCCGGCTAGGCGAGCGAGCCAGGGCGACCAGCCCGCATTAGTACAGTAGGCGGGCGGGTCCAGATGGCTGGCTCACTCTCGCCAAGGCCAGGCAAGCGAGCTGTGCGAGCCAGCCCATCCATCCAGCGCCTGCCTAGGCAACCTTATCGCCGACCCCCCTCCATATAGGGTAGGCCAGAGGTTGGCCAAAGGCAAGTATTCTTGCTCTGGGGTTAGGTCCCGGGATGCTCCCGCAGGCTTCCACCTAGTTAGCAGGGCCGGGATCCCCATTGGACATCATTATAACCATGGGTTTGAGTCCGATTGATGCTCAACACACGTGGTCAGGCTCTCACCTAGTTGATTGGGCCGGTGGTAGCGCCCAAAGGTTAGCCAAAGGCAATTACTCTCGCTCTGGGGTTAGGTCCCAGGATGCTCCCGCTGTCAGGCTTCCACCTAGCTGGAAGGGTAAGGATCCCCGTTGGACGTCGTTATGACCCTGGGGCTGAGTCCGGTTGATGCTCAACACATGCCTTCAAGCTCTCACCTAGTTAATTGGGACGATGGTAGCGCCCGGAGGTTTGCTAAAGTCTAGTAATCTTTCTCTAGGGTTAGGTCCCGGGATGCTCCCGCTGCCAGGCTTCCACCTAGCTGGCAGGGCCGAGATCCTCATTGGACGTCGTTATGACCCTGGGGCGGAGTCCTGAGATGCTTCCACCATCAGGCTTCCACCGTCACACTTCCACCTAGCTGACAGCTGGGATTCTCAGTGGACGTGGCGATATCTAAAGCCGGGACCTATGCATTTGAACTTCAGAGACAGATCACGAGGATAACAAGGAGTTAACCCCGGCAATCCCCAAGTGGGCTAGGAAGGGAGAGCTGAGACCCTTGCAGGTCGGCGAGCCGAGACTATGGTTCAGTGAGGCGAGCTCTCGGGACTCAATTCTTGGCCGAAGCGAAAGATCGATTGGCGCACATCTCACATCGTCAAGCTCCTAACGGCTGACAGAAGGAAGAGAATTAGATGTCCCCAACAGAATCGCCCAACACCTGAAAAGCGACCAAGGTCGCGAGAACTCAGGCCACGTCGCGACTTCATGGGGCCCAGCTCGCGTGAAGCCGAGTGGCTCGGGTGCGAGTCGAGCCGGATCGCCCCTTTACCCCACGAGCAGTATCGAGAATCCCAGGACAGAGGAGACAAGTCGCCATTCGCGGGTCGGTTAAGATATCTATGCCTCCTAAGCTGCCCTCATGGAATGCGCGATCTCGCTAAAGGGACACGGGCTCGGAGACAGCGAGCGGGAGAGTCGAGCCAGGTCGCGAGTACGAAGCAGAAAGGGAAAGAGATAAATACGACATCATATCATAATAAAGCATATATATGTCATTGATCAAAGAAAAGTTACAAGTTGGGGACTCAGCCCAGGTTTACTTTGAAACATAACAAAAAAATACAAAAGAAGCTCGGCACGGGGTTCAGCGAGGCGAGCTCTCGAGCGGCAAGCCCACCTAAGGGGGTTGTTTGGACTTGTCTCCCGGCTTCGGTACCGGAAGGAATAGCTCCGGTACCACCTCGCTCGCCGAGAGCCCCGCGCCTTTGCTCATGACGAGGCCTGCCCGCTGTAGAGTCCGGAGCATGTACTTTGCGGCCTTGGCAGTGTTCTTCTGCATCATCTCCTCCAGCTCGTATTAGGTGTAATGCGCGAGCTGGCAACTACTGCTGGAGGGCGACGGAGGAGCTGTTGCGGCTTCCAATTCCCGCACCCGCACTTGTAACGCCTCCTTATCCTTCTCGAGAGTGGCAATCTGGAAACCTAGGCGCTTAGCCGCCGCCGCATCCTGCGATAAGAGGTAAAAAGTGCTTGAGGAAAGTGCAAGCAATCTTAAAGCTATTAGTACGAGTCATGGGACTTACAACCCCCCCAGGTATCTGGCGAGGGCAGCATCGGCTGCGTCCACCCATTTTTTCTGGTGCTCCACTTCCTCCTGGGCGTGACAATGAGCTTCTTCCTTTTCATCAGCAAGTTTTTGGAGCGAGGGGGCATTCTGCTCCAGCTGCGTGCACCGCCTGCCCACCATGTGGGCTAGCTCCAGGCTGCAGAGCTAGGACCGCACACTCTCATGAACAAGAACTCGTGTGGCCTCCTCATTATAGATCGCGGCGTCTTCCCGCGCATAGAGACCGAACGAGAAGTTGTAAGCCTCCCCGCTGATGGTTTTTTGCTCTAAATAACTCGGCAGCAGGGTGGAGATGGAGGCTCGGTTTGCTTCCTTGTCCTACTGAAGGAGGGGAATGCCGAGCTCGTCCAAAGGCCACTCGTCGAGGCAGAAGTTGCGGTGCCCTCTCGACACTAGCATAACGGAGGGCCCCTATCCTCACGAGCTGGAGGTGTCGACCGCCTCTCCAGTAGGGCCGCCTGTCGAAGAACTCGGCAGGGCGGGCTCCTCAGTTTGTTGGTCTGCCGGAGCCTTGCCTTTCTCCCGAGCTGGGGGAGGTGCGCCACCCGCAGCCTTCTGCTTCTTGGTTGGCGCGGGGGTGGCAGAAGCTGTTCGCGGGTGGCCTGCTTCTAGGTAGCAGGGGTTGGGGTCTCGCATTGCGCGGCAGCCGCCGCCTCAGCACGGGCAAGCTCGCCAGAAGCGGCTCGCGCAATCTCGTAATGAGGGTGCAGGGAAATTTCTTGCTCACCTGCGGAAGTGAAGTTAAGGCAAAGAAAAATAATGGACAAAGTAAAAAAGAAAGAAGTGCGAGTAGCTTACCTCCCTCAGGCAGGACGGGGGAGAGGTTGTCCAAGTTCCTGCGGAGGAACGCGACTTTAAAGTTCTTCCCTTGGAAGAACCCTCACCGCTCGACTTCGTGGCCCCCAGGCTAGGGGGCGGTAGCTCGCCTCGCTAAGCTGGATCGGCGAGAAGGGGACGTTGCCAAAGTCGCCCTTGACGAAGAGAAATTTCTTCAGCCAGTTATGGATCTTATTTACTATCTCCCGCACTTTGACGTGATTGCTGGAGAAGTAGGTGGTTCCATCCTTGTTCGCCCGAAAGGAGAACAGCTTGCGAAAGACCGCAAGGCTGAAATCGATCCTCTCTTCCCGCAGGAAGCAGGAAAACCCGACCTTGACAGCAAAAGAGTTGGGGGTCATCTGGCCGAGGACGACCCCAAAGTACTTCAGTATTTGGCGGACCTCGGGCCATAGGGGAAGCCAGAGGCCCGCATCGAAGTGCGCTATGGGGATGGCAAGTTCCTCTCCCGAGAGGTCATTGATTTTATCCCCCTCCCCGGGTCGCCTCACTATAAATACCGACAGAATGAAGTCGCCGATCGAGTCAAGAAACTCTCTTTCGATAATGGCAACGTTTTCAGAGAATTTCCAGGCGTACTTGCTTCGCCCGTCACCATCACCGCCGCCACTGCCCATCTCGCAGTCAGATCGCCGAGCGGGACGCAATAGTTCTCGCAAAGAGCGGGCAAGGCGGGAGTCACAGGAAGTGGAGAAGGAACGGAAGTCTTAAATGCGGTAGGTAAGAAATGGCGGCAGGGCCTATTTATAGGAAGAGAAAAGGAAGGAAAACATCCCGTCGGCGGGAAATGTGCGGATAGCAAAAATGGGCCCTGATGTTTCGACTTCCGGGCCCACCGCAGGTTCCTACCAACTCGCTATTGCGCTGCAAAAGTTATTTGGCAGCGAGCTATGCTCACTTGCGTCCGCCCAAGAGGCAGGCGAGTCTTGACTCATGCCTGTCAAAAGAGGTAGGCGATTCGCTACGACTCACGTTCGGCGGATGCCCGGCTCGCTCCTGCCAAGACTAGGCAGGCGAGCTGGGCGAGCTTGTTCAACAGTCTCGCGCCCGCCTGAGGAAGGGGCGGGCGAGCAAGAGCATCTCGTCCACACTCGCCTAAAGAAAACTAAGTAGTGAAGTTATGGAAATAATATGCAGCGAACATAAGCCCATCAGCAGGCAAGAAATCACAAATAATAATTGAATAGTTCAATGTCCCGAGAAAAATAGAATAAAATTTTGTGGCCCTATCACGCGAGCTGGCCCATGATATAGGTGTGACCCATGCTTAGCAATCAGTTGCGAGGAAGGGGAGGGTGGCTTAGTAATGAATCTATTTCCACCTGCCTCGCCCCCGCATCACGGATCGGGGCGGCACGTGAGGGTAGAAGTACTCGCGAACTGCTAGTAATTCCCGCTGGGCCAGGTCGACCTGCTCCGTGGCATGCCTCAGCCGCTCCTCCGCTCGCAGGATGTGCACCCCCAGAGAAGTAGTCCCATCCTCGTCAGATGGGCGCCTCATGCCCTCCAGTACCGTGAACCGCTCCTTCGCATCGGCCTTATCCTCGTCCACCCTGTTGCAAACCTCCTGTAGCAACAGGGATTATTTTTGAAATAATCGTATCACCTGCTTCTTCATACCCTCAGTGTCCTGTAGGTCGACCGGATATTCTTAGATTTGATCCATAGAAGGGGGAGGCGAATACCTTTCGCTGATGTCGACATCGGAGGACGAGATCACATTAAACCCTACAGAAGCAGGAGAGATCATAAAAAGCAAGCGGTCATAAGCAAGCAAGTATACAAAATCACCGGGGATTGACACATCCCCCATGCCAGAAGGCGGCTGGGAGGTACTCGGCCGGCCTTAGAAGGGCTCGTCTTCAAGAGCTGCGAAAGATTTCCCTAGCCAAGGGGGGATTGACAACATAGAAATCGCAGGAGGGGCATGCCCCTGGGCCGAAGGGCTTGTAGCCCGCTCAGTTACCAGTGGTGAGGAATGCCCCAGTCCCCTTCTATCGCCTCCATCTTCGCGGGGCGTTTCCTGCAGAAAAAGAAATTAGAATAAGAGTGACGAATCAGATAGGAGGTCCGCATACCTCATGGGCGACCTCAGCACCGGCCGCCGAACTAGACATAGGGGCATTGTTCGTAGGAGACTGCCTGACAATTTTCCATTCCTTTGGCCTGAAGAGGGGCCGGGGGATCCGCGCGCCAGCCACAGGGCGACATCAAGGACCTGCACTCGCGTCCCCTCCCTCGCGGCCGCTAGGCGCGCTTGCATCTCTTCGGACACAGGCATTGTTCAACTACTATTCGTAAGGAAGGTTAGGGAAAGAAGACGGGATTTTTCCCATAGGCTCGATAACATACTTATAGCATATGGGTGGGACCCACCGAAAGATTCCCTCCAGCTCAGCAAAGCACTCACCGAACACTTAGGGTTGGATGATTCTTTCCTAGATTTGCCAAGCTTAAAAGGAGCGGGGATTATGTACAACCCCGTGTTCGCCGAGTGGGCCCACCCGACTAGGAGAGAGAGCCAGGGCGACCGGCCCGCATTACTACCATAGGCGGGCGGGTCTAGATGGTCGACTCGCTCACGCCAAGGCCAGGCAAGCGAGCTGTGCAAGCCATCCCATCCAGCCCGCACCTGCCTAGGCGACCTTGTCGTCGACTTGCCTCCATATAGGGTAGGTGAGCCATGGCGGCCCAGCTCGCGCTCGCCTAGAGAAAGAAGACGAGCCGCGGTAGTAAAGCTGCGTCTGCCCAGTAGGTTGGCGAGTTGACCCCGTGTCCAAGAAACTCGCACTGTGGGGTCCAGAGGCAAAATTACCTAGATGCCCTTGATGGGGGTGCAGATAGCTTTTCAGAACAGCGGAGTTACGCTGTTGGCAGACCACTTTTGGCTGCATATAGCTGTTTGGAACAACGGAGGTTGGCTGTTGGCAGACCATTTTCAGAAAACTATAAATAGACCCAAGGGGGTACCTCAGAAGGCATGCTTTCTTATGCCAAGGTCTTCTTGCGCTTTCTGAGGTATCCTTAACTCAACATTTGGCTAGGGAGGGGAAGCGCTCTAAGATCTTCCGGGTGTGTGGTGGGTCGTCCACGCCGAGCCCTTGTGTCCTTTCCCTGTTCTTTTTTCCTTAGTTGTTTGGCTTGCGAGAGAGAAGTAAGTGTGCGATCACCCTTCCTCAAGGGTGAACTCCACAGAGACCGAGTTTTTGGTTTCAACATTATTGAAGCATAATTTCATATCGCACTTGGTGCAACTTTTACATAATTAACTTCTTAAATTCTTCATTTATTTATTGAGTTTTGACTCAGGTGCTATGGTTTGATAGTTTTTTGTCCTGGGTTGGTAACCCTCGGACTTCTCTTGACTGTTTACTTTTGTTTTTTATTGATACTTATTTATTTTTTTGCTGAGACGTTCTTTCTTTTGAATGCCTCAGGCTCGGAGTAGTAGCGGTTTGAGCAGCTAGAGTTTGTGGTTCTTGGCGTTGGCTTAATAGCTGTGGTTTTCTTCCCTCACCTTCATGAGGTAGTTTTATTATTCTTCTTTTTAGTTCAGACATACTGTAACATCCCGTTTCACGCTAGGCCCCTCGCAGGCATTTTGAGTCAAGAGAATTGACTCAGGCTTGAGAAGCGTCGAGTGAGTCGACTGTGCTCGACAAATAGAACAAATTTTTACTTAGAATAAATCTAGAACCTAAAGGCGTTGAGTGGACTCAGCACCACTTGACAAAATTGGACTAAGAATTTTTTATGGACTCAAGGCATCGAGTGTGTTGAGTGCACTCGACTCCATTCACCGAATTATGTTGAGGCATTGAGTGGAATCAACACTTCTCAACGTATTTTACTTAGAATAGTTTCTGGAAGTTGAGACGTTGAGTGAGGTCAATGCGGCGTTGAGTGGTCTCAACACCACTCAACGCTATTCCGACTGATGTTGGCGTTGAGTGAAGTCAACGCAGCGTTGAGTGGTCTTGACCACTCAACGCCACTCAATGCTTTTAACTTAGAATTATCCTGATGCTGTTGGCATTGAGTGAAGTCAACATGATGTTGAGTGGTCTCAACGCCACTCAACGCTTAACTTAGAAATATTCTGGATGACTGTGGCATTGAGTGAATTCAATGTGTCATTGAGTGGTCTCAACGACACTCAACGCATTTTACTTAGAGTGATTCTGAGGCCTGCAGGCATCGAGTGCATTGAGTGCACTCGACGCCACTCGACGATTCGTCGAGTAAAGGAGGCACACTCAATGATTTTGACTTAATGGATTTTTGGCTCAGTCTGCTTGCTGCCACATGCACGGTCTGAACCAGATTTTCAGGATTGGCGCCAAATGACTTAAATTGAACGTGTCTTTTCAAAAGGACATATTTAATGTAATAATAAGCGGTCCAATGTTAGGGCGAAACATGGTGGGGAAACCTAACCCTAATTCTCATTATAAAAGGAGACTTACAGAAACCCTAGACGTTACTTCGCCATTTTTGTCAAGCAGTTATCCTTGCAGAACCCGACAGATAAGGAGATCGTTGGAGTCGAATCTTCTGGAGGAAAATCTTCCCTTACTCTTCCCCATAAAGAACAACACCAACAAGGAGAAAGATGCCGCCAATAAGAGTGACGTGATCTATGGCTGGAAATGCCGGAAACGAGGTGAGCTTCCTACCCTCTCCCTTGGTGCTAGATCTGTAGTTATTTTCTAGGAGAGATGTCGACTCAAAAGAGTTTGACTTGTGAGATGAAGATCTCTTAGGTAGAGACCATGCTAGGGCTTGTGCTCTAGATATTTGATGTCGTCAACCTCTCCTCTCTTCTTTGTGAAGATGGTGGACTTGGTTTCGTAAAGAGAAATGGTCTATCGAGGGTGAATAAGGGAGGACGAAGTTCTGTATATAGTTTTGATTAAATGTCTAAAGGAAGAAGATGGACCGATGTCGTTCATTTTTCTTTAAGATGCGTGCAGAAATCTATTTTCTATGCGCATCGAACTTTAAGGCCATTTTCGGGTATGTTACGACCAGATCTGGGCTTTCAACTAAACACAAAATTCATAGCCGTTGGAAAGACCTTTCCAACAGATGGTTACACGTTTTCATAAAATTACTGTAGACTTTGGAATGTACAGTCGAAGTTGTTGTACAATCAAGTCTTAAGTACATGTTGTTCTCGGGTTAGTGTTGATCCGAGTTCGAATTTGGTAGAGAGGTCATAGTAAATTTACATTGAGATTTGCTGAACTTAATTTATGGATGTTTGTGATAAACAAGGACTGATGGTATAGATCCTTAAGAAAGTAAATAAGGTTGGGGTTTTGGTAAACTTAGTCTATACGTAATCGTGATAAACAAATGGTTTGGTGGAATACGATTATATCAATGGGTTGAAGGAGGTTGACAAACAAATGGTTTTGGTAAGCTAGTGAGCAAATAGATTGATACGTTTGATTGTATAAATGATATTCCCGTGGAAGTATAATTGATTGTGAATGTTTGACTTTAAGAAGGAATTGGATGAGGTTAATGCATGGCTGTGTGATAGGATGATTAATGGAATGTGTATAAGAGTCCACTGCTTAGAGTTGTGTCTCCCTATAGGTAGCAGTGTGGGATTGGTATGTTGTATAAGGTGGCTTTCCACCTGTGTAAATGATGAAACCTTGTGTCTCCCTATAGGAAGTGCGTGTGTGTTTGTCGCACTAGAATGATGTGTTGATAAGGGACTTGGTGTGGAGCCCTTGCGTGCTATTGAGCATGGGACATGAATAATAAGAAGGGGCTCAGTATGGAGCCCTTGGCTGCTGTTGAGCACTGGATTGTTGATGGCAAGGTCATGTGAAATTGCATATGATGTGAGTTGACACGCGGTGTCATAATCCTGGGTTAAGGATAGTGTGATAGGTCTACGGGCTTGCCAGTCATCACACCGACGGGAGTTGATATATAGACTTGGGTGGTTAGGCTTGGTACTCGGTGTTCATTCCCGGGGCTCCTTCGGTACCAAGTGGATGGATAGGCTATGTCCTCGGTGCTCATTCCCGAGGCCCTTTCCGCGCCACACCGGTAGGCCAGTTTGGGCTGTGTTCTTGGTGCACATCTACCCAAGACCCCTCTGAGCCGTAGTACGCATGTGAGCTCCGTTGTTGTGTTCTTAGCATTGAGGCGTATAGAGGCCTAGTCTTGGTAGTGCGGATGCCCTCCTAGTAGTGGAAAGCCCATTTAACTGTCACCGTCTGACCACGACGGATGACGTCTGAGAGGTTAGCTACCTGCTCGAAAAGTTGGAACTACAAGTCTGTGTCGACATAGCAATTGCTTGTGTGTGCATGAGTGAGTCATCATAAGTCATTCATAACATAACATTGCATCACATATGATCCTTATCATATAAGTTTGTATGAGCACTCTTATATGATGAGTTACTTTACTATTAAGCTGATCCTTAACTTATATGTTTGTATGTGCATTCATATAAGTTAAGTTACTTCCTATTGTTGGATCATACTTGTATACTGCTATTGATCGTAGAACTGCTATAGTAGATTGTTATACTAACTTGTTTTACATGTTGGATACTCTGATCTTGATTAGTCTTATATCACCTCTTGTGCTACTGCTTATATATATATATTGTACCCTTTTTCCTTTCTACGGCTGGTGCCTAAGATTCGCCCGGGGAGCGGATGTGATAGCCACTTAGTCTTTATGACTAACGGTTGCTACGTATTCCTTTTTAGGAGGAAACCTAGCAGCAGGTCTTGCAGGAGGGCAACCAGGCCAGGGAGACAGGGCTTGAAGTGACAATATCATTGTTGTCGTCAGTGACTGATGTGAGTTTTTGAGAGACTCATTTTGTAGCCTTCTTGGCATGATGTACTTTGATATTATAGAAGCCTTGGTTGCTTATTTTTATTTGATGTATTTGGACTATATACTTATGTGGATTTTGACTTCTGCTTATATTCTTATGTTGGGTTAGCAATGATGATATTTGTTTTAGCCGGTAGGATAGACGTCTTGTGGTACAGGTCGACCCGTGAGTTGGTGCTACCAGAGGGCGGCTGTTCTGGGCATAAGACTCCCCTCGTCCGTATCTTGTGTTTTGGGAGGGGGGGGGTCTTAGAAATGGTATCATCATGCAACAATCCTCAACTATAGAAGTCTTTGAACAATGGTGCCACCCCCCATTTGATTGGTCAGTTTGCGGACAAACTGACATAGGGAAAGCAGTGGTGTGCCCATATGTAATTCACACTAAGTATATCCAGTCATGACCCTATGATTAGCCAACCTTACCATAGGTTTGTACCTTTTATGTAGATCTTGGCTAATGTAGAGCCAGTAGGGGTCACTCCCTGTAACACCCCTATTTGTCACATAGCATATAGTAGTAGGTCCGGTCGGGGAACGACGCCATATACTACAGACAGACCCGTGGGTTACTCATTGAAACCAATCAACCATTCACAACGTCCTACACAGAGCATCTAGCGAAAGCAATTTATTAAGTTGCAAAGAATAAAGAACCCAGCCAAGCATGAATGTCCACTACTCAAACCAATAGGAATGTACAATACACAAGTACTGGCCTTATGGCCTTACAATAGTTTGCTCAAATATAAGTGTCTTCCAAACTTCGGCATGCAGGCCGGTCATACATGAGAATATAAGAAAACACTCAAAATTAGGCCTTCGAGGGTCGGCTCAGCAACTTGGGCTTTAGCCCGCTATTTACCGCTCGGCTCCGCAGCACCTGCAAGTAACAATCCACTGCATGGTGGCAAACAAAAGAAATGGCCAGCCATGCTGACCAAATTATAACGACCCTGCCCCCAACTCGGGGCGGCGATGCTCTTTCCCTGCACTTTGTTAGCATAACCAAGCAGTATAGTGTAAACACTCTTCATCACAGGCGTAGGCACGCACGATAACACACCTCGTGCACTCAGGACACATTCACGGTGATCCGGCCAACGTCACGTTAATTTAAGCCATAGACGTTTCCATCTCACCACCGCCCCTTGGATGGCCAACCTTATGAGCATTTTTTCTTCCTGGCATGGGTCACGTCAATTTAAACCATAGACCGCAAAATACCCTCATCTATGCCAACGGTTCCGCCGAACGACATACAACAGGTACGGTTCCGCCTGACCCGTGCTCATACCGCAACGTCAATTTAAGACATATGCGCGGGTCAAGACTCCCCGAGTGCTGTTTCCATCACACAGTTCACATAACCCAATTATGTTCAAGTTGGCTCCCCGGCCACCATGTTGGCAAAACCACATGTTTGCCCAGTTTTCCGGGTATACCTTGGAGTTAGTCACCAAAGCTCCCTATTGCAATCTACCTCATAGAAAACCCGAAAAACAAACATTCGCATGGAGTCATCCCCGACCATTTATGCAATGCAACATCACCGATCCAGACCAATTTGTCCGGGTAGGATTCACACATCATGCCTATATCCATTCTTGTATGCAGACTCTACACAAGGGGAACTTTACATATCTACCCCAAGGAACGCCACAAACTCACCGCACACTCGTGAGAGAGGGCTTCCTATGCAAAGGAAAAGAGGACTTCACATGTCCTAGGATTAGAATTGTTACCCTAGCGTTTTTCCTTGGCGCCATGGAAATCTATGCGGATGAAAAGCACTGCAATCTCCTTGCCTCTGTGGATCCGAAGTCGGCTCGCGATTTGGAGCTCCGAAACTCCGCCAATGACCGGATCTAGCCCTCCTTCTTCCTCCTTGCTCTCTCCTCTCTCTAGATCTTAAAAAGAGAGTGAACCCAAGAAAATGAGGTTTTCTAAACCCTAAACTCGGGTATATCCCTGAGGAAACAACCCCCAGTCGTCAGATCTCAAAATAAGGAATCAAACGGCTGCGATTTAGCCCGAAAATCCAAAACCTGGGCCGAACACGGGTTGCGACACGGTCGTGCCCAAGGCCGTGTCACCCATTCACCGTCAAAAATGTCACGGCCCAAAAAGAACACAGCACTCGACACGCCCGTGTCAGGCTTGACACGCCCGTGTCAGGCTTGACAAGCCCGTGTCAGGCTTGACATGCCCGTGTCACCCAGTACACGCCCGTGTAGTTGGGCGTGTTTCTCCAACAACATAGGTCCAAAACAACCAGAGCACGACACGGCCATGTGACATGCCCGTGTCACATGCCGTGTGCTAGACACGCCCTGGGACACGCCCGTGTCCCAAGCTGTGTAGCTGCCTTAGCACAATATGCCAAATGACCCGAGCAGAACACGGGCATTCGACACACCCATGTCGAATTTGACATGACAGTGTCGGACCCGAACATGCCTGGGCTCAGGCCGTGCGCCCTCACTCAACGAGTGTTGAGTGGAAAGCTTTGAGTGACTGACATGCCCGGTACATGCCCGTGTCCCAGGCCGTGTTCACCCTAGACGACCGTTGACCCAAAAAATCGTCGACCTCGCGACCAACGCTGAACTCGAGCACGACACGCCCTTGGACACGCCCGTGTCCCAGGCTGTGTCACCACTACCAAATCCTAGATTTGGCTCAAAATGCCACCCGTCACCCTTTTGAGTTTTGAGGCGTTACAACTCTCTCCCACTTAAAAGAATTTCGTCCACAAAATTACCAAAGGAAAAGAAAACAGAAAACCAAAAGCGGTACCTGAGCGGAATAACTCTGGGTACTCCTCTAGCATGGTTTGCTCCCATTCCCAAGAGAGCTCCTCCCGACTGCAATTGTCCTACCGGACCTTGACCATCCTGATCTCCTTGTTATGGAGTCGCTTAACTTCAAAGTCTTCAATACGAATGGGATTGACCCTAGTCGTCAACCCTTCGTACACCAGCACTTGATCAAGTGCGATCACCTGCGAAGGCTCTTGCACCGCCTTTCGCAACACTGAAATGTGGAATACATCGTGTAGGCCACTCAAATCTACTGATAGCCTCAGACGATAAGCCGCTTCGCCGATCCGCTCAAGAATCTCAAATGGTACAAGGTACCTCGGGCTCAGATTCTTCAAGCGTCGTACCCGTGAAACACCCTTGAATGGCTTTATCTTCAAGTACACCCAATCGCCAACCGCGAACTCCACGTTCTGATGCTTGACATTATAGTACTTAGCTTGTCTATCCTGGGCGATCAGCAAGCGCTCTTGAATGGTCCGCACCAAAGAAGTAGCATTATCCACCTCCTACTTTTTATACAACCTTGCCTCACCCGTTTCTAGCCACGATAACGGCATGTGACACCTCCTACCATTAAGGGCCTCGAAGGGCACCATTTGAATACTTGCCTGGTAGCTATTGTTGTATGCAAACTCTACCAAATACAGGTGGTCTTCCCAATGCTTTCCGAAGTCTAGAACACACATGCGAAGCATGTCCTCCATAGTTCTATTGACCCTCTCGGTCTGCCCATCCGTCTGCGGATGGAAGGCTGTGCTGAACTTCAATTTAGTCCCCAGCATTTGCTGCACCAACCTCCAATCATTGGACATAAAACGCCCATCTTGATCACTCACGATACTGCAGGGCACACCGTGTATTCTGACTACATTATCCACATGCAGCTTCGCCAGTCTCTCCACTAAATCATCCTTCCTATGCGGAACGAAGTGCGACACTTTTGTTAACCGGTCTACGATCACCCAGATGGCGTCGTTTCCCTTCTGTAACCTTTGCAAGCCATGCACAAAGCCCATCGAAATGTCGTCAAACTTCCACTCCAGAATAGGCAAGGATTTTAAGAATCCCCCTGGGTTTTGGCACTCCGCCTTTACTAAGGCGCAAGTTTGACATTTAGCCACAAACAGTGCCACATCCTTCTTGAGCCCTGGCCACCAAAACAACTTCTTTAGGTCCCGGTACATCTTCGTGCTCTCTGGGTGGATTGATTACTTGGTATGATTAGCCTCGTACATCAACTCCGTCCGTAGATTTCCCCCGTTTGGGACGCACAAACGATTGCCCTTCCTTTGTAGCCCATCCTCAACTGAAAATTGGGAATTTGACCCATCCAAAGCTGTATCCATGAGCTCCTTCATGGTGCCATCCAACTCTATAGCCTACCGAATGCGATCAGCCAGGTCATACTAAACTTCTGTCCAGTTCAACATTGCTTCGACGCTAGTCTGCCTGTCAACACAACAGATCTCTAACGCCTCCAACTCCTGAATTAGCCTCTCATCATGAACTGGCAACCAGTTGGCTTGGGCGGGAGCCCTGTGACTTAACGCATCCGCAACTGCATTGCCTTTCCTGGGTACATAATGAATCTTGAATGTATAGTCCCCCAAGAACTCCATCCATCTCCACTGCCTCATGTTCAGATCCTTCTGATCCAATAGGTACTTCAGGATCTTATGGTCGGTATAAATATCGACCTTTACGCTGTACAAATAATGTCTCCACAGCTTAAGTGTGAAAATCATGGCCTCTAACTCCAAGTCGTGTACCGGATAATTCCTTTCATGCACTTTCAGCTGACGTGATTCATACGATATCACCCTTCCATGCTACAGCAGCACGCAGTTCAAACCACTACCTGAGGCATCACTATAGATCTCGAAGCCCTCGGTCCCACTCGGCGAACTTAGCACTGGGGACGTGGTCAACTAACTCTTCAACTCCTCAAACGCTTGCACGCACTCTTGTGTCCATAAGAACTTCTGATCTTTCCTTGTCAACTTCATGAGAGGTAGCGCTATCTGCGAGAAGTTCTCTACGAAGCACCTGTAATAGCCGGCAAGCCCAAGAAAACTCCGAACTTCCGCTACCGAAGACAACACAGGCCACTCTTGTATCGCAACAATCTTTACTGGATCTACCGCTATCCCTTCTTTATTGACTATATGCCCAAGGAACGCCACTGAGGATAACCAAAACTTGCACTTGGAGAACTTTGTGTATAGTTATATCCTCCTTAGCGTCTCTAACATCAGATGCAGATGCTTGAAGTGATCTTCCTCACACTGCGAGTACACCAATATGTCGTCAATGAAGACGATCACAAAAAGGTTTAGGTACTCTCTGAACATCCTGTTCGCCAGATCCATGAACACCGATGGCGCATTGGTCAGCCTAAACGGCATGACCGTGAACTCGAAATGCCCATACCTTGTGTTGAACATTGTCTTTGGGATATCACTCTCCCTTATCCTTAGCTGATAATAACCGGACTTCAGATCCAACTTTGAATATACCGACGACCTGACTAACTGATCAAAAAGATCATCAATCCTTGGGATCGGGTATTTGTTCTTTTCCATTAGCTTGTTCAACTCTCTGTAGTCGATACAAAGCCGCAAGCTCCCGTCCTTCTTCTTAACAAAGAGGACCGGTGTGCTCCAAGGCGACGAGCTTGGACTCACATACCCTTGCTCCATCAACTCTTCTAGTTGAACCTTTAACTCCATCATCTCCTTAGGTGCCAACATATAAGGAGAGCGTGATACAGGTTTGGCACCTGTCACTAGCTCGATGGTTAAATCGATCTCTCGCTGCGGTGGGGCTCCGGGAAGATCATCCGGGAACACGTCGGGGTACTCACATACCACTGGGATACCATCCAAAGTGGTCTTAGGCTTTACAGCCTCCACTAACGTGAAGAACAGCTCTGCTCCAACACGAACCGCCTTCACCACCTAAAGAACAGACATCAGTGTCTTGCTCGACCCCTTCAATCCCGCAAATGTTATCTCCTTCCCAACACCCAGATTGACCTCTTTACGGTTGCAATCTATAAAAGCCTTCTGCTCCGAAAGCCAGTCCATACCGAAGATGACGTCGAACTCTACTAGTGGCAGCAACGATGCTAGCAAGTCGAACTCTAGGCTTCCAATATGAACCCTTACGGCACATACTCTGTCCGCGCGCATTGAACATCCATTCGGCAACAGCACATACAATTTGTCCTTCGCCATCGAAGAAGGGACTCCGATGCGCGTTATGAAACTTTCGAACAAAAAGGAGTGTGAACCTCCCGTATCGAATAGTGCTCGTGCCGGACTATCACCAATCAGAACAAAGCCTATACAAATAGTATTAAGCTAACAAGCACAAGGTAATAGTATTTAAAGCTAACTTGCTATAAATTAAACCGTACCTGTCACCACGTCTGCCTGTTTAATGGCCTCCTGTTAGCCCAAATTATAGACTCTCGGTTGAGTCGGAGCATAGTGGGATGCAGTTGACTCCACCGCCTTGCCCTTTTCTTCATAAGTGGCTCCTTGCTTCCTTTATGACTTCGGGCGTCCGCTCCAACAATCATGGGCAAAATGCCCTGTCTTTCCACAAGTAAAACAAGCGCCTGGGGTTCGGTTGGTAGTTGCCCCTCGAGTCACCTGAAGAATGGGCTAGACCCGACGTCCTAGCCTTCTTGTAGAACATGCGATATCAAGACTTCGAAGTAGTCGGCACTTTGAACTCCGATTTCCTGCCACTGGAGTCCTTCTTCGCCTGAACATTCTTCATGTCCTTTTCCAAAGACCGGGTCGTGTTGACCAGGGTTAGGAAACCCTGCGTCATAGACCCCAAAAGTAACAATCTCAAGTCATCTCTCAAGCCTTCATAGAATCAGTTCGTCTTGCGCTCCTCCTCAGCAAAGGTAGCGCTTGCGTGTCGTCCTAAACGAGTAAACTCGTGGAGATACTCGTCCACGGTACTATCTCCTTGAACCAACTTCTGGAATTCATCCTCCAAAGCAATCCTCTGAGCTGAGGGGAGGTATCGAGCCAATAACAACCTTGAAAACTCCTCCATTTAGACATTAACCAACTGCCTACCCCTCAGATGGTGTAGCTCCAAGCCTTCCCACCAAAGCCTTGCGTCACCGTCCAACAAGAACGTCGCAATCGTGGTCTTCTGCCACTCTTCAATCTCAGTAGCTGTCAGCACTCTATTAACTCTAGAGAGCCAATCCTCTGCTTGAGTTGGGGTTCCCGTCCCCGAGAACATAGGAGGATTAAAGCCCATCACGTGCTTCAGCTGCTTCTCCGTTGCTCTCCTCGGAAACACCGGCTCCAAAACCACCTGTTCCACCCTCCTTGGCTCTGCCGCTTGGAGCGGTACTTGCTCCACAGTAGGAGCAGGCTGCTGCACCTGCCTCGCAGGATGCACATTGATCATCGCAAACAAAGCCTCCGCTACCAATCGAATGGTCTTGGCTAAAGGAGGTGTTACAGGCGCATCATTTGGTGCGCTGCTCGCCTCAGAAACTGGCCATTCCGACAGTCCAACACCACTCCTGGTCACCTATAATCATGAAAAACACCGATAAGCGACCAAACAACATTGCAAAAAGCAATTATAGGAACACGCAGTTTTCTCAAACATGTGTATTTTCATTCCTAAGTGGACATTCATGGGTTCTTTTCATGTTATAACGATGACGCACACACATGTGCTCACTGCCCCTTAAAGTGAATTCATCCACGAATTCATTTAAGCTTGACTGAAACCGGTAGTCTGATACCAAATTGTAACACCCATATCCGTAATATAGCATATAGCAGTAGGTCCGGTCGGGGCCCGACGTCATATACCACGGACAGACCGGTGGGTTACTCATTGAAACCAATCAACCATTCACAACGTCCTACACAGAGCATCTAGCGGAAGTAATTTATTAAGTTGCAAAGAATAAAGAACCCAACCAAGCATGAATTTACACTACTCAAACCAACAGGAATGTACAATACAAAAGTACTAGCCTTATGACCTTACAATAGTTTGCTCAAATATAAGTGTCTTCCAAATTTCGGCACGCAGGCTGGTCATACATGAGAATATAAGAAAACACTCAAAATTTGGCCTTCGAGGGCCGGCTCAGCAACTTGGGCTTTAGCCCGCTATTTACCGCTCCGCTCCGCAGTACCTACAAGCAACAATCCACCGCATGGTGACAATCAAAAGCAACGGTCAGCCATGCTGACCAAATTATAACGACCTCGCCCCCAACTCGGGGCGGCGATGCTCTTTCCCTGCACTTTGTTAGCATAACCAAGCAGTATAGTGTAAACACTCTGTAAGTTCACCTAGTGTCAACTACCTTCACCAATGGGGGGGATAGGTGACTTGCAGTGTATTTGCGGAATTAAAAGTATACCTGCAGAATCAAAACAAAATACACAGCACAGAAAATAACACAGGCAATATATAGTGGTTCCCCGACTTGGGTACGTCCACTTTCCCCCTTCGACCTATCTCCCAATCAGGGACGACTCGGTCACTTCACCAATAGGATTGAAATCCAATCCTTACACTACCGGAAGGAACCCTTTCACACGTAGGAGTCAACACTCCCACAACACGGGTTGCACCCAACCCTACAACTAGAGACCAATCGGTCCTTTACAAAGAATTGAAAATAGCTTGTAAGAAATACAAACAACGTATGGAGACTAAGGTGTCCCTCTTCGTTCGACGACGTGTTCTTGAAGTCAACGAAGAGTCCACAACCCTAGATCTCACTTGGAGAGAATCTCCCCGAGACCGGTGACGGCGACGAGCGGTGGCAAGGCTCTCGGTGTTGGCGGCGGCAACTGAAGACAGCAGCAAAGCACTGGAGATCCAATCTTCTTAGTGAAGTCGGCAAGGTCTACCAACGGTCACACGAGGATCGATCGTCTCGATCAATTCGGACGGGGAAAGATTTCCCTATCTCAAATCAAGAGACAAAAGATCTCTGGTTAGACACGTGAGACGCTGTGCAGGACTTGGCTTCTATCACCGAGGATCTGGAGTAGATCGAGATCGGCTTTGGTGATCGGCGGCGGCGACGGAGGCGGAGCAAGTTCGCAAGATTAGGGTTAGTCGGCCGCTCGGTTTCGTATCTCGTGTATATCTATTACTGTACACAAATACCAGAGTATTTATACAATAGGTCAAGAGATGACCGTTGTGGGCCCCACTAGCAGTAAGACCAAAGTCCGGTTCAAAATCCCACAGATAACGTGGACCGGTCCAGACAGAGTCGGAAAAATACCTAAGTCAAATTCGGTGAGAATCGTGGGTGATTCTCGACGAATCGGCGAGAATCACTTACGATTTTCGCCGAATTCTACTTAGAGAATTCTGGCTGCACAGGTTATAGAGGCCGGGGAGAATCGGTGGGAATCACCTTGGATTCTCACCATTCTCGACGAATCGACGAGAATCACTTGGTGATTCTCGACGATTCTGCCTTAGATGAGTTTTCTGACTGCGTCGAGACAGCCGGCCCAACCCGGCGAGAATCAACTAGTGATTCTCGATGACTCGTCGAGAATCACTAGTGATTCTCGACGAATCGGTGAGAATCACTTAGTGATTCTCGACGATTTACACTTAGACGATTCTCGTCTCTCAATCTGCAAGCTGGTCTTTGGCCCATCCTTGCTCCTTGTCTGCTCTTGCTTTATCATTGCCCTGTACTTGAAATTAAGTACACCCCAATAGAGAGAGTACACGTAGGCCAACACACTGATCTGCTCAACGAGGGATTACGTTGCACAGACCCGTGTATATTGACCCACTGCACCCTGACATTGGTGTGTACTTAGCGTGGAATAACTGCAAGCACAACTTAAAAGATTTCATCAAACACATTGTCTATTTACCTTAGCTTGTTCAGGGGCTTCTTCAAATCAGGTACATTGTGGATACAATACCCAACAATCTCCCCCTATTTGAAGAAGCCTAAACCCTATAAGCTAAGGTGAATAGAGCAAATAGGAATGAAACTCATAAACTTAAAATTGAGTTGAGAGAGATATTCATTACCAATTACTTGAGAGCAAACTTGGAGCTTGGAGCCACCTTAACCTTAGCCGAGAGGGTAATCTCCCCCTTTTCGGCTTCTGCAAATCGGGGTCTGGTGCATATGACCCCATGCTCCCCCTCAGTTCTTGCACCTATGCTTACACTTGAGTGCCTAGCAGATGCTCCCCCTAGATGCACGAGCCATGAGCTTCTGTAGTCTTCATTCCTCATAGTTGAGCATCCCCAATTCAGTTTTGAAGAGACTGAATTTGGCCTCGTCTAAGGGCTTAGTGAAAATATCTGCAATCTGCTTGTCCGTGGGGACATAGCAGAGAGAGATGTCCTTGTTCTCCACGTGCTCCTGAATGAAGTGGTAGCGTACTTCAATATGCTTCGTTCTGCTGTGCGATACCGGATTGTTGGCAATAGCAATTGCACTTGAGGAGTCGCAATACATTGGTACTTCCTTGAACTGGAGGTCATAGTCGGCTAACTTGTTTCTTATCCATAGGAGTTGTGCGCAACAGCTGCCAGCTGAGATGTACTCAGACTCTGCAGTGGAGGTTCCTACACAATTCTACTTCTTGCTGTTCCATGAAATAAGCCTTCTTCCGAGGAATTGACATGTCCCGGAGGTGCTTTTCCTGTCATCCCTACTTCCTGCAAAATCAGCATCTGAAAACCCTATTAGCTCGACATCATTGCTTCTCGGGTACCATAAGCCAAGATTAGGGGTACCTTTAAGGTATCTGAGAATTCGCTTTGCAGTGACATAATGAGATTCCTTAGTGTTCACCTGATATCTGGCACAAACACATGTGGAGAACATGATATCCAGTCTACACGCAGTAAGATAGAGCAGAGATCCAATGATGCTTCTGTATTTGGTTTCATCAAAAGGTTTCCCTTTCTCATCCTTATCCAGAGACATGGTGGATCCCATTGGAGTCCTCATAGAGGTTGCATTCTCCATTCCGAATTTCTTGAGGAGTTCATTTGTGAACTTCATCTGAGAAATGAAGATTCCTTCCTCAGACTGTTTCACTTGAAGTCCCAAGAAATACTTCAGCTCTCCCATACTGCTCATTTCAAACTTTCCTTGCATAAGTTTGGAAAACTTTTTGCAAAGATTGTTGTCCATTGAGCCGAATATAATGTCATCAACATAGATTTGCACCAGCAAAATCTTTCCTTTGACTTCCCTGAGAAACAATGCCTTATCTATTTTTCCTCTAGAGAACTTGTTCTCAAGAAGAAAACTAGACAATGTCTCATACCAAGCTCGAGGAGCTTGTTTTAGGCCATATAGCGCTTTATTAAGAAAATATACATGATTAGGATAAGTAGGATTGACAAAACCTGGAGGTTGAGCAACGTATACTTCCTCTTTCAAATCTCCATTCAAGAAAGCCGATTTCACGTCCATCTGATAGACTGTGAATCCTTTGTGAGAGGCATAGGCTAGGAATAGCCGGATTGCCTCGAGCCGTGCAACTGGTGCAAACGTCTGGTCAAAGTTAATCCCCTCCTCCTGTCTGTATCCTTGAGCCACCAGTCTGGCTTTGTTCTTGATGATGACTCCATGTTCATCCAACTTGTTTCTGAAAATCCACTTGGTGCCAATCACATTTTGCGTCTTCGGTCTGGGAACCAGCGTCCAGACTTCGCATCTTTCGAATTGATGCAGCTCATCTTGCATGGCTAAAATCCATGATGCGTCTTTGTTCGCTTCGTCGAACTTCTTTGGCTCCACCTGCGACAGAAAGCTAAGATGCAAGATCTCGTTAAGAGTACCTCGGCGAGTTCTGACACCGTCTCGGGGATCTCCAATGATTTGATTTCTAGGATGATCCCTCACGTGTCTGAGCTCTAGAAGTCTTGCATTAGGAGCGTCGACTACTTCTTGGGCATCTCCTTCTTATAAAGGATTTGCCTCATTTTGATCTTCAACTTCTCCGATCGGCGTTGATGTGGAGACGTTGACATATTTTGGAGTTGCATCTTTCTCGGGATCATCCAGTTGTAGCTTTTCGAGTCTGGCACGTGCAGCTTCAGAAAGACAACTAGAAGTCTTGCAATTGAGCAAACTTCCTTCATCAAATACAACATTTATTGATTCCTCTACCACTAGAGTTTTCTTGTTGAAAATTCTATAAGCCCGGCTATGGCTACTATAGCCCATGAATATGCCTTCGAAGTATTTTTCACCAAACTTAGTACGCGGGTACTTCCCATTATTCAGTACATAACATTTGCAGCCAAAAATCCTCAGATAGGACATGGTTGGTTTCTTGCCTTTTAGTAGCTCATAAGGAGTCTTACGATGGCTCTTGTTAATCAATGCCCGGTTTTGTACATGACAGGCCGTATTGACAGCCTCGGCCCAGAAGTATTCTGGGAGAGAAGCGTCATTCAACATTGTCGTGCACGCTTCAATGAGTGTTCTATTCCTCCTCTCCGCCACTCCATTCTGTTGAGGAGTGCGAGGGGAGGAGAACTCATGAAAGATACCAAGTTCTTCACAGAACTCTGTCATGGCCCCAGACTCAAACTCTGTTCCGTGGTCACTTCTGATTTTGACCACTGAGCAGTTAAGTTCGTTCTATATCTGCTTGACAAAACGGGTGAAGATGTCAAACGTATCAGACTTGCGTTTTAAAAAGAACACCCACGTAAACCGAGAGTGATCATCTACAATCACTAGCGTATACGACTTCCCTCCTAAGCTATGAACTTGCATAGGACCAAACAAGTCCTTGTGCAGAAGATGTAGACATCTGGAGGAATCTTTGTCTGGGATGCCCTTAAAGTAGCCCGAGTCTGCTTGCCCATCTGACATGCAGGACATGGACTATCTTTGATGCACTTAATAATGGGAGCATCCCTTACTAAGTCTTTGGAAAACAGCATATTAATTGTCTTGTAATTAATGTGTGCCAATCTCTTGTGCCATTGTTCACAAAGAGATGCACTGCCTTTTGCTACTAGGCATACGGGGGTGGAAGAATCTAAACTAAGAAAATCTAAACAGAAAATATTTCTGCTCCTAATGCCTGTTAATACGGTCTCCGAAGAGTCACATGATATTATTAGGCATTTATCCTTGCAGAACTTAACGTCATACCCTTTATCGCATAACTGGCTTACGCTGATCAGGTTATGATTTAACCCTTCAACATAAGCTACGTTAGTGATAGAGAGTATACCGTTGGAAATCGTACCGTAACCTCTGGTGACTCCCCGATCAGATTCCCCAAATATGACTTTGGGTCCATCCTCGACTGGAGAGTACTCCCTCAGCAGGCTTCTTGTCCCGGTCATGTGACGGGAGCATCCACTGTCCAAATACCAAATAGGAGTTTTGTTGGCCTTTGCACATTCCTGCAAAACAGAATTAATTTGCCTTAGGAACCCAATCAAACTTGGGTCCTAGATTCCTTGTTAGCATACTCCCCCTCGATTGGTTAGCCCTACGAGTGGTCGGCCTCGCATTGCTAACATAAGGAGTCTCGTTATATCTTGGATTAAACCAACAATCCACGGCAAAGTGACCAACTTTACCACAACACCAATAGTCAAATCTGTTGTACCTCTTCCTAGGCTCCTGCTTCACCCTGGGAATGGTGGGTATAGCTGGGGCCTTGGATCTGGAGGTGGAGGCATCATAGTGATTGCAGTCACATGATTTCTTCACCTTCTGTTCCTTCAGTATAACAGGCTTGGCTTTTGGTGCCTGTTTTCTATTATGGCCGCTAGTGAATTGACCATAATTTCCCAAGTGGATTTCCTCATAAGGTTCCTTGAAGACACTCTCACCGAAGTTGCGGGGAAAAGTCCAACCATCATATCGGCTCTTAGGCTTTGCAACCGATGGCCGGAAATGATGACCAAAGGTTGACTCAAAGTCATGTTGGTTGCAGGGAAAGCTAGGCTTTCTGAACTCAACAGGACTGAGTGGGGCCTTTCCCTTTTCAGCAGCAGAGGCCTTCTTGGCGGCCTTATTCTTTCTCTGGTTCCTGTTTCTCCTGGATGAGGAACCGGATACCCCTACATGCCCCAGGCCAGCTCCTTTGGCCTGAGCAGAGAAGGTATCAACTAATGGAAGAACAGTTTTTGGCATAGAGAAGCTCTTGACGATCTTCCTTTCTGCCGCAAGTAGTTCTTCCAACTTGTCGACTTCCTCCTGCTTAAGATCAAGGAGCTTAAGAGACTCTGAATGCTTTGAAGTCAGGTCCAAGTGCTCCTGTCGGAGGGAGATCAAACTGGTGATCTCTTCCCTCAGGGATACACTCTCACCTTTAAGGAATTTTACTTCCTTCTTCTCAGCCTTCAGTCTCTTTCGACACTCCAGGAAAGTATTGAGCAGAAGCTCATACTTATCGAGGAGCTTAGCTTCACGGGCAGAAGAGCTATCCTCAGGGTCATCATCCTGAGACTCAGGATCAGACTCAGAGTCGGAGAGAGGGGTGTGAGCTTTTACCTTCCCCGTAAATGGGGGGCAATCTCCTTCCGAGTCACAGTGACCCATTAGCCCAAAGTAGGCTTCCTCGTCATCACTGGTATCTGATGTGTCAGATTCACTCAGCATCTTTGGCTTCTTCGCGATGTAGCTCCTCTCCTTCTTCTTGTCTTTTGAGGACCTGTGCTCCTCTCCCTTTCCCTTTTCCCTCTTGCCTTGATGGCAGTCGGCCACGACGTGTCCTGGCTTGTTGCAACCAAAGCAAATAATGTTAGATGTGCGATGTTTGTTCGGTTTGGAAACATACCTGTCAGAAGAATAGTTCTTCTTCTGATCCCTTGATGAGGAGCCGTTTCTCTTTCTCTGATTCCTCAGCTTGAGGAACTTCTTGAACTCCCTTGTGATAAGGGATAAGTCTTCCTCAGACAATTCTGAGTCGGAGGAGCTTGGCTCAGAGTCTTCCTCTTCATCCCTCTTCCACGCACGGGAAGAAGTGGCACCCTTGCCCTTTCTGGATTGAATGGCTTTCAGGGCCACCGTCTTTTCCTTGGCCGCGGCTTTCTCTGCTTCCTCTTCAGCCTTCCTTGTGTTCAACTGAAGCTCATAGGACATGAGCTTCCCGAACAGAATCTGTGGATCAGTTTCCGCATGTCTGCCAAACTCGCGGATGGCGCAGATCTTTGTGTCCCATTCCTTAGTGAGGGACCTAAGGAACTTATCATTGAGTTCACCGTCAGTGAACACTCTTCCATATCCTTTGAGTGCATTGACGATCTTGAGGAATTTTTCGAAGGTAACTCCGATCTCCTCCTTTGGCCCTTGTCTGAAGGCCTCATATTTCTGATTGAGGAGGGATCTCCGATCGTCACTCACTTCATCTGTGCCCTCCATTAGGACAATCAGACAGCTCCAGAGATCCTTGGCTGTCCTGCAATTGCTGAAGTTCTGCATCATACAGTCATCAACTGCGCTTACCAGGATGTTCTGAGCTTTCTTGTCGAGTCCGAACAGCACCATTTCGTCCTTGTCCATTTCTGAAAGTTTCTTGGGTACTTTCTTGGTAGGATCAATGGTGGAGGCCTTAGTGGGAATGTAAGGTCCCTTCTACACTATCATGAAGAGCCGGGGGTCGACTGCTTCCATGTAGAATCTGATTCTTTCCTTCCAGATAGGAAAGTTCAGTCTGGTGCATACTGGGATCTTGTCGGAGTGCTTGAGTCCGTCCATGGAAGATATCGGTCTTCTTCTTGACACTGGTGGCAGGATTCTACTCAAGGTGTGAACCTTTTTGATGAGTAACCTCCCTCTGATACCACTTGTAAGTTCACCTAGTGTCAACTACCTTCACCTATGGGGGGGGGATAGGTGACTTGCAGCGTATTTGCGGAATTAAAAGTATACCTGCAGAATCAAAACAAAATACACAGCACAGAAAATAACACAGGCAATATATAGTGGTTCCCCGACTTGGGTACGTCCACTTTCCCCCTTCGACCTATCTCCCAATCAGGGACGACTCGGTCACTTCACCAACAGGATTGAAATCCAATCCTTGCACTACCGGAAGGAACCCTTCCACACGTAGGAGTCAACACTCCCACAACACGGGTTGCACCCAACCCTACAACTAGAGACCAATCGGTCCTTTACAAAGAATTGAAAATAGCTTGTAAGAAATACAAACAACGTATGGAGACTAAGGTGTCCCTCTTCGTTCGACGACGTGTTCTTGAAGTCAACGAAGAGTCCACAACCCTAGATCTCACTTGGAGAGAATCTCCCCGAGACCGGCGGCGGCGACGAGCGGCGGCAAGGCTCTCGGTATTGGCGGCGGCAACTGAAGACAGCAGCAAAGCACTTGAGATCCAATCTTCTTAGCGAAGTCGGCAAGGTCTACCAACGGTCACAAGAGGATCGATCGTCTCGATCGATTCGGACGGGGAAAGATTTCCCTATCTCAAATCAAGAGACAAAAGATCTCTGGTTAGACACGTGAGACGCTGTGCAGGACTTGGCTTCTATCACCGAGGATCTGGAGTAGATCGAGATCGGCTTCGGTGATCGGCGGCGGCGACGGAGGCGGAGCAAGTTCGTGAGATTAGGGTTAGTCGGCCGCTCGGTTTCGTATCTCGTGTATATATATTACTGTACACAAATACCAGAGTATTTATACAATAGGTCAAGAGATGACCGTTGTGGGCCCCACTAGCAGTAAGACCAAAGTCCGGTTCAAAATCCCGCAGATAACGTGGACCGGTCCAGATAGAGTCGGAAAAATACCTAAGTCAAATTCGGCGAGAATCGTGGGTGATTCTCGACGAATCGGCGAGAATCACTTACGATTCTCGCCGAATTCTACTTAGAGAATTTTGGCTGCACAGGTTATAGAGGCCGGGGAGAATCGGTGGGAATCACCTTGGATTCTCACCATTCTCGACGAATCGACGAGAATCACTTGGTGATTCTCGACGATTCTGCCTTAGATGAGTTTTCTGACTGCGTCGAGACAGCCGGCCCAACCCGGCGAGAATCAACTAGTGATTCTCGACGACTCGTCGAGAATCACTAGTGATTCTCGACGAATCGATGAGAATCACTTAGTGATTCTCGACGATTTACACTTAGACGATTCTCGTCTCTCAATCTGCAAGCTGGTCTTTGGCCCATCCTTGCTCCTTGTATGCTCTTGCTTTATCATTGCCTTGTACTTGAAATTAAGTACACCCCAATAGAGAGAGTACACGTAGGCCAACACACTGATCTGCTCAACGAGGGATTACGTTACACAGACCCGTGTATATTGACCCACTGCACCCTGACATTGGTGTGTACTTAGCGTGGAATAACTGCAAGCACAACTTAAAAGATTTCATCAAACACATTGTCTATTTACCTTAGCTTGTTCAGGGGCTTCTTCAAATCAGGTACATTATGGATACAATACCCAACACACTCTTCATCACAGGCGTAGGCATGTACAACCACACACCCCGTGCACTCAGGGCATACTCACGGCGATCCGGCCAACGTCACGTCAATTTAAGCCATAGATATTTCCATCTAACCACCGCCCCTTGGACGGCCAACCTTATGAGCATTTTGTCTTCTTGGCATGGGTCACATCAATTTAAGCCATAGACTGCCGAAGACCCTCATCTATGCCAATGGTTCCGCCGAACGACATGGAGCAGGTACAGTTCCGCCTGACCCGTGCTCATACCACAACATCAATTTAAGACATATGCGCGGGTCAAGACTCCCCGAGTCCTGTTTCCCTCACACAGTTCACATAACCCGGTTATGTTCAAGTTGGCTCCCCGACCACCATGTTGGAAAAACCATGCGTTTGCCCAGTTTTCCAGGTGCACCTTGGAGTTAGTCCCCAAGGCTCCTGTTGCAATCTACCTCGTAGAAAACCCGAAAAACAAACATTCGCACGGAGTCTTCCCCAACCATTTATGCAATGCAACATCACCGATCTAGAACAACTTGTCTGGGTAGGCTTCACACATCATGCCTATGTCCATTCTTGTATGGGGACTTTATACAAGGGGGACTTTACATATCTACCCCAAGGAATGCCAAAAACTCACCGCACACTCGCGAGAGAGGGCTTCCTATGCAAATAAAAAGAGGACTTCACATGTCCTAGGATGAGAATCTTTACCTTAGAGTTTTTCCTTGGCTCCATGGAAATCTATGCGGATGAAAAGCACCGCAATCTCCTTGCCTCCGTGGATCCGAAGTCGGCTCGTGATTTGGAGCTCCGAAACTCTGCCGGTGACTGGATCTAGCCCTCCTTCTTCCTCCTCCTTGCTCTCTCCTCTCTCCAGATATTAGAAAGAGAGTGAAACCAAGAAAATGAGGTTTTCTAAACCCTAAACTCGGGTATATCCCTGAGGAAACAACCCCCAGCCATCGGATCTCAAAACAAGGAATCGAACAACTGCGATTTAGCCCGAAAATCCAAAACCTGGTCCGAACACGGGTTGCGACACGGCCGTGTCCAAGGCCATGTCACCCATTCGCCTTCAAAACCGTCGTGGCCCAAAAAAAACACGACACTTGACACGCACGTGTCAGGCTTGACATGCTCGTGTCAGGCTTGACACGCCCGTGTCACTAAGTACACGCCCGTGTAGCTGGGCGTGTTCCTCCAACGATACAGGTCCAAAACAACCAGAGCACGATACGGTCATGTGACACGCCCGTGTCACATGCCGTTTGCTAGACACGCTCTGGGAAACGCCCGTGTCCCAGGCCGTGTAGCTGCCTTAGCACAATATGCCAAATGACCCAAGCAGGACACGGGCATTCGACATGCCCGTGTCGAATTTTACACGCCTGTGTCGGACCCGAACACGCCTGGGCTCAGGCCGTGCGCCCTCACTCAACGATCGTTGAGTGGAAAGATTTGAGTGACTGACACGCCTTAGGACATGCCCGTATCCCAGGACGTGTTCACCCCCGATGACCGTTGACCCCAAAAATCGTCGAACTCGCGACCAACGCCGAACCCGAGCACGACACTCCCTGGGACACGCCCATGTCTTAGGCCGTGTCACCACTACAAAATCCCAGATTTGGCTCAAAATGCCACCCGTCACCCTTTTGAGTTTCGGGGCGTTACACTCCCTCCCCTTCTGTACCCATTCAGTTTCAACAGTCGGAGCTAGGACAGACGCACTCGACTATTTTGGACACGTTTAGGGCTCAACAGGCTCCGGTGCAACAGTAAGCCCCGAGATCTAATTGGTTAAGCACGTTCTGGGCTCTCTCTACCTGCCTATCATGGGACAGAGTCGGCTGTGCATATAGAGGAATGGCTCGACTCAGTGCAAGAGCTAATGGAGAGAATCCGATGTCTAGCCAACATGGTTGTGACATTAACCATGTCAGTATTGGAATCCCAAGCCAAGAGCTGGTGGAAGTCCCTCATGGGCTCCACCTTTCAAGGTTGGGTGTACACGGAGATTATTTGGAGTGAGTTTTAGGAAGCTTTCTTGGAACACTTCATCCCTTCTACTTCTCGGGATGAACTTGAAGAAAGATTCCTACAACTAAAACAGGGATCCAAGAAAGTTACAAAATCTCAGCGAGAGTTTTAGCATCTCGCTAGGTTTACTGACGCATACAAGTTGAATGACAGGTGGTATGGTAAGCGATTCTACAAAGTCTTGCGGGATCACCTGAGGCAAGCCCTTTTGATTATAACGGATTCGAGTTTGGCTGAGATCATCGACATGGCGAAAAGGCTGGAGGTAGATCATTTGGGGAGTGGTAAGTGACCCGCAGAAGGGGTAATGGAAGAAGGCCCCAACTATAGGAGGAGGCAGGATAACAGAGGGAGAGGAAACAATAGAGGCGGGGGTCACTTCTGTCAGAATTTTAGGATGGAGTGTCCGGCCCCGCAGCCAGCACTACCTCCACTACCACAGATGTACCAGCAACCCAGGGAGCAGCATGAGCGAGTTTGCTTCCAATGCAATCAGTCGGGCCACATCCGACACTTTTTCCCACAACTATGTGGAAATGCTCCCCCTGCTCTTCCTTCAATAGCTCCATGAGGACGAGTACATATACGTGGTCAAGGACGAGGACCACGAGGAAGGAACCTCAGACCTGCTCGAGATCAGGTCTTTGCGCTGGACATGGTGCAGGAGCGGAATCCTCAGGACGTGATTGCCAGTATGTTGTGATTTAATTACTACGTTATAAGCATTCCCCTTTAAATAGTCTAAGATATACCAAGAGTCTAGCTTGAGTCTGTATAATTGATACTTAGGCACCGTGATGGTTGGTGGGAAACCAGCTTACACCCTATTCGATACCGGTGCCACACAATCATTTATCTCGGTAGATTTCATTAAAGACCTAGAAAGAGTGCAATGTTTCACCGGTATTACTCGGAGAGTACGACTCCCAGATGGCTCTGAGATGACTGCATCCGCAAAGTGCTAATTAGAGGTACTTCTTGGAGGAAAGTTCTTTGAAACCCCTGCAATAGTGTTGAGAATGTCAGAATTTGACCTCATTTTGGGCATGGCATGGTTAGATTGACACCACGCTAGGAATGATTGCGCGGCAAAGATAATCATGTTGAGGCATGGGGACTCTGAGGTCATCTTTCAAAGTATTAGACTTGCACCTCGTATGTTGTTACCTTCAATTATGACCTTAAAAGCCCATATGAGAGGGGATGAAGTATATATGATCTGTTTTGAACTAAAAGAGATGGTAGTTGATTTGAAAGATGTGCGAATAGTGCGGAATTTCCCTGAGATTTTCCTTGAAAAATTGTCAGGATTTCCCTCGCATAGAGAGGTGGACTTTCAAATTAAGTTAGTACCGGGTGCCAAGCCCATCTCTCAGACCCCTTACAGAATGGCCCCAAAGGAACTCACGGAGTTTAGAGTTCGGCTTCAAAAGTTATTGGAATCAGGTTTTGTTCGTCCCAGTTCATCGCCTTGGGGAGCCCCTGTCCTATTTGTCAAGAAAAGGGATGGAACGCTACGGTTATGTAAAGATTACCGGGAACTCAATTGTTTAATGGTGCAGAATACCTATCCTCTACCCCGGATCGGTGAGTTATTCGATCAGTTGGTATGAGCGCACTGGTTTTCCAAACTGGATCTGCGCTCGGGGTACTATCAGTTGAGGATACAAGAGGAGGATATACATAAAACATCATTTAGCTCGAGGTACGGTCTATATGAGTTCACCGTAATGCTACGATTGAAGATTGTGGAATTGTATATATAGATTGTGGAATGTATGTAATGAAGTGCAATGCTATGTATGCAATGCAATGACACACCCATGCTCAAACACATGCAATCGCTATGTCGACACAGACTTATAGTTCCCACTATTCGAGCAGGTAGCTAACCTCTCAGGCATCAACCGTCGTGGCCAAATGGTGACAGTAGAGCGGGCATCTCCACTACTAGGCTGGTCTCCACACTACCTGGCCTAGGCCTCCGTACGCCTCCACGCTAGGAACACAACAGCGGAGCTCACATGCGTACTACGACACAGCGGGTTCTCTCGGGTAAATATGCACCAAGATCCTAGCCCCTGACTGGCCTATGGTATGAAATGGAAGGAGCCTCGGAAATGAGCACGAGGACCAAGCCCAACCGTTCACTTGGCACGGAAGGAGCCTCGGGACGCGAACACCGAGGACCAACCCCAACCACCCAAGGTCTAACTGTCAACTCCCATCGGTGTGACTATTGGCGAGCCCGTAGACCTTCCACACTATCCTTAACCCGGGATTACGACACCGCTTGTCGACTCACACCACATGCAATTCCACAATTCCGTGGCATGGAAGGAGCCTCGGAGAAAGCACGAGGACCAAGCCCAACCATCCATCAAATACGGAAGGAGCCTCGGGACGTGAACACCGAGGACCAAGCCCAACCGTCCAATTTTATCCAACTCAACCTCATTCCCATTAGTGACGGTCAACACCGCACTTGTTAACTTTCACAATGCTACCCATGGGGAGACGACACTCTAAGCATTGGACTATCCATTCCCTTCCATCAATCCATTACACATCCTGGCCATAGTTTTAATCATTTACAAATCCTTCCAAATGAATTCAACATATTATAGATAATGCGCATAATGGTGATCTACCAAATATAACAAAGCCTTTCATTCACTTAGGCTTGATTCACATCTCGGCATAGGAATTCAAGTATTCAAACATCAATCTTCACATTACCTCGGTGATTAACACAAAAGAATTCACCCAACCTCGAGATGAATTGCAACATCAATTCCATCGAATCCAAGTTCATATTATAATCACCTAGAATTGTATGTAATCTGGTCAGAAACTTTGACTGAGGATTCCCGTGGCTACAGGTATCTCCTGAAAACGTGCCATCACTCGTTGGAAAGGTAATTTTAAGGGCTACGACTTTTGTGTTTAGTCGAAAGCTCAGATCTGGTCACATCATACCAGAAATGCAACTCGAAGTCTTCTGCGTACAGGATACAGAATTCCTGGGCATTAACTTCCAACCGCAGCAGATTCGAACAGAGTTTCCCGTGGCTACTGGTATTGCATGGAAATGTGCAACCACTCGTTGGAAAGGTAATTTCAAGGGCTACAATTTTCGTGTTTAGTCGAAAGCCCAGATCCGCCCCCTTCTTGCTTAAAAATATCCAAGAAAGTCGCTGCGTGCAGAATACAGATTCTGCACGCATCTTGAAGCGAAATGAACGGCATCCGTTCATCTTCCTCCTCAAGCGATTTTCCCCAAATCGCAGCCAGAAGTTCCTCCACCCTTATTCTCCCTCTTGAGGCCATTTCCTCTTCACGAGACCACCCCTATCATCACCTTGAAGCGAGGGGAGGTTGAAGACGACTAAGCTTTAGAGCACAAGCTCTAGCACGGCCTTCCTAGAAAGCTTCATCTCACACATCAAGACTCGTTTGAGTCGATGTCTCGCCTAAGAATAACTATAGATCTAGCACCAAGGGAGAGGTGAGGAAACTCACTTCATTTCCGGCGTTTCCTCCGTTGTTGGCCATGGATCGCGTTACTCTTCGTTGCGGCATCCTTGGTGCGGTTGTTCTTCACGGCAAAGGAAGGAGAGAGAGAAGTCCGCCTACAAAGCTCGCACCAGCAAGATCTCCTCCGGCGATCTGCGGTATTCTCCTCTACCCTTCGCTCCCGACGGTTTGTACGGTGACGGCTCGGCAAGAGGGATTGGATGCGGTGGTTAGGGTTTGGTTTACTCCCTTTTTATATTACATAATAGGCTAAGTCCCTTCCGCCACGTGTAACTCTCTAATTGGACCGCCCAAATTAGGTTTCATTTGAAGTGACCGGTCCAAAGATCATTAAGCACGAATCCCGAGGTCCAGTTCGGTTCGCCTGTACAAGCCGGTGAATCGACCTGGGCGCAGAAAACGCACAAGTCAAATTCGGCGGGAATCAGCCAGTGATTCCCGTCGATCGGCGAGTATTGGCGGGTCATTCTCGACGAATTCGTCGAGTATCAACAATGATACTCGACGATTTTCCCTTAGCCGTTTTATCAGACATCCTGTTGCTGTGTACGTTGAGTATCAGTCAGTGATACTCGACGATCGGTGGGTATCACCGGGTATTCTCGGCGATCGGTGAGAATCGTCAAGCATTCTCGACGATTTTCCCTTAGCCTAATGTAGTTCTGAGTCCGGCGGGTATCGACCACCGATACCCGTCGAATCGGCGAGAATCAACCTCCATTCTCGACGATCGACGAGCATCAACCTCCATTCTCGGTGACTTTTACTTAGCCGAGTTCCCTCATCTCAGCTACTGGTTGGGGTATCCTTGAACCCAACCCTACACTTATTCAATACACCTGACACCTCGCGTCAGTGCACCCCGAGCCCGAGTTGAGTCTCTTGACTCAGAACACGTGCGAGGGGCCTAGCGCGAATTGGGACGTTACAAATCCTATAAACAAAATAAAAAGATTTCGTCCCTGAAATCAGGCTGAGGTCGTGGGGAGTAAAGCATACAGAAAACAAAATATGCTTTTAAATAAAATTACCTGAAGCAAACAACTCCGGGTAGCGTCTTTGCATCAAATCCATTGGCTCCCACGTGAATTCCTCCTTCCCATGATTAGACCATAGCACTTTTACCAAGGGGACACTTTTGCGGCGCAAGGTTCTTATCTCATTATCAACGATCCGTACCGGCTCCAGTCGCACAGATCTGTCAGACGCCACAGTACCATCAGTTGTGGGGATGTATTGATCGGGCCGCAACAGCGCCTTCCGAAGCGACGATACATGGAACACATCGTGGAGATTCTCTAGCTCGGGCGGTAGCTCCAGCCGGTAGGCCAAAGGGCCAACCCTTTCCAATATGACATAGGGCCCAACATACCGTGGACTGAGCTTCTTCACTCCTCGCACTCGTGACACTCCATGCATCAGCCGGATTTTTAGAAACACCTTATCACCCACTTGAAATTCCACCATACGGTGCCTTGCGTTGTAATACTTCGCCTGCCGACTTTGAGCCTCCAACATGCGATCCCTTATTAGCCTAACCACATCAGTGTCATCTATGTACTCAATTCCCAAAGTCTTCGGGTCTTCATCTTGCACCCAAGACAAGGGGGTCCTACACCTCCTTCCATATAGGGCTTCATGGGGCGCCATGCCAATACTAGCTTGATGGCTATTGTTATAGGAGAATTCCACCAAGGGCAAGTGTCTTTCCCATGGCTCTCCCCTATCTATCACACACAACCTCAACAGATCTTCCAATGTTCGGATGGTCCGCTCAGACTGTCCGTCCGTCTGAGGATGAAAAGCGGTACTGAAGGTAAGACGTGAGCCCAAATACGTCTGTACCGCCTTCCACTCCTTGGAGGTGAAACAACCATCACGATCTGAAACTATCGTCTTAGGTACACCGTGATACCGTACAAATTGTTCCACAAACAGGCGTACCAAGACATCCACATGAGCCTCCTTCTTCATAGGAATGAACCGGGCAACCTTCGTCAGGCGATCAATGATCACCCACACTGAATCATTCCCTGAGCGGGAGCGAGGTAGCCCATGTACGAAGTCCATGGATATATCCTCGAACTTCCATTCGGGGATTGGCAACGACTGCAACAGTCCACCGGGGCTCCTACATTCTGCCTTCACTCTTTGGCAGGCTTCACAATACGTGACAAAGTACCGGACATATTTCTTCATCCCTGGCCAACACATCGTCTTTCGTAAGCCAGCGTACATCTTTGAAATTCCTGGTGCACGGAATATTGAGAGCAATGTGCTTCTCTCATAATATCCTCCCGGATTCTGCCACCTTTGGGAATGTAGAGTAGGCCGTGAAAGTAAACAAGGTCGTCCTTTAGTGTGTACTCGTCGGTAGTCCCGTCTTCGATTAACTTTATTGTCGGGGCCAAAGCCGCATCCAATCCTTGCTCCACTCGGATCCAGTCCCGGATATCACAAACTATGCTCATGCTGGACAGGTACTCCGTATATTCCGAAGAAGCCTTAAATATTAAGGTGATGTCCATCTCCTCGATCATCCGTGCCAACTCCATGCTCATCAATCGAGATTCTGGGCTCGAGCCGGGTACTTTCCTACTCAACGCATCGGCTACCGAGTTTGCTTTTCCGGGGTGGTAGTTCAAGGTGAACTCATAGTCGCATAGAAACTCTAACCACCGCCGTTGTCTTAAGTTCAATTCCTTCTGGGTATGGACGTACTTCAAATTTTTATGATCCGAGAAGATTTCGCAGTGGACGCCGTATAGATAATGCCTCCATACCTTCAAGGCGAACACCACCGCTCCTAGCTCCAAATCATGCACCGGGTAATTGATTTCATGCTTCTTCAATTGTCTTGAAGCATAAGCAATTACGTGCCCGTGCTGCATCAACACCGCTCCCAACCCCTGATAAGATGCGTCCGTATAAACTTGAAATCCTTCCTTCCCAGACGGAAGGACAAGGATGGGGGCGGAGGTAAGTCTATCCTTCAATTCCTGGAATGCCGCTTCACACTGGGGTGTCCACTCAAATGGCACTCCTTTCTTTGTCAAGGAAGTAAGCGGGAGGGCAATCTTGGAGAATCCTTTTATGAACTTGCGGTAGTATCCGGCAAGTCCAAGAAAACTCCTCACATCGGCCGCCGACTTCAAGGGCGACCACTCTTTCACGGCGCGCACCTTAACCGGATCCACAGCTAGTCCTGCCCCACTGATTACATGGCCCAAGAAAGCAACTTCCTTAAGCCAGAATTCACACTTGCTAAACTTGGCGAACAGGGCGTGCTCTTTTAGCTTCTCTAGAACCAAGGCCAAATGTCCGGCATGTTCTTCCTCCGTCTTCGAGTAGACTAGGATGTCGTCAATGAACACAGTGACGAAGACATCTAGATAGGCCTCAAACACTTTATTCATCAAGCTCATAAAAGCCGATGGGGCGTTTGTGAGTCCAAACGGCATCACTGTGAACTCATATAAGCCGTACCTTGAGCTGAAAGCCGTTTTCTGTATATCATCCTCCTGTATTCTCAATTGGTAGTACCCCGAGCGCAAGTCTAACTTGGAGAACCAATGCGCTCCCACCAGTTGGTCGAACAACTCATCGATCCGAGGTAACGGGTAGGTGTTCCATACTATCAGTCGGTTGAGTTCCCGATAGTCTATACATAAACGCAGGGTTGCATCTTTCTTCTTGACGAATAGAATAGGGGCTCCCCAAGGCGACGAGCTGGGGCGAACAAACCCTGATTCTACCAACTCCTGCAATTGCACTCTAAACTCCGCAAGTTCTTTTGGGGCCTTCCGATAAGGGGTCCTGGAGACAGGCTTAGCTCCTGGTACAAGCTTAATCTGAAAATCCACTTCTCTATGCGGGGGTAACCCTGGCAGTTTCTCGGGAAACACCTCAGGGAAATCCCGTGCTACTCGCACATCCTTCACATCTAACTTCATCTCTTTTAGTTCGAATCGTATCATGTAGACTTCATCCCCTCTCATATGAGATTTCAAGGTCTGGATCGAGGATAACAAGATTCGTGGTGCGAAATTTATACCTTGGAAGACTACATCAGTATCCCCATGTCTCAAATAGATACGCTTCTCCGCACAGTCGATTCTCGCATGGTGCCAATCCAGCCACGCCATACCCAGGATGAGGTCGAACTCTGGTATTCTCAAAATTGTGGCAGGGGTATCAAAGGTCTTTCCCCCAATGGTTATCTCTAACTCACACTTCGCGGTTACCGTCATCTCAGATCCGTCTGGGAGGCGTACTCTTCGAGCAATACCAGTGAAATATTGCACTCCGTGTATATCTTTGATGAAGTCTTCAGACACGAATGAATGTGAGGCATCTGTATCAAATAACGTATGAGCCGGTTTCCCGCCGACCATCACGGTGCCTAAGTGTCATTAATAATACTCAAGCTAGATGTCTAGTATATCTCAAGCAACTAGAGGATATTAATGAAAGCAAAATGACTAATTCGAATCGTACCTGCAATCATCTCTTGAGGGTTCCGCTCTTGAGTCATGTCCAAGGCATACATCTGATCTCGAGCGGGTCCGGGGTTTCTTCCTCGTGGTCCTCGTCCTCGACCACACACATATCCCCGCCCCCAAGGGGCTACTGGAGGGAAAGCAAGAGGCGCCTCACCAAACAGTTGTGGGCAGTAGCGTCGAATGTGGCCCGGTTGGTTGCATTCAAAGCACACCCGTTCCTGCCTTCCGGCGTGTTGCTGAAACTGTGGAGGTGGAGGTAATGCTGGCGGTTGTGGAACCGGGCGCTCCTCTCTAAAGTTCTGGGGAAAACGCCCGCCACCCCTCCGATATCCTCTTCCTCTTTTATTGTCAAACCTCCTTCTGTTGCTGGGGCCGGCTTCCATCACGCCCTCTGCTGGCCTCTTACCACTTCCCAAGTGGTCCGCTTCCAATCTCTTCGCCATATTAATAATCTCCGCCAGACTAGAGTCCGCTATAAACAAAAGGGCTTGCCTTAGGGGGTCTCGCAAGCCTTTGTAGAATCTTTTGGCGTACCCTCTATCATCCAGCTCATAGGAGTCAGCGAATCTAGCCAGGTGCTGAAACTCCCGTTGGTACTCCGTCACCGACATGGACCCTTGCTTAAGTTGCAAAAATCTCTCTTCCAGACCATCCCGAGCAGCCGAGGGGATGAAATGCTCTAAGAAGGCTTCGGAGAATTCGCTCCAACTAATGTCCGTGTACACTCTTCCACGAAAAGTGGAGCCCATGAGGGACTTCCACCACCTTTTGGCGTGTAGCTCTAAGAGTGTCACCACAAGGGTCACCGCCATGTTGTTTGGACATCTTATTCCAGCTAACAACTCTTGTATAGTGTTGAGCCACTCTTCCGTACGCACTGCCGACTCTGTCCCAATATAAGCGGGAGGGGAGAGAGCTCGGAAAACGCTTAACCAACTAGATCCCAGACCCTGTTGTTGTACAGGTGTCTGCTGAGATTGGGACCTAAAGGCGTCCAGAATAGTTGTAAGCATATGCCCCAGCTCTGATTGTTGGAATTGTGTAGGTACGGGCGGGGCGGGGGTGCCCCTTACTGGCTCAACATGTGCTGGGATCTACACATAAGGTACAAACCTAGGGTTAGGTTGGCTAATCTAATGGTTAAAGATGGACAACTTAGTGTGAATTACATATGGGCACACCACTGCTTCCGCTAAGTCAGCTTGTCATCTGATGCTAAGGAGCCATCTGATGCTAAGGAGCCAAGCAAGTACTTTCCAAAGCCTTTTCACTACTTTGAAAGGCAAAGGATCAAGGAAGAAACTCAGAAGAAAGCTGATCTAAAAGGAAAGAAGATAGCTGAAGCATCAGAAGCTCCTGTGACAGCTACAATTCAATCTGGAAAAGGGATTATCATTAAAGAGCCTGATCAATCCTGATTATGTTTTTTTTTAATTCCTTCATATTGTTTTGTAATGTTGTGATGTAATCATTAAATGAAAAACAATGTAATCAAACATTACCCAGTTATAAACAAAATGTTGTTTGGCATATTATAATGTGCATTCTGTGATGGATTATTTTGTTTATGTTTTGTTTATATTAAGTATTCCTGTCATATCATATATCATCATTTAGTACTGTTTATAAATGGTGTATATCATTGGCTAGAAGGGTTATGACTTCTCCAAATAGGGGGAGATTGTTGGGTACATTGGAAAATGTGTACCTGATTTGAAGAAGCCCAAACTAACTCAATGATATACATCAAGGTGTATTTGATGTTTCTTTTTAGTTGACATGTGCAGGTGAAGGATTGATAAAGTATGCAGAAAAATTCTAAGTCCAAGTGTCGACACAGAGGAAGCAGTGTCGACACATAGAAGAAAATTGTCGACACAACACTGGGAAGCAGTGTCGACACATAGTAGTTAGTCTACAACTACACTGGGAAAAAGTGTCGACACAGAAGAAGTAAGTCGACACAACACTGGGAAGCAGTGTCGACACATAGCAGTTAGTCTACAACTACACTGAGAAAAAGTGTCGACACAGAAGAAGTAAGTCGACACAACACTGGGAATTTGTGTCGACACAGAAGAAAAGCGTCGACCTCAACATTGGGAGAATGTGTCGACATAGAAGAAAATAGTCGACCTCAAGTTTGTCGACACCAGCAGAATGTGTCGACACATTATGATTAAGTCGACATATTATAGCAGAGTTAAAAAAATGAATGTGTCGACACCTGAAGGCTATGTCGACACTTACTAAGTTATGATTCTACAACAACTGTGTCGACACACAGGACTTGTGTCGACACACTGAAGAGTCAAGACCAAGTTATTTTCAGAAGAAGCTGTGTCGACTCAAAGGCAACTTAGTCGACATCACTGAAGACTGTGTCGACACCAAAGTCAATTGTGTCGACACAAATAAACAGATGGTCTCGACACTTTCTGACAGACTGTCTCGACAACTTATGGTTCAAGACTAAGGCACAGGACTTGTTTGGAGACTTGACAGCTGAGGATTGCCACCAGTTAACTGAAGCTGTCAGACTTGTCAGAAAACGGTTAGAAACCGGATCAGCCGGTCACCATGAAGAAAGTCTATAAATAGACAGATTCAGAAGGAGAAAGCAATTGTTGAAAAACATTGTTGAGAATCAAAAAGTTGAGAAGGATTACGATCCAATTCATTTCAAGAAAGTGCTAGGCACTTAAGAAGATCTTCTCCGGGAGATCTAAGAAGACTATCTAAGGATAGATCAAAGAAGAGTTCTAATCAGAATTCAGAAGAATCATTCAAAGTGCTGGATAGAGAGAGATCAAGCCAGAATTTGAAGAAGAAGAAAGAAACCACCAGTGGATTCTCAAGAAGCTGTTTGGAAATCAACTCAGCTAAGTTCTTATTCAAGAAGCTTTGAAGAAAGCTCAGATACAGTTGATTGCATCAGCTGATCAAGAATTATCTTGGCCTTTTCTCTCTCAACTTAGGCAAGACAGTTTAATAATCTTTTCTATATTTCTGTAGGATCTGTTTACACAGATCTGAGTTGTAAGCCTATGTTATAAAGGCTGAGTGTAGGAGTGTTGAACTCTGAGTGGTAGGGCTGTTTGCCTGAGTGTAGGAGAAGGATATTCTCTGAGTTGTAGGCCTTGGGGCAAGGCTGAGGTAGGGCAGTTGTGCCTGAGTTGTAGGAACCAGTTGGGTTCTGAGTTGTAGGATCTGTTGATCTGAGATAAGTGGAAGTTTGGCCGAATCTAGCATACTGCTAGATAGGTGAAGGGGGAAAGTGGATGTACCCAGACCTTAGGGAACCACTATAAATCATTGTGCAATCTGTGATGCTTTATTTTCTGTGATTGCTGTACTTATTATGTTAGCTATTGAATTGAATTCTGCCTAGAAGTTTTTATAAGAAAAGCAGAACCTATTCACCCCCCCCCCCCTCTAGGTGTTTAGGCTGCCTTGAAAGTTAAACTATCAACGAGCAATATTGTCATAATAATAACTGTAATGAATTCTGATTAGCAAGTATATGATTGATGTTTTGATGTATCATGCTCGTAACACACTTTTTTCGTGGAAAATACTTGAGTCCAAAGATGATTTAACCTAGATATGTACTCGGTATCTCCGATCCGATACATTTCAACTTACCTCTGCGATTTACTCGAAAAATCTTCCGATTACTGAAACATTAACCCCTCGAACCCGTAAGAGTCAAAACTCATTGTTTGATTCCTTTTGTGTCGTCGAATCTAGTTTCCGATGTCTGTTTGGTTTTTGATGTCTGTCTGGTCTCTTAGGTATGTTCTAAGAATTGAGCGAATGTTGCTCCGTAGCTCAATTCATCTCTTGACGCGTTCATGAACTCTAATCTTATACATCTGAACCGATAAGTTTGTATCAGGTCTTGATGTGATAAATAATCACTTGTGTATGAAGTTCAAAAACAAATCCGTAGTTGTAAACAAATCCTTGAACTGTAGCGTCTAACTGGGCATCTGTCTGCCAACATAGTCATGACAAGCAGGATTACTTTTCCGACAAGACTTGCATGCAGATCTGATCGTGAGCCATGTGCGCCCGCTATAGCACCTACACCCTTCATCGATCACGACTTACAACATATTATATTAATAATTTTAGGCTATTCTCCGGAGTAGTCTATTTAAACTAACTGGTTCTGTTTAGCTCTTTTGTTTTCTTATCTTGAATAGTTTTGCTTCATGAGAAACTGGTACTCATACTTTTTGGCTTCACTTACTGTTTTGTATCTTTACTTTGCTCACTCTGATTATTTCAATGTTCTGAGGCTTTTCCTTTCTTTTTTGGAATTGCCTTAGTGTTCGTGCAGCGACGCCAGGTTCTCGAGCCCAATCAACTTTAAGTTCCAGGTTCTATATTTACATTTTTTTTACTGTCAAATATTTTTTTAAGTAATAATTGCAATCAGGCATTTTCTCTGGAATCATGGGCAACTACTAGGCTATGTAAATATTATATGTACTAGAAGTTACAAATAGTTGCATATTCATTCATCTTAATTTGTTACTTGCATGAAAACCTACATCGAAACTTGAAATTATGAATTTTATAAAATACATATGCATTAAATCTCTTTTCACTAATGAATTTAAAAGCTTCTGCATAAAAATCAAGCTATTTTACTCAATAGTAACTATTTTAAAACTATTATCAGCTTTTCTGCATCCGCCTTAGCAGGCATGGATTTCTTTCCGCCCATGCCTGTGGCATCAAGGCCTGCCCGAAGCGCACTCTGACTTCTGTCGAGATGGGTCGTGATAGTGGTCCATCCAGGAGGGGTGCCAATCCACTTCCATCAGCTCCCCCTCTTCATTGGAAGGGCAAAAGAGGTCAGTCAGAGTTCCCCTCACACGGGGTCCGAACTTGGCCAGCTGGTCCACCTGCTCATTCTCTTCCCAAGACACATGTCTGATGGAGAATGTTTGGAACATGCCGATGAACCCTTTCACGTTTGCCAGGTATAGCTGGAGAGCAGGCTCTCTTACCTCGAACTCGTCGTTGATCTGGGAGGACACCACAATGGAGTTCGTTAGTACCTCCACGTCCTGTACCCCCAACTCCCTAGCCAGCCGAAGCCCTGTGATCACTGTCTCGTACTCTTCTTGATTGTTAGTGAAGGGAAACTGAATAACCACAATTTGCTCAATCTTTTTCCCTTACGGACTCTTCAAAATCACCCCTACCCCCAAGGAGTGTCTTCCCGACGCACCATCTACATTAACCTTCCAAGGGACCGGATGGGTGAGCTCGGCATCTGCCATCTCGACCACATAGTCGGCTAGGAAGTCGGCCATCGCCTGGGCCTTGATCGAGAGGCAAGGGAAAAAGGATATGTAAAACTCGCTCAACTCCACCGACCACTTTGCCAACCTCCCTAAGTGCTCCACCCCCTCAAAGATGTTACGGAGGGGATGGTCAGTGACTGCCCAGATGAAATGGGCCTAGAAGTAGGGTCGGAGCCTTCGAGCCGAGATTACTAAGGCAAAGGCTAACATCTCCAGAATGGGGTATCACAACTCTTCCTTCCTCAAGACCCTACTCACATAGTAGATTGGCAGCTGCTTCTTTCCCTCTTCTCGGGTCAGGACGGAGATCAGGGCCTCGACCATGACATCAAGGTATAGGGACAGATCTTCCCCCTCCTTTGGTCCCTTGAGAAGTGGAGTCTGGTTCAACTGTGTCTTCAAGGACTGGAAGGCCTTCTTGCACTCCTCAGACCACTCAAACATCTGACCCCCTCTCAGCGCTTTGAAGAAAGGCGAGCACTTCTCACCAGCCCGAGAGAGGAACTGGCTCATCCCTTCCAGCTTCTCTGTAAGGTGCTGGACTTTCTTGGCAATCTGAGGTGACCCCAATTCCATGATTTCCCTCATCTTGTCAGGGTTAGGATCCACTCCTGCGGGAGTAAGGAAATGGCCTAGGAACTTGCCTCTGCTCGCCCCAAAGACACACTTCAATGGGTTCAGCCTCATTTTATATTTTCATAGGGTACTTAAGGTCTCTTCCAAATCCTGGAGGTGAGAGTCTACGTCCAGACTCTTGAATATGAGGTCATCTACATACATCTCCAAGCTCCTTCCCTTCTGCTCCGGAAGACCCGGTTCATCATCCTTTGGTATGTCGCCCCTACATTTTTTAGCCCAAATGGCATCATTTTATAATAGTAGCACCATCTCCTGTGATAAAGGAGACATCTTTCATGTCGGGCGGGTGCATCCTGATCTGGTGATAACCTGAAAATGCATCTAAAAAGCTCATTAGAGAAAAACCGACAGTCGAGTCAACCAGCGCATTGATCCGAGGAAAAGGGTAACAATATTTATGACATGCTTTATTTAAAAGAGAGAAGTCAATACACATCCTCTAGCGGCCATCCCCCTTCTTGACCATCACCACATTGGAGACCCAGCCCGGATATTGGATCTATGATACAAACCCCACCTTCAGGAGCTTCTTCACCTCCTCTCAGATGGGCTCGGCCAGCTTATTGGCGGTGGACCTCTTCTTCTGCCGGATGGGGTAGGCATCAGCATCAAGGTTGAGGCAGTGACAAGCCACATCCGCATCAATCCCCGACATGTCCACTGTGCTTTATGAAAAGATGTCGATGTTCTTATAGATGCACTCCAGCATCCTCCCCTGGTCCTCCTGGCTCAACCCCCAGTTGATCTGCACCTTCTCCACCCTTCCTCCCTGGGTGAGAACCTCCATCTCCACCACCTCCTCCACTTCCTCCAGTAGGTACTGGTCTTCCCACTCGCCCATGACCCCTCACCTGGGGCAAGAACTTCCTCCTCAGCTTCCTCTATGGCCATAACCTCATCCTGCTCCTCCAACACTTCCTCCGCCACCTCCATACGGGCACGAACCTCTTCCTCTTCCACCTTCATCCCCTCGTCTTCTCTCGCGGCCTCCTGGCCAGACAGCTCCTCCATACTCTGCTCCATCTCCTCGGATCCTCCTTTCCAGGAGATGGAGTTGACCAAAGTCATATATCACTCCCTCTCTACCTTGGGGTCTCCCCGGACCTGGACCTGGATGCCCTCAACATTTAACTTAAGGCATTGGTGGAAGGAGGATGGCACGCAATGGAAGGCGCTGATGAGGGGCTGCCCGAATATGGCGGTGTAGCTGCTTGGAGCATCCACGATGACGAACCTGCAGTTTCTGGACTAGCCCCCCAAGGTAACATGGAGCCACACTCCTCCTTCAACCTCCTTCCTCTCTCCAAAGAACCCAAACAAAGGCCTATCCGAGGTCAACACCCTCTAGGCCTCAACTTTCATGGATTCGAACTCCTTGAAGACGACGTTGACGGAGCTCCCATTATCCACGAGGATCTAGGAGATGGTGAAATTTTTTACGGTGTATTGGACTACCAGCGTGTCGCAGAACGAATCCTCGTGTCCGGCATGTCCTTCCGGGAGAAGGTAATCTTCTCTTCTGGGGGCGGGGTTTGGTATGTGGAGGCAACGCTCCGACGGTACATAGTGTGGAGACTCGTCCTACGGGCGGCCTCGACTCCTACTCCCCTATGGATCACTCTGATCCCTCCCCGACCTCCGATATCGGCTTATTCCTCACACCTGTCCTCCTTTGCCCCCGACGGGACTTCCTCTATCTGCACCTTATGGCGGTGTTGCTACTGCTGGTGGAAGTCACAGTATGGCAGCTCCGCTCTACCCTCCGGCCTCCTCCTCTACGATCTCCTCCTCCTCCCTAGAGCTATCGTCATAGCTTGGTGTTGATCGGGGAGAGGAGGTCTTTGGCCCTGCATCCAGCCTGGAGGGTTGAATTGGCCCAACCCTCCTTGGTGGTCTCCCCTATGGAAACCTCTCCCCGAGCCCTGGTCCTGCCACTCTGACTGCTTCCAGCCTAGACGATTATTCGGCTCCTGGTGCCCCCACCTCAGTTGCTACTACTACTGCTGCTTCCGCTGCCTGGGCTCTACCCTCATGGCCTCCTGCCCCTTGCCACCTCCTGGCTCCTCATCCTCCGCAGCCCACTTGGCTAGCTTCCTGGAAAATGCCGGGTTCGATGCCTTCCATTCGACTTCCTGAGTTACTCTCTCCATCAGATCCTCGAACGACATCGGAGGCACCCACTTTAGCTCCATCCTGAAGAACCCCTGTTGTAGCCCTAGGGTAAAGGCCACCATGAGAGTGTGCCCTGACATCTCCTGAACTTGGAGAACCTCCTCCTGGAACCAGTCCATATAGCTCCCTAGAGTTTCGTTCACTCCCTGCTTGATGAAAAACAGGGACTCCGACTCCTTCTTCCTCTTATTAAAAGTTATAAACCTCAGAAAGAACCCCCGGCGCAGGTCCTCGAAGCAGTAGATGGAGTTGGATGGAAGCTGGTGGAACCAATCCCTCAACTTCTCTTTGAGGGTGATGGCGAAGAGCCAACACTTGAAGGCATCTGACATCTGCCTGATCGAAACCACATCCTCAAACCACTGGATGTGCTGGACAGGATCGTCCCTTCCGGTGTAGTAGGACATTTCTAGCTCGCATAACCCCTATGGAACCGGGACGGATAAGACCAGCTCACTGAAGGGACTTCCTTCCCCTACCCGGCGAGAAGGGCGATCTCGCACCTCCACCTTGACGGATCGTCCCGCACTCGACGAGCCAGAGAACAGGGCTCACCCTGGTAGATCCCACCGGGGAGATCTCACCCGCTACCTTCCGCCGCTGCTTCTTTCCCAGGTCATCTAAAAGGGGCGTTCTCGCCCAGACCTGGGGCTACAACCACTAGGACTGAAGGTATCGAGAACTCGCCGTGAGCCGCGAGTGCAACTGTTTTGAGGCTTTGCATCTCTTGCCGTAAATCCTTAAACATGTCGAGAGTGGCAAGGGGGGAGGTGGCGAGTCGGTCCGGTTAGAACCTTGCCCTTCGCCTCCAGTTATTGAGCTCACTAAGGTTTTCGGTGCTGATCACTCTCCACGCTCACCGCACCAAAATGTTAAAACCGGGAACCGGCTTTTGTGGAGTTCGAATCCTTTGGGAAGGGGTGACTGCACACTTACTTTGCCTAGCAAGCTTGGCTGACCGAAGATTCAAAGCTCAAAATTGACCTAAGGCTCCAGCATGGAGGTCCTACCACACACCTAAAGATCTTAGAGCGCTTCCCTTCCTTAGCCAGTATTGAGCTAAGGGAACCTCAGAAAGTGCAAGAAGATCTAGGAATTGGATAATTGGAAAGCTTGCCTTCTGAGGTACCCCCTTGGATCTATTTATAGATTTTTAGGCCTGGCTTGCAAATAGCGCAACTCTGTTGTTCTAAACGGTTATATGCAGCCAAAAGGAGGTCTGCTAACAGTGAAACTCCGCTATTCTAAGGAGCTAAATATAGACCTAATCACACTTGGCAGACCAAATCATTTTAACCATATAATATCTGCACCCCATTCATAGGGGGGATCAGGACCAGCTCCCTGCTCGATTGGGCGGACGCGGCCTGGCTCTCGCAACTTGCCTCTCTCTCTAGGCGAGTGCGAGTCGGTCTCCTGCAGCTCGTCTACCCCCTACAAGAAGGCGGGTCAGTGGTTCTGTCCTAGCGGTTACTTAGATGAACGCGGGCTGGCAATCCAGCTCGCGTGGCTTACTCGCCCTACCTGGCGGAAGTGGGCCTACTGTCCTGGCTCGGTCGCTTGGCGGGCAGACCCAGAGAAACTGAGAAGAAATTTTGCAAGTCCAGAAGCGTTGAGTGAAGCCAGTTCACTCAACGCCAATCTCAGAAGGCGTCGACAGGATAAGAAGCGTTTAGTGAAGCCAGTTCACTCAACGGCAAGCATTGAGTGACGTCAGTTCACTCAATGCTAAGCATTGAGTGACGCCAGTTCACTCAACGCCAAGCTCAGAAGGCGTCGATGGGACAAGCTTCACTCAAAGCCTTAAAAGATGTAGTCAGAAAATTTGTCCTGGCTCGCATGCCTGCCTGGCGGACCCACTCGGCGAACACTGGGTTATACATCGAGGTCTACCCTGTGAAGGGCTCGCAACGGTACTAGGAACTATGATGGGTTGAACCTCATTGTTCCCTTTCTCATGACACTTAGTAATGTTATGCTACTCTTAACCAAACTCACTCATAGGGTTACTAAGTGTGTGACCTCTCCAAAACAACAACTTTTAAAACACTTATTTCCAAAATTGCTAAATGCAGACCATATGATCTTGTATGTGTGTATGAATAGGAATCCTCTAAATTCTTGACCCTAGGACCTAAGATTATTTCCTGAGACCTATCAGGACATCTTAGACCTAATTCTATAGATTTATAATTTTCCTAAAAATAATCAGCAATTATTATAATTTTCCTAAAAATAATCAGCAATTATTATAGTCACCTAATTCAGATTAAATAAATATAATAAACTGCAACTCTAAGGTTCCAACTTTAAAAATTCCAATTAATTTTTCCAGTGTTTATCATACTAAATCATTGCTCTTGGCAAGATTTCATAATTTTTGCAACTATTTTATGTAACGACCCCATCCGTTAAATGACGTATAGTAGAAGGTCCGACCGGGGCCCCACACTATATGCCACAAACAGACGGTGAGGACACAGGATAATACCAAACCAAACACGAATCCTAACTCAGAGCATTCTAGCGGAAGCTTTAAGTAGTAATTTGAACTCTAACCAGGAATGTCCAATATATAAACCACCTTTATATATATCACGGAATGTACCCAAATACATAGAGTTTGGCCTTAAGGCCTTACAGTTCCTCTTCCATACAACATGATTTACAAACCTCGGCGCGCAGGCCGGCCATACATGAGTAAAAGAGAACAAACAAAACATTCGCTTAGCCTTCATGGGCTAGCCGCAGCAGCAGCAGCAACAGCAGTAGGGCTTCAGCCCTTCACCTACCACTTGGCTCTCCAGCACCTGCACGGGAACAATCCACCCAACCGGTGGCAAACAATGCAACGGTCAGCATTCAGCTGACCCAATTATAACAATCTTACCCCTTTCTCGGGGCATTAGCATTCTTTCCCTGCAAAGCATGGCATCATATAGCAACTATGTGCGCGCAGGCACATTCAAGCCATCACAACTATCGGCCACACGGCCCGACAGTCCGTGCACTCAGGGCACATTTTCGGTGTACCGGAATACCATGGTCAACACCACCGTCTACACGGTATTTGAGCATTCTAGTCTTTCCGGCGCGCGGGCCTAAGACTCTCATTAGGCGCTCCAACAAAACCTATAACCAGGCTTCCAAGTCGGACGGACCTAACGCAGGTACGGATCAGCCACCCCCCCCCCCCCCCCCGTTGCTCAAGTCGCCGTGCCACCTCGAATACGGAAGTATCCATGGCTATTTATAGGCGCGGGTCGGTTTTCACCTTTCCTGTTCGGCAATCTGCCTTTTCATCGGGTTGCAGCCCAACGACTCAACCGCTCATAAAGTGGCAACGCACGGCCACAAGAGTTGCATCCAACCCTCTTCATTTCCTGGACATCATCCAGTACTTCCTGCCGCACCAAGCAACAGGTAGGAACAAGGCATCACAAGCCATAATCACGGAGCCTTCTCCGATATGCAAACAAGCATCACCAATCCAGACCATATCCAGATGGGCTTCACACAGCATGCCTAGAGCCGTACTCCAATTCCGGCCTCTAGCAAGGGGGACTTCACATATCTACCCCAAGGGACACCACAACCCACCGCACACTCGCGGGAAGGGTTTTCCCTATGCAATGCAGAAAAGAAGGACTTCACATGTCCAAGAAGGGAGATCGTTACCCTTGTCGATCTCTTGGGAGCCATCGAAAACTAGCCGGTGAGAAAGAATCACAGCAGCCTTGCCTTCACAACGCCGGCTTCGGATCACAAATCGGACCACGGGAACTCCACCGGTGGCTTGATCTCCTCCTCCTTCTTCTTCCTCCTCTCTCTTTCTCTCTTCCTTAAGCAAAATGAAGAATGACTTCTTCATCAGCCTTCACGAAATAAATCCAGCCAGGAAACCACCTGAGCCCTTGGATCAAAAGAGAGAATTCTGAACGGCCACGATTTGCCCAAAACCCAATTTTTTTGGCTGACACGGCCTGTGACACGCCCGTGTCACAGGCCGTGTTCCCTTAAGCGGTTCATACCGACTGAGGTTTACCAGAACACGGTCATCGACACGCCCGTGTCGAGCCTGACATGCCCGTGTCAGTCCTGAGACACGCCCGTGTCACACCCCCCCCCCGTGTGATGACGTGTGTGTCCCCCCCCCCCCCGCCTTTCGAGCTGCGAGCAGTACACAGGTCGGAACACGGCATCGGACACGCCCGTGTCCAACCTGACACGCCCGTGTTCACGGCTTGGTTCAAGGCCGTGTACTTCTCTGACTCGAACAGGCCATTTTCGAATTTTAATTGCGCGACACGCCCTGGGACACGCCCGTGTCCCAGGCCGTGTACCCCCGACACGCCCTGGGACACGCCCGTGTCCCAGGCCGTGTAAAATTTCCTGTACCTCAAAAATCATTGAGTCTTTTGGGGTCTTTTTGGGGTGTTACAACCCTCCCCCCTTAACAAAATTTCGTCCCGAAATTTGCACGGTTAAGGAAACAAGAACCAGCAATGCTATAACTATGTTATAACAAAAAGTACACGGTCTACAGTTTATACAAATAACTCGGGAAATTCAGCTCGCATGGTCTGCTCTCGCTCCCATGTTAGCTCTTCACGGCCACAATTGTCCCATCGGACCTTGACCATCCCGATCGCTTTGTTCCGCAACTGTTTCTCGGCTCGATCCTCGATCCGAATGGGTCTAACCCTCGTCGTTAGCCCATACTCGACCGGTACCCGATCATTCTCCACTACTTGAGCTGGATCCTTCACCGCCTTACGCAGGACTGAGATGTGAAATACATCATGTAATCCACCCAAGTCTGCTGAAAGTGTTAGTTGATAAGCAGCTTCCCCAACTCGCTCCACCACCTCAAACGGACCAAGATACCTCGGACTTAGCTTTTTCAAACGCCGAATCCTGGACACGCCTTTGAAGGGTTTGATCTTCAAATATACCCAATCACCCACCGCGAACTCCACGTTCCGGTGTTTGGCATTGTAGTACTTTGCTTGACGATCTTGGGCTATCAATAGCCTCTCCCGAATAGAGCGTATGAGCGAGGTAGCTTCTTCGACTTCCTTTTTCCCACTCAGCTTAGATTCGCCTGCTTCTGCCCAAGCTAATGGTGTACGGCATTTCCGACCATATAAAGCTTCAAATGGCGTCATACCAATACTCGCTTGGTAGTTATTATTATAGGCAAATTCGACAAGAAATATATAATCTTCCCATCTCTTACCAAAGTCTAGGGCGCACATGCGGAGCATATCCTCCATCGTCCTGTTGGTTCGTTCAGTCTGGCCATCCGTTTGGGGATGAAAGGCCGTACTAAACGCTAACTTTGTACCCAACATTTGATGAACGAGCCGCCAATCATTCGATGTGAACCACCCATCACGGTCACTAACGATGCTCCGAGGAACACCGTGCAGTCGAACGACCTGCTCCACATAAAGCTTGGCCAAGGTTTCCACTGAATCATCTCTTCTGTTTGGAAGGAAGTGCACCACTTTTGTCAACCGGTCCACAATCACCCATATTGAATCATGACCGCGTTGAGATCTCGGCAACCCGTGCACGAAATCCATCGAAATATCATCGAACTTCCACTCCGGAATAGGTAACGACTTCAGGAAACCGCCAGGCTTCTGGCATTCTGCTTTCACCAACGCACAGGTATTGCATTCAGCCACATAACGTGCGACATCTTTCTTTAGTCCGGGCCACCAGAACAGCTTTTTCATATCTCTGTACATCTTTGTGCTCCCTGGGTGAACTGAGTACGTTGCAAAGTGAGCTTCGTACATCAACTCTTCCCTCAATTTACCCACACTCGGGACGCACACTCGACCATTTCTTCTTAACAAACCGTTATCCCAAGAGAATTGGTCATCCGGCCCATCTTTTGCATAGCGCTGGAGGCTTTCATCAAGCTCCGTTGCTCGCCAAACTCTGTCCGTAAGGTCATATTGCACCTCCGTCCAGTTCAAACATGCATCGGTTGATGCACCCTTGTCAACACAAGATATCTCCAATGCTTCCAATTCCTGGATTAAACGCTGATCATGCCTCTGCAACCAGCTTGCCCGTACCGGAGTCTTTCGACTCAAAGCATCAGCGACCACATTTCCCTTCCCGGGAGTATAATGAATCTCGAAGGTATAGTCCCCAAGGAACTCCATCCATCTTCGTTGTCGCATATTCAGATCCTTCTGATCCAACAAATACTTTAGGCTTTTATGATCTGTATAGATATCCACTTTAACGCCATATAGATAGTGTCGCCACAACTTGAGTGCAAAGATTACCGCCGCCAACTCCAAATCATGGACGGGGTAATTCCGCTCATGCACTTTCAACTGGCGCGAGCCATAAGCAATCACTTTACCAAACTGCAGAAGAATGCAGCCTAAGCCGCTCCCGGAAGCATCACTATAGATCTCATACCCATCGGTACCACATGGCGATGTCAACACAGGCGCCGTGGTCAAACGACTCTTCAATTCTTCAAAAGCTCGCGCGCACTCCGGCGTCCAAATGAACTTTTGATCTTTTCTCGTCAGCGTGGTCAGAGGTAAAGCAATCCGTGAGAAGTTTTCCACAAACCGTCTATAGTAGCCCGCCAGTCCAAGGAAGCTCCTGACCTCGGCCACGGAAGACATCACTGGCCAATCTCGGATGGAACTTATCTTCAACGGATCCACAGCGATACCCTCTCCGCTTACCACATGGCCTAAAAAGGCTACTGAAGAGAGCCAGAACTCGCACTTTGAGAACTTGGCAAAAAGCTTATTCCTCCTCAGGGTATGCAAGACCAACCGCAAATGGTTTGCGTGATCCTCTTCCGACTGAGAGTATACTAAGATGTCATCGATAAACACAATAACAAACAAATCCAAGTACTCTCGGAACGTTCGATGCATTAGGTCCATAAATACCGAAGGCGAATTACATAGGCCAAACGGCATTACCGTGAACTCATAATGACCGTAGCGTGTTCCAAACGCCGTCTTGGGAATGTCACCTTCCCTAATCTGCAGCTGATAATATCCCGATTTCAAATCCAATTTGGAATAGACCGTTGATCCTGCCAGCTGATCAAAGAGGTCATCAATCCGCGGGATCGGATATTTGTTTTTCTCCGTCAGCTTATTCAATTCGCGGTAGTCAATACACAATCGTAAGCTACCGTCTTTCTTTTTCACAAAGAGAACAGGCGCGCTCCAAGGTGATATATTTGGGCGTATATATCCCTGCTCCAACAACTCTTGCAATTGGACTTTCAACTCAGCCATCTCTTTTGGCGCAATGCGATACGGAGAGCGGGGCACAGGTTTCGCACCTGGCACCAACTCAATAGAGAAGTCAATCTCCCGCTGGGGTGGTAACCCAGGAAGATCTTTAGGAAACACATCGGCAAACTCTGACACAACTAGTACTTCACCGATACTGGCCTTTGGCTCAACAGCCTGAATTAGCGTGAAGAATAACTCCGCGCCCTTCCGAACAGCATTGACGACTTGGAGTGCAGACAACAGAGTCCCGCCAACTCCTCGCATACCAGCGAACTTCGTCACAAGTCCGGTATTCTGGCCCAGTGTAATCTCCTTGGAGTTGCAATCAATAAAGGCACGCTGCTCCGAGAACCAGTCCATACCAAAGATCACATCAAACTCCGACAACGGTAGCACAGCTGCACTCAAACCGAAATCCCGACTTCCTATTTGCACAACCACATCGCAAGCCCTATCCGCAAGCATCATACAGCCATTCGGCAATAGCACCCTTGTACTATCCACCGTCACATGACTTGGTGCCCCAATGCGAGATACGAAATCCTCAGACAGAAAAGAATGCGAAGCACCCGTATCAAACAGGGCTCTCGCCAAATTATTCCGAATCAGGACAAAGCCTGCAGCACACACACATGCACAAGCTATACATAACCAAAAACCATAGCACATAAGCAAGTAATCTAACTCAACTCGTACCTGTGACGACGTCACTTTGCTTAATCGCTTCCTGTTGGCCAAGCTGATATATTCGGGGCTGTGCCTGAGACGCAGAGGAATCAACCACTGCTTTGCCCTTCTCAGCATACGACGCACCCGCCTTCTTTTCCCCTTTGGGCTGAACAACCCGACAGTCACGGGCTATATGCCCCACCCGGCCACAGTTATAGCATGTACGAGAATCCGGCCTTGATGTCGCTCCCGACACAACGGTCGTAGTCAGTTGCCCAGACGGCTTGGACCTCTTGCCCCCTTTCTTCTGGTAAAACGATTTGCTCGGGCGAGGTGCTTGTACCTCTGGCTTTGACACAACTAAGCCCTTGCTCCCTTGCACCCGCCGCATGTCCTTCTCCAACGCACACGCAGTATCAACCAACGCCTGAAACCCTTGGTTCACTGAACTCGAAAGCAGGAATCGCAACTCATCCCGCAATCCTTCATAGAACCGATTCGTTTTCCTTTGGTCATCCGCGAAGATTGTACCCGCATACCGTCCCAACCTGGTAAACTCGTGCAAGTAGATATCCACACTATCTTCCCCTTGCTTTAACCGTTGGAACTCATTTTCCATAGCAATGTGTTGCGCCGCTGGGACATGTTTCGCCAGAAATATTCGAGAGAACTCCTCAATCGACACTTGTGTTAATTGCCTGCCCGCCAAATGATGTAGCTCAACCTCGTCCCACCACAACCGCGCCTCTCCTTCAAGCATGAAGGTGGCCAAGGTGACCTTTAGAGTTTCCTCCGCCCTGATCGCTGTCATTATCCTCTTGACACGCGATAACCAATCTTCCGCCTGCGTTAGGGATCCCATTCCCGCAAACGTAGGAGGACTGAAGCTCATGAATTGCTTCAACTATCGGTCAGCTGCTCGTGGATCTACAGCCTCAATCGGCTCGGGTCTTACAACAATACGAACTGGCTCGACTGCCGGCTGCGCTTGCCCGGTCGGCTGAATCATGGCAAATAGAGCCTCAGCAACTAAACGAACAGTTTCCGCAGATGGAGGAGGTGTGGGCACCTCAACTGGTGCCGCACTCTCATCAGAACGCTGGGGCTCAGACTGCCCAGCACCACTACGCGTCACCTATAGGTGGACAAGACACACATTAGCGAACGTATGCAATCAAAACAACACAAAAAGGAACGCGCAGATTCCTCAAACAAGATTTTGTACATTCCTTAGTGGACATTCCAGAGTTCATTAGCGTTACAGCAGGGCGCATAAACACGCGCTCGCTACCCCATAAAAGAATTCGTCCACGAATTCGAGAGAGGAAGACCGAACGAAGCTGATACCAAAATGTAACGACCCCATCCGTTAAATGACGTATAGTAGAAGGTCCGGCCGGGGCCCCACACTATATGCCACAAACAGACGGTGAGGTCACAGGATAATACCAAACCAAACACGAATCCTAACTCAGAGCATTCTAGCAGAAGCTTTAAGTAGTAATTTGAACTCTAACCAGGAATGTCCAATATATAAACCACCTTTATATATATCACGGAATGTACCCAAATACATAGAGTTTGGCCTTAAGGCCTTACAGTTCCTCTTCCATACAACATGATTTACAAACCTCGGCGCGCAGGCCGGCCATACATGAGTAAAAGAGAACAAACAAAACATTCGCTTAGCCTTCATGGGCTAGCCGCAGCAGCAGCAGTAACAGCAGTAGGGCTTCAGCCCTTCACCTACCACTTGGCTCTCCAGCACCTGCACGGGAACAATCCACCCAACCGGTGGCAAACAATGCAACGGTCAGCATTCAGCTGACCCAATTATAACAATCTTACCCCTTTCTCGGGGCATTAGCATTCTTTCCCTGCAAAGCATGGCATCATATAGCAACTATGTGCGCGCAGGCACATTCAAGCCATCACAACTATCGGCCACACGGCCCGACAGTCCGTGCACTCAGGGCACATTTTCGGTGTACCGGAATACCATGGTCAACACCACCGTCTACACGGTATTTGAGCATTCTAGTCTTTCCGGCGCGCGGGCCTAAGACTCTCATTAGGCGCTCCAACAAAACCTATAACCAGGCTTCCAAGTCGGACGGACCTAACGCAGGTACGGATCAGCCACCCCCCCGTTGCTCAAGTCGACGTGCCACATCGAATACGGAAGTATCCATGGCTATTTATAGGCGCGGGTCGGTTTCACCTTTCCTGTTCGGCAATCTGCCTTTTCATCGGGTTGCAGCCCAATGACTCAACCGCTCATAAAGTGGCAACGCACGGCCACAAGAGTTGCATCCAACCCTCTTCATTTCCTGGACATCATCCAGTACTTCCTGCCGCACCAAGCAACAGGTAGGAACAAGGCATCACAAGCCATAATCACGGAGCCTTCTCCGATATGCAAACAAGCATCACCAATCCAGACCATATCCAGATGGGCTTCACACAGCATGCCTAGAGCCGTACTCCAATTCCGGCCTCTAGCAAGGGGGACTTCACATATCTACCCCAAGGGACACCACAACCCACCGCACACTCGCGGGGAAGGGTTTTCCCTATGCAATGCAGAAAAGAAGGACTTCACATGTCCAAGAAGGGAGATCGTTACCCTTGTCGATCTCTTGGGAGCCATCGAAAACTAGCCGGTGAGAAAGAATCACAGCAGCCTTGCCTTCACAACGCCGGCTTCGGATCACAAATCGGACCACGGAACTCCACTGGTGGCTTGATCTCCTCCTCCTTCTTCTTCCTCCTCTCTCTTTCTCTCTTCCTTAAGCAAAATGAAGAATGACTTCTTCATCAGCCTTCACGAAATAAATCCAGCCAGGAAACCACCTGAGCCCTTGGATCAAAAGAGAGAATTCTGAACGGCCACGATTTGCCCAAAACCCAATTTTTTTGGCTGACACGGCCTGTGACATGCCCATGTCACAGGCCGTGTTCCCTTAAGCGGTTCATACCGACTGAGGTTTACCAGAATACGATCATCGACACGCCCGTGTCGAGCCTGGCACGCCCGTGTCAGTCCTGAGACATGCCCGTGTCACCCCCCCCCCCCCCACCGCCTTTCGAGCTGCGAGCAGTACACGGGTCGGAACACGGCATCGGATACGCCCGTGTCCAACCTGACACGCCCGTATTCACGGCTTGGTTCAAGGCCGTGTACTTCTCTGACTCGAACAGGCCATTTTCGAAATTTAGTTGCGCGACACGCCCTGGGACACGCCCGTGTCCCAGGCCGTGTACCCCCGACACGCCCTGGGACACGCCCGTGTCCCAGGCCGTGTAAAATTTCTTGTACCTCAAAAATCATTAGGAGTCTTTTGGGGTCTTTTTGGGGTGTTACATTTTAGTCACCCTAATTTCACTAATACACTTGCATAACAAAAATACTAATTAATTCATTTGCTAAGCAAATCAACTTCAAATGTTCTAAAACTTCATAAGGAGGTGTACCTTCACTAAATAATTGCATGTATAAAATTTCACTTGATTTGACTAAACCAATCTTGCTATATTCACAATATACACATTTTGGCTAAATGCACACCACATCACATACAACATGACAACTTGCAAGTGAGATTCACCAACCTACAGGGTTTTTTTAAGGACCTGAAAGTTTTACCAGTGTCGTATACATCCTTAATAAACCTCTCATCAAATTTTGGAATTAAAATAATTAGTATTCTCTAAAATAATCTATTTATATGAAAAATCACATTTTTCCTAAAACCATAGGAAAATATTGTCCAAAAATTTCCTTTTTGGACTGTAGGTTTATCTATGGTATATTATTACATGACCCAAATTTCAAGTCAATCCTCTTAGCCAACTAAAGGTTATTATGGAAATAATGGTTATCCTACCCTAAGGACCAGTACTACAAGAATTGCCCTACATGGAGTTACAGTGCCCCAAATGACCTGATTTAAATTCCTTATTAAATCAGACTCACAGGGCTACCTTTTTCATGTTGGGAACTTTTCATGATTAAATCCCTAAGAGCTTTATTTTTCTGATTTAAAAAGTGTATAATAAGAGGACAAATATAACATATTATATATAATAATTAATATCAATTAAAACAATCAATGGCTGTGTTTATCTCTTCTACCTCCAGCCAAAGGTCGAGATTGGCCGAATCTGGAGCTGTTTTCAAAGCCATTTACCGACGATCCAGCCCCCTCCCCGGCTGGCCACCACCACCACCTCTGTTGAGGTGATGGCTATTGTCGGACGGCGTTTCGGTCGCCGGAGGGGCGGTTTTCGGTGAACCCGAGAGGAAGCCTGTTTGAGCTCTTTCCATGGAAATTCAAAATGGAATTCGACTCGATTGAGCTCGAACTCATTACATATTGATCTATGAAGCTAGCACAAGGGGAGAGGGGGGGAAACATGTCTGATTTCGTGCTTGGATGCGGCTACTCCGGCGGGTGGCCATGGTTTTGGTGTTTTCCGGCGAACCTCTCCCGATCTAGATTCTCCACCAAAAGCTTTGATCCAAGAGTCAATTTTGACTGCTTGAGGGCTTCTGAAGGTGATGAAAGTGTCGAATTGAGCTTTGGGGGCCTCTATATAGGATATCCATGAATGTGAGGTGGTAGGTCATGGCCATTAATGACCCTCCTTGATGGTGGCCGACTTATAACTGCAGTAAAACTCCTCCTCTTCCTTAGGGGAGATGAAAGGAGGGGTTGAGGAAGAAGAATGGAGTACCACTTGGCTTCCCTCCATTATTCCCCCCTCCAAATGAAACTTCCTCCTTATTTACCCCTATTATACTCACCTAATTCAGATTAAATAAATATAATAAACTTAGTGGTCCTTAGGTTAGGCCTTGGACAAGACTTTAGCCCACTTAAATTGGCTTGAGCTCTCATTTAGCCTTTAGGGGTTAATTTGATCATGGTTGACCTTGGGGTTGACTTCGGTCAACTTTATGGGTTTACTGGTCCATGGGGTGTGTCTTGAGTCCTTGACACCACCCAATGTTGATTGGGTCGTGGTGATGCCCCAATTGGGCCCACTTTGCCAAATAGTGTGATTTGACCTAAATAGGGCTAATTTTGACTTTGGTCAAATTGGTCAACTTGGTGACCCCATGATGGGGCTTTTGGCTCCACTTGGCCCCTAATGACATTACAAGGCTAGGGATTGGGTCAATTGAAGTTTTGAGGCCAATAGAACCTCCTAGGAGAAAGTTTGACCAATATTGACCTAAGGTTGACTTTGGTCAATTCAACCCACTAGATTGACCTAGCCTTGAGTCCATCGCTCAGTTGCCTCTCTCTTAGGGTTAAAGAAGTGTTAGTGAGCTTACCTTGAGGTGGTGAGTTCATGTGAGTGTGAATTGGCCTAGGTTGACTTGTGCATATTGGGGGTGCACATAACAGTTTCCCTAAGTTCAAGCTGAGCTAGGGTCAAACTAGGGCCTACATGAACCACTCAAGCCCTAACCTTAACTTGGAGCGCACCGCTGACCCTACCAACTGGTCAAAAAGATCACTAATTCGTGGAATCAGATACTTGTTCTTGATGGTCAACTTATTCAACACTTGGTAGTCTATACACAATTGCATACTACCATCATTTTTCTTCACAAACAACATTGGATTACTCCACGACAAAGAGCTTGGTCTAATATACCCCTTCTTTAGCAACTCTTACAACTGAACCTTTAGCTTGGCTAGTTCCTTTAGTGTCATCTTGAACGGAGGACACAACACCGACTTTGTATCTAGTTCCAACTTTATTGTAAAATTGATTTCGTGTTGAGAGGGTGCTCCTAAAAGCTCATCGGGGAACACATCTTCAAACTCTATCACCACTGGCACTTCACTAATTGCTAAATTCGTGGAGCGAGTCTGATAGTTTAACTTTCAAGACAGCCTAGACACCTAGAGGGGGGGTGAATAGGTTCTGCTTATTTATAAAAACTTCTAGGCAGTATTCAATTCAATGACTGACAAAAGAATCACAACAATCACAGAAAAAATAAAACATCACAGATTGCACAATATTTTATAGTGGTTCCCCAAGGTCTGGGTACATCCACTTTCCCCCTTCACCTATCTAGCAGTATGCTAGATTTGGCCAAACTTCCACTAATCTCAGATCAATAGATCCTACAACTCAGGCACAACAGCCCTACCTCAGCCTTGCCCCAAGGCCTACAACTCAGAGAAGATCCTTCTCCTACACTCAGGCAAACAGCCCTACCACTCAGAGTTCAACACTCCTACACTCAGCCTTTATAACATAGGCTTACAACTCAGATCTGTGTAAACAGATCCTACAGAAATATGGAAAATATTATCTAACTGTCTTGCCTAAAATTGAGAGAGAAAAGGCCAAGACAATTCTTGATCAGCTGATGAAATCAACTGTTTCTGAGCTTTCTTCAAAGCTTCTTGAATAAGAACTTAGCTGAGTTGATTTCCAAACAGCTTCTTGAGAATCCACTGGTGGTTTCTTTCTTCTTCTTCAAATTCTGGCTTGATCTCTCTCTATCCAGCACTTTGAATGATTCTTCTGAATTCTGATTAGAACTCTTCTTTGATCTATCCTTAGATAGTCTTCTTAGATCTCCCGGAGAAGATCTTCTTAAGTGCCTAGCACTTTCTTGAAATGAATTGGATCGTAATCCTTCTCAACTTTTTGATTCTCAACAATGTTTTCCAACAGTTTTTTTCTCCTTCTGAATCCGTCTATTTATAGACTTTCTTCATGGTAACCGGCTGATCCGGTTTCTAACCGTTTTCTGACAAGTCTGACAACTTCAGTTAACTGGTGGCAATCCTCAGCTATCAAGTCTCCAAACAAGTCCTGTGCCTTAGTCTTGAACCATAAGTTGTCGAGACAGTCTGTCAGAAAGTGTCGAGACCATCTATTTATTTGTGTCGACACAATTGACTTTGGTGTCGACACAGTCTTCAGTGATGTCGACTAAGTTGCCTTTGAGTCGACACAGCTCCTTCTGAAAATAACTTGGTCTTGACTCTTCAGTGTGTCGATACAAGTCCTGTGTGTCGACACAGTTGTTGTAGAATCATAACTTAGTAAGTGTCGACTTACTTCTTCTGTGTCGACACTTTTTCCCAGTGTAGTTGTAGACTAACTGCTATGTGTCGACACTGCTTCCCAGTGTTGTGTCGACTTACTTCTTCTGTGTCGACACTTTTTCCCAGTGTAGTTGTAGACTAACTGCTATGTGTCGACACTGCTTCCCAGTGTTGTGTCGACTTACTTCTTCTGTGTCGACACTTTTTCCCAGTGTAGTTGTAGACTAACTGCTATGTGTCGACACTGCTTCCCAGTGTTGTGTCGACTTACTTCTTCTGTGTCGACACTTTTTCCCAGTGATGTGTCGACAATTTTCTTCTATGTGTCGACACTACTTCCTCTGTGTCGACACTTGGACTTAGAATTTTGTTGCATACTTTATCAATCCTTCACCTGCACATGTCAACTAAAAAGAAACATCAAATACACCTTGATGTATATCATTGAGCTAGGTTGGGCTTCTTCAAATCAGGTACACATTTTCCAATGTACCCAACAATCTCCCCCTATTTGGAGAAGTCATAACCCTTCTAGCCAATGATATACACCATTTATAAACAGTACTAAATGATGATATATGATATGACAGGAATACTTAATATAAACAAAACATAAACAAAATAATCCATCACAGAATGCACATTATAATATGCCAAACAACATTTTGTTTATAACTGGGTAATGTTTGATTACATTGTTTTTCATTTAATGATTACATCACAACATTACAAAACAATATAAAGGAATTAAAAAACATAATCAGGATTGATCAGGCTCTTTAATGATAATCCCTTTTCCAGATTGAATTGTAGCTGTCACAGGAGCTTCTGATTCTTCAGCTATCTTCTTTCCTTTTAGATCGGCTTTCTTCTGAGCTTCTTCCTTGATCCTTTGCCTTTCAAAGTAGTGAAAAGGCTTTGGAAAGTACTTGCTTGGCTCCTTAGCATCAGATGGCAGCCTCCCCAGCTTAGCTTTCCTTCTAAATTGGACTATTGCTTCCTGTCTTGCCTCATATTTCTGCCATTCTGTCTCATTGTACCACTTCCCTCTCTCATGAACTTTATCTTGTACAGCTTTCCATGCAGTGAGTATTATGTTCCTTGAAGTAGGACTCCACTGCTCATAATCTGGCTTAAGTACAGCCTGCTCTCTGAATCTTTTCTTTGCTAATAGAGCTTCTTGCTGTTCTTTCAGAGTAGCCTCAGGCTTATCAACCTTCCCAATGACAATATTAGTAACCTCCTTTGGAGGACTATACATTCCTTAAACCTTCTGATCAATCATGTCAAAATCTGGAGGGGGGTAAATGACTTGGGCAACCTCAGGAACCTCAGGTTGATTGCCTTCAAGTAGATTTGATTGTATTCCTAATTCAGCCACCATAGCATCATCACACAATGGGGGATATCCCAAAGTGGCTCGGATACTATTGGTCACCCATTTGGAGTGCTCTGAGCCTGCATGAATTAGCATCCTCTCCCCCTTTATGGCTTCTCTAGATACATGATCTCTTAGATCTTCCTTTTGAAATCTTATTTGGCCATCCAAATAATTCACACCCTCTTTAAAAAATGGTTTTAACTTTTGAAGCTTTTCAGATATTTCTTTTTGAGAGGTTGTGATGGCAGTCTTAACAGAAGCAATGGCAGCTTGAAAATTCTTTTCAAATTCTTCCCTTTCTTTGGCTCTATCTGCAGGCAGACTTGGAACAATCTTCTTTACCTCCTCAATAATCTTATTATGAGATTCAGTTAAATTATCATTCATTCTTAGCTGGTTTTCCAAAACATAGCTTTGCTTCAAAGTAATGTCATCCACCTTTGTAGTAATAGCCTCCTGTTTTTGAGCTAGATAAACCACAGCATTGCCACCCTTGTGGAAGCAATCTGTCATTTCCTTTTTATGCATGTTGACTTGAAACTGAATGGACTTGATATCCTGAGCTAAGTCAAACTGAAGTGACTTGCTATTTTCATCAACATACTTTTCCAGTGCCATCCTTTGTTCATCCAATTTTACCTGTAGATCCACCATAAATTTGTTATAATCAAAGGCTGGAGATACTTGTGGAGGTGTTGTTTGTAAAGCCTGCTTATAATTCTTGCTTCTTCTCTTAAAGACAACAAGTTTTCTTTTCTTTGCCATCCTGGCTCCTTCAGTGTCAGTTTCAGATGAAGTATCTAAATGAATTCTTTCTTGAGGAGGATGATTTGTATCTGTCCCAGGGACCTGTTGCTCAGCTTCAACAGCCACTGGCTCCCCCTCAACTTGTGCCTCAACTGCAGCTTCCTGATCAATTTCCATACCTATTGACTTCTCAATTTCTTGTCCACCTTCTACTTTATCAGTAGTATTATCATCATCAGGGAATAACTCCTCCAGAGTAAATTCCAGTTGAGCTGTAACTTCTGCAGCAGTTAAATCTTGAGATAAGTTTAACTGTGCTTCTTCTTGCACTTGTACTTCAGTATTTGTAGTATCTAGAGGAGGAGTGGACACTAGCTCTTCCTGAACCTGTGCATTAATAAAAATATGAGCAAAGTCTTTTATAGTAAAATACATTAGCTCCCCCTACACATGTACCTGATCAGGTGCAGATACATTTTGAGCAGGAGTGGAAACTGGCTCCCCCTGCATCTGTGCAGGTGTTGATACTTGCTGGACTATAGTTGAGTCAAGCTGTTTTTCAACCTGTGTCCTCAGTGGGTCTTCTTGTAGTTGTTCAGTTTCTTGATTTTGAGTAGGGGATTTCACAGGGGTGTCTGGCCTTCTCTCTTTAGGCACATCCTTGGACAGCACCCTATCCCACCTTGAGAACAGTCTCATATCCATTCTTCTCATATGATTAATCTTTGTTCCTGGCACTTGCTGCATCACTTCAGGAATCACTCCAGTTAGGTATAGGCTCATGATCCTGGCCATGTTAGGCTTCTTGATTCCTTCTTTGATCTTGTCAAAGATCACTCCTGACCAATCAGTAGGAATTGTAAAAACAATCCTGGTCATCAGGCTGAACATATAGGCAGAAATCCTATCATGTCCACCTGTCTTGCAGAGGATCACTTTCCCAACTATTTCAGATAAGAACTTCCCTTGCTGATTCATACCCTTCCTGTTGAATGCAGCTCCAATCTTCAAGCCTGAGTCCAGTCCACACCATTGAAGGGCTTCCCTTGTTTTAGAACTAGGTACTTCCTCTTCATTCTCAACTACTTGCAATTGAAAGATCTTTCTTAAACTTCTTTGATTAATCTTCACCTTAGTCCCTTGAACTGTGGACCTAATCTTGAGGCCAGTCGAGTGGACTGATGCAGAGATAAAGAACTCGTGCACCTCCTTCTTCCAGATTTTTGTTGGTTCTGAGATGAGAAATTCTAACCCTGACTCAGAGAGGAGGGTGATAACTCCTTGAACATCTGGCGGCGCCTCTGCAAAGGCCTGGCGCACCAACTCATACCCTTCATTAATGTTGTCTTCAATCCTTGGCGCCATCGGTTCGTCGAGAAAGCTTGAGAGAAGAGAGAAAGATAGACTGTCGACACAGGGTTTTAGTCTCGAAAACCTTGGAAGCGTGTCGACAGAATGAGTTTTTGACCTATTTATAGCCTCAGTTGAAAGAAGTTCAAAAGGCGCCAAAAACAGTCAAAATGTGTCGACACAGACGGAATGTGTCGATACAAACTTCTATGTCTCGACATTACTTCAGCCTACTATGTGTCGATACCAATTTGTGGTTATGTCGACACCTTAGATAGACAGAAATTCTGTGTCGACTCTAAGGATAAGTGTCGACACATATTCTGTAAGTATCGACACCATTTTCCTTGTTGAGTCGACATTACATTTCTGGTTAAGTCGACAATATAACTCTCAAGTGTCGACACATATTCTCTGTGTCGACACAATATTTCTGACTTGTCGACATAATTTCTCTGAGTCGACACATTACTACTGAATGTGTCGACACATTCTTACTTAGCCAATTTCTGTAACTTCAATGTGTCCTTTTTAACACTTGATTATGTTGTTATTACCTTTACTTACTTATATACCACTTCAATTGCATTGTTAATGATTTTGTTAATACATTAATCAATGGTTAACATACCTAATTCAATTTTGAATTTATTGAATTTGGTTTCATCTAAAGGCTTAGTAAATACATCTGCTATTTGATAATCTGTTTTTACAAATTCCAATGAGATGTCTCCTCTTTCTACATGTTCTCTAAGAAAATGGTATTTGATTTCTATATGCTTAGTTCTACTATGAGAAACTGGATTATTAGCAATAGAAATAGCACTCTTTGAATCACATAAAAGGGGTGTTCTACTTACCTGAATACCATAATCCTTAAGCTGATGCTGCATCCACAATAGCTGTGCACAGCAGCTTCCAGCAGCAACATACTCTGACTCAGTTGTGGAAATTGCCACACTGGTCTGCTTCTTACTACTCCAAGATATTAGTCTTCCTCCCAGGAATTGACAAGTACCTGTAGTACTCTTTCTATCCTCTCTACATCCTGCAAAATCTGCATCTGAATAGCCTGTTAGTAGAAAATCTCTATTCCTAGGGTACCAAAGACCTAGAGTAGGAGTGCCCTTTAGATATCTCAGAATCCTTTTGACTGCAGTATAATGAGATTCTTTAGGGCAGGCTTGGTACCTAGCACAGACACATGTTGCATACATAATGTCAGGTCTACTAGCAGTGAGATATAGTAGAGACCCAACTATTCCTCTATACAATGATTCATCAACAGGTTTACTTGTCTCATCTTTGCATATAGGCATACTAGTTCCCATAGGAGTTCTCATGGTGGAGGATGACTCCATACCATACTTCTTAATTAATTCTTTGGTGAACTTAGACTGGGATATGGACAATCCATCATCAGTCTGTCTTACTTGGAGTCCCAAGAAGAACTTAAGTTCTCCCATACTGCTCATCTCAAACTTCCCTTGCATAAGTTTGGCAAACTTTTTACAAAGGTTGTTTTCAGTAGATCCAAAGATTATGTCATCAACATAGATCTGGACTAAGATGATCTTTCCTTTGGATTCCCTAAGGAATAGAGTTTTGTCTATCTTTCCTCTTGAGAATTTATTCTCAATGAGGAAGGTAGACAGGTTTCATACCAAGCCCTTGGAGCTTGTTTTAACCCATACAAAGCTTTCCTAAGCTTATACACATAATCAGGTTTAAGAGGATCTATAAAACCTGATGGCTGCTCTACATATACTTCTTCTTTAAGATCACCATTCAGAAATGCTGACTTCACATCCATTTGGTATACTTTGAAGTCTTGGTAGGCTGCATAGGCAAGGAACATTCTGATTGCCTCTAGCCTTGCTACTGGAGCAAAGGTTTGATCAAAGTCAATTCCTTCTTCCTGCCTGTATCCTTTTGCAACTAACCTTGCTTTATTCTTCACTATTATCCCACTTTCATCTAGCTTGTTCCTATAGATCCACTTAGTGCCAATTATGTTGTGGCCTCTTGGTTTAGGAACAAGCTCCCAGACTTTGCATCTTCTAAATTGATTCAGCTCCTCTTGCATAGCATCAATCCAGTGCTAGGTCTTGGATAGCTTCTTCAAACTTCTTAGGTTCCATCTGGGACAAGAAACTTGAATGCAAAACTGTGCTTTGATTTCTACTTCTAGTTTGCACTCCTTGTCTTGGATCACCAATTATCTGATCAGTTGGATGATCTCTTAGATATCTTATAGCTGGAGGAAGATTCCCTTCAGGTTGAGCATCTCCAGCTTCTTCATTCTGCTGAGCCTCTTGGTTTTCATCAGTTTCCATTATCTCTTGTACTCCCCCTGGACAGCAGCCTTCATTTTCCAATGCTCCATCTTCCTTTGAAGCTTCAGCAATGGAGAGCTTGTCCATCTTCTTGCTTATACCTGTTGAGTCATTTGATCTACAAGACAACTCACAATTGATTAATCTTGTTTCATCAAATACAACATGCACAGATTCTTCAACAACTTGAGTAGTTAAGTTGAAGACTCTATAGGCCTTACTATTTGTGCTGTACCCAACAAATATTCCATCCTGGGATTTGGCAGCAAACTTAGTCAAATATGACTTGCCATTGTTAAGTATATAGCACTTGCAACCAAAGATCCTAAAATAGGATAGATTTGGTTTTCTGCCTTTCACAATCTCATAGGGAGTCATTCTGTGGCTTTTGGTGATAGAAGCCCTATTGATGACATGACAAGCAGTGTTAACTGCCTCAGCCCAAAAATATTCTGGGAGAGAGGTGTCACTCAATAGAGTTCTACCAGCTTCAATTAATGTTCTATTCTTTCTTTCAGCAATTCCATTTTGCTGAGGTGTTCTTGGTGAGGAGAACTCTTGGAAAATCCCAAAGTCTTTACACAAATTTGTTATGCTTTCAGAATGAAACTCAGTACCATGATCACTTCTGATTTTGACCACTGTACTATTCAGTTCATTCTGAATTTGCTTTACAAAATTAAGTAGTACACTTGGGGTTTCAGATTTTTGTCTTAGAAAGAACACCCATGTAAATCTAGAATAGTCATCTACAACCACAAAAGTGTAGACCTTCCTACCTAGACTATGAACTGGCATAGGACCAAAAAGATCCATATGCAAGAGGTATAAGCACCTCACAGAATCCTTGTTTTCAAGGCTTTGAAATGAGGATTTTGTCTGCTTGCCCTTTTGACAAGCTGAGCATACCCCTTCCTTTATACACTTAACTTGAGGCTCATTCCTCACTAGTTCTTTACTAATGAGTTGGCCAATTGTCTTGTAGTTTAGATGAGCCAATCTCTTGTGCCACTTAACACAATGGGAAGCATTGTCATCAGCTACAAGAAAAATGGGGGAAGCCTTATTTTCACACTCAAAATTAAGGCAATATACATTTCTCTTCCTATACCCAGTCAAAATGATCTCTTGATCACTTGACCTTTTGATATGACATCCATCCTTACTAAATGAAATGTCATATCCTAGATCACTCAGCTGGCTTATGCTTATTAGATTATGTTTCAAACCTTTTACATAGGTCACTTGGGTGATAGTAATTAGGTTAGAAGAAATGTTACCAAACCCTTTGATGACTCCTTTCTCAGATCCACCAAAGATCACTTTATGTCCATCTTTGACAGATGAATACTCCTTCAGCAGCCCCTTTGTTCCAGTCATGTGCCTGGAATAGCCACTATCCAAGTACCATATAGGGGCATGGTTACTTGGATTCACCTGCAATACAGAATTACTTACCCTTAGAACCCAAGTAAGTCTTGGGTCCTTGGTTCAGGTTAGCATTAATAAAGTTCTCATAACCTCTTCTAACAGGTAGACTCTTATTCTTTATAACACTTGTGTTATACCAGCAGTCCAATGCAAAATGGCCCCTCTTGCCACAGCACCAACATTCAAACTTATTGTATCTAGATCTAGATACATCCTTGTCAGAAGAATTTCTGTTCATTGCTGGTGTTGTTGCAACTTCACCTACTGATTTCTTAAAACCATTTGGTTTATGACCATAGGTAGGCCTGCTTGCCTTAACACCCTTGTTCTTCAGAACATTTGTCTTAATATGACCTTGAATGTCTTCATGATCATATATGTTAGAAGGCACTTTCTCCTTACTAAACTTTATGGGGACTGAAAGGTTTAGTGGCTGAATAGAGGCTTTGCCTTTCCTTTTGAATCTGCCAGCCCTGGAGTTACCTTTAAATCCTAATCCAGCCTTACCCTTCTGAGTGACAAATTCATCTATCAAGGGTAAGACAGATTTTGGCTTAGAGTAACTAGCCACTAAATCCCTTTCAATTCTAAGTCTGGCCTCCAGACTCTTTACTTGATCATTAGTATAATTAATTGTGCCCATCTGAATAATAGTTATATTCTTCAGCTTGGCAATTTCATTTAATTTTTGATCAAGGACTTTTTCTAACTCAGTTGTTGCTACCCTTAGTTCAGCAATTTCCTGAGCCTGTGTTTTAACCAGGTTCTTGCTTTTCTTAAGGGCCTGCAACAAGTCCCCATACTTGTCTATCAATGATAGACATCTCCTTCAGATCCAGATGCATCTTCATCACTTGATGCAGATGTAGCTGATTCTTCACTTGTACTACAAACAGATGTACAGGAAGGACAGTTTACCTCATTAGGACCAGACTGATTCTGGCATATGTCCTCTTCTGATCTTGTCATCAAACCCATGCATTGATGTTCATTGATGGAGTCTAGCAGCTGCATAAACTCCTCTTCCTCAGATACAGCATATAGTCCAATATATGCTTCAGCTTCAGATCCTGATTCTGAAGTTGACTGGTCTGACAGACTTTTATCTTTCTTTGCTACAAAGGATTTCTCCTTCTTGCCTTTCTGATAAGTCTTCTTCTTTTCTGAAGATTCCTTCCTTTTGTCAGGACAATCAGCCACTACATGTCCAGGCCTATTGCAACAATAGCAGACAATCTTTGAAGTAGAGGCTTTGCTGGGCTTTGATCTGCTTTTCTCTTTCCTTGATGACCTTCTCTTCTGATAATAGTCATCAACTTGCTGTGATGAGGAAGGCCTAGACTTCCATTGCTTCTTTTTCAAGAACCTTTGGAATTGCCTTGTAAATGCAGCAAAGTCTGCATCTGAATCACAGCTTTCTGAACCCTTATTTGAATTTTCAGAACTATCTTCTTCAACTTCTTTAGGAGGAGATGGTGATTTCCTCCTACTCTTTCTAGTGGCTTCAGCATTAAATGCCACAGTCTTTTCTCTATGCTCTCCTCTTGAGTTTCTTTCCTCCTCCTTCCTTACCATAAGTTGCATTTCATAGGATAGCAACTTTCCAAACAGGGTTAGAGGAGATATCTCTGCCAATTTAGCCACTTCTCTTATGGCACAGATCTTTGTATCCCAATCCTTTGATAAGGATCTTAAGAATTTGTCATTCAGTTCATAGGTACTGAAGACTCTTCCATAGGATATTAGCTCATTCACAATTCTATAGAATTTCTTATAGCACTCAGTTATGCTATCAGATTTTCCTTGTCTAAAGCTTTCATACTCCTGATTTAGCATAGACTTTCTGTCCAGCCTTACTTCTTCAGATCCCTCCATGTAGACAATCAATGTGTCCCACATCTCCTTGGAGGTCTTGCAGTGAATCAGATTTTGAAATGTTGAATCATCTATGGCACTAACAATGATGTTCTGTGCCCTTTTATCCATGGTTTCCAAGATGATTTCATCCTTGGTCATTTCTGAATAAGTCTTTGGTATTTGGATATTTGCATCAAGAACAGATATCTTCATTGGAATGAAGGGCCCTTCCTGTACTGTGATGTAAATCCTTGGGTCAGATGCTTCCATAAACAATCTGACTCTTTCTTTCCAGATCCCAAAGATTTCCTTCTTGCATATGGGTAATTTCATAGACCCTAGCTCCTTATGATTCTCTCCAGAACCCATCTTCTTGAATCTTGAATCTGCCTTTCAGATCTACCTCAGACTGTTAAGTCCTTTTTGAGTAACCTCCCTCTGATACCACTTGATAGTTTAACTTTCAAGACAGCCTAGACACCTAGAGGGGGGGTGAATAGGTTCTGCTTATTTATAAAAACTTCTAGGCAGTATTCAATTCAATGACTGATAAAAGAATCACAGCAATCACAGAAAAAATAAAACATCACAGATTGCACAATATTTTATAGTGGTTCCCCAAGGTCTGGGTACATCCACTTTCCCCCTTCACCTATCTAGCAGTATGCTAGATTTGGCCAAACTTCCACTAATCTCAGATCAATAGATCCTACAACTCAGGCACAACAGCCCTACCTCAGCCTTGCCCCAAGGCCTACAACTCAGAGAAGATCCTTCTCCTACACTCAGGCAAACAGCCCTACCACTCAGAGTTCAGCACTCATACACTCAGCCTTTATAACATAGGCTTACAACTCAGATCTGTGTAAACAGATCCTACAGAAATATGGAAAATATTATCTAACTGTCTTGCCTAAAATTGAGAGAGAAAAGGCCAAGACAATTCTTGATCAGCTGATGAAATCAACTGTTTCTGAGCTTTCTTCAAAGCTTCTTGAATAAGAACTTAGCTGAGTTGATTTCCAAACAGCTTCTTGAGAATCCACTGGTGGTTTCTTTCTTCTTCTTCAAATTCTGGCTTGATCTCTCTCTATCCAGCACTTTGAATGATTCTTCTGAATTCTGATTAGAACTCTTCTTTGATCTATGCTTAGATAGTCTTCTTAGATCTCCCGGAGAAGATCTTCTTAAGTGCCTAGCACTTTCTTGAAATGAATTGGATCGTAATCCTTCTCAACTTTTTGATTCTCAACAATGTTTTCCAACAGTTTTTTTCTCCTTCTGAATCCGTCTATTTATAGACTTTCTTCATGGTAACCGGCTGATCCGGTTTCTAACCGTTTTCTGACAAGTCTGACAGCTTCAGTTAACTGGTGGCAATCCTCAGCTGTCAAGTCTCCAAACAAGTCCTGTGCCTTAGTCTTGAACCATAAGTTGTCGAGACAGTCTGTCAGAAAGTGTCGAGACCATCTGTTTATTTGTGTCGACACAATTGACTTTGGTGTCGACACAGTCTTCAGTGATGTCGACTAAGTTGCCTTTGAGTCGACACAGCTCCTTCTGAAAATAACTTGGTCTTGACTCTTCAGTGTGTCGACACAAGTCCTGTGTGTCGACACAGTTGTTGTAGAATCATAACTTAGTAAGTGTCGACTTACTTCTTCTGTGTCGACACTTTTTCCCAGTGTAGTTGTAGACTAACTGCTATGTGTCGACACTGCTTCCCAGTGTTGTGTCGACTTACTTCTTCTGTGTCGACACTTTTTCCCAGTGTAGTTGTAGACTAACTGCTATGTGTCGACACTGCTTCCCAGTGTTGTGTCGACTTACTTCTTCTGTGTCGACACTTTTTCCCAGTGTAGTTGTAGACTAACTGCTATGTGTCGACACTGCTTCCCAGTGTTGTGTCGACTTACTTCTTCTGTGTCGACACTTTTTCCCAGTGATGTGTCGACAATTTTCTTCTATATGTCGACACTACTTCCTCTGTGTCGACACTTGGACTTAGAATTTTGCTGCATACTTTATCAATCCTTCACCTGCACATGTCAACTAAAAAGAAACATCAAATACACCTTGATGTATATCATTGAGCTAGGTTGGGCTTCTTCAAATCAGGTACACATTTTCCAATGTACCCAACAGAGTCTCCAACAAGCTATGACCATCTCGCCTACTTGATTCACCACACAAAACATTTGCATGTAAGAAATTAGGGAGCAAGACAATTCGCTTAGACTCTCAAATTTGACCTTCATTGTACCTTCTCTCCTCTAGTTCACCACTTCAATAGGCAGTCAATACTGACTCGTTGTTCTACAAGTCAGTTTATCCCCAAGATCACATCGAATTCTACTAGTGATAGAATTACCGCTATCAGCTCGAAGTCAGATACATCTATTTTCAGCCGAATGCGCCCCTTCTTCCCAGCGGTCATGAAAGACATGTTTGTCATCTGCACACTCAACTTCACCTCTGCCTCAAAGGGTTCAACACCAATTCTCTGGATAAAACTTTTCATGAGAAAAGATGCTCCCATATCAAATAGTACTCTGGCAAGATTACCAGAAACCAGCAAGATGCTTAAACACACACACACACACACACACACAGATCAAAAACTAAGGGGATCACAAACAATTTAAGCCACCAAATAAAACTTAAACTATTTGTATCTCTCATCATGTCGGGTTGACGAATCGCTTCTTGTTGTCTAACGCTATATGTTCTAGGTTGCACCTGAGGAAATTATGTTGCGCTCGTCTCCACTACCTACCCCTTCTCAGCATAGTTTGGGCATGAACGTACCAACTGCTCCTGCATGTAATCTAGCTTGGTTCCACTTTTGGTGCAGTTCCGAGCCATGTGGACCACCTTGCTGCACTTATAGAATATAAGAGGTCCCTTTGAACGTAACTCACTAGAAGCAACACTACTTCTCTCACTAGGCTTATATGGACGAGGCTTTTTCCTCCACCGATTTCCATCCAACTTCCACTATGATTAAGAAGTTTTCCCTTTTCCATGTTTTCTCAAAAAACCCTTGCGGTACTGGGTTCGTTCCATCTCTCTTCAACATTCGATGAACCTCAATTATCTCATCAAAACACGCATTATTCAAGGCTATCAGTGGATGCCTCAAGTTCTCTCTCAACCCTCTATAAAAGAGGTTATCCCTCTCCTCATCATTAGTCATAATCGTCCCTACATAAAGACCCAATCGAGTGAACTCTTGCATCTACCGTCATGTCACACTATGCCAAATGAAGAAACTACCTTTGAAGGGCTAACCTCATCGAGAATGGGATATAATTCTTCAGGAAAGCGCTCCCAAATTCTCACATAGACGGGGTGCGTCCATGGAACTGTCGACCGCTCTGACTTACCCACCACCACTTATGTCACCTTTCAACATGAAGGTTGCAAACTGGGACGGCTTGTCATCAGGGGTCACTGACGCTTTCAGGGGTTCCTGAATCCTCACCAACAAATCCTCTACATCTATCGGTGTGATGACTCCCTTGAATATAAGAGTATGGGAACTCAGAAAAATACTTCAATTGACAGTCTCCCTGCTCAATCGCATGCTCTACTAGTAGCTCTACATGTCTTAGTTCTCCGTCTGGTGTGATGGTTATCATAACCAGGATAACAGGCATCGTAACCTGTGTAACAGGCATCTCAACCGGGCCGTCACCCTTGTCTCTGCTATCATGCAATAAAAATCTGTCGGGGACACACTGATATTCATGAGGCCTGGGTAGTAGCACTACTTGCCGAATGGTCCCCTTGCATCCTTGATGTACCCATATTGTCGTTACCACCCTAAACATAAGCAAGACAACAATCGAGTCAAATTTTATATGCAAGACATGTACAAAAGGGCACTCATGGTCCCACAGATAACTTTTATATAGACAACTCCTTTACACGATTTTATTACACTAAACCGATCACTACCGGTCTAAAACCCATAAACCTGTCTCTGATAGAAAATTGTAACGCCTCCTCTGCAACAACCATATAATATTGATCTGCCTAAAACCCCACAACATAGAGTTACCACAGATTTATCATTATAAGATGATACACAAACATTTCCTATTACTAACCATACGAACACAATGGAAACACTAAACAAACCACCTAGAAGTTGTCCACATCTACATAACATAGGTCTGACCTTATGGTCTTATAACACAAGAGTTCAAGTCAGCAATACATCATATCAAAACAAGAGTAGCAAATCTCCTAAGCTACTGGCACACAAAATTGAACAATGCAAAAGAAAACAATAAAGCAAGAGGAGGAGCACTTCATGAGGCTTAGACCTTTTTGGCGGGCGAGCTGACTCCAGCTTGTGATCCTTTCCCTGAAACCAACACAGAAGAAGTGGTATAACAAAGGCCAACCAATGCTGACCTCAACTATGTGATAACACCCCTCCAAGTCGACCTAGCGGACCCCGTGGAACTACATCACCCTGCAAGTCAGTACATCATATGTAAATGAAATAAAACATATAAACAGCATAATCAACTAATATTTTATATGTCACAAGCATCAAATATGTTTTTATGTTGAGAAAGAAGTAAAGAGGTCCTATTAATACAGCATGTATACAACCCGAGTTTCACTCAAGACACCCTATCATGTATTTGATACTAGAGCATCAACACGAATCATCACATTACATCAATAATAGGGTACCCACACCCGGACGACATCAAAACAGATTCTAAGAACTCAGCCAGAGCCTACTCGTACATAGATGCCCACACTATTTGGCTTGTCCATCAGCATAGCGGTTCTCGTCAGTTTCACCAAGCCATCTCAACAGATTCAAAGAAATTTAGCTTAGACCCCAGCCACACATGGACTCTCACGCTATCGGGATTTTCCATAAGCATAGTTGTTCTTGTCAGTTTCACATAAGAGGACTTGTCTTGTCGGGACACCCTACCCATATGAAATTTTTTGATGCAGGAAATGGGCACCAGCAGATAACGGTGTTCGAAATCTCACGGGAGGATGAAGAGAAGGAGAGGAGAAGAGACTGCTGAGCAGCTGATGCGAAAAATGTCTCTGCACGCTCGAGAGTGGAGCACATTCAATCTTGGTTGCCGACATAATGGGAGGTTGATGAGGAACTGTCGCGCAGCCGGTTACTTTAAAGATTAGGGATTTGCGGTAGAGGTCGAGAGAAGGGTGAAAGGGAGAAGAGAGGGGGCCACTTGCAGCAACAACAACAGAGTTCTCCCGCCACGGCTACTATGATAGGCTTTCCTTTGATTATGAATCAGTATTACAGCCTGATATGAGTCCTTTACATGAGAATATAAAGGGTACAAGGGGAAGCTGGCGACTAGAGGAAAGAAGTTGTCAGAGGCCACGCAGTTTGCCCAAACAGGTCGGTAGACCGCGCGGACAGCTGATCCCACAGCTCATGATAAGGCCGGGCGGACTGCGTAATCAGGCCGGGAAGACCACTGAGGTCGCTGGAGACAACCGGGAATGGCCACAAGTGCTAGCCGCGGAGGCTGCGCGAACTGGGGATCAGTCCGCGAACAGAGCTTGCAGACAGAAAGTTGGTATCTATCGGGTCTGCTGCGCTGGATGGTCCTCGACTGTCGTCCCCCCCCCCCCCCCCCGAAATGAGAGGTATGGGTGGCTATTTATAGGCTCGAGGAGGAATCTTCCAGAACTGGTCTTGATGACGTTACCCCAATGATATGGGCGAGCTGCAATCAAGTCTGCAACTTGCTGCGGACTGCTGGGAGAAGCCGGTGGTTCTGGTGAGTAGGAGCAGGTCACCCCTGCTGGTGGAGCGAGTTCGCCACCTTCTAGCAGACTGAGATTGAGTCTGGCGGATGCTGCGCGGGTTGATGGAGAGCTGGAGGGAGGAGTAAGTGCAAATCTATTAGGCGGACTTAGGCCGAGTCCGCCACCTTCTTTCGAATAGAAGGAGATGGTCGTACCTGCTAGGTGGGCTGAGGAGGCAGGTCTCCCTCTCTTGGGCGACCAAGAAGCTGGACACCTGCTGGGAGACCTGAAGGCAGGTCGCCAAAAGATGGTTGACTTGGAGGCTGGTCGCCAACTACCGGGCGACCTGGAGGCATGTCACTAAAAGCCGGGCGACCTGGAGGCAGGTCGCCAACTGCTTGGCGACATGGAGTCAGGTCGCCAAAATTCGGGTGACCTGGAGGTATGTCGCTAAAAGTCGGGCGACCTGGAGGCATCTTGCCAACTGCTGGGCGACTTGGAGGCAGGTCGCCAAAAGTCGGGCAACCTGGAGGCAGGTCGCTAAAAGCCGGGCGACCTGGAGGCAGGTCGCCAATTGCTTGCGGACTGAATAAGAGTCTAGGCCGGTTCTTGCTTGCGACGACCTGAAGGAAAGTTTGCAAACTGATGGCGGGCTGGAGAGGAGACCTCTACCTGCTCGGCTAACCGCACGACCTGATGGTGCGGACTGGGAAGCAGTCTGCGCCATCACAGGGATGGAGACTACCGAGCGGCTAGCCAAGCCGCGCGGACAGAGAAGTCTATCCGCACTTTAGCCTGAAAATAGGTCGCGAACCCTCTGGATGAGATGGAGCGGTCCGCGGCTTGCAAGCTAGCCACCTTGGAGAGGATTGCCGATTTTTGGTTTAACATAATCCCCGCACTTTTTTAAGTTTGCAAGAAACTTCGAAAAAGTAGAGGTAACCACTGAAATTGCAATCTGCCCCAAGTAGAAAAACAAAAGGCAGAGAGAGATATAGAACCTAATGTCCCTCCTTAGAGAAGTCTGTAAGCTTATTCTCTTGCAAAGGAAGATATTGTAAGTTAAAAAAAGGACACATCTTGTGTGTATTTGAGTTGTTCTTGCAAAGTGAAGAAGACTTGTGAATGTCTCCTACTGAGCTCTGCAAAACAAAGGTGAGAAGAGGTATAGAAGAACAATAGCTTGTAAGTATCTGAAGGGAGCTTTCAATCGGCTGCTAATTTCTGCAATTAAGAGGGGTAAGAAGCAGATATGAAAGAAAAACAATTAACAAGTACTTGAGGGGAACTTTCAAACATCTGTTAATCTCTGAAGGGAACTTGCAAGCATCTGCTAATCTCTGCAAAAGGAAGAGTAAGAAGCAGATAATGAAAGAAAAATGATTTGCAAGTACCTGAAAGAAACTTGCAAGCATCTGCCAATATTTGCTAAAGGAAGAGTAAGGAGCAGATAATGAAAGTAAAATGATTTGCAAGTACCTGAAGGGAACTTGCAAGTATCTGTTAATCTCTGCAAAAGAAAGAGTAAAAAGCAGATAATGAAAGGAAAATGATTTGTAAGTACCTAAGGGGAAACTTGCAAGCATCTACTAATCTCTGCAAAAGGAAGAGTAAGAAGAAAATATGGAAGAAAAATGATTTGTAAGTACCTGAGGAAAACTTGCAGACATTAGTTCAGTAAGGTAGATACGATTGGGTAGGAGGAAAATCCAATAAACCCGGCTTTTAACCGAGTAAATAAATAAGCTTAGTCGATTAGGGGTCAAGTTATAACCATAATCTTCTTGCACAGTCAGATATGATATCCATAATATGAAATCTGGATCAGGCAGGTAAAACCACTTTTATTAGATTTCAATAATATGGCTTGTCAACCAAGAGAACCAGATTCCTTGATTGAATAATCAGTGCCAAGAATGTTAATAAGCATAGTGGATGCACTGCCAACAGATAGAGCTTTATGGGGGCTGAGTATATAAAATAAGCATAAGCAAGAGAAATAACGCCATAAATCCTTCAGAGAGATTGAATTTAACATATTAATCTGAAGGAAAGGCAGTTTTGCAAAAAGCGAACTAACCACGCTCCCTTGGAAGGGCACACAAAAGAAAAATAGGGTCCTAAGAAGGATCGATGGACACACTGCTCACATGCCTTAGGGCTACAAGCTACGCTGATCAGTTAGGTCAAGTGTACCAAGTGGTCTATAGCATTGCTTGCCCTAAAAGATCAGCGATGTTGTGGGTCCCCGGAAGGCACGACTTGAGAGTACCTTGGAGTGTTCGACCATTACTATTGTGAGATGATCGTAGAGACAAGGCTACACTTGAATGACATTGCTTATCAAGCAACAATCATCTTAACTGTAATGTATCCCTAACGGAGCACAGTAGAGCTAACATATGGGACCTCCCTTGATGCACACTTTGTGTTAGATACCGGGTAGGATCCGAAGCCCTGAAGTCCGCCCGCATAGATTGGATGGCCCCCACTGCACATATGCGAACACTCCCCGCTATATGTGTTCATGGTGGTATTATGCCAGGGACCAATCTATGGAGGGTCAAATAAGACTTTGCGATAACTCGTCAGTTCAGTGATCCCTTTGGCAAAGAGAAAATAGAGGAGGAGGCACTCCAAAAAGGGAAATGTGTCAGTACGGGATCTCTGACGTAAAAATTTATTGAAATGAATGAAAGAAAACTTAGAAAATGTTCAGAACATATGTAAAATGAATGTTCAGTATGGAGAACAAAACCGATCAGGCATGATCGCGAAGAGCTTTTGGAACTGTCATGTCTATCTTCACCTCAGAATAGATTTCCAAGGGTGCATATGTCATTTGCATCAATGGTCTCACCGTCAATGAAATTTAGATTATTGTTGATTTGGCTCACTCCCTTTGAGCCAAAAAGAATGTCTACTACTTCTTTGCCTTTTGAAGTAGACGGATCAGAGTGGTCATTCTTCTAGAATAAGTCATGCAATTTGCCCTGCCTCAGCATCTTCTCCACCAGTTTACAAAGCGCTTGGCAGCTTTCAGTTGGATGCCCTTTCTCTTTATGGAATTCACAATAGGGATCTGATACCTTGAATCTTTGATCAGCAGGTTGGTACGGTCTCTTATAACCGGTCTTGCCTTTCATCACTTGGATTACTTCCTGCATAACTTGGTCTAGTTCAAGTTCTGGCAAGTTGCCATCTTGCTGCTGGTAAGCTGAAGCTGTTAGCGGAGCTAGTGTCGGATAAGCGAGAGGAACTGACGATTGTGATCTTTGATTTTGGAAGTGATCTTGGCCTGGAAAGAGGTGTTGATGACGTAGAAAATTTCTTCCCTTCCTTGTTCGCGGTTGAAAATCCTTGCGAGGAGACTTTGGAGGTTACTCGTATGAAGAAAAAGGATCTTTCTCTGTTACAAGCCTGGAGATATAGTTGGGATTACTCTTTTAACCTCGTATGTATAAGTTGCCAATACTGATCATCCCCTGATATGTCCTCGACACTCGGACATTAGCTTCGAATTTAAGTGGTCCTTCTCTTAAACCACTTATCACAGCGACTCAGTACATATCTGGATTGACGTTTTCAATATCAAGAATCTCTCTTTGAAAACAATCGACAAAATGAGCCCAAGTCTCATTCTCCCGCTACCTGATATCAAACAGAGCTTCTGGTCTGCTCTTCCTCCTGGTAGAGATAGAAAACCTGAGTAGAAGCTCTCTTCGCAGATCAGCAAAGGAAGCGACGGACTGAGGGTGAAGTCCGTAGAACCACTCTCTTGCTTGTCCATCAAAGGAAGTTACGAAGAGCTTGCATCTGCTAGCATCGGTAAGATTCTTGAGGGCGACGGCTGACTCAAAATCTTGTAAGTGTGCAATTAGGTCAAACTCCCCAGTGTAAGTTGGTAATCGCAGCTCTCTGAAGTGAGCTAGAGTTAGTTCTTGCCGGATGCTATCTGTAAATGGCGATGGCTCTCCATATTCTCCTAGAACATAAGGAAAAGGATAAACTGTAGTTGAAAAATGAGCGGGAGGATAGAAAGGAAAAGCTGCTGCGGGAGGAGCAACTGCGGGAGCTGAAGGGTATGGATGACTTCCATAAAAATTCAATAATCTTGCTGGACTTCCTCGGGGAGCTTCCAGCAAGAAGTTTTGAAGGGCTATGAACTCGTCATTTTGAGATCGCAAAGGAGTTGTTGCCTGCCCTGGCAGATAGGTTGGTGGATAAACAGGAGGATAGATGATGGAGACGACGTCCCCCAACATGGTGAAGATGAAGGCTTGCTTGCGGAAGATCCTTCTCCGTCTCTAACAAAAGACTTGTGTCGCCATGGTGATCGTGTGGAGCATCGCTACAACCTCTTCCCGCGGCGCAAGACCACTTAATATTATTTAGTTGAATAATTTTAATATTATTTGAATTTATTGTGTTATTCGTTCGGAGCATTTTATTATTTCATTATGATTTAAAAACATTAGAGTTTATATTTTTAATGCTGGGCTGCATGTAGCCAAAGTATGATGTAAGTCTATATATAGACATGTAATGTTTTCATTTTGGACAAGTTGAATGAGAAATTGAAAACCCTAACTCCTCCTAAAGAATTCTTCTCCTCCTCCCTCTCTCTCTCTAAATTTCGGCCAGCCTTGTCTTTCCTCCTTCTAGCCGCCAAGCACCACCCCCTCCTCCCTCTCTCTAGTTCGGACATAGCCCTAGCCGCCTCCTCCCCTAGCCACCAAAGCCCCACCAGCATCCTTCCTCCCTCTCTCGGCTGAGCCATCCTCTCCCCTCCACCGCCACCTTTTCTTTCTCCATATTATTAGCCTCACGGTTTTCTCCACCCCCCCCCTCTCCAACAAAACCGACCACCTTTCATATCACCAACCCGACCTCTTCTCTCTATCCCAAAACTGACCACCTCTCACGCAAAACAACCACCCCCCTACAAGCCCTAGTTCGACCACCCACTCATCTCAAAATTCCAATAACCTCTCGCCATCTTTGCATGGATTTCTCGGCCAAGGCGTGAAGCGACGATGGCGGATGAACTTCCTCTCCATCCGGCGTATCTCCGGCGGAGCCATTGAAGGGAGAATAAAATTAGATAATCGGAATCATCTATTCCGATTTGGGTAACGAAAATTTCTACCTTTGTGTGATTCTTTCCCTAGATACTCTTGTGGTGGAAATCCTTGGCGTTGAATTTTGAATCGTTAATTAATTGTGGTTTCTTCGATTGGTTTTGTATTTATCTTGATTGAATTATTTTTCAAAAGATTTGGCGAACCTCGTAACTTTTTGTTGGGAGAGATCTACCGTTTTCCGAATCATACTTTTGGTAGATCTCTTTTGGTACAACTGTCGCTCGATCGGATTGGGTGGGTCCTTTTAGCCGAAAAGGATATTAGCCTATCGCCTCTATTAGATCCTAAACGGTTTGTCTACCCGTACGTTAGCATTAAAGTGATATAATTGCTTGGAGTGTGCGCGGCGTAGAAATTTGTGCGAGAGTAGAATTTGAATCGCAGAGAGACAAATGTGCTTATCCCATAGATTTCCCGGCGTCAACGCATAGGCCTGCATCAATTTGGTATCAGAGGGAGGTTCACGTAAATTTCTTAATTGACACCCTCCCCCTTGTATTTGCACGTCGGCATGCACTTTTCTTTCTCGTTTACTTGACAAAAATACAAAAAAAAATTACTGGCCTGCCAATAGTGGTCTAAATTTCTTATTTTTCAGCAAAATTCAAAAAATAATAATAATCTCCTTTTTATTTCCTGTAAGAAAAACCAAAAAATATATTTTTTACCCTAGTTATTAAGTGGGAACAATTCCATCTATGGTAGTTCTTTGAGTCAGTTTACTTCATTTCTGCATGCGCACTAGATTGGGCACCGAGTATTCCCCATCTTTCTCCCAAATGGCGGACGAGCGAGAAGCGGGTCACGTTCCCGTAGCGATTGAGGAACTTTGTCAGGAGTTCACCGATCAGTTGACAGAGATTAGGGAAATACTACACGAGTTAAGATTGAATCGAGCGGCTCTCCATAATCAAGCCGCCAAGCCACTTGATGAAGGGAATAATAATTAAAAAACAACCATAACAACGAATGAGCCCCACGTGCACCGTATGATTTTGACATTACTAGAGTCGTCCGGGTCAAACCCACATCATATGATGGATTGGGTGAACCCCAAGTCTTCCTGGACTAGGTGATGGAAATAGAATGTTACTTTGAGTGGCAAAATTTGACTGATGTGGATAAGGTGTGAGTGGCGAGAATGAAGTTTCTAGGTAGAGCCAAGATATTTTGGTTAAATGAGGAACATCGTCTGAGAGCTGACAATGGTGACTTACTTATTGGTTGGGCAGGCATGAAGTCCATGCTGACAGACCAGTACGTCCCTTCGTACCATCGAACACAGATGTTTGATGATTTGGCCACCCTTAGGCAAGGGAGTCGGTCGGTCTCTGAATATATGAGTCTTCTTAAGGACATGATGGTTAGGTGCGGTGTAAGAGAGATGCCTGAGATCACCCTCTCTAGGTTTCGCAAAGGGTTAATCCTCGACATTCAGGGTAAGCTATTACGTTATGGTCACACCGACCTAAACACCACGTTTAATATTGCACTAGATATCAAGAAGCACAACGTTTTTAATAATAATTCTCGCTCGTATCAGAAGGGAAAGTTTATCTTAGGACCGCCTCCCACCTCTACCTATAAGGATAAGGGCAAGTTCCGGTCCACTGACTCGAACTCCATAGTAGTGACTGCTAGGAATATTAAAAACCAACTGGGTGAGAGAGTGCTTGTAGGAAGGGTCAACAAAACGAATGCTACTTGTTTCGCTTGCGGGATTCAAAGTCACTACGCTAGTGAGTGTCCTACTAAGCCCAAGCCTTTAGCCCTGTTAGATTCCACATGTGAGTCAGACGATCTTATTTACGAGGCAGGAGAGGATAGCGAGTCGGAAGGAGTGCCTAGTGATATGGAGGATGAATCCCATATGATGGTCATGAGGTGTATTCTGGCGACTCCATGAGCGTTAGATGACTGGAATAGGACGAATATTTTTTCTTTGAATTTTAAGAGTGGAGAGAAATGGTGTAGGTTGATCATCGATAGTGGTAGCTGTATGAATGCCATTTCTGAAATTACGGTGACCTAAATGTCTTTAGTTAATGAGCCGCACCCTCACCCTTATAAGGTGGCATGGGTAGATAAGTCATCCCTCCCAATGTCGAAGCGTTATTTGGTACCCCTTACCATCAAAGCTTATTCTGAAAAGATTTGGTGTGACGTCATCCCTATGGATGCTTGTCACGTTTTATTAGGTCGTCCATGGCTTTATGATCATGATGTTACCCACTTTGGTCGAGCTAACACTTATGAATTTAAATTTAATGGCAAGACAAGAATTTTAAAACCCACTCCGCCTAAGGATCCTTTGATCCCCTCTAAGGATACGACTGTCCCGGTCGAAAATAAAGCGTTAAGTCTGATAGGTAAGAATGAATTTGCGTGTAATACCTTTATTGATGGTGTCATATATGCGTTAGTTTGTTTGCAAGTTAAGGAAGATGCGCCGTCATTTGAGAGTTTACCACCGGCATTGAGAAAACTCTTAGAACAGTTTAAGGATGTGTATCCGGACGAGCTACCACCCGAGTTACCCCTCATGCGGGACATCCAACATGCGATAGATTTCATCCCGGGTCGGAGAAATTATTCTACGATCGATCATGAGTCACATTTGAAGATTATCCTTACCACGTTGAGGTCGGAGAAATTATTCATTAATCTTAAAAATTTTACTTTTCATGTGTCGTCTGTAGAGTTCCTTAGTTATATTGTGAGTTCGGAGGGCATACATGTAGACCCTAAGAAGGTCCAAGCCATTAAGGATTGGCCAGAGCCCGCCAATATTCGGGATGTTCGGAGTTTTCACGGTCTAGCTATGTTTTATCGCCGATTTATTAGAGTTTTTAGTAGTATCATGGCCCCCATTACAGAGTGCATGAAAAAGGGTGATTTTACATCGACGAAATCGACCGTTAAAGCGTTTCAAATAATTAAATCACGCAAGTCGAAAGCTCCCCTTTTATGATTACCAGATTTTAATAAGGTCTTTGAGTTATCATGTGATGCGTATGGAGTGGGTATTGGTGGTGTATTGAGTCAGGAAGGTCATCCTATTGGATACTTCAGTGAGAAACTCGCGGGGCCAAAATTGAATTATTCTAATTATGATCGAGAGTTTTACGTGGTCATTAGGTGCCTCCAACATTGGTGGCATTACTTACTTCCTAAAGAATTTGTTATTTTATCCGATCATAAGGCTTTGAGATTTATTAACTCCCAAACTAAAGTTAGTCCAAGACATGTCAAATGGGTCTCCTATCTTCAAGAGTACACATTTATAATAAAACACCTTTAGGGTACTCTCAACCGCGTAGCCGATGCTCTTAATCGTGTATCTTTATTATTATCTACGTTATAAGTTAAGGTGATTGGGTTCGATAGAATTAAGGATGAGTATGTCCATTGTCCGAATTTCAAGGAAATCTATTTATCCACTCAAGACAACTCGCCCACAACCTTTTCGTCCTTTTATATTCGTGACGGTTATTTATTTAATCATTCGAAGCTATGTATTCCACGTTCTTCCCTACGTCATTTCATCGTTTGGGAATTGCATAGCGGTGGGTTAGGTTGACATTTTGGCCGTGACAAGACCATCGCATTAGTAGAAGACAAGTTTTATTGGCCCGATCTTAAGTCAATGGTTAATAAAATCGTGGGAAGTTTTTGAGCGCGCCAATTAGCTAAGGGTAACAAAACCAATGCGGGACTTTATACCCCTCTTCCGATTCCTTCCATTCCTTGGGAAGACGTTAGGTATGGATTTTATTCTAGGCTTGTCTGTCACGTTTAGACGCCATGATTCTATTATGGTAGTAGTAGATCAGTTTTCCAAAATGGCTTATTTTATTGCAGGTAATAAAACCAACGATGCGTCACATATTGCAAAATTATCCTTTAAGGAAGTAGTTGGACATCGGGGCGTTCCAAAATCGATAGTGACCGATAGAGATGTGAAATTTACTAGTTATTTTTGGAAGACCTTACGGAGGATTATGAGCACCAAACTTTTGTTTTCTTCGGCCTACCATCCACAGACGGATGGGCAAACGAAAGTGGAAAACAGAAGTTTAGGTATTTTCCCTATTTTTAATGTTTCTGATTTAACGCCATATGTTTATCCACCACTTGAATTATCTAATTGTCTGTTTAGCTCCACTACATTTTCTAATGGGTTGGGGGGTGAGCTTGTGTCTGGATCGCTCTCTCCATCGGTCTTTAATGGAGGTACATTGGTTGTTGATGAAGAAAATTTTCCTCCTTTATTGCCTAATGCTTTTCCCAAGTTTCCCAGGACAAACTTTTTGCCAGACAGGATCATAAAGGATGAAGTGCTTTCCTCTCCAGGTGGTGATGTTTGCCGCTACTTGATTCGTTGGCGTGATCGTCCGGCCTCCGATGACTCTTGGCTTCCGGAATCGTAGGTGGCTCTCTTAGATGATGCTCTTCTGCGGCGGTACCTTCAGGACAACTCATCGGTGATGAGTACTTTCAAGCGGGGGAGGATTGATGGAGACTACGACCCCCAACATGTTGAAGATGATGAAGGCTTGCTCGCGGAAGATCCTTCTCCGTCTCCAACAAAAGACTTGCGTCTCCATGGTGATCATGTGGAGCGTCGCTACAACCTCCGCCCGCGGCACAAGACCGCTTAATATTATTTAGTTGAATAATTTTAATATTATTTGAATTTATTGTGCTATTCGTTTGGAGCATTTTATTATTTCATTATGGTTTAAAAACATTAGAGTTTATATTTTTAATGCGTGGCTGCATGTAACCAAAGTATGATGTAAGCATATAAGGCATGTAATGTTTTCATTTTGGACAGTTGAATGAGAAATTGAAAACCCTAACTCCTCGTAAAGAATTCTTCTCCTCCTCCCTCTCTCTCTAAATTTCAGCCAGCCTTGTCTTTCCTCCTTCTAGCCGCCAAGCACCACCCCCTCCTCCCTCTCTCTAGTTTGGTCATAGCCCTAGTCGCCTCCTCCCCTAGCCACCAAAGCCCCACCGCCATCCTTCCTCCCTCTCTCAGTCGAGCCCTCCTCTCCCCTCCACCGCCACCTTTTCTTTCTCCATATTATTAGCCTTACGGTTTTCTCCACCACCCCTCTCCAACAAAACCGACCACCTCTCATATCATCAACCCAACCTCCTCTCTCAAGCCCAAAACCGACCACCTCTCACGCAAAACAACCACCCCCCTACAAGACCTAGTTCGGCCACCCACTCATCTCAAAATTCCAACAACCTCTCGCCATCTTTGCAAGGATTTCTCGGCCAAGGCGTGAAGCGACGAAGGCGGACGAACTTCCTCTCCATCCGGCGTAACTCCGGCGGAGCCATTGAAGGGCGAACTAAATTAAACAATCGAAATCATCTATTCTGATTTGGGTAACGAAAATTTCTACCTTTTTGTGATTCTTTCCCTAGATATTCTTGTGGTGGAAATCCTTGGCGTTGAATTTTGAATCGTTAATTAATCGTGGTTTCTTCGATTGGTTTTGTGTTTATCTTGATTGAATTATTTTTTGAAAGATTTGGCGAACCCCATAACTTTTTGTTGGGAGAGATCTACCGTTTTCCGAATCGTACTTTTGGTAGATCTCTTTTGGTACAACCGTCGCTCGATCGGACCGGGTGGGTCCTTTTAGCCGGAAAGGATATTGGCATATCGCCTTTATTCGATCTTAAACGGTTTGGCTACCCGTACGTTAGCATTAAATGGATATAATTGCTTGGAGTGTGCGCGGCGTAGAAATTTGTGCGAGAGTAGAATTTGAATCGTAGAGAGACAAATGTGCTTATCCCGTAGATTTCCCGGCGTCAACGCGTAGGCCTGCATCAATAGACTGGTGGATAGGCCGAAGGATAAGTATTGACTGGAGGAACTATTGCTGCTGCAGATTGCACCTCTAATCGCTACGTGATAGCAACTAGAGTACATTTGATTGCTTGGAACTGTTGGGAAGTTTCTCTACGCGATTGCTCCAAGGCTTCCCAGAGAGGATCTTCACTAGGACTTGAAGAAGCAAGGTTATCGGCAGGTTGATGATCTGACATGGCTAACTGTTGGTTTTCACTGTCTGTTCGAGATCTGAAGGTCGCGTGTTAACTGTTGATGCGGGAAATAGGTACCAGCAGATAACGGTGTTCGAAATCTCCTGGGAGGATGAAGAGAAGGGGAGGAGAGGAGACTTTTGAGCAGCTGATGCGGAAAATGTCTTTGCACGCTCGAGAGTGGAGCACATTCGATCTTGGTTGCGGGGATAATGGGAGGTTGATGAGGAACTGTCGAGCAGCCGGTTACTTTAACGGTTAGGGATTTGCGGTAGAGGCCGAGAGAAGGGTGAAAGGGAGAAGAGAGGGGGCCTCTTGCAGTAGAAACAACAGAGTTCGCCCACCGCGGCTTAAATGTCACTCCTGTGACGGGCTTTCCTTTAATTATGAATCAGTATTAAAACCTGAGCTGAGTCATTTACATGAGAATATAAAGGGTACAATGGGAAGCTGGCGGCTAGAGGAAAGAAGATGTCAGAGGCCGCGCGGTTTGACCAAACAAGTCGGCAGACCGCGCAGACAGCTGATCTCGCAGCTCGCGACAAGGCCGGGCGGACTGCACGATCAGGCCGGGAAGACCACTGAGGTTGCTGGAGACAACTGGAAACAACCACAAGTGCTAGCCGCAGAGGCCGCGCAGACTGGGGATCAGTCCGCGAACAGATCTTGCAGACAGAAAGATGGTATCTGCAGGGTCTGCTGCGCTGGTTGGTCCTCGACTATCGTCCCCCCCCCCCTAAATGAGAGGTATGGGGGGCTATTTATAGGCTCGAGGAGGAATCTTCCAGAACTGGGCTTGATGACGTCACCCCGATGATATGGGCGAGCTGCGATCGAGTCCGCGACTTGCTGCAGACTACTGGGAGAAGCCAGTGCTTCTGGAGGGTAGAAGGAGCAGGTCACCCCTGCTGGTGGAGCGAGTTCGCCACCTTCTGTAGGACTGAGATTGAGTCCACCTGATGCTACGCGGATTGACGGAGAGTTGGAGGGAGGAGCAAGTCCACATCTCTTAGGCAGACTGAGGCCGAGTCCGCCACCTTCTGCTAAATAGATGGAGCAGGTCGCACCTGCTAGGCGAGCTGAGGAGGCAGGCCGCCCTCTCCTTGGCGACCTTGAAGCTGGACACCTGTTGGGTGACCTGGAGGCAGGTCGCCAAAAGTCGGGCGACCTGGAGGTAGGTCGCCAACTGTTGGGCGACTTGGAGGCAGGTCGCTAAAAGCCGGGCGACTTGGAGGCAGGTCACCAACTGCTGGGAGACCTGTAGGTAGGTCGCCGAAAGCCGGGTGACCTGGAGGCAGGTCGCTAAAAGCCAGGCGACCTGGAGGCAGGTCGCTAACTGCTGGGCGACCTGGAGGCAGGTCGCCAACTTCCGGGAGACCTGGAGGGGCAGGTCTCCAACTGCTTACGGACTGAGGAAGAGTCTAGGTCGGTTCTTGCTTGCGACGACCTGAAGGAAAGTTTGCGAACTGATGGCGGGTTGGAGAGGAGACCACTACCCACCCGGCTAACCGCGCGACCTGATGGTGCGGACTGGGAAGCAGTCTGCGCCATCGCAGGGCAGGCAACTACCGGGCGGCTAGCCAAGCCGCGCGGATAGAGAAGTCTAACCGCGCGGTTAGCCTAAAAATAGGCCGCGAACCCTCCGGATGAGATGGAGCAGTCCGCTGCTTGCAAGCTAGCCACTTTGGAGAGGATTGCCGATTTTTGGGATAACAAATTTCAACCTCAAGGGGCTAGCTACTCGACCACAAAGACAAAGCCACGCCTTAGCATACAATTGAATATCACAATCCACCAAACAAAGCACTTCACACATTCCTCGACCTAAAACCAACATTCGCTAAACTCACAAAAATTCTAAACTCACAAAATTAGGCATTTTAATGACGTTATCACCGTAATCGCATTTCTAGAACATGCCCTAAATGCACGTCAATCAACATCACTATATCGGGCCACCAACCAGGTGTTCGGCTTCACCACCATGCCTAATCCACCAACAAAATGGATCGCTGATGCAAATCATGCCTAAGATGTATTGATCGACCCGGTGGTTTCTCTTGTTCCAAGGCAACCCGAATCCCTCTCATTTGAGAAATATGGTTGCAAAATTGCAGCAAAGAAGACACACAAAAATATAAGATGTCATGCGCGCATCTTAAGATCGAGAGGAAAGATGTTGTTACCTTATGGAATCTCTTCCTCGGCATAGAAAACTCAAAAAGCACGGATGAACACAAGCACCTTCAAACCATCTCCATGTTATCGGTCTCATATTGTGGAACGGAGCTCTGATGCCCCCTCTAATGGAGGAATCTTGGTCGTCTTCCTCCTTTTCTCTCTCTCTCTCACCCTAACAAAAAAATCCATCATGGAGTTAGAATGAAATAGATTTAGTGTTTTCAAGCGAATACATCTTGGTCCTTAAATCAAGTTCCAAAGAGATCAATTGCCAAAAATCGAGGATTTATGGTTCTGGTTCTGATAGCTGATGTGTGGCGGTAAAGGTTACCGTGTCGCTATGTCTCTGGTCGACAGCTCCCGTCAACACCGCCTGTGTCAATTCAACAGGATAAGGAACTACGGCATAATGGTAAAGGTTATCACGTGTGGTATCTCTAGTCGACTCATATCGTCAACATAGCTCACCCATGGAAAATGGGGTGTTACACTTGTGTCGAGCAACTAGATCATAATCGACCGATGACCTTCGGGGATTAAGCTTAGTAGCGAGCTCATAATCGAGCAATGACCCCTTGTGGTGATGCCAAGAAGCATGCTCATAATTAAGCATCAACCTCAAATGCTTAAACCGAGTTGCGAGCTCTCAAGCGCCAACTGTCGGGATCTATGCAAAGTGGCAAGCTCATAACTGTGCAAGACCGGACAATTTGATCAAGCAAACTTATAGAGTGACACTTGAAAGAACGAGTTCATCGCATAAAGACAAACAAATAGGCTCGCACAGCCGAAATTGTATGACTAATAAGAAAAATTTAAGAGCTTCTTTTTTACAAGTCACGACCCCCAAAATTAATATGGTTTCCCTAAAATCTATTTGAGTAAGACTGGGATTTCTAGATTGCAACCCTGATCGGATCACAGAAATGGTTCACCTCGACCTCGCAAAACATGCCTCACCAAAGCACCACGAGCTAGTCCACACACACCCATGTGTGTTTGTGCGCATGCGCACTAGCAAAACAAGACGTGCACTCCCATGCTCCCGCGCACCCGTGCGCCCGCACTGGGTACAGCACATGCGCGTGGTACCGCACGCGTCCGCGCGGTGCGTGCACCCGCGTGGGGTCATATGTGCGACCACGTAGGGTCATATTCCCGGCCGGGCGGGGTCACATGTGCGGCCGCGCGGTGTCGCAAGTCTTCGAACTGGTTGTCACACACTGCCCACCCGCACATGCACCCGCACAGTGCGCACCCCCGCACGACGCCCTACGTAGGATATCATGTGATGCACGCAACCCAGGCACGACCTCGTGGTGTCGCGTGCGCCTGTATCATGCAATGCACATCCGCTTGTTACGCGCACTGGCGCGCGCTTATCACCACACTGCTGCCGCCTCCGTCTTATTGACAATAAGCCTAGGATTCCCAGACTGCCCAGACCGCATGAGGGGAATGGCCGTCATTTTTTAAAGACCAGTGATCCAGTGATATGAATCACGCGCTCTCATTCGCTTGTTTAATTTCCAAGAAGGCGCAAATACCAACACGTCCCCAGAAAAAATATAAAATGGTGGTCATGCCTTCATTTGAGGGGGCATAAAAAAGGAGAAGATAAATCTCTGAGATTTTCTGGTGAAGACAATTGTCCCACTGCTTGCTCTCCTACTCAATGTGTGCTCGACCTGCAACAATTCTGCTCCAGAGAAGCTCACGTGAGCTCTACAAAAACTTAGCTTTCTCAAGAGATTTGTAAAAGGAGTGGTACTCTGTCATCCGCCTAAAAAATCTAACTCTTATAGGCTCCGTTTGGGGGACTTATTTTCACCGGTCAAGCGATTATGGTCCGATTCATGCGGTCGTAACCGCTTGACCGGTAAAAATTGTTGAATTTTCTCAAGTTGTTCAGCAAGGTAGTCCAAACACCAAATCAATATCTTCGGAGCTACCCAGATCACAACTTGAACTTGCGGAAAGCAGGAAGTAACTCAGATAACCAAAAATACAGAAAGAAGCAAGCAGATCAAAAGTTCATTAATCTTCTTTACAGGGCAGGGTATACATGGCGAGACATGATTTCGCCAGTACATGAAAAAATAGAAACACAAAACAACTTGGGCGGATAGACCACAGAAACCGCCGAGATCGCCGAGACCGCTGAGGTCGCCGAGACCGCCGAGCCGAGCTGAAACCAAACAGAACACAGAGTCCGCCAAGACCGCGAGGTCGCGCGGACACGCCGTTATTCGCCGAATTGGTGCTGAACAGAGGAACAAGTCGCCTACCCGCCGAGACCGCTGAGGTCGCGCGGACAGGTTATTGAACTTGAGAGAAGATGCTTAAGCAGGTAACCGCTGGAAACAGACCGCTAACTCCATTAAGGTCAGAACCAAACTCCTGGTTTCACAGTGTTAGCCGCGCCACCTGCACACAGCAACCAGTTAAGCAAGCAACCCGTGCGGATATAAAAAATCGAGTCCGCAGCTGAAACTCAAGCCCAACTTACTGTTCACTCTGTTGTAAATGACTTGTCGGGGGGTCCTATTTATAGGCCAGGTGAGGAGTGTGGTCACCACCCTATGAGATAGAGACACCGCCCCTTGGTCGCAGCTAACAAAGTTAACCCGCTGAGACCGCCCGCACGAGGCAAACCAAATCGCCAAGTCCATGCGAGATGGAGAACTGCTCAAGGCAGTCCGCCCAGTCTGCAGAAGCAAAGCAGGACTAGCCGAGACGCAAGAGCCACTTGCCGAGTACAATGCAAGTCCGCCAAAGAGACGACACTGCATCTGTCCGCAAACACCAGTCCACAACCACAGGCAAACCGCCCGGTCACAGTGGACTCTGCGGATACCAACCCAGCTCGCAATGTCCACGACCACAGGCAGATCACCCGGTCAAAGCGGACACTTCGGAAACAACACCACCTCGCACTGTCCGCGACCACAGGCACAAATGCCCGGTCACAGCGGATACTGCGGAAACAACTCCACCTCGCACTGTCTGCAACCACAGGCACAAATGCCCGGTCACAGCGGATACTGCGGAAATCCTGAACTTCACAGAAGTGCAAGTCTAGAAAAGGAAGAGCGAGCTCGGCGGATACCAAGCAAATCCGCCAGCTATAGGGCCAGACCGCTGCTCACCGCAACTCCAAAGAAGAAGCGTGGACTCCAAGCCCAGTCCGCACAGGCCGCGCACACCACCTTGCAGAGCTCAGCTCACTGCCGGACTAAACCAGTCCGCGCAGTCCGCAAAACCTGACTGCAGCAAACTACGCAGGTCGCCAACCACCAACCCGTCGGACTAGATACCAGTCCGCGCGGTCAGGTCGCCCAGGCTGCCCGCACTGCCCGATCACCCACTTCCACTTCACCAATTTCAACACTCCCCCTTGAAGTGAGAAGTGGTGATCAAGCCAAGTAGACCTCGTATCCGCTGAAAAGGCCCCTTCAACAGCGGCTTGGTGAAGATGTCAGCAAGGTTATCTTCACTCCGAACATGACCGACCACAAGAGATTCTTCCAGCGCCTTCTCCCTTATGAAGTGGTGATCGATCTCAATATGCTTGGTCCTGGCATGACAAACTGGATTGTTTACCAGCTTGAGAGCACTTTCATTATCCCCTCGGAGCAAAGTTGTACCTTGCACTTCCTCATGGACGTCCTCTACTAGCCTCCTTAGCCAAATGGCTTCCCGAGCTGCCAAGGCCGAAGCCTTGTACTCTGCTTCTGTAGTAGAGACGGATACCGAGTCCTGCTTCTTGCTGCACCACGAAATGTCCGCTGATCCACAATTGAACACATAACCAGAAGTTGACCTTCGGTCATCCGAGTCACCACCATAATCAGCATTTGTGTACCCTAGCAAAGAGAAACTCGCATCCATTCTGTAAAGAAGTCTCATGTCAGAAGTTGCCTTGACATACTTCAGAATGTTTTTTGCCGCTACAAGATGAGATTTCCTTGGCTCTGCCATAAACCGACTTACTCGACCAACAACATAAGCTATATCTGGTCTAGTAATCGTCAGGTAGATCAAGCTCCCAACAAGAGCTCTGAACACTAAAGGATCAGGAAGAACCCTTCCTTCATCTCGACGAAGCTTTAGTCCTTGATCCAGTGGAGTAGAGCAAGTCTTCCCTTCAATCAAGCCAAACCGGTTCACAATGCGTTCAGCATATCCCTTCTGGCAAATGAGTAACCCACTCTCCTTCCTCTCCACTTCGAGACCAAGAAAGTGATGAAGCTCTCCCAGGTCTTTCATCTCGAAGCGAATAGCTAGCTCAGCTCTGAGCCTAGCTACCTCCTCTGAATTCCCTGTGATGATCATATCATCAACATACAACAGGACTAAGACTCGAAGCTCCCCCTTCTTCTTGATAAACAAGCTTGAGTCTGAGTTTGAATCAAGGTATCCGCAGAATTGCAGATATTCTGCTATCTTCCCATACCAGGCTCTAGGAGCTTGCTTCAACCCATAGAGAGTCTTTCTGAGCTTGCAGATGTAGTCCGGATGAACTTCATAAACGAATCCAAGTGGCTGATCCATAAAGATGTCCTTGTCAATCTCTCCGTAGAGAAAGGCGTTCTTTACATCAAGCTGCCACATCCTCAATCCTTGGCAAGCAGCCAAAGCAATCACTATCCGAACTGATGTCATCTTTGCAACTGGACTAAACGTCTTATCATAGTCTTCTCCATACTGCTGAGAGAATCCCAGAGCAACCAGGCGAGCCTTGTATCTCTCAATGCTCCCATCAGCCTTTTTCTTCAACTTAAACACCCACTTGAAAGTCACCGGAGTAATGCCATCAACTCTAGGTACAAGATCCCAAGTTCCATTCTTCTTGAGAGCATCCATCTCCTCTCTCATGGCATATTCCCACTCCTTGACTCCAGTGGCCTCATTGAAGCTAGCAGGCTCCCGCTCATCAAGAGGACCTGCAAAGAAACATGAGACATAGCTTACAGTGTTTCCTTCGCAGTAGCGAGCTGGAGGCTTGATAACCCTTTTTGATCTCCGAAGAGGATGCTCCTTGCTGACCACCTCCGCTACTTCTTCTGGTTCACCTCTGTTCTCCGGCAAGCTTTGAGCAATGCTCCCCCTGCTTCCTGACCCAGAAGCTTCTCCCCCAGAATTTGAAGCAACTGGAGCTGCTGGTGACACAACTAGCTCCTCTTGATCAACAAACTCAGCCACCTCCTGATCTTCATCAACCCTGCTCTCTGGTAGCTCAACCGAGCTTCCTCCATATGACGTCAGTTCGTCAAAGAAAACATCTCTTGACACCACGAACTTCTTCATCACTGGATCCATGCATCTCCATCCCTTCTTCCGCTCATCATAGCTAACAAAGACAAGCTTCCTTGCCTTTGCATCAAGCTTAGTCCTCAGAGCATCAGGAATATGCACATAGCAAGTTGATCCAAACACCCGAAGGTGTTCAACGCTCGGATTCTCCTTCAGAAACATCTCGAAGGGAGACTTCATGTTGATCTGACTGAGAGGCATCCGATTGATGACATAAGCTGCACAAGACATTCCCTCCGCCTAGAAGGACCTTGGGATACTCTTGGCATGAAGCCAACATTTGCAGGTCTCCGTCAGATGACGGATCTTCCACTCCGCTATTCTGTTTTGTTGTGGAGTATGAGCACAAGTGAGATCCCTCTGGATCCCGTGCTTCCTGCAAAAAACAGAAAACTCGGAGGAAACAAACTCTCTGCCATTATCAGTTCTAAATTTTTTGATCTGCAGGTTAAGCCGGCCCTCCACCAGCTCCTTGAACTCCACAAACAATCTGAAGGCTTCAGACTTCTCCTTCAAGAAATACACCCAAGTGTATCTTGAGTAGTCATTAATCAAGACTAGCATGTACCTGCTCCCGCCAAGGCTAGCAGTAACGGTTGGTCCCATCAGATCACCATGGATAACCTCCAGTGGTGCTTTGCTTCTCGTTTGCGACTTATCAAATGGAAGACGGTGAGACTTGCCATACTGACATCCAGCACAAACATGACCATCACCGAAAGAAGATAGCTTAGGCAAGCCTCTCACCAGGCTCCTGTTTGTCATAACCTTCAGCTTATCCATCCCAACATGCCCCAACCTCTCATGCTACATAGAAGCGCTATCATTGACCCTCATGCGATCAACATAGGAACTTGTTGATAAAGCAAACAAGTCCTTCACTCTCCTTCCAATGTGAGCAACATCAGTCTTAACCGCTGATACGTTGTGAAGGAACTTCACTTTTGTTGGCCCAAACAGAACGTGATAGCCGGCGTCGACAGCATTGGTCACAGAGAAGAGGTTCTTCTTCATGCCCGGTACGTGATAAACACTCCTTAACGTGAGCGACCCCTTATCACTACCCAACGTTACTATACCATCCTTCTCTACTACATGAACAATATTATCAGCAGTTATAATAGCTTCGTTACTTGAGTATGCCTGCAACTTGGAGAACTTTGACATATCTCCAGTGAGGTGATGACCACACCCGGAGTCAACGATCCAATCGTTCTCTATAACACCTCCCCTGTAAAGACCATATAATATGGGTCCGGCCGGGGCCCCACAACATACGGACGCCACAGCTTTAGTATTAAAAGATGATATGAAAACTACCCAATCTCAAAACTCCAGACAAACACAGCGGAAACGGAATACTAACAGACAGAAGTTATCCACTAACGGTAGAGTATCAAATAGCCTTAAGGCCTTACACAAAAATATTCCAACAATATAAATGTGCCAAGCACTCCTAGGCTACCTCGGCATGCAAGCCGGACATAAACATAACAAGGGTAGCAAACACGAAAGGAAAATCCAAGCACAGCAACACTTCATGAGGCTTAGGGCTTTTCGCCCGACGCGCTAGCTCCTGCATGCGACCCTTGCCCTGTAAGGATTTAAAGTAACGTGGGTCAGCAAAGGCTGACCTCTACTATGTAACAAACACATCTCCTCCCGGCCGTCCCTAACGGACCCCGGGGTACCACTCCACCTGCAAGTTAGCACTTCGTATACCAAAAGAGTATATATAATAAAGCGGTAAAACAGGCTTGGATGTCTCATACAGCATACATGTTCTCTATGTTTTGTACAAAGTGAAAGGGGCCTACTATGCAACATGAATGCAACCCGGGTTTCACCCAAGACACCCTAGCTCGTATGCATCTAGCACAACATCAAACACTGGGTACTTCCGTTTCCCCATTGGCTTAAAGCCGCAAACAAAAGGGAACCACCATGTCCCTAACGGCACACACGCCGTCACACGGAACCTTGCAAAGGCCCCACCCGCACAAGGGTCATAACCCCGGGGCTTGCCCGCACAATCTGACTTCGCTCGTCAGGGTTTCGCCTCACACTGACCGATTCTAAGAAGCCTTGCTGGACCCCACCCGCTCATGGCTACATTGCCCGGGCTTGCCCTCCGCTCGGCATTCTCGTCAGTCTCACACAAGGGGCTAGTCTCGCCGGGACACTTTCCCCACATGACTTGCGCGTCACGGAAAAGCCAGCCGACCACGGAGACATAGCCGCGCCTTAGCACAGCACAAACAAAGGTTTCCCCACCCCAATTGCCACTCGCACCGTGTCTTTCCCATGCTCCAAGGAAACCATCTGCCGCACAAAGCGGAGCTAACCTCGTCCGGTTCCGACTACGAGTACTCACTCAAATATAAGGGGGAAAACGCATACACACAACGGCGTATTACCGCTACGGATTTCTACCGAATCCCCGAAGCTCGCTATGCAGCATCACCGGGTCGGACTAACGGTCGCGACCACGGCTTCACCCACAATGCCTAATCCGCTAAAGGAGCGGATCTCTAATGCAAAGCATGCCGGGATGAACATACTCAACCCGGAGGTTTCTCTTGAACCTAGGCTACACGAATCCCTCTCATTTGAGAGATTCGGTGCTAAAAATACGAAAGGAAGGGGATGCTATTCATGCATCCTAAATCCTAAAAACCGAGAGGAGAAGGGTCGTTACCTTTCGTCCCCTCTTCCTAGCCATGGAGAAGATTTGCTCGGTTGAACACCACCGCAACGCTCCCACCTTCGCGGATCTGAACTCCGCTCGCGAAACGGACCTCCGAAGCTTCGCCGGCGGCCGGATCTTGGCCTTCTTCCTCCTCCTTGCTCTCCCTTCTCTCTAGAATCAAGAAAGATAAAGCCAAATGGAAAATGAGGGTTTGAAACCCTATTCCCGGCCTTAAATCGCCCAGGGAGGCTCCCCACCGTTGGATCTTCCAAAGAAAAGAACGAATGGCCACGATCGAAACCCAAAATAGAAAATCTGGGCCGAACAAGGGTTGCAACACGGCCGTGTGTCAGGCCGTGTTACCCACTCACCATCTCGATTGAGTCGAAAAACCAGCACACGGCCTTTGACACGGCCTCCGACACGCCCGTGTCACCTACGACATGCCCGTGTCGGGACCCGTGTCACGCCCCCCGTGTGCCATCGACCAACATTCCGCAGTCAGAGAGGTACACGGCCTTGTGGCACGGCATCAGACACGCCCGTGTCAACTTTGACACGCCCGTGTTTGTGCCCGTGTCACGGCCCGTATACCACACTTGCAGAAACCTTGGAGTGACACGGCCTGGGACACGCCCGTGTCCTAGGTCGTGTTCTACAACTCGACCAGCGTCGACCGCCAAAGCGTCGACCGCACGACCCGAGGCCGAACCCGCCTGTGTCACTCCCGTGACACGCCCGTGACACGCCCGTGACACCTGCTCCAAAAACCAAACTGGGCTTAAAACATCACCCGTCCCTCTTTTGAGTTTCGGGGTGTTACAACTCTCTCCCCCTTAAAAGAATTTCGTCCCGAAATTTAAAACATGGAAGGTAAACAAAACTGAACAGTACCTGAGGAGAAAAGCTCGGGGTACTCCTCCAGCATGGCCTGCTCTCGCTCCCATGAGAGCTCCTCGCAACCACAGTTGTCCCAACCGACCTTCACGAGTCTGACCTCCTTGTTCCGCAATTGCCGAACCTCTGAGTCTTCTATCCCGATTGGACGAACTCGCATCCTCAAGTCTTCCTCTACCGGCACCGCCGTCGGCTCAATCACCACGCTGGCTTCTAACAATGCTTTCCTCAGGACGGAGACATGAAAAACGTCATGCAATCCACTTAGCTCTGTGGACAATGCCAACCGGTACGCTGCCTCTCCCACTCGCTCGATGACCTTGAATGGTCCCAAAAATCTCGGACTCAGCTTCTTGAGTCGGCGAATTCGCGAAACACCTTTGAACGGCTTGATCTTAAGATACACCCAGTCGCCCACAGCGAATTCCACATGCCTGTGGCGAGCATTGAAATACTTCGACTGCCGATCTTGAGCTACCTTCATGCGCTCTTGGATGGTCCGCACTAGCTCACTAGCGTCGGCTACCACTTCTTTCCCCAAAAGCTTGGTGTCTCCCGCCTCTGTCCAAGACATCGGTGTTCGACACCGCCTCCCATACAGAGCTTCGTATGGCGCCATCTTGATACTAGCTTGGTAACTATTGTTATACGCAAACTCCACCATGAAGAGGTGATCCTCCCACTTCTTGCCGAAGTCGAGAGTACACATCCTTAGCATATCTTCCAAAGTACGGTTCGTTCTCTCAGTTTGCCCATCGGTTTGAGGATGAAAAGCCGTACTGAACTTGAGTTTTGTGCCCAAGCTCTTCTGCACCAACCGCCAATCCTTAGACGTGAAACGTCCATCCCGGTCGCTGACTATACTCTTCGGAATCCCATGGAGTCGTACAATATTACGGACGTACAACTCCACCAACTTTTCCACACCGTCCTCCTTCCGGTTTGGGATGAAATGTGCCACTTTGGTCAAGCGGTCCACAATCACCCAAATGGCATCATTACCCTGCTGCGATCTAGGAAACCCATGCACAAAATCCATGGAGATGTCATCGAATTTCCATTCGGGGATTGGAAGAGGCTTCAAGAACCCGCCCGGCTTCTGACACTCGGCCTTCACCAAGGCACAAGTTTGGCACCGACTCACACACAAAGCTACGTCCCGCTTCATCCCAGGCCACCAATAGGACTTCTTCAAGTCCAAGTACATCTTTGTACTACCCGGGTGAATGGAGTACTTGGTGAAGTGGGCCTCAAACATCAACTCCTCGCGGAGCTTGCCGAACTGCGGTACACAAATCCTTCCGCCCTTCCTCAGAATCTCATCAACCATCTCCCAGGCGCTACCCTCGCCCTTTAGAGCTTCCTCCACGAAAGGTTGGAACTCCGCATCTACACGGGTCGCTTCTTGAATACGATCGCATAAGTCACTCTGCATCTCAATCCAATTTAGTCGAGCCACGCTAGACTCGCCTCTTGCCACACATTCCAAACCAAGGGACTCCCAGTCCCGCCTTAACCGCTCATCGTGAGCTTCAATCCAATTTCCTTGCCCCGAGTATTTCCTACTCAAGGCATCTGCCACCACATTGGCTTTCCCTGGCGTGTACTGGATCGCCACCTCGTAGTCCCCAAGGAACTCGACCCACCTGCGCTGCCGCATATTTAGGTCCTTCTGATCTAGGAGATACTTCAGACTCTTGTGGTCCGTGAAGATCTCCACCTTTGCACCATAAACGTAGTGCCTCCACAACTTCAAAGCAAAAACTACCGCCGCCAACTCCAAATCATGGACGGGGTAATTTCTCTCGTGGGGCTTCAGCTGCCTCGACCCAAAGGCTATCACACTACCATGCTGCACCAACACGCATCCTAAACCGCATCCGGATGCGTCGCTGAAAATCTGGAATCCTTCGGTCCCCTTTGGTAGACTTAGGATCGGCGCCGTCATTAGCCTTTCCTTCAGGGTTTCAAACGCCTCATTGCACTCTTGAGTCCATACAAATTTCTGATCCTTGCGAGTTAGTGAAGTGAGGGGTAGAGCTATCCGCGAAAAGTTTTCCACAAACCTTCGGTAGTACCCGGCTAGTCCAAGAAAACTTCGGACTTCCGCCACGGTCCTCAAAACTGGCCACTCTCTGATGGCTTCTACTTTCGTTGGATCCACTGCCACCCCGTCCTCACTAATCACATGGCCTAGAAATGCCACTTCCTCCAACCAGAACTCGCACTTGGAGAACTTCGCATAAAGCTGGTTCTCTCTCAATACTTGCAACACTGTCCGCAAGTGCGACTCGTGCTCCGCTTCCGACTTGGAATACACCAATATGTCATCGATAAAGACGACTACGAACCAGTCCAAATATTCGCGAAACACTCGGTTCATCAAGTCCATGAACACGGACGGCGCGTTCGTCAGCCCGAACGGCATCACCGAGAACTCAAAATGACCATACCTCGTACCAAACGCGGTCTTGGGTATGTCTTCGTCACGAATCCGCAACTGATAATATCCAGACTTCAGGTCCAACTTGGAGTACACCACCGACCCCACCAATTAGTCGAAGAGATCGTCTATCCGGGGAATCGGATACTTATTCTTGACAGTCAATTTGTTCAGCTCTCGGTAGTCTATGCACAGACGCATACTACCGTCCTTCTTATTTACAAATAACACCGGCGCACTCCAAGGTGAGGAGCTGGGCCTGATATACCCTTGCTCCAAAATCTCCTGCAACTGAACCTTGAGCTCGGCCAACTCCTTTGGTGCCATCCTGAAGGGTGGACGCGACACTGGTCTAGCCTCGGGCACCAACTCGATGGAGAAATCAATCTCCCACCGAGGAGGTGCTCCCGGTAGCTCCTCAGGAAATACATCTCCAAACTCCGCCACCACGGGCACTTCTTCAAGAGACAGCCTGGAAAGGCTAACCTCCAACAATGCTACTAGAGCTACACCTCCCTGGCTAACAGCTCGCACTAACTGAAGTGCCGAAACTAGGGAACAGGCCACTCCATGCAGGCCTTCAAACTTGACTTCCGCTTGCCCCAAGCCCCTCAGGGTTACCACCTTGGACAAACAGTCGATACTGGCACGCTGCTCCGCTAGCCAATCCATCCCCAAAATCACGTCGAACTCGGACAATGGCAAGATCGCCGCTTCCAATATGAAGTCGACTCCCTCGAGCCTCCAACAAACCCGGCCTCTAGCCCTGGTAGTCATAGATGACCCATTGGGCATGCGCACTTTCAACTCGGAGTCCGTCGAGAAAGACTCCACTCCGATCCTCCGGATAAAGCCTTCCGCAAGGAAGGAGTGCGACGCTCCCGTATCAAAGAGTACCCTAGCGGGGTACCCAGATACCATTACAAAGCCTACACACATGCAACAAACATAAATGCTTGAAAGACAGGAATCTAAGGTGCAGGTTGAACTCTCGTACCTGTCACCACATCGGGTTGACGGATTGCTTCTTGTTGCCCAAGGTTGTAGGACCTTGGCTGCACTGGTTGAAACCGAGAAGCACTCGACTCCGCCATCTTCCCTTTCTCCGCGGCACTGGGGCCGGAGCGCACAGTTTGCTCCTGCCTTGGCTCTTGCTCAGTGCTCCCTTGGGTACAAAATCTTGCTATGTGGCCTGGCTTGCCACAACTATAGCACGTCTGAGGGCCCTTAGAACGTGACCCTCCGGACGTCCAATTGCTTTTCTCGCCCGACTTATGTGTGGAAGGCTTCTTCTTCCATCGGCTCCCTTCCGCCTTTCCATGGGACTGAGCAGGCTTCTTCTCCTCCCCCTGCTTGGGTGTGAAGCCCTTGCGACGCTGGGATCGCTCCATGTCACTCTCCAAAATTCGGGCAGCCTCCACCAGTTCGTTGAAACCCGCACGTTTCATCGATACGAGGGGTTGTCTTAGATTCTCCCTCAATCCATGATAGAAGAGATTGTCCCTCTCTTCATCGTCTGTCATGGTCGTCCCTGCATAACGACCCAAGCGAGTAAATTCCTGAACATACTCATCCACTGACTTATCTCGCTGCACCAGATGTAGAAACTGCCTCTGGAGGGCCAACCTTGTTGAGGCGGGAATGTACTTCTTCAGGAAGGCATTCCCAAACTCCTCAATGGACGGTGTGCATCCTAGAAACTGCCGGCCACTGTGGCTCACCCACCATAACTTGGCATCTCCCTCCAACATAAAGGCTGCGAACTCTGTCTTTTTCTCATCTAGCGCCTCTGCCGCCCTCAGAAGCTCCTGAATTCTATCCTCTGCATCTATGGGCGTGCCAATTCCCTTGAAGGTTGGAGGGTGGAAACTCAGAAAGTACTTCATTAGCCGGTCCCCATGCCCGACAACCACTCTCTCGGCCCGCGGCTCTGCCCGCCTGGCTTCCTCAACCGGCACGGTCGCTGCCGTGACCGGAGTAGCAGGAGTTGCTACTTGAGCAACGGGAGCTACTACCTGTGCTGTCGCCGCAGCTTGGGCCGCCACCATCGCTTCTGCAAGCATACGGCAGAAGTCGGCCGGTGTGACCCCCATCCCTAGCGGACCTTGCGCAGTCGCACTGCTTGCCGAGAGCTCTTCTCTTGGCCTCGAGGTCCCAGCCTCGTTGCTTGCACTCTAAACACAAGCAAGAAAACGCAAATCATTCTCTAATTGCAAGACTCGAACACAAGGACACTCATGGTCCCGCGATACTCCTATGTGGATAACTTCTTATATGCGACTCGACTTATACTTTCGACCGCGAAACTTCTCATTGGAACGCGAACCTCCCTCTGATACCAAATTATAACACCTCCCCTGTAAAGACCATATAATATGGGTCCGGCCGGGGCCCACAACATACGGACGCCACAGCTTTAGTATTAAAAGATGATATGAAAACTACCCAATCTCAAAACTCCAGACAAACACAGCGGAAACGGAATACTAACAGACAGAAGTTATCCACTAACGGTAGAGTATCAAATGGCCTTAAGGCCTTACACAAAAATAGTCCAACAATATAAATGTGCCAAGCACTCCTAGGCTACCTCGGCATGCAAGTCGGACATAAACATAACAAGGGTAGCAAACACGAAAGGAAAATCCAAGCACAGCAACACTTCATGAGGCTTAGGGCTTTTCGCCCGGCGCGCTAGCTCCTGCATGCGACCCTTGCCCTATAAGGATTTAAAGTAACGTGGGTCAGCAAAGGCTGACCTCTACTGTGTAACAAACACATCTCCTCCCGGCCGTCCCTAACGGACCCCGGGGTACCACTCCACCTGCAAGTTAGCACTTCGTATACCAAAAGAGTATATATAATAAAGCGGTAAAACAGGCTTGGATGTCTCATACAGCATACATGTTCTCTATGTTTTGTACAAAGTGAAAGGGGCCTACTATGCAACATGAATGCAACCCGGGTTTCACCCAAGGCACCCTAGCTCGTATGCATCTAGCACAACATCAAACACTGGGTACTTTCATTTCCCCATTGACTTAAAGCCGCAAACAAAAGGGAACCACCATGTCCCTAACGGCACACACGCCGTCACACGGAACCTTGCAAAGGCCCCACCCGCACAAGGTCATAACCCCGGGGCTTGCCCGCACAATCTGACTTCGCTCGTCAGGGTTCCGCCTCACACTGACCGATTCTAAGAAGCCTTGCTGGACCCCACCCGCTCATGGCTACATTGCCCGGGCTTGCCCTCCGCTCGGCATTCTCGTCAGTCTCACACAAGAGGCTAGTCTCGTCGGGACACTTTCCCCACATGACTTGCACGTCACGGAAAAGCCAGCCGACCACGGAGACATAGCCGCGCCTTAGCACAGCACAAACAAAGGTTTCCCCACCCCAATTGCCACTCGCACCGTGTCTTTCCCGTACTCCAAGGAAACCATCTGCCGCACAAAGCGGAGCTAACCTCGTCCGGTTCCGACTACGAGTACTCACTCAAATATAAGGGGGAAAACGCATACACACAACGGCGTATTGCCGCTACGGATTTCTACCGAATCCCCGAAGCTCGCTATGCAGCATCACCGGATCGGACTAACGGTCGCGACCACGGCTTCACCCACAATGCCTAATCCACTAACGGAGCGGATCTCTAATGCAAAGCATGCCGGGATGAACATACTCAACCCGGAGGTTTCTCTTGAACCTAGGCTACACGAATCCCTCTCATCTGAGAGATTCGGTGCTAAAAATACGAAAGGAAGAGGATGCTATTCATGCATCCTAAATCCTAAAAACCGAGAGGAGAAGTGTCGTTACCTTTCGTCCCCTCTTCCTAGCCATGGAGAAGATTTGCTCGGTTGAACACCACCGCAACGCTCCCATCTTTGCGGATCTGAACTCCGCTTGCGAAACGGACCTCCGAAGCTTCGCCGGCGGCCGGATCTTGGCCTTCTTCCTCCTCCTTGCTATCCCTTCTCTCTAGAATCAAGAGAGATAAAGCCAAATGGAAAATGAGGGTTTGAAACCCTATTCCCGGCCTTAAACCGCCCAGGGAGGCTCCCCACCGTTGGATCTTCCAAAGAAAAGAACGAACGGCCACGATCGGAACCCAAAATAGAAAATCTGAGCCGAACACGGGTTGCAACACGGCCGTGTGCCAGGCCGTGTTACCCCCTCGCCGTCTCGATTGAGTCGAAAAACCAGCACACGGCCTTTGACACGGCCTCCGACACGCCCGTGTCACCTGCGACACGCCCGTGTCGGGACCCGTGTCACGCCCCCCGTGTGCCATCGACCAACATTTCGCAGTCAGAGAGGTACACGGCCTTGTGACACGGCATCAGACACGCCCGTGTCAACTTTGACACGTCCGTGTTTGTGCCCGTGTCACTGACCGTGTACCACACTTGCAGAAACCTTGGAGTGACATGGCCTGGGACACGCCCGTGTCCTAGGCCGTGTTCTACAACTCGACCAGCGTCGACCGCCAAAGCGTCGACCGCACGACCCGAGGCCGAACCCGCCTGTGTCACGCCCGTGACACGCCCGTGACACTCCCGTGACACGCCCGTGACACGCCCGTGACACCTGCTCCAAAAACCAAACTGGGCTTAAAACATCACCCGTCCCTCTTTTGAGTTTCGGGGTGTTACATCCTCCATGTCAACGGTGGACAAAGCTCGGACACAAGTGCCCGTCATGAATGCTCCACCCCAACCGACCTCCTCCTTGCTAGAGGAAGCTTCCTCCGTGCCTGCAGTATGCCTAGGCTGCAGCTTGACCTTGCAGTCTCGCTTGAAGTGGCCTGGTTGATGACACCTGTAGCATTTCAGGTTCTTCTTCCAGTCCTTCTTAGGAGCAAAGCTCCCCTCCTGCTGTTTAGAAGATGAAGGTTCATCTCCAGCCGCAGTCTGCTTTTTATTCCCTTCCCATCTCTTCTTCTTCTTCTCAGTGAAAAGAGCTTCACTAGCTCCTTCAGAGACAGTCATCCCAGCCATCTGTCTTGTCAGGCTCTCCTGCGAGGTAAGCAAAATTTTCCAGCTCCAGAAGAGAGGGCTGAGTAGCCCAGCCTTGAAGAGAAGTAACAAAGGTCACATACTCCTTCCGCAGACCGCGGATTATGTGCCTCTTCAGCTTGGCCTCGGAGATCGGCTCATCAGGATCAAGTGCTGAAAGCTCAGCACACAAGCTTTTCATCTTCAAGAAGTATTTGGAGATAGAAAGGTCTCCCTGAGTTGCCTTAGCCAACTCATTCTCCAAGAACTGTAGTCTTGCTACATTCTTCCTATTGAACAACTCATCAAGGGAAGTCCATATCTCAGCAGCAGATTCACATCCTAAGATGTGATCAAAGAGCTCGGGTGACACCGCCCGCTTGAGAGCAAACTCAGCCTTGGCATTAGTCTTCCTCCACACTCTCACCTGCTCGGCTGTTCCAAACTCAGTAGTGATTTCTACTTGATCATCGCCACCGACGACCTCCCATAGCTCCTCGCCCAGAAGATAGCTCTTCATGCACGACTTCCACTTCTTGAAGTTAGTCGGCGTCAGAAGCTCAATTCCCAGACCTCTTGCAAACCCACCGTCCATTGCACTAACTTGGTTATCCTTTCAGAAGCACACAGAGCAACAACAAGGCTTGTTGATCACCGCTCAAGCAACTGAACCTTCCTCTGATACCATGTTGAATTTTCTCAAGTTGCTCAGCAAGGCAGTCCAAACACCAAATCAATATCTTCGGAGCTACCCAGATCACAACTTGAATTTGCGGAAAGCAGGAAGTAACTCAGATAACCAAAAACACATACAGAAGCAAGCAGATCAAAATTTCATTAATCTTCTTTACAGGGCGATGTATATATGGCGAGACATGATTTCGCCAGTACATGAAAAAATAGAAACACAAAACAACTCGGGCGGATAGACCAGAGAAACCGCCGAGATCGCCGAGACCGCTGAGGTCGCCGAGACCGCCGAGTCGAGCTGAAACCAAACAGAACACGGAGTCCGTCAAGACCGCGAGGTCGTGCAGACACGCCGTTATTCGCCGAACTGATGCTGAACAGAGGAACAAGCCGCCTACCCGCCGAGACCGCTGAGGTCGCGCGGACAGGTTATTGAACTTGAGAGAAGATGCTTAAGCAGGTAACCGCTGGAAACCGACCGCTAACTCCACTGAGGTCAGAACCAAACTTCTGGTTTCATAGTGTTAGCCGCGCCACCTACACACAACAACCAGTTAAGCAAGCAACCTGTACGAATACAAAAAACTGAGTCCGCAGCTGAAACTCAAGCCCAACTTACTCTTCACTCTATTATAAATGACTTGTCGGGGGGTCCTATTTATAGGCCAGGTGAGGAGTGTGGTCACCACCCTATGAGATAGAGACACCGCCCCTTGGTCGCAGCTAACAAAGTTAATCCGCTGAGATCGCCCGCACGAGGCAAACAAAATCGCCAAGTCCAGGCGAGATGGCGAACTGCTCAAGGCAGTCCGCCCAGTCCGCAGAAGCAAAGCAGGGCTAGCCGAGACGCAAGAGCCACTTGCCGAGTACAATGCCAGTCCGCCAAAGAGACGACACCGCATCTGTCCGCAAACACCAGTCCACAACCACAAGCAAACCGTCCGGTCACAGCGGACTCTGCGGATACCAACCCAGCTCGCAATGTCCACAACCACAGGCAGATCACCCGGTCACAGCGGACACTGCGGAAACAACAACACCTCACACTGTCCGCGACCACAGGCACAAATGCCCGGTCACAGCAGATACTGCGGAAACAACTCCACCTCGCACTGTCCGCAACCACAGGCACAAATGCCCGGTCATAGCGGATACTGCGGAAATCCTGAACTTCACAGAAGTGCAAGTCCAGAAAAGGAAGCGCAAGCTCGGAGGATACCAAGCAAGTCCGCCAGCTTCAGGGCCAGACCGCTGATCACCGCAACTCCAAAGAAGAAGCGCGGACTCCAAGCCCAGTCCGCACAGGCCGCACACACCACCTTGCAGAGCTCAGCTCACTGCCGGACTAAACCAGTCCGCGCAGTCCGCAAAACCTGACTGCAGCAAACTACGCAGGTCGTCAACCACCAATCCGCCGGACTAGATACCAGTCCGCGCGGTCAGTCCGCCCAGGCCGCCCGGACTGCCCGATCACCCACTTCCACTTCATCAATTTTAACAAAAATAAGTCCCCCCCCCAAACGAAATCATAATCTGGAGCTTGAAAACGATGATGAATTCAGTTACAATTGAATCCCGCAAAAAATACCTTTCGATATGCTCGCAGAAAACAACAAAAAACTATCAGGGCAAGCAACAAATCACAGCCTAGCGTAGGGAGAAATGTGGACCCCCGCTCGCGAGGATGAATGGGCAAGGTCACTGCCGATGATGGGGAAGAATGTCTCGCCTCCGAGGATTTTTGGTGATCCCTACGTCTAGGATCTTGATTTACGAAAAAGCCCAACAAACGGCTTCAAAATAACATTTGCGGCAAAAATGCAAAATTTGCATCCACAAAAGCTATTGCAAATAAAACTTCAGTCGTCTATCATTCATCTTGCCTCGGGTGATAATCACAATGATGCATAACACCACTGCTCTAACATCACCCTCTTAGATATGAAAAAATATCCTCCATTTCGCTTCAAATGGATAGTTCTCACTTTGTGATTTAACATTTTATCTAAGCTGATCCAAAGGGTTTTAATAATTTCATTATTTAATATTTTTTATATCTCCAAAAAATTTCACACTTGGATAAAATGAAAATAGATCTAAAGTGAAATTGACAAATGAAGGGGAACCAAATGAAGAGGATCCTTGTACCTAGGGCTGTAACGGTTTGGTTCGGTTCGGTTTTTGATCAAAACCGCTAACAGAACCACCCACGTGTGATTCCCAAAATTTGAAACTGAACCGAACCGCGAACACCATTGGAACCAAACCGAACTGTTTGGTTAGGTTAGGTTCGGTTTGAGTGGTTCAATACTTAAAAGAAAAGAAATTTGCTACTGAGAACTGACAAGAGCAATACTAACATTGATGAAGGTATTAATGTCAGACAAAGACATTGTCAAAGTTATCGTCATAATGAAAAATCATCAACTAATTTTCTATCCCGACATATCTATAGACCTTGTGTTGCTAATCAAAGATAGTTTCTCCCTTTAATCCTACTATAAAAAGAAAGTGACACTGAATCATAAAGCTATTATACAATGAAATATGTTTATGTTAAAAATAAATGAAAAAATTTAATGTTAAAAAGAACTGTGCTGTCAAGATTTAATTAATAGATTATACTCAACATAAAACGGTAGAATTAATAATTATATTGTTTATTTTTAATAAATTAGACTTAGTGCTTATGAAATAAAGTATCCCTAATATAATAAAATATAATTAAAGCTAATATGGTTCGATTTGGTTTGACACTCCGAACTATGAACCGAACCGAACCACACGGTTTTTAAAAAAATAGAACCGTGACCAAACCGTGGGCTACTAAAACCAAACTGAACTATGCGGTTTAGTTTGGTTCGGTTCGGTTAGGCGGTTCGGTTGGTTCCGACTTACACCCCTACTTGTACCCCAAATACCGGACAATTTTTCTCTATGTTTGGGTTGTTCCTACAAAATAGGCGTGAGACTGTACTTTTCTGCAACAATACAATTGTATCCCAAAATACAACTTTTTTTAAATTTTGAAATCAATTTTGATATATTTTTATAATACAATTATATTTTTACGACTTTTATTCAAAATATACACATATGAATACTTAAAATAATCGTAAAATATATTCTCATTTTATTTCATAAAAAGTATATATATTTTAGTCTAAAAAATTAATTTCGCACGCTCCCTTAGGAAGAACACAATACCTTAAATTTATCGGCTCCACTCAAAATATTCTACATACACCTATCAAGTTTGGAATAAGTATATATAGCACCTCCACAATAGAGCCTAGACCTAGAATGACACGAACACAATAACGCGCTCTGAGTTGGCTCCGACACGTGCAGACATATATTAATATTTCTAACAACAACACCCCCAGCAAACCCTTATCCGTGCCATGGCCGCTAGTATTATATTGTATTATTATAAGGGGACCATAAGTAATAATGAGTATGTTATTTTACTATAAAGCCTAAGCCACCGTTTTCTAAATAAATAAACTCTTCTTATCATACGCGTGCACGCAATAAACAATACATCTATGCATGACCCGAGCAATACAAATTCTTCGACAAAGCCACAAAGACAGCGTGCATATTCAGGCGCCGGTGCAAATTAATCCTCTCCATATATCTCCCTCAATAAAATAAATGGCCTCCCGCGTTCCTCTCCTTGTATTTCATGCAGGAACTCTTCCATGTGAAACAGAAGGAGAAGACTATATATAACGTGCCGTGGAAGAGATTGAGGCCTCCTTAGGTAGGGCGGCGGCTGACAACTGAGGGCTGGGACCAGAGGTGGGGAGGTGGAATTGAAGACGGAGCGGCGAGAGGGCTTTTGCGAAGAGACGCGGGAGCATACGCACCTGCGCGCCCTCAGGCGCCGTTTGTTTTTCCGTCTTGCGGCGGCATCTGCTCTCGTACCGGCGCTCAGACGCTGCCCCAAACGAAGCCTGAAGAAAGAAGCCGACAACAAAACGGGAATCGAGGTGGATAGTGAGGGTCTGTGTAGCGTTCCAGCAGCTCGTCGGTGCGAGAATGATGGAGGCGGGACAGGGGAGCACCCAACCAGCAGAGGGGCGGAACGGCGATCAGCGCGGGACACTGAAGATCAATTTTCAACATTCCGCTCTCCACCTCTGATGTCGTCGAGAGCCGGACCGCCAATTAGGGGGAGCACGGGCGAGAACGCATTGAAGCGAAGAACGGCATCGCAAGCTCTGCTGGATTGCTCCACAAGTTTCAGCCTCATGAAGTTGGTGGACTTCTACTTCAAGACGCGGAAGCAGAAGCGAGAGAAGATCAATACGCGGCGGCCGCGGGAAGCGACGGTTGACATCAATAGAAGACGAAGAAGAAGATGGAGATGTTTTTGTTCCTGTCTTTAGTTTCGGTTGCGTCATGGATTTCTTCATGCATTAATGAATTGATTTCTGTTGAAGCCTGCGTCAGGGAATTTTTGTGGGGATGGTAATTGTTGCAAGGTTTTTTCTTAGCTGAATCAAATTACTGCAGTATTTGGCTGATGCATCAAGTCCTTGACAGATTTCGAATGGGTTTTGATGGGGTTTGTATGTCGCAGCCGCAACAGTTTTTGAAGGGAAAAATCGAATTATTTTTTCATTATTGATAAAATAAATATATGTTTTCTTCATGATATAAATAGTTTTCAATCGGTTCATCTTAGAATCTTCAATTTTGTATCAAAAAACTGCTCTAGAAAACAAGTGGCAAAAATAGAAGGTGGTGATATCAGCTCCGCATTTTTGGCTACCCGCACTAGCGCTATCACAAGTTATGTTTTGGGACAATGGCTATTCGCAAACAAAGCGATATTTGTACCGCATTCTTTTAAACCAATTTCTTTCTTAAAAAAAACAACCTTATGACAGTCATCTCCTTCCATGGGGAAATACAGTATCAATGGCAAAAACGCAAGTGCTCCCACTCTCCCAGCAAGCCCATTATATCATTGAAGAACATCATCACCAGAACCGTGCTCGTCACCACAAATGCACTCCTCCATACTAACCTTAACGCGCTGATTTTGATCTGAAAATTTATCGACCTTATGACAGTCGTCTCCTTGGTCAGTAACTTCATGGTTGGCCACTTTCTGATTGTTGATTCTTCCATGATGACAAACATAAGCTGAAAAACAGCTCTTGCAGGGGAGAGACTAAGGAAGAAGACATAAGCCCCCAAATAGAATTTTGAGTGCGTATATCCAAAAAAAAAATAATGGGGATATCAGCCCCCAAATAGACCTGGCAGAAAACAGTGATTAAAAATCTATGCATTGTTTGAAGATTCTGCATCTTCGTGTTAGTCTAAAATAACGTTCAATGTTTATTTGTTCAAAGAAAAGATGTTTGACAAATTTAAAAATGATTTCAAATATAGGAATAATTACCAAAACTTCTCGTGGAAGTTAACATAATTACACATTGCACCCCCTATTATTATTGAAATTACAAAAATCTCTTCGATTGTTACAAAACATAACATTTATCTCCCTTGAAATTTACATTTCATAACATCCATGCACAAAATACCCCCTTGCAAATGTACTCTGAGGGGGGTATTATTGTGCATGGAAGTTATGAAATGTGAAGTTTATTGGAGGTAAATGTTATGTTTTGTAACTGTTGCGGACTGACTCGATGCCCCGGTCGGACCGGATAATCTCGGACCGCCTTAGCTCGCGGAGCGGTCAAGCGCGCACACAGTCAGTTGAAGAGGGGAAATGTACACGGGAAGTTTTAGCGTGGAAAACCCTTCAACCGGGTGAAAAATCACGTGACCGGTTCGGTGCCGGTCAAAATCCACTAGATTGCTGGAGGTTACAGTATGATGAGTGAATCGGGGCGACAGGCCGCTCCCGTTACAATCTTGAGAGGAGAGAAGGTGACTGTAGCTGTTGGCGGGCAACAGACTGCCCCGCCAATGTGACTTGAACGGTGGAACGCGCGGGATGCTTCGGGCGCGTGCACTCGGGGGCGGCGCGTGCTCGTGGGCTACCACTGTCTTCTTTGCTCGGCTTCCTCTGGCTTTGGGGTGCTTCCTTCCCGACGGCGCGTTGATGGGGTGCTAATAGCCAATGACGGGTGCTGATAGCCGCTGGTGGCCGCTGAGGGGCGCTGGTGGCCGCTGGAGGTCGCGGGTGGCCACCGGTGGTTGGCGGCGAGAGGTGGCAGCTGGTGGTTGGCGGCGAGAGGCGATCGCCACGAGGGAGGAGACGGGAGAGCTCCCACCTGAGGAAGAAGAAGGAGAATCGTCGGAGAAAACAGAATGAGAAATAAGAGTCCCATGGGGGTCTTTTTATAGCCTCCAGGGGTGGATCATGGCGGGCCCCACCACTAAAGTGGTGGGGTAGTGGGTGGTTACCCCCTTAATCGGACGGCGACTAGGCGGTTAGACCGGCTAGGCGGTGGCGGCTAGGCGGCGGCGGTTAGGCCGGCTAGGCGGTGGCCTGGCGAGGCGGCCAGGCGGCGATCTGGCCGGGCGGCCAGGCGGTTAGGCCGGCTAGGCGGTGGCGGCTAGGCCGGCGAGGCGGGGGCCTGGCGAGGCGGCCAGGCGGCGATCTGGCCGGGCGGCCAGGCGGTTAGGCCGGCTAGGCGGCGGCTAGGCGGCGGCTACGCGGCGGCTAGGCCGGCGAGGCGACGGCCTTGGGAGGCGGCCAGCCGGCGGTCTGGTCAGGCGGCCAGACGGCCAGGCGGTTAGGCCGGCTAGGTGGTGGCGGCTAGGCGGTTTCCTTCCATGGGGAGAGGGAGTGGGTCCCGCTTCCCCATGATTCTCTCATCATGAGAGTTCATAGGGATGACACACTCATGATCCACTTTTGGAGGAGATCATGGGGGGTCTTTTTCTCCTATAAATGAAAGGGGGAACCCATCAAATGCCCCCCAAATCTCTACTTGGCCGGGAACGAAGCGAGCGTGAGGAGAGATTTCTGGAATTCCTTGTTTGTCATGGTGGGTGTCGGCGAGAGATCCGAGGCGGCGGCGATGGATCGTGGTTCTAAGGTATTGTGTCGTGCGGAGGCTTGGCGAACGGGCGCCTAGATGCCTGCGGACGAGGGCCGGTGCGGTATACGAGTGTCAAAACGGTGCGCACGAGGAATGGCCGAAGGGGCGGGTGCTGGCCGCGCGCGCAGGCAGCGCGCGGGCTGGTCGCGCGCGCAGGCAGGACGCGCGCGCAGGCCGCTTGCGCGCAGGCCGTGCGCGCAGGCAGGCCGCGCGCGCAGGCAGGCAGCGCGCGCAGGTCGGTCGCATGCGCTGGCCGCGCGCGTAGGCCACGGGTGCAGGCAGGCCGCGCGCGCAGGCAGGCCGCGCGCGTAGGCCACGGGTGCAGGCAGGCCGCGCGCGCAGGCAGGCCGCGCGCGCAGGCAGGCCGCGCGCAGGCAGGCCGCGCGCGCAGGCAGGCCGCGCGCGCAGGCAGGCCGCGCGCGCAGGCAGGCCGCGCGCGCATGCAGGCCGCGCGCGTATGTGCTGGTCGCTTGAGGAAGAGTTGCGTGCAGCTTGTGCGCGATATGTGCAAGGTGTGCGGCGTGTGCACGAGGTACGATGCGCACTGTATGTAATGTATACGATGGATAGTGAGTGACGCGTGCGTGATGCATGCTGCATACGCGATGTGCGCAACGTGTAACATGCATGGCGAACTAAGTGCCCAAGGGAAGAGATTAATGAGGTGGAGTTTCATTTGCCCCCCGAGTGTATCACCGAGTACTTCTTATACAAGGTCATACGGGGAAACTTGCTCCGGCGAGGTTCCCGGATGTGAAGACGGTACTTTCAGAATGGTACCTCAGTTGACAAAGTTCATGTTGTTTCGCGTGAGTTTGACGCGTAACGTTGTTTTGCGCGAGACTTATTCGCGACTATTGCTTGCACGAGCTTGCTCGTGACTTTTGCTTGCACAAGACTTGTTTGTGAATTTGCCTTGCGCGGTTTGGGACCGCGTCTTAGTTTGCACGATGCTGGCTCGCGGCTTCGCTTGCACGAGGCTGGCTTCCGAATTTATTTGCGCGGTTTGTGACCGCGGCTTAGTTTGCGGAAGAATTGCACGCGGCTTAGATTGTGCGAGGGCTGCTTGCGGCTTGATTTGCATGGTTTGCGACCGCGTCTTGACTTTCGCGAGGGTTGTTCGCATCTTAGATTGCGCGAGGGCTGCTCGCGGCTCGGCTTGCGCGAGGGCTGCTTGCGGCTTAGATTGCGCGTTGGCAGTTCGCGGTTTAGATTGCACGAGGGCTGCTCGCGGCTTAGTTTGCACGAGGGATGCTCGCGGCTTCTTCGTGAGGGGGGCAGACCCCCACAGTGTCGTCGGAGAGTGTAAGTACTCAATCCGACCGTCGGAGAGCGTAGGTGCTCAATCCAGGTGTTGGAGAACGTAGGTGCGATCACGAGGGGGGCAGACCCTTGCGATGGCGTCGGAGAGTGTAAGTACTCAATCCGACCGTCGGAGAACATAGGTGCTCAATCCGGGTGCGATCGCAAGGGGGGCAGGCCCTTCCGATGGCGTCGGAGAGTGTAAGTACTCAATCCGACCGTCAGAGAACGTAGGTGCTCAATCCGGGTGCCGGAGAACGTAGGTGCTCAATCCGGGTGCGATCGCGAGGGGGGCAGACCCTTGCGATGGCGTCGGAGAGTGTAAGTACTCAATCCGACCGTCGGAGAACATAGGTGCTCAATCCGGGTGCGATTGCGAGGGGGGCAGGCCCTTGCGATGGCGTCGGAGAGTGTAAGTACTCAATCCGACCGTCGGAGAACGTAGGTGCTCAATCCGGACGCCGGAGAACGTAGGTGCTCAATCCGGGTGCGATCGCGAGGGGGGCAGGCCCTGACGATGACATGACGTTGAAGGGGCAAAGTTGCTGAAGAACCTGCTTGTTCGGTTTGTGAGCACAGTTTTACCTTAAAACAAATATGATATTGTACTTAAAAATAAACTTGGTTCGTGCGAGCCTGAGCTCATGACTTTTACTGTTCTAAAGTGGCAAAACAAGATGATGGAAAAAACAGACGATTAACATCATTAATAAAAAATACGGAGGGATGGATGCGACGCAAATTCCGGGCTGCAGGTGTGCTGTAGAGGGTCGTCCTGCGTCGGGGAGAGCGCCCGTCTTAGGTATTCATTGCTGGGGATCCGACGATGGTCTCTATGTTGCCTACCACCTGCCTTCCTCCACCGTTTCCTTGTGCTGGGATCTGTGCTTGTCCTTGCAAAAATCTCCCGAGGAGTCCCTGGCGGACAAGAAGTTCAATTTCATCTTTTAGGCCGGCACACTCTTCAGTGTTGTGACCCGTTGCGCGGTGGAACTCGCAGTATCTTGTCTGGTCTGCCTTGGGGTTTGGTCGTGATGCTCTTGGTCGTTGGAAGGCTGGATCATTCTGGATAGCGTACATCACATTAGTGCGGGTGGTATTCAGAGGGGTGTACTCCTGAAGTGGATGTTGCCCCCCATTCCTTGGAAGGTCTTGCTGACGGCTATTGCGGCGACGCTCACTCTGACATTGCTCTTCTTGTCTTGTGAGGGTTGGTTCCTCTTCTTTCTTCCTTTTATGTCCTCCTCCAAACTGCTGTCGGTGCGCTTCAATAGCTTCGTCGGCTGCTATCTGGGCCTCGACCCGATGAACAAGTTCTGGATAACTAGGCACGGTCTCCCTCATGAGTGCTGAATAAAAGCCGTTGGGGCGGAGTCCGCCAAGGAAGACGCCTCTGAGAAGCTCGGGGTCAACGCCTGGAATTTGACGTGCCTCAGAGGTGAAGCGGCGAAAGAAGTCCCTGAGGGACTCTCCTTCATTTTGTCGAATACCTGAAAGGTGAGGGATCGCGAACGATTCTCCGATTTGCGATGAACTGGTCAGTAAATTGCCTGGTCAGCTCTGCGAAGTTGGTAATGGTGCCAGCTCTCAGGGAATGGAACCATGTACGGGCCTGCCCTTTGAGTGTTGCTGGGAACACTTGGCAGAGCAACTGGTCTGGAGCATTGTAAATCCTCATGATGGTGGTGAAGTGATTGACATGTTCGAGTGGATCATCGGTTCCATCGAATGTATCGATGTTTGGAAGCTTGAATCCATGTGGAATGGGATGATCGAGGATTTGCGGCGTCAAGGGGGAGCCTTGGCAGAGCGGTCGGTGAGCCCGAAAGTCTCTTCTTCCAGCCTGGCGGTATTCTTCGGCTATAACTTCTCGAATTTCCTCCCGAGTAAATCTTTCGAGAGGAGGGGGTGAATGTCGTCGACGAGGTGGTGATGAAGATGATCTGCTCTTACTCCTCTTTGAGCTGGGTAAGTGGAGTCGGCGGCGTCAGAATAATCCTCGGGCTCTTCCTGGACCCTTTCCGGGTTTGGTTGCAGCGGAGGATTTGCTGGGGCTGGCGGCATCGAGGGAACATGAGGTGCTCCCATGTTTCGGAGTAATGCAAGCATTTCCGTTTGTTGTACTTCCATTTGGCGGACGCGCCCCTCCACGGCGACGACGGGAGCGAAAGCTACTTCGGCAGTCAGTGGCACGTCTACCAGAGAGTGAGAACGTGTTGGTTCAGTGTGTCCGCCAAGTGCGGACCCTTCGGCAGTGCGGGCACTTCTCTTTGTCATCGCGGTTGCAGGGATGGTGAACTTGCTCTGCGAAGGAATGCTGGAAATGTTTCACACAGACCGCGCCAAACTGTTGCGGACTGACTCGATGCCCCGGTCGGACCGGATAATCTCGGACCGCCTTAGCTCGCGGAGCGGTCAAGCGCGCACACAGTCAGTTGAAGAGGGGAAATGTACACGGGAAGTTTTAGCGTGGAAAACCCTTCAACCGGGTGAAAAATCACGTGACCGGTTCGGTGGCGGTCAAAATCCACTAGATTGCTGGAGGTTACAGTATGATGAGTGAATCGGGGCGACAGGCCGCTCCCGTTACAATCTTGAGAGGAGAGAAGGTGACTGTAGCTGTTGGCGGGCAACAGACTGCCCCGCCAACGTGACTTGAACGGTGGAACGCGCGGGATGCTTCGGGCGCGTGCACTCGGGGCGGCGCGTGCTCGTGGGCTACCACTGTCTTCTTTGCTCGGCTTCCTCTGGCTTTGGGGTGCTTCCTTCCTGACGGCGCGTTGATGGGGTGCTAATAGCCAATGACGGGTGCTGATAGCCGCTGGTGGCCGCTGAGGGGCGCTGGTGGCCGCTGGAGGTCGCGGGTGGCCGCCGGTGGTTGGCGGTGAGAGGTGGCCGCTGGTGGTTGGCGGCGAGAGGCGATCGCCACGAGGGAGGAGACGGGAGAGCTCCCACCTGAGGAAGAAGAAGGAGAATCGTCGGAGAAAACAGAATGAGAAATAAGAGTCCCCTGGGGGTCTTTTTATAGCCTCCAGGGGGGATCATGGCGGGCCCCACCACTAAAGTGGTGGGGTAGTGGGTGGTTACCCCCTTAATCGGACGGCGACTAGGCGGTTAGACCGGCTAGGCGGTGGCGGCTAGACAGCGGCGGCTAGGCCGGCTAGGCGGTGGCCTGGCGAGGCGGCCAGGCGGCGATCTGGCCGGGCGGCCAGACGGTTAGGCCGGCTAGGCGGTGGCGGCTAGGCGGCGGCTAGGCCGGCCAGGCGGCGATCTGGCCGGGCGGCAAGGCGGTTAGGCCGGCTAGGCGGTGGCGGCTAGGCGGCGGCTAGGCCGGCGAGGCGACGGCCTTGGGAGGCGGCCAGCCGGCGGTCTGGTCAGGCGGCCAGGCGGTTAGGCCGGCTAGGTGGTGGCGGCTAGGCGGTTTCCTTCCATGGGGAGAGGGAGTGGGTCCCGCTTCCCCATGATTCTCTCATCATGAGAGTTCATAGGGATGACACACTCATGATCCACTTTTGGAGGAGATCATGAGGGGTCTTTTTCTCCTATAAATGAAAGGGGGAACCCATCAGTAACATTTGAGGAAGGTTTTTTGTAATTTCAATAATAAGAGGGGTGCAATCTGTAATTTTTCAAACTTAGAGGGCAGGTGCCCATAAATGCTCCTTCAAATACATGTACATACAAAATAGTTAAATATCAATGTTTATGAGTTAGTCTAGACCAAATCAACTATCCCAAACATATCACCTGATCGAATCTAATTAACGTTACAAAATTTAAAATTAATCTCAAATTTACTATTTAAAATTTCCCAGAGAAATCCTTTAGATCGTATCTTTGTTGGAGTAAAAATCTTAGGTGTTCACTCTATCTTTATAATAGTAATTTTGATAAAAATATCGACAATTAGATAATAGAGTTTATCAGATATGTGTATATTCAGAGGAAAATACGAAATGACGATCTCCAAATATAAAATCAATATGTTGTGATAACTCTAATGTTAAGGCCAAGTGATCATCAGATATAGTGTTTATGGGCTCAAGTGTTGGTGGTTGTAATAGGCAAAGAGAATCAGGACATACATAGATCGAGTCTATGTCACCTAAGATAAGGGGCTCATCACTAGCCAACTTCTCTGGAAGAAGTGAGATCAAAATTGTGTCATCCAAGGTGAGTGACACACCACTAGTAAGTTCTTCTTCCTGGAGTAGGGCCTTGGGAACAAACTCGGTGACTAAAGATTGTGATTCAGTGTGAGCAAGTGGAAACACCGCTTCGGTCGGGATGGGGGGATGAGGAGGATGAAACTCCTCCTCTTGGAGCTCGGGATTAGGAAGGAACTCCTAAACTGAAGGGAGTGTTATAGTGGAGGCTAGTGGGATCAAGGTGCTCGTAAGGGAAACGCCGAGTCTAGAAAGAGGAGTATTAATATTTTGAAGCCCGTGTTCCACTAGTTGATACGTAGTTGGGACGCAATCGGAAAAAATATATTGCTTGTGCATTGTCGTTTCAAGGTTGTGTTCATCGGTGCAAAACCCATTCAGATTCTACTTGAATTCTGCAGTGACGAACTCAATGTTTTTCATTAAGGTTTTTCATGCGCTCTTCAAAATTCTCCATTTTTAACCAAGGATTTAAAAAATACTTTTATATATATATAATGAAATCCTAACAAATAATCTAAAGTGACATCTTATTTTTTTAAAAAAATTGTTTAAAATGAGAGAATTTTCGAGTGGGAGAAAAACAATTTAATTTTAAAACTAGGGAATGATATTATTTCCTTCGTTCTTTCTAGCCTAAGAAGCACTGCATGGGTACGAGTGTCGGGTGCGTTGGGGTACGTATCCGGTACGGCGGTACGCCAAAATTTTAAAAATGATGGTACGGGTATGTTGGGATATGTTGTATTAAATGTAATAATTATATATATATATATATATATATATATATATATATATATATATATATATATATCTCACATCTGCTTCTGAAATTAGCAATGAAGCAACAGAAAACAATTAGTTTTTGTTTCTGAAATTAGGAAATCAGCAATTAAAAGGAAATAATTTGTTTTTGTTTATGAAATCAACAAATAATGAATTTGCAAATCAGTAAATAACAATAACCATTATGTTTCTGAAATCAACAAATAATGAATTTGCAAATCAGCAAATAATGAATTTGCAAATCAGCAAATAATGAATTTGCAAATCAGCAAATAATGAATTTGTAAAGCAGCAAATAACAGGAAACTATCTATTTCTGTTTTTGAAATCAGCAAAAGAAGATGAAGAGTAAGAAGAAGAAGAGGAGGAAGAAGAAGAAGAGGGGAGAGGAAGAAGAAGAAGAGGGAAGAGGAAGAAGACGCGCAGCAGCTTACGTCAAGAATGATTGGGAGACGGAGAGAAGGTTAGGAAAACGGCGAGAATGATCGATCGTCAAAAACGTCACGAGATCGACGAAAGCAGCCGACCGCAATAAATCGGCGAGAACGATCGATCGACGAACGCAGCACGATCAACGAACGCAGCAGACGGTGAGAACAATTGATGAGGGCAGAGGCTTACGATCGGGCAACAACGAGAAGAACGATCAAAACAGCGGAGCAGAATGAGAACGCACAGAACGAATAAGAGTTAAGTATTCGGCCGTCTGGTACGTGTACTCATACCAGAAACGCACCTGGTACGAGTACATGCCTCAATTTGGTGTATTTGTGCTTCTTAGGTTGTATATATGCACATGTATATAGTAAAAACAAAATAAAAAGTTTTAAATAAATTTTTTATAGTTTTAACGAAAAAAATATACTTAAATCTAATCAAACACCGCTAGTTGTATTTATGGATCAGAAAATTTTCTTTTATAAAAAGCATGCATAAATTTTTATTTGCATTAAAAAAACATACTCCTATCATAATATGCGGAACGATCTGCCAAGTCCAAGTGTATCTACAGACTAGACTAACAGGCGTATCCGCCAAGTATCAGATACGTACTGCTATCTGATATGTATCCGGTACGGGTACGTGACCCTCAAGGAAGTACCGGTGCTTCCTAGTTCCCAGCTGAGTGAATTTTATTTAAAAATTCTAAAGTTCAACTCAAATAAAAATGATATTATTTATTTTTTATTTTTTTAAAATATAGATTTAAATTAAAAGTAAATTCAATAAAAAAAAATTTTAAAATAGAAAAGAGATTTTTTTATATAAATATAAAATTTATAAACAAAAATATTTGAAATCCGGATCATTTGATTCACGATAAGAGCGAATCAACCTATCTTTGATACCAAATTGATGTAACCGAAGCTCTGATATTATATTTTAAATCTTTAAAATGAGATCTTTTAATTTTTGCAGAGGTATTGAAACTTTTACGAATAATATTGAGCAATACTCAATCCGGATTTTGCAAGCACGCAAAAATGTCTATCATTCAAACATTGATTCAACACAATTTAATATATTCCTCAAGCGATAACAAGAAGAACGAAGAATCACGATTTTGGAATTAATGATAAACAAGAGTTAATTTAGACAAGCAACTCTGATTTTTAAGGTTAAATAAAGATAAGCATAAAATTATTAGTACATGCTTTGGAGCAAATTGAGATAGAGAGGAGCCTCAAAAAAACAAGCTTTGAACTGATCTGCGAGCCTAGAGGGGGGACTTGCCTTCAATGGGGAAGAAGAAGACAGACCCAAATAGGCTATCAGCGAGTGGATAAGCACAAACGAAGGGGTTGCTGGAGTAGAAAGCTAGATCGGGGGACGACAGCAAAACTGGCGGGAGTGGGTGAGCCGCCGGCTGGGAAGAACTGCCGGGAATTGCTCATCGGAGCCCTCAGGTGCTGGAGGAGAGGTCGTTAGGCCTCAAGGTACTCACCGACGTCGGTGATGAAGTGGGAGGTGGGTCGTCAGGCGTCGGGCTGGGTGTCTTCGCCTGGCGGGCAGGAGTAACAAAAGAACTGAGTTAATTCTCAATTCCTTTATTATTTCCAGCAAGAATGATATCATTTCCAGCAGAGTCAATCGGCAAAGAATTTTTTTTTTGAAATAGAAAAGAGAATTCTTTATATATATATATATATTGAAATCCGGATCGCTTGATTCGCGATAGGAGCAAATAAACATACCCCTGATACCAAACTTATGTAAATCGAAATTCTCGATTCAATTTTTAAATTAATAAAATTCGATTTCGTTTTTAAAAAATGCAACACAAGGGAGATTTTCACAAGTAAAAATAAGTGAAAATTAGCTACAATCTCGCAAATGCGCCTATGAGCCTAGCAATCAAGCATATTTAACAATATGAATTAACACTTCCACAAGCTTGTGAACAAAAGATGAGCAAGAACGGTTTTCAAATTGATGACAAATAAGTAGACATGTGAATTAGGGCAAACAAACTCTGATTTTAAGGATCAAATAAATAAACAACATATTTTTTGACTAATCCGAAAGGAGCGTGTTGGTTTGGGAAATATACCTCAGCCCACAAGCAACAAGCTCAGGTTTCTTCCTTATGCTACGGGAATAGAGCAATCATAACCCTGAAGGCATGGACAAACACAGCAGGGGACCTTCCGGGTTCTTATTGCAGAAGGTGAATGGCGTTGTTGGCGGGTAACAGAGGAGAGAAGCTGATGTCGACGTTACTAGCGCACGGCGACAAGAAGGGGAGGAGTCGGTGACCTTCGAAGAAATGGCACAAGCGGTACTTCTGTGCGGTAGAGCAAGCCCACGCGATGGGAACGACGCGGAAGAACAAGGCATCGCTAGTTTGGGCGGAAGGCGTCGTCAGGATGTAACAATGGCGGCGTCTGGCAGGATTTTCGTCCGGCTTCGGTGTCTGGAATGGTGGAGGCGCGGTTTGCCTGGGCACCAAAGGCTAGGACTGGACAATCGGGAACAGAGAAGATTTTTGTGTACCGATTATTTCCAAGCTCCTGGAATAGGTGGCTGGTAGGTTTTTTTTAAGGAGATCTGATTTAGGTTAAAAAATGAATGATTTTGTTTTAGGAATAAGATTTCAAAGGGATCTCATCATTAAGAGTATTTTGCTTTAAACTACAATTTAGTGCATAACAAAATATGTTTTATTTTGATAAATCTTTGTTTGTGTTTGCCCTAATTAACATACTACCTAATTTGACGGATATTTTTATTTATGGACTTACTGGATGATCACCTCAATAAGCCGTAACCAGTGTGTGAATTAAAATACAAGTGCGCTAATACATGCGCTACAAATACCACAATAAAAAATGCGTGAAATAAAATAAGACACATGATGCGACACAGATTGCATCACCACCTCTAGAGATTTCCCCTAAGGCTATTGATTCTGTAATAGTTGAATAAGTTGTAGAATTTCTTGTTAATGTTAATTCTGAGAAAGTGGTTGTTCGTGAAAAGGTTGTTAGAGAAGCTGATAATGTTGTTGCTGACACTGTAGCTAAAGAAATGAGATTGTTTTGTTTGGAAGGAGAACATTTCCGATATTTTTGTGGGTGAAAATATAAATTTATCTAAAGAAACAATGGGTCTGGTTGTTACTGAGATTAATAAGTCAACAGAAAAAAGGTTCCCTAGTTGCAATTCTAATTTTGGACCTCCTCATGCCCGAGAAGTCAATGGTACCTTACTCTAGAAGGTTACTTACTAAAGGGGAGGATCCTGAGGGAATAACAGTTTTTTAGAAGGTTGTTGAGCCTCAACCTATACCAGCTCCCGTTTTTGTTTCTAAACCCCCTCTTGCCCTTTATCCAAAGGAGAATCCATTGGAAGGAATTTCACCAACCCAAGTGATCCCCAAGGAGCACATTTTGCACTTTGATCCTAAAAAGTCATGGTTGAGGATGTCCTATGCAGAGAGGAAATAATTTCAAAATGATAAGGAAAGGAAGCAATCAGTCCATGATGCAGAAATGGAAAGGAGACAAGAAGAGGCAAAGAGAAGAAGAGAACAGACCAGCAAAGCGGTCCAAGAGAGGATAAAAGAGAATGCAGGCAGAGAGAGATGGATCATCAGGAAGAAATGAGAAAATAAGAAGATGAGGCCAAGCACTAGAAGCACCTGAGGCAACAAAATCAAAATTTTATAAGGTTTTTCCAAGTTTTTTGACAACGAAACTTATTTGAACAAACATGTTGCAGCAGAAATTCCTTCCTTCCCCTCTGTCCCTCCTGAGTCTGATTTGTCCAGATCTGGCATTGGACTCTCTGAAGCTATCCCCCTGTACGTATTTGTTTTAAGCTTTCTTCTAGTTCTTCCACTCCTATCATTGCATACCCTCAAGATGATTTTGTGGTCTCTAAGAAAGATGAGGGTGCAGCATCTAATGATGAACTAGAGGAGATCCTGGAGATTCCTAATAAAATAAGTCAGATCTATCCGGTCTCTTTAAAGTGTTATCTAAAGATGAAGCTGCTCTTTCAAAAGCTTTGGCGATCAAGTCAAAATCTATGAGAAATCTAAGAAATAATAAATCTGCTAGGATGAAACTTAATCAAAAGAAAATAGATATTTGTAAAAAGTTTTTGCATCCTAATTATATGTACTGACACGTTTTATTGAGCTTGTAACAAGCTGGCATCTTTTTGAAATCAATAATGTTGTTAATTTTAACTGTCTACTTGTACTTTTTTTTTGTAATGTGTCATTCTCATGTTGTATGTATTTGTAATTGATATCATTGCATATCTCAATTATGTAAAACTTGCTCCAGCAAACAGGAGGATATTGTTGGGAAAATTTTATGTTGAATTATCAGAACAAGTATATTAATGCATATGATAATAAGTAAATAGCTCTATGTATTGTATAACTTAATGTACTTTAGTTGAGAATGTTCAACCTTTGACACTCAGAAGAATTAGAGAAGAATTTTAGAAGACTTGAAGAAATTGTCAATGGACGGTTGACATTCGCCGACCATGTCCATGAATTACCAACCATAATTTTTAAAAAAGCATAATCTAAATTTGGTTGCCGTTCGTCGACCGAGCCAAATACGACAGCCAATCGGGTCCCTTCCAATCAAAGATCATAGAACACTAAAGAATAGCTGATCGTCGAGCAACCGATCCAAGTTCGTTGACAGAGACTCGTTCAATTCAACAATCACGGAAAATCTTACAGAGAGACGAACGAAGATAGCTAATCATCGTTGACTACCAAGCAACCCACAATCGCTGACTGAAGGCCTTTAATTTCAAGCGCTCCCAAAATGAAGAAGTAAGAAGACCCAAATGGAGATTGCTGAACATCTTTCGCCGAGCGCTCTATCAATGATCGTTGAACACCATTCGTCGAGCGACCGATCCACGATCGCCGCCCGATGTTCTACTTTGACTAGACAATTAATATAGTTGTTACTGCTCCGGGAAAAGTAAAGAAACGTTACTATAGCCCATGCGACCATGCTTCTTGGAACTTGGGCTACGGCAATAAAGGAGATATATAAACCTCCAGGAGTACCTTTGAAGACAAATTTTACAACTCATGAAAAGAAGAAAGCTAGCAAAAAAGAAAAGCAAAGAGACAAAGAAGTATCAAATCAGAGAGAAGCTGAAGAAGAGCTGCAGGCTCTGATGATCAATTTTGAATCCACAAAAAATTTCATTGTAAACGGACATCATCTATGAAGTGCCTACATTGTAGAAAAGCCTATTATTTCTCTTTGTAAATGGTTCTTGAATCTCGCTTTAAAGGATTTTGTGTAATTTTCGGAGTTTCAAACAAAAATTTTATTGTGGTTGTCGAGTTTCAATCGCAAAAGACAATTGAGTTCTTGAATCTCTAATAGAAAAGACTCTGCCAGGTATAGATTGTGTTACGGGTCTTTTAATGACGTTATTTAGTATTAATTATTTCTTAATATACTTTTATTTTGTTTGAGTCGCGTTCTTATATGTCGTCGTTATTTATGTAGTATCCTTTTTAGCCGCATGTCAAAGTCTATCGTTCTTTCCTTTGACGCTCTTTCCTATTTATGTCAATTGTAAGTCCTATTTAAAGGATCCAGTGAGTCTTGTATTAGTATGAATAAAGAAATTCTATTTTTCCTAACACTAAAAAAGAACTTGGAAGCTCTCTCTCGAGCACGCTCCGCATAGGTAGTGATTAGTCTGATATTTATAGGGTTTTCAGACTCATCTGGGCTAATTTTCACGCGCATGCACTTCACTTTCAGGTCATTATTGTGTATATTTCACTTGTTCACGATTCTCACATGAAGTACACATTTTGTCCCATTGTGGGTTGCAATGGCGCACTACTCTGCTGGGGGTAAGTACATGGTGCTCCTCATGTCTTTACTTTGTTGTTTTTGGCTGTTATGTGTGTTGGTAACCTGTGCCCCAGCTTGTTGGTTTACATTGCAGGTGGGCAGATCCCCATTCTATTGGAATTCTAACCTGGAGAAATCGCACGGTCGTGCGTTTTCTTAACGCACGATTTCTTCGACCGTGCGCTTTGTTCGCGCACGGTCATTTTTGACCGTGCGTGAGAAAAATCGCACGATCTTCTCTCTTCTGTCTAAAAAATTATGATATTTTGCAATTTTCTAGATCGCATGATCGTGCGTTTACCTTCACACATGTTCTGGTCAACCGTGTATCTTTATTTCTCTCAAAATCATGAAAATATGTCGTTTTGTTTCTGCCGATGCGTTTTCTTCATGTATGGGTTGTTTTCCTCATGCGTGAGTAAAAATGCGCAGGCAGATTGTTTTGTCTAAAAAATTACGTTTTTGTTCCGCCCATGTGTTTCCTTCTCGCACGGTTGGCTCCGCCCGTGCGTTAGGTCGTGCGCAGAGGATTTTCTGACGTATTTTCTATTTAAGTCCCGATTTTTAGGTCATATAAAGCCATGTTCCAGGGAGGGCTCGTCCAACCGCTACAGATTCTGGAAATGATTTGGGAAGAGATTACTATGGATTTCATCACCGGGTTACCGCGCTCGCAAAGGATTTTATTGTATTTTGGTAGTGGTTGGCCGCCTCTCCAAATATGCTTACTTCCTTCCCCTCTGTCATTCATACACGACCGCCTCCGTGGCGGAGAGCCTCATCAATGGGATCGTGCGACCTCATGGCTTTCCTCGGTCGATTGTGAGAGACCACGACCTATTATTTTCGAGCACTTTTTGGCTGTCACTCTTCCGACTCTAAGGCATTCGTCTCGGCATGAGCACCACATATCACCCGCAAATGGATTGTTAATCTGAAGTTCTCAATCGGTGCGTGGAAACAAACCTTCGTTGCTTCATTGGGGAGCAACCTCGTGAGTGGGCCAAGTGCCTAAGTTGGGCTGAATACACCAAAAACACATCGTACCATCAAGCGGTCGACACAACTCGATTTGAGCCGGTCTACGGCCAGCCACCTCCATCGATCGGCTACCACCTTTTCGGGGAATGCCATGTGGAAAGCGGCGCGATATTTCCTTCCAAGAAGGTGAGAAGGTGTTCATCAAGCTCCGCCCTTATCGAAAACTTTTGGTGGCCCGCAGTCCTTGCCCAAAGTTGTCCCCTCGGTCTTCGGACCTTTCGAAGTCATCGCTCACACTAGTGACATTGCATACCTCCTTATGTTCCTAGGGAGATTGGGAGGCTTCTCATGCATGAATCATGATAGATGTGGTCGTCCTTCTCTGAGGAAAGCTCATGGTCAGATTGAGAAAGGTAGTCATGAGTTTTTAGATATAGTTGATCTCATTGTTGCGTGGTGGCGCGGGCATTCACCTCCATATTTATATCACTACTTTTTTCATTTGTTTTATATAAAATTGATTGATAGGAGATGGTAACAGCCTTGATCCTCTCCCACTCAATTCTTTAAAAAGTATACTTCTTCAATTTTTGAATTACATCAAGCTGAAGATATTGTAATGTTCTCAACAACAACACTCAAGCCTTTATCCAACTATAGCGGGGTCGGCTATATGGATCTTTTGTCGCCATTGTGCCCTATCTTTTGTCATAATCTCACTAATGTCAAAGTACATCATGTCTTTCCTTACAGTTTCATTTCAAGCTATGTTGCACCGACACCGACACAGGACACGCGATACGACACGACAGGACACGCGACTCGTCAATTCTCAAAAAATATCATATTCCGACACACTGGGACACGTATATTAAATGTTCATTTTTTATAATTATGAAAATCCTAAAACATTTAAAAAATAAAAAATTAACAATTGACAAATATTTAAATAAATTAAGTCATGTTTAAATATTACTCATCAAATATTCAAATGCAAAACTTAATAAATGATCAAAAAATGATAGAACATTAACACATTATTATTATATATCATCACTAAAAATAATGGATTCACATGCAAACTTTTTTTCCCACCTTCAATCTTCATTTTTTTAGAGAAAATATCTACGTCACCAGTAGATCCACTTTCACTACTTGAAATGCTAGAAAGGGGTAAAGGCACTTCCAAGACAAATTGCCACCCGCCTCAGCATGAGTAGCTAACTTAGGGACACGCGTGTCCGATTGAGAAGGACACGCGTGTACGATTGAGCGGGACACGCGAGTCCCGCATGAGCCAGCGTGTCGGATTTCCGACTAGAGTGTCGGATTTCCGACTCGAGTGTCGGATTTCCGACTCGAGTGTCGGATTTCCGACTTGAGTGTCGGATTTCCGACTCGAGTGTCAGAGAGTGTCGGAGAGTCGGACGAGTGTCGGACTCCCCGACACCGACACGATGGGTATTTTGAAGTGTCGGTGCTTCATAGATTTCAAGTCTTTATTGGTCTACCCCTCCCTTGTTTAACATGCCTAGTGACTAGACTCTCGCAACGCCTAACAGGTGCCTCTAATGGTCTCCTTTGTACGTGTCCAAACCATCTTAGACGAGCTTCTCGCATCTTCTATGCAATTGGTGGTACCCTGTCTTATCCCTGATACTTTCATTCCTAATTTTATCCAATCTCGTGTGTCTACACATCCACCTAAGCATTCTCATCTCCACAACTCTCATTTTTTGCTCATGCACACAATTCACTGCCCAACACTCAGAACCATAGAGCATCGCGGGTCTAATTGCAGTACGGTAAAACTTGCTCTTAAGTTTTAGTGGTACTTTACGATCACATAAGATCCCTGACGCGTCTCTCCACTTAAACCAACCCGCTTTGATTCTGTCACATCTTTATCAATACCTCCGTCTTTTTGAACTATCGATCCAAGATATTTAAAACACTCACTACGGGAAATATCTTGATCACCCAACTTAATAACGAATTCATGTGTCCTTCTTGTACTACGGGAAGATGTTGCAATGTTCTCAAGTGAAAAAAAATAAAGCAACATAAATCATGTCAAAAAACAATCTCTCGTTATTTACAACAGGCGAATGTGGAGAATAAAATCAAACAAAGGTAGGAATGAGTTTGCAAAATAAGTATTTATTGCTTAAATGTTGAAATATTTTAAATTACCGAAGCACAAACCGAAAAAGATCGGAATGAAGGGGCAGTCAATTTCTCTAGAACGATCATCAATTTAGGCTATGTTTGGCTCAGTTGCAGCGACAGGAGAAGTAGGGGTGGAAAACAGCTATAGAATAATCAATTGTCTTGTAGAGTGGTGGCAGAATTTGAATTGATCTTCCTGAGGATATACACAGCCGTCTCCTCATAGGAGTAGTCCGGGTGCAGATCCTCCTGAGGGACCTTCTCGATCACTGGAAAAGTCTCCAAACATCGATCCCAAAACACCCGGTGCGCCTCCGGTGATCTCAACTGGTAGCCCAACAACACCGCTCCATGGGGCGCAACAAGCGCATCCATGGCGGAGACCAGCTGGGCGGCGGAGTCCTCCATATAAACGACATCGGCGGCGACAACGAGGTCGAAGGGAGGGTTGAGGGAGCGGATCTGCTCTGCGTTGTTCCAGTACAGCTGAGCATGCTTTGGAGTCTTGGGAAGGGCATGGCGGTTGCGCTTGACGTTGCGGCGCAGGGCGGGGATGACGGGGGCGATGTCGGTGAGAACGATGTCGAGTCCGAGAACTGTGAGGGAAAGGCCAGCGGGGCCGCAACCGGAGCCAAGTTCAACGGCACGCTTTCCGGCAAACGAGAGAAGGTCGGCGTAGGGATTTGGGTTGATGGTGATGGAGGAAGAAGAAGAGGGCAACCAGCGTTCGGCGAACTTGGCGAGGACGAGGGAGCACGGCCAGACCGAGGTGCCGACTTGGAAGGAGCCGTTGTCCTGCTCAAATGAGAGTACGGCAACGCCGACGGGGAGATCTACAACCGGTGAATCTTTGAACTTCATTGCTGGTGGAGAATTGAAAGGTTCCACCAAAATATCAACTGGTCGAACCTTATGCATTTCACAGTAGGGGTGCAAATTTAGCCAGGGCCCGGTTGCCCGGCCCGGGTCTGTCCGGGCCCGAGCCCGAGTAGGCCTGGGTCTTGTTAGGCCCGGGCCAGGCCCGGCCTAAGGGGCCTCACCAGGCCCCCATATTTGGCCAGAGCCCCGCCTGGTGCCCGGTCCGAGCCAGGCCCAGACCTGGGCCCGGCCTGAAGCCTACTGGGAGCCCAGCATTATTTAAATGTTGGGCATGCTCGACGGCTGCCGCCCGACATTAAATGTTGGGCGCTGCCGCCCTGCATTAATGCTGGGCGCTGCCGCCCAGCAACCCTGCTAGCTGCTGCCAGCAGGTTAATTTTTGCGGCCTGCTTGAGCCATATTTTGTGGGCTCAGGCAGGCCCCCTTATTCGCATAGGTATGGGTCCGGCCTAGGCCCGTTATAAGAAGGGCCCGACCTGGGCCTGGAAGAAAAAAGCCTAGGCCCAGGGGGTCTGGGCCCGGCCTGGGCCCGACAGGCCTAATTTGCACCCCTATTTCACAGTGACCCCGATTGGTTCACCCTGCCGGTCTGTCCTCAGACAGAAAAGCTGCAATGCGCGTGCGTCCTGGAAGGGTCCCGGTGCACTGTGTGGCGCGCTCCCCAAAGTCGCACATGCGAAGAATTCACTAAGTATGTATAGAAGGACAATAAATTTAGAGTGATGTTATAGGTACACCTATTTTTTTATATACAACTAAAATATAAATGCAGCTCAATTTAGATATTTGCACACCAAACATATAATTGCACACCTAAAATAGATTTTTTAAATGAGTGCAATTTAAATTACAAAACCACTTAGGGGCACCCATCATGCTTTTGAGCTTTTATAATCATATCATTATCTAGTAATATTAGAAATTTCAAGACAAAAAATACAAGAAATTTGTAGCAGTAGGTCGGACAAAAATTAAGTTAACAAACATAAGATTCGTAACAGTCCATTAGACAAAATGAGTTAGCCAACTCTTAAACAACTACTATGGTAGCATATGATTGTTGAAGCCAAAAATTGACCTCTGTGGAGCTCAGGGTCCCAAAAGAGGGGTGACCGCGCACCTACTACCCTCAAGCGAACGATCTAGGAACAAGACTAGGATCACAAGGGACAGACTCAAGGTCTCAGCTTGGAGGTCCCACCGCATACCCGGAAGACTAACAAACTCTTCCCCTCCAAAGTCAAAGACTGAGCTAAGACACATTCGGAGGGCACTCTTGGCCGACCGGAACATTTAAGGAGGATCTCAAGACCAACTCTCTCCTATCCAGATATATCTCCTTGGGTCTATGCAAAATGCTCCTCACCCGCCCTACCAATGGCACAATCTCGTCGAACTATTATTCTTTACATAGCCTTAATTAGGCCGCCAACAATGTAATATAGGCCTCCTAGGGCCTGCACAAGGCATCGCGGGAACTTTAAATTACAGTAAAATAAATACCATACTTCGGCACGCAGGCCGGCAACATAAGCAAAATAGGCCTTCGAGGGTCGGCGTAACTTAGCCTTAAGCCCGCTATTCCCCGCTTGGTACTACAACACGTATACGCCGACGTCTCGACAAGCAGCGGCAAGCTAAACATCGGTTGACTAAAAGCAGACCAATTACATTGCACCTACCCCTTTTTCGAGTCTATGGTGCTTATTCCCTGCAAACGGATAATATACAACTTTCTCGGAGTCTTCTCCGGAAACTCCAAAACATCACCAATTCGGCTTACACATTCGGATGGGCTTCACACAGCATGCCTAAATCCGTACTCACGCTTCCGGATACTAAATGCAATTAACTGCGGGGATGTACACATCGATCCGTCGGAGAGCACCCTTCCCCCACACGTCGGTGGAGGGGAGCTTCCATGTAAATATGATAAATGAGGGTTTCACCTGCCCAAGAAGAAACTTTGTTACCCTTGACACGTGTTTTGACGGAGCCGCAACCGCATAATCGAGCCTCATGCAAGATATGAGGTTGCGGCTCCGTCAAAACACGCGTCAAGGGTAACAAAGTTTCTTCTTAGGCAGGTGAAGCCCTCAATTATCATATTTACATGGAAGCTCCCCTCCACCGACGGGTGGGAGAAGGGTGTTCTCCGACGGGTTGATGTGTACATCCCCGCAGTTAATTGCATTTAGTATCCGGAAGCGTGAGTACGGATTTAGGCATGCTGTGTGAAGCCCATCCGAATGTATAAGCTGGATTGGTGATGTTCTGGGGTTCCCGGAGAAGACTCCGAGGAAGTTGTATATTATCCATTTGCAGGGAATAAGCACCATAGCCCCGAAAAAGGGGTGAGTGCAATGTAATTGGTCTGCTTTTAGTCAACCGATGTTTAGCTTGTTGTCGCTTGTCGAGACGTCGGCGTACAGGTGTTGCAGTACCAAGCGGGGAATAGCGGGCTTAAGCCCAAGTTTCGTCGGCACTCGAAGGCCTATTTTGCTTATGTTGTCGTCCTGCGTGCCGAAGTATGGTATTTATTTTCCTGTAATTGAAAATGCTCGCGATGCCTTGTGCAGGCCCTAGGAGGCCTATATTACGTTGTTGGCGGCCTAATTGAGGCTATGTAAAGAAGAATTGTTCGGCGAGATTGCGCCATTGGTAGGGCGGGTGAGGAGCATTTTGCATAGACCCAAGGAGACACGTCTGGATAGGAGAGAGTTGGTCTTGAGATCCTCCTTAGATGTTCCGGTCGGCCAAGAGTGCCCTCCGAAGGTGTCTTAGCTCAGTCTTTGGCTTGGGAGGGAAAGAGTTTGTTAGTTTTTCGGGTATGCGGTGGGACCTCCACGCTGAGACCTTGGGTTTGTCCCTTATGTTCCTAGTCTTGTGCCTAAATTGTTCGCTTGAGGGTAGTAGGTGCGCGGTCACCCCTCTTTTGGGACCCCGAGCTCCATGGAGGTCAATTTTTGGCTTCAACAATCACATCAATTTTTAAAAATCTTGAGCTCAATTTCTTTTCAATCGTCTCGACCTGCATATGTTAAATTTACATAACAATTTTAATATGAATCACGTGACACAAAAAATAAAAGATACATTGTTATATCTCTACCTACTGTTTTACTTTTTTGCGATGAACATCCAAATGTAAATGTGATACTACTAATATCTGCACAAAAAATTTTATATTAGTATTATAATAAAACTTAGTTGTCAGTAAGAATGATTGATAATAAAAAGTTTACCTCATATCAGAGATCCGCCAAATTAATTTCTTCTTCATCTTGTTTCTTGTCGTGGAGAACTCTATCGCTTGAGATGTAATTAAAGTCCCACTCATCTGCTACTGGATCATGATATCTCATCCACATAGAGATCACTAGCGGTAGCGGGCAACCATCGCGCATCAACAAGTGAATGTAGTGGTTATTATTGACAAATCCAATAAAGATAGTCTTCCGGCTTGTTCGATGGGCAGTGTGTAAAGGTAGGAATGTGAAAGACTGAAATTTTGAGTAATGAACTACAACCACATTATAACATGATGCGATCACCAATCCCATGTCCGACCTTGTCATCCACTTGTCCAATGGAGCTGGCACCGAAGTACAATCCAAAGATAACAATAGTTCTGCACGTCTCACATTTCCAAATAGATTGTTGTATTGAATTTCACGACTTTTCATCTCTTTTGCTAAGTCCTTTCGCACTTGAAACCAATTATCACCAATATTTAGTGCATTGCTAACCACTCTGTTGGGTCCGACGTTCCTTCACTTGACCCGTGGCGCTTTGCTACTTATTTAAGAAATTGAGTAGCGCCCTCTCTAATAGTCCAGGCTTTTGGTGTAGTTGGGTATGCGCTTGATCCTTCAATTGGTATCAGAGGAGGTCACGGGTTCAAGACCGGGGGGGGGGGGGCGCTATTAAATCTCGATTTTTTCCCTTCTACCTGTGTGGGTTCGGCGGGTCAGGAAACCGTGGACATGTGGTAACCCCACCTCTGAGCTAGGTGGGCCATGTGGTAACTTTACCTCTGAGCCGACGGGTTGTGCTAGACGCCGGGGGGGGGGGGATTGTTGGGTCCGGCGTTCCTTCACTTGACCCGTGGCGCTTTGCTACTTTTAAGAAATTAAGTAGCGCCCTCTCCAATAGTCCGGGCTTTTGGTGTAGTTGGGTATGCGCTTGATCCTTCACACTCGATAGCCACAATGCCAATCACCAACTACATTTACTGCATCTGTTATATGATTAGATATATATGAAGGCATTTCCTTACAGATGTATTCAACAAACCTACTTGTATTCACACTTCTTCTTGGAATCAACTTCTTTGCTTTTGAGGGGAGGTTCTGTTCCTTTTTAAGACATGTTCAAACAAAGAAAGCTCTTTTTTTGTAGATTTGTATTCTGCCATATTTTTTTTATAACTTCCACGTGGCCTTCTTTTCAATCTAAAGGGTATCAACGGTTTTTTTGTTTTAGTTGTGGTAGGTTCCATTATCTCATGTAACTTTTGTTTCATCTCATTCGTTGAGCATCAGGTATACTATTGTATTGCTTTAGTAAAACGTCCAACACAACTTCTATTACATTCAATGAGTCATTCTCCTCTTTTACTTGAGTTGCACCAAATGTTGTAGCTTTCAAGGTTAGTTGCCTCCAATGTTTATGCACCATCCATAATGGAAATGCAGCAGATTGATTCATATAAATCACTAATTCATGAGAACAAGCCAAGCCCATTGTATACCTTACTTTGTGTAAACATTATTTAGATGTCAGATGGACACTCTTCACCATTCCTTCTTCTTTTTTTATTATGTTCAATGCCGCAATCGAAACAAAACCAATCAAATCTTTATATAGTGGTCCTCTAAAACTGGTTTTTACTTATATCGAACTTTGCCCAAAAGAACGCTTAATCTTAGTGTGTTGTAGATTTAGCATTTTATTAAATGTTTTCCAAATAGAGGTTAAATTACAAACATATACTTCTAAAAACCTCTTAAGGTGGCTATGTCTGCATTCTACACGGTTGGTGGTTGAGTTTCCAAAATGCAACAAGTTGTCAATCCAAGCTGAGACAAAGTACTTTCTGTATGGTTCTATCCAAATTGTCATCACATAATTTACAACGTTGGGATATTTTTCGGAGTACTTAGCTAACATAACATTCAAATGTATGTTGTAATCACTAATAGTTGATGAGTTCACCAACGTTTTCCATTCTTGTAAAAACACTTCACATTCCTTACCATGCTTGAAAAACTTCTTGCAATGTGCTAAAATATTGTGGCTAATGTGCACCTGACATAATAAAATTCTTGTTTGAGGAAAAGTTACTTTTATGGCATTCATTAAGCCGACTTCCCTGTCAACTACCATTACATTTGGCAAAGAAGTTGCGTCCAGTGTACTTTTAAAACAATCCAAAGCCCATTTATAACTACCTTCAGTTTCATTTGATAGAAAAGCAAATGATGAGAAAAATGTCATATTGGTAGATGTCAAACCGACAATGGATAGTAAAGGTAATTTATAACGATTCGTCTTATAAGTGAAATCCATGACAAAAATATCCTGAAACATATTGCTGAGCTGAATAGAAGTAGGATGTGCTCAACTATCGACAATGCATGCTCCACATTCATTTTAATCTAAACATACAAAAAAATGATAAACAACATTATATAACCAAAGTGATCACAAATATACAACCCTTAAATCAAAAATAATGTTCTTCAATCGAAAAAATGGAGGTACAAATATAACATAAACATTATACCTTGATAAAGGCCGACTAAGTGGAATATAAGAGAAGCACCTTCGGATTGAAGAAGAAACATAAATATGGAGTAAAAATCCGCCCAAAGTTAGAAACCCTAACCATATGGAGAACCTTAAATCCTAAAAAAGATACACGGGAGAGAAGATATTGAACTATTACCGGTAATCTCTCTGATTTTTCCGGCGAAATAGGCGACCGGAGGTGGGGATTAGGGATTCGGCGAGAGAGGGAGGCAAAGGGCTTCAGGCGGGTGCAGTTCGCAAAAAATAGGAGCACACCAGTGTGCAGGTATTGCTGGGAGAGAAGACAACCGGCCTCCTGCGATTTTCCGGCAAAATAGGCGGCCGGCGGTGGGTATTCGGGCAACGGCGAGAGAGGGAAGCGAAAGGATGTGGGAGGCTACAATTCGCGAAAAGGAGGAAGTCAGTGTGCGGGTATTGGTAGAGGAGATTAGGTTTTAAGTTGTTAACACCAGTTTTTTTGGTATGCCTATAACCAAATTTGGAGTGCCTATAACAACACTCTAAATTTATATTTGTATAAAGTGTAATCAGGTGCAAACTGCCAATTGACAAAATTAAGACTCTATTTCATTGAGTTATTACTGAGAAAAAGTTGTTGATAGAAAAAGTGTTAATTCTGAAAAATAGAATTTTGTTAAAGAAATATTTAGTTGAAATGCAAATTTCAAAACAGAGTTTAGAAAATGTTGTTTGAAAACAAAAAAGAGTTTTAAGTGAATTTTTTTTGTCATAACTTAGTAATCAACCAATAAATATATGGAAAAAAAATTTTGATAACATAACACCCAACACAAAATATTGTTTCATTCAGACAATTTTTGGAACAAGTACCCCCGCAATTTCTGTCTACGCTCTACCTTCATACAACTGATCTGCTATAATATCGCATAGTGCGATCATCTCCTCTACACCACCTGCAGTGTCAGAGCCTGTTTTTTGCCGCCTTTGAGAGATCATCTCATGATCTCGTCCCCCTTGCTTGCACTCAATAAAATCAATATCCACATGCGAAGGGTGCCGAAGAATGAAATTATGCAGAGCCATCTTGGCAATCACAATAGATGCGTGTTTGTCAAAGTCATAGCTTGGCATGTACCGCAGTATGACTCACTTCTTCTTCCAAACCTTGAATGATCGCTCTATCACACTTCTAAGCGATGAGTGTGCATGATTGAACATCTTTCAACGTCCTTCTACTCGACGACCACCACAAGCAAAGTCTGCTAGTTGATACTGTGTATCTTGATATGGTGATTTCAAGTAATCTCTTTATAAAGGATATCTACAATCAACCACGTAATATTTTCCTGAAAATTACTAAAAATTACTTTTCAGAACCAAAATTTTTATTAGTGATAAATAGACAAAAAAATTAGTAGTTACCTAGAGGTGGATGAGAGAAGTTATAATGGGGATCGCTTATGACATAATTGAAAATGCGGCTAACATGTGTTAGTCCCTCACAACCGATCATAACGAAAGTGAAGCACATATTAAAATCATTAAAAGCCATGACATTTTGAGTTGGACTACCACGTCTCCCAATAGGGTACTTGAATTCCAACTAGTATACATGCGTCAACATGTCTTCAATCTATTGCTCCAATGCAATCTTTAAAAAATGCATGTAATATCTATCATATAGAATCTCTGGTAGACTGTTACTGAAGGATCTATTTGACAGTTGAATCACTTTCTTCACAAGTGCAATAACGCGCGAAGACCACGAGAAAAAAATCTGCCAATTGTCTCTATTGAGTGTTGAAAGCGCTTGCATGTTTTTCTCATTGATTTATTATGCAACAATATGTATACTGTCAATGCTAGGACTTCTCTAGATGCAGTCCTTCTTATTCCCCAAAATCTACACTTCTCCTCCAGTGAATGCAAAAAATCCATAAATATTTCTTAACTCATCATGAAAGAGTCATGAAATTTCACTTGTGGCCCACAAAGTAGCTCTGTAACCCATTTATCACCTCTTTGTTTTGAATTCATGTGTGGAACTGCAAGGTGTAACAGAGAGGTATACTCGGATACCAAACATATTGCTAACCACATTTTGATGATAGGCAATCACAAAATTTCTTCTAGTAATATCTTGCTCCTTTATGGAATTGTCAGAATCATCGCTAGACATATTTTGTTAATAACATGCATTACCAATAATTATTATCGCAAAAGTAAAAAAATCAGAATAACATAACAAACATAATAGAAGATGATATCATAGTAGAGTCCACATCAGAGCAACAGAACAAGCATAACAAAAAATGGTATCATAGTAGAGTGCATATCAGAACAACAGAACAAACATAACAAAAAGATGATATTAAAGTAATGTCCACATCAGAACAACAGAATAAACATAACAAAAGTTAACCCCACTACTTCCACGGATGAAGCGGTTACGCGACCACTTTACGTTCATGTCATCCGGAAGACAGAAGAAAGTCTCCTTATGATTTTTGTCCATAAAATATGCGATGGAAAAATCATAGAAGTCTTCACCAGTCTGCACTTTCGAGTATGTGGCTAATTTGTCTAATGCCCCACGAATGCTAAACTCAGAAGAAGTTTTTTGGGTGGCTCCTGGATATATCGATTAATGGTCTTAGAAGACTCCGTCAAATCTTCTAAAACTGAGCTAACGAGTTTGTTTCTCTTTCTTCCTTTTTTTGCTAACTTCAAAAGTTGTTGGGATCTCACATGGCGGTGGAACTCCGCTGACCTCAATGTCTTCATGTTCACCATCTGGCATTCCTCTTTCATCAATAAACTCTAGGATCTCATTCATGGTGTTGGGGGTACAAGCATGATGTCTTGTCGCGACATCAGAACTGAACATCATGTTCAGTTTCTCCTTTAACTTTGGCTGGATTCCTGAATACCAAAATTTTTTTGTCGCTGGAACAACCTAAAAATTACACATTTTTAAAATCAGACGGTGATAATTAAAAAAAAACTAAAACCATTTTACTTTAGTAAATGAATACCTTTAATCTTTCATCCCGCCAACTCGTCTAAGACGTCTATAGTCTTCCTTGATGTATTCTAACGTAATATGGTCTCATCACATTTCAACTCCGGCCATAATTTCCAACCTAATATGGTCTAAGAATGAAATTTTGCAGAGCCATCTTAGCAATCACAATAGATGCGTGTTTGTCAAAGTCATAGCTTGGCATGTACCGCAGTATGACTCACTTCTTCTTCCAAACCTTGAATGATCGCTCTATCACACTTCTAAGCGATGAGTGTGCATGATTGAACATCTTTCAACATCCTTCTACTCGACGACCACCATAAGAAAAGTCTGCTAGTTGATACTGTGTATCTTGATATGGTGATTTCAAGTAATCTCTTTGTAAAGGATATCCACAATCAACCACGTAATATTTTCCTGAAAATTACTAAAAATTACTTTTCAGAACCAAAAATTTTATTAGTGATAAATAGACAAAAAAATAAATAGTTACCTAGAGGTGGATGAGAGAAGTTATAACGGGGATCGCTTATGACATAATTGAAAATGCGGCTAACATGTGTTAGTCCCTCACAACCGATCATAATGAAAGTGAAGCACATATTAAAATCATTAAAAGCCATGACATTTTGAGTTGGACTACCACGTCTCCCAATAGGGTACTTGAATTCCAACTAGTATACATGCGTCAACATGTCTTCAATCAATTGCTCCAACGCAATCTTTAAAAAATGCATGTAATATCTATTATATAGATTCTATGGTAGAGTGTTACTGAAGTATCTATTTGACAGTTGAATCACTTTCTTCACTAAGTGCAATAGCGCGCGAAGACCATGAGAAAAAAATCTGCCAATTGTCTCTATTGAGTGTTGGAAGCACTCGTATGTTTTTCTCATTGATTTATTATGCAACAATATGTATACTGTCAATGCTAGGACTTCTCTAGATGCGGTTCTTCTTATTCCCCAAAATCTACACTTCTCCTCCAGAGAATGCAAAAAATCCATAAATATTTCTTAACTCATCATGAAAGAGTCATGAAATTTCACTTGTGGCCCACAAAGTAGCTCTGTAACCCATTTATCACCTGTTTGTTTTGAATTCATGTGTGGCACTGCAAGGTGTAATAGAGAGGTATACTCGGATATCAAACATATTGCTACTACCACATTTTGATGATAGACAATCACAAAATTTCTTCTAGTAATCTCCTGCTCCTTTATGGAATTTTTAAAATCATCACTAGACATATTTTGTTAATAACATGCATTACCAATAATTATTATCGCAAAAGTAAAAAATCAGAGCAACATAACAAACATAATAGAAGATGATATCATAGTAGAGTCCACATTAGAGAAACAGAACAAGCATAACAGAAAATGGTATCATAGTAGAGTGCATATCAGAACAACAGAACAAACATAACAAAAAGATGATATTAAAGTAATGTCCACATCAGAACAACAGAATAAACATATCAAAAGTTAACCCCACTACTTCCACGGATGAAGCGGTTACGCGACAACTTTACGTTCATGTCATCCGGAAGACACAAGAAAGTCTCCCTATGATTTTTGTCCATAAAATATGCGATGGAAAAATCATAGAAGTCTTCACCAGTCTACACTTCCGAGTATGTGACTAATTTGTCTAATGCCCGACGAATGCTAAACTCAGAAGAAGTTTTTTGGGTGGCTCCTGGATATATCGATTAATGGTCTTAGAAGACTCCGTCAAATCTTTTAAAACTGAGCTAACGAATTTGTTTCTCTTTCTTCCTTTTTTTGCTAACTTCAAAAGTTGTTGGGATCTCACATGGCGGTGGAACTCCGCTGACCTCAATGTTTTCATGTTCACCATCTGACATTCCTCTTTCATCAATAAACTCAGGATCTCATTCATAGTGTTGGGGGTACAAGCATGATGTCTTGTCGCGACATTAGAACTGAACATCATGTTCAGTTTCTCCTTTAACTTTGGCTGGATTCCTGAATACCAAAATTTCTTTGCCGCTGGAACAACCTAAAAATTACACATTTTTAAAATCAGACGGTGATAATTAAAAAAAAACTAAAACCATTTTACTTTAGTAAATGAATACCTTTAATCTTTCATCCCGCCAACTCGTCTAAGACGTTTATAGTCTTCCTTGATGTATTCCAACCTAATATGGTCTCATCACATTTCAACTCCGGCCATAATTTCCACTCCTTCAAGTGATCCCATTTATTTTTTAGTTGGTCCTTATTTTATTTTTCCCCTGTATGTTCTTCAAATTTTTTCATAACATTTCTCCAACCCTCTTTCTTGAAATGTGTGGTCGATCGATTCTCAAGCTCTATCTCTTTGATTCATATATCACAGAAAAGCATAACATCCGTAATGTCCCAAAAATTAGCCATCCTGCCATCTTTTGTTTTGACCATCCTTAAGAAACAAACATATACATATTTACGAACAATTTAAAAACTATTAACATTTACACAACCACATCCATTCACACAACTAATAAACCACACATACAATACATAATACATACACAACACATCCATAATTAAATACAAATAATTTATGGAAATCAAGAATTTACAATAAATTTTACAATCCAACAATAAAAACAAAACACACATACACATTAGAACATACACACATACACATTTATGAACCAAAATGAGGGGATTTCTATTTTCATGAATGTTGAACCTATTGTTTTCACATATATATTCAACAAAAAGATTTACTATAGAGGACTCATCAATTTCTGGATAAATGTTACTATTTGCAAGGACTCATCAATCTACAGTAAACAATTGGTGATGAAATCAATAAGAAAAAGAACTTAACAGGCTAAAATTGAAGAAAACAACAACTGGCATGAAAAAATTCTGGAGAAAACTAGAGAGTAGTACATTCGTAAGACAGTAATGCTAGTAACAAAAAGGTGGAGAGAAGTCAGTAATGATTAAAACGGAGAAATGCAAAAATCCTTAAGTAATGATTGTAACGAAGAAAACAATAACTCCAGTTTTCTCCCAAAAAATTACTATCAGAAATGCTCCCAAATAATCACATAACAAAAGCACAATACAATAGTGAAGAAGAAGGAGGATACCTCACACACAATACCACAATCGGAGAGAAGAACTGTGTATGATACCACCATCGGAGAGAAAATATGTGCATGTTACCACCATCAGAGAGAAGATCTGCGCAAGATTGGAGAAGATCTACAATTTCATCTCATGGCGGTGGTTGTTCGTCGTTGCCGACAGGAAATACAATGCCAAAAATGCCGAAATCCAAACCGGCGCGGATGAAATGAGAGAAGAACGAGACATACAAAGGATAGGGAGATTGAGGAATGTCAGAGCAGTGGTTGTTCGCCGTCGCCGGCATGGAAAACAACAGCGAGCGAGGTGTGGATCGGGAAATCGCAGGTCGCAGGGATAGGGATTTCGGGGGCAGCTGCTTCTGCAACTCAACGCAATATAAAATAGCGGACGACAACTAGTATAAAAAGCGAAATTTTGAAATCGGCATCTTTAAATTAAGCTGCGACAAATGCAGCTTATTCTCAAAATGACGGTCCGTTTCCACCGCATTGCAGGCACAAAGCCTAACCAAACGCCACCTAAAACGACTAAGTTAAATTTTTTGTGCGTTGAGAAGAATTTGATGCATGACGACTAACACTGTACTTCGAGAAGTAATCGACGTACATTGAGAAGTTAACTTCATGTGTCGAGAAGTAATCGACGCAGATCAAAAGAAATGATCCCTCCTTACGTCGTGATCTTCATTAAAGGAAATTTTGCTCATATCACAACTATTCAGCTTACGTCGAATTCTGTCTACTCAACAATTTGACTTACGTCGACTAATATTTGTCGCATAAGTAATATAACGTGGAATTCTTTATTGTAAAACCCCCCTACCGGAACACAAGACACGACTGAGGGGAATTTTATGCCCAGAACAACCGCCTTGTGATAGCATCAACACACGAGCTAATCTGTACCATAATCACCTATTCTGCCTGCTAATTTCGATATCTCAAATGCCAACCCAACAAGTAGAAGAATACTGAAGTCATGATTCACATAAAGTAAAATGTCCAAAACAATACATCATTATAAGAAGCTATATCAACTTCTTTAATATTAGAGTAGACAAACTGCCCAAAGGCTACATCATAACGCTCAAACTCACATCGGTCATAAAAAGAAGTGAGGGTATCGTCGCATTAGGCCCCGTCCTCCTGGCTTAGCTGCCCTCCTACACAAGGCGCTGATGCCACACCTGTGGGGTATCCTCCTAAAATGGTAGACGTAGCAACTGTTACTCATAAAGACTAAGTGACTATCACATCCACTCACCCCGGGGACTCTTAGGCACCGAGTAGAGGAAAAGAAGGAGGAGCTCAATATAGTAGTATTATATATATCAAATCAAATGACATATAAGCATTATGTATCCAACAATACAAGTATAAATAGCGCATAAATGATAAGCATGTAAGAGTAATAGTAATCAATATATAAAATGGTACATCTACACTAACAACATATCAATCATAAGTACATAATTTAACTTAACTTATAAAAATGGTCATACGATTTATAAGTTAAGGATCGGTTACATCAAAGTAACTCATAATATAAAGTGGCATATAAATTTATATGATGAGGATCTTATGCGGTGCAATGCAATTATATGAAATGAATGTAGTATGATGACTCACCCATGCACACACACATACACACACTTGCTATGTTGACATAGACCTTTAGTTCCCACTTTTTGAGCAGGTAGCTAACCTCTCAGGCATCAACCATCGTGGACTAACGGTGACAGTAGAGCGGGCGTCTCCACTACTAAGCAGGCATACACACTACCAGACCTAGGCCTCTGTATGCCTTAACGCTAAGAACATAACAACGGAGCCTCTGCATACTACAGCTCAGAAGGAGTCTTCCAAAGCAAATCACGAAAGAACCAAGCCCAACTGCCCACTGGCACGAAAGGAGCCTTTGGTAGTGAAAACCAAAGGACCAACCCAACCGCTCAAGGTCTAACTGCTAGCTCCCGTCAGTATGACGACTAGCATGCCCGTAGACCTGCCACCAAATCCTCAATGTAGGATCATGCATCGTATGTCAATACACACCAAACCCATGCAATTCACATTTACCATTCCATCATGCATTCAAGGGCTCTAACCAAGTCCGTTCATATCATAACCAACACCTTGCTCCAAAGCACACAAGGGTCCATATTTAACATAGGATGACAATCCATCCTAATTACTATACCAATCACTCACTGCTACCCGTGGGGAGTTATAATACTCTAACTAGTGGATTATACCAGTCATTCCTTCAATACTTGAGATCAAGGTTAAACTCATCATATGACCAGGGAGGTATACCTCATCCAACCCTTTCTAGAATTTATCACATGTATATGCATCATAATTATTTAATCATCTCTACCAAACTTAGTTTCACAAACCTCCAAGTACTCATGATGAAATCACTAAAATGCACTTATTTTATAATATTTTAGGATGCTTTTCACAGTTTTTTTGAGTTTATTGGTACGTGCATGTTTATTTATTTCATCGCGTCTTTTGTTATATTTTATGAAAAATGATGCTTTTCATGATAGTTTTTTTTGTTTGTGTGATTGCAAGTTTTGAAATAAGGAGGTCAACGCGCGGTAGAAATTTTGAACGAAATAAAAGAGAAAAAAAAGTGTCGAACCTTGGAAGATCACGACGACGATCGAGTGGAGATCAATGGTTCAACACCCACTTTGAGTGTTGACGGGAGTCAACACAAGGAGGCTAAAATGAATTCAGCACACCTTGTATGCTGAATCATTTAAGCTGGGTATTGACTTAATCAACTCCTTGAAGCCCTGAAATGAATTTAGTGTACATGCATGGTTCACGCTGAATTAATTTCAACGGATCATATTGAATTAATTTCAGCGGTCGTTGAATTAATTTCAGCGGTCGCTGAATTAATTTCAGCGGTCGCTGAATTAATTTCAGCGATTAACGCTGAATACATTTCAGCGGTTTTGGCTGAATTCATTTCAGCGAGTGGCGCGAGATTTATTAAAGGATGTCGTTACACATTTTCTCGCTCGAAGTTTTTTAGCTAATTATAGAAGTTTCTTTTCCTATAAATCTAGGCTTCTTAGTGAGGGAGGGTACCAAAAAAAGATAAAATATCTGAGCTAAGTGAGAGTTCTCTTGCCTTGTATTTGTGAGGTTTTTTTGAGAGACATCATTGTATCATTGTATGAGAGGAACCAGATTTGGAGGAAGCTCATGTATGCGCTACGCGCAAGTTTGTAAGTCTCCATTGTTAGATCAATAAAATTATTTCTTTGCAATGATTTTCTCCTACGATGATCTTTCATATAGTTTTTGTAAAACAAATCATGTGTGAGCAGTCTTATCTTGTTTTGAGTGCAGTATGATTATTTATTTAATTATATGATTATTTTTATTACTCATCGCTCAATCATACGAATTGCATCCGAAAATTCTAATATAAATCTTTGATATTTTGTGTAGTCTACTGCGCATATTGCATTCCTCCGAAAGTTCGATGCTATATAACGCAATTGCATATCAAATATTCTTAGTGATTTAAGCAAATTTTCGGACTCATTCGTGGCACTCTCTATCGATTTCGATCATCTAATTTTTGTCTTATATTGCTCGCATATATTACATGCTTAAGCAATTTTGATGTGATATGTAGAAAGTAATAAAATAAAGGGTTTTTTTGTGAATCATAACTTAGAATATCATTTCATGATGCGATGAATTATTACTCCTAAATTCATATATTAAATATTTTAATTATAATTGCACCCAAAACATATTTCTAAAAATTTTCTTTCTCAACTTAAGATCTCGTTTTTAAACAAATCAATCAAACCTGTTATTTATAGTTCGCCTGGATTAAAGAAAAATTGAACTTCTCTATGGATCGACTCGTACTTGCATATGTATTATAATTGTACACCGTGCATTTGCGGTTTTTATTACTTGAAATTTTATTGCACTTTATAAATTTCAATTTTAAACTGCTTATCATAATGTATTGTTAGTTTAGTGCATTGAAAATTTCCCATCAAGTTTTTGACGCCGTTTCCAGAGAAGTTTTTATTTCTCTTTAGTTCTTCGAATTATTAGATTAAAAAATAATTATTATAAAAAGGGTTAATTAATTTACATTTTCAAAATTTCCTAACTAGTTGGTGTTTAGGAAAACGGTTAGGGGTGAGACAGTATCCACTGAAAGGAAGGTGGTGTCTAACAGTACATAGTGCGACCACTAACCTTACGTTTACCTACCTGACAAATTTGTGAAATTTAAAATTTGTAAATTTCATCTTTATATTAAGCTTATTTGTTGGTGTCTAGGAAAATGGTTAGGGGTGAGCCAGTATCCCCCAAAAGAGAGGTGGTGTCTAACGATACGTAGTGCAACCACTAATCTTACACTTACCTGGCTAATGAGTAGACGAGATATAAAATTTGAAAATTAACAAAAAAAAACATTTATTAGAAAATATATCTAAAAGATTTTTTTCTTAAAAATCAATTTAGTTTGAATCATCAATCTTCATCCTCATAGTGTATGCACATTTGGACTAGAGATTTGACAAAATGCTTAATAAGAACTGAATTTGAAATTTTAGTTATGGCTGAAGCGAATCCAAATGTTGCTCTACGTGATAGGTGTTATCCAATGAGAACAACACTACCTTCATGTATTAGATTACCTATATCTATTGCAAATATTTTTGAAATAAAACCTCACTACCTGAATATGCTGCCAAAATATCTAGGAGCCGATAACGAAGATGCGTATATCTTTATAAGTGAATTTGAAGAGGTTTGTTCTATGATGAAATTGTAAAACTTAACTGAAGACGCACTTAAGCTTTGTTTCCTTCCCTTTGCGCTAAAAGATTACGCTAAGAAATGGTTGCATAGTTTACTCGTAGATTCTATAAATACTTGGGATGAGTTTATTAAAGTATTTCTTAAAAAATGTTATCCTAATCATAAAACTGCAAAGATTAGGTATGAAATAAATCAATTTTCATAAATTCATGGGGAAATATTTTGGAAGTATTAAGATAGATTCAAAAATTTGTTAACATTATGCCCTCATCATACTATAGAAAAGTGGAGACTATGTCAAATTGTTTACGAAGGCTTAAACTTTAACACAAAAACTATGCTAGAATCTATGTGTCAAGGAAATTTTATGGGTAAAAATGAAGATGAGGCTTGGGAATTTTTGAAAACTTAGCGGAAAAAACTGGGCAATGGGAAGAGAGTTCTTATGATAGGTCTAATAAATCGATTAATGAAAAATCAATAACCTATAAAAATGGTATGCATGTTATTGACCTTACTACTGCGTGTGAGGCTAAGATCGACACAATTTTCCGTAGATTAGATGAATTAGACATTAAGAATAAACAAATTAATCAAATTTCTATATGTTCTAATTGTTAAGATCCATCACACATAGGAGAAGAGTGCCCTTATTTAGAAAGTAATTTAAATTACGAACAAATGAATGCTACCTTTCAAAACCCCAAGAATGACCCATATTCTCAATATTATAATCCAGGTTGGAGAAATAATCCAAATTTTTCATGGAAGAAAAATGGTAATTCAAACTTTCATTCACAAAATAATAATAACAATAATATTAATAATCCTAACTCTAAGCCATTAAATCAAAATTTTAAAGAACCGTAATTTCAAAATTTTAATAATTTAAATTCTAATCAACAATTTCAACCTCCTGGATTTAATAATAAAAGTTTTGATTTAGAGAAAAATGTAGAAGGTTTAGTGAAAACAACATCGCAAACATCTGATGCCCTAACTAGATTCATGTAGACATCTAGTCAAATAATGAGTACTAATTCACAAGCCATAGCTAGATTAGAACACCAAGTTGGGCAAATTATATCTCAAACTAGCGAGAGAGAAAGAGGAACTTTTCCTAGTCAACCCATCACTAATCCAAGAGATCCTAAGGCAGTAAACCGTATAAAAGAGAGTCAAGTCAATGCTATAACTTTTTTAAGATTTGGTAAAAAAGTGGATAATAAAGTAGATCAATGTAATGAGAAGCCTAAAACCACAACTGAAATAAATTTGAATAATGAAATACCTCTTGAAAAACCAATTGAAATATCATCAAATGAGAATAGAAATCAAGAAATAAAGGCTCCTTATCCACAAAGATTAAAAAATAATAAAAACTCCGTGCAAATGAAAAAAATGTTAGAGGTTTTCAAGCAAGTAAAAATTAATATTACTCTTTTTGATGCAATTTAACAAATTCCAAATTATGCAAAAAAATTTAAAGATTTATGCACCAAGAAGAAACAAACTCATGTACCTAAGAAAGTATTTTTAGCCTCTAATATATCAAATGTCTTAACAAGCACAATCCCCGTTAAATACAAAGACCCTGAATGTCCTACCATCTCATGTAGTATAGGGAATAATTTATTAATAGAGCCTTATTAGACTTAGGAGCTGGGGTCAATTTGCTTCCTTATTTTGTTTATGAGCGACTTGACTTAGGAGAATTAAAACCTACTAAGGTCACTCTTCAACTAGCATACCGCTCTATTAAGATACCGAAGGGAAAATAGAGGATGTACTAATTAAAAAAGGGGAATTCATCTTTCCAGTAGACTTTATAGTACTATAGACAAAACCAGTTGCTAACACTCGTTGTCAAATACCTGTCATTCTCGGACGACCATTTTTAGCTACATCTAATGCGTTGATTAATGTCGTAATGGATTAATGAAATTATCTTTTGGAAACATGACAATTAATTTGAATATTTTTAATCTAAATGGGCAATCACATGATCAAACATTAGATGTAAATATGATTCAAGAATTATAAGATGAAGATGTAGAAGAATTGGATGAGGAAATATTTGATAAAAGTTTTGAAGAAATTTTTGAAGATGAGATTGCACTATTAAAAAAACTTAATACATAGGATTTAATGTTTGCTCATAGAGAACCATTTCCGGAACCCTAGAGTGAAGAGATTAGGCCCCCTAGCCTCTCTTCCATGATCAAAGCACCTAAATTAGAACTTAAACCATTGCCCGACCATTTAATATATGCTTATTTAGGTGAAAAAGAGACACTGTTATAATAGCAAAAGATTTAGATAAAGATGAAACTAAAAAAATAATTAAAATTCTAAAAACTAATAAGAAAGCCATTGGATGGACTATGAGAGACATAAGGGGGACTAATCCAACCATATTACAACATAGAATTCATATGAATGAAAACGCAAAACCTAAATGTGATCCACAAAGAAGACTAAATCCTACAATGAAAGAAGTGGTAAGACAAGAAATTATTAAATTATTGGATATCAGAATAATATATCTCATCTCAGATAGTCCTTGGGTTAGCCCGATTCATATTGTACCAAAGAAATCTGGAATAACCGTAATAAAACATAATAACAATGAACAAATTGCAACTCACAGACAAACTGGATGGCGAGTTTGCATCGATTACAAAAAACTTAATGAGGCTACTAGGAAAGCTCATTTCCCATTACCTTTTATTGACCAAATGCTAGAGAGGTTAGCAGGACATACATTTTATTGTTTCCTTGATGGTTACTCTGTATATAGCCAGATCCCCATCTCACCGGAAGATCAAGAAAAACAATATTTACTTGCCCATTTGGAACAACTGCTTATCGTCGTATGCCTTTTAGATTATGCAATGCACCTGCCACCTTCCAAAGGTGCATGCTGAGTATATTTTCTGATATGGTTGAGAGATTTTCAGAAATATTCATGGATGACTTTTCTACTTATGGAGATTCATTCTCTGAACGTTTAAATCATTTAGAGTTAGTATTAATAAGATGTCGAGAGAAGAATCTCGTGCTTAATTTGGAAAAATGTCATTTTATGATGAAACGTGGAATTGTTTTAGGACATATAATCTCCAACCAAGGAATAGAAGTCGATAAGGCAAAAGTTGAGGTTATATTTGAACTTCCTCCTCCTAAATCTGTTAAAGAAATAAGAGCATTTTTAGGTTATGTGGGTTTTTATCGACGCTTTATAAAAGATTTTAGCAAGATAGCTAGACCTTTGACTAAACTTTTAGTTAAAGATGAGCACTTTAATTTTGATAATGATTGTTATAAAGCATTCCAATTTTTAAAAGAACAACTAACTTCTCCCCCTATAATTCAAGCACCTTATTGGAATAAACCGTTCAAAATAATGTGTTACGCTTCTGACTATGCCATAGGTGCCATTCTAGGACAACATATAAATGAAAAACCACATGTTATCTATTATGCTAGTAGAACTCTTAATGATTCACAACTAAATTATATTACTATTGAAAAAGAATTTCTAGCTGTGGTATTCACCCTTGAAAAATTTAGATCATATCAAATAAGATATCATATTATAATATATACTGATTGTTGAAACCGAAAAATCGGTCTCTGTGGAGTTCGACCCTTGGGGAAGGGGTGACCGCGCACCTACTGCCCACAAGCAAATGATCTAGGCACAAGATTAGGAACACAAGGGACAGACCCAAGGTCTCAGCGTGGAGGTCCCGCCGCATACCCAGAAGACTAGCAAACTCTTCCCCTCCCAAGCCAAAGGCTAAGCTAAGGCACCTTCGGAAGGCTCTCTTGGCCGACCGGATCCTCTAAGGAGAATTTCAAGGCCAACTCTCTCCTGACTAGAGGTGCCTCCTCGGTTCTATATAAATGTTCCCCATCTGCCCTACCAGTCGCGTAACCTCGCCGAGCAGTTCTATTTTACGCCGCCCCAATTGGGCCGCTAACAACGTAACTATGTTGTTCTGAGAGGCCATCAACTAACCCTCAAGGGATTCCCGATAACCTTACATCGGAGTCCCCACGGGGCGAGCGATTCATGAACATACCGCCCGCCTAAGATGGAAAAGATAAAACACATTCACAGGGAATCACATGCATTATAAATAATTACAGGAATATGAATTCCATACTTCGGCATGTAGGCCGGAAGTATAAATAAATTAGGCCTTCTAGGGCCGGCGCAAGCTTGGGCTTAATCCCGCTATTCCCCGCTTGGTACTGCAGCACATGTACGCCAACATCTCATCGAATGGCTGCCAGCCGAACACAAGTTGGCTAACATAAGCTGGCCAAATATACTGCACACACCCCTTACTCGGGGTTAAGGTGCGCATTCCCTGCAAATATATAATACACAACTTCCACGGAGTCTTCTCCGGGAACCCCAGAACATCACCAATCCGGCTGACACGTCTGGATGGGCTTCACACAACATGCCTAAATCTGTACTCATACTTCTGGATACTAAATGCAATTAATAGCGGGACGCATATGTCAACCCGTCAGAGAGCTCCCTTCCCCCACCCGTTGGTGGGGAGGGGCTTCCATGCAAATATGTAAAATAAGGGCTTCACCTGCTCAAGAAGAAATTTCGTTACCCTTGGAGCGTATGTTGGCGGAGCCGCGACCGCGTATTTTGCATGAGGCTCGATGCCCGGAGAGGAGCTCCTAGTTGTCTCTGTCGTAGGCGGTGCCGACCCTAGCTCTCCTCCCAATCTCCATTTTCTTGGTTGGTCGAGCCCCGCTGTACACGAGAGGGAGAGGCACAAACTATGCGGCAGTTGGGATAGAGGAAGCAGGAAGGGGGCTTGGGCTGCACTTCCAGGCGGCGGCCTGGACAGGAGAAATGGAGGGGTCGGGTTGTGCTCCTCCTTCCGGCGGCGGCTTGGACAGGAAAAAGAGGAGGCTCGGGCAAATCTCTAGGCGGCGGCCTGGACTGGAAGAAATGGAGGGGGCTCGGGCAAATCTCTAGGCGGCGGCCTAGACTGTAAGAAATGGAGGGGGCTCGGGCAGCCCTCCCGATAGCGGCCTGGACTGGAAGAAATGGAGGGGGCTCGGGCAGCCCTCCCGGCGGCGGCCTGGACTGAGAGAGGTAGAGGGAGGCTCGGGAAGTGCTTGCCTTGTGCTTGCCGCCGCATAGAGAGGGGGGCGGCGCTGGCGTTGGGTTGCTCCAGGCCGACGGATTGAAAAGCCCTAGGGGATTTTTCTCTTTTTCTCTGCCTCCCCCTGTACCCGAGCCCTCCTTCTTTCTCTTCTTCTTTTGTATTTTTATTTCTCCCCCCATCTCCAGCCCTCTCTCCTATCCTCTTTACCTATCTATTATATATATTATCTAATTAATATATATTATATTATATATATTATATAATATAATATATATTATAATATATATATTAAAAAGCTGATGCGCATGAAACCTCCGCACGCACGCACAGGCACCTGCACGTCTTCGAACGGGGCTGTACCACATCGTCCCCCAAAGCTCGCCCCAAGTATGTCACTTGGGGAGGATCCCGCTCGGCCGGATACATGGTTGTACACAATCCCCTCTCTTTTCGAGGTTGGCACAAGCTCGGAAAGAAACATCCAACCCCAAGTATCTGGCGAGTGGGAGCCGACCCAAAGAAAATTTTTGAGAGAATCTAAAAATTGCACTTAGCACACTAATCTCTCCATGCCCCTTTAAATTTTTTGAACCACTCGATATCTATAATGCTACCTGCTATTCAATTGCTCTTACACTATTTCTTACAATCAGTATACAATTTCTCATTACATTATGAAATAATAAAACTATATATTTTGTGTTCTTTTATACATGTGGAGCTAACCCTTTCCCCCCAGGTGTGCCTACAGCCCTGCCAGCTAGTGAGAGTCTGACAACGAGTCTACCTGGGGCCGAGAAGCACTCAGGGTCCCTTACCCCCCAGGCGAGCCTACGGACTTGCCAGCTAGTAGGAGCCAGACAGCGGGTATACCCAGGGCCGAGCATCACTCGGGGTCCTGCAAATTATCCAAACTACCTCCAAACTCTAAACTCTCTCTCCCTTACCACCCAAGTATGCCTACAGCCCTGCCAGCTAGTGAGAGTCTGACAGCGAGTCTACTCGGGGCCGAGCAACACTCGGGGTATCCCTTACCCCCCAGGAGAGCCTACAAACCTGCCAGCTAATAGGAGCCAAGCAACGGGTCTACCAGGGGCCGAGCATCACTCGGGGTCCTGCAAAGTATCCATGAACCAATCCTTTCCCCCCAGGCGTGCCTACAGCCCTGCCAGCTAGTGAGAGCCTGACAACGGGATCTGCTCGGGTTCTGGGGCAGACTCCCTTGAGTGACATCTAGCCCTACCAGCTAGGTGAGAGCCTGACAGCGGGATCTGCTCGTGGTCTAGGGCAGACTCCCTTGAGTGACATCCAGCCCTGCCAGCTATGTGAGAGCCTGACAACGAGATCTGCTCGGGGTCTGGAACAGACTCTCTCGAGTGACATCCAGCCCTGCCAGCTAGGTGAGAGCCTGACAGCGGGATCTGCTCAGGGTCTTGGGCAGAATCCCTCGAGTGACATCCAGCCCTGCCAGCTAGGTGAGAGCTTGACAGCGGGATCTGCTCGGGGTCTGGGGTAGACTCCCTCGAGTGACATCCAGCCCCGCCAGCTAGGTCAAAGCGTGACAGCGAGATCTGCTCGGGGTCTGGGGCAGACTCCCTCGAGTGATATCCAGCCCTACCAGCTAGGTGAGAGCCTGATAGCGGGATCTGCTCGGGGTCTGGGCCAGACTCCCTCGAGTGACATCTAGCCCTGCCAGCTAGGTGAGAGCCTGACAGCGGGATCTGCTCGGGGTCTGGGGCAGACTCCCTCGAGTGACATCAAGCCCTGCCAGCTAGGTGAGAGCCTGACAACGGGATTTGCTCGGGGTCTGGGACAGACTCCCTTGAGTGACATCCAGCCCTACCAACTAGGTGAGAGCCTGACGGCAGGATCTTCTCGGGGTTTAGGGCAGACTCCCTCGAGTGACATCCAACCCTGTTATCTAGGTATGAGCCTGACAGCGGGATCTTCTTGGGGTCTGGGGCAGACTCCCTCAAGTGACATCCAGCCCTGCCAGCTAGGTGAGAGCCTGACAGTGGGATCTGCTCAGGGTCTAGGGCAGACTCCCTTGAGTGACATCCAGCCCTGCCAGCTAGGTGAGAGCCTGACAGCGGGATCTTCTCGGGGTCTATTAAACGAATACTTCAGTTGTCTACATAGATTGTGACGGGAGCATTTTCATTCAAAATTTCATAACGATGTTCAGGATCATAACGATGTCCAAAGAGAATCGTCCAGGCTCTCGGGTGATACCGCCGGTTCAGTCAGCTAGGTGAAAGCCTGACGACGGGTGTTGAAAATCATCATGGCTCAGCTCCAGGGTCATAATGATGTCCATCGAGGATCCCTGCCCTGCCAGCTAAATGGAAGCCTAACAGTGGGAGCATCTCGAGATCTAACCCCAGAGCAAGAAGATTCTCCCTCTAATCTTCCCGGGTGCTTACAAAATCAAGAGCACTACATCGCCATCGAAGCCTTAATACAGACTTAAAATAGACTATCCGAAAATCCTAAATTCAAGGATGGGACGACTCCAGGTATGAGGACCTCACATACAAAGTATTAAAGCATGACCTTGGTCGCCACTTGATTCCTCTTCTATAGCAATGACGTTCACCAGAGTTCTTTTGTGCTGGTCACTCTCCACGCTCACCACACCAAAATATTGAAACTAAAAAATCGGTCTCTGTGGAGTTCGACCCTTGGGGAAGGGTGACCGCGCACATACTGCCCTCAAGCGAACGATCTAGGCACAAGATTAGGAACACAAGGGACAGACCCAAGGTCTCAGCGTGGAGGTCCCGCCATATACCCGGAAGACTAGCAAACTCTTCCCCTCCCAAGCCAAAGGCTGAGCTAAGGCACCTTCAGAAGGCTCTCTTGGCCGACAGGATCCTCTAAGGAGAATTTCAAGGCCAACTCTCCCCTGACTAGAGGTGCCTCCTCGTGTCTTTATAATTGTTACCCATCTGCCCTACCAATCGCGTAACCTTGCCGAGCAGTTCTATTTTACGCCGCCCCAATTGGGCCGCCAATAACGTAACTACATTGTTCTGAGAGGCCATCAACTGACCCTCAAGGGCTTCCCGGTAACCTTACATCGGGGTCCCCACGGGGCGAGCGGTTCACGAACATACCTCCCGCCTAAGATGGAAAAGATAAAACACATTCACAGGGCATCACAGACATTATAAATAATTACAGGAATATGAATTCCATACTTCGGCACGCAAGCCGAAAATATAAATAAATTAGGCCTTATAGGGCCGGTGCAAGCTTGGGCTTAAGCCTGCTATTCCCCACTTGGTACTGCAGCACATGTACGCCAACATCTCGTCGAATGGTTGCAAGCCGAACACAAGTCGGCCAACACAAGCTAGCCAAATATACTACACACACCACTTCCTCGAGGTTAAGGTGCGCGTATTCCCTGCAAATATATAATACACAACTTCCACGGAGTCTTCTCCGGGAATCCCAGAACATCACCAATCCGGCTCACACGTCCGGATGGGCTTCACACAGCATGCCTAAATCCGTACTCACACTTCCGGATACTAAATGCAATTAATAGCGAGACGCATATGTCAACCCGTCGGAGAGCTCCCTTCCCCCACCCATTGGTGGGGAGGGGCTTCCATGCAAATATGTAAAATAAGGGCTTCACCTGCCTAAGAAGATATTTCGTTACCCTTGGAGCATATGTTGACGGAGCCGCGGCCGCATATCTTGCATGAGGCTTGATGCCCGGAGAGGAGCTCTAAGCTGTCTCTGTCGTAGGAAGTGCCGACCCTAGCTCTCCTCCCAATCTCCATTTTCTTGGTTGGTCGAGCCCCGCTGTACACGAGAGGGAGAGACAAACTATGCAGCGGTTGGGACAGAGGAAGCGGGAAGGGGCTCGGGCTGCACTTCTAGGCGGCAGCCTGGATAGGAGATATGGAGGGGCCAGGCTATGCTCCTCCTTACGGCGGCGGCCTGGACAGGAAAAAGAGGAGGCTCGGGCAAATCTCTAGGCGGGGCCTCGACTGGAAGAAATGGAGGGGGCTCAGGCAAATCTCTAGGCGGCGGCCTGGACTGGAAGAAATGGAGGGGGCTCAGGCAGCCCTCCCGGCAGCGGCCTGGACTGGAAGAAATGGAGGGGGCTCGGGCAGCCCTCCCGGCGGCGGCCTGGACTGAGAGAGGTGGAGGGAGGCTCGGGCAGTGCTTGCCTTGTGCTTGCCAACGTAGAGAGAGGGGGGCAGTGCTGGCGTCGGGTTGCTCCAGGCCGACGGATCGAAAAGCCCTAGGGGCTTTTTCTCTTTTTCTCTGCCCCCCTGTACCCGAGCCCTCCTTCTTTCTCTTCTTCTTTTGTCTTTTTTATTTCTTCCCCCCATCTCCAGCCCTCTCTCCTCTCCTCTTTACCTATCTATTATATATATTATCTAATTAATATATTTATTATATTATATATATTATATAATATAATATATATTATAATATATATATTAAAAAGCCGATGCACATGAAACCTCTGCACGCACGCACAGGCACCTACACGTCTTCGAACGAGGCTGTACCACATCGTCCCCCAAAGCTCGCCCCAAGTCCGTCACTTGGGGAGGATCCCGCTCGGCCTGATACGGGGTTGTACACTGATCATGCCACAATTAAATATCTTTTAACAAAAAAGATGATAAAGCTAGGTTAATCTGATGGATATTACTACTACAAGAATTTGATTTAGAAATAAAAGATAAAAAGAGGTGTGAAAATATAGTAGTTGATCATATTTCTAGATTAAAGAATAATGAGTCTAGTACAATACCTATTAATGAAAACTTTCTGGATGAACAAATTTGAGTGGCTTCTCAAACTCCTTGGTTTGCTGATATAGTAAATTATTTAGTCACAAAAGAGACACCTTCATTTTGGACGAAACAGGACAAAGAATTTTTTTTCTCACAAGTGAAATATTTTTATTAGGAAGAACCTTATTTATTTAAATATTGCCCAGATCAAATCATTAGACGGTGTGTTCCGGATGAGTAGTTTAGAAGCATATTATCCTTTTGTCATGATCAAGCTTGTGTGAGGCATTTTAGTGCAAAGAAAACAACTTCAAAAGTATTGCAATGTGAATTTTATTAGCCCACCTTATTTAAAGACACATTTGAATATTGTAAAATTTGTAATAAATGCCAACACATAGGACGAATAACCAAAAGAAATGAAATGCCTCAACAATCAATCTTTGTAGTAGAAATTTTTGATGTTTGGGAAATTGATTTTATGGGTCCATTCCCAAATTCATTTGGATATTATTATATTCCACTAGCAGTGGATTATGTGTCTAAGTGGGTTGAGGCAATACCATCTAAAACTAATGATATCAAAGTTGTGATTAAGTTTATTAAAGAAAATATTTTATCTAGATTTGGTACTCCATGAGCTTTTATTAGTGATAATGGGACACATTTTTGTAATCATTTATTTGGGACTTTAATGAAAAAGAATGGAATTACACATAAGCTATCAAGACCTATCACCCACAAACTTGTGGTCAAGTGGAAGTGTCAAATAGACAAATAAAGCAAATTCTAGAAAAGACGATAAGTGCAAACCAAAAGGATCTGACATTGAAGTTAGTTGATGCTTTATGGGCTTATCAGACGACATTCAAAATGAATCTAGGTATGTCACCATATCGGATTGTGTATGGAAAATCTTGCCATTTGCCTGTCAAATTACAACATCATGCGATGTGGGCAATTAAAAAATTAAATTTTGACGAAAATAAGATTGGAGCCCAAAGGAAGTTACAATTAACAGAATTAGAGAAACTAAGAAATGATGCATATGAACATTCTAGAATATATAAAAAAAAGACCAAACTATTTCATGATAAATTTATCTCTAGAAAAACATTTACTATAGGAGATAAAGTATTACTTTATAATTCTAGATTACATCTATTCTCTAGGAAATTAAAAACTAGATGGACCAGACCTTATCTAGTAAAAAATATATTTGCAAATGGTGCTATTGAAATTGAGGATTTAAGTAAATGCAAGTGCTTTAATGTTAATGGGCATAGACTAAAACATTTTCTAGAATATGAGCATATTGAGATGTTTGAGATCGTGAGTCTTCATGAGCCCTCATATCTTCACTAATTTGTTTTTATTTAATTTTATTATATACACATTAAAATTTCTTTTATTATGATAAAAACAAACAACAAAAACAAAAAAAGATTTCATTTTATCTTATAGTTTTATTGCCCGAGGACGAGCACAAAAATATGTGTGGAGGGGTAGATTCACTTCATACATTTCTATAAAAATTCTCTAAAAAAATATTTTTTTCTCTCTCTCGATGATTAAAAAAAGAGCTTTAATTTCTAATATCCATGGACAATGATTCTTATCCTTAAAAATTAGATTTATTAACACTTGTCTAAATATAAAGTCAATAATAATCATCATTAATCAAGTATTAATAAAGTATTTATCTTATTTATGTACTTAATTCTTAGTTGGGAAGAGCTCATATTAGATGATTTTAATTTAAATAATCAATTGTATAGTATGATTTTTTGTACTTCTAGTGGGCCCTTAGTCAAATTCTTTTCATGAGTTATGTAATCCCGGTTAGTGCTTAAGTCAACAATGATAAATATTGTTGATTAATCCACTTAAGATTGATTCAGAGAACTATTATATTCTATTCATAAAGATGATAAATTATCACTTCACTCTCTGACCACATTAGTTTGTTATCCCAGTTAAATAATTTCTTTAGCTTTTTGTTCCCTATAATTATTTTTCATTTGTGGTTTTCAATATAATATGAGATCAAATAAATTCAAAATTTATAAATTCCTAGCACTACCATGGTCCCTGATAAGCCCTAATAGGCATTGTGGGCTATGACACCTAGGTTATTAAAGATCTCCCCTAGCACTACCATGGTCCCTGATAAGTCCTAATAGGCATTGTGGGCTATGCCACCTAGGAATTATTTTTGAAAAATTTAAATAAATGTTATAAGAACTCTTTGGTTTACTCCTTCGCTAGCTCTACCTTAGTGTCTGATAAGACCTAATGGGCATTGTATGTTGAGGCACCTAGGGAGCTATCTTATGATATGGAACATTTTGCTTTTAGTTTTTTCTAAACTCATGGCTTACTCTAATGTCTTCTTGAAGCTCGAGTCATAAAATGATCATCTCTAGAACTTTAATATATTTATTCTATGATTTCAATATTAAGAGATTTTTTAACAAGTATTTAAAAATCCATCTTTTGCACTAACTTAGATTATTTTTCTCATGAATTGAGTTTGTCTATAACCTCTAGATTATGAGATTGAATAAAAAACAACTGAGCTATTGGTGATCACTAATGTAATAAATATATTTCAAGCTAGCTCTCCCTCTTAGAATTATGTGCAAATTATCTAAGATACATATTTGATTAAAATTTGTTTTAAGGGTGAGAAAATTGGGCCACCTATTTATCAAAGTGTATAAAAATCTAGAACCATAAATGTTAAAATTATTTGTCCATAGCTATTTAAGAATTATAATGTTCTCTTATGAAATATTTATATATTTTTGTATGCGCAAAGTAAGGTTTGAATTTTGTGGGTGTAATTCACTGAAAACCCTCACGAGACACAACTCGTCCACTAGGGTAACCTAGGGGTTTAAAGGCTTATTGCACATGCTAAGTGTAATCGTATGTTCTACGAAAAGAATATTTATCTAGTTATTTTTGCTCGGGACGAGAAAAACATTAAGTGTGGAGGGGTGATGAAATCACCAAAATGCACTTATTTAATAATATTTTAGGATGCTTTTCACAGTTTTTTTGAGTTTATTGGTACGTGAATGTTTATTTATTTCATCGCATCTTTTGTTATATTTTATGTAAAATGATGTTTTTCACGGTAGTTTTTTTGTTTGTGTGATTGCAGGTCATGAAATAAGGAGGTCAATGCACGGTAGAAATCTTGAACGAAAAAAAAGAGAAAAAAAGTGTCGAACCATGGAAGATCACGACGACGATCGAGTGGAGCTCAATAGTTCAACACCCACTTTGAGTGTTGACTGGAGTTAACACAAGGAGGCTGAAATGAATTTAGCACACCTTATACGCTGAATCATTACAGCTGGGTGTTGACTTAATCAACACCTTGAAGCCCTGAAATTAATTCAACGTGTACATGCGTGGTTCACACTAAATTAATTTAAGCGGATCATACTGAATTAATTTCAGCGGTCGCTGAATTAATTTCAGCAGTTAACGATGAATTAATTTCAGCAGTTAACGCTGAATTCATTTCAGCAGTTTTGGCTGAATTCATTTCAGCAATTGGCGCGTGATTCATTGAAGGTTGTCGTTACACATTTTCTCGCTCGAAGTTTTTGAGTTAATTATAGAAGTTTCTTTTCCTATAAATCTAGGCTTCTTAGTTAGGGAGGGTACCAAAAAAAAGATAAAATTTATGAGCTAAGTGAGAGCTCTCATTCCTTATATTTGTGAATTTTTTTTAAGAGACATCATTGTATAAGAGGAACCAGATTTGGAGGAAGCTCATGTATGCGCTCCGTGCAAGTTTGTAAGTCTCCATTGTTGGATCAATAAAATTATTTCTTTGCTCTAATTTTCTCCTATGATGATCTTTCATATAGTTTTTGTAAAACAAATCAGTCGTGAGTAGTCTCATCTTGTTTTGGGTGCAGTATGATTATTTATTTAATTATATGATTATTTTTATTACTCATCGCTCAATCATACGACTTGCATCCGGAAATTTTAATATAAATTTTTGATATTTTGTGTAGCCTACTGCGCATATTACATTCCTCCGAAAGTTCGATGCTATATAACGCGATTGCATATAAAATATTCTTAGTGATTTAAGCAAATTTTCGGACTCATTCGTGGCGCTCTCTATCGATTTTGATCATCTAATTTTTGTCTTATATTGCTCGCATATATTACATGCTTAAGCGATTTTGATGTGATATGTGGAAAGTAATAAAAAAAAAGTTTTTTTGTGAATCATAACTTAGAATATCATTTCACGATGCGATGAATTATTACTCCTAAAATCATATATTAAATATTTTAATTATAATTGCACCCAAAACATATTTCTAAAAATTTTCTTTCTCAACCTAAGATCTCGTTTTTAAACAAATCAATCTAACCTGTTATTTATAGGTCGCATGGATTAAAGAAAAATTAAACTTCTCTGTGGATCGACTCGTACTTGCATAGGTATTATAATTGTACACCGTGCACTTGCCATTTTTATTACTTGAAATTTTATTGCACTTTATAAATTTCAATCTTAAACTGCTTATCATAATGTATTGTTAGTTTAGTGCATTGAAAATTTCCCATCAACTCACACCAAGTACTCTTTCTAAAACTTATTAATCATGCAAGGGTGATCACATTATCATCAACTATTTACCAACCGATCTCCCGAGTAATCAATTTAGAGAATAAGGAAATCATCCAAATATTAATACATCACGTCTACGCGCATAGTTTACTAAAACTAGCATTCAAGAAGCTACAGTCCACCAAAAATTACGAGCAACCACAAATTATGAAGGTATTTCCAAGGGCTGCAACTTCCGTGTTGAGCCTAGGATTTAAATCCAAATCAATCACCCTTGAAATCGAGTTTTAGTCTAGCCGTGTACACTTAGACAGAACAAACTTGCACTTAAAATATTACAGAGCAGCAACTTCGGCTGCACTTTCACAGAGCTACAAAAATTCCTCAAAAACTTGTAACCATCCGTTGCAAAGATATTTTTGAGGGCTACAACTTTCATGTTGAGCTCGAGACTTGAATCAGATTGGATCATACCTGAAATTGGCCTTGAATTCTGTTGTGCACAGGAAAACAGATTTTTGTACTGCACTTTTGCACGCATCCAAGATGTACGAACAACAATGGTTCATCTCCTTCCTCCAGCCACCACACAAAACACATCCAACTTCTCTCTTCCCTTTTCTCCCTCATTAGACCATAGTTCTTCATGATATCAAGTTCGCCATCTTCGTAATGAAGTGAAGAGATGATTGAACATATTCATGTGACGATCGACCCCCTAGAATGAAAGTTCTAGCATGGTTCCTTCCTAGGAGATCTCTATTAAACTCCCAAATCAAGCTCTCTTGAGCCAATGTCTCTCCTACACTTTGGATCTAAAGATCTAACACAAAGGGAGAGGGTAGGAAGCTCACCTATTTTTGGCCATGAATCGTGTCCTTCTCCTTGGCGGCATGTCGTGTTCGGATTTTCCAAAGGTATCGTGCTCGGTCCATCATTCTTCAGGAAGAGGGAAAATCGGACGATCCTAAAAGCTTTTAGGGTTCGAGTTTATAAAGGAGTGGCTGGTGATTTAGGGTTGAAGAATATCTTGCCACGCATCACTCTCTCATTGGATTGCACTTAATGTATCATAAAATAAGCTTCTGAAAAGAAAAAAATGATGTACTGTACAAATCCGGAAGTACTGTAGATGACTTGGCTGTGCACCGAGTCAACACAGAAAAATACTAAATCCATTTGTCGAGTATACTCGATGAATCGTCGAGTGCATTAAGTCCATTACACGAGTCATCCCGACGAATACACGAGGCCACCAGACGAATCTCTCGACGAATTTCATAAGTCCACTCGAGTTCACTCGACGAATTCATCGAGTCCTCTCGACGAATTCTCGAGTCCTTTCGATGAATCATTTCGACAAATTTCTCATGTCCACTCGAGTTCACTCAACAAATTCATCGAGTCCTCTCGACAAATTTTCGATACCTTTTGATAAATCATTTCGACAAATTTCACAAGTCCACTCGAGTTCACTCGACAAATTCGTCGAGTCTTCTCAAGTTCACTCGATGAATTTGTCGAGTCCGGCCTCTTGACAAATTCACGAGTCTTCTCGACTATTTCTCGAGTCATCTCGATGAATTCACTCCAGGCCTCTCGACGAATTTACTAGTCTCCTCGACGATTTCACAAGTCTTCTCGATGAATTTACTCCAGGCCTGCTCTAACTGTCGACTCAAGTCCCCACAGTAACACCTCTTTTCCATTGTTAGACCACGGATAACAAAGTACAAGGTACAAGGTTTACAAAGCAGGTGTTTAGATTTACCTTGGGGAAATTACTCCAGGTAGCGCTGTCGTATAAGGTCCATAGGCTCCCAAGTGTACTCCTCTTTTCCATTGTTAGACCACATGACCTTCACTAATGGAACACTTTTTCTCTTCAACCTTCGTACTTCAGAATCTACTATCCGTATAGGCTCTAGTTGAATAGATCTATTAGATGCCACAGGCCAGATGTAGCGGTGAAAAATTGCTCAGGCAAAAGTAGTGCTTTCCTAAAGCAAGGCACATGAAAAACATCATGTAAGTTCTCCAATTCCTGTGGTAGATCCAGCCTATAAGCCAAGGGACCAATCTTATCCAAAACGGTATAAGGCCCCATATATCGCAGGCTGAGCTTCTTCCTTCCACGAATACGTGATACTTCATGCATCGTCCTAATCTTTAGAAATACCTTATCACCCACTTGGAATTCCACCATCCCGTGCTTCGCATCATAGTACTTCGCCTGCCGGCTCCAAGCCTCAAGCATGCGATCTCGGATCAACCTAATCATAGCATCGGTGTCATTGATGTACTCCACTCCTAATGCTTTAGGATCCTTGTCTTGAACCCATGATAGAGGGGTTCTACACCTCCTACCATAGAGTGCTTCAAAAGGTGTCATTCCGATGCTTGCTTGCTGGCTATTATTATATGAAAATTCTACCAACGGTAGAAGTCTTTCACACGGCTCTTCCCTATCCAAAACGCATAGCCTCAACAAATCCTCCTTCTGATTGTTCTCTCAGACTGGTCGTCAATCTGAGGGTGAAAAGTCATGCTAAAAGTAAGACAAGAACCCATATATTATTGAACTGCCTTCCATTCCTTAGATGTGAAGCAACCATCATGGTCCGAAACTATTGCCTTAGGCACCCCATGGTACCGAACAAACTGCTCCACAAAGAGATGCATTAACACATCAACATGTGCCTCCTTCCTCATCAGGATAAACCTGACAACCTTCGTCAAGCGATCCACAATCACCCAAACTGAGTCATTCCTTGAGTGAGATCGGGAAAGGCCGTGAACAAAATCCATGGAAATATTCTTGAATTTCCACTCTGGAATGGGAAATGACTGCAATAATCCACCAGGGCTCTTATATTCTACCTTTACCTTCTGACAAGGCTCGTAGTGTGTAACATAGTATGTGACATCTCTATTCATTCCTGACCAAAACATGGTCCTCCGCAAGTTAGTGTACATTTTGGCAATTCCGGGATGCACTGAATACTTGGTGCAATGGGCCTCTTTTAAGATATCTTCCCGAATCCCACCACCTGTGGGAATGTAAAGTCTGCCATATAAATAAATGAGGTCTTCATTTAGCGTATATCCCTCTGCTAATCCACCCATAATTTCTTGAAACACTGGACCAAAGCAACATCTTTCCCTTTCTCTGCCGAAATCCGATCTCGAATGTCACAAACTATACTTACGGTAGACAAGTACTCCGTATAAGCCTCGAGACAAGAATTAGTCACCAGCGTAATCTCCATCTCTTCAAGTACTATAGCCAACTTCATAACCATTAATTGAGATTTCGAGCTTAACACAGGTTCCTTCCTACTTAGAGCATTAACCACTGAGTTCGCCTTCCCTGGGTGATAGTTAAATGTAAACTCATAATCACATAAAAATTCCAGCCATCGTCTCTGCCTCAAGTTCAGATTTTTCTGGGTGTGGATATACTTCAAGTTCTTATGATCTGAAAAGATCTCGCAGTGGACTTCATATAGATAATGTATTTAAATTTTAAAGGCGAAGACCACTTCTCCCAACTCCAAATCATGCACTGGATAATTCACTTCGTGCTTCTTAAGCTATCAAGAAGCATATGCAATCACATGTCCATGTTGCATCAACACCTCCCCCATGCCCTGATAGGATACATCATTATATATCTGGAATCCTTATTTACCAGATGGTTGGGCAAGGATTGGCGTGAAGGTAAGACAATCCTTTAACTCTTGAAATGAAGTTTTAAATTTGGGTGTCCACACAAAAGGTACACCCTTCTTTGTCAGTGTAGTGAAGGGAAGGGCGATCTTCTAAAATCCCTCAACAAACTTGCGATAGTACCCAACAAGTTCAAGAAAACTTCACACATCGATCGCTGACTTCAAAGGTGGCCACTCTTTCACAGTATGCACCTTGGCCGCATCTATAGCTAATTCAACACCACTTATAATATGACCAAAGAAGGTAACTTCTTGGTGCCAAAACTCACATTTGCTGAACTTAGCAAATAAATAGTGATCCTTTAGTTTTTTCAAAACTAGGACCAAGTGATCGACATGTTCCTCCTCTGTCCATGAGTAGACCAAAATGTCATCAATAAATATGATGATAAACACATCCAAATATAGTTCAAACACCCAATTCATTAGACTCATGAATAAGGATGGGGCGTTTGTGAGTTCAAATGACATTACATTGAATTCGTATAAGTCGTATCTTGAGCTAAACTCTGTTTTGTGGATATCTTCCTCTTGTATCCTTAACTGATAGTACCCAGAGCGCAATTCAATTTGGAAAACCAATGCGCTCCCACCAACTGATCGAATAACTCATCGATCAGGGGCATTGTATAGGTGTTCTGCACCGTCAATCGATTGAGCTCTCGGTAGTCTATGCACAACCATAACAATCCATCCTTCTTCTTAACGAACAAAATAGGGGTTCCCCAAGGTGATGAACTGGGACGAACAAACCATGATTCCTCTAACTCTTGCAACTGGACTCTAAACTCTGCCAGTTCCTTTGGAGCCGTCCTGTAAGGGGTTCGTGAGATGGGTTTGGCACCCGACACTAGCCTAATCTAGAAGTCCACTTCCCTAGGCAGGGGTAGTCCAAGTAGATTTTCGGGAAAACCTTAGGAAAATCCCGCACCACTGGTACGTCCTTCATGTTAGTCTCCATCTCCTTTAGCTCAAAACAAATCATATACACCTCATCCCATTATTGGGCCTTAATGGCCTGAATTGAAGACGACATTATTTGGGGTGTGAACCTAATACCTTGAAAAATTATCTCTGAATCTCCATGTCCCAAGGTGATCTGCTTTATCGCACAATTAATCCTGGCATGATTCCAATCCAGCCACATCATACCCAGAATAAGATCAAATTCTGGTATCCCCAATACCATTATAAGGTTTCAAAAAGCTTCCCTCTGATATATACATCAAAGTCACACTTAGAGGACGAGGTCATCTCTGAGCCATCTAGGAGGCATACTATCCGAGTGACTCTTGTGAAATATTGCACACCGTTTAGATCCTTTACGAAGTCCACCAAGAAAAATGAGTGGGTAGCACTGGTATCATATAGAGTGTGGGCAGGTCTCCCGCTAACAGTCACGATGCCTAAATGTTAAGTTATAATAGTTTTAAGCTAAATTTCTAGCACAAGCTTAGACATAATAAGGACGAATGCTTATAAACATATCAACTTGACTACGAGATACCTGCAATGACGTCCCGCAAGTTCTATTCTCGAGTCATATCCAAGGCAAACACCTGCTCTCGAGTAGGTTTAGGGTTCCTACCTTGTGATCTTCGTCCTCGACCACATACTTGCCCTCATCCTCGCTGAGTTGTCGGAGGAAAAATAGGGAAAAAATTCCCACCTAGCTACGGACAATAACGCTGGATATGGCCCGACTGATGATACTAGAAACAAACTTGCCAGAAAGGCTCTCTAGGTCGTTGATAAGGTTGAATCTACGGGGGTGGAGGTAGTGTTAACTGTGGGGCCGGACTCTCCATCCTAAAATTCAACTGGAAATGTCCACTGCTTCCTCCTCAATTTCCACCACTGCCTCTGGCAAGCTGCCTCCTCCGACTAGGCCCTACCTCTACTACTCCTTCTATCGATCTTTTGTTACTAGCCTGGACCCTAAGAGGGTCCACCTCCAATCTTTTTATCATGCCAATTACCTAAGCCAGGCTCGATTTAGCTATAAAAAAATAGAGTCTGCCTTAGAGGATCTCCCAAACCTTTGTATAATCATTTTGTGTACCCATGATCATCCAAATCATAGGAGTTAGCGAACCTGGCAAGGTGCTGAAACTCCTGTTGATACTCCATAACTGATTTAGATCTCTGTTTTAACTGCAAGAACATTTCCTCGAGTTCATCTCGAGCAGTAGTAGGAACAAAATGTTCTAAGAAAGCATCAGAGAACTCATTCCAACTGATGTCAGTTTATACTCGTCCTTGAAAAGTGGAGCCCGTAAGGGACTTCCACCACCTCTTTACGTGTGATTCTAGGACGGATACTACTAAGGTGACAGCCATACTGGCTGGACATTTGATTCCGGCCATCAACTCTTGAACCGAATCCAACCATTCCTCAGTGTGAACGGATGACTCTGTCCCGTGGTAAATGGGTGTAGAAAAAGCTCGAAAGGTACCCAGCCAATTAGAGCCCCAGGCCTGTTGCTGCACCGGTGCCTGCTGAGACCTGAAAGAATCTAAGATTGCAGTTAGGGACTGCCCCATCTCTGAATATTGGAATGGAGTAGGGATCAGAGGAACGGGAATGCCTGTCATTGACTTTGTATGTACCGAAATCTACGCAAAAAACACAATTTTGGGTTAGGTTGTTTAAACGTAGGGTAACAGGTGGACATACTTTGTATGAATTACAAATGGTCATACCACTGCTTCCGCTAATCCAGTTTGTCCGTAAACCGAATAATTGAGCGGAGGTAACGACACGTTCAATGACTTCTTCATTAATGGATCAGTGCAAGTTGATACCAATTGTAAAACCCCCCTCCCAGAACATAATACATGACCGAGGGGAATTTTATGCCCAGAACAGTCACCTTGTGGTAGAATCAGCACACGAGCTAATCTGTACCACAAGTCGCCTATTCTGCCAGCTAATTTCTGATATCAGAAATGCCAACCAAATAAGTATAAGAACACAGAAGTCATGATTCACATAAAGTAAAATGTCCAAAACAGTACATCATTATAAGAAGCTACATCATCTTCTTTAATATCAGAGTACACAAACTGCCCGAAGGCTACATCATAACACTCCAACTCACATTGGTCATAGAAGGAAGTGAGGGTATCGTCGTATCAGGCCTTGTTCTCCTGGCCTGGCTATCCTCCTACATAAGGCGCTGCTGCCCCACTTGCGGGGTATCCTCCTAAAATTGTAGACGTAAAACCGTTAGTGATGAAGACTAAGTGGCTATCACATCCGCTCACCTCGGGGACTCTTAGGCACCAGGAAGAGGAAAATAAAGAGGAGCTCAATATAATAGTATTATATATATCAAATCAAATGATAGGAGAGCATTATGTATCCAACAATACAAGTATAAATAGCGCATAAATGCTAAGCAGGTAAGAGCAATAGTAATAAATATATAAAATGGTACATCTACACTAACAACATATCAATCATAAGTACATAATTCAACTTAACTTATAAAAATGGCCATACGATTTATAAGTTAAGGATTGATTGGATCAAAGTAACTCATCATATAAAAGTGGCACACAAATTTATATGATGAGGATCAATGATATGAAATGAATGCAGTATGATAATTCACTCATTCACACATACACACATACTTGCTATGTCGACATAGACCTTTAGTTCCCACTTTTCGAGAAGGTAGCTAACCTCTCAGGTATAAACCATCACTGCCCAATGATGACAGTAGAGCGGGCGTCTCCACTACTAGGCAAAAATGCACACTGCCGGGTCTAGGCCTCCGTACACCTCAAATCTAAGAACACAACAACAGAGCCCCTGCGCACTATGGCTCAAAAGGGGTCTTGGGTAGATGTGCACCAAGATTCCAGACCAATTGGACTATAATTGGCACGAAAGGAGTCTTCAAGATCGAATCACCAAAGAACCAAGCCCAACTGCCTGCTGGCACATAAGTATCCTTTGGGAGTGAACACCAAAGGACCAAGCCCAACTGCCCAAGGTCTAACTAACATTTCCCATCGGTGTGACGACTAACGAGCCCGTAGACTTACCACCAAATCCTCAATGTAGGATCATACACCGTGTGTCAACACACACCCAACCCATGCAATTCACATTTACCCTGTCATCATGCATTCAAGGGCTCCAACCAAGTACCTTCATATCATAACCAACACCATGCTCCAAAGCACATAATGGTCCATATTTAACACAGGATGAAAATCGATCCTAATTACTACACAAATCACTCACTGCTACCCGTGTGGAATTATCATACTCTAAGTAGTGGATTATACCAATCATTCCTTCAATACTTGAGATCAAGGTTAAGATTATCATATGACCATGGAGGTATACCACATCCAACCCTTTCTAGCATTTATCACATGCACACGCATCATAATTATTTAATCATCTCTACCAAACTTTGTTTCATAAACCTCCAAGAACTCGTAATAAGTACTGTTTCTAAAACTTATTAATCATGCAAGGGGTGATCACATTATCATCAACTATTTACCAACCAATCTCAAGAGTAATCAATTCAGAGAATAAGGAAATCATCCAAATATTAATACATCGCAGCTACGCGCCACAGTTTACTAAAACTGGCATTCGGGAAGCTACAGTCTACCAAAAATTACGAGAAACACCAAATTGGGAAGGTATTTCCAAGGGATACAATTTCCGTGTTGATTATGGGGTCCAAATCCAAATCCATCACACCAGAAATTGGGTTTCAGTCTAGCTGTGTACACTTAGAACCAACCTGCACTTAAATTATTACAATACCACAAATTCGGCTGCACTTTCACAGAGCTACAAAACTTTTCTAAAACGTGTGACCATCCGTTGGAAAGGTCTTTCCAAGGTATACAACTTTCATGTCGAGGTCGAGACCTAAATCAGACTGGATCATACCTGATATTGGCCTTGGAGTTTGCTATCCATAGAAAAATAGATTTCTGTACAACACTTTTGAACCTATCGTAAAGATCTACGAATGGGATAAGTTCATCTCCTTTCTCTAGCCATCACACAAAATACATCCAACTTCTCTCTTCCCTTTTCTCCCTCATTATACCACGGTTCTTCACGAGATCAAGTTCGCCATCTTTGTAATGAAGTGAGGAGATGATTGAAGATATTCATGCGGCGATTGACGCCTTAGAGCGAAAGTTATAACATGGTTCCTTCCTAGTAAATCTCCATTAAACTCCCAAATTAAGCTCTCTTGAGCCGATGTATCTCCTACACTTTGGATCTAAAGATCTAGCACCAAGGCAGGAGGGTAGGAAGCTCACATGGTTTTCAGCCATGGATCGTGTCCTTCTCCTTGGTGGCATGTTGTGTTTGGATTTTTTGGCGATTTCGTGCCCGGTCTATCGTTCTTCAAGAAGATAGAAAATCAACCAATCCCAAAAGCTTATAGGGTTCAGGTTTATAAAAGAGTGGATGGTGATTTAGGTTTGAAGATTATCTTGCCACTTGTCACTCTCTCATTGGACAAAACTTAATATATCATAAAATAAGTTTTTGAATAGATAAAACAATATACTGTACAAATCCGAGAGTACCGTAAATGACTTGGATGTGCACCGTGAAAGTGAGGGATAGATCTGTCTTAACTCTAGAGGGAGGGGGTGAATAGAGTATTTAAAAAAACTCTGATTAGTTTTTATAGCAGAATTAAAATAAGTGATATCTATATGTATAGAGAGAAATAAAAACAAAGACAATCACAACATAACAAAAAATAAAAGAATAGAGCAACCCAGATGACACAAAGATTTTATAGTGGTTCCCCTAAACTTAGGTACTTCCACTCTTCTACCACCCTGGTAGGAATCCACTAACAGGTTTTTGATCAGGTCCCCAGCCACCACAAGTTTTTGCTCAGGTGCCCTGTCACCACACGATCTATTTCAAGGGAGATCTAGCAACCCTTTGAGCTTTTGACCAGGTGCCCAAAAACCAAACCAAGTCTTTTGATCAGGAGACTTAACAACCAAAAGATAACTTTTGAAGAGAGTTAAAAACCCTTTGTACAGGAAAGTTAAAAGAAAATAGATGCTGTCTTCTCTTTCTCAAAGTTCTGAAAAGACTAGTGGATTGTTACTATTGTCAAACCTCCCCCTGAGATGTAGAAGAGTTCAGGAGAATGAGAGCTTTGCTCAGGGTGTAGGCCTTCAGATTGAAGAAGAACTTCAGGAAACTTTTAGACCGAAGAAGATTGTTTGTCTCTTGAAAGTCCTGAAGCAAAATTGAAGAAGACTTATATTGTATGAGAGCTGTTCTTCTTTCAGTTTTCTTGTATTCACAATTCATAAGCTTTTGTATATTTTGTTTTTTCTTGTCTACAATCTTCTGGAAAATTTTCTTTTATATTCCTTGCAGAAAACCAGCTTTTGAATTTTAAATCCTATCCTTGATTGACTGCATAAAATATGGGAGACTGAACGACTAGAATTGTCTTAAATGAATTCCCTAACTGTCTCTGGAAATAAGCCAAATAATAACTCCGTGAAATACCATAATTAATGCTGCCATGAAATGACTATATTCTTGAGAATATAAGCATTAATTATCAGAGTATTACTGCTTACATATAATCAAATAAATTGACAGTCGAACTGAGAAACTGAAGAGGAAAAATGTTGAACAAAACCTGATAGAAAATAGTCGACCTCAGGAAGAATTTCGTCGACCTGAAGTCCAAGTTCATCGAACTGAGAAATCTCCTTCGTCGAGCTGAGCTCAGCGATCATGAACTGAAAAAAGGACTGCCAATCTGGGCTCCAAGTTTGTCGACCAGAGAAAGACTTTCGTCGAGTTAAACTTCTGATATGAGATCAGAGATCGTCGACCTCAGCTGGACTTTCGTCAAGCTCAACTCAGAGGAGGAACTCTGAGTTCGTCGTTTGGAGATCGAAGATCGTCGAGCTGAGTTCAACTATCATCGAGAAGAAATTCTGAAGTCTTTAAAACTGCTTGTCTCTAAATTCTTGAGTCTCTGAAGTCTTCTGAAGGCAGGTTCAAAAGGCTAACCTATTAAGACTAACCTTAACCTTAGAAAAACAAATGACCCTAGGCTATACATGTTGGGTCAACAAACCTAATAGTGAACCTATCCCAAATTAACCCTAAACAAGGTGGGGTTCCAACAATCTCCCCCTATTTGGGTGAGGTCACTATGCACAATAATAAAAGAAAAATCACAAAGCATAAAATAATATATGACAGAATTATAAAGTTTCAACATATATAAATAGAAGTGCCTTGTGACAAATTTACAACAAATAATAGTTAAGATCAAAAGAAGAAAATGAAGAGCTATCAAACTTTCTTTGACGTATCCTGTGAAGTTCTAGCAGAAGGTTTGGTGAAGATAATTTCTCTGTTTGGATCAATAGCTTGCTGCTTTTACATCTTCAAATCTTATGCTCCAAGAATTATCACTAAAGCAGCTTTTGGTACAACTGCTTCAGGATGCAAAGACATATATGTATCAACATTAAAAAGGGTTTTTACCTGATATTTTTCCAACTCTTTCTTCCTGTAATAAGACATAGTAGTATATTGAGAAATATCTTGTCCTTCATCTTTAGCTTTCCTGATTTGAGAAAGTCCTATAGGTTCTTTGAACCTGGCCATCCTAGAATTAAGATCCATCTCTGGATCACACAATGGAGATATAGGCCTTTCAGGACTTGATTTGTCTTGCTGATTTGATTTAGATAATTTTTGTTATCTGCTTTGCTTTTGGTACTATTGCTGCCTGCTGCTGCTGGAACTGTGCTGTTGTCTACTATAAGAAGATTATGAATATTGAGAAGATATAGACTTTAGAGCTTGAGAAACACTTCATGAGGATCCAGCTGTAGGTGAAGGAGGAGGAGGAGGACCTCTCCTGTATTTAGGTAGAGGAGAGTATCTCTTGCTTTTCTTCCTTGCCTTCATTTCATTCTTGGAATATCTCATTCAGTAAGGGGATTCTGGAGTGAGAGTTATATTATACAGAATATAATAAGGAGTATCAGCAGTGGAAGAGGGTTTAGGAGCAGGCTTGGGAGGAGCCTTCTTCTTTGCTTTTCTCTTCTTGGAACTAGTATCCTCAGAGTCATCAGAATCTTCATCATCATCATCATCAGAAGAAGAATTTGCAGGATTATCATAGAGAGCATGAATTTGTTTCAGCATATCATCAGAGAGGATAGGGTGAGCCTGAGGCTGTACAGCTTCATCTCGAGGCTGTTCTTGACTTTCTGGCTCTACAACTTTAGTAAACACTGGATCACTCCCTTCTTCAATATCTGTAAATAATATCTCATCAAGATCTGGCATGGGAGACTCAGCCCAGCCATAAGTTGGAGGAGAAAAAGCCTTTGGCTCTAAGATTTCTGAATCTATGACCTTTTCACTTACTGACAAACTTGTCCTTAGTTGATCCAAAACTAAAGGACTAATAGATGCTGTGCAGCACACTATGGCTTGAGAATTATCATGAACCGCTGAATCAAAAACTAGTAAATAGCTGTTATACATAGTATCAGAAGAATGTAATAAAGAATAAATATCAGCTGAGAAATTTATAATGAAATCACCAACAGTATCTATTGCTGCAACAAAAACTGTCTCTTCTACAAAACACAACATCTCTGTATCATCATCAAAAATTTCAATGATCTCTGATTCTGGAACATCTATTGTTGCTGCTACTTCTGCTGGAGCTTATTCATAGAACATGTCCCCCTGGCTAGTTTCAGAGAGTCCTGAAGCCAGGCCCCTAGAAGAAGAAGGGACAAAAGAGGAGGAAGCAAACTTAGTAGAGAGAAAAGAGATAGAAGCAGCAAGAGGGGTAATGGCCTCATCTATAAGCTTCTTCAGAGATGGAGTGATTAATTTTAGAAGATCTGAAGCAATGCCAGAGAAGTTGAGATATAATGGCTCAGGAGAATATGGGGGTATAGGTGGATTGGTGGCCACAATTTGAACAGACAGAAAATCCTTGAGGGAAGTCTGTTTGTTGGAATTATGGAAATGTGGTTGGAATGTTGGATGGAAGATTGGATTGAGGGATGGTATCTGGAATTTTATCTTAGTGAGGAAATTGTTGTAGAGATGGAGATGCAATAAGATTGAATGAGGAAAATGACATTGGTTGATCTGGATGAGTAGATGAAGATGGGAGATCATCAAGATGAGATGGTTGAGGAGATCGAGGAGGTGGAGATGGTACATCCTAAGCAATATGGATAGGTGATTGTTGTTGATATGGTGAGGCTAGAGGAGTAGAGGTAGAGGGTTGTTGAAGTGGAGTTGATGAAGGAAATATGGAATGAGGTGGATATGGAGGAGGAGCAGTTGCTTCTACTATGGTTGGAGAAGTGGCTGTGTCAGCCTGGGTTTTCGCAAAAGCAATCCTTGAGGAGGAGGCCCTGGAGGGCTTGGGGATAGTCCTCTCCCATCTGTCAAATAAGGCAGAGGTAAGCCTATTAGTGGCATTGATGAAACTGGTATAGGAGACCAATAGCTCTAGAGCCTTTGCCTGAAGGAAGATTCCTAGAAACCTTCCTAAACTAACATCCTTCTTGTTAACTTTCTTCTTAACAAATCCAACAAAATACCTCCCTAGTTCACTGACTTTTGGTTAACTAAGGCACACATTAGATTAAACATGTGCCTAGAAATGTGATCATGAGCAGAGTGTTTTCCTAATAACACTTTGCCTACAACATCAGCCAGAAATCTATATTCTATAGATAAATTTTTCTTAAGAAGATGGTTAGGGTTTCCTGTAGTATGCACTAACCTTTCTAGCATCTCATCAAATTCAATGCTAGATAGTATTATTTCATCTATACCATTAACATAACAAAATACTTCAGTCAAAATATCTGGAGAGAGAGGAACCTGGTGACCTGAAATTGTTCCAATCAGGACTGGTGTTTCCTGAATCTTGGATGTGAAAACCCATTCCTTTATCTCTGTTACTGGCAGTTTGATCCTGGTAGTCATAAGTTTCTGTAACTGCTGAGCCTCGAAAGTTGTAAGATGTTTTTGAAGACTTGATTAGAATGGCTGAAGAAATCGATGTCGATGTCGAAGACGGCATCGAATTTCATTCCTGAGAGTGTCGCCGCCAAAATTGCCATTACCTGCAAGAGAAAAAAGATCAAGTGTAAAAGAACTGGAAAGAATGGGAAAGAGTTCAATGAAAACCCTATTATAAGTTTTCAGAAGATGAAACAACGAACTCCGTCCTACGAAAAAGAAAAGCTTCGAGCTCAGGTCGATGAAAGAATTTCATGAAGAAATGATATCGTCGATCTCAGTTTGAAGAGGGGAAATAGATCGTCCTTCTCAGGTCGACGAAATATTTTCTGAAGTAAGATCATTGATCTCCGTTCGATGAAAATGACTTCACACAGAGATTTTGTCGAGCTCAGGTCGAAAAAAATTCTCAAGAAGAGTGCACAGATCGTCGATCTCCGTTCGACGAAATATGACCAATTCTTCGACCTTGGATAGAAATCAAATTAAGTCTTATCCATTAACCAGACCTAACTGATTTAAGAAGAACAGATGTTTCTTTTCATCCAAAGGTTTGGTAAAGATGTTTGCTTTTTGTAAATCAGTAGAGATAAAGACAAGTTTAATTGTATTTTTGTCCACACAATTTCTAATGAAATGATGTCTAATTTCTATATGTTTGGTCCTACTATGATGCACTGGATTTTGTGCAATGGAATTGCACTGGTACTATCACAAAATATAGTTAAATTATTTAGATTGAGACCATAATCCAGGAGTTGGTTTTGAATTCACAATATTTGTGAACAACAACTGCTAGTTGCAATGTATTCAGCTTCTGCAGTTGAAGTGGACACAAATGTTTGTTTCTTACAAAACCAAGACACAAGCCTATCACTAAGGAACTGGCATGTTCCTGATGTGATTTTCCTATTTACTCTACATCCAGCAAAGTCAGCATCTGAGAATCCAGTTAATTTAAATTTTGACTCAGTTGGATACAAGAGTCCTAGATTTGGACAACCCTTTATATATCTCAAAATTCTTTTGAGTAAAATAAGGTGAGATTCTTTAGGGTTCACTTGGAACCTAGCACAAAGTCATGTAGCAAACATTATTTCTGGCCTACTAGCTGTGAGATACAACAAGGACCCAGCAATGGCCATATATGTTTTCTAATCAATTGGCTTGCCCTGTTCATTAGAATCAATCACAGCATTGGAAGCCATAGGTGTTTTCATAGCTGAGGCATCAGACATCCCAAATCTTTTAACTAGCTTCTTAGCATATTTAGATTGGGAGATGAAAATTCCATCAGGGGATTACTTCACTTGAAGACTAAGGAAGTATGAAAGCTTACCCATGCTACTCATTTCAAAATTGGAATGCATCATCAGAAAACCTTTTGTATAGTTTGAAATCAGTAGAGCCAAAAATGATGTAATCTACATATATTTGTACTAACAAAATTTTATTTTTATGATGCCTAAAAAATAAAGTCCTATCTACAATGCCCCTAAAGAACTTATACTCTAAAAGAAAGCTAGCTAGGGTCTTATACCAACTCTTGGAGCTTGCTTTAAACTATAGTGAGCTTTATGCAATTTTAAAAAAAAGAGGGATGAGTTGGAGAGATAAAACCTGGTGGTTGCTCCACATAGACTTCGTATTTGAGTTCACCATATAATAAATCACTCTTGACATCCATCTGGTAGACTTTGAACTTCTTGTAGGCTGCATAGGCAAGAAAGATTCTGATAGCTTCAAGTCTTGCAATAGGTGCAAAGGTTTGATCATAATCAATTCCTTCCTCTTGTGAATATCCTTGTGCTACCAGCCTTTCTTTGTTCCTTATAATAGCTCCATGTGCATCCAATTTGTTCCTGAAGACCCATTTAGTTCCAATGACTGGGTAGTCTTTGGGTATTGGAACTAAATCCCAAACTCTGTATCTCTCAAATTGATTGAGCTCATCTTACATTGCAATAATCCAATGTGGATCTTGCTCTGCATCTTTTATGAATTGAGGTTTAATCTAAGATATGAAGCAAGTATGCATCAAATCTTGGTTGAGATGATGCCTTGTTTGCACACCAACTGATATGTCTCTAATCACTTGAGATATAGGGTGATCTTTAAGTGTGGCAAGATTAGTAGGAGGAGTTGGTTCATTAACAGCTTGGAGAATTAATTCCTCTTGTGGAATTAGGTTGGCTGTTGTAGGCTCAGCAATTATTTCAATGATATCTTCCTCAATGTCTTCATCAACTTGTGGAGAAGGATGTGATATAACCTCTTGGGTGAGGTTTAATTCATCCAATTTCTCACACAGTTAAGGTACCTGCAATAAATCTCTGGTAGAAGAATCCTTCTTCTTGTAAAACATGTTAACTTCATCAACTGTTACATATATAGATTCTTCCATTTTTAAAGTTGATTTATTGAAAACCCTATAGGCCTTGCTGACTTGGGAATATCCTTGAAAAATTCCCTCTACAGCTTTGGCTTCAAACTTTCCAAGATGTTTCTTGTTATTATTGTGTATATAATATCTACAACCAAATATTTTAAAATAGTCTACTTTAGGTTGCTTCCCTTTGAGCAATTCATAGAGAGTCTTGCCCTTAAGTTTATACATTAAACTTCTATTCAGAACATAATTTGCTGTGCTTATAGCCTCTGTCCAAAAGGATAGGGGCAAGTAAGCATCTGCAAACAATGTCCCTGTAGATTCAATTAGAGTTCTATTTTTCCTTTCTGCTACTCCATTTTGTTGAGGAGTTCTAGGAGCAGAAAAGCAATGTCTGATACCTTCCTTCTCATAGAATTCTTGCATAGGAAGAGATTCAAACTTAGTGCTATAATCACTTTTGATTAATGCAACTTCAGTAGAGTACTCAATCTTTATGCTCCTAAGAAAGTATGTAAAAACTTTGAAGTTATCTGACTTGTTTCTCAAAAAGAACACCCAAGTGAATCTAGAGAAGTCATCTAAAATAACTAAAGTATAGGATTTCCCTCCCAAGCTATGTACTGCAATGGGTCCAAAGAGATCCATATGTAGCAAGTACAGAGTCCTGGGTGAATCACTCTTATTAATAGATTTAAAGCTATTTTTAGTTTGCTTGCCTAATTGACAAGCCCTGCAGAGACTTTCCTTCTTGTAGGGGCCAAAAGGCAATCCTCTAACAAGGTTGTCCCTTGATAATTTAGCAATATTTCTTAGGTTTACATGTCCTAGTCTTTTTTGCCATAAATTATTATTATTACTAACTTGATTGAATAAGCAGATTTCTGAACTAGCTGACTTGAAATTAACTACATAAATATTTCTTTGTCCAATTCCAGTTAAAATAGTTTTGTTATCTATTGAGGTAATAATACAGGAAGATTTAGTAAATGATACCTGATAACCTTCATCACATAACTGGCTTATGGATATCAGGTTATGCTTGAGACCACTCACATATGCTACCTTCTTGAAGGTGACAGCTCCAACTTTGACATTCCCATATCCTTTTGTTTGTCCACAGTTAGAATCTCTAAAGATCACTTTTGGTCCAAACTTTGACTTGTAATCAATGAGATTTCCCTTGCTACCTGTCATATGCTTTGAACATCCACTATCCAAGTACTGTTGTTGCTCTGTGGTAGGATAGTCCATCACCTGTATAAAAAGAGATTAGATGTTCTTGACCCAGGTGAACTTGGGTCCTTGATTCTTCTCAAATTTATAACTAAAAATGTAAGAATAATCAGGTTGGTCTTTGTATCCTAAGGGGTGAAATCTTCTAGGTGGAATTATCCATTGGGTAAAGGGATTTACAAGTTTTGGTTTCTGATATTCAGTTTGATTAAAATTAAAATTTCTATTTTCAAAGTTTGAGTTTGACGTATTTGGTTGAGTTTGTTGAGCTGAGGTCGACAAAAAGTATTTATGTCGCCGATCTCGGTTCACAGAATGATAATGCTCACTTTCTGCATTCCACGATCGTTGATCTCTGTTCGACGAAACATGTTGATTTCGTCGAGCACCCTCTCTTGAGTAATCATACCCAAAATCTGGGTTCAGAGTTCGGCGATCTCCGTTCGACGCAAAATACTGATTTTGTCGATCTGAGTTCGACGAATTTTGTTGAAAATAATTTTTATGTGAGTTTTTATTTTTCTTTGATTTGGGATTTTTAAATACTTTATTTTGTTGGTTGTTATCTACTACCTTTTCTTTGCCCTTTTCAGATATGAATTTTATAGGGGTTGATAAAATATTTTTCTTTAGAATAAGTGGCTGACTAGATGAAGCTCCTAAGCCTAGTTTACCATTAAGCCTGATATTGACTGTACTAGTGATGTCCATTAATTTTATACTTCTCCCATTAAGGGATTCTTCAAATTTTTTTGCTTCATTTACTTTAGTTTTTAAAGAAATGATTTGTTGAGAAGCTATATCTAGTTCATCTTTTAATTTTATGTTTTCAGAAAATAAATTATCAAATTCAATTTGTTTATCTCTGAGAAGTTTGATTTCCTTCTCATACTTAATTAAATCATTATATAAAAGTTTGAATTCAGCTTTAAAATGATCAGAATTGAAATCAAAATAGGCTATTACCTGATCCTCTTTTGATTCTGATTCTTCTGCTGTTTCATCAGCTGCTGAATGACTGCATGAAGCATCAATTGCCATCAGGCAAATCTCTCTAGCTTTTGCCTCTTCTTTATCCTCACTAGAGCTGGAAGATGAATACTCTTCTTCAGATTCTCTCCAAGTCTCAACAACAAAGCATTTTTCCTTCTTCTTATACTTGCTGGAAGAAGGCTTGCTATAGTGCTTCTTGTATTCCTTCTCTTTCCTTTTATCCTTCTTTTGAGCCGCTGGACACACTAGAAGAATGTGTCCTAGATTTCTACAACCATAGCAAACAACTTCCTTAATAGGAGTGTTGTCATACCTTGGCTTATCTTCATTCCTTGTTGACCTTCTTCTGAAGTCCTTCTTAGCCATTTTGAAGAACCTCTTGGCTAAATGAGTCATCAACTCTTCATTTACTGGTAGTGCTTCTGATTCTTCAGATGCCTTAAATGAAATACTTTGCTCCTTCCTTCCTGAGGTAAGAGTCTTCTGTTTAGCTACTTCTCTAGTCTTGATAAGCTGCTCATAAGACTTGAGCTTGCCTAGCAAAGACTTAGTAGAAATTTCATTTAGGCTTCTAGCCTCCTTGATTGGCCAGATCCTAGAGTCCCATGTGCTAGGGAAGCACATAAGGATTTTATCATTGATCTCAGTTAGTGATATGTTCTTGTCTAGGTTCTTCAGCTCATTGATGATCAAGCTGAGTCTGTTGTACATATCAGCAATTGAATCTAACTCTTCTTTCTTGAAGTTCTCATATTGGGAAATGAGATGAGATCTTCTATCATTTCTTTCATCAACTGATCCTGCTACCATTTGGTTAAGAGAATCCTAAATGGCCTTTGCTGATGTGCATTCTACAACCTTCTGGAATATGTCATCAGACATAGTTTGGGCCAGAATATTCATTGCCTTAACATCAACAATCTTGGTTTTCTTCTGTGCTTCAATCCACTCAGGTGGTGGCACTGCAATTGTACTTGTTGTATTAGTCACTGGAGGTGGGGGACCTATCAAAATAGAATTATAGATATCTTCATCAATTGAATTCATATATAACCTAATCCTTGACTTCCAAAGTGCAAACTTATTAAGGTTGCACACTAGAGGTCTGGTGCTTGAGTATTCCTTATTCTGTGCCATGATATAAAAAAGACTCTAGAGATAATAAGATCTATCAAAGATCTTTTGGTTCAGGTGTTAGCCTATGAAACCAAATGACCACCCTCTGATACTAATTGAAAATGAGGGATAGATCTATCTTAACTCTAGAGGGGGGTGGGGTGGGGTGAATAGAGTATTTAAAAAAACTTTGATTAGTTTTTATAGCGGAATTAAAATAAGTGATATCTATATGTATAGAGAGAAATAAAAACAAAGACAATTATAGCATAACAAAAAATAAAAGAATAGAGCAACTCAGACGACACAAAGATTTTATAGTGGTTCCCCTAAACTTGGGTATGAAAGTGAAGGGATAGATACTACTCTAGAGGGGGGGGTGAATAGAGTTATCAAATTTTGCACTAGACAAAACTTAATAGTCTACCCAACTCCCTTGGAGTGAAATGCGGAATGAAAAGATTATAGATATAGAAATAACCCTAAAGCCTAACACAAGTGTTGTGCACAAACTCAAGCTAACTGTAATTACAGTTAAGACTTGGAAATCCTAATCAGCAACTAGCAAACCTAGTTATATCTAATCACAGCCACAATGCAGGAATTAAATTAAGCAAGCCAAACGACACAAGGAATTTATAGTGGTTCCCCAAACAACTTGGGTACGTCCACTCTTCTACCAACAAGGTAGGAATCCACTACAGGTTTTTGATCAGGTGCCCTGCCACCACAAGATATGCTTTAGGTAGATCTAGAAACCCTTTAGACTTTTGATCAGGTGTCTAAAAACCAAACACAGGTTTTTGATCAGGTGCCCTGCCACCAAGGGATACTTTTGAAGGGAGTAATAACCCTGTACAGGAGGGGGAAAGAAGGTTAAAAAGTCTTCTCTATTTTACAATAGATTAGAGAAGCACAAAGACTTGCACTGAGCTAGAAAACTCAAAAGAATCAAGGCTCCCCCTGGCTCAAAGAACGTCCAGGTGAAGTCTTGCTTCAGTGCAGGAACTCTTCAGTAAAAACTGAAGGAAAAACTACAAGAAGATATATAAAATATAAAATAGAAAATCTTCTAGCAGCTATCTTCTTCTTCTTCTTCTTCAAAAGAACTCTGAGTCTGAACTTCCTGGAGGCAGGAGAACTCAGGTTGAAGAAGAGCAGAAGAGCTTAACACTTCTCAGTTGAGTTGAATATTGCTGAGAGCAGTTAAACTTGGTCTTGATGAAAGCTTGAATGCTAATTGAATAACTGGTTAGCTAGCTGAAATCCTTCTCCAAAGGATTCCTTTTATAGCAGCAACAAGCAACGGCTCTTTTCAATTTGAACTGTTTGTCTTCTTCTGAAACTTGAAACCTAGGCTGCAAATATCACAAAGACAAATAAACTCTGCAGCAAAATATTCTATAAAAGGGATAAACCTTTTTCAAGGAAGCTGCAGGAAGCAATCTGATAATACAGGTACTAAATAAAATCACATCAGAGATAAACTCTTTATAGCAAAAGGAAGACTTTTCAGTCTAACGGCTATAAAGGACTGACAGCAGATAAAGTAAAATACAATGTCAGCTAATAAGACAAACAACTTTATCTGAAATGATTTTACTCAGGCAGAAGTGATGGAGCAGATATTGCCTGGAAATATTATCATAAAACAACTGAAATAAAATGCCAGATAATGTATTAATTAATTAAATAGAATAAATAAATACAAAATAAACAGGCAAACAGAAAACGTCGAACGACCCTCGGAGATCGTCGATCGACGCACGAAGATCGTCGACCTATCGGGCAGATAGTCGAACGATCCAGATAGTCGAACTATCAAAGGAGATAGTCGAGCTATCACAACAGATAGTCGAACTATCAGAAGATAGTTGAACTATCAGATAGTCGACCTATCAACAGATAGTCGAACTATCAAAGCAAAATCGATAGTCGACCTATCAACAAATAGTCGAACTATCAACGCAGAACAGATAGTCGAACTATCAACAGATAGTCGAGCTATCAGATAGTTGAACTATCAAGGCAGATAGTCGAACTACCAAGGGAAAACAGATAGTCGACCTATCAGCAGATAGTCGAACTATCAGAAGAAAGCAGATAGTCGATCTATCAAGAGATAGTCGACCTATCAAACAACGCAGATAGTCGACCTATCAAATAGATAGTCGAGCTATCAGATAGTTGAACTATCCAAGCAGATAGTCGAACTATCAAACAAACAGATAGTCGAACTATCAACAGATAGTCGAACTATCTCAGCACACAGATAGTCGAACTATCAATAGATAGTCGAACTATCCTCGCAGACAGAACGTTGAGCAACTGATAGACGATCGTCGAACAGTTAGTCGACGATAGTCGAGCGGTGTTCGACTATAGTCGAACGAAAAACTACTTAACCAAATTCTTCATCTGGAAAAGCAAAGACTCTACAACTAGACCACTAACCATTGACCATAGATATTTCTTGGGTCAAGGGACAGAAGGAGAAGACTAAACTCAAATCAAACTAGGGTACCAACAATCTCCCCCTATTTGAGTTAAGTCTCTCAAAAAAACTAAAACACAGAGCTAGCTATAGAACAATAAAATCAATACAGGAAATAGTTAAGCAGCTAACTAGCAGTTAACAATCAGTCAGATATATATAACAGCAGTCAATCAAAATTAAGAATCTACAGAATCAGGCTTGGGATCAGAAGAGCTAGGAACAAAAGAAACTTTCCGCAAGGGATCAATGGCTTCTTTCTTAGACATCTTCAAATCTTGCACGCCAATAATCTTCAGTTTTGCAGCCCTTGGAACAACTGCTTCTGGGTGCTTTTCCATATATTTAGAAGGGTCAAATACTTCAGGGCTAACCTGGATTTTATCGAGTTCCTTCATTCTGAACTTTGACATTGTAGAAAGCCCTGCAGAGTCCTTTCCTTCAGCCTTAGCTTTCTTTATCTGGGCTGATCCAACAAGTTCTAGAAATCGAGCCATCCTGAAGTCAGGATCTAACTCTTGGCTTTCATACACATTTTCAGATGATGTATCAATAGGCTTCACAGCTTTAAACTTAACAGATAAATCTAATAAACTTTCAGCTGTATCTTTAACTTCTTGAATAACTAAAGATGATGGAGGAGCAAACTCAGCAAACTTTTTACTGGATTTTTCAGAGAAAACAGTTCTTTTACCTTTTGAAATATCATTAGCAACATGAACTGGTATATCAGGAGAAACCTTTTTCTTGGGAGAAGGAGGAGGTGAAAATGTTGGCTTTTGATATACAACCTCCTTTACTTGCTCTTTAACCTCAGTATCATGCCTTTGAGTACCAGTATATGATTTGCCTTGGTGGTTTTGAGAACTTTTCCTTGAATAAGGCTGAGAAGGAGCAGATTTTGCAGATGGAGCAGATTGATTAGCAGATAAATTGCCAGAGGCTCCTGCACCGGGAGGTGGAGGAGGAGGACCTCTGGGTGTCCATCTGGGAGCAGGAGTATCATATCTCTTAGATTTCTTTCTCTCCTTTTGCTGGTTCTTGGAAAACCACATCCACTGCTGGAAGTCTTTCGACTTAGGGTCAATCCCTTTCAATATGTAATAGGGAGTATCATTGTCTCGATTAGGAGGAGGAGGAGCAACAGCTTTCCTTTTTCTCTTTGCAACTTTCTTTTTCTTAGAGTCCTCAGACATATCTGAATCATCTTCATCTTCAGAATGAGATGAGGGAGGATGATCATAAGGGTCATAGGCTTCTGATACAGCCTTTTCCTTTGCTTTCAGAGCAGCTTTCTCTTTTTCTTCTTCTATGGCATCCTGTGCCAGAAGAGAATCCAGATCTGGTCCTGGAGAGTCATCCCATACAGTAGATTTTTCATCTTGCAAAACTTTTTCTTTCTCTTTCAAAATATCTTGTACTCTTTACTGCCAGGCAGCTCTTGCTTTCTCTTCTTCTAAACTCAGTACTGGAGTCTTTTCATCTTGACTTTTAGATTCAACATCTTCTATATCAGCTAAGAAAAGATCCAATTCTGGATCTATTTGCACATCTGACTGAGCTGGTTGAGCAGACTCAGTATCTTGAGCAGCAGGCAAAAGATCAGCTGGAACTTCTGGAGAGGGTTCTGATACTGTCATTATGACATCTGGAGCAACTAAAACATCTGAAACAGATTCTCGAACAACTACTTCTACTTGAGCAGCTATATCTTTTTGAATATAATCTATAGATTCATGAACACAAATCTGCTATATAAGCTAAAAACATCCCTTCTAGGTATTCACAAACTAGCAAATCAGTTGACTCGTCAATAAAACGGATGAGTGAATTACCTTCATACTTTACCAACTCCCAGGATTCATCTAGATAGGATGTAATGACTCCTTCTAGGAATTGAGCAACAAAAGGAGTTGAGGCTTCTACCAGATAAACTTTTACAACAAACTCAGACAATATTATTGCATCAGATATTTCTTTCTCTTTGTCAGATGGAGGAGGAGCTGAAACTTCTGCTACTTTTTCTGATACTGCAAATTGAGCTGCTGGAGGGGAGGCTGGGAGCTGCTCAGAGACATCTTCATAGAACATCTCCCCCTGTCTGATTTCAGTGGGAACTGAAACCAGGCCCCTGGATGAAGAGGGCTCAGCAGATTTAGAAAGAATTTTGATGGCATCAGATAAAGAAGCAATGGAGGAAGCAAGTGGAGCAATTGCCTCTTCAATCATGATTTTGATTGAAGGGGTAATTAACTCCATAATGCTGGAAATAAATTCTGGAGTTATTTCAAAAGATGGTGGGGGAACTGCAGATGATAGAAGATCAGCAGGAGGAATGTATTCCTGTTGAACTGGAGAACGAACAGGAGATGGAGAAGGAGAATGATGTGGAGATGGAGGAGGAGATGGAATGGGAGAATGAACTGGAGAAGATATTTCAGAAACCAATAAATCAAAACTGGGTTGAGATGTCCCAGCCAGATGAGATGGTATAGGAGATGCAGAAGGTGAAGGAATAACAACCGTGGTTGTATCTTGAACAGGAGAAGCAGAAAGTCGCACTTCAGCTGAAGTTGATGGAACTTCAACTGAAGTAGACTGCAGAGCAGAAGAAGATGATGGAAGAGAAGGATGAGCTGAGCCAGCTTCTAGAGGGTGAGGAGTGACTGAATCAGTCCTTGTGCTCTCGGATGCCGCTGGAGCAACCCCTGTGAGAGCGGGCTTCAAGAAGGTCCTCTTCCACTTGGAGAACAAATTCGGATCCATCTTCTTGCTGGCATTAATGGTTGTAACAACTGAAACTAGCAGATGGGAATACTTCTCTTTCAGAAAAATTCCAATAACCCTGCCTAGGGTAACCTCTTTCTTACTGTTCTTCTTCCTTATCAAATCGAACAAAACCCCTGCCCAATTAATCCTTTTCTGATTTACAATTGCACACATCAGTGTAAATTGTTGTCTAGTAATGTTGTCATGGGCGGAGTGCTTTCCTAGAAGCACTTTTCCAACTATTTCTGCAAGGAACTTGATCTTGAAGGAAAAATTCACCTTGAGGAGCTTGGAGGGAATGCCTTCGGCATGTCCCAGCTCTAACAACATTCTTCCGAACTCTGAAGCATCTTGCTCAAATTCTTCTTCACCATTTATCAATCCAAATAAATCAGTCAGAATGGCGGGAGTCAAAATAACCTCTTCTCCGCCAATTATTCCTGTCATTGAATCTTCAGTAGAAGATGAAGTAAATGCCCATTCCTTTATCTCTGGGATGTTTAACTTAATCCTTGTAGACATTAATCTTTCCAATCCTTGATCTCTGCATAACTGGAGGATTTCCACAATCCCTGATTCACAACAGCTGAAGGCATCGAAGTCGACACTGAAACCTGCATCAAACTTCACAACTGCGAGCAATGCTGGAGAAATCGCCATTGAAGGAGCTGGAGAAGGCGCGAGAGGAACGAAGAAGACGAAACGGTAGAGAATCGCAAGACACGGAGCAAGCGGGAAGAAGGAATGCGAAAGAACGCTCTCCATCGACGATAAAAGCAAAGATCTTTTAACCTAGGTCGACTATCGGCTTTATATTAGACCGGAGATAGTCGATCTATTTAAAAGATACTGGACACGATGATCGAACGGTCGTTCGACGATCGGTCCAGAAGCAGAGTAGTCGAGCAATCGTTCGACTATTTCTGGCTTCTCAAACAACAAGCTGTCGTCATCCAGAGATCGACGATGAGCTCGACATGTTCGACGATGGTCGAACGCCGGTCGACGATCTTCAAACAGGCAAGCTTTCATCAACCATAGGTCAACGATGGGCTTGACCCGATCGACTATCTTCGAACGTCGTTCGACTACCTTCAAACACGTTTCAACATAGGCAGATATAGTCACACTTAGTCTCTTCCATTGATCATGCCTAGTTGAACTAAAAAGAACAGATGCTTCTGTTCATCTAAGGGCTTGGTGAATATATCACCTCTCTGAAACTCAGTGGATATGAACTCAAGACAAATCTTGTTCTTTTCCACACAATCTCTCAGGAAATGGTGCCGAATCTCAATGTGCTTTGTTCTAGAGTGGTGCACTGGATTTTGTGCAATTGAGATAGCACTGGTACTATCACACATGATTTTGGTGTTCTTGTGTGAGTAACCATAATCCATAAGCTGGTTTTGAATCCACAGGATCTGTGAACAACAACTAGCAGCTGCTATATATTCAGCCTCTGCAGTTGAAGTTGAGACAGAAGCCTGCTTCTTACAGAACCAAGAGACCAATCTCTCTCCCAGGAACTGACAAGTTCCTGAGGTGCTCTTCCTGTCAACTCTGCAACCAGCATAATCAGAATCAGAATATCCAATTAATTCAAAATCTGACTCAGCTGGGTACCAAAGTCCTAGATTTGGACATCCCTTCAGGTATCTCAGGATTCTCTTGAGAAGAATCAGATGAGATTCCTTGGGGTTGACCTGGAATCTAGCACAGAGGCATGTAGCAAACATTATATCTGGCCTACTTGCAGTTAAATATAATAGGGAACCAACAATGGCCCTATAATTCTTTTGATCAACTGGCTTGCCGTGATCATCAGAATCAATAACTACATTAGTAGCCATAGGTGTAGGCATTGCTGAAGCATCAGCCATCCCAAATTTCTTTACCAATTCCTTGACATATTTGGATTGGGAGATGAAGATACCATCAACATCTTGCTTAACTTGGAGACCAAGAAAGTAAGACAGCACACCCATACTACTCATCTCAAACTTAGAGTGCATCAGGTCAGAAAACCTTTTGCAAAGTTTGGGATTAGTGGAGCCAAATATAATATCATCCACATACACTTGAACTAACAGGATTGTGTCCTTGTGGTGCTTGACGAAAAGGGTTCTATCAACTACTCCCCTAGCAAAGTTGTGCTCTAAAAGGAAACTAGCTAGAGTCTCATACCAGGCTCTGGGTGCTTGTTTTAGTCCATAAAGAGCTTTCTGCAACTTAAACACATGTGAGGGCTGAGTTGAAGAAACAAACCCTGTTGGTTGTTCAATAAACACCTCTTCCTTAAGCTCACCATTCAGGAATGCACTTTTGACATCCATTTGAAAGACCTTAAACTTCATGTAGGCTGCATAGGCCAAGAAGATCCTTATTGCTTCTAGCCTTGCAACAGGAGAAAAGGTTTGGTCATAATCTATGCCTTCCTCCTGTCTGTAGCCCTGAGCTACAAGCCTTGCTTTATTCCTTACAATAATTCCATTTGCATCCAACTTGTTTCTATACACCCACTTGGTGCCTATGATCAGTTGGCCTTTAGGTCTTGGAACCAAGGTCCAAAATTTACATCTCTCAAACTGATTGAGTTCCTCTTGCATAGCAATGATCCAGTGGGGATCTAGCTCAGCATCTTTAAAGGTGAGGGGCTCAACCTGTGAGAGGAAACAAGCATGCATCACATCTTGTCTTAATTGGTGTCTTGTTTGCACACCAGCTGATATGTCTCCTATCACTTGAGATGTGGGGTGATCTCTAAGTGTGACAATATCAGCAGGTGGGATGCGATCTTCAGCAACAGTTGGGATTAATTCCTCAGGAGGAATTTGATCTACTATTGGTGGTACAACGACAGCTTCTGCAATGTCTTCATCACTGTCTGATTCAGTGATCTGAAGAGTTGATAGTTGAAGAATTTCTTGAGTAGCATCAGGTACCTGCAATGAACTGGAGGAAGGAGAATTTTCCTTCTCCTTGTAAAACATCTAAGACTCATCAAAAGATACATGCACAGATTCTTCAATTTTACAGGATGATTTGTTATAAATCCTATAAGCTTTGCTTACTTGGGAATATCCAAGCATAATTCCCATTGAAGCTTTTGCTTCAAACTTTCTAAGGTATTCTTTATTGTTATTATGAATGTACACTACACAACCAAATACTCTAAAATAATTAATTTTAGGTTTCTTTCCTTTAAGCAACTCATAAGGAGTTTTACACTTAAGCTTGTGTATTAGACTTCTATTCAAGACATAATTGGCTGTACTAACAGCTTCTGCCCAATAGGAGAGAGGCATATTAGCATCTGCCAACAATGTGCTAGCAGCTTCAATGAGTGTTCTGTTCTTCCTTTCAACTACCCCATTTTGTTGGGGAGTTCTAGGAGCTGAGAAGCTATGTTTGATACCTTCTCTCTCACAGAATTCTTGCATGAGAAGAGAGTCAAACTCAGTACCATTATCACTTCTGATCAAGGCCACATGAGTAGAGTACTCAGTCTGCACACATAATAGAAAGTCTGTAAGGGCTTTGAAGTTATCAGCCTTAGTTCTCAAAAAGAAAACCCAACTGAACCTAGAGAAGTCATCTACAATTACTAAGGTGTAATACTTCCCTCCTAAACTCTGTACATTTATTGGGCCAAAAATGTCCAAATGTAATAAGTACAAGATTCTAGGTGAATCACTTTTATTTACTGATTTAAAAGAATTCTTGGTTTGCTTGCCTAGCTGACAAGCCTTGCATAGGCTCTCCTTCTTGTAGGGGCAAGAAGGTAAACCTCTAACAAGGTTGTGTTTAGATAACCTAGATATATTTTTAAGGTTAACATGACTAAGCCTCTTATGCCACAAAGAATTATTATTAATTGTTACTTCATTAAATAAACAGATTTCAGAATGAGTTGAATTGAAATCTACTAAATAAATATTACCTATTCTAATGCCTACTAAAACAACATTATTATTTAAAGTAATATTATAAGAAGAGTTAGAAAATGAAACCTGATAGCCAGCATCACATAGCTAGCTGACTGAGATCAAATTGTGCTTCAGTCCTGTCACATATGCAACTCTCTTGAAAGTAACATCTCCAATTGTGATCCTGCCATAGCCTTCTGTCTGACCACAGCTTGAATCTCCAAAGATAACCTTTGGGCCGAGCTTAGCTTTGAATTTTGACAGATGATTTTTATTTCCTGTCATATGCTTGGAACATCCACTATCTAAATACCACTTATTTTGAGTGATAGGATAGGCCTTCACCTGCAAGACATTCATTTAGACATTGTGGACCCAGGTAACCTTGGGTCCCTTGTTTTTCACATAAGAAAAGCTAGAAATAAATGAAAATGCAGGCTGAGGGTGATAACCTAATGGGTGAGATCTCCTAGGTGGGATTCTCCATGCAGATGATGGGTCAACAAACCTAGGGGTTCTATTTTCATTTAGGTTTCTACGGGTTTGATTATGATTTTGAAAATCATATTGAAAACGTCGATCGACGTTCGACGATGGGCGCTCAGATCGTCGAGCTTCGTTCGACCATTGAGCTTCCGATCGTCGAGCGGCGTTCGACGCTCTTTGCATTTCTTTAAAAAATTTCTTCCTCTTTTCTCTCTTAGCTTTATTTAAAGTTTTATTAACTTGATTTACTTGCTCAGTGTTCTTCATTCCACTAGCTGAAACAAAGTTCACTGGAGTTGAAAGATTGTTTTTAAGAATAATGGGTGGTTCACTGGGAGAAGCTCCTAAGCCTAATTTGTTATTACCTGACCTAGTGTTAGTCATGCTGGTTATCTCTAACAGCTTAAGGCTTCTACCATTTAGAGATTCCTCTAACCTTTTAGACTTAGCTAACTCTATTTTAAGAAATTTAATTTCTTCACTACAAGTAGTGAGATCTTCCTTTAACTTAATATTTTCTGTAGCAATTAATTCTGAGTCAGCTAACTTATTTCTAAGTTCTTTAATCTCTTTTTCTGAACTAATTAAGTCTAAGCATAAGGATTTAAAATCTAATTTAAATTCTTCAGAAGTGAAGTCATAAGAAGATAGTACCTCATCTTCTGTTGGCATTTCTTCTTCTGAATCTGAACTCTCTGCAGCTGAGTGATTGCTGCAGGCATCTATTACCATCAGGCAAACTTCCTTTGCCTTCTTCTCTTCTTCATCCTCACTGGAGCTTGAGGAGGAAGATTCTTCATCAGAATCACTCCAGGTTTCAGCAATGAAACCTCTCTCCTTCTTCTTGTTCTTATAGGAGGATGGCTTGGAGTGCTTCCTGTGCTGTTCCTTTTCTTTCCTCTTATCTTTGTTCTTCTCCTCTGGACAATCTGGTAAGATATGTCCAGGTTTCCTGCAACCATAACATATAATTTCTTTAGCAGGTGAACGGTCATACCTTGGTTTATCTTCATAGCGTGAAGACTTCTTTCTGAATTCCTTTCTCCCCATCTTGAGAAACCTCTTGGCAAATAATGCCATTAGTTCCTCATTGGATTGGCTGCCTTCAGAAGCATCAGCAGCCTTAAGAGCTAGAGATTGCTCTTTTCTTGTTGGAGTAGGGGTCTTTGCTTCAGCTTCTGCTTCCCTTGTCTTCAGCACTTGCTCAAAAGACTTGAGCTTGCCGAGAAGGGCTTCAGTTAAGATCTCTGTTGTACTTCTGGCTTCCTTGATGGGCCAGATCCTTAGATCCCATGTACTAGGGAAGCACATAAGAATCTTATCATTGACCTCTGTCAATGATATATCCTTGTCATGGGTCCTCAGCTCATTGATGATTGAGCTGAGCCTTGTGTACATGGCTTCAACTGATTCAGCATCAGTTTTCTTGAAGTTCTCATATTGTGAGATAAGGTTGGACCTTCTGTCCTTCCTTTCATCAGCTGAACCAGCTACAATCTGGTTCAGTGTATCCCACATAGCTTTTGCTGAAGAGCAGTCAGCTACCTTCTGGAATACCTCATCAGACATTGTCTGAGCCAGAATGTTCATCGCCTTGGCATCTGCTATCTTCGCCTTCTTGTAATCATCATTGTAATCTGGAGGAGGCACTGCACTCATATCAGATGATGAGGCAGTAGCAGCAGCAGGTGCTCTTGGGGGTCCTGACAAAATAGAAGCAAAGATACTTTCATCAATAGAATTCATATATAATTTGATCCTTGCCTTCCAGATGCCAAACTTAGCTAAGTTGCATGCTGGAGGTCGGGTGCTAGAATAATCCTTGGACTGGGCCATGATAGTGATAGTGAATATCTATAAACTTTGGTATCTATCAGGATCTTGTGACTTAGGTGTTAGCCTATTCAGTCAGTTAACCTCCCTCTGATACCAATTGAAAGTGAAGGGATAGATACTACTCTAGAGGGGGGGGGGGGGTGAATAGAGTTATCAAATTTTGCACTAGACAAAACTTAATAGTCTACCCAACTCCCTTGGAGTGAAATGCGGAATGAAAAGATTATAGATATAGAAATAACCCTAAAGCCTAACACAAGTGTTGTGCACAAACTCAAGCTAACTGTAATTACAGTTAAGGCTTGGAAATCCTAATCAGCAACTAGCAAACCTAGTTATATCTAATCACAGCCATAATGCAGGAATTAAATTAAGCAAGCCAGACGACACAAGGAATTTATAGTGGTTCCCCAAACAACTTGGGTACGTCCACTCTTCTACCAACAAGGTAGGAATCCACTACAGGTTTTTGATCAGGTGCCCTGCCACCACAAGATCTGCTTCAGGTAGATCTAGAAACCCTTTAGACTTTTGATCAGGTGTCTAAAAACCAAACACAGGTTTTTGATCAGGTGCCCTGCCACCAAGGGATACTTTTGAAGGGAGTAATAACCCTGTACAGGAGGGGGAAAGAAGGTTAAAAAGTCTTCTCTATTTTACAATAGATTAGAGAAGCACAAAGACTTGCACTGAGCTAGAAAACTCAAAAGAATCAAGGCTCCCCCTGGCTCAAAGAACGTCCAGGTGAAGTCTTGCTTCAGTGCAGAAACTCTTCAGTAAAAACTGAAGGAAAAACTACAAGAAGATATATAAAATATAAAATAGAAAATCTTCTAGCAGCTATCTTCTTCTTCTTCTTCTTCAAAAGAACTCTGAGTCTGAACTTCCTGGAGGCAGGAGAACTCAGGTTGAAGAAGAGCAGAAGAGCTTAACACTTCTCAGTTGAGTTGAATATTGCTGAGAGCAGTTAAACTTGGTCTTGATGAAAGCTTGAATGCTAATTGAATAACTGGTTAGCTAGCTGAAATCCTTCTCCAAATGATTCCTTTTATAGCAGCAACAAGCAACGGATCTTTTCAATTTGAACTGTTTGTCTTCTTCTGAAACTTGAAACCTGGGCTGCAAATATCACAAAGACAAACAAACTCTGCAGCAAAATATTCTATAAAAGGGATAAACCTTTTTCAAGGAAGCTGCAGGAAGCAATCTGATAATACAGGTACTAAATAAAATCACATCAAAGATAAACTCTTTATAGCAAAAGGAAGACTTTTCAGTCTAACGGCTATAAAGGACTGACAGCAGATAAAGTAAAATACAATGTCAGCTAATAAGACAAACAAATTTATCTGAAAAGATTTTACTCAGGCAGAAGTGATGGAGCAGATATTGCCTGGAAATATTATCATAAAACAACTAAAATAAAATGCCAGATAATGTATTAATTAATTAAATAGAATAAATAAATACAAAATAAACAGGCAAATAGAAAACGTCGAACGACCCTCGGAGATCGTCGATCGACGCACGGAGATCGTCGACTTATCGGGCAGATAGTCGAACGATCCAGATAGTCGAACTATCAAAGGAGATAGTCGAGCTATCACAACAGATAGTCGAACTATCAGAAGATAGTTGAACTATCAGATAGTCGACCTATCAACAGATAGTCGAACTATCAAAGCAAAACTGATAGTCGACCTATCAACAGATAGTCGAACTATCAACGCAGAACAGATAGTCGAACTATCAACAGATAGTCGAGCTATCAGATAGTTGAACTATCAAGGCAGATAGTCGAACTACCAAGGGAAAACAGATAGTCGACCTATCAGCAGATAGTCGAACTATCAGAAGAAAGCAGATAGTCAATCTATCAACAGATAGTCGAACTATCAAACAACGCAGATAGTCGACCTATCAAACAGATAGTCGAGCTATCAGATAGTTGAACTATCCAAGCAGATAGTCGAACTATCAAACAAACAGATAGTCAAACTATCAACAGATAGTCGAACTATCTCAGCACACAGATAGTCGAACTATCAACAGATAGTCGAACTATCCACGCAGACAGAACGTCGAGCAACTGATAGACGATCGTAGAACAGTTAGTCGACGATAGTCGAGCGGCGTTCAACTATAGTCGAACGAAAAACTACTTAACCAAATTCTTCATCTGGAAAAGCGGGGACTCTACAACTAGACCACTAACCATTGACCATAGATATTTCTTGGGTCAAGGGACAGAAGGAGAAGACTAAACTCAAATCAAACTAGGGTACCAACAGGGTACATCCACTCTTCTACCACCCTGGTAGGAATCCACTAACAAGTTTTTGATCAGGTGCCCTACCACCATAGGTTTTTTCTCTGGTGCCCTGTCATCACAAGATCTATTTCAAGGGAGATCTAGCAACCCTTTGAGCTTTTGACCAGATTCCCAAAAACCAAACCAAGTCTTTTGTTCAGGAGACTTGACAACCAAAAGATAACTTTTGAAGGGAGTTAAAAACCCTTTGTACAGGAAAGTTAAAAGAAAATAGATGTTGTCTTCTCTTTCTCAAAGTTTTGAGAAGACTAGTGGATTGTGGCTGTTATAAAAGCTCCCCATGAGATGTAGAAGAGTTCAGGAGAATGAGAGCTTTGCTCAGGGTGTAGGCCTTCAGATTGAAGAAGAACTTCAGGAAGCTTTTAGACTGAAGAAGATTGTTTGTCTCTTGAAAGTCCTGAAGCAAAACTGAAGAAGGCTGATATTGTATGAGAGTTGTTCTTCTTTTAGTTTCTTATATTCACAATTGATAAGCTTCTGTATATTCTGTTTTTTCCTGTCTGCAATCTTCTGAAAAATTGTCTTTTATATTCCTTGCAGAAAACCGGCCTTTGAATTTTAAATCCTATCCTTGATTGACTGCAGACAATCTGGGAGACTGAACGACTAGAATTGTCTTAAATGAATTCCCTAATTGTCTCTAGAAATAAGCCAAGTGATAACTCTGTGAAATATCATAATTAATGCTGCTATGGAATGGCTATATTCTTGAGAATATAAGCATTAATTATCAGAGTATTACTGCTTAAATATAATCAAATAAATTGATAGTCGAACTGAGAAACTGAAGAGGAAAAACATAGAACAGAACCTGAAAGAAAATAGTCGATCTCAGGAAGAATTTCATTGACCTGAACTCCAAGTTTGTCGAGCTGAGAAATCTCCTTCGTCGAGCTAAGCTCAGCAATTATGAACTTAAAAAAGGACTGCCAATCTGAGCTCTAAGTTCGTCGACCAGAGAAAGACTTTCGTTGAGCTGAACTTCTGATATGAGATCAGAGATCGTAAACCTCAGCTAGACTTTCGTCGAGCTCAACTTAGAGGAGGAACTCTGAGTTCGTCTATCAGAGATTGACGATTGTCGAGCTGAGTTCAGCTATCATCGAGCAGACATTCTAAAGTCTTTAAAACTGCTTGTCTCTAAATTCTTGAGTCTCTGAAGTCTTCTAATGGCAAGTTGAAAAGGCTAACCTATTAAGACTAACCTTAACCTTAGAAAAACAAATGACCCTAAGCTATACATGATGGGTCAACAAACCTAATAGTGAACCTAGCCAAATCAACCCTAAATAAGGTGGGGTTCCAATACACCGAGTCAACAATGCAAAATACTAAGTCCATTCATAAAGTATACTAGACGACTCATTGATATTACTCGACAAATCGTCGAGTGCATTAAGTACGTTATACGAGTCATATCGACGAATCGTCGAGTGCATTAAGTTCGTTATATGAGTCATCTAGAAGAATACATGAGTCCACTCGATGAATATCTCGACGAATTTCACAAGTCCACTCGAGTTCACTCGACGAATTCGTCGAGTCTTCTTGATGAATTCTCGAGTCCATTCGATGAATCATTTCGATAGATTTCTCATGTCCACTCGAGTTCACTTGATGAATTCATCGAGTCCTCTCGATGAATTCTCGTGACCTTTCGACGAATCATTTCGAAAGATTTCACAAGTACAATTGAGTTCACTCGATGAATTCTTCGAGTCTTCTCAAGTTCACTTGACGAATTCATCGAGACCTCTCGACGAATTCACGAGTCTTCTTGACTATTTCTCGAGTCATCTCGATGAATTCACTCCAGGCCTCTCAATGAATTTACAAGTCTCCTCGACGATTTCATGAGTCTTCTCGACAAATTTAATCCAGGCCTGCTCTAACCGTCGACTCAAGTCACCATAGTGACACCACAAAACATACGTGATTTCTGAATTTTTTTGTAGCTTAGCTCTATGCTTTGTCCCTAAGGGTAAAAACAAGTTCTGCACTCCTTTGACCTTTTCGCTTTCTTCTTTCACCTTTTTTCAACCTAGCTCCCCGCTTACATACGTATCTACTTATGAATAACAAGATGGAGGAGCTTGTGGCGGTGCTCGGTTCAGCTACACGGAGTAGCTGAACTGTGACTACAGCATTAATCTTCCTCTCAAACATCTTCGTCCTCTTCTTCTTCCTCTTTTTTCGTCTTCCTTTTCTTGTTTTAGTTTTTTTCTATCTTGCTCCTTTTTTTCTTCATTTTCTTGATCCAATTTTCCCCTGTTTTTGCCCTCTTCTTCTCGCTCTTCTTCTTATTTTTGAAGTCAGAATCTTTGTTCAATGAGACAGATACAAAAACAAAGAAAGCTCACGGAGCCTAGACTGTTGCCTTAGGATCTCAAGGGGACACCGTTAATTTTTAGTATGGAGTTTCCACCAGATATTCTAATGGGAAATATAGTGAGAAAAAACTTCCGGATCTTCTGTAATTTAGAAAGCTCTCCACAATAAGGCCAAAACATATTCTCTAGTTTTTACTATTTCTGTTGTTTCAAGCCGAAATTGTGCATACTAAATTTTGAAGACAAATAGATGATTAATTTTTTTTTTGTATTTTAGCTTCATCTGTGCTCTATAGTTATTATTTTTTAATTTTACATTTAATCATCCACTATTTCTAAGTTTAGGTATCAGTTTCTAATTTTTGCACTAATTTTTTAATGTAACTTCACACTTTCTCTCCACGTGCATAAAATACCACAGATTGTTGGAATTTGGCCCTAATTTACTTCAAAAAAATAAAATGAAAATTATTATTTTTATCTTAATTTTATATTGTACTAATAACAATTTATTTACAATTAATTATTTATGTAATGTTTATTAAGAGTACTCAGACTGAGTAAAATGTCTAGTTCTGCCACTGGACACAGATAAAGAAGGCTTCTTTTCCGCAACAGTCATATATATACCAAAATATTTCAAATAGACAAGTCATGAACTCATTCTTAATTTGCTTCTCTTCTCTCCAGAATTTAAAATTCATTATTCTCCATCCATAAAAAGTTCTCTTTAAAAATCCTGGACAATAAGATCTCTTGTCTCTGATTTTAGACTCTCCTTCTCTCAAGAGGTTCTTTTTATTCAGGACTCCTCTTAGATTGCATTCATCTTCTTCTTAATGAATACTTCTTTTTTTTTGCTAGAGTATTACTTGCTACTGCTGTTATAATCAAGTATTCAAACAATACTTAATGTTCAAAGATCATTCAGGGCTTTATTGAATAATGACCATATTATGGAAAAGCTTCTACATTAATCATTAAGAAAAGAATTTTGAGAATCTCTCTTATAAAGATTCAGATTTAGTTATAAGAGTCTCATTAACAAAGACTCGAATTGGTCCTAAAAATCCTTTATCAAAGAATTTATTTTGTTCTGTGAATCACTTTATCAAAAGATTCATTGTATATGTTTTGAGAGTCTCTTTATCAAAATACTCAGTGTATTGGTTCGAATAGTCTCATTATCAAAAGACTCAAAACACTATTTAGTGGAATACCTACTAAGGGGTAGAAGAGAGGATGCACCCACTATTGTGAGGAATCTTTATAAAATCCTCATGCCTTTTGGTGGCATATTTTTTTTATTTATTTCATTGCTTCTACTGTTCTTATTTTAATTTACTATGACATGTATTGTGACTGATTGAGAGATTAAATTCCATAAATCTCTAATCACCCCTTTTAATGTAATTCTTAATAACCTTTTCTCACTTTCAATTAGTATTTGGGAGAGGATGTTCATAAAAAGTTAGCACTTTAAATCAGTCAAGATCCAAGAGATTTCAATTACCTGTGAGATTATAATATAATCATGAGTTCTACACAATTCAGAGAATATATAACTACAAGACCCCTTATATGCGATCTAGATAAGTTTTTTTTTTTTATGAAAATCTAAAATTAAATTATACATGAATTCTATTGAAGTAGACATATTTTATTCTATGAATGTAGGTCTTATTACTCCTACCTGTATAGATGATAAAAAGAATATTATCCCTAAGCCTAAGGCTGACTGGATTGAAGCTGAGAAGAAGGCTAAATCTAGTGATGTCAAGGCTATGAATATCCTGATGTATATAATGATAGATGACATCTTTTAGAAGGTTGCTGACTGCCAACTAGCAAAGGAAATTTGGGATTCACTCACCAGAATAGTTAAAGGAAGTTCTAATGAAAGGAATGATAAGAGATCGCTCATGATCTCTCAGTATAAAAATTTCATAAAGTGGCATGAAGAATCTGTGGCTGAAATATATACCAGAGATTCAGTCCCATAGTGAATGTACTTAGAGGGGTAGATAAGGACATCTCAATCACTTATATCAATGACAAGCTCCTAATGTGCTTCCTTGGCTCCTTAGATATCAAAATCCGGGCCATCAAAGAATCAATATGCAAAAAGGAAATTACAACATGTGCTCTCCTTAGGAAGTTGGAGTCATATAAAATACTCTTAAAGCAAGAACTGAGAATGTGGCAAAGGAGAAAACTCCATCTTCTTCAAAATCTATTACTCTCAAGGCTTTTAATGAAGAAGGATCAATTGTGAATGATGAACTAATAGTTCTACCAGCCAGAAGATTCAAAAAGTTGATCAAGGTTGATGACCTCAAAAGAAGGGATTGAAGTCTCTATAAACCAATGCATGATAAGATTCATGCTAAAGAGATTATTTTTTTCTTGCAGAAAGCATGGTCATATTGCTTTAGAGTGTTAAGAAGAGAAATCTTTGAAAAAGAAAAAGGATCATAAGAAAACTTTGATCAAAAGAAGAAACCCAAAAGAAGAGCAAAGGATTCATAGCTAAGCCTTAGGATTAAAATGACATTAGCTCTAGTTAGACAATGATGGAGATAATGTATAAGAAATATTCCTTATGGCATTGAATCTTCCTAAACAGGAAGATGAACTACAATGATTCAATAATTTTGATTTTACTTCAAATAAATTTAAAATAGTTTTTAAGGAATTCTACCTTGATCAATTAGAGGAAGAAAAACAAATTGAAATCTCCAGAGAAGAAATTTCATCTCTTAAAAAACTAATTGAAGAAAACTAACTGATAAAAAATTAAGAATAGAAAATGAAAAAGCTCAGTGAATAAATAGATTCTCTAAATTTGGAAAATGTAAATTAAAAAGACCAACTTGTAGAGGCTCAAATCTTTGAGGATAACCTCAATGGGAGAAGTTCTCAAATCAAATTTATTTATGAAACCTCATTGTGAGGTTTAAGAATCTGGGACTTTGTGCTGAAGCTAAAAAGAATTCTACCAACATCCCTACTTGGAAGAATTTCATAGCTTTTTAAAAGGCAAAGAGTCATTGATATCAGAATCAGATTGTTCTTCTATCTTAAAAAATATAAAAAAGAAAGCTCCTCATAAGAGGAAGTATAAAAAAAAGGTGTTGAATACCCTCAATCCTTCAAATTAAGGATTAGAGTTTTTCTCCACATCTCTTCAATATATATATGACAGTGACCAATTAACATTCGAGAATGAGAAAAATCATGTCAACAAACTTTTATGAAAAGGTTGATTTGATTTGAACTTTTGTGCTGACGACGATTTGAAATTATGCAATTTTGAACTGTCGTGATGATATACTTATTGTCTTGATGATATTTCATTCTATCGCGATGATATTTCAACTTTTCAGACGATACTTGTTCTTCTGGTATTTGATAACACTTATATCAAAGTGTTGGCTTAACACAATGTTAAATCCCTTTTTAGTGATATTTGAAGTCTTCACGATGGTCATGTATCTCATCACGATGATATTTCATCTAGTCATGAGGACAAGACTGAGGCATTGGATCTTGAGCTTGTCCTGATGATGAGGGAGCCATATCATAATGATATGGACTTGGTAATTCTCAACTCAACATACTTATTATATGTCATTCAAGCTTCTCGACGATAATGCACTTGATTTCAACGACAATTAAACTAGAGTGATTTATTCTTCAATGAAGAACTTCACAAAGATATAAGTATAACTTATCCTTATCACAACGATATCGCCGTGAACTATGTATTATCACAATGATATACTTGAGTTTGAACTGATATTCCTTGTCGAAATGGTAAGACTGACATTGAGTGTCTTCATAGCGATAATAGGCTATTCTCGACGATATTTCTATCTTAAGAAAACAATATTATACTTTAGCATATTTTGAATCAGTTAAGTAATTCTCTAACATTTATTGTTCTCCAAACTTATTAAAAATGGTTTATATTATATTATACTAGTTCTACACATATTAAACCAGATGATCATCAACTATAAAATGTATTTATCATTAACTTGAATATTTCTTCAAATCAGGAACATTGAGTGCAAGGATCCCAACAATCTTTCCCTATTTGAAGAAATCAAAACCTCAACCAATGATAAAGTACACATAGAAAATAATATTTATGATCAAACACAAATTTAAGATATAATAACATCCACACCAAAATAGAGAGAATCATCCAAAATCTTGTAAATAACTTCAGTTAAATGTTTTAAACAGGAAATTGGAATACATTTGCTTTTAGCCCAACTGAAGCTCATCTTCCTTCATAAAGCATTATTCTTTCAAGTTTCTTTCTCCTTTTACCTCAGTCTATCAAAATAGTTGAATGGTTTTAGGATGTATCTGTATGGAGCTTTAGGAGGATTTGAGATATTTTTATTTTTCTAGAAATGATTTGTTCTCTTTGACTCAACTTGATGTTATTTTTACCATTTTGTAGAAGGGTGGTGTTTAATTATATCCTTTTTTGATATTACCAAAGCTTTTCCATACATTTAGAATAATGTTTTGATTTAGGGCTCCGAACTTTAAAGTCTGGATCATTTGCTCTTCTTTGATCCTCTTCTTTCTTCTTTGATTCTGCAACAGGTTGAATTTCTTACTCTGAGTAATCTAACATGTAGTCTGACCTCTCTTTTTCAGAAAGATGGATCTTCTTTAGTTGGTTCATTTGAGAAGTCAATGGGGGGGGGGAGATTGAGGGCAATTCTAACATTTTAAAGGATCCATATTGCTTGTTCATCAACCACACTCTACCCCTTTCTAACTTCTTCAAAGATTTTCTATTGAAGGCCATCTTTGCTGGCTTCATTTCTACTTGTAAGATTTTGGTTGATATTCTCTTGATCTTACAATAGTTCATTTTTATTATTTGCTTGATTTTGTAATATTTCATTATGGAAATTTAAGATGCTTTAAATGGTTTACTGGACTTTGTAGGACTTCATCGATAATACTTATGTATAATTTGATGTCATGAATGTCCTGGGTAGATTTTTCTATCTTGACATTAAGGGATTTCAACACCTTGACATTCTTTCCCACCACACATCATGCCCTTACAAACCAACTATTTATTTTGGCATTAATGTGATCCATTTCCTTTTAAAGGGCATCCATTTTTCCAGATAATTCTTAACTTCTTAGACTACTCTGAATGTGAAAGCTTCAAACTTTTTTCTCTTCTATTCCATCAACAACCTCATTTGATCAATAATTGAACTTGAAGATTCTTCTAAAGAATTTGCCTTGGAGGTGCTAGGAGCTTCTTATTATTTCTCATTATCTTTTTTTTCAGGTTTTCATGCATGTCCACCATTTCTGTATCATTAATACATTGAATTTGGAGAGCCTGGTGCATCCACATGAACTGGGCTATCATTTTCTTCATGACTAACTTGGCCTTTATAAAGAACAATTTCTCTGCAGATATTCTCCATTGGTTTATGAATCATAGGAACCTGGTCTTGATGGCCTTATAGTTCTTTCTCTACAGGATTAATAACATCCGCACTTATAAAACTGTCTTCTTTATCCTTTAGGGCAACCAACACAGTGTGGGCGACTTCCTCAACTTATAGAAGTAACTATATTATCTACTTATTGAGCATGGAGCTCAATGTGAGACTCCCCTCAACATCAACAAAAACCTATCTTGGATCCTTAGTCTCTTGGGAAGAGTACCCCTTCAAAGACTCCCCCTCACCTGCAACACTTACTACATATGTAGTTGTGACTGCAATATCATTATTGATGATTTCTTCAGAATTTGTCATATCCATAGCTGTAGATTCTTTTGGCTGGGGTATATCACCGACCAAAGGCTCTCCCAAAGGTTTTAATATGGGCTCAAAACAATGCTTTGAATTCCCCCCATAATGTTAGCAGGGTTTGGGTTAATAACATGATTACTGTTCTCAGATGAGATATCCTATGAACTAGCTTCAGACTCAATAGCTTCTTTTCCCTTTCCTATGATCTTGTTTTTCTTACTCTTAAGAAATCTTGATAGAACTTTCTCTCGTCTTCCCAATATCTCTATGTCTATCTTTTTCATGTAATGAATTTGGGATCTCAACTTCTAGTTTAGATGACCAGGAATTATGTTCAACATATATAAGAACAATATCCTCCTCCCAAAGTTTGGCACTTTCAGACTTTCTTGAATCTTCTTGAACAGAATATATGCACAATCTGTCTTCTTACTTAGAATCACCCTGATAATGGTTTCAAAACACATTTTTTGAGAGTCTATCATGTGATCCTGACTTGCACATGAATTCTTTATTAATTATATCAGCTAATAGTTTCCTTTGTTGATTGAAGTTCTTCCTTTTCAGAGAACCATAGGTCTTTTTTGAGTGACCACACCATTTTAGTGCATCACTAACATCTTGATATGAAATTTCTTTACCTTCCTCACTTCCACCAAGCCTAGGCATGTGTAGCACATTATCCAAGCTTTTGGTACTGGATTTTAGTTTAGTTGCTCCAATTTTGTATTTGGTGGCCTTCGCTGTTGAACTCACCCTTTCATTAGAATAAAATTCAAGAACTTCTCTGTGCATTATGACTGTGGGTTCAAAAAGCACGTATTCCAATCCAAAAGTTGTTAGTAGGTTGATGACAATTTTTATCTCCTCATCTGTATTCTTGAATCCATCTCTCACAAGTTAACAACCTATATTGAAGGAGTTCTCACTTTTCTTTGAGGCCATTCTGTAGAGAGCTGAAGGGTTGTTGAACTTTATCACCGCGTCTGATTGAGAAGGATGAGCTGGTCGTGATAGCTTAGGGCAAATATAGTTTGTATTCTCTAGGTTTAAGCATTTGAACTATTGATATATATATATATATATATTCTATTTTAGAATGTGAGAAGGTGCACACCTGGGTGTTCAAGATCAAGAAATTGATCCCATATTCAATGATTGTGATGATGAGATCCAATGTACTTAAATAACTATTTGTCAAAGGTATGCTATCATGATATTGTAACGATATAGGTTGCATCCTGGATTTCTATCAACTCATCATGATGATACAGTCAGGTTTTGTATGTTATTTCCTGCAATTTTCTAAGGCATTTATTATAAACATTATTAGCATCCTAGAACACAATATTTGCAGGTGTGAGCATGATTAGAAGGAATTATATTTGTTTATCAATAATCTTATTATGGGTTAAGCATTCCTAATTTAAATTTGAAGAAATTAACTTTAGCTTTATCAAGATGCTTATTGAAGATATCTGCCACTTATTTATGAGTGGGTACATACTCAAGACATATATCTTCCTTTTCAACATGCTCTCTAATGAAGTGATAAATGATCTTAATGTTCTTAGTCCAGCTATGTGACATAGAGTTCTTAGAAATTGAGATTGCACTGGATGAGTCACAGTACATAGCTATTTTCCCTATGTTGATGTTGTAGTTCTCCAGCTGGTGATGCATTTGAAGCAGTTGTGCACAACAACTTCTAGCTAAAATGTACTATTACTCTGCTATTGAAATGGCTATACTTTTTTTCTTCTTGCTGCTCTAAGAAATCAACCTCTTACCTAGAAATTGGCATGTACCTGAAGTGCTTTTCTTTTCTTCTTTGCACCCTACATAATCTACATCTAAATAGTCTGTTAGCTTTAAAACTTCTAGGGGACCATGGGTCAAGATTGTGTGTATCTTTGAGGTATCTCAAGATCCTCTTTGCAAAAGAGTAATGAGATTCCTCGGGGTTTTTATGATAATTAGTGCAAATATATGTAGAGAACATAATATCAGGTTTACTAGCAATTTGGTAGAGTATAGAGCCAATGATACATTTGTACATGGTTTTATAAAAGAGTTTCCCTTTCTCATCCTTATCAAGTCATACATTGGATCCTATGAGAGTTCTTATAGTGGAGGCACTTTCCATTCTAAACTAATTTATCAACACTTTAATGAACTTGGCCTTGGTGATGAAAATATCATCTTTACACTATTTAACTTGAAGGACTAAAAAGTATTTTAGCTCTCTCATATTGCTCATTTCAAACTTCCCTTACATTAAGTTGGCAAACTTCTTGCAAAGGTGTTCATCGATAGATCTAAATATTATTCATCAACATATATTTAAACCCGCAAAATCTTTCCCTTTACTTCCCTTAAAATAATATCTTATCTATCTTTTCACTTGAAAACTTGTTTTAAATGAAAAAGCTAGATAGGATTTCATACCAAATCCTAGATGTTTGTTTCAATCCATACAGTACTTTCCTTAAGAAATAAACATCATCAATTAAAGTTGGAATAACAAAACCTAGAGGTTACTCTACATATATTTCCTTTTTGAGATCTCAATTTAGGAAGACAGACTCACATTAATTTGATGTACCTCGAATCATTTATAAGCTATATATGCTAGAAACAACCTTATTACTTCAAGTCTAGCTATTGGTGTAAAACTTTGATCAAAGTCAATCCCTTCTTCCTGTCTATATCTCTTTGAAAACCAGCCTTTCTTTATTCTTGATGATGATATCATTCTCATCTAGATTTTTCCTATAAGCCCAATTTGTCCCAATAATATTCTGATGTTGGGGTCTAGGTAAAAGCTTCCATACATTGCATCTTTTGAACTAATTCAGTTCTTCTTACATAGCCATGATCCAAGATAAATCTATATTTACTTCCTCAAAATGATAAGAAGCTCAGGAACATGGCTTCATTATAAACTTTACTCCTTATTCTAAGACTTTGACTTGTATCTCCAATAATTAAATTGCTTGGGTGGTCTTTTAGGTTCTGCTGGTAGCCTTCTTTGAGCTTCCATAGCTTCAATTCATGCTACTGAAATGTGCGAACAAAAAATGAAAAACCAAAAATTGGACAATAACAGAGTTTTTTTATTTCCAAAAATTATACCTATTACAAAGGTATGACCTCCCATTTATAAAATGGAAGAGAAAGGAGGGAATAAAAATAAGCAATATGGGACTAAATACATTTATGGGACTAGCGGCTAGACAAACCTAGACTGCATAGGTCGCGCAGTTAGAAAAGAAGGTTTAATCGCCCGACCATACAAATAAGAGAATACAAGCCACCAGAGCAGACCGCCAGACTGCCCGGTCTCCAAGCCACTGGAGAGAATTCGCCATACCGCCCGGTCTCTAAGTTGTCCAGGTAAAACCGCCAAATCGCCCTGTATCCATATTGCAACACTCCCCCTCAAGCTTGAGCATATATATCAATCATGCCCAGCTTATCGCAAATGTGAAAAAAAGAAGCTGATACACGCTTGGTGAAGATATCTGCAAACTCATTGTCTGAAGTAACGAATGGAGTACAAATTTATTTCTTCAAGATCTCTTCTCTGATGAAATGGCAGTTAACTTCGATGTGCTTTGTTCTCTTATGAAATACTAGATTTTTGGAGATATATATAGCGGCCTTGTTATTGCAGAACATAGGTAGATGATGATTGCAGACTTCTCCTAATTCCAGCATGAGAGCCCGTAACCACTTTAACTCACAAGTGGTTGATGCCATACTCCGATATTTAGCTTCTGCATTGGACCTAGAAAAAACAGATTGTTTCTTGCTCTTCCAGCTCACTAGGTTTCCTCCCATGAATGTGCAAAAGCCCGATGTGGACTTGAGATCACCTTTGTTGTCAACATAGCTAGAATCTGAGTAGGCTTCAACCTTTAAATGACCATTTCTTTGAAACAGTAGTCCCTTAACAGGTGTCACTTTAATATATTCCAAAATCCTCAGGGAAGACTATAGATGGCACTCTCTAGGAGCTTGCATGAACTAGCTAACCTTGCCTACAACATAGGATATGTCGGGTCTTGTTACAGTGAGATTAATGAGTTTGCCCACCAGACGCCTATACCTTGTAACATCTGACAGAAGAGGCAAGTCGTCTGTCCAGGTTTTATCTTTTCCGGTATCCTTGGGGCATCGAGTAGGTTTAGCCCCAGTCAACCTTGTCTCTTGCAGAAGATCAAGAGCATACTTACGTTGGGAGAGAACCAATGATTTTGGATTTCGAGGGATTTTTATCCCCAGGAAGTACTTTGGGGAGCCAATATCCTTCGTGATAAGGTGTTGACGGGGATGTTTCTTTGTCAGCGCTACCCCAGCTTAGTCATCACCAGTGAGAAGAATATTGTCCACATATACGACAAGAACCACCAGACCCAGGGCGGTTTTGCAAATTAATAATGAGTGATCGGTAGAGCTCCTTGTTAAACCAATGGCTGCCACAATGCCGCTGAACTTATCAAACCGCTCCCAAGGGCTTTGCTTTAGGCCATAGATAGCCTTCTTCAGCCTAAATACGCATGTCTCCCCCTGAGCAATATACCTAGGAGGTTTCTCCATGTAGACATCCTCTTATATATCACTATAGAGGAAGGAATTCTTGACATCCAGTTGAGAAATGGGCCAATCCTTGTTAATCTCCACTGATAGGAGAACCCAGATAGTGCTGAGACGAGCAATGGGAGAGAAAGTGTAAAAATAATCAATGCCATAGGTCTGAGTGAAGCCTTTAACGACCAGGCGTGCCTTGCATCGATCCACACTACAATCCGGACGGAACTTCACGACAAATACCCAATGACAACCCACAACATCGGTGCCCAAAGGAGGAGGAACAAGGGTCCATGTACCCCATTCAGTGAGGGTTGCGATTTCCTCATCCATGGAAACCTTCCAGTGTAGAATAACAAGGGCATCCTGGTAGGTGCGGGGAGTGGTGGTGGCAGAGATAGCTAACGTAAATTGCTTGTGAGAAGGGGTAAGCCAATCATAAGAAATAATAGTAGCAATTGAATGCTGGGTACACGCCCGCACCCCTTTGCGAAGAGAAATGGGAAGATCTAGGTCGTCAGGTTCAACAGTAGCTGGTGCATCCGCAGTGGAGAGAGTTGGTCCGGGAGCAGAGAGAGACGACAAAGGAAAAGAGAGAGGAGGAGGAGATGGTGGACATAGCGTAGGAGGAGGGGACTCGGTGGGAGTATACGGGATGGAGAAGTCGGTCGGAGAAGCAGGAATATCAGGAAGAAGGGAGTATTCGTGAGAGAAATAGGATGCATTCTCAAAGAATGTGACATTTGCTTAGTCGAACTGCTTCCGAAGAACCTTATCAAAACAACAGTAACCCTTCTGAGTGGAAGAGTAACCCAAAAAGACATACTTGGTGGCACGTGGAGAGAGTTTGTCACGAGTGGCGGAGGGAGCGCGTACAAAGGCTATACAGCCAAATATTCAGAAAGGTAGAGGGAAGGGATCCTTGCCATGATAGAGAATGTAGAATGGTGTCTGGATGCAGAGAATTGTGGAGGGAATGTGATTGATGAGATAGCAGGAGATAAGAATGACATAGCCCCAATAGGAGCGAGGAACCTGCATTTGAGTCATGAGCGTTCAAGCGACTTCAAGGAGGTGACAGTTTTTGTGTTAAGTGTTCCATTTGCTGTGAGGTATAGACACAGTTAGTTTGATGAATTATGCCATTTTGAATATATAAAGAAGAAAAATCATGACTAAGATATTCTTTGGCATTATCAGAATGAAGAATTTTAATAGACGCATCAAACTGTGCTTTAATCATATAATAAAAAGATGTCCATACAAATAATAGCTCAGAGCACTCTTTTAAGAGATACACCCACGTATACCGATATCAATAATTAATTAAAGTTACAAAATATGAACTACCCCAACCTATAGTTAGGGTAGGGTCAGGACCCCAAACAACGGAGTGAACGAGATCAAAAGGACAGGAAGAGCCATGACCTTGCTTCAGCGAGAAGGAGGAGCGGTGATGCTTTCCAAGCTGACAGGCGTCACAGTTGAGAGGAGGACTGTGCAGAGGTAGATGGGGCAGAAGCTATCGAAGAAGCCGTAGGGAAGGATGACCAAGGCAAAGATGCCATTGTAGAAGATCCATAGAAGAAGAAGAAAAAACGGACAGAGCAGATACGTTGTCTTGGAAGTAGAGGCCGTCGCTCTTAGTCCCAATAGAAATCATCCTTTTGGAGCTCAGATCTTGAAAAGAATAAGAAGTAGGAGTGAATGTGACGGAGCACTGTAGTTGCTTGTAAAGAGAAGTAACATACAACAAATCTTGTGGAAACTGGGGCATATAGAGGGTGCCCGCCAGGCAAAGAGACGAAGTGACTTGAACCACTCCCGTCCCATTGACCGGTGAGGGAGAGCTGTCTGCAATGAAGACAAGGGGAAACCGATCATGTTTTTACAGGAGATAAAAACATTGAGGATTACTGTTCATATGATTGATAGCACCAGAGTCAATCAACTATTTACCTTGAGTCACCACAAGGGCACTACCTGAAGACATGATCACCAAGGCGGATTGCTTTGAAGAAGAAGTGGAAGCATCACCAGATGGACGAAGATGTGGATGCTTTATCCAGCAACGATCAACCATATAGCCGGTGCAGCTATAGTGAGAGCAGAGAAAGAGGGAAGGTCCACATCTGCCGGATTAATGGCTGCGAACACCAGAGCCACCCCGCTGAGTATGATGAGTATATGTGTCAGGGAGCGGTGGAGAGGAGAGCAGCGCATGCTGAAGCAGAGAGGTAACAACGGCAATGCGTGCAGCAGTGGCATCCAAGGTGGGAGAATCCGCCTTCCCAAGGATCTATTGACAGATCATGTCATAGGACTCCAGAAGACATATAAGATAACACACAACTAGATGCTCCTAGAAGTGCTTTTATTGCTCGGCTAGATCAACAGAGAATGGATGGTTCTGAATAATTTCGTCTCCAAGAGCCTGAACTTGTTGGTAAGAGGCAATAGGAGACATGGAGGGACGAGCAAAGAGATCCGTATAGAGAGTATTAATGCGAGACATCTGAGCCTCTTTGGAGTAAAGAGCGGAAAGATGAAGCCAAACAACCTTGTCAGTTTCATCATGGAGGATAACAGGGAGGCATTCGTCAGAAAGGTTGTTAGCCAGCCATGTGCAAACAAGAGCTTCACTAGCATCCCAATCATCAAAGAGATCAGACTCTGGAGGAGGTGGGTCATCAGTGAGATGATGGCGTTTGCATTATGAGCAAAGTAGAAGAGTGAAGGAAACACTCCAGTCCGGGTAGTTGGAACCAATAAGTTTTGAAACGGTTCCAAGATTGCCCGACAGAGTAGGAGGAGGAGGGTGGGCCATGAAAGTAGTAGTAGAGGTTTCAGAGAGATCCACAGAGAAGAACCGAGTGGGCAGAAAGGAAGCCACGCGAAAAGGGAAAAAGAAGCCGCACGAATAGGCAAGAGGCCGCACGAAAGCAGGTCGCGTAGATAGGTCGCAAGCAACCATTCACGCGGATAGGCAAGAGGCCGTACGAAAGCAGGTCGCAAACACATGTCATGAAGGCAGAGCGCAAAAACAAATCGCGGAGCGAAAGGGAGCCCGTGAAAATAGGTCACAAGCAAAAAGCGAGATGTCGTGAGGACAAGGCCGAGGTCATGCTAAAGCAAAAGAGAGGTTGCGAAGATAGGTTGCAAATAGAGAGGTCAAGACAAGGAAGAGAAGTAAACCACATAGACAGGGAACAAGAGAGAGGGGACAAACTGTACGGATAGAAGCGCTCACAGAATCAGGAGGAAAAGATCGATTCCTCTGATACCATGTGTGAACAGAAAAATAAAAACCGAAAATTGGAGAATAACAGAGTTTTTTATTTCCAAAAATTGTATTTATTACAAAGGCATGGATCCCTTTTATAGAATGGAGGATAAGGGAGAGAATACAAATAAGCAATGTGGGACTAAATACATTTATGGGACTAGCGGCTAGACAAACCCAGACCGCATAGGTCCCGCGGTTAGATAAGGAGGTTTAACCGCCTTACCATACAGATAAGTGAACACAAGCCGCTAGAGCATATTGCTAGACCGCCTGGTCTCCAAGCCACTGGAGAGAAGCCGCCAGGCTCCCCGGTCTCCAAGTCGCTATAGTGAAGCCACCAGACCGCCCGGTCTCCAAGTCACCCAGGTGAAACTGCCAGATCGCCCGGTCTCTATATTACAACATGAATGTCATGCTCTGTCTTTTATGATTCACCTTGAATTTGATCTCCATCCTCAATAACCATTACTGGAGTTGTTGAATCTTCTAAGCTTAGCTCTTTTAGCTTTAAATCTCTTCCTACAACACTAAAAGAACTAGACAAGCCTTCATGAATCATGTGTGTCTCATCAAATACAACATTAATGAATTCTTAAATAACATGAGTTTTTTGTTGAATATTTTCTATGCTTTATTGTGGATACAATAAAAATAACAACACTCAAGCCTTTATCCCACTGGAATAGATATTGTGGATACAATATCCAACAAAAATACTCTCAAAACATTTTTCAGCAAATTTAGTTAAATATGATTTGTCATTATTTAGTACATAATATTTTCTTCTAAAGATCCTAAAGTAGGCTAGATTTTGTTTTATGCCTTTCATTAATTCATAAGGAGTCTTTTTGTGATATTTGGTGATAGAAGCTTTATTTTTCACATGGTAGGAAGTCTTGATAACTTTAGCTCAAAAATATTATAACAATGAAGAGCCACTTACCATTATTCTGTCAGCTTTAATGAGAGTCCTATTTTTTCTCTCAATAACTCCATTTTGGAAGGGGTTCTTGGAAAAGAGAATTCATAAAGGATACCATGTCCTTTGTAGAATTCTATTATTGCCTCAGACTGAAATTTTATCTCATGCTCACTCCTGATTTTGATAGTTACACAGTTCTTTTCATTCTTAATTTTCTTGACAAAAGACACGATGGTGTCCAAGGTATCCAATTTTCTCTTAAGTAAGAACACCCTTGCAAACCTAGAGAAGTCGTCTACTATAACAAATGTATATAGGTTCTTTCCTAAACTATGAATTGGCATAGGACCAAATAAGTCTATGTGAAATAAGTATAAGCACCTTTTCGAGTCTTTGGAGCCTACGCTCTTAAAGGTTCTTGTTTTTTTGCCCATATAGCAGGCATGCTAAATTCCCTTTTTAGTGTATTTAAGGTTAGGCCCATTTCTAATTAAATCTTCTAAAAATAGTTTGTTGATTTTCTTGTTGTCTATTTAAGCAAGTCTCTTATGCCACTGAACATGAAGAGAGTCCATCTTATTTGCTACAAGACATACATGTGAAGAAGAATCTAAGCATAAGAAATTAAAATAATAAATATTTTCACTTCTAGTGCTTGATAAGATTGTTTCAAAGTCAATAGCATTTTTGATCAGACACATATCCTTATGAAACTCAACGATATATCCTAAATCATATAATTTGCTTATGCTTATAAGATTGTGTTGCAACCCTTTCACATAAGATACTTTTGTAATTGAGGCCATACCATTGATAATCATACCATAGCCTTTGATGATGTCTCTATCAGATTGACCAAAAATTACTTTTGCTCTATCTTCCACAGAGGTGAAGTTCTTTATAAGACTTCTTATTCTAGTCATGTGTCTAGAACATCCATTGTATAAATACTATATAGGCATTTTGTTGGTCTTTAGACATTCTTGCAAAAAGAGATTAGTTCACCTTAGGAGCAAAACTAGGTTTGGGTTCTTGGTTCCTGTTAGCCTTAATTACATAATGCTTAATAATTACATTATTAACAAGCTTTTCATCCTGTTGGGTGGAACAATAGTCTATCACAAAGTGGCTAATTTTTCCACAACACCAGCACTCAAATTTATTGTACCTCCTCTTTAGCATTACCTTTTGTGTGGGGTAAGGATGCTGATGATTAGAAGAGTAGATTTTTGTATTTCTTAGACTAATCTGGTGACTATGTGTATGATGGAAGATTGACTGAAGAGTCAAAGATTCTACATCTGGATTCTACATCTAGTAGAGCATTTATTGGAAAGATATCCATAAGCTAAATCATGAACATAAATATTTGAAGTCAATATTACTTTTTTAAAAATTATTTTATCATTGGAAACTTTTACTTTTCTATCTCCTTAATGTTTATACACCACCTCTATATTACGTAGAATAATTGACAATGATTGGCAGCATTGTTTAGGGCTTTGAGAAATTTATCACGAGCTCCTTTCAATAAATCCTCTAGAGCCTTGATGCCATTTTATTTTTAATATAGAGTTCTTGATTGAGATTTAAGCTTCTTCTTGAGCTTATCCAACTCAAGATTCATACAGGTGATTTCAGATAATTTTGTACTAACTTGAGATTTGAATGGCTTGAGGATTTCAATTTCCTTAGCTGAGACTTTACCAGCGCATTACTTTTCTTTAGTGCTTTTGGGATATCACCATACATATTTACTATATCATTATATTGATATGCTAGCTCAAAATCACTATCATCATCAAATGAGTTTGCTTCTGATCAAACATCAATCTCAAAATCAGATCCTGAATTAGACAGTTGAGCCATAATGCATACCTCATTAGGATGAGAATTATCTCGATCATATTCATCAGTCAAGCCCATAAATCCACAACAGACTTCTTCTTCAAACTCACTGTCTGATAGTGATAGGGGTACCCTTATACACACCCTGACAACAAGATAGTCAACTTGCCACACATCTTTTGATATTATTATGAGCCCAATGTAGGTTTCCTACTATAATTCAGATGGGCTTGAGTCATTGTCACTCAATTCCTCAAAGATCTTGGCAACAAAGCACTTTTTTGTCTTCTTGCCCTTATGAGGTATTTTCTCATCAAATTTCATTCCATCTTTTCTTTTAACTAGACAGTCAACTATGGAAAGCCATAGTATGTTACAACTGTTGGAGCATGCATTCCACATTTCTTGGTGTGAGAATAACAAATACCATGATGTATTTGATCTAGTATTTTGTGTGTTTATAGTGTGCATGTAATATAAGTACAAACATGGATTGAATGAGGAGACAAGCCCTTGGTGATTGGCGTGATTCAAGGTTGTGTACATTTTAGAAACAGTGAAAGACTATTATTGATAGCTAAACTTCAATCAACTAGAACTTTTCATCCCCAAAGAGTTATGGAACAGTCCACACCATTCCGAAATGAGGACGAAGTCATGTACAATGTGGAAAAGGTTTGGATGGCAAAAGTGAAGAGGAGATATCTCCAGGCAATATCAATATCGCAAGCGATAGCAAAAATGACGTCAGCATGATGATAGCCATATTCCACATAATCTAGCCACATCACACACTATTTGTCGGTATCACCGGGAGATAATGATATTGTCTGGCGATTGCTCCATGACCCAAACATGCCCTATTTTCGACCAGTATAATTAACACGGAATGAGACACCTGTCAGCTTGAGGAGATATCGCCTAGATGATATCTACTATCGTCGGGCGATAACACTAAAATTATATAAAGACTAGATATTTGAGAATTTGATGAGACAACTCAAGGAGCTTTAATTCTTGTGTACTCTAAGCTTATTCATCTCTAAATTTGAGTAAACTTCCTTGGGTGAACATGAAGATCAAAGGAGAAATTTGAAGGAGAAACTCTACAATACATATTCTACACGAAGGATGATCGCATCAAGAATGCCAACATCTATATCATCTTCGTCTTCACCTTCAGAATCTCTTTGGGAATCTCTCTTACATTTTATTATCATGTAATCTCGTTTTATTTTATCTTTTTGTATCAGGAGAGGAAAAATCGTTCGGGGGGAATGTGGAATTCGGGGAAGGATTTCGTATGAATTTCACCTTGTTTGTGGAGACTAGGTCCTTGTGCGACTTATGGAGAAATTCACCGCCTTTTATATAGAGATTAGGTTGAGGTTAGATCTATGGGGATGCTATAGGCCATATCTTGGATAAGATAGGCTATAACCAGCCGATCCTTGGGAGAAGGGCCGGTGAAGCATTAAAAAGGTTTTTTATATTCAGCTTGATTCAAGCATCATTGAAATCAAATATTTTTATATTCAATTTATAATGAAATAAAATCATGTTTTTTTTGTTTTTGTCTTATTATCTTGATTTTATTTTCATGTTATAAAATATTTTGAAATATATTCTTCAAAAACTTTAATACAAAATATATTGTAAGGTTCGTTTTGTTATATATAAATACTTGAATTTAATATCCATGAACTAGTGACCAACGGTAACATTTAACGTCGGTGGTAGTGAAAAAATATTGAATTCTGTAATTTTCTAACATTAATCTTCAATATAATATTTTCCAAGATATAAATATATTCTTCTGCAGTAAAATATTCCAAGACTTCTCTAAGTAACTCTGATATTTTTATTAAAGATTTAAAATTCCATAAAACCCTAATTCACCCCCACCTTTATGGGCATCGTAAGATCTAACAACAATATTAATAAATAATATTAGTTACAAACTGTTTATTCTATTCAGGATCATACATGTCCCTTTTGGAATTGTGCTTTGGTCTATTAATGTTATTGCGGTACTTCTTTGAGATGGAGAAGGATGAGGATTTGTTCTTCCACTGCCTCATATTACTTAGTAGCTTTTAAAATGCTTGGAAAATAAGGGCAGTTCTCCCCCAGTGAGATCAAATCTATATGAGCAGGGTTTATAGTCTTCTGATTCAACAGTTCTCCTTGGAAAAGTTGGAATCTCCTCTCCACTTCTTATGGAGCTTTCAGTCTTGACATTGGATTTGCTGCTCTCCTCCATAGATTTCCTTGTATTCAGCTGTAATTCATAGGATAATACCTTGCCATACAGATTTTAGTGTTGTATATTAGCCAAGTTCCCCATCTCTCTTATTGCAAGGATCTTGATATCACATTCTTTGTTGAGGGATCTCAAGAACTTGTCATTGAGATTATATTTGGAGAATGTTCTCATATAATTACTTATACCATTAACTATTTTGAATAACTTCTTATAATAGTCAATAATTAAATCGTTCTTCTTATGCCTGAAGGTCTCATACTATTGGTTCAGAAGAGATTTCCTATCATCTTTTACCTCCTTAGTGCCTTCTATGTAGATAATTAGGGAGTTCCACATTTCTTTGTCCGTTTGGTAGTGAATAAAGTTCTAGAAGGTGGAGTCATCAATAGCACTCACAATTATATTCTTGGCCCTTTTGTCCATTGTGTCTAGAATTACTTCATTCTTGGCCATTTCAGCATATCTCTTTAGAACTTGCACATTAGGATCAATGGAGGAGGCTTTTATGGGAATGAAAGGTCCTTCTTCAATAATTATGAATATTTTAGGGTTAGAGACTTCCATGAATAGTCTGACTCTTTCCTTCCATATTCCAAAGTTCTTTTCCTATAGATGTTTAGTTTCATAGAACTCAACTCCTTGTAGTTTTTACCTGAAGTCATGATGGATAGATTATATTCCCCTTGGATGATCTTGTTCAAGGTGTTAAGCCCTTTTAGAACAACTTAGCTCTGATACCACTTGAAATTTAACTGCAGTATAATCACCTAGAGGGGCAGGGGAGTGAATAAATGTTTATGCTTTTTGAAGATTTCAGATTTTATTTATTGATCTAGCACACAAGCAAATCACACACCACAATATACATACATATTTAATGCGGTTCACTAATATGGGTACATTCACCTTCTCCTCCACCTATCTACTAGTGTGCTAGACAAGGCTAACATTACCAAAAACTCAGATCTAATAGATCTATAGCTCAAAGTCCAAGAATCCTACCATAGGAACATCAACAAGTTCCCTACCTTATATCCAAATACAGGATCCTACAACATAGATTTTATTCCAGAATACTACCCAAGGTTCATAAAAAAATTCTACCTTAGGTTCACCCTTGAAACCTACCTCAAATCTAACCACTAGATCATATAACTTAGGCTCATTCAAATCCCTACCTCAGATCTCAGGGAGATCTTATAACAACAGTAAGTTTAATTGTTTGTTACAGTAAATATAGACTCAGTAACACTAATAGATCTTGATATATTTGATTCTTCTTCGACTTTGTGAGAAAAGCCCTTTTCTGAGTTAGCAATAGTTCTTTACCAGGTCTTCTTTGAAAAATAGTAACTATGCTGTACTTTGCAACTGGAGAATTTTCTTCACTCTTGAGAGATTTAAAGCTGAATGATCTTGAGTAATACTAGGAGCACTTGATGTTTTCTTGTGAAGATTACCACCTTTTGAAATTAGTTCTCTTCTTTAAGTTGGCTGTCGACGATGTTCTCAAAGAAAGTTACTATTCGATTGATTTCAGTAGTCAAAATCCAAGTATTAGGGTTTTATCCACATCTCTTAAATATATATACATATGACTGCAACTAATTAACGGTTAAGAATGAGAAAAATCATGTCAGATAACTTTCCTGAAAATACTTATTTGGTTTGAGCTTTCGGGGCTGACGATTGTTTGAAATTCTGCAAATTTGAACTGTCACGATGGTATACTTATTATCTCGACAACATTTCATTCTCTCACAATGACATTTAAACTCTTCATGATGATACTCATTCTTCTTAGATTTAAGAACACTTTTGTCAAAGTGGTTGCTTATCATAACGATAAAGCTCCTTCTAAGTGATATTTGAAGTCTTCATGAAGACCATGTATCTTATCACAATGATATTTCATCTAGTCATGATGACAAGACTGAGGCATTGGATCTTGAGCTTGTCCCGACGATGGGGGAGCAATATCATGATGATATGGACTTGATCATTCTCAACTCAACATACTTCTTAATTATCATTTGAGCTTTTCTACGATATTTCACTTGATCTCCTTAGAGTGATTTATTCTTAAATGAACGGCTTCATAATGATATAAGTATAAATTATCCTTGTCACAATAATATCGTCAAGAATTGTGTATTATCACAATGATATAGATGAGTTTGAGCTACTTTTTCTTGGGGAAACAGTAAGAATGACATTTAGTGTCTTCACAACGATAATAGGTTGGCCTCGATGATATTTCTGTCTCATCACACCAATATTATACTTAGCATATTTTTGTGAATCAGTTAAGTATTTTTCTAACCTTTACTGTTCTCCTGACTTACTAAAAATGGTTTATATGATATTATACTAGTCCTATACATATTAAGCCAAATGGTCATCAAATACGAAATGTATTTATCATTGACTTGAGGACTTATTCAAATCAGGAACATTGAGGGCAAGATTCTTAACACACTTCATGAAGGATTGTCGACATAATTAGTCATCTAACTCTTATTCTAGGATCATCGCAATCATACCAAGTTATTCTTATATTACCCTTTATATTAAGAACAATGGACCCAAGGAAAAATGGTTTCCCTTTAACAAATGAATGTTTTCCATGAAGTGCCAAACTTGGCAACAAATCAATTGTGGTATCTGAATAGTGGATTCTACAAACATATGATTGGAGATAAAAGCCTACTAGAACCTAAGCTTGGACGTAAGATGATGTTTGGTGATTCTTGTTGTGGACAAACCCTAGGCTATGGAGTAATTCATGATGGCGTCATTTCCTTCACCATGGTTGGTTATGTTGAAGGGTTAAAACATTATCTCATAAGAATGAGTCATTTAGGTTATAAAAGATTAAAGCAGTCTCCACACATGACCAATACCAAATTATATACATCAAGTCAAGTAAAATTGTTTTTTTGGTATTAGGAAAGGCAATATATATTTAGTTGATTTACTATCTAATAAAATCGAAATATGCTTGTTTAATATAAAAATTTCTAATGTTGATTTGTGTTACATAATAATTTGACATCTTAACCTTAAAAGTGTGTCCAAGCTTTATAAGAATAACCTTATGAGAGAGCTACCACCAAAAAAATATATCAAGAAAAAATATGTAGTGCATGCTAATTACGAAAGTGATGAGCAAATTTCATATAATGTTTTAGGCAATATTATAGCTTGATTTTCTATTGATATTACTAATCTATTTTTAGATTTCATCATAAAACCTATTATATTCAAATTGTATGTCATGTAACAATATATAGGCTAGATAGGGCAGGTTTTTGGGTCATTGAATGCATGGGGGAGACCATTTCCTTCTCATTTCTATTGTGTGCTTAAAAGTTTTGTTTATGACTATGTAGGTGTGGATTTCTGAAGGAATTAAATGCTTTTCATGCAGGTAAGATGGTTGTACGGTTGTCTTCACGTGTTTTGACCTTTGTCATAGAGAGGGCTACTGGTTCCGTTTTTATTCTTGAATGGGCAGTTGCCTCCTCTGCGCATTACCACTGATCACACAAAGTCATTTTTTAGCTTTTACTTGAGAAACGCATGAGTAAACACATGAGGATAATTGCACGACCACTGGTCGTGTATGTTCAATTTTTCCCTTTAAAAACCTCAATTTTCCCACCAGACCATATTTCTTTGTGCACTAGTAGTGGCAATTCCTTCTTGCATGACCATTGGTCATGCGCAAGTTAATTTTTTTACTCCTTATATAAATAGGTAGAGCTCAAGATTTCAAAATGCCCATCCCTGATCTTAGGTCACCATTTTTCCCATTTTCGTAACAAGCCTTATGGTTTTGTCCTCATGCTTCCTCCAACCTCCCCAATCATTTCAAAGGTATAAAAGTTAGTTACCAAGGTTCTATTGGAGCTCTAAGGCTAGATACCTTGGCGTGGAGGTGACAAACCCTGAGAGAAGAGGTGCGTGAGGTGGTGGTATCTTCCAAGACCCTGGATGGTAGCCAAGGAGGAGTTTGAAGAGCTGGTGGACATTTTAAAGCACTTCTACAAACCCAATAAAGTGTCTTTCATCGCCTCCATATCTCAAAGTGGTAACTCGTATTTCTTCTCTCTTATATGGGATGGTTGTAAGATTAATGTGATATTTTCTAAAGTATATGGACACCATGACCATTGGGTGTATATGCTTATAGTTATATGTTGTATTACAGAAGCTTTGGTTGAGATAGCTTGTAGATTTTTTGTGATTGCTTGTGTTGTGTTGCTACAAAAAAGAGTGAAGCAGAGCTTTGCGACCCGCGGAGATTCAAATCGGAGGAAGGCAACCCATAGAAGTGCAAAGCAGTGGAAGTCGACCTGCGAAAGTGCGAAGTGGAGGAAGTCGACCTGGGGCGGTTCGAGTGTAGGTTGACAACCCGCGGAGGAGCAAAGTGGTGCTGATGACCCATATAGTTAGTTATCTTTATTTTATTACAAGTAGTTGTTAGTAACCAAATCAAAACCCTCATAAAAACACTGACATAAAAAGACTTCTATTTCAAGTCTCGTCTCAATATATTATGACGGGTTTTACCATACGACACAACAGTTGTGCGCAACGGAATAAGAAAACAAGGAAAACCCAAAAGTAATTTGTGGATCTTGCGATGACCATTAATCAAGAAGTAATGTTACAATAAATAAATTTATACCTTTGTGGGATTGAATCGATACTCAACCTAGATAATCCAATTGATTCCAACGAACTGCAATGACCGGAGTTTCGAGCATAGAATAATGTCCATGCCTCTACGGGTATCCACACAAGCACGGAGAACCCTAGACTCTTGTCACACAAGATCTAGGTCGGAAAGAGGCTTGCCCTTAATGTCTCCACAGAGTAGTAGATACGATCAAGGAGAGGCGGCAATGACGAAGACGACGCTTAGGAAACACTTTTCGGTGGTGGTAAGGGACGGTGGACAGTCGATGGCGACAAGTGGTGGTCGGTGAAAGTGGCAGCGACAGTCACGGATGTGGAATAGTTCCGTCGTGAGGAGATTGCTGCTCGTCTAGGTTAGGAAAAATGCGTAAGTCATTCGGTTTACTGTACATAATGATTATATACAGTAGACCGAACCAGCCGATAACCACAGACCAGTCGAACCGGCCTTAAAGGAAATAAATCGGTCAAAATAGAATTCGACGAGTATCAACGTGATATTCGATGAATCAGTGGGTGGTCACGACAATACATGATGAATCGTGAAGAGGTCATGATGACACTCGATGAATCATCGAGAGATCACAATGATACTCGACGAATTGGCTAGAGGTCATGATGACACTCGGCAAATCCGCGAGAGATCATGAAGATACTCGACGAATCCAGACCATTCATCAAAACCCCTACCCATACTCGACGAATTTCCCTTAGCTTTACAGACTACATATCGGTCGACCCATATTCACAATACAGGTCCCGGAATGAAATTCCACCACGTCTACATCATCATAGGCTTGGTCCTTCACTCATATCACATATGAGCAAGACCAACACAAACCTTGCCAACTTATCCAAAGCTATTATGTGCGACCCCATAGGCTCATAGTGCATTGGCTGTGAGTCTGCATACTTGATCACTTCTAGATAAACATGGTGGCACCAACAGTCTCCCACTTGATCTTGAAAGTATCAAACAAATGCTTCACAAACAATGAGCGACATCTAGCAATGCATCATTGCTCCCCAAACAATAAGAGTTTAAAACTCGAAAGCCATTGTGATCAATGTATCAGAGTTATCGTGTCCCTTTGTCCCTTACATCCAGGTAGAACTAGAGGTATAGATCGTGTCACCCTCATAATTATTCAATCCTAGTTATCTTGATCTAGAATGGACTTCCAAAAATTGGTGAGTCCAATATCATATATTGACTCAACCAAGCATGTTCATGCATTTCTCAGTCCCATTCCGTCAAGGGGCCCATGGATGCAACTCCTGCAATATAGGAGGACAAATCTCATTTCTGCTCACACACAAACACCAAAATGATTTGTAACGTACCCAATAACCATCTTTATCATCCAACTTTCTCAAGACAGGACTTTTGATAACATCAAAGAATGCTCTTCCTCACTCAGTGAGTGTTGTGACTTCAGGTCAAAGAACCACAAACACGATTGCTACTTGAGCCATACTTGTGACACGTTCATATAACAATCCACAAAGTATTCTCATGGTGGGTCTGTCCAGTACAACTTCTTCATAACAAGTTCACATGTGATGACTTGATATCACAATATCATGTCCTGTGAGTATGGGTCATCAGTCAACTCACATGCTAGTCTTAAAGGTATCATCATCAACCTTAACTTCTAAGATGATACGAAGACTAGGGACCTTTAAGAATGAAGCTTCTTAGATCAGAGGTTCTCACTTCAAGTCACTACTTGACCTATGGAAGACAACACTTTAAGGGCATTTATACAGTTAACTACTCTATCACAATATAAATAATTACACAATAAAAGAACTTGCCAAAATATATAAATGAAATGTATATAGTACTTTTATTCATCAAATTAAATATTACGGCCAATAAACATACAATCCACAAGACTCAAACTAGATTTGATCATTCAAGTATCGTATACCCATTGATCTAATATGACCATCATGCTTTCTCTGTGCGAGAGGCTTTGTCAGTGGATCCACAATATTTTCCTCAGTAGGTACTCTACATATGCTTACATCTCCTCGATTGACTATCTCTCGAATTAGATGGAACCATCAAAGTATGTGCTTGGAGCGCTGATGAGATCTAGGTTCCGAAGCAAGTACAATTGCACCGTTATTGTCATAGTAGAGAACTACGGGAAAAATAATGCTAGGAACTACATCTAACTTGCCGATGAATTTCCTAATCCATACAGACTCCTTCGCTACATTTACAGATGTTATATTCTCGGCCTTAGTTATAGAATCAACAACTGTCTCCTGCTTGGAACTCTTCCAGCTAACAACATCTCCATTTAGGCAAAACACAAACCCTGACTGAGACTTTAAATTGTCCCTATCAGTTTGGAAGCTAGCATCCTTGTAAACCTTTACAACGAGCTCTTTATCCCCGTCGAATACCAAGAATGTATCCTTAGTCCTTCTCAAGTACTTCAGGATGTTCTTGACAGCTACCTAGTGACTTTCACCAGGATCAGACTGATACCTGCTAGTCATGCTCAAAGTATAAGAGACATCGGGTCTAGTACATATCATTGCATACATGATTGACCCAATTATCGAAGCATATAAAATCAATTTCATGTGATCCTTATCTTCACAAGACTTAGGACACTGGTCCTTAGAGAGACTCACACCATGAGACATGGGTGAGAATCCTTTCTTGGACTCAAGCATGTTGAACTGTTTCAACACCTTGTTAATATATGTACTTTGGGTTAAACCCAACAACTTCTTCGATCTATCTCTATATATTTTAATACCAAGTATATAAGTCGCTTCACCCAAGTCTTTCATTGAAAAACAATTCCCTAGGTTGTTCTTAATAACTTGTAGGGTCGGTTTGTCATTCCCGATCAGTAGTATGTTATCTACATACAATATCAAGAAGACAACTATGCTTCCACTAATCTGTTTGTAAACACACGGTTCATCCTCTTTCTTAATAAAACCGAACTCTTTGATCTTTTTATCAAAATGAAGATTCCAACTTCGATAAGCCAATTTTAATCCATAAATGGATCTCTACAGCTTGCATATTTTAGTGACTTCACCTGGATATACAAAAACCTTGGGTTGTGTCATATACAATTTTTCAAGGAGGTTTCCATTTAGGAAAGCCATTTTGACATCCATCTTCCAGATCTCGTAGTCATAATACGCAACAATAGCAAGCAGAATTCTGATGGACTTAACCATAATAATAAGGGAAAAAGTTTTATCATAGTCAATACATGAATTTGCTTGAAACCCTTAGCCACTTGCCGCCCTTTGAATGTATGTACATTTCCATCCATGTCGGTCTTCTTCTTGAAGACCCATTTGTACCCTATGGGCCTTACCCCTTCAGGTGGTTCCACCAAGGTCCAAACTTGGTTTTCATACATGGAGTCCATCTTAGATTTCAAGGCCTCAAGCCACTTCTCAGAATCCAATCCACTCATAGCCTCTTGGTAGGTTTTTGGCTCATCATCATGATCCATAACCAACACATTACCTATTTGAGACATGAGAAATCCATATCTCTCGAGCTCAAACCTTGGTATACAAAATTTATGTGGAACTTGTGTTTCTTAAGCAGGCTCTCCAGCTACAATAACTTGTAGTCCTTGCTCAGGTTCCAATTCCGGTTCATTCACTGTTTGTGGTTCTTGAACTTCTTCAAGTTCTACCTTAGTAGTCTTTCTACTTAAGAACTCTTTCTTAAGAAAGACACCAGTCCTTGCGACAAACACTTTGCCCTCAGACGGTAGGTACAAATAGTACCCTTTGGCTCCTTAGGATACCCCACAAGATAACACTTATCTGATTTGGGTTCCAGCTTGTTAGGCATTTGACTTCGCACGTATGCCTCACAACCCCAAACCTTAATGAACGACATACCAAGACGCTTCCCAGTCCATATCTCATATGGTGTCTTTAGAACCGCTTTCATTGGAGCACGATTTATCGTTAAAGTAGCAGTTTCTAGAGCAAAACCCAAAAAGGAAACATGCAGATCTGCATGACTCATCATCAACTGCACTATGTCTAATAAAGTACGATTTCTCTGCTCAAAAACACCATTATGCTGTGGTGTTTTAGGTGGAGTGAGATGTGATACAATACCACACTCTTTCAGATGATCACGAAACTCATGACTTAGGTATTCACCACCTCGATCAGATCATAGCTCTTTAACTTTCTTACCCAATTAGTTTTCCACTTCGTTCTTAAACTCTTTGAACTTTTTAAAGGTTTCAGATTTGCACTTCATAAGATACACATATCCGTATCTACTGAAATCATCAGTAAATATAACAAAGAAGAAGTACCCACCTCTAGCCATAGAACTCATGGGTCCACATACATCACTCAGTACTATACCCAAGAGATCATCATCCCTCTAATTGAAGCCAGTGAAAGGGACCTTAGTCATCTTGCCTTACAAACAAGATTCATATCTCCCAAATGATTCATAATCAAATGGGTCCAGTAGCCCATCTTTTTGGAGCTTGGATATACGTTTCTTATTTATATGGCCCAAACGACAACGCCAAAGGTACGTAGGGTTCGAGTCATTCATTCTTAGTCTTTTAGTATTTTCTATATTATAGATCTGATGGTCTAAGTTCAAAACATATAAGCCATTAAACATTTGAGCTATAGCATAACAAACATCATTCTTAAATATAGAACAACAATTATTCTTAATAATAAAAGAAAATCCAAATCATGTCCAAAAATGAAATAGAAATAGTGTTTCTAGTTTTAGCACGAACATAATAACAGTTATAAAGTTTCAAAACAAGTCCACTGGGAAAAGAAAGACGGTAAACTCCCACGGCGACATCATCAACTCTTGCTCCATTTCCAACATGCAAGTTTACCTTTCCTTTACTCAACATTTTCTCCTTCCTAGTTCCTGTACATTTATACAAATGTGAGAACCACATCCGGTATCTAATACCCAGGATGAAGGAGCAGAAAGGTTTATCTCTATAACATAAATACCTAAAGCGGAAGTCATACCTCCCCTTATCTTTTGCATACCCTCAATGTATGAAGGACATTTCTTCCTCCAATGACCAGTCTTACCACAATGGTGGCACTTTCCCTCTTTCCCTGAACCTTTCCTTTTCAGTGTAGAAGACTTGGGATCCAGAGCAGACTTAGGTCATACCTTCATCTTCTTGAAACCCTTGGCCTTGCTCTTGCCTTTATGCACCATCAATATGGGGCTAACAGGCTTGACCTTCTTCATATTTATCTCGGTAGTTCGTAACATACCTAGGAGCTCAGGCAGTGTCTTGTCTATTTCATTCATGTAATAGTTCAAGATGAATTGCTCATAACTGTCCGACAATGATTGCAGGATCAGGTCTATAGCCAAATCTTGGCCAAGAGGGAACCCTAATATTTCAAGGTTCATGATATACCCAATCATCTTGAGTACGTGAGTCCATACTAGGTCCTGAGCTCCCATCTTGCACTGGAACAACGCCTTAGTGACCTCAAATATCTCATGACGAGCTTGCCCTTGAAACATTTTCTTGAGATGCTCGTCAATTTCCTTGCAACCCATGTTCTCGTGTTTTTTCTGAAGCTTAGAGTTCATGGTCGCAAGCATGATACATTCGACGTCTAAGGAGTCATCGAGATACTTCATGTAAGCATCTTTATCAGCATGGGACGCATTCCCGGCAGGCTCATCAGGGGATACCTCTTCCAAAACATAAAGCTTGCACTCTTGTCTGAAAACAATTCTCAAGTTCTTGTACCAGTCCAAATAATTTGTTCCACTCATCTTTTCCTTCTCAAGGATTGCTCTGAGGGACAGGGTGGAGTGTGAGCCACTTGCCATGGATATTTTATAAGGTTACAAGCAAATCAAATTAGTACTACATTTCAAAATATAAATTTCCCTTTCGATTTGGGCTTGAATCAAAATAACTCCCACTATTTTTATCAAATCGATAACCCTTGATATCAATTCGAAGAGTTCATGCGAGTAACTCTCTTAGTTGATAAGATCCATATTTCACTAACACTATGAGTCAACTTTGGCTTTTCTCTCACAATGCGGTTATTTATGTAGGCAACGATTGCCAATTGCATCACTATGCAATTCTTGTATGGCTGGTGAATAACTCTTTATTAACATCCATCGTATGGTGCATTCCAACCCCATGCCTCTGGGCACTCAACCTTTGAGGTCACCCAGTTAAGCTTGACCCGATGGTGATAGTGGGATATCACAATTATCTGCTCGCACCCTTACCAAGATAGATTAATGCACCCTTGCTTTGGCAAGCCCACATCTCATCGATCGAGGCAGGAAGAGTATCATCCATCAAAAGACATGCTTGAGTCTAAGAAAGGATTCTTACCCATGTCTCATAGTGTAAGTCTTTTTAAGGACCAGTCTCCCAAATATTGTGAAGATAAGGATCGCATGAAGTTGATTTCATATGCTGCAGCAATTGGATCGATCATGTATGTAATGATATATACTTGACCCGATGTCTCTTATGCTTTGAGCATGATTAACAGGTATTAGTCTGATCTCGGTGATAGTCACTGGATAGTCGTCAAGAATATCCTAAAGTACTTGAGCGGGACTAAGGATATATTCTTGGTATTTGGCGGAGAGGAAGAGCTCGCTGTAAAGGGTTACACAGATACTAGCTTCCAAACTGATAGGGATGACTCAAAGTCTCAATAAGGGTTTGTATTTTGCCTAAATGGAGGAGCTGTTAGCTGGAAGAGTTCCAAGCAGGAGACAATTGCTGATTCTACAACTGAGGCCGAGTATATCGCTGCTGCAAATGGGGCAAAGGAGGCTGTATGGATTAGGAAATTCATTGGCGAGTTAGATGAAGTTCCTAGCATTGTTGGTCCCGTAGTTCTCTACTGTGACAACAATGGTGCAATTACGCTTACTTCAGAACCTAGATCTCATCATTGCTCCAAGCATATAATTCGGCGGTTCCATCTTATTCGTGAGATTATCGATCGAGAAGATGTGAATATTTGCAGAGTGCCTGTTGGGTATTATATCCACAATAACCCTGATTTGAAGAAGGTTCCAGTCAAGCTAAGATGAATTGAGATTGTATTTGATGCTATTTTTTAGTTATGTACTTGTAGGTTCACATTGCTAAGTACACACCAAAGTCGGGTTATAGTGGGTCAGTAAACACAGGACTACACAATGTAATCCCTCATTATGTAGGCCAACATGTTGACTCAAGTGTAATCTCTCTATTGGGGGTGCACTTCTATCCCAAGTACATGAGAAGGACCAAGGAAGGACAATGACAGGGACTCAGAAAATTTGGAATTTTACCTAAGTAAAATTCGGCGAGTATGGTTAGGCATACACGTCGAATTCATCGAGTATCATCTTGATGCTCGCCGAATTCATCGTGTATACTTCTCGATACCTATCAAATTCATAGTATATACTCAGGGAAAATTCTCTGCAAATCAGAAAATTCACCAAGGAATATTCGCTGAGTATTACTGGGGATACTCGCCGAATTTGTCGAGTATACCGTGAGATACTCGCCGAATTCATCGAGTATCCCAGATGATACTCGCAGAATTTGTTGAGTCAAATTTTGACTCCTTCTGGATTTTTCTTCTAAGTCCAATTTGACGTATATCACATATACATTCAGCGAGTATCATAAACAATATTTGACGAATTTCGCCGAATTTGACTTAGGTCGTTTTCCGAAAATTTTCTCTGATTCGGATTTCGGTCGGCCATGCACAGTAACTTCTAGGTTATGTTTTTTGGAAATATTTTATAGCCGTTATTTCGAATCTCTCTCTATATATGTTAGGTTTATTTTCGAAATTACTAATTTTGCCTATTGCTAATTTCGAAATCACACGGCTTTCCAAAATTATAAACCGGCGGTATGACATTTTCCGATCTCGCGATTCCTTCCGTTCGGCCGCCGCGAACTAGCAAGATACATCATCTTCGACTATCGTGACTGGATTGTTTCTTCTCTCAAGATCTATTCTTCTCCAGTCCTAGTTACTCGTAGATCGAAGGCTCAAGATTCAAGTTCTACAAGGATTTCAAGTTTCCGTGTTCTACAAGTTTCAAGATCTACTTCTACGAAGAAAGTCGGAGCGAAGACTAGCAATCATTATTGTATTGTAATGCTTATTTTATATTGTAGGAGATTGTTTCTCCAAGTTTGTAGATCCGTTTGTGGATCGAGTTTGTAGATCCGTTAGTGGATCGAGTTTGTAGATCCGTGTGTGGATCGAGTTGTAGATCCGATTGTGGATTGAGGTGTAGGAGAGTTTGTTCTCCGAGGTGTAGGAGCGTTGCTCCGAGTTGTAAGATTTTGATAATCTGAGAAAGGTGAAGTAGCCGAATCTATCCCAATACGGGGAACCACTATATGCGAGGTAGGACAGTGGACGTACCCAATATGGGGAACCACTATAGATCTCTGTGCTTGTGTGCTTGTTTATTTTTGAGTAATTTTTAATCCGCAAAAAGACACAAACTTCACCTATTCACCCCCCTCTAGGTGAGTTAGGTAGACGCTAGATACTATCAATTGGTATCAGAGGGGCGTTTTGTTCGATAAGGCTAACACCTTGAATAAAATTCCTGATCTAGCATTCAGAGATTCCACATATTCACCATGGACAGAAGCAAGGACATGTCATCCATGAAGCTGCTTGTTTGCACTAAAGAAAATTTTCTCATGTGGAAGGAAAGAGTCAGGTTCTTCATGGAAGCTACTGATCCAAGAATCTTTTAGATAGTGGAAGAAGGGACACATATCCCGTACTCAAGCTTCAGCTCTGAATACGATAATTATGATCCCTAAGAAAATGATGGATTTAACTAATGATGAGATTTCCTTGGTATCATTAGATAAGAAAGCGAAGAACATCATTGCCAGTGTAGTGGACAACTCTATGATCCAAAACTTATTCCACTGCAAGTCTGCCAAGGAGATGTAGGATTGCTTACTAGTTTTGATGGAAGGGGCTGAGGAAGTTCGAGACGATCAAAGATCTTTACTGAATTAAGAGTACGAAGCATTTAAGCAAGGATCAAGTGACTCTATCGCTGACAGCTTCGAAAAAAATTTCAAGATCATCAACGGCCTCAGGAACTATGGTCGGACATTCACTAATGACGAGCTCAACAACAAATTTCTAAGATCCCTGGCAAAGGACTGAGACACCAAAGTTGTTGCTATTAGGGAATTTGGGAAACTGTCGGAAATCGACCCCCAGAACCTGTTTGGCAAGTTGCTATCCTACGAACTCCAGATGAATACCAGGAAGAAGGAGGAACAAAGCAATAGAACTTCCAGGAGAGAAATGTCAGTGGATCTGAAGGCTGAAGGGTCGAGAAAGTTTAAATCTGTATCACCCATAAGGACACGTACTCCTGATACTCCAAAAAATTCTTAGCCAAGTACGTCAGGCTCCGAGCTATCAGATGGAGAATTTTCTCTTATCTCCAAGCAGTTCAAGAAGCTGCTCAGCAAGAGGAGACAAATGAAGAATCAGTCGTCCTCCTCGACTATAGGAGATCACATTGTGATGGTGATCGATCCAAGAAAATCTACCATAAGGAGGACACGTATAAATCGAAACCAAATAAATATTCTTCCTCTGACATAGTGTGCTACTACTGTAACAAACCAGGTCACATGATTGATGAGTGCCCATACAAGAAGAAGGAAGGCTCCAAGAAAGAGGAGAAGAAATGCTTCAAAGGCAAAAGAAAAGAAGAAAAGAGCTTCGTCGCCAAGAAGTCGAAGACTCTCAGTGACAGTGACTCGAGTGAGTCAAGTTCAGAAAATGAGGAAGCCTACTTCGGGCTTATTGAACAATTAGATGAGGAAGTGGGCGAATCCGAGTACCAAGGGAAGGTAAACTTGCACACAATACTCTATGAGTCTGAAATGTCCACCAATTGTCTTGAAGGCTGTACTTCTAATGAGGACGAATTAGAATTGATGGCTCAACACGAGCACCTGCTAAAGGCTTTCGACAAATGTCGTAAGGTAGTCCGAAAGTAGTTAAAAGAGATTGCCTCCCTCAAGGCAGTGGAAGCTAATCTGAAGGAAGAAATTGCACAATTACTTCCTCACAGAGATGAAGTCCACTCCTTGAAAGAGGAACTCAAGGGCTCCGCTGAGAAATTAAGTCTGAAGGAAAAATGTCTTGATGAGCTGGAAGAAAAGCTCACGGTGGAGAGAAAACTCGTTGAGAGTTACTCCAAGCCAAAGACTGTTCTCCCTCTCATTGATGAGTTTTCAGCTCAGTAGAAGGTAGGGGTGTGCAGGGAAACCGAAAACCGCACCAAACCGACAAACCGCACCGCACCGCACTGCATTTCAAACCGAACCGCTCGGTTGCGGTACGGTGCGGTTTTGTATGTGTGAAAACCGACCCCCGATCGGTGCGGTGCGATTTATAACTCCATAAAACCGAGAAAACCGCACCGCACCGTGACTTAGGTTTTAACTTTTAAAATTGTATGTCAAGAAGGAAAAGCGCACGCGCTGTAATTTGTAAATGGGTTTAACGGTCTTGATGGGTCAATCTTTCATGAGATTTCAATATAACTATATAATATATACAATATAAGTATTTCATATAACATATATAATATTATTTAATACATCATTACATATTTAGGCTCCGTTTGGCACAGTGGTGGCGGTCGTAAATGCATGGGTTAAACCGTCATTAGTTAAGTATCATCTAATAAACATCATCTATTTCAACATAAAATTGGATGAAGTTCCCTAGGTGGAGTTAACGAATGACAATTTAACCCCCATATTCATGACCATCACCACCGTGCCAAATGAAACCACATGTCAACCTAATAAAAAAAATAAATTATAAAAAAATAAGAAAAAAACACGCTCAAAATCCCATAATCAGAAAGAGTCCTCTCGGTCGCTCTCTCACGACTCATCACTCTCCACCGCCAGAGCCACCGCTGAAGTCCGCATCCACGACTCTGCATTCTCATCGAGGTACGCCCTATAAATCTTCCTGCAGCCCATCACTCTCCACCGCCGAAGCCACCGCGACTGGACGTGAAAATCCTAGTGGATGGTTAAACTCGATTGCTACTGAGAAAGGAATCAATTTTCAACTTTTCATAGAAGAGCCCTTGCCTAAATTAAAGATGGGCCAAAAAACTTCCAAAAACCGAAACCGCACCGCAAAAACCGACCCTAAACCGCACCGAATTGAAACTGCACCGCACGGTTTCGGTGCAGTGCGGTTTTGGTCAGTAAGAAACCGCACCCCTGCGGTGCTATTTCATTTTGGGCCCAAACCGCACCGAACCGCACCGCTCGCAGGCCTGGTAGAAGGGTAGTGGTCTTGGGCACGTCGGTTGAAAGGGTAAGGCTGCCAAGAAGGCTAGCGCTAAAGAAAAGGGGAAGGCACCCATGGGTCAACCCTCGTTTAGGAAGGTAATCTTCCCGACAAATAAGTTTGACCTTCAGGCGTCCTATGGTCATCATGCAAGACCTACTTATGTAGAGACCAAGAACAGATACCAGGGATGGACCCGTCCCCGTGACTTTGGTGCCAGCATGTTTAAAGCACCATTTGAAGAGATTCAGATGAAGAGTTATGGTATGTATGTGCATGAACATAACAATAAGAAGGCACCAAAAGACAAATCTGTTGTGCCTGAGGCTAAAGAGATGGGGAGCTCCTGTATATATTGCAACTAGGAGGTCTCCACCTCAAAGAATGCTTCCCCTGCATAACAATAAGAAGGCACCCTAGGTCTCCACCTCAAGCACCGTTTGAAGAGATTCAGATGAAGAGTGATGCTATCGACACATGACTGGGACAAAAAGCCTTTTACTTGAGTATACCTCAGTCGAAGACGGACCAAAAGTGATCTTTGGAGGGTTAGATAGGGGAACAACAAAAGGTTATTGTATGATTTCCAACGGCGTAGTCTCTTTCACGGATGTAGCTTATGTTGAAGGATTACACCATAATCTTATAAGCATAAGTCAATTATGTGATAAAGGCTACATCGTTGAGTTTTGTAAGGACAAGTGTTTAATAAAGTTGTCTGCAAATTTGGAGATGGTCTTAACAGGCACTTGGAGCAGAAACATCTTCTGTTTGAATTTCCTTTGTTTAGACAACTCTACCCCAGTGTGTTTTATGACTAAAATTAGTGCGTCTCTCTGTGACCAATGACACAAGAGATTAGCACATATTAATTTCAAAACCATAAATATGATATTTTCTCACAACTTAGTGCGCGATACCCAAACATTAAGTGTCTGAAAGAGAGTTCATGTCACTCTTGTCAAATGGGTAAGCAGAAACGGGCTACCTTTAAGGTATCACTGAAAAAGATTCTTCACTATTAGAACCGAGATTCGGTTCCCCCTAGAGTTCGAACCTAGGGTGCAACACACACCTACTTCTCCCAAGATGTCCCTCAGTGAGATACCTGAAACTGGAAATGACCCTTGGATCTAGCGTGGAGGTCCCACCTCACACCCGAAAGACCTTTGAGATCTCCCCTCCCTAGCCAATGTTTAGCTAGGTGCCTTGGAGGATGAAGGAATAGGATGAAGATTGGTGAAAAAATGGATCCCTCTCCAAGGCACCCTAAGGGTCTATTTATAGAATAATAAAAATGGCCTACAAATAGCCGACATTCGCTGCTCTAAAATTATTTAGATACCCCGGGCCTGTTCTACCAACAGCCAAACTCCGCTGTTCTGAACAACTATTCGCAGCCCACTAGAGGCAAAATAGCATACCATCAAGCCGGGCGAGATATCCAAGGGGTGGGGGCGAGTGCCAACCTCGCGCCGCACCCACCCCCCTGAAAGGAGGCCGGGGCGGGTGTTGGCCTTGCGCTGCACCCTCCCCCTTAAAGGAGATCGAGGGGGGGTGTTGGCCTCGTGACTCACCCGCCCCCCTGAGAGGAGGCCGGGGCGGGTGCCGACCTCACGCCGCACCCGCCCCCTTGAGAGGAGGTCGGGGCGGGTGCCAGCCTCGCGCCGCACCCGCCCCCTTAGAGGAGGTCGGGGCAGGTGCCGGCCTCGCGCCGCACTCGCCCCCTGATAGGAGGTCGGGGCAGGTGCCGGCCTCGCGCCGCACCCACCCCCTAAGAGGAGGCCAGGGCGGGTACCGGCCTCGCGCCGCCCCCGCCCCCCTGAGAGGAGGTCGGGGCGGGTACCAGCCACGCGCCACACCCGCCCCTTGAGAGGAGGCCGGGGCGGGTGCCGGCCTCGCGCCGCACCCGCCCCCTTGGGAGGAGGCCGAGTAGGGTGCCGGCCTTATGCCGCACCCGGCCCCTGAGAGGAGGCCGGGGTGGGGCCGGTCTCGTACCGCACTCGCCCCCCTGAGAGGAGGCCGGGGAGTGTTCCGGCCTCGCGCCGCACCCACCACCCTGAGAGGAGGCCGGGGCCGGCCTCGCGCTGCCTCCGCCCACCTGAGAGGAGGCCGGTACGAGTGCCTACCTCGCGCCGTACCCGCCCCTTGAGAGGAGGCTGGGCGGGTGCTGGCCTCGCGCCGCACCTGCCCCCCCTGAGAGGAGGCTGGGCCGGGTGCCGGTCTCGCACCGCACCCGCCCATCCTGAGAGGAGGCCGAGGCGGGTGCCGCCCTCGCGCCACACTCTCCCCCCACCCCACTTGAGAGGAGGTCGGGGTGGGTGCCGGCCTCGCGTCGCACCCGCCCCCCTAAGAGGAGGCTGGGGCGGGTGCTAGCCTCGCGATGTACCCGCCCCCCTGAGAGGAAGTCGGGGCGGGTGTAGGCCTCGCGCTGCCCCTCTGGGAGGAGGCCGGGGCGAGTGCCGACCTCGTGCCGCACCCGCCCCCCTAAAAGGAGGCTAGGGCGGGTGCCGGCCTCGTGCCACACCCGCCCCCCCCCCCCTGAGAGGAGGTTAGGGTCGGTGTCGGCCTCGCGCCACACCCGCCCCTTGAGAGGAGGCCAGGGTGGGTGCCGACCTCACGCCACACCCGCCCCTTGAGAGGAGGCCAGGGCGGGTGCCTGCCTTGCGCCGCACTCGCCCCCCTAAAAGGAGGCTAGGGCGGGTGCTGGCCTCGTGTCGCACCCCCCTAGGTGGAGGTCAGGGCAAGTGCAGGCATCGCGCTACAGCCTCCCCCCTGAGAGGAGGCCGGGGCGGGTGTTGGCCTCGCTCCGTACCCTCCCCCTGAAAGGAGGCCGGGACGGGTGCTGCCCTCGCACCGCACCCCCCTGGGAGGAGGCCAGGGGTGGGTGCTGGCCTCGCGCCGCACCCCCCTGGCCTTTGGGCTCACTTGTCCCGGGCCGTTCTCTAGATTATGCCTTATGCTTGCTTGGGGACCCCACTCCGCGAATACGAGGTTTTACATTCACAAATCTTTTACTTTCTTCATATGGACTTATTCAGTCCCATGCCTACTCACAGCTTAGGAGGTATGGTCTATATGTTAGTAATTGTTGATGACCACTCACGTTTTACTTGGGTGTTCTTTCTGAAACACAAGTCAAACACCTTCGATTCTTTCACTAATTTTGTCCGGCTAATTCAGAATGAATTTGACTGCTCAGTGGTCAAAATCAGAAGTGACCACGGAACAGAGTTTGAGTCTGGTGCCATGACAAAATTTTGTGAAAGTCAAGGTATCTTTCATGAGTTTTCCTCCCCGCGCACTCCACAGCAAAATGGAGTTGTTGAGAGAATGAACAGAACCCTAATTGAAGAATGTACAACTATGTTAAACGATGCTTCACTTCCGGAGTACTTTTGGGTTGAAGTAGTCAACACAGCGCACCACGTGCAAAACAGAGCACTCATCAACAAAAGCTATCGTAAGACCCCCTATGAGCTACTGAAGGGCAGAAAACTGACTGTGTCCTACTTTAGAATCTTTGGAAGTAAATGCTTCGTACATACTAATGGAAAGTATTACCACACAAAGTTTAGTGAAAAGTGTTTTGAAGGTATTTTTGTAGGATATAGTAGCCATAGTAAGGCATATAGTATTTTCAATTAGAAAACTCTGGTGGTAGAAGAGTCGATAAATATTGTATTTGATGAGACTAGCATGCTCCATAGCAGCTCATCTAGTGTTAATAGTACAGATACAGGTACCAGGTACAAGGAGCTATGCTTGGATGAAGCTGCCAAGGAAGAAGTTCCAAGCTCAGTCAAGCTCGTCGATCCAGGCTTGGTGGATGAAGAACCTCTATAGGAAGAATTACCTCAACCTATAAAGGCGGCACCAAAAATTGCAGAGCCTGCTGGAGGGAGAGCAAGGAACCTATGGTTCAGACACCTAATAGATAATCTAGCTGATCAAATCATTAGAGAGCCAAGCGATGGTGTTAGAACCAAAAGAGGTACAACTAATGAGATTGTGCATCTTAGTTTTCTGTCTCAGGTTGAGCCGAAGAAATTTGAAGAGGTAAACAAAGATGCTTCTTGGATTTTGCCAATGCAAGAGGAGCACAATCAGTTTGAACGATGCAAAGTCTGGGAGCTGGTACCCAGGACCAAGGGACAAAATTTGATCGGCACTAAGTGGATTCAGAAACAAGCTAGACGAACACAGAGTAATCATCAAGAACAAAGCCAGACTTGTTGCTCAAGGATATATACAAGAAGAGGGGATCGACTTCGACCAGACCTTTGCTCTAGTGGCTTGGCTCGAGGCGATCAGGTTGTTTCTTGCATATGCTGCCCTCAAAGACTTCACTGTCTACCAAATGGACGTGAAGTTAACATTTCTCAATGGAAATCTGAAAAGAGAAGTATACGTAGAGCAACCCCTAGGTTTTGTCAATTCTCAATTCCCTGACTATGTTTACTTTCTTAATAAAGCTCTATATGGGTAAAAGCAAGCTCCCCGAGCTTGGTATGAGACGTTGTCTAGTTTTTTTCTTGAGAACAAGTTCATGAGGGGAAAGATAGACAAGCCATTATTTCTTAGGGAAGTTAAATGCAAGATTTTGCTAGTGCAAATCTATGTCGATGATATTATTTTTTGCTCTACGGAAGACAACCTTTGTAAGAAGTTTTCTAAACTTATGCAAGAGAAGTTTGAAATGAGCAGTATGGGTAAGATGAAGTATTTCTTAGGACTTCAGGTGAAGCAATTTGTAGATGGAATTTTCATCTCTCAGACGAAGTTCACCAAGGAGCTTCTTAAGAAATTTGAAATGGAGAGCGCATCCCTTATGAGGACTCCAATGGGTTCAACTGTGTCTCTAGACAAGGATGAGAAAGGGAAACCTTTTGATGAATCCAAGTACAGAAGCATAATTGGATCCTTGCTCTACCTGACTGCCAGTAGACCGGATATAATGTTCTCAACATGTGTCTGCTCCAGATATCAGGTGAACACTAAGGAATCTCATTATGTTACTGCAAAGCGGATTTTAAGATATCTTAAGGGTACACCCAATCTTCGCTTATGGTACCCAAGAAATAATGATGTTGAGCTAATTGGTTTTTAAGATGCCAACTTTGCAGGGAGCAAGGATGATAGGAAAAGCACTTCTGGGACGTGTCAATTCCTCGGAAGAAGGCTTATCTTATGGAGCAGTAAGAAGCAGAATTGTGTGGCAACATTTACTACCGAGTCAGAGTATATCTCTGTGGGTAGTTTTTGCGTACATCTTCTATAGATTAGAAATCAATTAGAAGACTATAATTTAAAGTTCCAAGAAATTCCCATGTATTGCGACTCATCCAGCACAATAACAATCGCAAACAATCCAGTCTCCCACAACCGGACAAAGCACATCGAGGTGCGCTACCACTTCATCTAGGAGCATGTGGAGAACAAGGACATAACCCTCAGCCATGTCCCGATGGACAAGCAGGTTGTAGATATTTTCATGAAGTCGCTGGACGAGGCCAAGTTTTAGTTCTTCAAAACGGAACTAGGCATGCTGAAGATGGACTCGTGAAGAAGGATAAGTAAATAAGAATTCACTCGGTACTTAAACCAAGATGGCAGAAGAATTTTCTAAGGAAAATACGGTGAATATCGGCTGGCAAACTTGCCGATTCGTCGAATATCAGCTCTTACTCGCCGAATCGGACTTTGGATTCAGAGAATCTCGCCGAATTTAACTTGTGCGGAAATTCTATCTTACTATATTGGATCCGTCGGTTCGATTTTTGAGGTACGCGCCCATTCTAGGTTAGTTTAAATAATCATATATATATATATATACATATCTATATAATAATCAACGAGGGGCATGCACGACACTCTTCGATTGACTGTCGACTTGCCGATTACTGAAATTCGATGGTTCGGCTCCCGCAACAAAGTTATCGTCTTCCTTGCTGACAGTAACAACCCCTTCATATTTGATCATTTTTGGCTAGGGTTTTGAACCACTTCCAAACCCTAGCCGACTGTTCTACAGGGCTTCCTCGCCAATTTTGAGCAGTGATCCGTTCTTGAGCCCTGTCGCCGATTCCGACAGTTCAGTTAATCCAGTGCAGTGCAGTTTCAGTCTTCTTTCCAAAACTCCAGATATCTCGATTCTCTATGGCTCCCAGAAGTATGAGTGGACTGCTAGGAGGAGGAGAACTTGTTTGAACTGGGTTTGCTCATGCCTTAGATGAGTTTCGCAATGTGATTCTCATGTTGGAGACTACAAGACTGTCCTTTGTCCTAGAACATCCATGCAAAGTTCTGGGCAAGGAAGTTCTTGAGTTATTCCAGAAAGCCAAGCTCAAACACGAAGACACGGTGATTAAGAGCAAGATTCAAAAATTCAAAGTGAAAGTGAAAGCCTCTCTTCTATCTAGGTACTTGCGGCTTCCAGTGTGTGATCAAGCTGATTTCCTTAAAGTGGTTGATTTCTCCAGAGCTCTGTCTTTCTGTGGATTGCCCAGAGGCTCCAAGGCCATCAAGCGCAAAGGGATGAATGAGGAAGGCAAGCTTCTCTCAGACATCATCGGCAAGGTGCTGATTTGCAAGACGGGCTCTCATAACTACCTATCTTTAGAGATGTTCAAAGTTCTAGTTCGTATCATCTGTAGGAAGAAGGTAAATTAGGGTGTGCTGCTATTTGACAAGATCAAGGACAAACCCTGCACTCCCAACTTTGTGAGGAGTATCAGCTTATACCTGAATCAATTAGATGGTGATAGGTTTGATATGACCAAATGAGTTCCTATCCATCACCTCAAGAAGATAGACTCCACATTCTTCTCTAGGTGGGATAGGAGGATAGTGAAGCAAGGGGGGAGCCCCAGCTTTGCTAGTGGAGGAGGAAGAACAAGTTCCTGATAACAGGATTCCAACTCTACCCCCAGTGAGATTCCTGCTAGTATGAGTGCAGAAATTGAGGGAGAGACTGTTGCTCTATCAGATTCAGCTCCAGTGGTTCCAAATTCAGTTCTTGATTCAGTGGCCCCAGATACAGTGCTTTCCGACTCAGATCTAGTTGATCTTCTAGCAGAGGTTGCTACTATTGGTACTACTACTGCGGCTGAGGTTATGTCAATTGAGGATGCAAAAGTGACTCCAGAGGAAGAGGATCCAGCTCCTTCTAAGCATGAGGAGGATGCTGAGGAATTTGATATTGAGGATGCTGTTGATGACGCTCTGACATTTGCTGAGTATGAGATAGAGATTGTTGTTGAAGAAAATATAGTTGACTATGACAAGGTTGCTGCTATTGATGTTGCTGAGTTTGAGAGTGTAAGTGTTGCTACTACTGAGCCAATGTCTGTGGAAAACCTTTTAGTTCCTCTCCCAAAGATGACTCCCATTGCAGTTTCTGAGGGGGAGGCAACTTAGTCCCAGATATTTGTCTCCACTGAGGTTGACCGGTTCATCCGCAACCTGGAGAAGAGACTTGGCAAGAGGCCAACTACGCCCGAATACATAATTGATCTTTCTGATGAGGAAGGAGACGCCGAGGAGCATTCTCCTGTCTAGATTGTTATTGATTCTATTCTTGCTGATAAAGCTCATCTTTATCCAATCGAATAATCCCCCAGTGATTCTGAAATCCCAGCAGATGTTCCAGTGCCCGAGGCTGCTAATATGCAATATTCCAGTACAAATGACCCCTTTCCGCAAGCAGTTGAAGTGATGTTGGCAAAGTAATAAGCTAAGTTCGAGGCTTCGCAGCAAAAGGTTGTGAAAAGATATAAAGATTCTGAAAAGGTTTTGATGAATTGACTTGAAGAGGTAAAGGTTCAGATTGGCAAGCTGGAAAAGAGTCTTGATGAGTGGGGCCAAGAAGGTGGTACAACAATTTCCTTGACTTTGAATGCTCTAAAGAAAAATCTTCATGTTGTGAAAAATGTTGATCACAACGCTCTATCCTTGATCGATGCTCACAACTGGTCAATAGCTCACTTCGATACAAGTATGATACATTATGCTAATGCCATCGCCGCCGAAGCCAAAAAGGGGGTGGATGCCCGTACAACTAAGGTGGATGCTAAAGTGAATTTGTTGGGAACTTCGATGGAACTACACTTCAAGGCTACAAATGACTACATATATGAAAATACTGAGTGGCTCTATAATCAGCTGGCAGGTATTCAATTCCCTATTGAGCCTGTACCAGTGAATGAAGAGGCTTATCCTCCCCAGGATTACTCACAGTACTGGTCATGAATGCATGATTTTGATCCAGACATTACTGTTACTACAGCTATCTTTCCAGAAGCTCAGAGCGTGGAAGACATTGTTCCCCTTGTTCATAAGAGAAAAAGATATGGGGAAGGCACGTAAGAAGTCAGGCCAGAACAAGTTAGACCAGAGCCAGCCAGGGAGCATCCTATAAAGAATTGGAAGAGGTATGGAGCCCAACATCCAAAAGAATTATATTGGATACCTTTTCCTTGGTCGAGCTGGGAGTAAAAAAGCATCAGTTCCACTACAACCAAGAAGAATGGAACAAATATAAGGTGGCATGCGCAAAGAGGAGAATACATTTCAGGAACAACCGTGGTGTTGATCCAATTCCCCTAGCTCCTCCTAGATACTATCCAAAGCCCAGAGAATACTTTGAGAGGCAGCGAGTAAAGATGTAGAATAGGAAGAACTGATAGTCATATTTTCTTGTGTGTCAAATATAGTGGGCTGCCCTCCCTAAACTATAAATAATTCTGATATATATATATATATATATGATTTCTATAATTATCTTAGAATGCGTGTTGTTTTATTTCTAATATATTTTCATGTCTTATTTTTGTGTGCAATTCACCTTAGTTTGTAGGATTTTGGCTTATTCAAATAGGGGGAGATTGTTGGGTATTGTATCCATAATAATCCTGATTTGAAGAAGGGTCCAGTCAAGATAAGATGAATTGAGATTGAATTTGATACTACTGTTTAGTTATGTACTTGCAGGTTCACATTGCTAAATACACACCAATGTTAGGTTACAGTGGGACAGTAAACACAGGACAACACAATGTAATCCCTCATTGTGTAGGCCAACGTGTTGACTCACATGTAATCTCTCTATTGGGGTGTACTTCTATCCCAAGTATAGGAGAAGGACCAAGGAAGGCCAAAGACATGAACTCGAAAAATTTGGAATTTTACCTAAGTAAAATTCGGCGAGTATGGTTAGGCATACACGTCAAATTTGTCAAGTATCATCTTGATACTCGCTGAATTCGTCATGTATACTTTCCGATACCCGTCAAATTCGTAGTATATACTTAGGGAAAATTCTCAGAAAATCATAAAATTCACCAAGGAATATTCGCCGAGTATTACTGGGGATACTCGCTGAATTCGTCGAGTATACCATGCGATACTCGCCGAATTCATCGAGTATCCCAGACGATACTCACCGAAATTATTGAGTCAAATTTTGACTCCTTCTGGATTTTTCTTCTAAGTCCAATTCGACGTATATCACATATACATTCAGCGAGTATCATAAACAATATTCAACGAATTCCGCCGAATTTGACTTAGGCCGTTTTCCGAAAATTTTCTCTGGTTAGGATTTTGGTCGGCCAAGCACAGTAACTTCGAGGTTATGTTTTTGGAAATCTTTTATAGCCGTTATTTTGAATCTCTCTATATATATATGTTAGGTTGATTTTCGAAATGACTAATCTTGCCAATTGCAAATTTCAAAATCACACGGCTTTCCAAATTGTAAACTGATGGTACGACATTTTTCGATCTCGCGATTCCTTCCGTTTGGCCGCCAGCAATGAGCAAGATACATCGTCTTAGACTATCGTGACTGGATTGTTTCTTCTCTCAAGATCTATTCTTCTCCAGTCCTAGTTGCTCGAAGATCGATGGCTCAAGATTCAAGTTCTACAAGGATTTCAAGTTTCCGTGTTCTATAAGTTTCAAGATCTACTTCTACGAAGAACGTCCGAGCGAAGACTTGCAATCATTGTTGTATTGTAATACTTATTTTCTATTGTAGGAGATTATTTCTCCGAGTTTGTAGATTCATTTGTGGATCGAGTTTGTAGATCCGTTAGTTGATCGAGTTTGTAAATCCGTGTGTGGATCGAGGTGTAGGAGAGTTTGTTCTCTGAGGTATAGGAGTGTTGCTCCGAGTTGTAAGATTGTGATAATCTGAGAAAGTTAAAGTAGCCGAATATATCCCTTCGTCGTAGATAGGTGAGGCTGAACAGTGGACATACCCAATATAGGGAACCACTATAGATCTCTGTATTTGTGTGCTTGTTTATTTTTGAGAAATTTTTAATCCACAAAAAGACACAAACATCACCTATTCACCCCCCTCTAGGTGAGTTAGGTATACACTAGATACTTTCAGTGCCAACTGAAGAAAATACTGTGGATCCACTAACGAATCCTCTCGCACAGAGAAAAAATGATTATTATGTTAGATCAATGGATATTGGATGCCTGAATGATTAACTCTAGTATGAGTCTTGTGGGTTGTATGTTTGTCGGTTGTAATAATTCATTTGATTAATAGAGTACAATACATTTTAATTTTATATTTATGGTAAGTTCTTTAATTGTGTAAATTTATTTCTACTATGATAGATTAATTTAACGTAATAAATGCCCTTAGAATGTTTGCTTCTATAGGAGTCAAGTGGTGACTTGAATGTGAGAGCCTATATTCTTAGAAGCTTCATTCTTAAATGGTCCCTAGTCTCCGTGTCATCTTAGAAGCTAAGGGAAATGATGATACATTAATACTAGCATGTGCAATGACTAATGACCAGTAGTCACAGGTCATCATATTGTGATATCAAGTCATCACATGGGTACTTGTTAGTGAACAAGTTATACTGGACATACCCACCATGAGAATACTTTATGGATTATTATATGAATGTGTCACAAGTATTGCTCAAGTGGCAATGGTGTTTGTGGTCCTTTGACTTGAAGCCACATCATTCATCAAGTGAGGAAGATCGTGCTTTGATGCTATCAAAAGTCAAGTCTTGATAAAGTTGGATGATAAAGGTGGTTATTGGGTACGATACAGATCATTTGGGTATTTGCTTGTGGACAGAAATGGGATTTGTCCTCCTATATAACAAGAGTTGCATCATGGGGCCCCTTGATGGAATGTGACTAAGAAATGCATGGCCATGCATGGTTGAGTCAATATATGATATTGGACTCACCGATTTATGGAAATCCATTCTAGATTAGGAAACTAGGATTGAATAATTATGATGGTGACATAGTCTATATCTCTAGTTCTATTCAGATGTTAGGGACGAAGGGACATGACAACACTAATACATTGGTCACAATGGATTTTGAGTTTTAAACTCTTATTGCTTGGGGAGAAATGATGTATTGATAGATGCCGCTCATTATTTATGAAGTTTTTGTTTGATACTTTCAAGATCAAGTGGGAGACTGTTGGTGTTATCATTGTGATTGGAAGTGATCAAGTATATAGTCTCACTGCCAACACAATATGAGCCTATAGGGTTGCATATAAGAGCGTCTGGAGAATTTGGAGAAATGGATTATGTTGGTCTTACTCATATGTTTTGAGTGAAGGACTAAGCAGAGATAGGCATTGAGCGTGTTGAGACCACACTGCCAGGTATTGAGTGCATTGAGAGCAGTCAATACTTCATCGAGTCAAGTGTTGATTCATCGAGTGCTAGCATTGAGTGCGTCAAGACCACTCGACGATTCGTCGAGTCAAGTGTTGATTCGTCGAGTGCTGGCGTTGAGTGCGTTGAGACCACTTGACGCTTTGTCGAGTCAAGTGTTGATTCATCGAGTGATGGGGTTGAGATTGTTGAGACTACTCGACGATTCGTCGAGTCAAGCATTAATTCGTTGAGTGGTGGCATTGAGTGTCTCGAGTCCACTCGACGCTTCGTCGAGTCAAGTGTTGATTTGTCGAGATATATTCCATATATTACAGGTCTGCCAATAGCGACGATTTTCTGCTATTTATTCCTTTGGGTATAAATAGAAGATGTCCTAGGGTTTTACGGAGCCGAAAGCTGAGAAGCGAAAGTGCGTGAGATCCGAGAGGAAAAGGCTGACAAAAATTGTTTCCAAAAGTCCCGATCCCGCCGCTGTCGCTCAGCCCATTTCCAGCAACCATCGTCACCGCCTCTTCTAGAGCAGATCTAGCAGTCTGTGAAGACGCAGAGTGCTTTCCTCTAACCTAGATCTTGTGAGACAAGAGTCTAAGGGTTCTCCTATTCATGTGGATCACCTGTAGAGGTGTGGACATCATTCTGTGCTTTGAATTCTATTTGTTAGTGTTCACCAGATTTTTGGAGCATCTCGGTTGAGTTGTGACTCAATCCCGCAAAGGTAAATTTTATTAACTTCAATTTTACTTCTTGATCAATGTTCATCACAAGATCTATTTCTTTTGGGGTTTTCTTGTTTCCTTATTCCGCTGCATATAAGTGTTGTGACATATAGGAAAACCTGACAGATTTATAGTGATTCCCCAGAGTATTAGTACATCCACTGTCTCTCACCACCTATCTAATAGTGTGTTAAACTTAGTAAAATCCTCCAACTTCTCAAATCAAAGATCTCATAACTCAGATTCACTCCTAGATCCTACCTCAGGTCTTGACCAAGACCCTACTTAAGACTTCAACAAGTTATTGGGATTTGTCTCCACAATACCTCAGATTTGTAGGAGGTCAGACCTTGAACTAAGATGAAAAGGTGTATTTGATGCTGTGTTTAAGTTGTATGTGTGCAGGTTCTAATTGCCAAGTGTAGACCAATGTCAGTCTATAATGGGTCACCAAACACAGGACCATACAATGTAATCCCTCATTGTGTGATCCAAAGTGTTGGCCCATGTATAGCCTCTCAATTGGGATACACTTCCTATATGCACTTGGATTGATGGACAGAAGCATTGGAACTAATTTCCTCAGGAAAATTTCTAAGTCCAAAATACTCGAGTAACCCCTTTGTTATACTCGAGTATCAGACTTAATACTCGAGTAGCTAGTTAGGCATACTCGAGTAGTTAGTTAGACTTACTCGAGTAATCAGTTAGACTTACTCGAGTAGGCGCTGAATACTCGTGTATATATTTCTATACTCGAGTAGTTAGTTAGTCACTCGAGTAAGTTGTTTTCATACTCGAGTAAGTAACTTAATCACTCGAGTAAATCATGTATCATACTCGAGTAGATCTTTTCTCTTCTCTTTTCTGCAAGTTCAAGTATTGATACTCGAGTAATTGATTTTGATACTCGAGTAAATTATTCGATACTCGAGTAGTTGGTTTTAATACTCGAGTAAGCAGTTGATACTCGAGTAATTGATTTTGATACTCGAGTAAATTATTCGATACTCGAGTAGTTGATTTTAATACTCGAGTAGGTGAATGTTTCCCGGATTCATATGCTGATACTCGAGTATATCTTTGCTGATACTCGAGTATATCTTTTCTGATACTCGAGTATATCTCTTCTAATACTCGAGTAGTTCATTTCTCTATCAAGTAAATTTCTATTCTCATACTCGAGTATATGTCTCTTTGTCACTCGAGTATCTAAATTCCCATACTCGAGTATATCTTCTCTTACTCGAGTATAGCTGTTCCCTATTCCAGAATTCTTCTAAGTTCGAATTCGCTAAGTATTTTGAATCCGTCATTTCTGATTGGTCCACGTGTCATCCTTAATTAAGATTATGACCGTTGGAGTCCACCTATAAATAGGTCATTTCAGAATTGACTAATTAACAAGATTACAGAGATATTCTTTTGAAGAAAGAGAAAATTCCGTGAACCCTAATCCTCACGCCGCCGCCGCCGCCATCGTTGTTCACGGAAGAAATTCTGGATCGTCGATCTCTGTCTTCAACGACTAATTCTCCAGTGATCCAGACAAGAGTGAATCACTCGATCTCGCCGAGCCTCAAGGATTTCAGATCTATCTTCTCGATCGAGGTGGTTCTAGTTTTCAGATTCGTGGATCTTTCTCTCAAGTCATCTTCAACCTTTTCTGATCAAGTCAAAGCTCCTAAAGAAGAAGACTGTCAAAGATCCAGATCTGAAATTTGTTGTGTTGATTTTTATTCTCAAACCAAAATTTCATTGTAGGAGTTTTTCTCCGAGATTTGTAGGAAGATCTTTCTTCCGAGTTTTGTAGATCCAGTTGGATCGAGATTTGTAGGAACGTGGTTCCGAGGTGTAGGATTGTTTTCAATCCGAGATAGTGGAGTAGCCGAGTCTAGTGATTTGCTAGATCGGTGAGTAGAGTGGACGTACCCAAGATTGGGGAACCACTGTAAATTTCTTGTCTTCTGTGATTGCTTGATGTGCGCTGCGTTAAATTTTTTTAATTCCGCTTTTGACACGCATTTCACCTATTCACCCCCTCTAGGTGATTTAGGCTAACAACTAAGACCTCTCAATTGGTATCAGAGGGAGGTTGATCGTTAAAAGGTTAACACCTTGATCTTATCCTTCTAAGTTGTTTCCTGAAAAGTATCAAGCATGAGTAAGACCAAGGATTTTGCTAAACTCCCTATCTGCACCAAGAACAACTTTCCTATGTGGAAGGAAAGAGTAAAGTTCTTCATGGAAGCAGTAGATCCCCGGATCTTCATGATTGTTGAAGAAGGTCCCCACATTCCTATGACTACTTCCACCATAGATCCTAACAAGCAAGTTCCCAAGAAGTTGATGGATCTAGACAAGGATGAGATTGCACTTGTCTCTCTGGACAAGAAGGCTAAAAATATTATAGCAAGTGCAGTCGATGACTCAATGCTGCAGAATCTAATTCATTGCCAGTCTGCCAAGGAGATGTGGCAATCCCTGGTGACTCTGATGGAAGGCACTGAAGAAGTGAGGGATGATCGGAGATCCCTTCTGAATCAAAAGTATGAAGCCTTCCGGCAAGGTCACAAGGAAGCCATAGCTGACACATTCGAGAACTTTTTCAAGATAGTGAATGGCCTAAGAGTTTATGGCCGAGTCTTCACCAACGGGGAACTCAATGACAAATTCTTAAGATCCCTAACCAAGGAATGAGACAATAAGGTATGTGCCATTCGGGAGTTTGGAAGGTTAGCTGAGACGGACCCGCAAAATCTGTTCGGAAAGCTTATGTCTTATGAGCTACAAATCAACTCAAGAAAAGCTGAAGAAGAGACAAGCAGGTCTGCATCCAAGGAGAAATCTGTCGCTCTAAAGGCAGATAGCTCAAGGAAGACAAAGGCTAGCTCTCCTGCCCCAGTTCCTGAGGCTGATGAAGAAGAATCATCTGAGCCCAGCTCATCTGGCTCAGAACTATCTGATGGAGAGTTCTCCCTACTCTCAAGGCAGTTCAAGAAATTTTTGAACAAGAAGAAGCAATGGAGAGGCAAGGATGCCTCATATAGAAGATCACGACATGACAGTGATCATCGGAAGAAAGGCTCAAGTAGCCATGATAGGTATAATTCTAAACCGAACAAACAGATTTCTACTGACATCATTTGTTATTGTTGCAATAAGCCAGGTCACGTCATCGCCGATTGCCCTCACAAAAAGAAAGAGGGTGGAAGAAGAGAGGAAAAGAAATCCTCACACCACAAGAAGAGGACAGAGAAAAGCTTAGTAGCCAAGAAGAGCAAAACTCTCAGCGACTCTGACTCATCTGAGTCGAGTGAAGAAGAGGAAGCTTACTTTGGGCTCATGGCTCATTCAGATGATGAACAAGTCCCCCAGTTTGCTGGGGAGGTAAAATCTCATACTCCTCTCTCTGATTCTGATGATGACAATGAGCAAGAGGGATATTCCTCTGAAGATGAATCTGAACTCATGGGACAGTATAAGGAATTACTCACCGCTTACGAGAAATGTCGTAGAATGGTGAAAAGTCAAGCCAAAGAGATCAATTCTCTACAGGCTAGTGAGAGCAACTTGAGAGAAGAAGTCAATAGGACTAACTCACTTCAAGAAAACCTCAATGAAGCTATGGAGGAATACAATAAAGCTCTCAAGCACCTCGACCTTAAAGAGGAAATCATCAAAGAACTGGAAAAACAACTCGAGGCTGAAAAGAAGCTTGTTGAGAGTTTCTCTAAGCCTAAGACAGTTCTTCCAATCGTTGCTGAATTCTCTACTAAGGCCAAGGGTGCTGGTTTAGGCCACATTGGCTCTTCTAGTAAATCCTCTAGGAGAAACAAGGCCAAGAGAAAGAATAAGGCTGCCCGGAAGGCTCTAGCTGAAGAAAAAGGGAAAGCTCCCTTGGAACCTGTTGTGTTCAAGAAAGTTATCTTTCCCACGAACGAACTCGATTATGAGTCCACCTACGGACACTTTTCTAGGCCAATCCCTGAGAAGCCTAAGTCAAGATACCAAGGTTGGACTCGTCCTCGTAACTTTGGCGAGAGTGTCTTCAAGGCACCTTATGAGGAGATTCAGCTTCAAAGCTATGGACCTTATGCTCATGGTCACAATTTCAAAAAGACACCAAAAGTAAAACCCATTGTAGAAAAGCCTATGAAGGAGAAGACCTCATGTAACTGCCATCATCATGAAGCCTCCTCCTCCAAGAGTAAAGCTCCTGCCAGACCTTCATTCCAGAAAGTCAAGCAGGACTACACAAGGCAAAGATACAACAGGTTCAACTGTTGGTGCTGTGGCAGAATTGGTCATTTTGCCAGTGATTGTTGGTTCAATCCTGAAAATGCTGCAACCCCTAAGGTTAGCAACGTGAGAGTGACCACTCATGAGGCTAATACTCGTAGGGGGAGTATTCTAACTCGAGACCAAGGACCCAAACTTGTTTGGGTTCCTAAGGCTAAATGATTGTAATTGCAGGTATGTCCAAAGGCCACAAAAATGCCAATCTGGTACTTGGACAGTGGATGCTCTCGGCATATGACCGGGACAAGGAGCCTACTACAGAATTACACCTCAGTCTGTAACGGACCAAAGGTCATCTTTGGAGGTTCAGATCGAGGAATAACTAAGGGCTATGGTATGATCTCTAACGGTAGCGTATCCTTTTCGGATGTAGCCTATGTTGAAGGATTGGAACACAATCTCATCAGCATAAGCCAACTATGCGACAAAGAATACGTAGTTGAATTTCATGCTGACAAGTGTTTGATAAAATCGGTTAACAATATGGAAACTATTTTATCAGGCACTCGAAGCAGAAATATTTTCTTTCTGAATTTTATTTGTATAGACTCTTCGACACCAGTGTGTCTTTTGGTAAAAAGTCGTGCATCTCTTGCTGACCAATGGCACAAGAGACTAGCACATATTAATTTCAAAAAAATTAATAAATTATTCTCTCAAAACTTAGTGCGTGATGCACCTAATGTCAAGTGCGTTACGGACAGTCCTTGTCACGCTTGTATCAAAGGCAAGCAAACAAGAAGTTCGTTTAAAAGCATAATAGGCAAGGACTCCAATAGAAGCTTGCAGCTTCTCCATATGGACTTGTTTGGTCCACTGCAGGTTAGAAGTTTGGGAGGTAAGGAATATACGTTGGTTATTGTGGATGATTACTCGCGCTTTGCGTGGGTGTTCTTTCTGAAACACAAGTCAGATACCTTCGGTATTTTCACTAATTTTGTGAGGCAGATCCAGAATGAATACAACTGTTCCGTAGTCAAAATCAGAAGTGACACTGGAACGGAATTCAAGTCTGGAGCCATGACAGAATTTTGTGAAAGTCAAGGTATCTTTCATGAGTTTTCCTCTCCTCGCACTCCACAGCAAAATGGAGTAGCTGAGAGAAGGAACAGAACACTCATAGAGGCTTGTCGGACTATGTTGAGTGATGCCTCACTTCCGGAGTATTTCTGGGCTGAAGCCGTCAACACCGCTTGTCACGTGCAAAATCGAGCACTCATCAACAAGAACCATGATAAGACTCCTTACGAACTTCTAAAAGGCAGGCAACCAACCATTTCATACTTTAGAATCTTTGGCTGTAAGTGCTTCGTACTTAACAATGGCAAGTATCACTCTACCAAGTTTAGCGAGAAAAGCTTTGAAGGTATTTTCGTAGGATATAGTAGCCATAGTAAGGCTTATAGAGTATTCAATAGAAAAACTCTGGTGGTGGAAGAGTCGATACATCTTGTATTTGATGAGACGAGTCTGTTGCAAAGCAACTCGTCTAGTGTGCCTATTGTAGATGCAGGTACAAAGTTGAAAGAACTTAGCTTGGATGAACCTAGTGAAGATAAAGATGAGACATTCATCAAGGTCCCCTCTCCAATCACCATTGGAGAGGCGGATGATCAAGATGAAGAAGACATCCCAGCTGAAGATGCAACTCCAGTGGCGGAAGAGATCCCAGATGCAAGGACTCTAGAGTTCAGACACTTGAAGGATCATCCTGTTGACCAAATAATAGGAGATCCTCGGGATGGCGTCAGAACTCGTCGAGGTACAACTAACGAGAATTTACACTTAAGTTTTCTCTCACAGGTTGAACCAAAGAAATTTGAGGAAGCCAACTCCGATGCATCCTGGATTCTAGCCATGGAAGAAGAACTGAATCAGTTCAAACGATGCAAGGTTTGGACACTTGTTCCTAGACCCAAAGGTAAGAACGTCATCGGGACAAAGTGGGTCTACCGGAACAAGATGGATGAAGATGGAACTATTATAAAGAATAAAGCCAGACTTGTCGCCAAGGGATATCGTCAAGAAGAAGGAATCGACTTCGACCAGACTTATGCTCCAGTAGCGAGACTGGAAGCGATCAGGTTATTTCTTGCCTACGCTGCACTCAAGGGCTTTACCGTCTATCAAATGGACGTTAAGTCCGCCTTCCTAAATGGTGACATAAAGGAAGAGGTGTACGTAGAGCAACCTCCAGGTTTTGTTGATTCAACCCATCCAAATTATGTATACTTATTGCAAAAAGCACTATATGGTCTTAAACAAGCTCCTCGAGCTTGGTATGAGACTCTGTCTAGCTTCCTTCTTGAGAACAAGTTCACAAGAGAAAAGATAGACAAAACATTATTTCTTAGGGAAATAAAAGGCAAGACTTTGCTAGTGCAGATCTATGTCGACGATATTATTTTCGGCTCTACGGATAACAACCTCTGCAAGAAGTTTTCTAAACTTATGCAAGGGAAGTTTGAAATGAGCAGTATGGGAGAGCTAAAGTATTTCTTAGGGCTTCAGGTGAAACAATCTGAAGATGGGATTTTCATCTCACAGACCAAGTTCACCAAAGAGCTACTTAAGAAATTCGGAATGGAGAATGCAACCTCTATGAGGACTCCAATGGCCTCAGCTATGTCTCTGGACAAGGATGAGAAAGGGAAACCTTTTGATGAAACCAAGTACAGAAGCATAATTGGGTCCTTGCTCTACCTCACTGCAAGTAGACCAGATATAATGTTCTCAACATGTGTATGTGCTAGATTTCAGGTGAACTCTAAGGAATCTCACTACATCGCTGCAAAGCGAATCTTGAGATACCTCAAAGGTACACCAAATCTTGGCTTATGGTACCCAAGAAGTAATGATAGTGAACTAATTGGATTTTCAGATGCAGATTTTGCAGGTAGCAAACATGACAGGAAAAGTACCTCCGGGACTTGCCAATTTCTCGGAAGGAGACTCATTTCCTGGAGCAGTAAGAAACAAAACTGTGTAGCCATCTCAACGGCTGAATCAGAGTACATCTCTGCAGGCAGCTGTTGTGCACAGCTCTTATGGATCAAGAATCAGTTTGAAGACTACAACATAAAGTTCCAGAACATTCCCCTGTTCTGTGACTCTTCCAGCGCTATAGCAATAGCCAACAATCCAGTCTCCCACAGCCGGACCAAGCATATAGAGCTTCGCTATCATTTCATCCGGGAGCATGTGGAAAATGGAGATATAGATCTACAGTATGTCTCCACAGACAGGCAAGTTGCAGATATTTTTACAAAGCCGCTGGACGAGTCCAAGTTCTCGTTCTTCAAAACTGAGCTTGGACTGCTCAACAAAGAAGACCAGTGATGGACTCTCAAATTAAGAAGATATCAGTAATGTTGGCTGCTCAGAGGTATAGTTTTTCAGTGGAAATAGACATCTACCAGGGCAATTCCTTCAAGTATTAGAGACTCGAGCATCGCTACACTTACACGAGTAAACGGCTAATACTCGAGTAAAAAGGTTCATATACTCGAGTAATCCAAAAGATACTCGTGTATGAACTTCTTATACTCGAGTATGAAAATTCGTTAAGAACTTAATACTCGTGTATGCTGATTACATACTCGAGTATGTATGATTGATTACTCGTGTATGATGTGCCTACTCGAGTATACTAAACCTAATACACGTGTATGCTGTCATCTACTACTCGAGTATTCGGAAGTATTTTGGATTTTCAAAATCTCTACTCGCACCCAGCAATTTGCCGCCTCGTTCAGGTATGTCATTATACTTAATTCTCTCTAAACCTAATTAGGATTATTTATATATATATTCAAAACGAAAAAGTCCTTTCCACTTCTCATTCACTCGAGTAGCCGCCGACTTCTCGTATTCCCGACTCCTGTTCTTCGTCTTCCTTCACCGCAAGATTTCCGAATCGCTGATGGCTCCTCCCTCCTCCAAGTTTGGAATCGGCTCTGAATTAGTGACAGATGGCATTGAAGATATTTCGGATGACTTCAAGAACCTACTGATTCTCCTGGATACGGCCGGATTGACCTTCGTTCTTCAAGAACCCTGCCGCCTCTTGCTTCCTGATGTTGAAGAGTTCTACAGCAACTTGAAGGTTAGACACAATGGTACAGTTCTGAAATCCAAGGTAAGGGGAGTTGAAATTCGGTTAGATAAAACCTCTGTCGCCACTCTGCTTCGGATGTCAGTGGTCGACGAAGAAGATGACCTAGACAAGGCAGATGCCGACCGCACCTCTCTATTCTGTGGTCGGGATCCAGAAGGTGGAGGTGAAACCCTGAATCGTTCTTTGTTCAATTCAGAAGGAAAGTTTCTCGTTGACATCATTGCCAAAATCCTATGGTGCAAGACTTACTCCATTAGAGATGTATCCCAAAATCTATTTGACGTTATGCAAGCTATTGTCTGCAGGAAGAAATTCCAGTTTGGAATGATGATACTGGATAAGATCAGAGAAAGCGTCAAACATCCCAGTTTTGCCAGGATTATCTCCCTCCTCCTCCATGAGATCAATCCTACAGTGTTTGACTTCTCTAAAGGGACTCCTCTTCACCACATGAAGAAAGTTTCAATATCTTCCATTCAGAGGTATGACCTCAAGATCATGAACCCTGCCCAAGCCTCCAAGGCTGATGCCATCTCAAAACTACAACAAGACAGCAGCTTACCTGAAGACAGGATCCCATCTCCTCCTCTACATCAAACTATTGCTACCTCTGGTGCCTTAGTTGAGGGGGAGCCTGCCTCTTCTCTTTCTCAGCTTAAAGTTTCTTCTGAATCAGTGATCCCAGCACAAGAAGAAGTCAGAGTTGCTACTCCTCCAGTTTCTCCTACTCCAGCTCATCTTCAATCAGCAATTCCTGAATCTGAAATTTCAGATACAACTCACCTACTGTCTACAGCTGAAGACATCAATAGATTCATTGATGAGCTAAGCTCAGATGATCCTCTTTTTCAGAATGTTTCAGCTGCCAAGTCTCCTGCCAAATCTCCTGTACAGTCTCCAGCTCAATCTCCATTACAGTCTCCTGCCAAGTCTGCTGATAGTGAGCCAACCAAATCTGATCATGTTATCTTGTCTGATGATGAGGAAATGTCTCCAGATCCTGTGGAGGCACCTCTGAGGACTTTGGATTTCTCCCTGCCATCCTTCCTCAATCCAGAAGAGGCCGTTGTAATAGAACTCTTCAAAAGGGCTGTCAGCTCAGTGGTTGTGAAAGAGATCCCCCCTTGGACTGCTACTGCTCTACCAGTCCCTGGATTAACCTCAGCTCCCTCTTCCTCCTCCTCTTCAGATCTAGTCAGCAAGATTGAGCTCATGCTCAAAGAACAGAGAGATTACTTTGATGCCTCTCTGTAGTCAGTCAACTCCAAGGTCTCTGCTCTTGAAAAGGAGATGAGCAGAGGCTTTGCTGAAATTCAAGCAAACACTGACACTCTCAAGCAGCTGTTCCAGATTGGAGGCAAAGCCATAGATCACACCATCACTAGCATAGGTGAGCTAAGAAACCAAGCAGAGACAGTAGCTCACAATCAGCTCAAGCTAGATGAGAGAGCTGAAACTAATGTTGTGAAAGTATGTAATGAAGTGAGCACCTTCAGGGATGAAGCTATTGCCCAGCTATCCATAGATATCAGCAAGGGGGAGAAGATTGTAAAATAACAAGTTGAAAAACTTTCTGAACAAGCTGAAGCCCAGGTCAAACAACAGTCTACCCAATCTCAAGAGGCTATCAGTGATCTAGTAAAAGGATTGAAAGAATCCATTCTTTCCCAGCTCCAGTCAGTCAAATTCTATACCTATGACACTGCTGTCTGGCTGCATAATCAAAACTTTACTGAGTTTCAACTGGACCCTACCATTATACCTCAGCATCTAAATCCTCTTGCAGAACAGCCTCCAGCAGATGTCTCAGCTCAAGCAACCCTTCAAGGAGGTGTGCCAGTTTTCTCACCTAGAGCTGAGGGTGATGTGACTGAGCCTCCCCTATCCTATACTGAAGTATGGCAAGATGATTTGTCTTCCAGTTCTCAAGGCCCTTCTAAGAAGAAAAGAAAATATGGTGACGGCGCTTCTGCCAGTCGTTCTGCACCCAGGAAAGAGCCAGCTTCTGAAGGTAGACCACCTGTTGTTCATGCTGAAGTGTGGAGTCCTACCTCTAAGTCCCTAATTCTTGATACTTTGAGGTTAGTGACTGATCTTGGGGAGAACAGAGATAATTATTACAGTTATTCAGAGTGGAAAGCCTATGAAGCATCTCAGATAAAGATCAGGCTGCATGACAGAAATTGGGGGCATAACAACCCAGCTCCTCCTCCTAGGCCCAGGACTTACTTTCCAAAACCTTTCAGCTACCTAGAAAGGCAAGACTTGAAAAGAGAAAGGATGCACAAGGATGCCCCATCTTGAGTTGAACTAAGAATGTGGAATTGGACTTTTGTTTCTGTGCTTAAAACATTTCTATATATATATATATATATTTAATTCTGATTATGGATATTTCATTGATTATCTTGCTTTAACTTATGTTTTGTTTTTCAAGTATATGTGCATTGTTCTTTTTACTCTGTATAATTCACCTTAGTATAGAGGATGCTGACATCTACAAATAGGGGGAGATTGTTGGGATTTGTCTCCACAATACCTCAGATTTGTAGGAGGTCAGACCTTGAACTAAGATGAATTAAGGTGTATTTGATGCTGTGTTTAAGTTGTATGTGTGCAGGTTCTAATTGCCAAGTGTAGACCAATGTCAGTCTATAATGGGTCACCAAACACAGGACCATACAATGTAATCCCTCATTGTGTGATCCAAAGTGTTGGCCCATGTATAGCCTCTCAATTGGGATACACTTCCTATATGCACTTGGATTGATGGACAGAAGCATTGGAACTAATTTCCTCAGGAAAATTTCTAAGTCCAAAATACTCGAGTAACCCCTTTGTTATACTCGAGTATCAGACTTAATACTCGAGTAGCTAGTTAGGCATACTCGAGTAGTTAGTTAGACTTACTCGAGTAATCAGTTAGACTTACTCGAGTAGGCGCTGAATACTCGTGTATATATTTCTATACTCGAGTAGTTAGTTAGTCACTCGAGTAAGTTGTTTTCATACTCGAGTAAGTAACTTAATCACTCGAGTAAATCATGTATCATACTCGAGTAGATCTTTTCTCTTCTCTTTTCTGCAAGTTCAAGTATTGATACTCGAGTAATTGATTTTGATACTCGAGTAAATTATTCGATACTCGAGTAGTTGGTTTTAATACTCGAGTAAGCAGTTGATACTCGAGTAATTGATTTTGATACTCGAGTAAATTATTCGATACTCGAGTAGTTGATCTTAATACTCGAGTAGGTGAATGTTTCCCGGATTCATATGCTGATACTCGAGTATATCTTTGCTGATACTCGAGTATATCTTTTCTGATACTCGAGTATATCTCTTCTAATACTCGAGTAGTTCATTTCTCTATCAAGTAAATTTCTATTCTCATACTCGAGTATATGTCTCTTTATCACTCGAGTATCTAAATTCCCATACTCGAGTATATCTTCTCTTACTCGAGTATAGCTGTTCCCTATTCCAGAATTCTTCTAAGTTCGAATTCGCTAAGTATTTTGAATCCGTCATTTCTGATTGGTCCACGTGTCATCCTTAATTAAGATTATGACCGTTGGAGTCCACCTATAAATAGGTCATTTCAGAATTGACTAATTAACAAGATTACAGAGATATTCTTTTGAAGAAAGAGAAAATTCCGTGAACCCTAATCCTCACGCCGCCGCCGCCGCCATCATTGTTCACGGAAGAAATTCTGGATCGTCGATCTCCGTCTTCAACGACTAATTCTCCAGTGATCCAGACAAGAGTGAATCACTCGATCTCGCCGAGCCTCAAGGATTTCAGATCTATCTTCTCGATCGAAGTGGTTCTAGTTTTCAGATTCGTGGATCTTTCTCTCAAGTCATCTTCAACCTTTTCTGATCAAGTCAAAGCTCCTAAAGAAGAAGACTATCAAAGATCCAGATCTGAAATTTGTTGTGTTGATTTTTATTCTCAAACCAAAATTTCATTGTAGGAGTTTTTCTCCGAGATTTGTAGGAAGATCTTTCTTCCGAGTTTTGTAGATCCAGTTGGATCGAGATTTGTAGGAACGTGGTTCCGAGGTGTAGGATTGTTTTCAATCCGAGATAGTGGAGTAGCCGAGTCTAGTGATTTGCTAGATCGGTGAGTAGAGTGGACGTACCCAATATTGGGGAACCACTGTAAATTTCTTGTCTTCTGTGATTGCTTGATGTGCGCTGCGTTAAATTTTTTTAATTCCGCTTTTGACACGCATTTCACCTATTCACCCCCCTCTAGGTGATTTAGGCTAACAACTAAGACCTCTCACAAGTCCTACCTCAGGTTATCCATAGCCCTACCTCAGAGTGTAAGCACTCCTACAGCTCAGTGATCCAGATGATATCCAACCTCAAATTCACTCCTTGAATCCTACCTCAGACTCACAATAGAGTCTTATACTCAGGCCCTTTATACAACCCTACACTAAGGCTGACAACACATCCCTACAACTCAGATCTTAGAGAGATCTTACACAGTAAATGTTTTTAAAAGAGAATACAAAAAATGACTCAATTATAAATGTTACTTTGAAGCTTTGAGTCTTCTTGAGCTTTCGAGAGAGAACGCTTTCTTCTCAGCACTTTAACAAAATTGATTTTATCTTGGTAGCAGGTTCAAAACTGATTGGCTTGAATGAAGAGCTGACTTGATCTTCCTCTTCCTATACAATATGAAGATGAGCATACTATTATTTTACTGTATGAGAAAACTTGTAGCACAAGGATCACATAGTTCTTTCGTGTTAGCTTGCTGTTGCTATAATTTTTATTGAAGACGGCTGTAAGATGTTAAGGTTTCTTACTTGGAGAGAATGTGCCTCTTACAGAGCCATTCTCTTGACTTTTATAATTCTGACTTCTCAAATGGTCGAAAAACACTTTTGGTAATAAGTCAAGACATATTTCATAAAGTACGGAAGTGACATTTGCTTTCAACGCCACACAGATTTCAAATCCCGCCAATCTGGGTAACAAGATAGTAAACTACCATTGTTTAGTCTTCTAATAAAATGGTATTGTTTTGTTCTCTTTACCCATCAAACAGTATCATTTTGATCTCTATACCCATCAAAATGGTATTAACCAGAACACCACTTATACCAATTATGAGTTATACTTTAGTTCAAATTAGGTATGAACTTATCTCCCGTCCTACTGAGTTTAATTAACAATAATAATTATTGAGCCTACAAGCATATAAATGGATAGACATCAAGTACATGAAGCACTTTATCATTACTTGATTTACTTCTTCAAATCTTGGAATACTGAGGGCATATTCCCAACAATCTCACCCTATTTTAAGAAGTCAGAACTATGCTCAATGATAAGATACATATAGACATTAAAAAAATATTAACACAGAGATAAACAAATTTAAAGGAGATGAAAAAACTTGACTTCATAAATTTTAAACACAAATATATATGGGTGCATATATATACATGCTAATGGGTTTAAGTTTTAAACAAAACATAACAATAGATTCAGGTTTCAGCATATGCCCAATCTTATTTAATCAGCAATTTTCTTCCCAGTTCTCCTGCCCTTCAACCTTTGCCTTTCAAAATACTTGTGTGGTTTTGGAATATAATTGGATGGAACTCTGATGTGGTTCTTCCTATTTAAGTCATCTTTACTGGTATTCTCCCTGAGAGACTTTTCTCCAGTTACTTGATCCACTGTTCAGAAGGATAGACTTGGTCAATATCCTTTCTAATCTGTCCATTACAGACCCAAGCACTCATAATGATTGAACTTGATTTATCACTCTATTGCTCACGATCATGATCCATGGTCTGATCTTTCCTTTTCTTAAACATGAACTCATCAGGGTGCATTGTGCCTTCCCTTTCTCTTCTCTTAGATCTTTGAGCATCCTGAACATCCCTTTCTTTAATAGAAAAATCAAACTCTAATGGCTCATTTACATCCAGTAGGGGCAGGTTTAGTGCAAGCCTTGTACCTTGAAGGACCCATGTGGCTTGATCAATATTAATATTCTCCCCCTTTCTGGCTTCTTAAAATATCTTATTCTAAAGATCAATGGTGCATGCCACAACTCTGCTTGAAAGAGTTTGAAAGCTATTCCCATTTTTATCAAGAATAACATCTCTCACCTCATCAATATGCTTTATGACTTCAATCTGAGTGACATACATATAATTTTTTATGTGATCCACACCATGTTTAATAGTTTCATCTATTTTGCTGACAAATTGCTTGATTCAAGTTATGTCCTCAGTGCAGAGTCTAAGATTTTCATCCATTGTCCTCATGACTTTGACATTGCCGTCCACAACCCCTATAGCCTTAAAAAACTATTTGGTGATCTCACTATTTACATGGGCAATATATTCCTTGATGATCTTTATTTCCCCCATAACTTCTTCTCTAACTTCTTGAACTGCTACATTAATGTGAGCCTTGAGTGAAGTGCTCTACTCATCAAACATTATCTTCTGAGCAACCAAGTTAAAAATTGTGGAATTTGTAGGAGTGGTTGTAGAGGGCCCTGAGGGGTGATCAACTTCTTCAGAAAGTTGATGTGACTTGTTCCTCAGCTCACCTAGGTCCTCTTAGACTGTCGACTCTATGGGAGTTGAATCCTCAGCCTATTTAGATACAATTAATTGATCATCTAGAGAAGGGAGCTCAGTGTGAGTCTCCCCCTCAATATCATCATCCACTTCCAGCAATTCATCTGCATCATCATCATCCAGGAACCTATCAAGGATATCTTCTGGTTCTTTTTCTGTTGACTCCACTTCAACTAGTGCAACTTGATTTGGAAGAACTTTTTCTGCCTCCTCCTCAGCTAAGGCATCCTTCTCAAAATAAGTGAGGATGTCATTAACTTGAGTGATGATATCTTGGCAAGTAATATCCATGACATCAGTGGAGGAATGTCTAGGACATGGATAGGTTCAATCCCTTCACCTTATCCACTTCCTTCCTCAAAGGACTTGATTCATAAGGCACTTTCTCCATCAGAGGATTCTTCCTCACTTTCAGAATCTACATCAATAGCCTTACCCTTTTTCTTACCAGTCTCTTCTTTTCCTTTGAAGGCTTCATCAGAACCTTCTCATATCTTTCCAGTGTCTTAATATCTATTCTCCTGATGTGGTGGATCCTTATACCTTGCTTCTGATTGAAGTTATTTGGATAATTAGTTAAGTGGTAAAGAGACAGGATCCTTCCTAGGTTAGGAACTTGCAAAATTTCCTTAATTCTTAGAATGACAACTTGAGCCCAATTAGTCTTTTTCATCAGAATTACTCTGCTCATCAGTTCAAACATGCACTTTGATATCTTGTCATGAGATCACACCTTGCACAGGAGGGCCTTCCCAATGAATTCTGCAAGGGGCTTTCCTTTCTGATTAAAATACTTTCTTTCTAATGACCAATATAGATCTCTAGAGTATTTACACCAATCCAAAGTATCTATGGTGTCCTGTATGGTGATTTCTTGATGAATTTCTTCAACAGTAGGAGGAAATTTTAGAGCTTTGACTAGCCTTTTAGGGCTTATCTTGACCTTAAATCCACCTATCTTAATTTTGATGGATTTTCCTAAAGGAGACACCTTGACATTTGAATACAGCTCCAATACTTCCTTCTTTAGAATCACAATCAGCTCTGATAGTACATATTCCAGGAAGATGACATCAAGTTTCCTAATAAATGACTTGATTTCCTCTAGAGTATCCTAAAAGCCATGTCTTACAACCTCACTGCCCTCATACAGGTAGTCTTTTTGGTTATTAACCATTTCTGTGAGCGCCTTGTTGTTACAAGTTATTGTGTGAGATGGAGAGCGCGAGACAAAGACTAAGGCAAGGATGTTTATGTTTTAAACCTAAACCCTTTGATACTAATATATATGTATATATATAAAGAATTAGAAATGAAATGGAGCATACCTGGATATATGATCTATTTAAATCCAACGACTGAGATTAATTTGAGAAAGATAGAACTTGAAAAGCCTATAAGAACTTTATCGTCTTGATCCATCAAGATGAACAAAATGATGTAAATGATAATGATCAATTCGTTTTGTTGCACAGGTCAATGAAAATGATACAATCGATATTGATCCAATCATTTATGTTTGTCACATTTGACCTCCTTATGGATCAAAACGACAAGCACACCTCCCGTGTGTGAGTCATTTGACTCATTATTAGCTATTCCTTCATACATGGTTAGAGCCCTAATATCTACTAGATACTACTAGATAGCATGATATAACATTATGAAACCAAGATAAATAGAAAAGAAAACTGAACATGCAAAATCATTTTAAGTTAAACATACCAAACTTAATCTCAATCTTAAATAAATTAAACTTGACATCATCCGGAGGCCTTGTAAAGATATCTACCACTTGTTTGTCAGTGGAGAGAAACTCAAGATAAATATCTTCCTTTTCTACATGCTCATTGATGAAGTGGTACTTAATCTCAATATGCTTACTCCTGTTATGTGACACGGGATTCTTAGCAATTGAGATGGCATTTGTTGAAGCCAAAAATAACCTCAACAAATGTTCACGAACCAAAGTGCAGTCAATGCCTACTTCTCTCAAACCTCGACCCCTGACAGGCTGCTAAGGCCCTAACACAGACCCAAAGCCTCAGCTGGGAGGTCCCACCACACACCCGGAAGATTTCTGAGAGCTTCCCCTCCAAAGCCAAATGCTGGGCTGGGAGCTCTTCAGAAGGCACTAGAGTGGGAGGAAAAAATGATAAGCCTGCCTTCCAAAGAGCCCCTATGGGTCTTTTTATAGTCTTCCTTTGACCTGAAAATACTGAAATACCCCTGAGGGGTCTGCCAATAGCCAAATCCCGCTGTCATTCCAAGGGCATTTGGGTAATTTTACCTCGGGATAATATACGTTATAAACTAATCCCCTTTACGAGCGCCGGGCCCTACCACGTGGGCCCACTTGGCGAGAACCCTGGCCGAGAAGGCTCTCGCTGGACCCCTACCCGGGCCAACCTTGGCGAGACCCCTTGCTAGGGAGGTTCGCGCTCTTCACGGTCTTTAAACTATCGCGACTGAAGGCCTACCTGGGGCCTTCTCGCCTCCCCTGGGCGGGAGCCAGCCCTAAGGCGGAAGCTTCCGTGGTCAGGCCCTCTGCTTCGGTCGTTCGACGATCTCTCCTGCCGAGAGGTCGACCATCCGCCCTGGTCGGTCGACGATCTCTCCTGCCGCGAGGTCGACTATCTGCCCTGGTCGGTCGACGATCTCTCCTGCCGCGAGGTCGACGATCTGCCCTGGTCGGTCGACGTCTCTCCTGCCGCGAGGTCGACTATCTGCCCTGGTTTCCTCAGCTCTCGCCTGCCCTTGGCGAGAGCTCCTATAGGGCGAGAACTCCACAAGTATGCCTCAGGGTTAACCCGAGGTTAGCCTGAGACTAACCCAATCCTGACCATTGAAGCCTTTGGGTCCCTCCCAGCGAATATGGGGTTGTACACAATCCCCGCTCTTTTCGAGCTAGCCCTGCGCTCGACAAGACAAGTCCAACCCCCGAAATATTCGCTGGACACGTGCCAACTAACCAGGGGAATCTTTTGGTGGGTCCTACTGCGGCTATAAATATGCACCGATAGGCGACCATATGCCTCGCCCTTGAAATACTGTTTTTACGACTGAGCTCTCGCCCCTTGGGACCTTTGCGCGAGCTTACCATGCATCCCAAACGTGCTGCCAAACCGCTTCCGCAAGACCTCTAAGACCGATTAGCCGCTGCCCAAGCGCGGGCCTTGGCTAACTGTGCGGCGGTGGCTCCATGGTTAGCGAAAAAGACTTCAACCACCGGGCCTTCGGAGCTGAAGAAGAAGGAAAAGAAAATGGCGAAGGCGGTCCGGCGGGACCTTTCTCGCGAGAACAGGGATCCTCCTTCCCCCACTCCCAATCCTGCGGGAGATTCTTCCCCACAGAAGGTAAGCCTTTCGCCCGTGTCTACCGAGCTGACTGTGCATTAGATTCGATGATTAAAGTATGCTTTCGCAGGAGTCCGCTCCCAATAATGACGCCGAAATTCCGCCCAGCTCTTCGAACCTACCCGCTCATCCCCTAGAGGACCAAACACGGGTCTCGGAGAGGATTCCTCCAGCCGAGACCGGAACGATAGGTACATTTTCCCTTGTCAATATTTCAACCCGACCCTTTCTTTTCTGAACCGTCTTCTCGCAGTGCCAGCTCCCGCCGACCCAGGTCTAACCACCCGGGAAGATGAAGCGAGAACCGTCGAAGTGCCTCCCGCGGTGGCCAATCCTATCCTGCAGGCGGGAGGGGCGGCTTCTGAACCTTCCGCTACTCTTAAGGATGCTGATCGTCCCTTGAGAGAAGACAACTCCCCTCATGCTTCCGGCCAGGCCGGGATCATCGTGCGCGAGCCCTTCCGCCCGGGGCTGGGCAAGCCTCTTCACCTCCTTTATGGAACCAACGGAGGGGCCGGGCCTTCTCGTCCGACTTTGGTTGACGGTTCTCGCCCAGCCGCAGGTATGCGAAAACTTTTCTGGACTGTTGATTGTCATGCCTTGACCAAAATTCTCGTGTGTTTCTTCCGCAGGTGATCCTGGCTTGCGGTCGGGAGTCAACGAGGAAGGAGAAGAAGAGGAAGAAGAAGACGAGGAAGAAGAGGATGAAGAGTCCCCTCTCCCTTCGTCTGGCGAGATAGAGGAAACCCTGAACAGTGCTGGGAGCGCGAAGGGGAGACGGAGGAAGATCTCGGTCATCCTGGCCAAGCTTATCCGGCGAGACCGTGCCCATACTGCCGCGGCGAAAGCATTCCGCGAATCTGTGGAGCAAAGGCTGGAGGCTCTGGAGCGGGATTTCTTCTTGGGCGAGACTGATTGCCCGCGCGGGCCTTCCGCCGAGTCTTCGCCAGGGAGGTGCATCTCGCAGATCCGGGATTACGCCAGGCGGATCAACCTTGGGTGTACCACGCTATCGTATTACTTCAATCCGTTGGCGCCCCCAAGAACTAGGCGGCGAGAACGGGGACGATGGAGCTGGAAGCCCTACTAGCCTTCACGCTCTGAATCTCAATGTATCTCTTTTTTCTTCTTCTTTTTTTTTCAATGTATCTGTAATAAACATTATTACCAATTAAGTTTTATCCAGCTTGCGCTAGCGAGAATCCCGCTTCTACTCATGTCTCTCTTTTCCTTTTTCTTTTTATCGCTCTGCGAGGCTTTTTAATTAAGACGCTTACACCAATCTAGGATGCTTGCGCTGATCTAGGAGGTTTGCGTTAACCTAGGAGGCTTGCGCCGATCTAGGAGGCTTGCGCTGATCTAGGAGGTTTGCGTTAACCTAGGAGGCTTGCGCCGATCTAGGAGGCTTGCGCCGATCTAGGAGGCTTGCGCCAATCTAGGAGGCTCGCGTCGAAACCCGAAGCGACCGTTGACCGCTGTCATCCCGAGGGGGAGAACCGAGGCATCGTTAGCCCGGATTCTGATAGCTGTACTCCGCTGTCACTTTCTCTCTCTGCCGGATGAACTCATGATGATTACGATTCCCTATAAATAGAGAAGTCTACCAACCGCATTTACTTCTTCGATCCGGAACCTCAGCCTTCCCTCCGTGCTCTCGCGTTCCTGCTTCCGCTTCGACCCCCCTCCAGCTCTCGCTCTTACTCACGAACCAGCCATGCCTGGCGAGAACAAGGGTCGCGCCCATTGCGCGGAAGCCTTCCAGAAACACCTCTTCCCTTCCTGCAAGCTCACCCTCGACGAATACAACATGATCGTCGACCGCTACGTTCCCGCCGGCTTCTCGGCGCGGAACCCGGGGAATCACGATAGGGTGAATACTCCCGGGGCGGGAGAGCTTGCCATCCCCCTCGAGCATTTCGAGGTGGGCTTCCGCCTCCCCCTTTGGCCGGAGGTTCGGCTAGCTCTCCGCTATTATGGGGTGGTTCCCGCCCAGCTAAACCCGAACTCAGTCGCGATACTTATAGCATTCATATGCTATATGCGATCCGAGAGGATCGAGTTTAGCCTGCCCATCTTCCGGAAGCTATTCAACTTCCGTGCCAAGGGGGGTAGTTTTCTTCTCTGGACAACAGCTCGAGGTTACCGGTCTCGCCAACAAGCACCACCATTGGGGCGAGAAGTTCGTTTACGTCAGCGGGGACTTCAGCAACGTCCCGCTTCAGCCCGTCCAGTATGAAGACGCTGCCTACAAGCCGCCCGCTCTGGGATCGCGCGAGAGCGCAATCCTGGAATTCTTCGGGACTAAGGAGTTCGACGTCCCCTATCTTCGGCGGGACGTCGACTCCCTCCCACTTGTTCACTCGGGCGAAGGTACGGTCTCGCCTCAGATTCCCTTTTTTATCAAAGATTTTCTTGCGCTGAAGTGCTAAAGCGTTTTAACTTTGCAGGAGAGCGGGAGGTCCCTCTGCGCCAACCCTTCGCTGAAGGCCGGGGTGTTGAGGGTCTGGCGGCAAGAGGCTCCCTTGCGCTCGCGGAAGCTAGCGCCATCGCCTGCCGAGAAGATCCAGCCCCTCCCTTGCCGCCACCGGCCAAGAAGCGGAAGGTCACCCTTCCTCCTCTCCGAACGCTGAAGAGGCCGAAACCCTCCGCCCTTGAGAAGGGGAAAGCCCCGGCCGTCCCGCCTGTCCAACCTCCTCCAGAGGGCAGGTCCTTTGAAGCGATCCTTCAGAGGGCCAGCGAGATGGATGCCGCCGCCAAGAGCCGTGCCGAGGCTTCTACCGGGAACCCCTCGGCCGCGAGCGAGGCTGGGGGAGAAGTGGTCGCCGCCGAAACCTCCGCTAGCGTCCCGCCCCAGGAGGTGCCGAGAGGGCACCGGAACTTTGGTTTCGGCGTTAGGTACGCCGACTCGGAGGGGAAGCCTCAGATGGAATGGGACCCTGAGTCAAACTCGATCAGGGTTTCGACCCTCCTTCCCAGATGGGCGGAGGGGGAAAATGTGACCGGCGAGGCCTTCTCGCTTGGATATGGTCTCTACAGCCGGGCGGATGCCGGCGTGTTTGACCAGATGTCCACCCACCTCCTAGCCTTCGACGCCACCCGGGCCATATTGCGCGCGTTCGAACTTACGCATATGTGTGCGCGTCGAGGCATCACCATTGACAAGAACTTCACTGATATGCGCAAGGCGAGGGAGGACGCGATGGCTCGCGCGCACGCCGCGGAAGAAGAACTCGCGAGAGCTCAACAGGAGCTCGCAGATGCTCGACTGGCGCTGTCTCTGCGCCCCGCGACCGAGGTAGGCGAGATCCTCCTGAGCCCTTGCCCCCGTTTCCCCGAAGTTACCACTGTGTAATGTGTCTAGACTGAATTCTTTTAATCCTTTTGCAGGATTCTGCCCAAGTCAGGGAGCTTCGCGCAGAGCTGGCCAACGCGCGCTGCGAGAGCGTCCTCCTGAGGGAACAGCTCCGCGCAGAGCTGGCGAAGGTCCCGCCTCCGGAGCTAGATGCGAGGCTGCGGAGTCGTTACCTCTCGGAGTATGACGTGGACAAGCTGCTTCAAGCCAACGCTCAGGCGACCGTCAAGCTGACGCTCGAGACGCTGCGAGACGTCGAGCTGCTCCGGGAGGACGGCGCGACCATCGACGCTCGCCAACTTCTCCCTTGGCTCTACGACCCAGTTCCCAAACCCCCGGGCGCGCCGGACTCGCCTCTCTCAGACGCCCTGAGGTCTTCTACCGCCGTTGGCGAGACATCCGAAGAGGGCTCTGGCGATGACTCCAGCGAGAGCACCAGTGGGGATTACAGCGCGTCCCCTTAAGGTGTCTTTTATTTTGAATACCCTTTTGTAATGAGCGAGAAGCTCCTCACTTCTGTAATTAACTTTATATAAAGTAATGTTTCATTTTTCACTGTCATTGTGTGTTTTAAACATATATTACTCTGCCGAACGGCTTCCGCGTGAGCTCCCGCCGAGACCCTTAGTCTCTTTAGGGTGACCTTCCTTAGATATCAGTTAGGCGGGAACCTTGCGCCGTTGATTAAGTCATCCTGCCCAGGTCCGCCGGGAGCCTCCTTTTGCGAGAACCCCCCCTTCAACCGAGACCTTTACTGGCCGCGACCTTTGAGCCGAGACCCTTACTGGCCGAGGCCTTTGGGGCGAGACCCTTACTGGCCGAGACCTTTAGGGCCTTGCCTTCAGTCTAGGTCAGGGCCCTTCCCTCGTATTTTTCCAACCAATTAAACCCCTACCCCACCGGCGAGCCGTCGGACCTGCTAGCTTATATGGGAGCCTGCGCAGCGGGTCTACCGGGGTTCGAGCCGAGCTCGTTATAACGTAGTAACTACCAACCAAGAATCAAGGATCAAAAAGTCAAGGACTCCACCTATCCCCCGCAGGCGAGCCTTCGGACCTGCCAGCTTGATGAGAGCCTACGCAGCGGGTCTACCTGGGGCCGAGCCGAGCTCGGGGTGTCGTAGAAGTGGCTAAGAACAAAGTATTACAAGAGCCAACCTTTCCCCCACAGGCGAGCCTTCGGACCTGCCAGCTTGATGAGAGCCTGCGCAGCGGGTCTACTTGGGGCCGAGCCGAGCTCGGGGTGTCGTAGAAGTGGCTAAGAACAAAGTATTACAAGAGCCAACCTTTCCCCCACAGGCGAGCCTTCGGACCTGCCAGCTTGATGAGAGCCTGCGCAGCGGGTCTACCTGGGGCCGAGCCGAGCTCGGGGTGTCGTAGAAGTGGCTAAGAACAAAGTATTACAAGAGCCAACCTTTCCCCCACAGGCGAGCCTTCGGACCTGCCAGCTTGATGAGAGCCTGCGCAGCGGGTCTACCTGGGGCCGAGCCGAGCTCGGGGTGTCGTAGAAGTGGCTAAGAACAAAGTATCACAAGAGCCAACCTTTCCCCACAGGCGAGCCTTCGGACCTGCCAGCTTGATGAGAGCCTGCGCAGCGGGTCTACCTGGGGCCGAGCCGAGCTCGGGGTGTTGATGAAGATAACCAAACCTCTCCCCCACAGGCGAGCCTTCGGACCTGCCAGCTAGATGAGAGCCTGCGCAGCGGGTCTACCTGGGGCCGAGCCGAGCTCGGGGTGTTGATGAAGATAACCAAACCTCTCCCCCACAGGCGAGCCTTCGGACCTGCCAGCTAGATGAGAGCCTGCGCAGCGGGTCTACCTGGGGCCGAGCCGAGCTCGGGGTGTTGATGAAGATAACCAAACCTCTCCCCCACAGGCGAGCCTTCGGACCTGCCAGCTAGATGAGAGCCTGCGCAGCGGGTCTACCTGGGGCCGAGCCGAGCTCGGGGTGTTGATGAAGATAACCAAACCTCTCCCCCACAGGCGAGCCTTCGGACCTGCCAGCTAGATGAGAGCCTGCGCAGCGGGTCTACCTGGGGCCGAGGCGAGCTCGGGGTGTTGACGAAGATAACCAAACCTCTCCCCCACAGGCGAGCCTTCGGACCTGCCAGCTAGATGAGAGCCTGCGCAGCGGGTCTACCTGGGGCCGAGCCGAGCTCGGGGTGTTGATGAAGATAACCAAACCTCTCCCCCACAGGCGAGCCTTCGGACCTGCCAGCTAGATGAGAGCCTGCGCAGCGGGTCTACCTGGGGCCGAGCCGAGCTCGGGGTGTTGATGAAGATAACCAAACCTCTCCCCCACAGGCGAGCCTTCGGACCTGCCAGCTAGATGAGAGCCTGCGCAGCGGGTCTACCTGGGGCCGAGCCGAGCTCGGGGTGTCGTAGAAGTGGCTAAGAACAAAGTATCACAAGAGCCAACCTTTCCCCCACAGGCGAGCCTTCGGACCTGCCAGCTTGATGAGAGCCTGCGCAGCGGGTCTACCTGGGGCCGAGCCGAGCTCGGGGTGTCGTAGAAGTGGCTAAGAACAAAGTATCACAAGAGCCAACCTTTCCCCCACAGGCGAGCCTTCGGACCTGCCAGCTTGATGAGAGCCTGCGCAGCGGGTCTACCTGGGGACGAGCCGAGCTCGGGGTGTTGATGAAGATAACCAAACCTCTCCCCCACAGGCGAGCCTTCGGACCTGCCAGCTAGATGAGAGCCTGCGCAGCGGGTCTACCTGGGGCCGAGCCGAGCTCGGGGTGTTGATGAAGATAACCAAACCTCTCCCCCACAGGCGAGCCTTCGGACCTGCCAGCTAGATGAGAGCCTGCGCAGCGGGTTTACCTGGGGCCGAGCCGAGCTCGGGGTGTTGATGAAGATAACCAAACCTCTTCCCCACAGGCGAGCCTTCGGACCTGCCAGCTAGATGAGAGCCTGCGCAGCGGGTCTACCTGGGGCCGAGCCGAGCTCGGGGTGTTGATGAAGATAACCAAACCTCTCCCCCACAGGCGAGCCTTCGGACCTGCCAGCTAGATGAGAGCCTGCGCAGCGGGTCTACCTGGGGCCGAGCCGAGCTCGGGGTGTTGATGAAGATAACCAAACCTCTCCCCCACAGGCGAGCCTTCGGACCTGCCAGCTAGATGAGAGCCTGCGCAACGGGTCTACCTGGGGCCGAGCCGAGCTCGGGGTGTTGATGAAGATTCCTTCAACCAGGCCTATCCTATCACTGAGACGAGGAGTCATAGTCAGTTAAAACAAAAACGTAAAGATAGCTCACTCAGCGATAGTCAACATTCTGAAATAACTTATTGAAAATGCAATAGTTGTTTACAACATTACAATCCTTCTTTCCCTCTTACGGGTAGAAGCGCTTCAGGTCATCACCATTCCAGGTGTGACTCAAGGTCCTTCCCTCCGCATCCTGGAGATAATAGCCTCCGTTAACCAGAGCCTTCTCTACTATGTAAGGCCCTTCCCAGCTAGGGTTGAGCTTACCAACCGCGGCCGACCTTCCCGCAGCGTCGACCTTTTTCAGTACTAGATCCCCCTCGGCGAATTGCTTGACTCTGATGTGCTTATCGAAGTACCGGGCCATTCGCCGTTTTATTTCTTCTTGCCTGATGGCGGCAACATCCCGCAGCTCTTCCACCATATCTAATGAGAGGCGCAACCCTTCCTCATTCTCCACCCTCCAAGCTTCGCTTCCCTCAGCTGCGGCCGCGACCCTCGGGGACCGAACCTCGAACTCCACAGGGAGGACGGCCTCACACCCATGAGAGAGCTTGAAGGGGGTCTCTCCTGTGGCCGTGTTCGGAGTTGTTCGCAAGGCCCACAGGACGGAAGGGAGCTGTTCCACCCAGCTACCCTTCAGGTTTTCCACCTTCTTTTTGAGCAAGTTGACAATGACTTTGTTTGCCGCCTCCACCTGGCCATTGCTCCGTGGATGATGGACAGAGGCGAACCTGAGGTCAATTCCCAATTGGGTGCAGAAACTAATGAATTCTTCGCTGGCAAACTGAGGACCGTTGTCCGTCACTATCGCTTGGGGCAATCCGTGCCTGCAAATGATTTCCCCCCAAACGAAGTTTCTGATGACCTGGGAGGTTACCTTGGCTAACGGCTTGATCTCCAGCCATTTGGAGAAGTAATCAATCATAACTAGGAGGAACCTCCTCTGCCCGCTAGCTGGGGGAAAGGGTCCAACCAGATCCATTCCCCAAATGGCGAAGGGCCATGGCGCCGTGATGCTTCGAAGCCTTTGGGCGGGCAAGAGCTGGAGAGGAGCGTGTACTTGGCACTTCTGACACCTCCTTGCGAATTCAGCTGTATCCTTCCTTAAGGTCCGCCAGAAATATCCCTGCCTTACCACCCTTGCTTCCAATGTCCTTCCCCCTGAATGACTGCCGCATTCTCCAGAATGCACCTCTTCCAGGATCCTCGGGACTTCCTCCTCGGTTACGCATCTCGCGAGGAGCCCTGACAGCATCTTCCGATGCAAGCTCCCCTCCAGCATCAAGTAATGAGCCGTCTTGTGCCTAAAGCTCTTTGCATCCTTAACTTCTTCCGACAGTTCTCCCGTGGTCAGGAAAGTCACCAACGGATCCACCCATGAGGACCGCCGATTCACTTCCATCAACTCCCCCTCTTCAATGGCTGGTCGGAACAGTTCGGTTAGGGTACCTCCTCCCCGAGGCCCGAACTTCGCTAATCGATCAGCTGCCGCGCTTTCCTCCCTGGGGACATGTTGAATAGAGAATGAACGAAAACCCCCAATGAGAGCTCTTACCTTAGATAGGTACCTCGCGAGAGTCGGCTCCCGGGCCTCAAACTCGCCTCGGATCTGTGATGCTACCACCATCGAGTCGGTGAAGGCCTCCACATCCTGGATTTCCAGCTCCTTTGCCAAGCGAAGGCCAGCGATCACAGCCTCATACTCTGCTTGGTTGTTGATTACAGGGAAGTGGAAAGTCACTGCTTGCTCTATGGTAACTCCCTGAGGGCTTACCAACACCACACCTCCTCCCAGGGAGTGCCTTCCTGAGGCCCCGTCGACCACCATCTTCCACGCTTCTTGCGGCCTTGGCTCTTCAGTCTCGGCCTCGGTAACATAGTCTGCCAGAAAATCCGCTACGGCCTGGGCTTTGATGGAGAGCCTCGGGACGAAAGAGATGTCAAACTCGCTTAGCTCGATGGACCACTTCGCCAACCTTCCTGAATGCTCCACCCCCTCCAAGACCTTGCGAAGGGGATGGTCTGTTACCACCCTAATCGAGTGTGCTTGAAAGTAAGGGCGAAGCTTCCTAGCTGAGATGACCAAAGCATATGCTAGCTTCTCCAGGATGGGGTATCGGAGCTCCGCCTTTTTTAAGATTCGGCTTACATAATAGACGGGTAATTGCTTCTTCCCCTCTTCCCTAACCAAGACGGAGCTCACTGCCTCTCCTCCCACTCCGAGATACAAGGCTAGGTCCTCCCCCTCCTTCGGGCTTTGAAGTAACGGAGCTTGGGAGAGTTGCCTCTTCAGCCCCTGAAAAGCCTCTTCACACTCGGCCGTCCATTCGAATGCTTGGTTGCCACGAAGTACCTTGAAGAAAGAGGAACATCTATCCCCTGACCGAGAGAGGAACCTGCTCAGCCCGGCCAACTTCCCGGTCAAGCGCTGGACCTCCTTGGCACTGCGAGGCGATTCCAGGTCTAGGATAGCCTGAACCTTATCGGGGTTAGGCTCTACCCCCGCGGGAGTCAAGAGGTGTCCGAGGAATTTCCCGCGACTAGCCCCGAAGACACACTTCAAGGGGTTCAACCTCATCTTGAACCTTCGCAGGGTGGCAAATGTCTCCTCCAAGTCTCGCAGGTGGGAATCAACACACTTGCTCTTGACCATGAGGTCATCCACATAGACCTCCAGGTTCCTTCCCCTTTGATCTCGAAAGATTCGATCCATCATACGTTGGTACGTCGCCCCTGCGTTCTTCAATCCGAAGGGCATCATCTTATAGCTGAAGCATCCCTCTCTCGTTATGAAGGAAACATCCTTGACATCAGGAGGGTGCATCCGGATCTGGTGATAACCTGAAAATGCATCTAAAAAACTCATAAGAGAAAAACCAACGGCTGAGTCAACCAGCGCGTCGATTCGAGGCAAGGGGTAGCAATCCTTGGGACATGATTTATTTAATAACGAAAAATCAACACACATGCGCCATTTTCCTCCTCCCTTCTTCACCATTACCACATTGGAGATCCAGCCTGGATACTGGATCTCTGAGATGAAGCCTGCGTCCAGGAGCTTTTGGACCTCCTCTCGGATGGGGGCTTCTAGCTTGGTGGCGATGGCCCTCATCTTTTGGCATATGGGACGGGCTCTGGGATCCAAGTTCAAGCGATGACAGGCCACGTCCGCGTCGATGCCCGGTATGTCTGCCGCGCTCCAAGCGAAGATGTCGACGTTGCTTTGGATGCAGGCTCGCATCCACTCCTGATCCTCGAGGCTCAAGCCTCCGCTGATCCGAATCCTTTGCGCCTCCCCCGCTCTTGTAAGCACCTCCATCTCCACCACTTCTTCGGCCGGCTCCAGCCCCGACCGCTCCCAACTTACCCTTGCCTCCTCCTGCTCAAACTCGAGCTCCTCTCCCCCAACCTCATCGACTTCCATCGCCTCCTCCAGACTCTCCTCCTGCCTCTGCTCTTCCTCATCCATCACTCCTCTCGCCTCTTCTAGGCTGATCTCCTCCACCTCTGCCAACTCCTCAACAATCTCCATCGCCTCTCCCAGGCTTACCTCCTCTTTCTCAACCCCTTCCTGCTCAGCCATCTCCTTCTCCAACTCCTCTGCCTCCGCCATCCACGACACGGTATTAACCGCCGTCACATAGCATTGCCTTGCCATCTTCGGATCCCCCCTGATCCTAACCTGCACCCCTCCATTGTTGAACTTGAGGCATTGGTGGTACGAGGAGGGTACACAGCGAAAGGCGCTGATGAGGGGGCGCCCAAAGATGGCATTGTAACTACTCGGGGCGTCCACGATTACGAACCGACAGTTCCGTGAGACGCCCCCAAGCCTCACATGCAGGCCTACTCCTCCTTCCACCTCTTTCCTTTCTCCGGATAAGCCAAAAAGCGGTCCATCAGAAGTCAGGACCCTTTTTCCTTCCACCCTCATCTCATCGAAAGCCTTCTTGAAGATCACATTCACCGAGCTCCCATTGTCCACCAGTATCCGGGAGACGGTGTAGTTTTCTATCGCTGTCTGGATCACAAGCGCGTCGCAGAACGGATCCTCGTAGTCTGGCATATCCGCGGATGAGAAAGTGATCTTCTCCTCTGGGGGGGGAGCCTGGGAGGTCGAGGCGACCCCTCGGCGGAACATGGTTTGAAGGCTCCCCTTGCGGGTTGCCTCGATCCCTACTCCCCCGTGGATCACTCCGATCCCTCCTCGTGTCCCCACGTCAATCATGTCTTCACATCTGTCCTCCACCTCTTCCCGCTGTACTTCAACGATCCTTACAGGCGGATCCTGCCTTCCGGCCCCTCTGGCCCCTCTAATCTCCAGAAACTCTGGGCATGTGGCCGTTGCGTGACCTTCCTCCTGATGGAAGTCACAATAAGGCAACCCCACTCTGCCCCCTCTTCCTTCTCCTCCTCCCCTTCTTCCGGCTCCCCGAAATCTTCTTCCTCTTCCCCTTCCCACCTCCATAGCCTCCTGCGGCGGTGGGAAATGACCCCTTGGTCCTTGTCGCCATCCTCCCTGCTCCAGCCTTCTGGGCTCCCGGAAGTTATCTCTTCCCTGAAGTCCTCCCTGGCCCTGGGGGCGACCCTCCTGAGGCCTCCAACCCAGTCGGTTGTTTGGCTCCCTGGCCCCCCCATGCTGTTGCCCCTGCCCTCGGGGCTCTTCTCTTCTCCTATCTTCCCTCGGCTCCCTCTGCTCTCTCTGCTCTCTCTGCTCTCTCTGCCTTCCCACCACCGGCTCCTTCACGTCGTCCTCGGCCAACCTGGCCAGCTTCCTCGCAAACGCGGGGTTTGCCCTCTCGAAGTCTATCTCCTTTGCCGCCCTCTCCATGAGCTCCTCAAAAGAGAGAGGGGCACTCTCTTCAACTCCATGCTGAAAAACCCTGGTCTCAGCCCCAGGGTGAAGGCAAGCATCAGCGCGTACCCCGGGACCTCCTGGACCAGGAGAATCTCCTCTTGGAACCGGTCAACATAATGACCCAGCGTCTCCTCCGGCCCTTGCCTCACTGCAAACAGGCATTCAGCCTCCTTCTTCCGCTTCTTTGAAGTCGAGAACCTCAGCAAGAAACCTCTGCGCAGATCTTCGAAACTGTAGATGGAACTTGCCGGCAACTGGTGGAACCAGTCCCTGGCCTTCTCTTTCAGAGTGATGGCAAAAAGCCTACACTTGAAGGCATCCGACATTTGCCTGATGGACACCACGTCCTCGAACCATTGCACGTGCTGGACCGGGTCATCCTTCCCGGTGTAGTAGGTCATGTCTGGCTCCCGGAACCCCTCCGGCACTGGAGCCGAGACAATGAGCTCGCTAAAGGGGGTCTCGCCTCCCGCCTGGCGAGAAGGCCCGTCTCGCGACCTCGGTTGGCTGGACCGGTCCGCGAGACCATGCCCAGGGAAGAGTTCCCGCACCGTCGCCTCCTTCTCGCCCAGATCCGCCGGAAGCTCCTTCTCGAGACGTTGGCCTGGGAAAAGCTCCCGCGCGGCTACGTCCCTCTCGCCTGCCTCCACCGGGACCTCCTTCCCGGGGCGCTGCCCTGGAGCGTTCTCGCCTAGCAGCGGAACCACCTCCACCGGAACCTGCGGCGTCTCCCACTCATTCCTTGCCGAGAAGGCCAAGTTGATCGTCTGCATGACTTCCCGCCTGAAGTCCTCAAACATTTTCTTCGTCACCTCGTCCACCCGGGTGGGGGATCCTCCTGCGCCTGATCCTTCACCTTCGCCTCCTGCCATGGGACTTAACTCGAGATTTTCTTACACCGGCTGCTTCCACGCTCACCGCACCAGAACTGTTGAAGCCAAAAATAACCTCAACAAATGTTCACGAACCAAAGTGCAGTCAATGCCTACTTCTCTCAAACCTCGACCCCTGACAGGCTGCTAAGGCCCTAACACAGACCCAAAGCCTCAGCTGGGAGGTCCCACCACACACCCGGAAGATTTCTGAGAGCTTCCCCTCCAAAGCCAAATGCTGGGCTGGGAGCTCTTCAGAAGGCACTAGAGTGGGAGGAAAAAATGATAAGCCTGCCTTCCAAAGAGCCCCTATGGGTCTTTTTATAGTCTTCCTTTGACCTGAAAATACTGAAATACCCCTGAGGGGTCTGCCAATAGCCAAATCCCGCTGTCATTCCAAGGGCATTTGGGTAATTTTACCTCGGGATAATATACGTTATAAACTAATCCCCTTTACGAGCGTCGGGCCCTACCACGTGGGCCCACTTGGCGAGAACCCTGGCCGAGAAGGCTCTCGCTGGACCCCCACCCGGGCCAACCTTGGCGAGACCCCTTGCCAGGGAGGTTCGCGCTCTTCACGGTCTTTAAACTATCGCGACCGAAGGCCTACCTGTGGCCTTCTCGCCTCCCCTGGGCGGGAGCCAGCCCTAAGGTGGAAGCTTCCGTGGTCAGGCCCTCTGCTTCGGTCGTTCGACGATCTCTCCTGCCGAGAGGTCGACCATCCGCCCTGGTCGGTCGACGATCTCTCCTGCCGCGAGGTCGACTATCTGCCCTGGTCGGTCGACGATCTCTCCTGCCGCGAGGTCGACGATCTGCCCTGGTCGGTCAACGATCTCTCCTGCCGCGAGGTCGACTATCTGCCCTGGTTTCCTCAGCTCTCGCCTGCCCTTGGCGAGAGCTCCTATAGGGCGAGAACTCCACAAGTATGCCTCAGGGTTAACCCGAGGTTAGCCTGAGACTAACCCAATCCTGACCATTGAAGCCTTTGGGTCCCTCCCAGCGAATATGGGGTTGTACAGCATTGTTGAATCACAAAACATAGAAGTTCTACTAATCTTTTAATTGTAGTCCTACAACTGATGCTGAATCAATAATAATTGAGCACAATAGCTGCCAGCTGAAATGTATTCTTACTCAACAATTGAGATAACAATACTAGCCCACTTCTTGCTACTCCAGGAAATAAGTCTTTTTCTAAGGAAATTGCATGTTCCTAAGGTGCTTTTCCTTTTATTTTTTGCAACCTCCAAAATATGCATCTGAAAACTAGTAAGCTCAAAATCATTATTTCCAGGGTACCAAAGAACAAGTTGTTGTGTGCCCTTAAGGTATCTCAAAGTCCTCTTTGCAGCTGAGTAATGAGATTCTTTAGGGCATGTCTGGTACCTAGCATATACACATGTTATATTTATAATATCAGGTCTACTAGAAATTAAATAAAGTAAGGAGCCAACTATATACCTATACATGGGAGTTTTCATGGTAGAGGCACTTTCTATACCAATATTATTTATTAACTCCCTAATGTACTTGGTCTGGAGATGAAAATTCCATCTTCAGACTGTCTCACTTAAAGACATAAGAAATACTTAAGCTCCCCCATACTGATCATTTCAAACTCCTCTTCCATCAGGATAACAAAACTCTTACAAAGGTTGTCATCAGTAGATCAAAATATAATATCATCAACATATTTTTGGACTAGGAGACTCTGGCCCTTTATTTCCCTTAGGAATAATGTACTATCTATCCTTCCCCTGAGAAATTTTCTTAATAAGGAAGGTAGATAGGGTTTCATATGAGGTTCTTGTTGGGTATATTGAGAATTGTGTACCTGATTTGGAGAAGTCCCTTATCAACTCAATGATATACACAAAGTTGTATTTGATGCATGTTAAGTTTACATGTGCAGGATTTAAAGTGAAGATATTATCTAAGCACATATGTGTCGACACAGTTCAATTATGTCGACACCTCAAAGACAGATTGTGTCGAGACAATCTCATTGTCGACACAAGGCAGAATCAGAAGTTGTTGACATAGCAGACAGATTGTGTCGAGATAATCTCACTTTCTCGACACAAGGTAGAATTAGTAATGTCGACACAAGGCAAAATCAGAAGATGTCGACACATCAGATAGATTGTGTCGAGACAATCTCACTATCTTGACATAAGGCAAAATTAGTAGTTGTTGACACAAGGCAAAATCAGAAGATATCGACACATCAGACAGTTGTGTCGAAACAATTTAACTGTCTTGACACAAGACAGTATTTAGAGATGTCGACACAGATTACGTGTGTGTCGAGACAAGTCAAATGTCTCGACACTTTTAGCTTCTAATAAAAATTATTCCAAGTTTGAATATGTCGAGACTACTAAGATATCTCAACACATGTGTTGAGACATCTGGTACAATTCAACACTTATATTTCAGAATATGCTGAGTCAACACTAGAAATGTCAAGACAAGTCAGATCTGATTGCAGAAAACTCATACTTCAACAGAAACCGGTCAAGGAAGAATTTGATGTATGTTGCTTACGTCATCAAACAGAATCCAGTCATCTGCGAAGTCTATAAATAGAAGGACATGCCTTCTCAAAAAAGAAGAGAGATATAAAATCAAATTCACACAGGAAAAACTGATGGATAAAAGCAAGCAATCAGAATTTCTCATTCTAATTTCTTCCAAGTCCTAACCAGGCGATATTTTTCGAGAAAGAGGAAGAAGACAAAGGACTTTAAGAAGATCTTCAAATCCCTTTTACTAGGTTGATCTGAAAATCAAATTGTATCTGATCAACAACATCTTCAAGGTATTCACACCGATCAATATCAAGAAGATTGCTGATACAGAGAAGGAACTTTTCAGTCTGCAGATCTATCAAGAAGAAATCCAATTGCAGCTCTTTTAAAGAATATGTGTAAACAAATATAACATATTACAGGTTTTCTGTTATCTGTATTTTATATTATCACTTTATTTTGTTAGATCTCCTAGTGATTTGAGTGGGTAGGAGAATCTTTTCTCTAAGATTGTAAGCCTAATTTATAAAGGCTAAGGTAGGGTTCTGGAGGGATCTGAGGTAAGTTGTTTGGGGTAAATCACTGAGTTGTAGGCCTATTCTATAAAGGATGGGGTAGGGTTCTTGAGAGGGACTGAGATAAGAGATTGAGGGAATCCCTGAGGTAGGACCAGTTGGTCTGAGTGTAGGTTTCTTGACAGAATCTAAGCCTGTAGGATCTTTAGATCTGAGTTGAAAAAGAGGAGCTATAACTTTATCTAGCACATTGCTAGTGAGGAAGGAGGGGGAAAGTGGATGTACCCTAGATAGGGGAACCACTATAAATTCTATGTGTACTGTGTGCTGTTCTTTATTTGTGCTGTGAGTGCTATAATATGTGATGATATTATTATTATTAAATTAGAGAAAAAGAATTGCAAGGAATCTTAAAAAAAAAGGTCACCTATTCACCCTCACTTTAGGTGACTATCTACCCATAGGCTTGACTTTCAAGTGGTATCAGAGGGAGGTTTTTCAAAAAAAGACCTAACAGTCTGAAAAAGATCCTAAGGGTAATTGAAGATTATTTGATCTATGGATTCTAAATCTCATAGAGAACTCAGCTATATGAAATTGTCAATTTGTACTAAGGATAACATCGTAATATGGAAACAGAGAGTAAGACTGTTCATGGAAGCCTCAGATCCAAGAATATTTATCACAGTACAAGAAGGACCATATGTGCCCATGAAAATATCAGTCTTGGATGCTAATGATAAAACCCCCAAGAAATTATTAGAAATGACAAAGGATGAGGTGATACTTGCTACTATGGACAAGAGGGCACAAAATATAATAGTTTGTGCAATAGACAACTCAACCTTTCAGAATCCGGTGCATTGTAATACATCTAAGGAGATATGGGATACCCTCATAGTTTACATGAAAGGCATTGAAGAGGTAAGAGATGACAGGAAATCTCTCCTTAACCAGCAGTATGAGGCCTTTAGACAAGGAAAAACTGATTCTATTGAACAATGCTAAGAAAAGTTCTTTAGAATAGTTAATGATTTGAGAAACTACAAAATAAACTTCTCAAACTATGAACTAAATGACAAATTTCTGAGATACCTGAATAAAGAATGGGACATCAAGATTTGTGTTGTAAGAGAGATGGGAAATTTAAGAAATATGTTACCCCAAGACTTATATGGGAAGTTAATGTCACATGAACTTCAGTTAAATTCTAGGAAAGCTGAAGCTAAATCTGCCAGACACTCAACTCAGTCTAAATCTGTGGCTTTCAAAGCAGATACTTCTAAGAAAGCTAGAAGAGAAATCCCATCATCACCCAGAAGGGATGAAGATACAGACAACACTGGAGCATGTTCTTCTTTAGAAGAAATATCAGATGATGAACTGTCACTGTTTACCAGGCAATTCAAGAAAATGTTAAGAAGGAGGAAGCAGTGGAGCAATAGGAAACCTTCTAGATCAAGCTCTAATAAAAGTAAAGATAAGCACAAAGACAAATCTGTGGTCAGGTATGATCCACAACAGAACATAACAATTAAAGACTGACATTATTTGTTTTTGCTATAATAGGCATGTGCATGTCATTGCTGACTGTCCAGTAAAAAGAAAAGAGAACAAGAAGTCAAAAGAAAAGAAGTTTAATAAAGACAAGAAATCAGAGAAGGGACTGATTGCAAAGAAGTTAAAGACTTTGTCTGATAGTGAAACTGATTCAACTGAATCAGAAGAAGAACCTGTAGGACTATTCTCCTATGAAGAAGAGTTTATCAGAAGGGCTATATACAAAGAGAAAAACTCCAAAACTTCATCAAACTATGGTGATTCTGAAGAAGACATAGAGATCAACTTGATGGCAATATCTGATGAACAAGAAATAGAAGTACATGACTATAAAAATATACAGGTAATCTATGACAACTCTTCTTGTTCTAAGACTTCTGTTTATGAGAATGAAGGTGAGCTAAACTCATGTGACTAAATGGTTGATTCACATGAGTTTAACTCAGCAGTTGAACTACAACATCTCACATTTAAATTTGGTGAGTTGCTGATAGCTTTAGTTAACAACAAAAAGCTTGTTAAAGAACAAGCTATAGAAATTGCATCTCTAAAAAGTTATGAGTATCAACACAAACTGGATTCTCAGAAGATTGGTCTTCAAAATTCTAAGTTGACAAAACTGATTAAGATCATTGATGACCAAATAATGTTAATTAAGAAAAAGGATGCAATCATTCAGGAGTTGGAATTGAAACTTCTGAATGAGAGAAGCCTAGTACAATAATTTTCAAAACCCAAAACTGTACTGCCTATAATAGACACCTTATCAGGAACACCTGAAAGTAGTCTTGGGTTTGTTAAACCCAAAAGCAAAAGAGGCAAAAAGCCAAAAGTACCAAAGAGTCTAGTCATTCCACAACCAATGTTCCAGTCAAAGGGTCCAAGGAGAAATCTGGCAGCTGAGAGACAAAACAAGTTTTGTGCTACCAGTCAAGATAAAGCTGTTAATTTTGCTGTCTCCTGTCTAAAAGAATGTCAGCAAAAAGATTCTTATTTTTCTCCAAAGAGGAGGTATAACATATATGAATGCTGGTGTTATGGAAAGATAGGACACTTTGCCTTAGATTGCTGGTACAATTACTCAGTATCTCATATTCAGTCAAGAAGTTTACTGATTGATTTAATAAAGTCACAGCTAACAAAAACCTAGGACCCAAAATAATTTGGGTTCCTAAGGAAAAGTAAATTCTTATTTTGAAGGAATATCCAAGTTCCAGAGATAGGCCAATCTGGTACTTGGATAGTGGATGTTCCAGACATATGACTGGAATAAGAGGAAATCTGAGGGAATACATCCCTCTGGAGGATGGACCAAAGGTGATCTTTAGAGGAGCTAACAAAAGCATAACCAAAGGTTATGGTAAGATCACAAATAGCTTAGTCACACTCACTAAAGTAGCTTATGTGGAAGGATTGCAACACATTCTTATAAGCATAAGCCAAATTTATGATATGGGCTATGTCATATCATTTCACAAAGAGGAGTGCCTAATAAAAAGGTCAAGTTACTAAGAGGTCATCTTAACAAACACTAGATGTGGGAATGTGTACAGTTTAAATTTTTTATGTATAAAGTCAGACTCTCCCTTATGTCTAGGTGAAAGTGAGAGAGCCTCACATTATGCCAAATGGCACAAGAGGCTAGATCACTTGAACTATAAGGCAATAGGAAAACTTTACAGCAAAGAGCTGGTTAGGAATGGTCCTAACCTTAAATGCTCTAAGGAGAGCATCTGCTCAGCATGCCAAAAAGGAAAGCAGACTAAAGCTTCTTTCAAGAGTTATGAATCCAATGACTCAGTGAGATATTTATATCTCCTGCATATGGACTTATTTGGTCTGATGCCAGTTCATAGTTTAGGAAGGAGAGTTTATACTTTTGTAATTGTTTATGATTATTCCAGATACACTTGGGTTTTCTTCGTAAGAAAAAAATCTGAAACTCTTGATGTCTTCAAGACTTTTGTCAAACAAATTCAGAATGAATTAAACAGTTCCGTGGTCAGAATTAGAAGTGACCATGGAACTGAATTTCAATCTGATTATATGACAAAATTTTGTGAAGAACTGGGGATTCAAGAAGAATTTTCTTCACCAAGAACACCCCAAAAAAATGGAGTTGCTGAGAGGAAGAACATGACTCTCATTGAAGCTGGAAGAACCATACAAGTGATTCTTCACTCCCAGAATATTTCTGGGCCGAGGCAATAAACACTGCATATCATGTTCTTAACAGGGCTTCAATCAAGAAAAGACTAAATAAAACTCCTTATGAACTAATGAAGGGAAGAAAACCAAACATAGCCTATTTTAGAATTTTTGGATGTAGATGTTATGCCCTAAATAATGGGAAAACATACATAACCAAGTTTGCTAAAAAGTCATATGATGGGATATTTGTTGGTTATAGTAACCACAACAAGGCCTATAGGATCTACAACTTGAAGGATCAAGTTATAGAGGAGTCTATGCATGCTGTATTTAATGAAAGTTCTATGTTTTATAATGATGAGTCAGGTACATCAAGCACAATAGGTGTGGACTTAAAGCTAAAGGAGCTATTTATAGAAGATACAGTTACAACAAAGCATAATATGCAAGAAGAAATCAATATTGTTGGGGAAGTGCTTGCACAAGAAGAGCCAGGAAAAATGACTAGGCACATTGATCAAGATGGTCCAAGAGATGAATCACACTGCCTATAGCTGTTAGGCATCTAAGGGATCATCCAAGGGAATTGATTATAGGAGATGATGCTCAGGGAGTGACCAAAAGAAGCAAACATCACAATACTGTGATGTATTCAAGTTTTCTATCGTAGACAGAACCAAAGAAGTTTGAAGAAGCTAATGTGGATCCATTTTGGATAGTAGCAATGCAGGAAGAATTGAATCAGTTCAAAAGATGCAAGGTCTGGAAGATGGTTCCCAGACCAAAAGATTGCAAAATCATAGGAACCAAATAGATTTATAGAAACAAACTAGATGAGAATGGTGTAATAATAAGAAACAAAGCTAGACTGGTTGCAAAGGGATATAGAAAAGAAAAGGGAATAGACTTTGATCAAACCTTTGGACCAGTGGCTAGGTTGGAAGCTATAAGAATCTTCCCAGCATATGCAGCCTATAAGGGTTTCAAAGTTTACCAAATGGATGTTAAGCCAGCCTTCCTAAATGGCAATCTCAAAGAAAGAGTCTATGTAGAGCAACCATCAGGTTTGTTGATTCAACTAAACCTACTCATGTTTATTTGCTTTTAAAGACTCTCTATGTTTTAAAACAAGCCCCAAGGGCTTGGTATGAGACTCTGTCTGAGTTCCTTCTGGAGAATAAATTCTCAAGAGGGAAAATAGACAATACACTATTCCTAAGGGAAGTCAAAGGCAAGGCCATCCTAGTACAAATATATGTTGATGATGTTATATTTGGTTCTACTAATGAGTCACTTTGCACTAAGTTTGCTAAATTAATGCAAAGTAAGTTTGAAATGAGTAGCATGGGTGAACTCAAATTTTTCTTGTGTCTTTAAGTTAAACAAATTATAGATGGACTTTTCATTAGTCAGTCTAAGTTCACCAAGGAGTTAATCAAGAAGTATGGCATGGAAACAACCACTTCAATGAGAATGGGATCCACTATGTCTTTAAACAAGGATGTTGTTGGCAAGATAATTGATATAACCTTGTATAGGGGGATAGTTGGATCACTACTTTATCTAACAGCCAGTAGACCAGATATAATGTACTCCACTTGCATTTGTGCCAGATATCAAGTATGCCCTAAAGAATCTCATTATACAGCAGTCAAAAGGATATTGAGATATTTAAAGGGAACACCTAATCTTGGCCTTTGGTATCTAAGAAATAGTGATTTTGAACTGATTGGTTTTTTAGATGCAGATTATGCAGGATGCGAAGAAGACAGGAAAAGAACATCAGGGTCATGTCAATTTCTTGGAAGAAGGCTGGTTTCATGGAGTAGCAAAATGCAAACAAGTGTGACAATATCAACAACTGAATCTGAATACATTTCAGTTGGAAGTTGTTGTGCTCAACTACTTTGGATTCAGCATCAGCTACAAGATTATAAGTTACAGCTAAGTGAAACTCTCTTATTCTGTAATTCTATAAGTGCTATTTATATTTCCCACAACCTTGTGTCTCACAGTAGAACAAAGCATATAGAAATTAGATATCACTTCATTAGGGAGCATGTAGAAAATAAAGATATTAGCTTAGAATTTTTACCTACAGATAAGAAAATTGCTGACATCTTTACCAAATCACTAGAAGAAGAGAAGTTCAATTTCTTTAAATTTGAACTTGGGATGTTAAATCTTGAATAAACTAAAATAAGGGGTCATCGATTCAGCTTACACTATTAGATATAGGCATCTCAAATATCAAAGTGTAACAGTTCAGAAAACAAGATTTTGACTATGTAAAAATCTTATGTCGACACTCACGAAAAAGTGTCGACACTCAAGAAAAAGTATCGACATCATATATAGTCTTGTGTTGAGACTCAGGAAAGAGTGTCAACACTACATGTCGAGACTCAGGAAAGAGTGTCGACATTGCAATATCGAGACACATGTAGGTGTGTCGACTCATGTCGACACATCTTGTCAGCCGAAAATTTTCGTGTGTCGACTCTAGGTATTTTTCACTATTTAGAATAAGCCTATATGCAGTGCGCCCTTTTGCATTCTAGGAAGATTTGACTATATAAAGAAAATTGAGTGTAGGAATCAACTACAACTTCTTGAGTTCTTACTAAGTGTCTAGACCTCAAATTCCTATTAGTCGACATTCGAGACTTCTTCTACTCGACGAAATCAAGATCGACGACATCAATGGCTCCAAAGAATGATGAAAGCATCAATGAAGGATTTGAACTCATGCGAAATGGATTCGTATCCACAGACGAAGAAATTAGGAATGTCATTGTCCTAATCAAATAAGCAGGTATTTAATATCTACTGTCAGAACCTACAAGCATCTAGAAATGGGAGGTACTGGAATTCTTCAATAATACAACATTAGATTCCAGTTCAACAAAGATTAAATCTACTGTGAATGGGGCAAAGGTTAAAATAACCAAGAAAAGACTGGCTAAGGTATTTCATATACCTCGAATCAATCAAGAGGATGTCGTAGATTCAACCCAAACTGATGCAGGACTAAGTTGGTGTGGATTGGATTCAGTCAGAAAGATAGGAAGTTCTCTGAATCAAAAGGGTATGAATACTCAAGGTAATTGGACTTCATTTTGATGCAGGACTATGTATGTTGCTGACATCATCAAACAGAATCCAGTCATCTACGAAGTCTATAAATAGAAGGTCCCGCCTTCTCAAAAAAGAAGAGAGATATAGAATCAAATTCACATAGGAACAACTGACAGATAAAATCAAGCAATCAGAATTTCTCGTTATAATTTCTTCCAAGTCCTAACCATGCGACATTTTTCGAGAAAGAGGAAGATGACAAAGGTATTCAATAAGATCTTCACATCCCTTTTTACTAGGTTGATCTGAAGATCAAATTATATCTGATCAAGAACATCTTCAAGGTATTCACGTCAATCAACATCAAGAAGATTGCTGATATAGAGAAGGAACTTTTCAGTCTGCAGATCTATCAAGAAGAAATCAAATTGCAGCTGATTTGAAGAATCTGTGTAAAAAGATATAACAGATTACAGGTTTTCTGTTATCTGTATTTTATATTATCACTTTATATTGTTAGATCTCCTAGAGATTTGAGTGGGTAGGAGAATCTTTTCTCTAAGATTATAAGCCTAATTTATAAAGGCTGAGGTATGGTTCTGGAGGGACCTGAGGTAGGTGGTTTGGGATAAATCACTGAGTTGTAGGCCCATTCTATAACAGCTAAGGTAGGGTTCTTGAGAGGGCCTGAGGTAGGAGATTGAGGGAATCTCTGAGGTAGGACCAGTTGGTCTTAGTGTAGGTTTCTTGACAGAAACTGAACCTGTAGGATCTTTGGATCTGGGTTGAAAAAGAGGAGCACTAGCCTTATTTAGCACATTTCTAGTGAGGAAGGAGGGGGAAAGTGGATGTACCCTAGATGGGGGAACCGCTATAAATTCTGTGTGTACTATTCCTGCAGGCATTCTTATTGTAGTTGGTTGTTTTCCTGAAATATAATCAGCCTGCTGACTCACATCTTCAACAACCTGAACTACATCTGATGGATGATCTACTTTAGTTGATATTTTATCATGTAAGGAGATTTTACTTGTACTGGGCTTGTTATTTAAGGACATTTCATTCATGTTTACTTCAGTACCTGTTATAATAGGAGAACTAGACGAACCCTTGTGTATCAGGCTAGTCTCATCAAAAATAACATTGATTAATTCTTCAATCACATGAGATTTCTTGTTGAATATTTTATAGGCTCTGCTATGTGAGCAATATCCAACAAAGATACTTTCATTACACTTCTCCGCAAACTTAGTTAATTAAGATTTTCTATTATTTAAAATGAAACATTTGCATCCAAAGAATCTAAAATAGGATATAATTAATTTTCTCTCTTTCAATAACTCATATGGAGTTTTCTTGTGATCTTTGCTGATGGAAGATCTATTCAATACATAACAGGTAGTGTTGATTGCCTCATCCTAGAAATTTTCTTACAGTGAGTAGTCACTCAATATGGTTCTAGCTGCCTCTATCAGGGTACTGTTCTTTCTCTCAACCACTCCATTCTATTGTGGAGTTTTGGGAGAAGAGAACTCTTGGCATATACCTTGTTCTTGACAGAAATTTATTATAGCACAAGATTGAAATTTTATTCCATAATCACTTCTTGATTTGACCACTGAACATTCCATTTCATTTTGAATGGACTTGACATATGTCATGAAGACATTAAGTGTATCTGACATTTTTCTAAGGAAGAAGACCCATGTATATCTAGAGTGATCATCGACTATCACAAAAGTATACAAATTCCCTCCTAAACTTTGAATGTGCAAAGGACCAAAAAGATACATGCATAACAAATATAGTCATCTAATAAAATCTTTGTGTGCAATGCTTTTAAAAGTGTCCCTTATTTGCTTGCATATTTGACATACATGACATGAACCATTTTTAATGCATTTTAATTTATGTCCATCCCTAAATAGATTTTTAGTGAACAATTTGCAAATTGTTTTGTAGTTAAAGTGAGCTAATCTCTTATATCTCTATACATAAAGAGATTCCTTCTCATTAGTTACAAGACAAATTGGAATGGGAGAATTAGAACAAATGAAATATAAATAATAAAAATTTCCACTCCTAGTTCTTGAGAGAATTATCTCTAAGCCAATTTACTTTTTGATAAGGCACTTGTACTTGTGGAATTCAATGACATAGCCCAAGTCATATAGTTGACTATGCTTACATGGTTCTATTGTAACCCCTCCGCATAAGCTACCCTTATGATAGAGACAATATCATTGGAGATCATACCACATCCTTTAGTGACCCTCTATCAAAACCTCCAAAGATGACCTTTGGTCTATTCTTTACTGGGGCATACTCCTTAAGAAGGCCCCTTGTTAAATTCATGTGTTCGGAACATCCACTATCCAAGTACCATATTTGCTTGAGACTGATACTTGAACTAACCTGCAAGAAAATTTTATTTTACCTTATGAACCCAACCAGCCTTGGGTCCTTGGTTCCAGTCCGCATTTGAAACAAACTCTATTGAAAGAACTACTAGTTGGAAAGACATTCTTTATATGAGGCACTGTTGGATTGTACCAACAGTCCACAACAAAATTCCCCACTTTACAACAACACCAACACTCATGAATGTTATATCTTCTCTTCTGAACCACCTTGGGGATAGAATGTGTATGAGATTGAAGTTGTTCAGAGTTGAAGGCCTTTGCATTCTTCAGGTTTTTTTCTGCAAGCAAATGGCTGTGAGAATGGTGGTAGGTGACCTTACAAAATAATACCATTTTTTAGGTACATGTATCGTTTTGTCTGCTAGTTGTTGCTTCTTAGGATGATGCATTTGGTGGGTGGCCACTTCCTTATCTTTGAGAGTAGGAGTTGGTTTACCAAATACAAATGGTTCATATTGACCAATTTGAATTTCTTCATGCAATGCTTTTAGTGCACTCAACCCCATTCCCTTTCTTCCTCCCTAGTTAGGAACATTGTTAACCTGTCTGGAGGACCATCCATTTTAAGGTGACCATACGTGCTGTCCTGGTCATAACTATTAGTTAGAAGCAACACCCTTTAAAAGGTGGTTTGAGGCACAACAACGTTAGCTTTTCCCCTTATTTCTGATTATTGATTCCTTCTTATTGTAACCAACTACCCCTTTAAATTGAGCTGAGAAGGTATCAATGATGGGTAATATAGTCTATGGCTTAGAGAACTAGACCACAAGCTTCCTCTCCTTGAGGAGCTTCTCTTCAAGATCCCTAATAGTCTTGATATGATGACTAATGATGCCAAGATGGATGATTGATATCCCTCCCAACTTACTGATCTCCTTACTAATTTGAGATAGCTAGTTAGCAGTCTCAGAGTATTCAGATTTGGCAAATTTGAGAGATATAATCTACTCAGCTTGCTTCTTAGCAAGTTTCTTGCTTTTCTTCAAGGTCTCCAGAAGAGCACCATATTTTTCAAATAAATTACTAACTTCATCTTTAGAATATGAGTCACCCACCTCATTAGATGATGAGAGTGCATCAGATTCTGCACCAGTTTCATAACATTCTAAATGAAGATGAGGGGCTTAAAGAATTACCTTATTAGAATGAGTGTCAAATCACTTCTATGGATGGACCATGCTACAACAAAGGCTATCCACTCTTCAGTCATTATCAGAGTGCCATTCAGGTTGATCTGTAGGCTTGAGCCGCTGCTCATCTAGGTCACGCCTCCGCCTCTTTCATCTGTTGGAACAGGAGTCTCTTTCACTCGTGATCTGGCTCCTACACCCAGGCCTTCTTTGACCTCCTATGTCGTGCCCTTACACCGAATGGGACGGCTTACAATCGCGATACCATCGGGATTGTTTCTTTCTTGGCCATCGATGA